>OW388153.1:1286000-2572000 GCA_936450015.1 Meganola albula
TTATTGGACAAATGCAATAGTACCTACTCAAAACTAAAAAAAAAGAAAAAAAAAACACGTTTTTATTAAAATACTTACGTTAAACGCTGGGAGAGGACGCGCTTGGAAGACATTCGCTGATCTCATCGGTGGTGTCCTTCAAAAGGGACAGGTGCGTAGCACTCACAACCGCAGCATGTATGACCATGTACATTATAACGGGCCAGTAGCGTGGTCCGTTACTTGAGTAGATACCTAACATTTATCTAGGTTACTAACTTACCGCCGCGGCTACGCCGGCGTGAACATATCATGCCCAGCAGTGAGATAAAAAGTAGCCTATAGCCTTCCTCAACAAATGGACTATTTAACAGTGCAAGATTTTTTCAAATCGGACCAGTAGTTTTTGAGATTAGCGAGTTCAAACAAACAAACTCTTCAGCTTTATAACATTAGTAATATAGATTGCGGCACCAAAGCTATTAAACTAATGTTTTTGATTATTGATTTTTCCAAAGCAAATTTGATCGAGTGTTCAAAGCATGGAAAGTCTGCCAAGAGTGTGGTAAGATTTATGATGATTAAAACCTTTGTCTAACAATCTACCCGTGCGAAACCGGGGCGGGCCACTAGTTTATTATAAATTGTAATACACATTACGTTATTATTTATTTTTATTGAGGCTAGTTCTACAATAAGGTATTACTGCGATGGTTGGATCTCTGGATTTGCTATTGTTCTCTTGGGTTTTAAAAAGATTTGGATGTGTACACATCCTAATCTCGTCAGCAGTAGGATACTAAAGGGTTTGTTGCTTTTGTAGTAAAACACAGAGGTGGCAGTGGTGATTATCACGTTGCCTATCAAGGTACATTATAGGAACGTCTTATGCCGTTGAGCACCAGTCATTTTTCCTCCACCCGAGATCCGACTCTGTAACCACCTCAAGGGAATGGTGGATTTACTATAAAAATAAAGTCTAGCGAGTCGAAAATAGTCCTTTGGCACTAATATCTATGTTATTGTGAACAGGGCTTTGCCTTAGACAAATAAGGTTGCGGGTTTGAATCCTGGTCGTGCCCACACATCTTTGTGTGCATAGTTTCATCTCCGCTGCTCAATATCGGTGAAAGAAAACATCGTGAGGAAACCGGCATGTCTAGGAACTAATTGTTCAAGGACATGTGACATCCAGCAACCCGCAATTGGCCAGCGTGTGTGGATTAAGGCCTAAAATCTCTCGAGAAGACCCGTGCCCAGCTGTGGGACACTAAAAAGGGTTGAAGTGAGTAATCGTAGGTACCAGGACTGCAGAAGAACAAGACAGTTTTGACCAATATTCCATAACAAAGTTTCGCGACAAATACTTACTATAAAACAATGCGTAAACAATAAATCAGCCACTAGTCAAAAACTCACCAGCCAAACTGCAATTTAAAGTTCCATCTGCAAGGCTTATATCCACAGTATTGGCTTTAAATCGAATTTGGATGCTTCTTAGAAGCAATTTCGTAATACCTAATAGCTATAAGTTGGGAAGTTTATGGTCTCTTACGTGAGATTAACTCTTATTTATGTTCTCCTGGTGCAATGATCGCTCGGGTTTTGAAAATACTTCTTATTTTGCCACGTGGCCCTAAAATTATAACGTGTTTTTTACCTATAAGGGCGTTTGTTTTAAGTAACCAAGTATTACCTTCCAAAACATTTAATTTTTTATTAAACTGCTAGTTGCTAGTCTTTGGGTCTTCTATCAAATATACTTCAGAGAGTGTGAGTTGGAATTACATAATCTTAGTCCTCCATCCCCTTCTCTTCATGGGATAAGTAGATGTAAGCCTATGCGCCACTGAGCACTGAGCATCCAGCTCTTACCAGCCACCTTGCAAAGATCCTCACTCTATCTAGTCTGAGGGCATCCTACGCTACGTTTGCCAATACGTGGTCTCCACTCAAGGATTCGTTTACACCAACGGCTGTCGGCCACTGATATGGTGGAAATTCCACAACTTGCCTGTTGATGAGCAACGATGTAGTCTTGGATAGAGCGTGTTTACCCAATAAATAGCGAATCACTCTTAACGAGACAGAGAGATTATAATTATTGGGAAACAAAGATGCTGGCAGTGAATTCCAGAACTTGGCAGTTCGCACAATAAAAGTGCAGGCAAGGCGCTCTGTGCGTGCCCGTGGAATTCCCTCTATATCGGTGGCACATAGCCGTACATCTACTTGTTCGATGGAAGAACGAGGATGGGGAGTAAAATTATTGTGTTATTAGTGAAAGGAAAACTGTTATCCGATAGCTATAATCTTCCAGTCTTTAAGTCACGAGTGATTATATACTAGGTAACAGAGCTTGACCACGGGAAATTTGTGATCAAGAACAAGCCTATCACTTAAAAGACAAAAATGTCTTTTGAAGATATCAATGTTAATCATAGCCGACGGGTCGGTGGTGTGGTCGGTAAGATACTTGCTTTTCACGCCGCAGGTCGTGGGTTCGATTCCCACCCGAGACAAACATTAATGATGAACATTTGTGTTTGTGTCGAGTCTGGGTGTAAATATCTATTATAAGTATATTTTTACAAAAGAAAAGTATTATAATGTATAGTATATACCAGTTATCTGGTTTCCATAACACAAGCTCTGCTTAGCTTGGGACCAGATGACCGTCTGTGTTAATGTCCCAGAATATTTATTATTATTATTGTGTTATCGCTGTTTGATTTAATGGGTCCACCTTGAATGTATACTCTTTGAAACAAAAGAAGAATCATCAAAATCGATCTAAAATTGATAGAATTATCGCTTAACATACAAACAAAAAAAAATATAGTCCAGAAAGAATTAAACAACTCAGTTTCGAAGTCGGTTGAAAATAAGTTCATCACCTACCTTTACATACATTACATAAGCGTCCTTTAAATGGTTTAAAAAGGTTTAAATTGCATCAACTTTGTTTATTAGGGGCACCCTTTGTTTAGGACTGACGTTATTAAGTTAAAATGGAAAAACTTTTTGAATTAAACTCATTAAAATGTAGATACAATCAAAGTGTCATAATATTATGAAACATGATTTGATTTGAGTTATTTATTGTTAATGTTTTGACAATGACGAGAGTTTTATTAAACGTGAATAGTCAACAATATTAATTAGATTTTAACGAGAAATACAATTTCAGGGCTGTCGAATAATGGGGGTTTTCATGTTTAGCTTTCTGTATAATATAATAATAGGAATTGAACTTTTAACCGTACCTTGTATCTATATATTAGAAATTTGTAAATTTGTGCGTAAAAATCCAGAGTTGTACAAAAAAAGAGTATATATCCAAACTAAAATACAACTGAGACATGAAAACCGACTAAACTATCCAGCATCCAGACTAAAAATGTTTTCAAATGGCACCTACTCTATAAAAATATATAATAAACTCCCGAATGAAATAAAAGAACAACAAAAATATAATACATTTACATCAAAATTAAAAAAAAACCTGATAAATAAATGCTATTACAAAATAGAAGAATACCTAAACGACAATTTTAAAAAGTAAATATTTATAGTAAATAAGTTAGCGCTATTACTCCTCTCTCCTACTTTTGCTTGTGCCCGACAGGGTTCATAATTGTTTCTTAAATAATTATTAACACCTTTTTAACATTATGGTTTACAATAAATATTGAGTATTGAGTATGTTGAATATTGATACTAAATGTCATTGTGTGTTGCAATATTAGAACCCTTAGTACGAGTTGTCAATACAAAAAAAAAATCACAAACTTAACATACATATCTAAGTAATAACATGTCAAGATAATTATTAAAAATGCCCATAAATCTACAAATTATTTTACTATCCTGTTTCCAATCCATTTTATTCTATTTCTAGCAATTCTATTTTCATTTAAACTAATGTTTTGAATTATTATATTGTTTTGACTAGTATTAAATTATTCGATTATTTTTTCATAATGTGGATCTAGTACTAAGGGTACAGCTGTGCGCTCGCTGGGGTCACTGACCGCTAATTTTACTCAGCGTGCTTTTATTGATATGATTACGAATAAATTGTCTATAACTTTCTGATTTTCTGTCAAATTATAAAACTAAAAAAATCGTATAAAAAAATTGAGAAATGTGTTCATTTTCTATCAAGGAACCACAAAAAAATCGCTCGTTAAAAGTTTTCTTGCATTTGTAAAAATTTCAAATAAGCGAATATTACGGAGGTAGGTACAAAATGTTCTAGATAAACAACATCAAGTTTTATGTGCATGTAAATAAAGTAGCATTTGCAATAAACATAAAGATATGGGACCGTAACGTTTTGCATTACGTGATCAAGTCACGTGCCCAAGTGTCTGCAACCTTTATCTGAGCACGTAGGTGTGTCACAACCTTTAGTATGCATGTAAAAGTACCAACTTACTATTAGCATATTAACTGAAGTATGTTATTAACCCCTGATAAAAAAGAAGCGTGTTATTTAAATCTATATAATAAAAATGAATCTTCTTCTTACGCAGAGAAAAATTAAAAAAAAAGCAAACTTCTCCGAAACGGCTTTACCGATTTTTATGAAATAAATTAAATCTTCGGTAAGTCTGAGTATCGGGCGTAATCTACTTTCGCACCCGGTATGTGGCACTGCTTTATCGGGCAGGACGACGTCTGCGGGGTCCGCTAGTAAATAATAAAAATCTCTATTTTTTATATTTGTTAGTATGTACAAGTTCGTGGTATTGTAACGCATAAAATACTGGACCGATTTTAATGCGGTTTCTTTTGTTCGAAAGTTTAAGTGAATGGAATAATGTTTAGCTAGATTCATCTTAATTTTCATAACTAGTGCTTGGTTTCACGAAGGTGCACATTGTGATCCTTCCAGATGATGAAGAATATTATGATAATATGTCAAGTATGATATGAATAATATGTCAAGGTCATGATGGATACAATTATACGGGTGATACGGTAGCATATTTTGAGCAACCAGCTTTCCAACCGCGGCTCCACCCGCGCGGATGTCGTAAGTAACTCTCTCTGTCTGACGTGCTTTAACGCCGAAACTACTAAGCCAATTTAGTTGATATTGGGTATGGAGATAGTTTAAGAAATGGGGAAGGACATAAGATAGTTTTTATTTGACTGCGCAAAAAGTGGTTATTGGTTCGTTGCGATAACAGACATGCGCAGGCGGATACGTGGTCAAAATCAAAATCAAAATCAAAATCAAAATATGCTTTATTTTTTTGAGACGCGAGTCTACATAACAATAGTCCAATTTCTTTTCCTACCGTGCAGTGAATGACTGGCAACTACTGAGAAACACTGCCAAAAAACTCAGTAGGCTTTTTATATTTTTTAAATGAAGTACTTATATCTATTACATTTTGTTTGTTCAGTGTGTTGAATTAGAGCGACTTAATTCCAAGCGTTTTTATCCGTTACATAGTCTGAAATTTTATAATACGCTTTCTTACATAACGTAGATTTTATAGTTATTTTAAATTTGTTAATAGTCATTTCCCTAATATTATTTGGAAGTTTATTGTAGAGACGTATACACTGCCCCATAAAAGAGTTACTGATTTTGTGGAGACGAGTATGATGTGCTACAAGATCGTTCTTATTTCTAGTATTCAAATTATGTGTATCGCTTATTTTTTTAAATTTCGTATTATTTTTATGCACATACAATAAATTTTCATAAATATATTGAGAAGCGACAGTCAAAATATTTATGTCTCTGAATTTCTCTCTTAGGGAAACACGGCTTCCTAGTTTGTAGATAGCTCTTATAGCTCTTTTTTGTAAAATAAAGATGGTTTCTATATCAGCCGCATTTCCCCAAAGCAGAATTCCGTAAGACATGATACTATGAAAATAACTAAAATAAACAAGTCTAGCAGTATCCACATCAGTGAGCCTTCTGATTGTTTTGACTGCATATGCAGCAGAACATAATTTTCCGGACAATTTATCTATATGAGGAAGCCACTGTAATTTAGAATCTATAGTAATGCCTAAAAAAACTGATGACTTAACAGGGTCCAACTCATTTCCATTAATTTTAACATTTGTATTTGCCTGTCTTACATTAGGCATGGAAAACTTTATCACTTTAGTTTTCTTATCATTGAGTAAAAGATTATTCACATTAAACCAATAAACCACCTTAGAGAGTGCGTTGTTTACTTCGTCATAATTGCTTAGTTGTCGGTAAATTTTAAATGTTAATGAAGTGTCATCTGCAAACAACACAATCTCGTGGCTGTCATTAACATAATAAGGTAAGTCATTAATATAAACTAGGAACAGAAAAGGGCCGAGAATCGATCCTTGAGGTACACCCATGGTGACCCTCGACCCTGAGGACTTAGTTCCATTGACATCGACTTTTTGAATTCTATCACTCAGATAAGATTTGATAAATTCAAGAGCTTTGTTCTTGACACCATAGTGGTGTAATTTCCTTACAAGAGTTTCATGTTGCACACAGTCAAAGGCTTTGGACAAGTCGCAAAATATACCCAAGGCATCTTGCGAATTCTCCCAAGCAGCATAAATACTTTTTAATAATTCAACACCTGCATCGACGGTTGAGCAACCTTTGGTAAACCCGAACTGTTTCTTATGTAATAATTCATGTCTATTGAAATGTCTGAGCAACTGGCTAAGTATTAATTTTTCAAAGATTTTACTTAAGGTGGGTAATACAGAAACAGGTCGAAAGTTTGATGGATCAGAAGTATCTCCAGACTTAAATAAAGGAATAACCTTACTGTGCTTCATCAAGTCAGGAAATACACCTACTGCAATACAGTTGTTGAAAATGGATGCAAGATGTGGGGCAATTATAGTAATAATAGCAGATACTGCCTTAACAGAGAGTCCCCACAAGTCTTTAGTATTCTTCAGATTAATTGATTTAAAGGCTTTCAATATATCATTAGGGGTAACTTGCATTAATTCAAAGACTGTACCACACTCTCCTACATTTTCCTTAAGTATTGATTCAGCGGATATAGAAGATGACTGTAGACTCATTGTAGTCAGTAAAGGAATATTAGTGAAAAAATTTTCAAACTCTGTAGCAACTTCCAGGTCCGCTGTTACATCCACATTATTAACTTTTAGCTTGAAATCTTTGTTACTGACTTTTTTTCTACCAGTTTCATTATTAATAATGTTCCAAGTAGTTTTAACAACATTAGAAGATGTTTTAATTTTATTTTTTATGTATACTGATTTAGCGGTTAAACATATTTTTTTGAAAAGTTTTGAATATTTTTTAACGTAATCTATGAAGTTGGGGTCCTGATTGTAGGACTTTTCAGCATATAAATCATACAGTTTATTTCTACTTTTATAGATACCCGGGGTTGCCCATTCACCAAAATCCAAACTATCACTAACCATCATGTGTTTAGAAGTAAAAACTTTATGAAAAATATCATTAATTTGATTAAATAGATAATTATACTGATAGTCCGGGCTCTGTTGACTGGGCAGCCACTCTAATTTAAGTGATAAATTGTTTTTAAACTTTTCTAAGCGGCTTTCACTGAAGGGTACAACTGTTATTTTCCTTTTATTATTTTTTGGAGTATCTACTGGATAGCAAACGACGGTCGATAAGCTAGTCATTGTATAAATTGACTATTAACAAGGTTGGAACTCCTTTTTGGCAATTTTCGTTTTATTGCACCTAAGGTCTTAATTTATCCGACTGCGCAATAAGAGGTTAATGGTTCAGCGCGATAACCGACATATGCGCAGGCGGATCTGTGGTTGAAAAGCTGGTCATTGTATAAATTGAATATTAATAAGGTCAGAACTCCTTTTCGGCGATTTTCATTTTATTGCACCTAAGGTCTTATAATACTTTTAACTATGACCTCGCAGATTAAAATTTCAAAATATTCTCTTTGATATTTTTTCTAGAGTAATAAAGTTGGATGTTCTAAGAGCGTCACATTAAGCATAAAACTTTATTATGCCGTACTGAAAAGGCCGTTTTTTTTAGTTCCGACATTGTTAATAGCTGTGGTAGAAATAAATACGTGAAGCAAAAACTGTACTCAATTTTATGAATAACGTGGACGGTGTAGTATGGAATGAAGAAGAAATGCAGAAAGCTATATTTTTTTAGGGGCCTGAGTCACCTTCGGCCGTGGGTGTACACCTTTCGTTGAATCCCCACACGTGGTCCCCGGGTGGTGCAAATCGGGTGACAATGAAATGGTGGTAGGCTTCGGCCGTGGTTAGTGACCAGCCACCAGACAAAGCCGCACCGCCAAGCGGCCTTGCCGTGTTCCAGTGCGATGTCTGCGCATTGTTGCTCCTTTATGGTTTCTAACCATATGGAGGCTCATTCCACTGCTACCTTCTCCCTGATAATCATTCGTAATCACGAGTGAATCGGTATACTATACTGGCGCGTTCCTTCGTAGGCTACATCAGGCAAGTTGTGGTCAAGCGCCAGCCTATCGAAGAATAAAAAAATATTGAATTTCGAGCACTATACAATACCACAAGTTTTACATAAATACACAAACGCACTCTTTTCCTCTGATGAAAAAGGTTACAAAATACTCTTCACAAACATAGGTACATCCTAATAACCTATAATACTTTATACCCACTTTTAACTCAACGAGAAATGTAATTGAAACCGGACGCACTTACAATCGAATTTTCTATGTTCACTTGTACAAGGGAACGGTAAATAAAAACGACAAAATACTGCTTTGTTCTGTACATTACTTCCTTTATTGGTACAATCAAATTAAGCAGTATAACCAACGCAGACATGAAGCGAAATAGAGCAAAAAATATTTAAGTAAAGGAACAACTTTCCTTGTGTTAAGTGACTTTAATGTTTCTTAAAAACCATTTTCAATATATGCATAAAAATAACCTATAGTTAACATTTTTAATTTCTTTACAAAAATTATTATACTATTTTAAATTTTTAGAGGTTACATCCAAAAAATAATGGCCTATTTTATGGAATAGCAGAGCATTTACTGCTCCGTAGCAGTATGTAAAGTGAATGCACTGCTACGCCGTAGCATAGCATGTAATTTACTGCTACGCCGTAGTATAGCATGTAATGTACTGCTACGCCGCAGTATAGCATGTAATGTACTGCTACGCCGCAGTATAGCATGTAATGTACTGCTACGCCGTAGTATAGCATGTAATGTACTGCTACGCCGCAGTATAGCATGTAATGTACTGCTACGCCGTAGCACAGCATGTAATGTACTGCTACGCCGTAGTACAGCATGTAATGTACTGCTACGCCGCAGTAAAGCATGTAATGTACTGCTACGCCGTAGCATAGCACGTAATGTACTGTTAAGGCGTCGCAGAGTACGCTATATGTAGTGCTACAAAACAGTAGCCAATGTAACGTAGGTACTATTGCATAGAAGAGAATGTTCAGGTACAGCGTTGCAGTACATGTAACAAGGCGTATTTTTAGCCGATTTACTATTTTAAAGCTATTAGGAATTGGGCACTGGAAGTAAAATTCTTTAATAATAAGTATTATTATATATACAGTGTTCGGCATATTCTCACTCAATTTGCTCTGTCACGCTACAACACCCAACCATTAAGCAATCACTGCATATTTACCACTGTAGCATAACCAAAGTTAAGCATATAAATTCAAAAATGGGCAACTGAATAGCATTATTGATAAAATTAGTTAAATTCTGTTTCGTTTTTGTTGCTTTATCATAGCCATCATCGCTATATTACCCGCAGGTGTAGGCAGAGGATAATATCACTCACATTTCTTCAGCCATGTTTTGGTTCTAAAAGTAATAGGCGAGTCACTGTCGTTCATTGGACTAAAAGATTGGAAAAGTCTTTTTGTTTGACCTAGGAATCGAACCCGGGACCTCACACTACTACTGCCTCGATGGTCCAATAGCAACGGTGGTCGATGGTCCAACCGTCGACGCAGTAGTAATCATCAATTCAGTTTTTTTTAACTATATTATTTTTTGTGTCTCGTTATTACAAAAAGTAATTCAATGTATTTTGTAGTAATATTTATTTAAGATTTCTTATAAGCCAGAATACAATCGCGTTGTCTCGCATCGCGCCCAGAGACTTACCATCAATTATTCTGTCGTAATCATGCTGTTGTCATAACACAATGGAATATACTAGAAAATATGGTAGGTATTTTACAATTTGTTTCATCAGATTACTAGTGTAGCTATAATTTGCTTGAAAATAATGGAAGTAGCTCAACTATTTTAGGATACTTACTTCATATTATAAAAGAATAAATTTTGCAACAAATCCTATCTTTTTCTTTGCATTCTTCATTCCTGGCCACTCTTACGTTTCTTTCTTCGATCTAAATCTTTCTAAATTCAAAATTATTCTAGATATCATTCTTTACGAGTCTCTTCACAACTCTCGAAACGAGATCCCGTGTATTATTATTTACAGCCTCCTGAAGACAGTAGCGGGGAGATTGGATGTGGACAGTGCCATTATGAGGCATTGGACTCGCGTCCATCTAATTAGGGACACGAAATATGTTTTTTAACGATTTGATTAGCAATGTACCTACTAATACTAACATAGATTGTAAGATCATTGTTACTAACACTATGGGTTCCGGTCCGAAATAAATGATTTATTATAATTTTATTTAATTATTTTAATTTATTATTTTAATTTGTGTTCTCAAACAAAAGTATTAAAGCTAATTCTAAAAAGTGATTATTATTTATTTCTACTGCACTTATACCTACTCTCTATCTGCGGATCTAAGATGCTACCGCCCCCCCCCACCGTCTTAAACTGACTGACTGACTAAACAACGCACAACCCAAACCGCTGTGTCTAGAAACTCCAACTCCAACTCCAATTCCAACTCCAATTCCGTGTGAGGTCTAAGTGTGCACTAAGACAGAAATTTTCAAAGCTCACCCCCTATAAGGGTGAAATTGGGGCCACACGGGTGGAACCTTGTAAATTATAATGCTATTAAATTTTATTAATTACCCGTGCGCGATTTGAGACACGCGTGAAATACAAACTCACTTTTTTGTCGGAGGTTATAAAAAGTTTACATGGTAATGTAAAGCAAACTTTTTTTACTGGGAACTCTTAAAATACGAAGTTCTACATTTTCTAGTAATATACCTATTTACTATTCCTTAAACTTTGAACGGTGACAATTTATGTAGGTACCGTCTTAGACAGTGTATTAGTGACTTTACAATAGTTGACTTTGTAAAATACTTGCATTGTTTATGGATTCGCTCTTTATTATAGGGTAGTTTAATGCCTTACTAATGTTTGTGAAACCTGTCCCAACTCCCGAACGGAGCGACACCTCTCGCACCGCATTATTTCCGCCTGTCGGGTGCACGTCTCCGCCTTTGCGCAATAATGAGCTATAGATTAACTCAACATCTACAAACTAATTTATATTTGTCATGGGTCTGAGATATTGCAATACCATAACTATTTAAAATTCAGTCACTTGAGTCACCTTTGTACGTCTGAGTGCACCTTTGATCTGAATCCCCACACGTGGTCACGGGATGAGAATTAGGTGACAATAAACTGGTAATAACAGGTAGGCTTGGGTAGTTAGTGACCAACCATCAGACCAAACCGTACCACCAAGCAGCCTTGCCGTGTTCAATCTAAATATATAAAATAAATAATAAATAAATATTCTGGGACATCAACACACACGGCCATCTGGTCCCAAGCTAAGCAGAGCTTGTGTTATGGAAACCAGATAACTGGTATATACTATGCATATAATACTTTTCTTTTGTAAATATATACTTAAAATAAATATTTACACCCAGACTCGACACAAACACAAATGTTCATCACAAATGTTTGTGTCGGGTGGGAATCGAACCCACGACCTGCGGCGTGAAAAGCAAGTATCTTACCGGCCCGTCAAAAGAAGAAACTGACTGACTGACTGACTGACATATTAACGCAGAGCCCAAACCGCTGGGCCTGGAGACTGCAAATTTGGCACGTAGGATCCATATGAGGTTTAGGGGTGCACTAAGAAAGGATTTTTCAAAACTCACCCTTGGAGGGGGTGAAACGGGGTTCCAAAGTTTGTATGGAGAAACAAGATTAGTGAGATCAATTTCGCGGGCGAAGCCGCGGGCGGAAGCTAGTGTGTCATATAAAAGACAAGGAGAAAACGTTAAGCTATCCTCAGCTTTACTATCACTTCAGCTCTTTTTAATGTCCCACTGAGGACAGTTGAGAGAGTCCAAGTGCGGGTTGGTAGATATCACATGTCCTCGAATGATTAGTTCTTAGACATGCCGGTTTCCTCTCGATGTATTCCTTCACCGAAATTTAGCAGCGGAGATGAAACAATTCACTTAAAGATGTGTGGGCACGACTGGGATTCGAACTGCTGCTCCACCGCTACTCGGCTTCTCAGCTTAATATTCGTTTATAAATGAGGGGATAGAGTACGAGTACAAAATCGATCACACTATCTTCATACCTCGTGATGTTTACACCTCCTCCAACTTCATGAGTTCCTGGTAGTTTGATATCAGTCGTAAACTGAAAAGTTTCTTCAGCTTGCAGATCATCAAATTTTATTATGTGTTTATTAAGGAAAATGTTATGAAGTTCAAAAGTTGACGACGGTTCATATAAGTTCTAGATATAAATAGTATTTTGGAATTAACTAGTGTTGTAATTATCTGTTTTCATTAAATAGAAATCTTAATTAGTAGCTCTTGAGTCTCATTACTTAGTTCTCAGTATCTAATTTCTGGGTAATTAGATATCAATTTAAATCCATCCCTCGTTTACAAATTAACTTACTGTATTTAATTGGTGTACGACTCACTTCTCACTTCACTTCGACCCTTTTTAGTGTCCCACAGCTGGGCACGGGGCCTCGGACAAGCCCGGATTCAATCAGACTCTATTTGATTTTTTTCCACATCGACTACAAAGGATCAGGGGCTTTCCAATACCGAATTTCACCCGGAAGCAACCGGAAGCAACTTTTGATCTGTTAAGTTCAGATCCGGAGATTCCGGATGCTTATAGCTTGACGGGTCGGAGACGTGGTCTGTAAGATACTTCTTTTCACGCCGCAGGTCGTCCGTTCGATTCCCACCTAAGTTAGAGATTTGTGTGATGAAGATGTCTGTTTGTCTTGAGTCTGGGTGTAATTATCTATAAGTATGTATTAACAGTTATCTGGTTTCCATAGTACAAGCTCTGCTTAGTTTGGGATCAGATGGCTGTGTGTGTTAATGTCCCACTATATTATATTATATTATTATTATTATAGATGTAAAGTATCATTCCGGTCGTGTCGGTCTATCCGTTTTATTCGACACGAGTAATCACGGTATTAAAGAATTTGATAAAGCCAAAGTAGCAGGAGAGCTAGTGTTGTTATATTAATACTCATTTATGTCTGTCATTTGGCTGTCTACTTAGTACTAGTTTTATCAGAGGTAGACAGGTTAATGGAAGTCAGTTCCATTAGTAATAAAATGTATTTCATTTATTGTGTCTTTAAATGATTTCCAAAATACACTTTTTTGTAAATCCTCTATCAGTTCTCGTTAATTTACAGGTATTTATCATTTTTAAGTAATTATCATACATTTTCATTATTTTATTAATATATTTTTATAATTTTTTTATTATTCGATTTCTTTTTTTTATAATTTGTATTATTATTTTTTTCCCCTTTATTAGGTTTGGGATATATATCTGGCGTAACGTGAGTGATATTTGCTTCTGCCTACACCTTCGGATAATACAGGTTTGATGTCAAGTTATGTTATGAACTAATTAGTAGTCGCCTCGTGCCTTGTGCTCGACAACAGACTTAAAGTGTAGATGGCACATCTACATTTCAATGCATCAGCTGTCATTTTATACTGTCATCGTGTCGTCTTTGAAGTCAGCTGTCACTCGAAAATGTCGAACGAACGAATGAACACCGAGCATTGAAGCGGCTATCTTAGAAGGGCTGAGACTGCGTGTTGGACCGTTGTGTCGTCGGGAAGTGCAGATGCAATAACGTGCTCGGTGAACGTTACGATTTAATTCAACGTAATCTTAACGATCTTTAATTAACTGGTAGAATTCGTGATTGTGCTACCGAGAGATTGGGATGAAGTGATATTTGCCGTAGTTATTTTATTGAAATACCGTCTTTTTACCCGATTATTCACGCCTACTTAAAGTTGTCTGCTAATCCTGATATTTTCAGTCTAAAACCTTCAAAAGTCTTCATGTATTTTATCACTTTGTGTTTGTGTTTTAAGTCTCCCTACAACATCAGGGAGTCCACGACTCCCTGAATTTTAAATGAATAGGACCAAGGAATAAAAAGTTGCATACAAACTTCACCCCTCTATTTAACCCTCTTAGGGGATGATTTTTGGAAATGTTATTAGCCTATGTCCTATTCTAGGGTATACACTACCTACGTTTCAAACTTCATTTACATTGGTTGAGCGGTTATGGAGATACGTGGTAACAAACCTTCACACACACACACACACTTACTTTCGCATTTATAATATTAGTAGGATAAGAAAATGATAAAAATTCAATAACCCGACTGCGTCAACGTCTGCCAACTAATTTAAATGAAGAAAATTTGGCGCGAAAAATCCTAAAAAAATATCATAATTTTAATGTACGTACATTGTCCCTGTCACGACTAAAAAAATAAATAAATAAAAGACACTATGAGATCCAATATTATTTATCTAATTATTGTTATTATTTTGGACAAAAAGAGATCTAATATTATTTTATTAAATTCACACAAACTTCACACGTTGAAATAAAACTGCCACGGATTTTATCGCGGTTTATTTAGAATTTAATATTCCGGTGTTTCAAAGTTCTTTCAGATTTCATGTTAACAATACTAAAAATAAACCGCAGAAATCTAAAAATTCGATTAAATACATTTTCAAGTAGTTTCATTTCAAACTGATCGGACGGGAGGTCTGAGGCGTGATGGTGTGCGTATTGTACAAAAAAAAACATTTACCAGGAAGCTAGGCAAGGAAGGAGATTAATATTACTGTTAAAACCAGATGGGTCTATTTACTATCTTCCTATTTCACCAATCTAGGCACAATCATTATAAATGTCCTCTCCAACCCGGTAACAACAAAACACAATAACATTTGATTGATAACTAACCCATTCTCACAAAATAAGATAGTAGGTACAATCTAATTTCGTAGGGTTACCAAATTCACAGAATATAGAGGCAAGGAAATTTGAAACATGTTGGCAAATAGCTTTGTTTTTTTGGTTGTTTCTCTGAGTTTTACTGACCTTGTTACTGTTGAGAAAAAGGGTTGTAGGTAATGCTTACAATACTTGTATTTTCTTAAAGTTACGCGAACATCACACATTGAAATAAAACTAATTTATAACGGATTTATCGCGGTTTATTTTAGATTTTACATCCCGACGTTCCAATTTTTTTTCAAAATACAATATGGTCACGGGTAGACTGAGGTATTTGACGTCGCCTTAATAATCACAATTATTACTGACTACCTACAAACATTGTATTATTTAAATTGCGTTCCGATTTAAGCAAACTGAGCTCACAGTGTTTTTAATTCTGGTTTGAATTTGGCTTGGGTAAAAAAAAACGAGTGGACTGGCCATTTGTGTCGAATGCAGCCAGAGAGATGTGTCCGAATAGCACCTCAATGGGTGCTACAAGTCGGTAGACGTAGCCGAGGCAGCCTGAAAAAAGATGGCGGGATGACCTGGATGCATTCGATATGGGATGGCCAGAGGTTGCGAGAGATAGGATAAGATGGAAGACGTTGGGGAGCCCTTAGCCCAGCTGTGGGACATGGGCTCGATAAAAAAAGCTAACAAGTGGTGACTCAAACATAATACATAATCTTATTTCCCATCCCCGATCCTTGAACGGAGAAGTAAAGGTAACGGGTATAGTGGAAATTTCACGGGTATCTAAGCATAAAAAACTGTGCTTCCACTTTTCTTGTGCGAACTTCCAAGTTATGGAATTCACTGCAGGCATCTCTGATTCCCGATGGCTATAATCTGACTGTATTCAAGTCATGACTGAATCTGAGTTTACGGGATAAGCGCATTCTATGGTGTTTACCATGGTAGCCTAACAACCTTACTAATAGGATAAAAGAAAAGGAATAAATAAACAATCCATTTAGTGTCCTATTGCTAGGCACAGGTCTTCTCTCAATTATCTTATAAGATAAGAGAGTTTAGACCTTAATCCACCCACACTGGTCAAGTGCGCGTTGGTGGATGTCACATGTCCTCGAATGATTAGTTCTCAGACATGCCGGTTTCCTCACGATGTTTTCCTTCACCGATATTGAGCAGCGGAGATGAAATTATTCACACAAAGATGTGTGGGCACGACCAGGATGCCAAGATGACAGAGCCTGAGGACAATTCCAGGGTATAATCTATATCGGTGCCAAATTTCATCTAAATCCGTCAAGTTTTTGCGTGAAAGAAAAGCATCCACACCTACACCTCCTCTACACAACAATACAAACTTTCGCATTCAAAATAAATAAATATTAAATATTCTGGGACATTTACCACACACGGTCATCTGGTCCCAAGCTTAGCAGAGCTTGTGTTATGGAAACCAGATAACTGGTATATAATATAATACTTTTCTTTTGTAAATATATACTTTTAATATATATTTACACCCAGACTCGACCGAAACACAAATGTTAATCACTAATGTTTGTCTCGGATGGGAATCGAACCCACGACCTGCGGCGTGAAAAGCAAGTATTTTACCGACCACGCCACCGGCCCGTCGAAAAATACTGTTAAGAAGTAAGATCGATTGTTAGAAAGGAATTCTTTGGTTGTTCTAACAGCCTGGCAACCCCAGTCTGGTGCGGCAGTAGATCTTCACGTAATTTGGTGGTGATTGATAGCGGCACAGCGCGGCCTGTCGTCTGACAGGGCCCTCGCAGTCCCTGTTAATTTCTCTGATTTATTGTACACAAAAACTGTTTTCTGTTTGTTGTAGGTACTACTGTGTGTTGTGTAAAAAAGCAATTATTATTTCATTGTTTTTTTAAATTTCTAATAACCTTTTAAAGGTTCCATACCCGAAGAGAAGGGTGTCAGTAGAACTCCAATACTAAGCCTGATGTCACCGGGCGCTACGTTATAAGCCGTAGTATTGTAGGCTAGTCTAAGAGTACGCATTCGATAAGAGTACGCAATGCCTCCATGAAGTTAAAATAAAACTGCTCTATTACGGATTACAAACGGATTATTATTATTATTAAGGATTATTTTTAACGGATTTACATTCGCGTAAATCTAAGAAAATGCCCCATGAAGTTGTTTGTGGTTCGAGGCTAACTTCTGTGTTATTTTAAAGTGCAAGCCTTGACAAGTGACCAAGTGTGACCTTCCCGTCATAGCGAGAGTAATTCCGGTCAAAGAAAATAGATGGTGTTGCACTTCACTCGATTCAAAAATTGTGAATGGATGAATGAGTACGCACTGTATTATGTGGCAAGAGTGTATGCGTACTCGTGGCATGACGGATTCTTATAGAACATCATAAAAGGAAAGCCAGGAATTAAAATGGGTCAGATAAAAAAGAAAGTTGCCGTCATGTCCTATAAAGAGGTAAAAGGGATCGTAAAGGACAGAGAAAAATACAGGAAACTACACCTTTACAGCGACAACATCAAAACTTATACCAAATGTAATAATCACCTCTGCTTATACCTTGAGTTAACTTACACCGTTAGGTGTGTAATGTGCGTGTAATGTGATACATTGCATGTCTATTTTAAAATGTCCTCCCCTACATTCAGAGGGATCCCAGAGGGTAAGCTTTCTGTAGCCTAGAAAAAGGCTATATTTAGTTGAAAGCAATTTATTTTATCAATTCAATGAACTAGCAAAGGCTATTTCAAAAAACTACTGAAAGGAAATTTTGTTAATAAATAAAATTATCTACAAAAGAAAAAGTATAACTATAGAGTTTCTCAAATGGATATTTGATAGTAAAAATATAAATTAGTTAAACTAAACTAAGTGTTTTTCTGCTTATTGATTCTGAAAACCTCTTAATATCTGCTGGTAGCCTGGTATTCTGCTGTGTACTACAAAACTATGTATGTACTTGAAGAAAATTTCGTTTCTAATGTAGCAATACAGGTCTCTAAATTCGAAAATGCAAGGATTATAAAAAAATATAAACTAAATAAAATCGTAAAACTAGTTCCAGGTACGTATTTGATAGTACTAGTAGTATTTGCCTATCGATATCTACATTATTGGTTCCGAAAACCTTCTCATCCTTGCTGGGTGTCTGGTACCCTGCTAACTGGCTTAGCACGGTGGTGCAGCGGGGGTAGGTTGTACTCAAATATCTTTGAGTGAATTATTACATCTTTGCTGTTTAATATCGGTGAAGAAAAACATAGTAAGGAAACTGGCGTATCTTACACCTGTACCTGGTCCTCCTAGGTACAGGTGTAGGATCCTAGGATTCGCATTTATTAAAAATTGTTGTTCCTTCTACGATGGAACGTACTTACCCAATACCGATTCACTTGTGATTGAGAATGATTTTTGGTTAGAAGGTGGCAGTAAAATCAAACTCCATATGGTTAGAAACCATAAAGCAGCAACAATTTTGACCCACCGGTATCACCAGACATCGCACCGGAACAGGTATTTAAGTAAACAGGTACAGTATTGAGTCATATCTAGTAGTTTCTCGTAATTGTAAAAACTCTATCAACAATGAAATTGACAAAATTGTGTAAACAGCGATAAACCAACGCTGTGGCTTAAAAGTGGATTGCATATTTGCTGCCTCATTTCCTAACTGTCACTGGTCACTTCCGTGATTCCATCCCACCAAGCCGAGAGCAGGATAAATGACATTCACTGTGTAACCATTAATGAAGCGAGAATAATTTACAATTAGTGTTTCAGCGTTTATTGTCACGAACAAAACAAACACGTTATCTACACACTTTGTTCGGTTATTAACTACCAAAAAAAGTAATGATGCACGCCTCATCTTACATCCGATTTATCTGACAAATTTGACGATAAATTTAAATTGGATTATGACGACATATATGAGTTTACTGTTAGAAATTGGCAATTATTTTAATTAATTATGTTTTAATTTAGTTTTGTAACACCGCACCTCACTTGACATTTTATTAAATTACTTAGTTCAATCTGTAAATGTTTGTAAGCCGGAAACCGTAGAATAATAAGGACTATATTGCCGTCATAAGGAAAAAGAGCACATCTGACATTTTTTTCGTAACTAAGTTTTTCACATTGTAGGTATTAGTAAAAGATACTCAATCCGGTAATATTTATTTATTTAGCAAATGGCACAGTTACAGAACACAGATCAATTAGTCATTATAAAAAAAAGCTCTTTACATATTAACATTTCTAAATCTGCACTCCGATTACAGCTGTACACAGCTTCCAATATTTATACAGCTTGAAAGTGTAAGTGAAGGTAAGGAAAAATATATGGTAAATATAACAATAATTCAATATTAAGATATTAGTACCTATTTAACAAGGACTTGATTAGGCAGGTGTATTTAATTTGTGCAAAGATGCGATATAAACAATAACTCAGTTACAAAAAAAAAATGTCAGATGTGCCCTTTGACGACAGTATATTTTATAACACCTGTAAACAACAATATTCTCACAAATAAACGATTATTATGATTATTATTATTATTTGACGGGCAGGTGGCGTGGTCGTTTGCTTTTCACGCCGCAGGTCGTGGATTCGATTCCCACCTGAGACAAACATTTGTTTAAATATGTCTGTTTGTCTTGTGTCTGGGTGTAATTTTCTATATTTAAGTATATATTTTCAAAAGAAAAGTATTATATGTAAGTATATTACCAGTTATCTGGTTTCCATAGTACAAGCTCTGCTTAGTTTGGGATCAGATGACCGTGTGTGTTAATGTCCCACTATATTATTATTATTATTATTACCTCAAAAAATCACATCAAACTCAATATTTTCTTTATGAGGTCGTTAATACCTGCATTTACCTTACTTAACACTATGATTCCACTGTGCTTCTATGCGGAGTTACCAGAGGCATCATAAAATTTTAACAATCACATAACACACGCCTCCGTAGAGACATCAGTGTTAAAATCACTGCAAAATACAGACAGTTCATTGGTCTAATGGACTAAGTACGTTGTATTTCATTTAACGTTTTTGCCCAGCTAATTAAGCAACAGGTAGAGCAGCCTTTTCTTTGTAGATGTCTTTTGCGAGTTTTAAAATGTAAAATGTATATTTTTAAGAGTGGTTTTCGTAGAAGCAAATACTAGCGTCAGTGCAAGATGATGAGGGTTCTGGCGTTTTCAATTTGATTTTTCATTTGGTTTTTTCTTAAAGTTTAATTTATTTTTCTTGTAAAGGTACATTTAAGACCTAAAAAAATTACTTTTGACTTCGAACCAACTGATTTGTTTTCAGAAAATTTTACGATTTTCTATAATTATGATGTTTTAGTCAAAATTCATTTAAATGACTTAAAGAAGGTATGGGTTATATTGTACCAGATCTTCCAGCTGACTGCCTGAGTACATACGGGCACCTTGGAGCAGCGGTGCCGCAGCGGTACAGGCCTCGCTTTTGAAATATAAGGTCGCAGATTCGATTCCCAGTCGTGCCTACACATCTGTGTGTGAATTGTTACATCGCCGCCGCTTAATATCGGTGATGGAAGTACACCATGAAGAAACCGACATCCACCAACCAGCACTTGGTGGGCTAAGTCCCAAAAAAATGAGTATAATTAAAATTCAACCTGAAAAATACTTGAAAACCAACTGACATTTGGTGTCATATAATCCAATTTTTTTTTGGTCTTTTTGTTAGTATTTTAATGTTGTTATGACACACTTGCAATTTCCTTCAAAATGTGCCGACTTGCGCCGACCTATCATTCGATGAAGTCGTCTATAAACAGTACATTAACGTGAATTATGCTATCTCTATCTGTTCCGTAGAATTGCCATATATATCCTAAGTATTGTCTCACCATATTGAAAATAAACTACTAGGAGCGCATAAGTACAAAGCAGTTCTACGCTACGAAGAGATTCCACACAATCACGTCCGTAAAAAGATAATCTTGTAACAAGCGTATATTTGAGACAAAGTTTCCTCTCACTGGGTCATTATCTCAATCTTCGGATTGTCAGCTACCAGGCTCCCACGCGGCGGAGGACGTGCCACATGTCACAGACGTGACCAACCCACTTCAGATAAGTTTCTTTAGCTTTGAGGAAGTATCTTTTAAATGGCCAAACATAATTGTATGTTACTTAAGGCATTTACTAATAATGATTTTTTAGATAGTAATATTTTTAGAAACTCCAGCTAAAATGTATATAAAGTAGATATAATACCTCTGTCTACTCCTTTGGGTAATACTGGTGTGAACACTAAGATATTGTGGTCAGAGTTGAAACTAAAATTCTATGTTTTATTATATCTTAACTTAAAAAAATAATATTTTTTAATATTTGTTCTGGCTAAGTAGTATTGAATGTATTTTAATTAGCTTTATTCTGCCATTTTTTATTATTGTTATGATTTTTTTTATTGTAACAATTTATTATTCATTTTGATTGATTTTATAATATATATGGCTCAAAATCACCAAGGTTGCAAATTCCAAGATTGGTTTTATGCCAAAAAAAATTTTAAGATATAATGATGACTCTTGGTTTATACTGTTGCAAAATTTATATATTATTAAACTTTGACAGGGCAGCGCACAGAACTCTATACTTTTTTTGCAATATTGCTTTTTAGCAAATATCTTGCAGAAAAACATCAATTCGGGAACGTTTTTCTAAGTTTCATAAAACGAACAAAAACAAAACAAAGTACATAATTTATGCATTGTTTAATAATATGGGTATATTTAGTATCTATATTATATAAGCAATAATGAACAAAATGCATACAAAATCTTCTACAAGTAAAATACGCCAAAAAATGAAATAAGTTGCTATTACTGTGCCTATATTTTAGGAAATTTCAAAATATTCAAATCTCTTTTATTTGAATAACGTTACATGAAGAAAATAAAAGTTCTAGGATTGTATATACCATGTTTTTTCTAAAAAATAGCTTAATTTATGCGCATTTTACTGAAATATTGTAGTGTTCCCGGCAATGATCAACCGTTCCCGGAATGAAAAAAATGTTACCAAAATGATGACGTTGATATTATAAGGTATAAGAAAAGAGATATTTAAATTGTAAACAACAATTTAAATAAAAAAATCGTTTATTTATATTGCCGTATTAATTGCACTTATGGAAAATTACTCTTACTATTAATATTTATTTCTTAAATTTGTTTTAACATTTTCATAAACAAACCTTATTATTTTTCGAAAACACCAATATCATTGTCAAAATAATATCGAGTTTTTTCTGTTTTGAGCAATGGTGTTGGGATAATACGGGTTCCAGTTTGAATTTTCTCATATTGTTACGCACAGATCTCCAAAAGGTTACTAAAATTTCTCCAACATCGTCAGCAATATATCTGAAGCAAGTATTGGGCTTCTCAGTAGGAACTTTAACAAGCAAAAATGTCCCAGAAGATACAAGATTTGGATGTATATTGTCTTTACCATAAGATGTACTTGCTTCAACATCAATCTGTTTATCTTTAAACTGCTGAGGAAAAGTTAATGCCATTAAATCTTCATCTTCTGAGGAAGATGAGCTATATACAGATTCATAAATGCTTACTCTATTCTTTAATTTGAAATAGTTATCTGTTATTATGTGCTCTTCGTCAACAGGAGATTCAGTTTCAGGCATTACACATCCCCAGGTTCAACTGCACAAACTTACGTTACAAAAAAGCTTGGATAGTATTAACTCTTTATGGAATGTTCAATCACGTCGTCATCTGGGATTATCTTTACTTTTTTTAACTTTAGCATTTGCCTTTTCTCTTTGGCACAAATAAGTGGAACTATCCTTTTGAACTTAGATAAATTAAAAAAAGAAAAATATGGCACAAGAACACAGCGCGCAGTCTTTCTAAAATGAGTCCAACGGACTCACCGACACTCAGTCACACGCGGACTATCGAGTAGACGTGTCGACACATCTCATTAATTTATAAGCACAAAACCTAAAGGTTTTGTGCTTATAAACAAATCAAAATGCCTTCTTGTGTGTTTAATAAATGTTATAATCACTTAAGAAACAAAAATAAGACAGACGGGATTACATATCACGCGAAAGTACACCCAAAAGTCTTAGTTTCATAAAAAATATTACTTAAATTGTTGTTTGCTACGCCGTTTGTGAGAGTGAGATAGATAATGCAAAACAGACATGAAAGATAGAGGCAACGCACACGCTTTGCCCGTGATAGTATTTCGCTGCTACAATGTTATACATTCAACAGCACGGCTATTGTGATTTCGCTTGCATGCTGTGTGGGGCCATATCTCTGTCCTTTTCTATTGTTCACTCTAAATATCTAATTGTGATTACATATATTATGTGTGTTTCTCGTTGCATGTAGTTGTGCACAGAGACCCAGGTTTAGTGATTGCGTTATTAGAGCGTACCGTATCTTCCTTTTCTTGATTTATCAAAGCTTTTGAAACTATTTTTTTAATTTTTTTTCCTTATCAGTAGTCTCCATTACGCTGCAATTAAAAAGCAACGAATTTGTAAAGTAAATGAATAAAAAATCGTAAGCGAATCATCTTTGGAAACGATAATTATCATTCCGGGAACTCAACAGTCATTTCGGGAACGTGTCCTCATGTCTGGGAACGTTCCCGAAATGATCGTTCACGAAATGACGATTTCAAATAAGCGCGCGCTTTGATTATACCTACAACGGTCATCTTCAATGCAACCAAACTTCGTCAATAGTAAAATATTTGAGGTTACTTCGTTATATCGAGTCGTAAAAATGAATTTTATCAATAATTCAATGTAATAGACACGTTCACGAATTGACGGACTATTGATGTACGTATAACGAATAAAGAATTGAAAGGTACTTACCACTTAAATATAATTTATTTAACGAAAAATACACTGACAGCCGGCTTTGTTATTGTTTACTTCTTTTATTGACGTTTAACACTGAATGGCAGCGTTGACTTAAAGTGATTTTTGTTCGATTAACGATGCGGTCACTGAAATGACTTATGCGCTATTGGACAAACTATTTTTGCATTTATATAATTAAAAAAATATATATTTTAAAGTATTCTTTTCAAAACTGGATTTTGTATAAAAATTACGGTATATTAAGTAATGACAAGTGTTAAATATCTTAAATTATTCATTGGTATTTTTGTCTTGTCGTTGAAGATCATACATTAGGACGCGTTCCCGAAATGACTTTCTTTGCATTTATATCGATTTATTTTAAAAATTTTACTTCTATAATAAATTGTATTGTTTCATGTACACACGAAATAGGTTGGTTGTAGTATTTTATTATTATTACTTTTTTAATAAACTCAAAATTTAAGACATTAATTTGCTAGCAAAGCCAATTCTACACCTTGGTGATTTTGAGCCATTTATAGTTTTCTTATTCTTATTATTACTTATTCTTTATCGAACTTTTCTTTATTCGATTTATATTAATACCTATTTGACATTTATAAATTAATAGAATTTTTAGTTTTTAATTATTAAGATTTTGTTTTATCGATTTTATTTTATTGTAATTTGACATGCCAATTATAAAATGTAATGTTATGGCGCAATAAATGAAATAAAAATAAGATAAATTAAATTGTGATCTCATAACTGCTAACAATTAGTTTTGAAATATATTACAATAAAAATAATAGATAACTTGGAGTAATTTGTTAAATATGAAATAACATAGTTTGCTTGTACTGATCTCTGTAATAGGCTAAGTGTCATATATTTTCAAGAAAATGCCTGTACGATGTAAAGCTACGTAGTTTACTTATATAAATAAATGAATTAATTTATATAAATATTTTTCATATTAAGATCCAACAGCACACCAGTGACTCTAGATCCTGAATCAAATATTAATAGTTAAGTCTTTAATTAACGTTTTCGCCTTTGAAAATTATCTATAATTAATAGGTTCGAGAGCCAAGAGTATAGTAGTAATGTAGCATCTTTTGTTGATACTGTTTTACGATTTAATTTATTATCCATACAAATATTGATAATAACGTTAACATTGAAGTATATTCCGACAAGTTTTTGTCGTAAAAAGTTGAACATATTTGTGTTGGCTCCTGGCCTAGTTTTATTGTCTCAGTAATGTTTACAACGCGGAAGTTTCTCGAATATTTATTAAATTGATCAAAGTTTTGTCGTTGGTTATACTAATAAACCTGTTTAACTTGAATTGAACTCTTAAATATATAAAAGAAGAAACTGACTGACGTATAAACGTACAGCTCAAACCGTTGTGTCTAGAGACACCTAATTTGGCACTTAAGTTCCGTGTGAAAGGATTATCAAAACTTATGGGTAAAACGAAGACCGCGGGTCTCAGTGTAAAAATTCTCGTGTCTCAGTGTTAGTTACCATACTCCTCCGAAACGGCTTGACCGATTTTTATGAAATTTTATATGCATATTCAGTAGGTCTGAGAATCGGCTACTATCTATTTTTCATACCCCTAAGTGACAAGGGTTATCCAACCCTAACATTTTTTTTTGGATTTTTTTTAATAATGTGGCATAAAAAATACATACAACCTTAAATTTTCACCCTTCTATCACCAACCCCTATTTTTAATAGCGATATTAGTAATTTAAAGATGAGAAATACGCGGTACGAAGATCGCTGGGGCGGCTAGTATTATGTATAAAAGTAGATACTGACAGACTGACTGACATATCATCCCATAGCTTCAACCTACTACGTAAAAAAGCGTAATGTAAGAAAGCGTATTATAAAATTTCAGACTATCTAACGGATTAAAACGCTTGGAATTAAGTCACTCTAATTCAACACAATAAACAAACAAAATGTAATAGATTTAAGTACTTCATTTAAAAAAGAAAAAAGCCTACTGAGTTTTTTGGCAGTGTTTCTCAATAGTTGCCAGTCATTCACTGCACGGTAGGAAAAGAAATTGGACAATCAAAGTAGACTCGCGTCTCAAAAAAAATAAAGCATATTTTCATTTCATTTCAACCGTTGGATGTAGAGACTCAAAGTTTGGTACTTAAGCCTTAATGCACACACGCTGGCCAAGTGTGGGTTACTGAATGTAAAATATTCTCTAATGTTATATTTAAATAATGTCGGTTTTTTCACTATGTTTCCCTTTACCGATATTGAGCAGCGGCGCGGAATAAAACGATTTACAAAAACCTGTGAAACAGCTGTGAAAAAGCTCTGTTTGTCGGGCCAGTCACTTCAGCCCTTTTTAGTGTCCCACTGCTGAGCACGGGTCTTCTCTCAACTATCTTACGAGTTGAAAGAGTTTAGGCTTTTACCCGCTCACGCTGGCCAAGTGCTGGTTGGATGTCACATGTCCTTGAATCATTACTTCTTAGACATGCCGGTTTTCTCACGATGTTTTCCTTCACCGAAATAGAGCAGCGGCGACGAAACAATTCACATAAATATGTGTGGGTACAACTGGGAATAGAACCCGCGACCTTATATTTCTAAAGCGTGGCCCGTACCACTGCGCCACTGCTGCTCATAACTAGGCTTAACTTTACCTCAGAAGTTCAAGTAAACCAAATACTCTCTGTGATGAAGTGTACTAACTCAAAATATTTGGCAACAATCTCTAACAAGATACAATCAAAAACAAAAGCGCTTGAAAATTTGGTCTCTCAAAAATTTTACTGTTGAAATAAATCTGTTACAAATAAAAATGTGACGTAAACGGAAAAACTAGTGTTGTATGTGTGCCGCAGTAATAGCGCATACGACTTTAAAAATATAGGTTGCTATAGGCCGACCGTTTAACTCGCGTATCGCCATCTGAGGTACAAAGTCATAAAACATTAATTAAATCTCATAAAGAACTATTTAACCACAGATAAAAGTAATGTAACACTATTCGTCACTCATATCCATATCGCTTGAATCATCATCACTGTCTGTGCAGCTTGAGGAGTCAGAATCTTGGTGATAGGCGGTACGCGAGTTAAACGGTTAGCCTATAGTTTGAACTTGGGCCGTAGCTCTTTTGTATAAATTGAAATCTCAATAACGGTGAAGGAAAAAAATTGGTTTTGAAATATTAGTTACAAGTTAGAAATATTACATCCCGCTGTTCAATAATGTAAGGAAGAATCGTGACGTAACCCCGATTTTTCCTTGCATTATCAAACTAAAGATTTAAGGACATGCGACATCCACTAGCCTACTTTGGCTAGCGTGTGTGGATTGGCCTAAACTCTGTCGACTCCTAAAACAGTTGAGAGAAAATCCGTTCTTAACATTAAAACATTTATTTCATGACTTTTTCAAGTTTTAAATAGCTTAAACTTTTACTTTAACAATCTCTAAAACTTCATTCTAAAAGTAAATCCAGATTCAAAACTAAAGGAATGCTCGAGGATTATGTTGCTACTATTGCTAAAGTATCATATTGTATTACCTTCTCACAGAACCTACCATGAAATAACAAAAGAAAATTTACGTAAACGAGCATCTCAAACGACTTACTCTATTACATCGGTCGCCAAAATTCGCAACAGAAACAGCAAAAAAACACAGACAAAGCAATGACATTTATCTAATTACGGAATCGCGATAAGGGCGCGCCAGGGGGTGAGGGGGAAATTTAGGGGGAGGGGATTGGATGCTGGATGTACCGCAGTTTGCGGAGGATATTCCTGATAGTCACACGTCTGACGTCACGTTGCAGGGATCGCGAAAAAAATACGCCTGGATTTCGAATTGAAACGGATCGTTTTATGGAACTAATTGTGTTTATAATGAGTTAGTTATGTGATATGAGAGGTTTTGTTTAAAAATGTGAGATGTATGTTGAAGCCAAAAGTTTTTGCTGTGTTTCTGCGGTTATTTAGTTTTCAATATGCCTGTACTACTCATTTTTGGACTTTTTGTGGGTAAGTTAATTAATAAGTTATCTGTAATTATTCTTAGCTGAACGTATGTTGCTGTAAGCGGTGTAATTTTCAGTACTGCATTATGTGTATAGTGTTTAAGGTTGTAATTGAATGAAATAAGAACAGTATTTAATTTTATTAGGTAAAAAAAAATATTTTTTTTTATTATTTTTTGCTCACAATTAGGTATTTAGGGTAAAGAAGTTCATTGTCAAACAAAATGCACTTAGTAACCACAATAGCATCTTCAACGAGATAGCCGACAGTATCAATTGATCACTGCTCAGAAGTCTAATTTTTCATAACAAGTTTTTTTATAAAAAAATGAATTAAATAATAAATTATTGTTCATAATTATTATTATTATTATTAATATTTATTATTCTAATTAATAATAATTAATTTCTCAATGGTGTCCGAAATATACAACCATTTTTGGATGAGTCATTCTTTCAAGATGGTAGCCTTTCAAATATGAAAAAAAAATTAAAAAATACAAAAGGAGAAATCAGATAACAAACGCTAGTAGAAAGCGCGCATTAAAATTAGATTATTTATTTAAATAATATTGTCTTAGATTTACGTGAATATCACACATTAAAATAAAACTAAGTACTTTTTAACAGATTTTATCGCGGTTTATTTTAGATTTTAGATCGCGACGTTTCAAAGTCTTTTCAGACTTCATGTTCACGGGTGGAACTTTGTAACGTCGGGATCTAAAATCTAAAATAAACCACGGTAAAATCCGTTATAAAGTAGTTTTATTTCATTTATTTAAACTCAACGATGCCACAAACTTGTGCTTCTATACACAAACATACACAGACTTTAGACTTACCTATAACATCCTCCCTCTTATTTATTGGGGATGAAAAAGCACACAATTCTCCTTCTTATTACTCTACTTCAGTGGCGATGGGTAGAAATTTCAAAAAGGGAAACTTTAAAATTTACTAAGAGGTGTGTAGGTACTGCATTTTTTGATGCTATTTAAAACTTTTAGGCGTTACACAATAATATTGACTGATCATTTCCAAAAGGGAAGCCGCGTGGGACTCGGGTTCTACGCACTCTTCGCCACTGCTGTACTCCTGGTACCAGTTGGTGAATACGAAAGTTTTTGAAATTATCTTGAAGCTGTCAAAACGCAAATTCTAATTAAATTTTTCATTGCAAACTTTCCATAGAACGACCTCGGTAGTCGAGCGGTGTAAGCCGTCCGATTGGGTTATACTGTGCCCGGGATGTTGCGGGTTCGATTCCCGCAAATATTTATATAATTATTTTGTTTTTTAAATATCATCGTGACATGATTGTATTCGAAAACTTTTTTCGTATTCACAACTCATATTAGGGGTACTAAAGTTGTTTAATATTATCAATTTCTTGATTTTATATATGATAAATGATGTGATGGGCTATTATTCAAATTGATATGTAGGCGTTATCTTGTTAGGAATGACTGACTATGACGGATCGCTTCATGAACACATATGAATGTGGAACATCGCTGATATTCTGGTGAGTCGATTATAAAAATATGTCTAACTGACGGAGTTCTGATCTTCTGGTGGCCATCGAAATCCGATGTGTCACCGTGTACAATGTCGCGTCGCACGGTCCCCATGAATTAACCATGTGTTACAATTTAGAAATCAAACTAGCTTACCTGTAAGCGACGTTCGATTGTAATTATTCTTCCCGATCACCTCGCCAGAAAATAATAGAAAAGTACCTATAAATTAATGAATTAATTTATTTCTTACTTGTAGTAGGTTTCTTATGTGACGCCTGAGTGACTAGGAGGCCTACTACAAGTAAGAAATAAATAAATTCATTAATTTATAGGTACTTTTCTATTATTGAGGGCGAGGCGGTCGGGAAGAATAATCACAGTAATGTAGTGAATGAGTGACTAAATCTCTTCAACCACGGCACGGGTCTTCCCTCAACTATCTTATAGGTTGAGAGAGTTTAGGCCTTAATCCACACACGCTGGCTAAGTGCGGGTTGGTGGATGTCACATGTCCTCGAATGATTAGTTTTTAGACATACCGGTTTCCTCACGATGTTTTCCTTCACCGATATTGAGCAGCGGAGATGAAATAATTCACACAAAGATGTGTGGGCCGCCCAGGGTTCGAAACCGCAACTTTATTTTTCTAAGGCGAGGCCCGTACCGCTGCGCGACCGCTGCTCAAGTTATTATCGCAAGTGTGTTCTCGATCAAACACAACCCGATACAAACCCTTTGAAATTATTAGGTAGGCCTATAGAACCTGCGAACCTATTCTCTGAGACTACCGATCAGGGAGCAGTGCTCGAGGGGACCACGAGCTCCAGTCGGCGAGGTGCACCCCGGCGCTAAAGCAGAGCGGAGCGCAAACCACTTTCAAGCGTCTAAATGTTGTGTCTGATATTGTGTCGGGATAGGAATTATGATTATAAATATTGGAAACATCCGATCCGAATTATTTTCGTAGGATCCGATCCGATTTACGCATCAAGCGACGGATTTTGTAACTGGAAGCTTGTGTGAACGCGTGCATTGAAATATTGTTGTCGTCGTGGCAACGGGTTACCACCGTGTATGTATCAACTTGGAAACGGATCGTAATCGTATCGCCTGCAGCTTGGTTATCGCCGGTTGTCAGCTAGGCGGCACCAGTTCAATGACATCACGTGGGGTAACGCAGGTCATGGGGAGACGTGGATAAAGAGACGTAACCGCGGGAACTACAAATCGACTACGAGCAGCTTGTCCCGAGGCGACGCGATTCGTTACCATTCCGATAAGTGTGCGTTGCAGTTGAGAGTACAAATGATCCTGTACCCTTTGTACGAGTTGACAATACGAAAAAAATTATCGAATATTACCTTGAACTTATCAAAATCAGTTTTCATTGAAATTTTTAAGCTATTGCATAGCTTCTATCGCGGACCTTTAGCGTGGAGACTGAATCCAGAAATTCCGTAACGAAAATTACCTAACACCCCCCCACTCTGACCGGCACAGCGGTGATACTTTTTAGTTTTGCCATCTATCGATGAATAGCAGAACTTTTAATTACTTTTTGAAATATCACGCTTGTCTCTTTAGTTCAGCAACTCGCCTCTAGGTGGCAATTGTCGTCAATTTGTTTTCTTATCGGTCACCACGCTCAAAAAGTGTAACTTGTATTAATATAAAAAAAAACAAAGGAAAAAATACTGCATAAATAAAATAAATATATATCTACTTATAATTACTTAAGTTGATAAAAAATGCTATGCAATAGCTTTACCGCGGCAATCTTCGAGTGCCACACGTTTTTTTTCGTTTAAAATGCTTATTAAAAGAGAAAATGTAGTGCGAGAAATACAATAAAACAGATATGAAACAGAATAGGCAAAATAATCTGTAGATTTATGTGCAATTTGACTTAATAAATCCACTGGTAATTAAGTTTACTTGTAATTAACTGGTGGTAGGCGTCGGAGTTCGGCCGTGGTTAGTGACCACCAACCAGACAAAGCCGCACCACCAGGCGGCCTTGCCGTGTTCTGGTGCGATGTCTGGTGACACCATTTAAGAGGGTGGGTCGAAATTGTTGCTCCTTTATGTTTTCTAACCGTAAGGAGCATCATTCCACTGCTACCTTCTCACCGAAATTCATTCGTAACCACGAATGAATCGGTATACTGGGCAGGCTCGTCCCATCGTAGACTACATCAGGCAAGTTGTAGTAAAGCGCAGGCCTATTTCAGATCGTAGGGTTCGTTTAGATCTTCCCCTCCCAAACTGCGTGACGGGGCTCCCTAGAAAGGGCGAGTCAGCATTCAGGGTGTCGCGGTTGTGTCACCTGTGGTTCCTGTGACACCCTGGCTAGGATGCGAGAAGGAACACCCGGGGGGTTTCAGTTCGGGTAACCATTATGGAGTCCCACATCGCCCTGTATGGGCGCAGGGCGGGGGGATTCTTAAAGATTTCCCCCCGGTAAACAAAAAAGGACTATTTCAAGTTAAAAACAAAAATCTTGACAGCTTATTGATAGTACTCAAAACCTTTTTTCGTACTAACGGCAAGAGCTGATACAGTGCGACGATCCCTTTCCGAGTTGATGTCTGTATAAGTGTGAACGGACTGGGACAACATTTCGAACAGAATTACGTAACTTTCCGATCTTTATTATCGCCATTACAATATGACTTAGTTTAGGCTCCTTTGAACGAAAATAAATTTAACACACCACATCTTGAAATCTTCGACGTGGCTTATCTTTGCACATTTTTGTAATCTACATTAAATGTTTTTCTCCATTGAAACGAGTTATTGTAAATATGTTTTTAATACCATAACATAGTACTCACACCTGTATTGCCCAAATGTGTAGGCAGAGGTGAATATCACCCACATTTTGCCCACAGTCGTTCATCGTACACAATTCCAAACTTTGAGTAGCAACAGATATGCTCACATTAAAAAGTTGCTGCTCGACCCGGGATTTCAACCCTAAACCTCGCGGCTTAATCGGCGGCGACCACCGAGACAGTTAAGTCTCAAATAAATATTTAATAAATTATTTATGGTCAGTTTTCACAGTGTAGAGGCCTGGTTTTGTATTGTGGTATTCGCTTTGCCAATGACGTCGGCTGTTGGCTTTGCGTAGCCTTAATTACAATGTTCAAGCTGTCAGTATTGTAGCAAATAATCTTACCCGAGATGTAGGTCTGCCACCGCATCATTTGCTGTTGAAAGGAAAACATTAATTCTATGTTTGTAACCATGTTATTTATGTAAAATATCAAAGGGAAACCGTATTATTTGGGTACGTATAGCAAACACCTAATTATTCTAATAAATATTCTTCTATAAAGTAAATCTAAATCTTAAAGTAAATCGTCTATACCTTTTTTTGTTAATATTGGCAATTATAAATATAAATATTTTGGGACATTAACACACACGGTCATCTGGTCCCAAGCTAAGCAGAGCTTGTGTTAAGGAAACCAGATAACTGGTATATACTATACATATAATACTTTTCTTTTGTAAATATATACTTATAATAGATATTTACACTCAAACTCGACACAAACACAAATGTTAATCATTAATGTTTGTCTCGGGTGGGAATCGAACTCACGACTTCACTTTCACTGATGCTAAGCAGCAATGAAATAATTCACACAAATAATATTTGTGTGTGACTGGGGATCAAACTTGCGAATACCTCTCATTGTACGGAAATCCTATACAATGCCAGATCAGCTTATACTGGAAATATTAGCTTAATGTGTAGCCGTGTGCACATACATAGTGTGACCCATTTGCATGTCTGTGAAGGGTGCACCAACCAGGCACTTATCCACTTGCCAACCAACGTTTCAATCAGTGCCATCCTCATTATTGATAATGACTGTACCTACGCATACTTACCAGAAATTGTATACATACTCTGCGTTTCAAATAAGAATGAGACTTGAAATCTGCAATCTTGGACTGGAATAAATCATCCATCCGACGCGACCAACTCTCCCAATTGTGAGCAATGGAACGTGGTCCATGAACACCATATAATGATGGAATGTGTTTAGTTTGAAGAAAGTAGAAATAAGTTAATAGGAGACTTAAATTTCAACAAAGTCGATCTAGGCACGTTTCATTAAATGTTGTCACAACCTAACAGTCGCGATGCAAATACTGTTCAAATTCATCTAAATATATAAAAGAAGAAACTGACTGACTGACATATCAACGTAGAGCCCAAACCGCTGGGTCTGGAGACTCTAAATTTGGCACATAGGTTCCTTATGGGGTCTAGGGGTGCACTAAGAACGGATTTTTCAAAACTCACTCTTTAAGGGGGTGCAACGGGGTTCCAAAGTTTGTATGCAGTAACAAGATTAGTGAGACTAATTTCGCGGGCGAAGCCGCTGGCGGAAGCTAGTGACTTATATTTGTAGATAATTGTTTAATTAATAACTGATAGTGCAATTGCAATTGTAATCGTTTAGGATACGATGGGACTGGCAAACGCTGCTCGTAAAAGTCCCTTTATTTAAATAATCAGAAAATTAAAAAAAAAATTGTATGATATATACCTCAGTCCACCCGTGACCACAAAGTCTCAAAAGACTTTGAAACGTCGTGATCTAAAATCTAAAATATACCGCCATAAAATCCGTCATAAAGTAATTTTATTTCAATGTGTGATATCTAAAATCTAAAAAAATACTATAGAAAAAAAGGCTTGCTTTGGTAACCTTTTCTGAAAATGAAATGAACAATGAGCGCATTGTTCCACTGTTCCAAATGAAGCTTGTTAATGAACGCAAGTTCCAATCATAACGAACATTTAAATGACGTCACAGTGAGTTAGTTCAGTAAAGAGTTGCATCGTCTAGCTAACGGGGTATTAATATAAACCGCGTCATAATGTAATCCGATTGAACGGGCAATTTGATTTGAATTGACTCCATTAACAGAATGGTCGTATTACAGCGGATTAATAATGATATGACAATGATTGTAAAGATAATTAATGTGTCATCAAAGAATTTAATCGCTACATAGTATAAAACAAAGTCGCTTTTTCTGTCCCTATGTCCCTATGTATGCTTAGATCTTTAAAACTACGCTTCTTTTAATAGATAGAGTGATTCTAGAGGAAGGTTTATAAGTATAACATAATGCACCCGTGCGAAGCTGGGGCGGGTCGCTAGTAATAATTATTTAACAGAAACACACACCGTCATCTGATTCCATCTAAGCATAGCGACATTCGACGGGCCGGTGGCGTGGTCGGTAAGATACTTAGTTTTCACGCCGCAGGTCGTGGGTTCGATTCGCACCCCAGACAATCATTAATGATGAACATTTGTGTTTGTGTCGAGTCTAGGTGTAAATATCTATTATATGTATTTATTTACAATAGAAAAGTATTTTAATTGTAAATAAATACTTGATTTTTACGCTGCTGGTCGTGGGTTCGATTCCCACCCAAAACAGACATTTGTGTGAAGAACATGTCTGTTTGTCTTAAGTCTGGGTGTTTTAGATATATTTAAGTATGTATTTAGAAAAGAAAAGTATTATATGTAGTATATTACCAGTTATTTGGTTTCCATAGTACAAGCTCTGCTTAGTTTGGGGTCAGATGGCCGTGTGTGTTAATTTCCCTAAAAAAATAGCTTGTGTTATGGAAATCAGATAACTGTTATAGTTTTCTTTTGTAAATACATACTTATAATAGGTAATTACACCCAGACTCAGACCAGAATTAGAGCAGCGGAAGCGCAGCGGTACGGGCCTCGTCTTAGAAATATAAGGTCGTAGGATAGATTCCCAGTCGCGCCCACACATCTCTGTGAGAATTGTTACACCGCCGCTGCTCAATTATGAATAAAAACATCGTGATAAAAGCGGCGTGTCTAAGGACTAATCATCTGAGTACATCTGACATACACCAACATACACGAGGCCAGCGTGAGTCGGTTATTAAAAATTCTATATTAGGCTTTCGCTTGAACACAACCTGCCATCATTAAACAATGATGTGGTCTTCGATGGAACACGCTTACCCAATTAATACCGATTCACTCGTGACTAGAAGACAGGTAGATTATAGCTATCAGAAAACAGAGATGGATAATACCTAAAAGCTTTCAACTCTTAAGATAATTAAGAGAAGACCAGTGCCCAGAAGTCAGAATATAAAGGGTTCACGTCGTCCTGGAATTCTAAACCCAACTAGACAGTTAGAGATTTAGGTAATTCAATCCACTAGAGATTTAAATCGCTATGATATAGGTAATACCACAGCGTAGCAAAACACAGTGGGTCGATCGCATTTTAAACTCGCGCTAAATGTTAAATATATAAAAGAAGAAACTGACTGACTGACATATCAACGCAGAGCCCAAACCACTGGGTCTGGAGATTCCAAATTTGGTACATAGGTGCCTTATGTGTCTAGGGGTGCACTAAGAAAAGATTTTTCAAAACTCACCCTTTAAGGCGGTGAAACAGTGTTCCAAAGTTTGTATGGAGAAACAAGATTAGTGAGACCAATTTCGCGGGCGAAGCCCCGGGCGGAAGCTATTTAGTAATAATATTTTCACACATACGCACAGCGCCATCTAATCCCAAATTACCAAGCAATACATTTCTTTGTGGTTTAAGTACTAGGAACTGATATACCTACTACTCAAATACATTTTTTTTGTAACTACTTAAGTATACTTATGTAAAAATCATTTGCTGTTCGGTAAAACTCGAGAACGGCTAGACTGATTTGGATTATTTTCGACTTAAATTATTTGTGAAAGTCCAATAATTGTTTAAAAGGTGAGTAAATATGAAAAAAAAAAATTGCTTGGAGTATAATAAAAACCTGTCAAACATTTGATGGTCGTCTTGTCACGTCGTTTCGAAATCAATTAACTCAAAAAGTTAAGTTTTTCTTTTTAATTTTTTTGGTATTGAACGTCAAACGTTTGATGTTCGTCCCGTCGTCAGGTATCAAATTTTATTCTGAAGCGGTAAAAAGTTTGCCGGGTAGTTATTTAAAGATAAATTACACCCAGATACAGAACAAACAATTAAGCTTATCACACAAACTTTGTCCTGGGTGGGAATCGAGCTCAGCTCAGCAGTCAGGGTCACTAACCACTACGCCAACAGACCAGCCAATATCTATTCTGTGATACCGCTTTCATTTAGATAATAATATTACGTCATACCTCAGGTTTGTCACTTACATTTTTAACCCCTAACAGAAAAAAAGGTGTTATAAGTTTGACGCAGCAATGGCGTGTCCCGAGTTCAATGTATGGCTACTCGGGCTCACACCTACCTCGTTGGCTGGCTGTAAAGCAGAGTTCTATAGACTGTGACAATATTATCAAATACTACATAAGATTACTTTGAACCTCCTGCCTATCCGCCACAGACCGGAAAAATGTCAATAACGACCCGTCTTCAAACGTTTTTCCGCATAAATAAGACATTTGTATAGAGTAATAGATTTCTTTTCTATAAGAACATTTATATTTATACTTAAGTATATAGTTTTGTTTCTTAGTAATTATTTTGGTATAATTAACAAGCATTATCTGGGGCGGTATATTATAGTTATATTACTCCAACCCTTTTTAGCTTCTCTCCATTATCTGACGAGTTGAGTAACCCACACACGCTGGCCAAGTGCAGGTTGGTTGATGTCACACGTCCACGAATGATTAGTTCTAAGACATGCCGGTTTATTCACGATGTTTTCCTTCACCGATACTTAGCAGTGGCGATGTAACAATTACTACAAAAAAGTGTGGGCAAGACTGGGAATCAACCTCGCAACCTTATATTTCAATGGTGAGGCCAACACCGTTTTGCGACCGCTGCTCGCTAAAGAGGATTTAGTTTTTTTTCATAATATTATTTTATGAAGTTTCAAACATTAAAAACTGACTTGTACAATAAAAACACACATTACATAGAACATAATGTACTTCTTAACATTTAAAAGAAAATTTATATGAATACACACAATCTGAGCTTCACAAACCTCGGTTCGTTCATGTGAAAGTGCTTACTCGTATTCTAGACGTCGCGGGTTTTTACAAGCATTGCTATAAAAATATGTAAATTCTTATCTTTTTTATACATATATTTTACGTATTTTTGTACAATTGTGCGCATATTTTTGTTAACATGATTGTGTTAACGCGACGCCGCTTTATAGAATATATAAAATAGTATCACCTGATCATTCTGACCTCCCAATGTCAAACTTGAGGCGTTGGCTAAGCTTACGTTTAGCTATAATCTTGAGGAGGTCAGAGTGATCAGGTGGCGTGGTCGGTAAGATACTTGCTTTTCACGCCGCAGGACGTGGGTTACATACCCACCCGAGACAAACATTACTGATGAACATTTGTGTTTGTGTCGAGTCTGGGTGTAAATATCTATTATATGTATATATTTACAAAAGAATAGTATTATATGTATACCAGTTATCTGATTTCCTTAACACTAGTTTTGCTTAGTTTGGGGCCAGATGACCGTGTGTGTTGATGTCCCAGAATATATATTTCTTATCTTTAGCTAATACCTTTAAACAAGCATAATATTGCATAATAAGCACCCGCGAAATTGATCTCACTAATCTTGTTTTTCCATACAAACTTTGGAACCCCGTTTCACCCTCTTAAATGGTGAGTTTTGAAAAATCCTTTCTTAGTGCACCCCTAGACCCCATAAGGAACCTATGTGCCAAATTTGGAGTCTCCAGACCCAGCGGTTTGGGCTCTGCGTTGATATGTCAGTCAGTCAGTCAGTCAGTTTCTTCTTTTATATATTTAGATATCTGGGCCCTAATTCACGTAATTTCTTGACGCACCGATCAACTCAAGTTGCGGTGCAGTTGCAGTTAAGTTTACGTCTTACTGCTTAATGGTGTTCTTGTAATTGTTTAGCTGTCATATGGAGTCTAAAACGCTCGCGTTACGCGAACTTGTCGCGAGCTTATCTGACAGCGGTTGTCAAAATTACGAGAATACGAAAATGGCTGTTTTGATCGAAACTTAACTGCAACTGCACTGCAACTGAACTTATTTAATTACTTGAATTAGCCTCTGAAATAATTATACTATACCTAGCCAGTACAGTCACTTCAACCCTTTTTAGTGTCCCACTGCTGGGCACGGGTCTTCTCTCAACTATCTTACAAGTTGAGAGAGTTTAGGCCTTAATCCACACACGCTGGCCAAGTGCGGGTTGGTTGATGTCACATGTCCTCGAATGATTACTTCTTAGACATGCCGGTTTCCTCACGATGTTTTCCTTCACTGATTTTGAGCAGCGGCGATGAAACAATTCACACAAAGATGTGTGGGCACGACTGGGATTCGAACCCGCGACCTTATATTTCTAAGGCGAGGCCCGTACCACTGCGCCACCGCTGCTCACTAACCTAATCAATGGAATATTTTTAATATAGTTAGTAAAGCAGTTTTGTATACTATTGTATATAGTAGCAATTCAATTATGTTTGGTATCATTATGACGTCACAACCCTTTTAAGTGTCCCACTGCTGCGGTTTGGTGAATGTTCTTGAATGATTACATCTAAACATGCCGGTTTAGACATGCTGGTTTCTTAATGATGTTGTCCTTTACCGATATTGAGCAGCCGTGATGAAACAATCGAACCCGCGACCTTATACTTCAAAAGCCTGATACGGTTGCGCCACTGCTGCTCACTGAACCAATGCGATCGTACAAAATTAGGATCAAAAACCATTTAATAAACCATAAATGAACCGTACGGACCTCGCCTTATAAAAATAAGGTCGCGGGTACGAATCCTGGGCGTGCCCACACATCTTTGTTTGAATTGTTTCATCTCCGCTGCTCAATATCGGTGAAGGAAAACATCGTGATGAAACCGGCATGTCTAAGAACTAATCATTCGAGGACATGTGACATCCACCAACCCGTATTTGGCCAGCGTGTGTGGATTAAGGCCTTAACTCTTTCAACTCATAAGATAGTTGAGAGAACACCCGTGCCCAGCAGTGGGACACTAAAAAAAGGTTGAAGTGAAATGAAACGTACAAGATAAGTGCCTGTTATTGTTATTATGATGTATGGAATAGATGTTGCACTTTGACCCATGAGCCAACAAAGACGAGGTCAAAACAAACAGTTTGTGCCCACTGCCCTCGCCTTTGATCTTGGGGCATGAAGTACCTAAACAAATGACGGGCCGGTGGCGTGGTCACTTGGTCGTGAGTTCGATTCCCACCCGAGACAAACATTTGTTTAAATATGTCTGTTTGTCCTGTGTCTGGGTGTAATTATCTATATTTAAATACTAGTTTCCCGCCCGCGGCTTCGCCCGCGAGTATGTCGATTATAGCGCTAAACCATTAACCTTTTTTTTCGCAGTTGGATAAAACTATCCTTTCCCGGGTCTCGAACTATCTCCATACAAAATTCGTTCAGTAGTGTAGGCGTGTAGGCTACATTTTGAAATCGGCAAGCTCCCCTATGTATGTCCATAAATCTATAGGAGTTTCATAAAAAATATGTCTCACTTGGTTGTCACGCCGGTGAAGGTCGGTTTTCTACGGCTCTTAGACCATAACGTAAGTTTTTCATTTAATATCTAACAACAAATAAAATTTAAATTTCGAATTCTATTAATCGGATTGAGTTACCAAACGTCATTGTGTCAAAATAAAAAGTAATTTAGCTAAAAAGCACGAAGGAGTATTGATATCAACTTCAAAGAAAATCTCCCTCAGAATAATTTCTCAGGCTTCACCCGCGTAGTATTAGGATAAAGATAAAAAAAATAGAAAAATAAAAAACACGTGTTTCATTATTTGTTTTAAGCTATATTTATACCGAAATTGAAGTGAATCGGATCAAGGACTAAACAGTTATGGAATATTAAACTTTTCCAAAAAAGCTCATTTTACACTCCCCCTGGGGGTAGTTTTGGAAAAATAAAAAACACGTGTTTCATGATTTCTTCTAAGTTATATGTGTGCCAAATTTGGAGTGAATCGGACTTGAGACTATACAGATCCTCTCTGGATCTGTATAGTCTCAAGTCCGATTCACAACTTTAATTTTTACCAATAAAACTCATTTTACACACCTCATGGGGGTAATCATGGAAAAATAAAAAACCCGTATCTCATTATTTGTTTTAAAGTTTATGTGTACCGAATTTTAAGTGAATAGGACCAAGGAATAAAAGTTGCATACAAACTTCACCCCTCTATTTAACCCTCTTAGGGGATAATTTTTGAAAATATTATTAGCCTATGTCCGATTCTAGGGTATACACTACCTACATTTCAAATTTCAATAAAATCGGTTGAGCGGTTATGGAGATACGCGGTAACAAACCTTCACACACACACACACACTTACTTTCGCATTTATAATATTAGTAGGATAGGATAGGATAGGATATATTTACAAAAGAAAAGTATTATATGTAGTATATTACCAGTTATCTGGTTTCCATAGTACAAACTCTGCTTAGTTTGGGATCAGATGACCGTGTGTGTTAATGTCCCATTATATAAAAAAAACATATCCGTTGTGTTAGGCCTATTTTTTAAAAATTAGTCCCTACTATAGGCCTTTTTCACTACTAACGTAAGAATAATTCTAAAATCAAAAATGTTTGAGCACACGCAAGCAGACTTTTCTCTTAGAGACTGAAAGCGCTTTGCGTACACTTTCCTTGTGCGAACTGCCAAGTTGTGGAATTGGCTGCCGGTATCTACGTTTCCCGATAGCTATAATCTGCCGGTCAAGTCATGACTTTCGACGACAAAAATCGGAGTTATAAGTTAAAATATGTGTATATGAATTTGTGTCAAGTTTGTGGTATCCTAGCGCGTAAATTTACTTATTTATGCAGCTGAATTGTAACTAAATACTTGTGTAAAGTTTTCACATTTCCATACATTTCAAAATAATATTATTTTCTGTGGTTTGACATTTTGTGCTGGCGCAACTTTTGCTTGGTGTTTGGTATAAAGTTAGCCATGAGTCCAGTCCTATTCTTATTTGAAACGCATAGTAAAGATCGCATCACAATCAGGATCCTTAGACAAAGCGATAAAGACAAGCGATAACAAAATATCTGATACCAAGGTAGCTTGGTTGCAAGACTGTCACTCGACTCTTAAAAGGTAAATGTCAACCCCATATAATTTGTTCTAGTCGATTTTTTTGTAATTTGTCTAGAGACCCTAGCTCATTATCTTAATCGTTTCGATGTCACAAACTTGCACACAAACACACAGTTATACCGACAATACAGATACACACGTCAACCTAACCCCCCCTCTCTTTTTCGTCATCATCATCATCATCAGCCTATTCTAGTCCACTGCTGGACATAGGCCTCTCCTAAAGTGCGCCACTGAGCACGATCCGCGGCTTTTCTCATCCAGTTCTTGCCGGCCGTCCTGCTGAGATCATCACTCCACTCAAGAACTCGTTTACCCCAGCGGTTGTCAGTTCTGCGGCAGATATGACAGGCCCATTGCCACTTCAGCTTACTAAGCCGGTGGGCCTACGTCGATTACTTTAGTTCTCTGTCGGATCACTTCATTGCGGATTCGATCCTTCAGAGAGACTCCGAGCATAGCCCTTTCCATAGCTCGCTGAACGACTTTGAAAAGAAAATTATTATATGTATAGTATATACCAGTTATCTGGTTTCCATAACACAAGCTCTGCTTAGCTTGGGACCAGATGACCGTGTGTGTTAATGTCCCAGAATATTTATTTATTTATTTAATTTATGGACCAGTCCTACCGTGAGTGGCCACGTTTCGGCTCCGTATGTCATAACGAATAGGACGGTCTTTTTCGTCAGTGGTTAAAAATTAGGTGATATTCATGTTCACACGATCTGTTAAGTACACTTCAAAACGAGTACCAAGCATCACCTCCATATACACCTCTGCAAGTAATGAAATTTTCATCACAAAATTTTCGTCTCCGCTCACTTAACATCTTGCTTAACCTTTGTTAATAATTTATGTGGGACTTAAGAAAAGTTATCAAGTACCTTCGTGCCTTTAACAAAGACTATTACTGTATAAAATATTCATAAATTATACTTGCGGAGTAAATTGTGGAGGCCTACTGATGCAGACTGTGTATCATCGTTATTTTGTGTAAATATGAACGTTAATAGAGCTTATTACTTTTAAGGAAAATGTTTAATAAATTAAACGAGACTTCGCGTCTGTTGAGTAGTGACTGGAATTAGGGAGAAGATGCCCTAGAAGGACATTCTCTGATGTCATCAAAAGGTGTACATGTATGACCAGATGTATGAACATTATGAGGCTAAGGAAGTATGTTTAGATAGTGAGTCTTCTTATATTTTGTAATAGGCTTGCGCTTGACCACAACTTGCTTCTTGTTAAGCAATAATGCAGACTACGATGAAACGCGCTTACCCACTTAATGGGGGGGGGGGGTGATTGTATGTTTGCGTATTTGCTTCTGTTTTTGAATTCCTAAGGTAAAGCGGGGTGTTATAGGTATATATGTGTGTCTGTAGTCTGTGGCATAGTAACGGTATTATGGGACTAATTATTTTTAAAATTGAAATCTATAGGAGGTCAGGATGTACTAACCACAGTTCTCATCCACATCACCTGAAGTAGCCTATGGTGTTTGATCCAATTTGATATGGTTTTTTAACCTAAATAAACTTAACTTCAAAGTGTATAACACTCCACGCCTGTATTATCTGAAGATTTTCAAGATATCCAGACTCTTTTCAGACTTCAGGTTCACGGGAAAAAAGAAAAAGGAAAAAAAGACTTTAAAACGTCGGCATCTAAAATAAACCGCTATAAAATCCGTTATAAAGTAGTTTTATTTCAATGTGTGATATTCGCGTAAATCTAAGACAATACTTTACTTGAAAATTATTTTTGCTAATCCCGGGAATCGAACCTGTTTACAATCGAACGGACCACAGAGGCAGTTAGTTCTCAATGCACTTCATAAATAAGTTATTTGCAAAGATGTATTAACATAACTTAAAGAAACACTATAGCGAAATTAGTTTGAAACTTGTTAATCAGTATTGGTTGAACAAAAAGTAAACAAAGTTGTTAAAACTTCGATATTACTATGCGATGTTATCAAGAATACAATCTGTTCAATGACTTAGCTTGTTACACCTCTGCTGTACTGTTTCCACTAGATTTTATGTTGCAAGTTGGAATAAAAAGTAAACAGCGCCAACAAAGAGGTTTGTTCTACTGAGTTCTACTGCCATGTTTTACAAAAATATAGTATAGCAAGTAATTTCTAAAAGTCACTTCATACTTACTTCGATAGGCTGGCGCCTGACTACAACTTGCCTGATGTTAAGCAATACGATTCACTCGTGATTACGAATGATTATCGGTGAGAAGGTGGCGGTGGAATGAGCCTCCATAAGGTAAAAAACCTTAAAGGAGCAACAATTCCGACCCACTCTCTCTGCATGGTGTCACCATACATCGCACCGGAACACTGCAAGGCCGCTTGGCGGTGCGGTTTTGTCTGGTGGGTGGTCACTAACCACGGCCGTAGCCACCAGTTGTCCTTTCAACACTTTTTAGTATCCCACAACTGGGCACAGGTCTTCTCTCAACTATCTTACGAGTTGTGAAAGTTTAGGTCATAATCGATACACGCTGACCAGCGGTTCGATCCGTGCCCTTACATCTTTGTGAGAAAAATTTTATCACCGCTGCTCAATATCGTAAGGAAACCGGCATATCTAAGAAGTAATCATTCGAGGACATGTGAACATCCATCAACCCTTCCTTGGCCAGCGTGTTTGGATAAAGGCCTTAACTCTCTCAACTCGTAATATAGTTGACAAAAAACCCGTGCCTAGCAGTAGACATTAAGGGTTTATGTGAATACCACCAGTAGAAATAACGATATTTAGACTATATGTTGGCACATCTACTTCTCAATGCATCAGCTGTCATTTTATACTGTCATCGCGTCCGTCTTTGAGTCAGCTGTCACTCGAAAATGACAATATGAACGAACGAATGAAAACCGAGCACGGTGAAGCGGCCATCTTAGAATGGCTGACACTGTGTGTCGATAACGTGCTCGGTGAACGTTACGATTTAATCCAACGTAATCTTAACGATCTGTAATTAACTGGTAGAATTCATGACTGTGCTATCGAGAGATTGAAGTGAAGTGATATTTGCCGTAGTTATTTTATTGAAATACCGTCTTCTTACCCGATAATTCATGCCTACCTAAAGTTGTCTGCTAATCCTGATATTTTTTAGTCTAAAAACCTTCAAAATTCTTCATATTTTTTCTGTTGTCAACAGTGTTAGCCACCGCCCACAACATAACACTGATAGAAGTCCCCAGCTATGGCGACCCACTCACAGAAAACACACTGGTTTGTCACTACCGAAGCGAGAGAGATGACCCTCCACTTCACTCTGTCAAATGGTACAGAGATACCGATGAGATATTCAGATTTATGCCGGGACAAATGGTAAGACTTTATTTTAAGAAAAACTAATTTTTTTTGTGAACAGTATACGTCTGACGTACGATGCGATGACACGCGCGCTGTCGGTTTCATAGAAAGATACGGTACGGATAGCATGTTTAATAGTTTACGCTGAATGCAAATGTTTTCATATCTTTAAAACGATTATCTACTTATTTGTCGGGTCAGTGGCGTGGTCGGTAAGATACTTGCTTTTCACGCTGCAGGTCGTGGGTTCGATTCCCACTGAAGTCAGACATTTGTGTGATGAATATGTCTGTTTGTCTGGGTGTAATTATCTATATTTAAGTATGTATTTACAAAAGAAAAGTATTTTAAGTAGTATATTATCAGCTATCTAGTTTCCATAGTACAAGATCTGGTTAGTTTGGGATCAAATGGCCGTGTGTGTTAATGTCCCATGACATTATTATTATTTCAAAATACTTTATTATCATGGAATATTATATGAAACAACCCTTTAAATTTGAAAGACTTACGGTCTTATTCATAAAAATCTTATATAACTCGAGTTAAAATGGACTTTGTCTTTTTCTTACTAGTATAAATGTCAATATAAACGACAGACGAACATCTGAATTGTAAACCTATTCCAGCCATAATGAGCTTATAAAACGTTTATGAACACGGGTGTTAGTTTATTAACTACTTGTATATTTTAAATTCTTTTTACGTTACTTATACTATAGTAACGCTAACTTGAAGTAACTTATAGACTTACCTAATTATTTAACTGTATAACATAATAACTACTACCTAACAACAGTATAATTATATTAATAACATAATTCAACTTTCGTATTGTTAATATTTAGCCTACAATAATTACAACCTTACTGCATAGTCAATAAGAACGATTTTCCACTAAAACTCACTAACCATTGGTGTGAAAAGTTTGAAAGTCACATTAACGGGCCTCATATTAAGGGCAAAAGATCTAAAAGATTTTATTCTCGCCTGTTGAATACTTAACAGATTCATTGTTAGAATTCTGGCGAGTCATTTTGTATTACAGACGCTGATTCGGCAAAAAACGATGATATTAGTACACAAAAGGGCTAAGTTACTATTATAACTGCATATAGTATGGAAGTTAAATCTTCTTTACATTAATTTAGGACATCCATTGATTTAATTATAAGCCTCGCCTTTGAAATATAAGGTCGAAATTCGATCCCCGGTCGCGCCCACACATCTTTGTGAGAAAACTTTCAACACCGCTACTCTATATCGGTGAAAGAAAACGTCGTGAGGAAACCAGCATGTCTATAACTAGTTATTTGAAGACATGTGACACCCGCACTTGGCGAGCGTGTGGAGATTAATGCCTTAACTCCCTCAGAAGATAGTTGAAAGCAGACTTGTGCTCAATGCATTAGGACACTAAAAAGGGTTGAAGTGAAAAGTCTGAACAACCCATTAGAGTCCTACAAGAAGATAGTTATTTTCAGTCTTTTCTGAGTATAGGGCTTTATCGGGTATAGTGGGTTGGTAGATATAGTATAAGTAAGGTATGGACCATTCAAAAATACAAAGTAACCTTTTAACATCAGAAGCAAATTAACTGGAACTGGACTGTCCACAGCCGATGACAAGAGCTTTCAACTCCTCGGAAGGAGCTATCACGAGGAGCAACTGCAACTTGAACAGCTGCGCCATCAGCATCACTCTACCACTCATCTTCCACCGAAGATTTGCATTTACTTGCGAGGTATCCGCTGAAGGACCACGGTTCGCTATGGCTAAAGCCACTAAAGAGCTAACTATTGCCAGTGAGTATCGCATAATATAGAATCTGACTAAACTTTTACAATAGAACAACAACAACAGGTACAATTAGAACTGCCACTTTCTTACCAAAAATATTTGTAATCACGAGTGAATCGGTATATTGGGCAAGTGCGTTGCATCACATAATATTAACAAAACATAGACAAGCGCAAGCCTTTAACTAAATTTTTATTCAGCTGAAGTAATAACTAAACTGACAAAAATTATGTTGCTAATGCTAAAACCTGAACCGGAAAGGCTATACTATACTTGAAACCAGACATTCTTCAAGTCATTACTAATGACTATGTGAAGTCAGAAGTTAATTTGCATAATATTTTAATTCGATTACACGCAACCCTAATAGCTGTTTTTATAGGTCAAAGAGCCTCGTAAAAGATGTAACAAATGAATAACAATTGGCTGTCTCTTCAAAAGTTAGGGTTGTCTAAGAAAATAAATTGAAAACTAGATTTCTTTTTGTTGCGGTTGTTCTTTTTTCTAATTGATTTATTGAAATTCTAAACAATTCGAATTTTAGTATTGTAAAATTCAAATAGTGTAGAATTTAAGACATAGTATATTTATGATTCCAAAACCTATTCCACTGCTACTAGCACAAACCAAAATGATACTTAATATCAAACTCAAAAGGTTTAAAGAATCCAATGGTTAAGGCAATAAAAGCTTGAAATAAAACCACTTTTTAACGGATTTTATCGCGGTTTGTTTTAGATTTTAGATCCCGACGTTTCAAAGTCTTTTCAGACTTCGTGTTCACGGGTGGCTCAGTCCAGTTATTTGACGTCCAAAAATATTAGTCACAATTATTACTGACTACCTTCAAACATTAATATTTAAGTTGCGTTCCGATTTAAGCAAACTGAGCTCACAGTGTCTTGAATTCTGAGTTGATTTTGCTTGGGTTTCGGTACAAGTAAATTAGGCACTGGGTCCCAAGCTGGTGGTATATTCCAACCATTTTCTCTGTTAAAATTAGGATGTTTTTTAATTTCAATAGCTTCGCGGATCATTTTTGGTAGGAACCGCGATAAAATCCGTTAAGAAATAGTTTTATTTCAATGTGTGATATTCGCGTAAATCTAAGACAATACAATAAAAGCTTACCAATGATACTGATAGGTCGATGGTATTACGTCTTAACCAGAGGATTTTTCACACTTATTTTTATGCTAGCCCGATTTCTGTATTCTAATACAACTAATCTTTTATCAGTTGCGCTGAAAGAGGACCCACAGATTCTCGGTGTACCAGGAACAGTACAGATGGGAGAGGATGTTATACTCAACTGCACTACAAAGCCAGCGAGACCACCTGCAGATATTACGTGGTTTATTGATGGAGTACCAGAGAAGGTAAACCTCGTTCGTTTTACTACTGCTAAGTGCAACTCTTCGTGAATTCTAAGTCCCTGGTACCTTAGTAACCAAATTATATTATTACCAGAAAAGGCAATCCTCTTTTCTTTTGTAGCTTACCACTGCTAAGTGCAACTCCTCAACGATTCTTAAATCCTGGTACTTTAGTAAAGAAAATAATTCGATCCGTGACTATCTAGACTAGATCCATTTCACTTGATGCTCAATCATCACTTCTTCATCAAATCCTATTTAAAGCTTACCTGAACTGACAAAACTTAGGTTTTTCTAGAACCCATGGAACTGCCCTGAACCTTTAATCCGAAACCTGTGTAAAAAGACAGCACAATTTTTGCTTTAACGGTACCTACTAGTCTGATTAGGATAATATTTGAGCCAATTAAAAGATATTGTAAAAATAAATTGAAAATGGTCACTTCGAAACCACCTTAAAATCTTAGATTCAAAATGGGTAATTCTTTCTTCCATTAACTTTCAAAATAAATTTACTTTTCTTACCTTAGAAAGAATTAGCATGCTTCTGGACACATTTCCTTAGACCCTGGTCTCGATTCGATCGGAGTAATTCTATTACGCCCTATCTATGTATAAAATATTATTTATGTTTTGTCTATTTTGATATTGGAAATTAAATTTAACATCATTTAAATCTTAACCTTTAATTCTAAATTGTGTATTTCATTCGTTTAACAGGTAGAATGGAAGGTGAACAACACTCAGTATTCAAGACCTGATGCGTACGGGCTAAGGTCTAGTTGGAGGCCTCTGCGGCTCAAAGTATCCACCAGCAAGACCTTCATGTCACTTCGATGTGACGCAGAACAGCCCACGTGGCCTGTTCATAAGCGCTCTACTAACTCTACGCTACTGATTGCGAGATCTCCCCATTTATCTATGTTTACAGCTGCTGGTGAGTTAAATAACTTTTCCTACTAACACTGAATAGTAAATTAATAAAGTCTGCCTGCGGTTTTGCCTTCACGTATTAGGATAAAAGTCTTTAAGCATTTCGATACTATAATCAATCTCAACTTTACAACATTTGCTGATGAAGTTCTAGAAACATGGCGGTTCACATTATTTAGGTCCCAAGTTGTGAAGACTGAATTGACAAACCTAATTTACTTCAGATTTTATATACTTACCCCGTTGGCTCAACGACCTAAAATGTATCTTGGCTTCCGATCCAATTTTCCGCGAGTCTTTGCATTTTCTCGACTACTTGAAGTTCCCTTAAGTCTGCCACCACTGCAGCATTCGTGATATCTCGGTAGACCCACTCCGCGTCGCCCTTTAAGTTGACTAAAGTATGTTCTTTTTAGGTTTTATATACTACTTAAAATACTTTTCTTTTGTAAATACATACATAAATAGATAATACACCCAGACTCAAGACAAACAGAAATGTTCATCACACAAATAAATATCTGACTTAGGTGGGAATCGAAACCACGATTTTTACCGACCACTCCACCGGTCAGTCATTATCTGTGGTGCATAGTTCATTTTAATGAGGCTATTGCCTCTCTTTTTTCTCAATGTTGTCTCCCGCTTTGCCTGGAGGGAAGTGGACAATCTGACTTTCCAAGTCCTCCTATTACACCTTTCTGATTAAATTCTTGCGGGATCTAAGACAGTTTAGGTGCACCGGGACTAGGTCGGGTTCCAATCCCGAGTCTCTATATGGCGCCGCTGTTGATAGTAACAGAGGCGGGATTAAGCCCATAAAATAATGTAGTTACACCTGTATTTGTGTATAGGCCGACCGTTTAACTCGCGTATCATCATCTGAGGTACAAAGTCATAAAACTTTAATTAAATCTCTTAAAGAACTATTTAACCACAGATAAAAGTAATGTAACACTATTCGTCACTAATATCCGTATCGCTTGAATCATCGTCACTGTCTGTGCAGCTTGAGGAGTCAGAATCTTGGCGATAGGCGATACGCGAGTTAAACGGTCGGCCTATACACAGTTTTGTAGCTATCTTCTAGTTTCAGAATAATGTTTATAATGATTGCCGTGTTTAAGAAAAGCCGCTTTTTAATTGAATCATAAATTGTGGTGAAATTCCTTGCGATTTACTTCTCCCTTGAAGGGATCCGACTAATTTCTTAGAGGGCATAACTTTAGTTAGGTAAAGTTTAGGGGTTCCAAACTATTCGGTATTCGTGTAACGAGCTCCAGTATCTGTTTATCTGCCTATTAGTAAGGAAGTTTCCAATTCTCCGTCTCGAGTTAATATTTGTTCGGAATATTTAGTTCATTTGTAGAAACACCAATCTAAAGATTTATTGTTTTATTTGTATTGTGTTGTTTATAAGCATTTGATTGTATGCAGGATCATATTATATCATTAAACGAATTGTAGTTTCATAGTTACTCTTATTTTTAGATCTAGCATCGCCGCATAGTTGCCAGTCTTTCGGTCTTTTATCGGATACACTTCGGAGAGAGTGCGTTGGAATCGCACAATCTTATTCCCCCTTTACCCGTTCTTCTATCGAACAATTAGAGGTACGGCTATGCGCGGCCGTTATATGGTGGAAATTCCACGGGTACGCACAAAACGCTTCCACTTATATTGTGCGAACTGTCAATATGTGGAATTCGCTGCCGGCATCTATGTTTCCCGATAGCTATAATCTGCCGGTCTTCAAGCCACGAGTGAATCAGTATTTACTGGGTAAGCGCGTTCCATCGTAGACTGCATCATTGCTTCACATCAGGCAAGTTGTGGTCAAGCGCAAACCTAATTTAGGATAAAAAACCCCGTATGAAAAATAGGTGTGTTGTATCTTTGACGTGGAATGAATGTATTATCTTAGCACTGAAACTACGATTAATGGACTGATTTGATTCAATTTGATCTAGGTGGTTCTTAGTTAGGTTCGGGTTTATGTTTTATATCTATTTTAAAGTTCTATAGTTTATTAAAGTTTTCGAAACCTGAAATGAATTTAGTGATTTTTAGTAATCTAGATGGTTCTGTGTTGTTATTAGATGACTTTCTACCTATATGTACATGTTCCGAAACTTGTCTAAAAGTAAAGAAACGTGAAACGATTTATCTCGATCTCCAAATAGGTAAATCGATGCATTTAAACTCCCCAGTCAATTTACTTGACACGTTAATCGAAAATTTCAAAGGGTACAGAAACTCCTTTAATCATTGATTGCTCAATTTTCTGCTTAAATAACGACGGTGATGTAGGAAAATGTATGCATATTTACGAAACAGGCACGTGAAACGGTAGGTTTTGGTTTTGATTATCATCTAAGACCTGCCTCACGTAATTAAGTTTTTACTAAACATCTTTTAGATTATGTAGCCCTGGTACCTGAAGAAACTAATCTAACCCTATCTTTCACTATACCATAGATTATGAGTGTCATAACCCATTTAATTACTAGGCATAATCCATGGAGGCCATTACCCATAAGTTTGTGATATTATTGGTCAAACTCGTATATCACCAGCAAGCTTTAGCCTGCAGTTTCACCCACGCAAAATATTGAAAACATTCCAAAATACCACTATGGTATAAGTTTGTCCTAATCCATAACCCCATCGGATAGGTCAAGGAGGCTAATATAATGGAGCATAATTAAATACGTGTTCTTATTATGCTAATCCCTAGTTTCCACTGCATAAGAAAGCATGTTGCAAGCACTATCTATCTCTTTCGTCTAGAGATAAGACTATGCGTGTATCATGTTTAGTTGTGCAGTGCAAACGCCCAGTTAAATAAACAATAGAAGACTTCCCAGCAACATGACACACAATACTAAACATTAATACAAGAAGAGTTATCCTACTAATATTATAAATGCGAAAGTAAGTGTGTGTGTGTGTGTGAAGGTTTGTTACCGCGTATCTCCATAACCGCTCAACCGATTTTATTGAAATTTGAAATGTAGGTAGTGTATACCCTAGAATCGGACATAGGCTAACAATATTTTCAAAAATCATCCCCTAAGAGGGTTAAATAGAGGGGTGAAGTTTGTATGCAACTTTTTATTCCTTGGTCCTATTCATTTAAAATTCGGTACACATAAACCTTAAGACAAATAATGAGATACGGGTTTTTTATTTTTCCATAATTACCCCCATGAGGTGTGGAAAATGAGATTTATTGGTAAAAATTAAAGTTTCTCTGGATCTGTGTAGTCTCAAGTCCAATTCACTCCAAATTTGGCACACATATACCTTAAAAGAAATCATAAAACACGTATTTTTTATTTTTCCAAAACTACTCCCTGTGGGGGTGTTAAATGAGTTTATTTGGAAAAATTTAATATTCCATAACTGTTTAGTCCTTGGTCCGATTTCCTTCAAATTTGGTATAAATAAAGCTCAAAACAAATAATCAAACACATATTTTTTATTTTTTCATTTTTTTTTATTTTCATCCTAATACTAAGCGGGCAAAGCCTGAGAAATTATTCTGAGGGTGATTTTCTTCAAAGTTGATATCATAACTCCTTCGTAATTTTGATCTAAATTACTTTTTATTTTGACACAATGACATGTTTGATAACTCAATGCTATGAATAGCATTCGAAATTTTAAATTTCATTTCTTATAAGTATGGTCTAAGAGCCGTAGTATTTTTAAGAAACGCCTATTGATTTGTTGATATACCTATGGGCGCTTGACGATTTCAAAATGTTGCTTACACTCCTACACTACTGAACTAATTTTGTATGGAGATTGTTCGAGACCCGGGAAAGGATAATTTTATCCGACTGCGAAAAAAGAGATTAATGGTCTAGCGCGATAACCAATATCCGCGGGCGAAGCCGCGGGCGGAAAACTAGTTTAAAATATGCTAAATAAATACGTCATCAAATACGTCGACGCAGCGACGTGACGCCGCTACAGAGCAGTGCGTACTTCTTTGCGTTAGGACGCTTTATGCCTTAAAGTGTGACAGTAGTTTCCCCTTTTTTCCTAAAAACTAACACATGACACGGGACATGTTGCTTGCACCCGCAAAAAGAGCACGCGGATGTTTGCCTAGTACCCCAATCTCTTGCTATATTGAGCAAAATTTCTTTCAATTTGTACTCTAGTGTATATAATTATTCTCTGTGTGTATGTGCGTATGACTGTGCTCTTTCTAAATGGATGGGTGGTTTTTGATGACTTGTGTTTAAGTGGATTTGACAATGGTTTAGATTCACATTTCGATCCACGTGTATATAGAACCAAGTTTGTTGCTGCTAGTGCTCATAATTTTTCTTTGTCCGCAGGCTCATCAAGTACATCTGTGTCCGCAACAGCAGGTCTGGTATCACTATGTACCGCGGTACATATATTTTCTAAATGCAGTGCCTTGACTCAAGTGTAGCGACACACGGTGTCTAGAGCGGTTAGTTTAGTTAGATATCAATTTGTATCACTCAATGTTTACACCTCAATAAAACGTTTAAATTAAAAAAAAAACAGCGGCCCCAAAAATCAGCAAATCCCGTAGATGATGAAATAATACACCTATTAATGAATTTAGCAATATTTCCATTGGACATGATACCGCCTAACCGAACGAAGATACGAAGATCAAAACTATATTTAGTCAGATAGATAGATATAAAATAATGAACAAGTGTTTTTGATCTAACTGAATAACAATCTCAAAACTAAACTAAACTAATATTAACACCAATCTTTATCTTCTGGAAATGTATCCAGAATGCTAGTAGCATTGCCACGTTGGATGACAATAGTAATCCTTTACCTGAGATACCTTCTCGTCACATGTGTTGTCAACTAGGCATTTTGTCAACTCCTTGAAAAGCGAACGTGCTTCTCCACGGAACCGGAGTTTCAACACCAAATGGCTCAAAGACGTAATTTCCTGCAAGGCCCACATCCGCCATTGCGGCGGCAGCACTTGTTTGACCCGCGTTGGTTGAATGAGCGGACTGCGTGAGAGTGTCGATGCATGTCGCATCCCACTCAGTTTTTCCAGCAAAATGAAGTTAGTAAGTACCATTAACATAGTAAATGGTACTTACTAACTTTATTTTGCTGGAAATGTATATGGTCATGAAATTAGTAATAGATGAAACTGGCTTTCGTCCGGCGCGGTTCCCCGCTTTGTTCAGATTTATTATGTCATAGGACGAGAGCACGCCTGTGTTTGTGTCGTGGTTATTTCAGTTTATAATAAAAATCAGTGTACTTAACAGACGAACATTGTGTTTTCATTCAAAGAAAGTCCTTAAGTGTAGGGTTTGGTCAAGTACCTACTGTATGAGGAATGGTATTTTAACCAAAGAAATATGTCTGTGATTTTAACGGTAGCAATGACATAAATACATACATAAAATCACGCCTTTTTCCCATGGGGGTAGGCAGAGACTATAGAGCGCCACTTGCTACGATCTAAGCATACTTCCTTAGCCTCACTAATGTTCATACATCTGGTCATACATGCACGGCAGTTGCTAGTGCTACGCACCTTTTCTTTTGAAAGACATCACTGTTGAGATCAGCGAATGTCCTCCTAGGGCGTCCTCTCCCAGCGTTTCCACTCACCTCCGCCTTCTTTCATCAATCGATAAGATTCTTGTTGTAATGACATTCATGTTTTGACTTTTTGTTATGAAATATTCAGATGAATCGAGTTAAAATTTAGGAGTAGGGCTGAAGGTTATGACGTTACAAGTGTTCTTTGCCCTAGAATTTAATTTAGCCGTGATATTATGTGACTTTTATGCTTTACGTGTCACCATAAAAATAATCAAATATTTTTTTATTATCTTACACCATGGACTAATGGCTGATGTTTTAATAGATAGCCTTTCTCAAAGATTTTCTATACATTGAATTTAAAACGTCAAATTTAGCTAGGTTTGGTAATCTACAATGAACATGAACATGAACTACTAAAAATATGTTTTCACATTATTTCTCATAAATCGATCACAAAGACTAAATAAGCATAATCTTCTTAACACAATCTTTGAGTATCAGGTTCACAATCCAAAACATCAGAGACCAATTGAGCGACAACGTAAATACATAATGACGAGTTCTTGGATCACTCAGCGATCTCCTATTTCCGTTCTCCTCAATGTTTATGTTACCCTAGTACCAAGATATCTTTGATGTGTAAACATTGAATTTTGTGGCTGTATTCTGAAAATAATCTACTTAAAATTAATTCTAGTCCTTGTTTTTGGAATAAGACTTTATTTTTGTCATAAAAATTAATTCTTTGTTTTTATTTTTTTATCAGTTTTTCCTATATTTCATCGGGTAGTAAGTAACAATGAACGAACATGCTGCAAACACATGCAGTCAGTAATGGAAGCGGTTGCTAGGCCAGTACCTTTAGTATGAGTTCAACATTACGAAAAAAGTTTTCGAATAGTATCTTGAACTCGTCAAAACGCGTTTTCAAATTCATTTCTTTAGTTCAAAACATTAGTTAAAAAGAAAATAAAATTGCTTGGAATATAATGAAATGGATTCGCAACAAAATAGGTAAAATTGTTTGTAGATTTATGTGCATTTTAACTTATTATCATGATAGGTACTATTCGAAAACTTTTTTCATATTGACAACTCGTACTAAGGGTACTGGCCTGATAGGTATCTAGACAAATTACATAGCGAAGTGTTAACAAAAGATTGAAAATAATAAAATGTCTGAATCTGAAATAATTAATAATTCCTCAAAGTGTCAAATATCAATCCCATAAATTTTGTTCTTATCGTTCTTTCGCTATTGCTTTGCTATATCATTTGTCTATGGGTTTCTATTTATGGCCTCACCACGTATCACGCATAATATATGGTATTTTTGCCGGTGGATGATCAGCCGTGGACATAGTGAGTACCTAAGTACAACAAAAAAAAAAAAGAAAAACTGTTGTGTATTGGGATAAATTTATTTAGAAATAATTTATGACAAAAATTATGCGTTCTAAGTCATAACTGTCGTTACGACATCATTCTAAATAAGTACCTATTTTCTCATAAATTTATCGGAATACTGCCACGATTAGTGATAGTTGTAATAAAATAGCCATAAGAAATATTATAACTATAATAAAATCAATTATTCTATACATAGCAAGCACTGAATTTCGATGTTTTATGTCACAAGGATAATAAGAATTTGTAATATTTACATACGTTGAAAGGAGATGAAATATGGTAGAGTTAAGTTATGTACAGACTCGGAAACTTGAGGAGTTGGCAGTTGGGTTTATTAGAGTTACCTATTTAGTTGTGGAGTTCTCTGTGCAAGTTTAAAAGACATTAAATCGTACCACAGACCTGAAATATTAAAGATGACCTTAGAATGTTAGTCAATCAACTAAACAGAAAGAGATAGCAAATCTAACGTCATTGCAACCGGTTTTTGAATGACATGTCGGCTCAAGTTGGCATATTCTGGAGGAAATTCTTTGCATGTGCCATACATGGCATAAAATAGTGCTTACACTTGATTACCCGGAAGTGTAGGCAGAGGTGAATATGACCCACTTTTCGCCGGCTATGTTTAGGTACTACACGTAAAAGGGGGCGATTCTATTGCCATTCTCAACTCCAAATTTCGAGCTACAACTAAGATTCTCTTAGTAAAATTATTATTTTAAGAAAAGTCGTTATGCTCGATCCGGGAGCGAACCCAGGTCCACACGGTTAATAAGCAAATGCACTTGCCACAGGACCACCGAAGGAGTGTCATACCAACACTAAAAAATTTGCGGCCAGTCATAAATTATAATGATTATAATTAAATAACAAAATTTAGAATCAGTCATAAAAAAATTATAATATAATAATACTTTAACAACAAATGATAAAATTGTAATTGAAATTATGGTAATATATAAAAATTGATTTGAATTAAATTTGAATTATAAAAATTAAATTAAATACCTCTATAATAATATAAATTGAAGCTAACTGTCAACAAATCAGTTTTCGATTGTTGTTAGGATACCTACTAAAATTATTAAGTTTTCGTTTAGTTTTGTGCAAAGAATTTATTATGTATTAAATTTCATAGATAGATCTCGTTTTTATTGCCTTATTTTAGTTGGTGGCTAATGAAAATGAGTATCACGATCATGTGGCCAAAGTCAGCTTGGAGCAAGTAGATCCTTACTCAGACGTGACTCGCACTGTTCCTACTCATAAATTGACGATTTAAAGGCTTCTACACACAGTCGCAGAACCCGGTAATTAGACACCGGGTGCACTGCGGCTTGGCGGCGGCGCTGCGGCTGGCATTGTGTGTGATAGGTACATGGGCTGGCGCGATATAAGACCTCTCTAGCACGGATTTAAAGTGGACTGTAATAAAGGAATTAAATGAATGCACCTTGTAACCAGCTAAAAATAGGATGCAAAGGGAGGTGTAAAAAGATGGCAATTGTTGTTTTGAGACTACTTCCTTGGACTCCAAAAAACGTCACAAATAGCAACTTCTTTCACAGATAAATATATTCACTATAAAGTAAATTCAAGCATACATATTATTAATTAGAAATACTTTTTCTCTATCGAACAGACTTTAGCAAAACCCGTATTCAAACACATCGTAAAACAATTTACGTTGGGGCAGTAAAAATTATGTATGTCTGAGTTCACTTGCTCAAAAAAGATCTCAATATTGTTAACGTCGTGGTATAAGTTATTGAGAACGCGCATTTAGACAAGACAATTTTAAGACAGACTATTGTCTAATAAGTCAAATGTCTGTAGGCTGCTAGACACCGGGTCGGGCAAGCCGTCGTAAGCCGTGGTTCGCCCGGTGGCTACAACAATAAAATTCCAAATATAAAATATGCTGTTCGGCAAAAGCCGCAGGGCCCCGTGCCGCCGGCAAGTGTGTTGGAGTCTTTATAGATGCCTAATGCATAGCTAAAGGGCCGTCTCCACGAGCGAGAGAATCGCGGCGATATCATAGTTGTTTTACGTATTTCTAATCACTCGATATAATGTAATTCTCTCAGAAGTGTATAAAAAAGGTTGATGCCGCTTTTTTCTTGCTTGTGAAGACACCCCCTTACACCTTAACAGCTGTCATGGTACAAGAACGATTGTTAGAATGTCGTGTCTATAGTGTGCGTTGTCTGTGCGATTGTTACTGAATATTTTAAATTATTGCTAAAATTTTGAGTTGGATAGGTTTCATAACCAAAGTTATCATGTACGATTAAATTAGATAACTATTGCTACTCTCAATGACCCTTTAATTTTGGTAGAGTTGTATTACACGCATTTGTGGTTTAATTATAAAACCGTTTTCATTCACATAATGTTACCAAATTTTATTTTATTAAATACTTCCCCAATTAACTAAGAATAGTTGATTGGGGAGTCAATCATTGTCATTTCAGATGCGGTTAGATAACCGTATTCACATAAATACCATCACGCCTTTTCCTATAGAACGCTACTTGCTACGATCTAAACATACTTCCTTAGCCTCACTAATGTTCATACATCTCCGGGCTCCTCTCCGCACACTTTTACAAATAAACAACGCACACCTTTTCTGCAATGATAATTTTGCACTCACATCTACTCAATTTAAAAAAGCGTGGTTGAAATCTTATAACAATTGTCCTGAGATTTTAACAACTTATTTGTTTTCGTTTTTGTGGCAGATTCTTTTTCGCATTCGCATGAGATTTATATCAAATATACTTACTAATAATCTCGACCTCGACCTCAGTAGTCGAGCGGTGTAAGCCATCCGATTGGGTTATACTGTGCTCGGGAAGTCGCGGGTTCGATTCCCGCCCCGGACAATATTTGTGTTACAACAAAAAATTGTTTCTGTGTCTGGTTGGTTGAGGGACTGCTCCGTGCCTCGGAGAGCACGTTAAGTCATCAGTCCCGGTTGTCATTTAACACATCTATGACAATTGTTACATGTAGTCAGAAGCCAATATAATCTGACACCTGGTCTAACCATCTCGGCTACTGGTTCCCTACGAGTTTCGAGGCCTGATAGCAGTCGCTCGTATAATTCTGGTAGCTAGCCGCATCAGGTTAGACTGGGAGCCGACCCCAATAGAAATGGGAAAAAGGCAAGGGGAATGATAATTATGATACTTACTAATATTATTATTCTGCGGACATTGGTGTGGGTTCTACGTTTACATAATTTTTATGAATATGCTTTTGTATCTTACCTTGACGTATAACTGTTTAATGTTCCAAGAAATAAATAAATACATCTAGTCATACATGCTATGGTTATAAGTGCTGCACACCTGTCCCTTTAGAAGGACATCACCGATGAGATCAGCGAATGTCCTCCTAGGGCGTCCTCTCCCAGTGTTTCCACTCACCTGCGCCGTATACCTTTCATCAATCGTCTATCTTCCATCCTCTCCACATGATCAAACTACAAGTATACTTTTTTCCACCTATAATCGTATTTGAAAAGTAAAATATCAAATTTACTTTATTATGTTCTGTACTCCTAACTAAAATTTCTCTGTAATAATATAATTAAGTTGGTGCCAAATTATTTGCTAGCTAATATAGAAATATAAAAAAGTCCTAATGGTTTATACGAAAACATTACTTTGGTAAATAAAGTATTAAAACGTGCTCAAATAAAAAAGTACTTTAGAAAGGAAAAGTACAAATATTTTTTCATTTCAAATCTAAATTGAACTTGGCTTTCTTTGCCTCTCCTAATGTAATCTGCCGGAAAAAGTTCTGGAAATTCTTTGTAATTTTGTAAAAGGTAATTTTACATTCACGTAACCGATTCAAAAAGGCAATGTAATGTTACCTACAGTTTTTATTAAACTTAGGTAAGGTTTCCTCGAATAAAGACCATATTCAGCGCTTATCAAAGCGCTGTAGTGTCCGCTGTATTATGAGTTTTAAGCCGATTTTGATACCGATGGAAAAAAGAGATGCGAATATATGTACTGTATGTATAATTGCATCCTTTTCTTTCACCGGAATCATAATCGGTTTAAACACTCAGCACCAGTCTGCTTACTACCGACGACTATGGTTCGCATTAACATAAATCAGTATATTCGAAATGAATTTAATATTAACTCATGGTTCGGATTTGTATTTTTTTTTATTGTGTGTCTTTTATGAAGTTAAATATTTTATAACTTTTAGATAGTTTTTTTTGGGATAGGCAAAGAAAATCACTTTGATAAGGCTGTGATTGCAATATATAACGTACTTTTTAATAATATTCTACTATTGTTTTTTTAATAATCTAATATCAGAAACAGCTTTCGTACATAAATCTATGTGAGTAGGTACTTTTTTCGTATAAAACATTATATATCAGAGAAAAATAATTTTCCCACAAATTGTGAAAAAATATATGTATAAATAATAATACATAACATTATTGTGTAAATTGTATATAAAATTAAAAACAGCTAGTTAGTTAACGTCTCAAATTATTATTAATATAGGATAGTAAAAAATATTTAATTTTATTTTAAATAATTAGGAGACATTATTCGGTACTTGTTTTTTAAAATAAACTTTATTATTATTGAATAATAAAAAATAATTTATAGTTTATATTACTAGATAAATGTGGCCAGAGGTATGTTATTTGTAAAAAAAATGTTTTTATGATGAATAAAGTGTCTTTTAATAATACACTGGGTTATATACTTTGTAATAGATTTTAAAATTTGTTAAATAAACCGCAATAAAAACTGTTATAAATTTGTTTTATATCGATACGTAAGATTCGCATAAATATTTAAAAATATTATATTTATATATAAATAATAATTTTAATAATACTATTATTTTAACTTATGTCTCCTAAATTATTTAAAATAAACAAATGAAAAATAATATTATTTTAATGTGCGTGACCTGTCGATTGTATAAAATTGTATAAAATAATCCATTTTCATAGTGATCGTCCACATTGTAAAAATATTGGTCAATTTTGAGCACTATCAAAATGTTCTGTGATACATGTGTTTGTTAGTTTAATAATGCATTAATTATATATATGTATAAATATATGTAACTATTGTCATTGAGTGTCATGTATGGCAATGAATAAATGTATTTAATGAATTTAATATTTTTTTATTATCTAACTCTTCCACATTTATGATACCCTAGTAGCGATGGGCTACAACTGCTTTAAAGGCTATAATAGCTACAGTACTTACAGTAATAAAGGAAACATTGGTAAGTGGAATTTGAATTGGCCTGAAAACAAACGTCACAGGTTCGAGCTTGGGTCGTCATGGGTCGTTACGAGATATTGCAATATCGTAACTATTTGCCGCTAATGATAACTATCTAGGATAAACTAATTTTTTTCAGGAATAGATTTGACTTAATAACAAATTTGTTTCACCGCATAGTTGCTAGTCTTTCGGTCTTTTATCGGATACACTACGGAGAGTGTGCGTTGGAATTACACAATCTTATTCCCCCATCCCCATTCTTCCAGTTGCCAAGTTGTGGAATTAGTTGCTGGCAACTCTGTTTCCCGACAGCTACAATCTGCCCGTCTTCAAGTCACGAGTGAATCGGTATTTTCTGGGTAAGCGCGTTTCATCGTAGACTGCAACATTGCTTCACATCAGGCAAGTTGTAGTCAAGCGAAAGCCCATTTTAGGATAGAAAAAAATACTGTCCAAAAAGCCTTTAAAGTAACTGCAAAATTAGAATATCAACATGCAAATCCATTGTCAATAAACAAAAACAAGAATACATAAAAATTCGACTGCAATTTTACCCTATTCATACCGGCAAACATTTAGAACGCTACAATAACGCAAAATCGCAAACCAACCGCGTATTACAAGAAAAGAGGACGCCAGCAACGATTTACGGGTCGGAGATTCCGAATAGAGCGGTTTTTTATCGTGCAGCTCCGTTGCTTCATGTTGCCCTGGTACTTTTTTTCTGTATACACTCGCACTGAATGGAATTTAGGTAGTGTTTCTCCAACTATATATTTATTTAAACAGATAGCAGATAACACAGACAAAGCACATTATACACAATCAACATAGGCCTCTTCCAGTTGCTTCCATTCTCTCCTATCTTTCGTTTTTCTCATCCATGTAACGTCTCCGACTCTTCTAATGTCATCCATCCATCTTCTTGCTCACCTGCCTCTTTTTCTTTTGCCACCTCGTGGTTGCCATTCTGTTAGTTTGTACATTGTAAGTATATTAGTTACGTAATTTTATTCAACTCGGGAATCAAACTCAAAACTCGAAGTTATTAAGCAAATACGTTTATCAGTAAACCGCCGAGGCAGCCTATTGGACCGCCACCGAGACAATGCAGGCCTCTGCAGACTATTTAATTAAGTACATATAATTGGGTTCATCGCTATAGAAGCCAAATTTAGGTCTACGTTTGGTTATGTTCAGTTGGAAATGACATCAGGAAATTAAATGTCAATCATATACGCAAAGTGATTACTTCAATGACGAACGATGTGAAAATATAAAAACAAAGTACGGGTTTTAAATAAATATATTTACTTTCGTTGGCTCGGCCATATTGTGAGAGTGAGAGGATCGCAGCGTAAATAGATCATAATCGTAACTTGGTAGACACACAGGGAGACGCTCAGTGAGTCGACCGAGATATCGCTGGAATAATGAAAGCAGATCTTAAGGGAACTTCAAGCTAACGATTGGCCAGAAGAAGCCAAGTGTCGCGGAAAGTAGCGAAGTCTCTTATCGGAGGCAAAGACACATTTTGGGTCGTTGAGCCAACTGATTAAATAAATATTTCCTTATTAATAATAATATGTATTATAAAAGCAAAAGTAACTCTGTCTGTCACGCTTTCACGCCAAAACTTTGAACCGATTTGAAATATATTTATTATGGAGATAGTATAAGACCTTAGGAAGGACGTAAAATAGTTTATATCCGCCTGCGCAAAGAGAGGTTAATGATTTAGCGCCATAACCCGCATACGGGCGGACGGAACTGCGTATGGGGAGCTAGTAGTATGGGTAGTAATAATAATGTTTATTTCTCACCATTTGAACTTATAAATGTGGTTGTGGAGCGCTGGTGCCTATATTAGGTAGAAACCTGTGTTACAGGTCACCAGGGTTACACTCTAGGTCTACTTTAAGGACATTTAAAATGTGTCCGTTTGACCGAATACAGATGTATATCCAGCTTAACGGTTTTCCTCGTCTTGGCACATTTCTAATTCTATTTAAAGTCTCTGAATTATTAACAACTATCTAACCGAATGTTAGATCGCGGTATCGCAGATCTGAAAACGGTATTCAAATATGTATGCATTTGTTAACTTGCCCTGATTTAGGTTTAATAAAAATTCGAGCTCGCGTTTCGCATTTCCCCAAATACGCCCAAGCTAGCTTAACATATGTTATAAGCTAGTTACAGACTGGATGGGTACTAAAAAGCATAATTATATGTTCTACCGTTGGATACATTTAATAAGATTAAACCATTCTGCCGTACTTAAAATTGAAAAGGGTTAATAAACCCTGCTAGTCGATTTTGGCATTATTGTCAAAAAATGTGCGAATCTTTTAAAAACTTTGACAAACTTAGGAAGTAAAAATAAAATAACGAACAGTTAGGATACTTTTTATTAATGAGAACCTCGTTACAGACAAGTATAATAGGTTACATGATTTTTCAATTGTGTACACCCTAACAAATGTGTAGGTAATTTAATAGTAAACTTGTATATATCGTTCGTGGGAGTGCACCTTTTATTTGAATCTCCACACGTAGTCCCCGGGTAGTGCAAATCAGGTGACAGTCAATTAACTGGTAATTATGTTTACTGGTAATTAACTAGTGGTAGGCTTACATCGTGGTTAGTGGTTACCACCCACCAAAGAAAGTCACACCGCCAAGCGGCCCTGCTGTGTTCCGGTGCGTTATCTCATGGTCCATTTAGGAGGGTGGGTCGGTATTTTTGCTTTTTTATGATTTCTAAACATATGAAGCCTCGTTGCACTGCCACCTTCCCACCGACAATCATTCGTAACGATATATACCGATTCACTCATGAGTAAATCGGTATATTGGGCGGGTGCGTCCCATCGTAGACTACATTATTGTTTAACATCAGGCAAGTTGCAGTCAAGTTAGTTAATTATAATAACTTTATTAATGGATTGATTTATGAATATATTGGTAATTTAATTTATTTAAATATACAATGCCGCGTCAAAATTGGTCTAATTGTATATGAGTTACAGCGTCAAAAACTTGTACACAGATAAACACGTAAAACATCTTACATTTTCTTTTTTTGTCCTGGGATAAAATAGTTAAAAAATATTATACCACCTAAAAATATGGAAGTAAAGAAAGGTAGTTAAACTAATAATTTATACCGTTAACAGTACCAATAACTACATTAACAATACACCAACTTTGTAATGAGGGTTTTAAGCTTCATTGTTTTTTTATTACAAACCTCTAACCTAACCTCTTAAAAATTCTTAACAGATACCTACTTGAACAAAAATTCGACTTGAAACTTTATAACAGTTAATTATTAACTGTTTACAAACAAGTGTATCTTAATTATCCAACGCCCAAAAGTTTTACGAACATTGAACCCTGTTAGGGGTATCTCCAGTTAATTTTAACACAATTATCCCCTTTAGCCTGAGTACTGGCTTCGGCACACAGAACGCGGGAGCGGAAAATAAGCGAGACTTTAGAGGAGCGGTTCTCCTTTCTATATTCTGTAGCATAACAAAGCACATACGCTGCAGTGTGGTAGTAAGACGTCAGCGGCGTGGCTCATGTTGTATTTTATACCCTCTGGTACAAGCAGAAAGCTATGCCGCTGTTTGGTAGCAGGACCTCAACAGCGCGAGTCATGTTGAGTTCTATACTCTTTAGTACAAACAGTTGCACATGCTGCGGTGCGGTGCCAGGACGTAATCAGAGCGGGTCTTGTTGTGTTCTGTAGTCTTTGGTACAAGCAGGAAAATATGCTATGTTGCAGAAGCAGGACGTGAGCAGCGCGGCTCATGTTTTATACTCTCTTGTACAAGCAGTGACATCGCTCTGGTGCGGTAGCAGGACGTGAGCGGCGCGGGTCCTGTTGTGTTCTATACTCTCTGGTAAAAGCAGGAAAATATGGCACGGTGCAAATCAGGACTTGAGTAGCGCAACATATATATGCCTGCTCATACCAAATAGTATAGCACAACGCGACGCTTCTCAACACCGCTCAAGTTTTGCGCCCGTGTTCATCGTCAAGTCATAAGGAGTCTCGGTGGAGCCTAAAATCAACAATCGCCAAGTAGAAAACAACACGGTTTGTTTATTTCTGTCTAGGGACGCGACGTGTGCTTAGGATACATTTTATGTAGATAATTACGGTAATATTTCTTACTTATTTTTTTGTTTTTGGAGATGATATTCGAACATAGGCGGGTTTACAGAGTGTTCCGTAAATGATGCATGATGGTCCGAGGTTAAGGAGTATGGAGTAGGAATGTACATTAGATTATTTACAATAATTATTTGACCAGTTTTCTACAATACCACAGAATTACACTTTATCAAACATATAGTTTTTATGGTTTCCTGTAAAATAGACAGTATTTTTAATTCTGTAACGAAAATTTTAAAGTCTTCTAATACTGACTATTTTAAAGTCTTCTAATACTGACTACTGTAAATAAAAGCTCTATGATAGTACACCATTGTAATCTGCTATTTTTTTTTGTAACTATTAACCTTTTCTTGCGCTGTTGGATAAAAGCTATCCTATGTCCTTCTCCTGGTCTCAAACTATCTTCATGCAAAATTTCATTCAAACCGGTTCAGTAGTTCTGGCTTGAAAGTGCGACAGGCAGATTAAGTTACTTTCGCATTTATTTTATTTGTTTTTATTTTATTTTAATAAAATTTTAATTAAAATAATTTTAAATTAATATCACTATTATTGTAAGTATTATTTTGTGGCGTCACTTGCCTAACGCCATTCAAGAGACATGACGTCATAGTTATCCTGAATAACACAAGCAGTTTCACCAACGATAAGCATATATACAACTTCCCGACAACATTCCCAACAGTTGGACTTGCTTCGACCGTCCTCGGAATCGGTTCGACCGTCCTCGGAATAGGTTCAATCGTCCTCGGAATGTTCACTGAAAAAGTCCGGTGTACCAATAAATGCCCTTTCGGCAGATTGGGTTAGGTCATCCGCAAAAAAAAAACAGTTGGGGGAGGAATCGCATTTGCCGGGCATCATCATATTCTTTATGTTAAGTAATACTTTATTGTAGAATTGTTAGTTATCCCGAAACAATAAAAACAAGTCACATCTCACCGGGCCGGAACACTGGACGGTCACAACCACCCAATCCTCTAGTCCCCTCACATCGCAAGAAAACCTGTTTGACTCTACAATTAAATTCTAAAGATGTAATATTATCGTAACATTATACATTTACATCAAGAATATGTGTGTTTGGTTGTTACCAAGCCTCGAAATCAAACAACATCTGCGCCTTCCCACGGTAGCATACATGTATAACAGAGCACGTATGACTCCGTGTATATTCGAACCGCTACCACTGTTTATCACTGCGCCAGCGTTGCCCTTCGATGCGTAACCGCTGCTCTTCACACCCCCACTGCTGCTGTCACTTTTTATTTGCTGATGACCTAACCCAATTGGCCGGCAGGGCCTTAATTGGTTCACCGGGCTTTTTCAGTGAGCTGTTCGAGGACGGTCGAACCGATCAAGTACTTTGGCAAACTGCTATGAGGGGCTCCCCATGTGGGGATGAACTTCGGTTCAGGACGTGCTACTGTCACTGCGCCACCGCAACTCTTTCTTGCCCTGAAGCTGTTTGACGCAAGATATCTATACAGTTAATATTATTATAATTAATTTTATTAAATTCCATATCATAACAAACAGAGAACAGCTTACCGTATATAACAAATTTTCAGTACGATCAATATGTAAATCAGCTCACAGTAATAATAGAATTTGATTAGTTACGTTGAATCACATATGGTGGTAGTAAAGATAGGGGTGAGATTAATGGGGTTCAGTTTAGTGTCAGTTAATTATTTTAGTAAGATTAAAGAGGTTAAGTTCGAATTAATATCGCCCGAACTACCTGAACATGGTAAGCGTGGGAGCATGGTAAGTCGGTTCAAGGGTTTTATTTTATGAGATACTTGCAGTGGGTACCTACTTTAATTTTATAAATCCCGTAATTAAGTATTTAAAGGGAAATGGTTCTTTTGATAGGTTCAGTTAAGATAAAAAGAGATGACGACAAGGTATCAAACATTGTAATTTTAGTCCGTTATTCAGACAGATTATTAAAAAAATGTTAGACACTACTTTTTGCTTTTTCGTTGAAATGAAATAATATTATCATATACTTACTAAAGTACTAAAGTTACGGGGATCTGGGGAAGGACATAGGATAGCTTTAATTCGACTGCGCAAAAAGAGGTGAATGGTTTAGCGTGATAATCGAAGTACGTACAGTAGCTACATAAACAAATCAACCTAACCTAACCTAACGTTTAAAACATGTTTTGTTCTTTTCTTTTTTATAACACTTTTGTCGTCGCCAGATTTCCCGCACCGACAACCTTAGCACCTTTGTCCTAAGGTGTTATTTTATTTATAATGTATCGAGTCAAACACTCCACCAATCACAATACTCCACATACATTCTACACCAGCGCCTCTGTCGACCACCCCCACAAGTGACACTACACACCTTTACGAACACTGAACAACCACAGTCACTATTTGTTAATTTAAATCAATTTTCTACTAATACAAGCTAAATCAAAATTACCAGTTATTTTTCTTGTGTTCATCACGAACAACTTTAAAATCATATTATTATAACAGTGACAAAACAAACCTAAATAAGTCATTCTTAGGTTAAGCTTCGTTTATAAATTATAAGTAAGTGATGTGGGGAAATAAAGGTTTCACCAAAACGGCAAAATGGGTTTTCATTGCTCGGGTTTCAGTTTGAAAGGGTTAAATGGAAATACGATAAAATGACCGCTAGACCTTACATGTTAAGCATGATATTGCCTTATATTAATAGATTTACTAACGAGCTATGCAAAAACGACGATGTGTTTTAAAAATCTTTCTCGTTAAGTAGATTCTGGGCTATGCTTTACACTTCATAATAATAATAATTCCACTTCTTTAGTCCCTCAGAATATGTTGCTCCTTGTCGCTTGTTGTAGCGCCCATACGGGGGCCCATTTATTAAGTGGGCGAGTCACCCCCTGTCATTTTATCTGTGTTTATTTGCATTGGTCAGGCAGGGGCCATAGTCCATCCATAGTACTAGTTATCTAAGCCATTAGCACCCACCACTATAACCCAGATTTTAGTTCCTATATGCAATAGTCCTGCTCTAACCAGGGATTTTCCTTGGGTGTACCTATATGGTGCGATAATCGTCGGTTGGTGCCATATTACATTTAAATCAAAATTGTCTAATGGGTCTCTACGTGTTGGCTTCGGCCCCACGCACGCCTTCCGCGGCTCCATAGCTCCGAGATCAAATAAAAGACAATAATAATAGTATAATAATAATATATTTATTTAACACAAAAGAACACAGATGGTCACAAACATTTGCGGTTTGCTTACTTAAAAGGTTTATACTACGAGTACACGAGTACTTGTTCGACTGAGTGGAGTATTGTCCTCCTAGTTAAGCTACGTACAGGTAGTCCGTGTTAAGGTGGAACAGTACCGAGCCTTAGAAATTAGGACTTTCTTTTAACGAAAACACGATGTTTAGGTCTGAAGTACTCAGGTTTTTAATGATAAACTCAAATTAACGCGACACGAATACATGCGCCCGTCAGACATTAATATAATCCCCTAGTTTCACTCATTATTGCAGGAAGCGGGTGGTGGGGCGCGGCCTTTATCAATAAGTTACGCGCGCGCGATCATGATATCTACGCAGATACAGGTTGATTGTAAAGTAAAAATCCTAAGAAGCTGTTTGCCGTCTAAAATTAATTGGTCTGTTGATTGTTTTTGTTTTACATATGTTTTTAGAATAGGGTTTAAAATACACAGAATTATTCTGTACTGGCCTAAACTCTGTCAACTCGTAAACAGTTGAGAGAGGACCCGTTCCCGGCAGTGAGACACTAAAAGGGTTGACGTGTGATTTAGTACTTGGATGACCGAGCTTTGCTCGGTTTTTTTTTGGTAATCATAGAAAGGGCTCCCAGTAACAGTTTTTCTCACAAAACAAGGAAATAAAAAAAACGTAAACCTTATTATAACCTTATAACCGGTGTCCTCTGGTTTCAAGACCATCCAATTTCAAATATGAGCTATCATAATATCTGTCTTTTCAACCGACTTCAAAAAGAAGGAGGTTCTCAATTCGACTGTATGTTTTTTTTTATGTTTGTTACCTAATATCTTTGTTATACGTGAACCGATTTCTATGATTCTTTTTTTTTTGGCAAGTAAATGCTTCCGTGTGGTCCCATTTAAATTTGATCAAGATCTGACCAGTAGTTATTGAGCTATGTCGAAAGAAGCGTCATTGTTTACGCTAAGCGCGCAGCCTTCCAAAATTATTAGTGCAATTGTCCTAAACGCATAATTCTAGGTACCTACAATTGAAGTCGGTTTTGTGTTGTTGTTGCAAAAAGAATTATGTGATGTTACTAATATTAATTTTCATTAATATTTTATTTCATTACAGACGTCGTTTTACTCAATCCAAGACTTATTAAGCGAAGATGTCTACAATCTAGTACACTGTAGGTATAAGGGTTTCTCTATAAAAGTGTCGTTTTGATAGAGCTAGTCGTGCGGTCGTAGATGTACGTGCGTTTCCTAATTTTATTCCACATCCTAAGCACGTTTATTCAAAAACACACATGAATTAAAAACAAGTCCCTTCCTTTTGCAAAATGATATTACAAACATAACATTTTTAAAGGTTCCCTTTAGCAAAGCAAAAATCCGGCTATTATGCAGATGAAAATATGTTTTTCGACACCATTGACAATGTCCCCACGCCTCTAAAGATTACAAAGCCGGTACAGGCCGGAATGTGTCACACAATTTGTTACGTTATCAGCGTTATATTGGGAGGTCGTTTCGGCCGACGGCTTGCGTGTCATTGTGGTTTCGAGGGTTTGAATTCCGCTATTTAATACAAGTAGAGGCTTGTACGAATTTAGATCTATTTGGACAAGATATTTCTATAACAAATGCAGATATCAAGTAAATTGGGTGTTATGTAAAATGGGAAATAGCTAGTATGAGAAGTAGAAAGCTACGTATCGTTCCCAGGTTAGGTTAGGTTAGGTGACTCAATTTTTTTAAATAATTATAGTTATAACTCGGATATTAGAGAGAATGAAAGACATCTAAGCAGAATATACCCTGTGCTTATTTTACTTGTACACATAACTACAGAATATAAAAAAGAAGCGTCTTTACAATAAATGCACACGTAAATAAAATAAATAAATAAATATTCTGAGACATTAACACACACGGTCATCTGGTCCCAAGCTAAGCAAAGCTTGTGTTATGGAAACCAGATAACTGGTATATACTATACATATAATACTTTTGTAAATATATACTTAAAATAGATAAAAAAAAGTTAAAACACAATACATGAACAGTTTATGCATACAAACTGTTCATGTACCACAACAGAGGATAACGCGCGCAGTACCAATGCCTTGTTAAATTTTCTAAGAATGATCTTTAGAGAGTAGTATAAAAGCGATTTAATTTCTTGCGTTTTAAGTTATAAACTGAACTTTAGTGTGTTTTAGTATTAAAATTAGTTTATTGATGATTCCATAATATTAATAAAAAGTTTTTTGTGCGTATCGTGTACTTACAATCATACTCATGTCTAAACAAACAGAATAGCTCTTAAATCATAATAATCCTATTAACATTGTACAAGAAAATTACGATCTCAAGATATTAATGGAAGAAGTCGCTATAAAAGTTATATAATTGAACTTACTCCATTATTTTTGTTTAGGAGCCATCTTCTTTATTTTTATTTTTTTATGTAACTTATTACGTCAAATGGAATAAATGTCGGACGGTGAATAGAGATTCGCGTAATCTCTGTATTCGAGTGTCCGATTAGAAGTAAGCCGTCCGATTTGGCTATATTGTGTCCGGAAGGTCGCTTCGGTTAATCTTTGTGTATCAATAAAGATTCGGTGTTTAGTTGGTTGAGAGACTCACAGTGGCGAAAAGTCCATACAAGCCGATTCCCATCGGCTTCCCTTTAGTAAATGATCAACATCTCACGTACTTAATAATATTCTAATATGTAACGCCTAAAAGTTTTAAATAGCAACATATATAAGTATGGCATCAAGTGTACGAACTTATTTTTATATGTAACAACTTTTTTGCTCCGGCTTCCCTTTTTTAGTCATCCGCCCTTCGCCACTGGAGACTACCATCCGAGCCTAAAGGTGGATATACACTAGAGCATTTACTCGAGCATTTCTATGTAATGTAACGTTGTTATGAATTGTAGCAACAAGCAAAAGCTCAGTTTTCTCTGTATTGCATTTCGGTTTCCATTGCATTTTAGTTCGTGAACGGGTGATACACTACAACACATCATAGAGCGGCTCGTTGTTCTGTTACAAGTAAATGCTCCAGTCTATAGTCACCTTAAGATGACGGCAAGCCGTCGGTGCCGATTGTCATTTAAAAAATCTATGACAATTGATTACGCCGGTCATCTTTGTTTTATTCTCGAAGGGACTTTGAAGTAAAAACTCCTTGAGACTGTTACTAAATAGTTTACTGGTGATCTTTAGGTTTACAAATGAAATATATATAGTAGTCAGAAGTCTGCTGGACATTTCTAGGAGTAGTTTTATTATAGAAGAAAAACATGAAAAACTCGGGATAGATTAATGTGTTGACAAAAACAATTGAGCAGATAAAAAAAACACATAATATTAACAATTTTCCTTATTTTCTGGTCTGTATTTGAAAGAAAACAAATAATCGGATGTACGGTAGACAAAGTTTATCAAATTTCCTTGGAATTGACAAAGTGGAAGTTTTTGGAAACAAATTTTTATCAAACAAAGACTACCTTATAAATTTAATTTTCCTTGAGTAATTCCATAAGTAATATTTAATTTTCACGACCAGTGGGTTCTAAAATTCCAAGAAATTTCCTTCACTTAGATACGTTGAAAGAAAAATAAATATTATAAGTAGCTTAGTTGATCCATCTCAGACGTGGCCTTGCTCCTATATTTAGGGATTATGTACTAAATTGATATCTGTAATCTCTCCCTCTCTGCAACAGTCCTTTACGGCAAAAAATGTTTAGTATTTACTTGCTCTTTATCTTAAACTTATACGGGTTTATTTAGCTACACAGACAGTGATGATGATTCAAGCGATATGGATATTAGTGACGAATAGTCTTAAATTACTTTTATCTGTGGGTAAATAGTTCTTTATGAGATTTAATTAATGTTTTATGACTTTGTACCTCAGATGGCGATACGCGAGTTAAACGGTCGGCCAGTGTTATGAATTAATATTCACCTTTGGATGTCCTTGATGTTGATTCGTAGAATTCGGGCATTGTAGACATAGCAAGATTACGAACACTAGCTAGCAATACAGTACATAGTTACGCCATTGAATTACCAGGGCGGCATGATAAGCCGCAGGTGATGCGAGCGAGAATGTTTCGCTATCTGAGGACATTTATCTCAATACGACAAAGGTTCCATCAGTACTGTGTCTAGAATGTTCCAGGAATAGGAACATTTTGCATAGTTTATTACGAAATGTTGTAAAGCAGCGGTGGCCCAGCGGTATAGGCCTCACCTTAGAAATATAAGGTGACGGGTTCGAATCCTGGTCGTTCCCTTAAAAATTAAGATTAGTTAATATTAAAAATTAAGATGTTTATTACAGTGTTCTCGCGACCTTATATTTCAAAGGCGAGGCCCGTACCGCTGCGCCACCGCTGTTCCTTATTATAATAGTAATATTTTAATATATGATTTTAATTTTTTTTTCTGCAAGTATAACATTTATTTATATATTATTTATAGTATTAAGATTTGATGAAATTTAATATTGTATATGTTCATAGTGTTATATTTTATATGGGCCTTGTAACCTGAAATAAATGGTTATTATTATTATTAAAGCACTAGCTGAGACGGAACGACCATCTATCTAGTCTCTGACACCGACTATCAATTTTAATAGCTTCTATGTCGCAGATAAATAAAGAAATACGTTAAATTATCAAACCACTAGTTGGTACGAGTAATTTTTTAAGCTCGGAGAGTCGGTTTGTTGTCGGTCATTGTGAGTTTGGACCGGATCAACGTCAGATGTCAAGTATCACAGGTGGCATCGTAAAGCTGTTCGAATAAATCAATGAAGTGTTATATATATATAGCTATAAGATTATATATAATGTGCTTTGTCTTTATTAACTGTTACCATTTGAATCAATATATCGCTGGACCCCGTGCGAGTTAGACGTCCGCTGGCGAAATCCACCTATCCACCTTTTAGTTTCTTAGTTTTCCTTACTGAATCCCCTAGGAACCCATAATAGTTTAATATTGGTTAGATAGGGTAATCTGGGTTTTACTCTTTAAACGATAGATATTAGGTAGGTGCTTAACAGTATAACTACTCACCGATTTGGCATAAATAAGTGGGTAAGTTAATATAAAAGACCATCCTGACACTTATATTTCTCCGTTCACCGAACCTACTTCTGATTGAGAGTTGGTCTGGGTTTTCACACCTCTCGTACAAGTTTTTTAATACAATATCAGATAGTATTTTCTTAAATTTATGCGAATAAAAACCAACCCATGCAAAAAACGGTGATTCGCACCACCATCCTAAGCAGCTACAATATCAGCCAAGAAAATAAAACTCTGAATCACACAAGTAACTGTAACATAACAGTTTCTCACATTGCTAGCTTGGTATCTAATTTCACTGCACTATACATGAGATGTGCTTGCATGATAGTGGTAATAATAATGGTTTATGACTAATTGTGCGGTGTTATATCAGTTATGTTGTCTGCTGATAATGAAGATAGTCAGATTATAAAGTCGCTGATCACTGAGCAGGGGTGTCGCAGCGGTATCGGCCTCGCCTTTGAAATATAAGGTCGCGAGAACACTGTAGAAAACATCTTAATTTTTAATATTAACTAATCTTAATTTTTTATACCCTAAGATAGCCCGCCATCTATACCAACCTACACTAACAAGACGTTCTAGAGCGTTCTAAAAAGTTTGGGGGCTGAGGCACCTTCTTCCGTGGGTTTGTAACCTTTAATTGAATCCCCACATATGGTCCCCAGGTGGTGTGAATCAGGTGACAATAAACTGGTGGTAAGCTTCAGCTGTGGTTAGTTGCCACCCACCACACGAAGCCGCACAGCCAAAAGGCCTTGCCGTGTTCCGGTGCGTGGTTGTGTGACACCATGCAAAGAGCGTTGGTCGGAATTGTTGCTTCTTTATGGTATCTAACCATATAAAGGCTAATTCCACTGCCACTTTCTCACCGAAAAACATTCGTAACCACGAGTGAATCGTTATAATAGACTGGCGCGTCCCATCGTAGACTACATCATTGTTTAACATCAGGCAAGTTGTAGTCAAGAGTAATACTATCTATATATAATATTATAAATGCGAATGTAAGTTTGTTTGTTACGCTTTCACGCAAAAACTACTGAACTGATTTGAATGAAATTTGGTATGGAGGTAGTTTGAGACCCGAGAAAGGACATAGGATAGTTTTTATCCGACTGCGCAAAAAGAAGGTAATGTTTTGGCGCGATAACCGACATACACGCGGGCGAAGCCGCGGGCCGAAAGCTAGTTTCAGAATAAAACATTTTTGACTTATTGTAAGTAGAAAAACTTACTGTTCGTTTCTAAAACGAGTCGTAATCCGGGCAAAGTCGGAGTGGGTAACTAGTAGCATAAACATTGCTAAAATCTGTGAAAAATAGTTTAATTTAAACTTAAGTCGAGAATCAATGCGAATTGTCTCTTATCGGTCTCAGGCCAATCTCGGCGGAATTAGGTCGGGAGTAAGTTGGTAACAATGAAATTGCAGCGTCAGTGCATTATCTGTATGAAACGCGCTACTGAAGCTGAAATATGGTTTCGAAGCCAAAATGGAACAAATACTGTATTAAAATTACATTGCGCATATTAACTGCATCTTTAGTCCACTATGAGGCGCAAGGTACCAGCTAAAACCAACCTAAAACCAACCACTAAAAAGTGTATTATTATTATTAAATACAGAGTTTCCCTAGTTTAGGTTCCAGTCCACCCACACACCTCCTATGTTCTTAACGTAACGTTCCTTCTTTCACAAACTCTTAACTATGTAGTAGTGGAAAATAAACGTTATTATTATTATTAAAACACAAACATAACTAAATAACGTGTTGCAATGATTGACATTTAAAATTTCAACCAATCAGATCAATCTTATTTTGGGTACTCCAGCCAATCAGCGTTCTCATTTCGCAATACCTAACGTATTGTTACGCGATATTACTAGAGCAACTCGTTGCTTTGTAAAAACCCTGTATATTTACTGTAAAATTGAGAACATTTTCCACTTTTGTGTAGGTCCGTTTTCAGCAATACCTATTTCTAGGTATTTTACGAAAACTTGAATTATCAAAACACCCTGCGACTTAAATAAGAATTTAATAAAATAAATTACCGATTGCCATATAAACTTATATTACAAAACAAGCCAGATAGGACAAACGTATTTACAAAGGATTTAAATGTAATATATTACTTTATGTTTTGTTAGACAAACTTGAACCATCTGCTACGGAAACGAATTAGAGATGTTACTTTGATATTTACTTTTAAATTAAACATTAACTTTAAATTAAAAGTTTAAGCACCCCCTGATCAATAGTTTTCAGCTACGAACTATCTCTATCACTTAAGTTTTCGAACAAAAATCCGCATCAATATCGGTTCAATTGTGCACTATATGGCAATACACTTGTACACAGATACACGTCTCAAACTTAAAACACATCTCTTTAAAGGTCAAAAGAGTGATAGGTGTGCTTTTTGTCGAGTCAAATCCTTTATGAATTTCATAGGCGGAATTCGTTCAGAGTATCTCCGAAGGATCGAATACGCAATGAAGTGATCCGACAGAGATCTAAGGTAATCAACATAGCTCACAGGATTAGTAAGCTGAAGTGGCAGTGGGCCGGTCATATCTGCCGCAGAACTGACAACCGATGGGGTAAACAACTTCTTGAGTGGAGACCATGATTTGGCAAACGTAGCGTAGCACGCCCTCAGACCAGGTGGAATGACGATCTTAGCACGGCGGCCAGCAAGAAATGGATGAGAAAAGCCGGGGATTGTGCTTAGTGGCATACTTTAGAGAAGGCCTAAGTCCAGCGGTGGACTAGAATAGGCTGATGATGATGATGATAATATTTCCTACCCCGACTAGGCGTTGGAAATGGGGCATGTGGGACTCCAGAAGGTCACGAAATCCCTCTGGATTCGCGGTACTTTAGCAGGACTGGTTTCAGCCCGGTCATGTGGGCCATCTTAAGTCAGGAATAGTGGGGTGTATGTTTGTGATAAGTGTTCTGCCTTTCGTAACCTACGGTGAGGTTAATCGCGAGTTTGATGTTAAATTTGTCATAGAAAATTACTTATTTAAATTAGTGATTAGTTATCAGCGATTTGAATGTTTCAATCATTATGACGAAACATGTAAACAAAAAACTGTTTACCGCAATATTTCCAAAACTTTAAGAAAAGTTTTATCGAAGTTAGCTAGGAAATTTTAAAGTTAACACGTGGAAGCACTATGTAGAAACAATGTCAAAAAGTTAGAAACAACTCTGAAAACCTGTCAAAACTATTATACGTTCTGAATTTCCCGGTAGTTCTGAGAACAGACGGCCAACACTAGTTAAGGTGTATCCACACTAGTAACTTTTGAGGAGCAACATTGTGCAATACGGTAACATTGAATAACAGTTTGACATTTCTTTTTTTATTCTTGAATAGGCTGGCGCTTGACTACAACTTACTTGATGTAGTCTACGATGGGACGCGCCAGCCCAGTGTACCGATTCACTCGTGATTACGAATGACTTTCGGTGAGAAGGTGGCAGTGAAATGAGGTTCCTTAAGGTTCAAACCATAAAGGAGCAACAATTTCGACCCACCCTCTTAAATGGTGTCACCAGACATCGCACCGGAACACGGCAAGGCCGCTTGGCGGTGTGGCTTTATCTGGTGGGTGGTAGTGACCACCCACCAGATAAAGCCACACAGCCGAAGCCTATCCCCAGTTGATTGTCACCTGATTTGCACCACCCGGGGACCACGTGTGGGGTTCAATTAAAGGTGTACACCCACTGACGAAGGTCACTCAGCTCCCAAATGGTGTAATTAATGGAAATGGTGTGGTCAAACATTGTTTTACCAATGGATGGTCACTAACTACGAACAAAACCTGTAGCTGCTTGATTCTATTTGTTAAAAAGTCATAGTGTCCATAACGCCACTAAATTAAGTAGACTGTTTACAAAGTTAGTTGCCCATATTACTTAACATAGTTTTAGTTTGGAGCGGACTACGCCTCGTATGTGCGCCTTTTTGCGTGAATGCACTGATTTCGCTATTGCGAACCCAGCTCCAGGAAGGGTCTTAGCAGAACCTTAATATTGCTGACGGCTTTCTGGATCGATCCGAGGTGTTCCGAGCTGTATCTCACCACCCCTGGACGGCAGTTGATTACGATTTTTTTGCGGATGATTTAACCAATCAGCCGGAAGGGCTTTTATTGGTTCACCGGACTTTTAAAAGACCCTTTCAGCTAATTGGTTTAAAAGGGCCTTAAAAAGTCGTAGTTGGCTATTTTTTATATACATACACTACACAGAGGGCTAGTTATGACACCTATGGTGAAGAGATGCTTATTTATTAAGGCATTTATTAAGGCATGACCAGTTATAATGCCGTTGATTAGACGTACCTAGATGAGTACTTGCGAGCAGTTTCAGCCTACGCGGAGTTGGAAAATTACTACTAAATATCTAAGCAGGTAGGTACTTACATTATAACTAAAACTTTGTTTTACTAGCTTGCACCCCATATGCTAGGTTGAACGAGATAATCTTATTTATTGCGAAAGGCTATAGGCTACTTTTTATCCCATTGCGAAGTATGACATAAAATGTAGGTCACGAAGGCAAAATCGCCGGTGGAAAGCTAATTTCATAAACTTTAATAGGTGATTTTCACAGATGTGTATCGTGTACATAATTCTATTGCCGGTACCAACAAAATATAACCGGGTTCCCAATTTTATAAAATACTAGTTTTCCGCCCGCGGCTTCGCCCGCGGATGTTAGTTATCGCGCTAGACCATTAATCCCTTTTTTCGCAGTCGGATAAAACTATCCTTTCCTTGGTCTCGAACAATCTTCATACAAATTTAGTTCAGTAGTGTAGGAGTGTAAGCAACATTTTGAAATCGTCAAGTGCTCATAGGTATATCCATAAATCAATAGGCGTTTCTTAAAAATACTACGGCTCTTAGACCATACTTATAAATAAGAAATGAAATTTAAATTTCGAATTCTATTCGTAGCATTGAGTTATTATACATGTCATTGTCTCAAAATAAAAAGTAATTTAGATCAAAATTACGAAGGAGTTTTGATATCAACTTTGAAGAAAATTACCCTCAGAATAATTTCTCAGGCTTTGCCCGCTTAGTATTAGGATGAAAATAAAAAAAATAGAAAAAATAAAAAACACGTGTTTCATTTTTTGATTTGAGCTTTATTTATACCAAATTTGAAGGAAATCGGACCAAGGACTAAACAGTTATGGAATATTTAATTTTTCCAAATAAACTCATTTAAAACCCCCACCGGGGGTAGTTTTGGAAAAATAAAAAAACACGTATTTCATGATTTCTTTTAAGGTATATGTGTGCCAAATTTGGAGTGAATCGGACTTGAGACTATACAGATCCAGAGAAACTTTAATTTTTACCAATAAAACTCTTTATTCACACCTCATAGGGGTAATTATGGAAAACTAAAAAAACCCGTATCTCATTATTTGTCTTAAGGTTTATGTGTACCGAATTTTAAATGAATAAGTCCAAGGAATAAAAAGTTGCATACAAACTTCACCCCTCTATTTAACCCTCTTAGGGGATGATTTTTGAAAATATTGTTAGCCTATGTCCGATTCTAGGGTATACACTACCTACATTTCAAATTTCAATAAAATCGGTTGAGCGGTTATGGAGTTACGCGGTAACAAACCTTCACACACACATACACACACACTTACTTTTGCATTTATAATATTAAAAAAGTAGGAAAGTAGGATAGGATAGGAAGTAAGTAAGTAAAATATTTTTAAGTTTATAAAATAAGTCTTGAGTTTTAAATATTTATGCCAGCTACTAAGACTTAATACTAAAAGTGAGTTGTATATCAATTTTGATAAAAAACTAAATTTGTAAAAGTCAGGATGTTGGATTGCGTGGGTTGAAACCCTAAGATCTCTCGTTTACGGGTTGAAGATTTTCCTTCTGTTGTAGCTTTCGTTCACTAAATAAAATATTTTTTTATGATTCGTGATAGTGAACTTTTTAGTTATTTCTAACTTTGCTTTGAGGGGAAAATTTTATTGTACTTATTATATTTTAAACAAAGTTATCTTCATTTTTTCTGGTTAAGTTCACACATACAAGGAACGTAGGGCTTCAAAATTACCAGGGCTTCATAATTAACGCAGAGGTATGTAGTTACGACGTAGGTACTATGTGGTATACGAGCCTTGCGACTGAAGACCGAAGCCAGTAAATTTTGAATAAAAATTTAAGTAACCCGTTGACTAAATAACAATTTCAATACTCCTTTCGACTATGTAAAACAGTATCAAAATCGGTCGATTATTTTAAGCGATGTAATGCAACAAACATAAAATAATCCCCTCTTTTAGTCGAAGGACTAACATAGGTCTTTGAAAGTACTAGGGCTTCATAATTAACGCAGAGGTAGTTACAACGTACCTACTAGGTATGTGATATACGATCCTTGCGATGGAGCCTTAGAAAATTTTAATTAGTAAATTAAAAATTTAATGAAACTTCTTACCTAGAACCATTCCAATTGGTAAAACTTTTAAATAAAGAAGCTGCATCAAAATCATTATTTTAAGCGCTCCGATACCACTTGTACACTGATAGGTACACGTAAATCTTCCCTGATTTTCGTCGGGGGTTAAGAAATTTACGTGTAGGTCTCTTATGGTACTAGGGCTTCATAATTAACGTAGAGGTAGTTACTATGTCCTATGTGATATAATATATCTAGAAATATCCCGATCGGTACATTTAAAAAAAAATACAGTATCAAAATCGATCCTAATTTTTAAGCACTGTGGTGCCACTTGTACACAGATACACGTCAAACCTCCGTGTTTTTCGCCGGGGGTTAAGAAATATACGTATGTAGGTCTCTAAAAGTACTAGGGCTTCATAATTAACGCAGAGGTAGTTACCACGTGCTATGTGACATTTTATGTCTAATAGGTGCCCTAGATTAAATTACCGTCCGTTAGTACGGTGCTTAGTCCGTTTTGAAGAGGCAATCAAACCTCTCTTTTTCCACTATGCTGTCTCCTGCTTTGCCAGGAGGGAAGCGGATAATCTATAAATAAATATTCTGGGACATTAACACACACGGTCATCTGGTCCCAAGCTAAGCAGAGCTTGTGTTATGGAAACCAGATAACTGGTATATACTATACATATAATACTTTTCTTTTGTAAATACAGATACACATCAGATAACATCCTCTGTCTTTCGTCGGGGATTAAGAAATATCCGTATGTAGGTCTTTGAAAGTACTAGGGCTTCATAATTAACGCAGAGGTAGTTACCACGTAGGTACTATGTGATATATTGTCTAATAGGTGCCTTAGATTAAAAAGCTATTTTAGCTATAATAAGTTCAAAAGACGTATAAGAATACGAGGGTATTTAAAGAAACATTCCGATCGGTACATTTTTTACAAAAAAAATACAGCATCAAAATCGATCCTTTTAATTAAGCGCTATGGTGCCACTTATACACAGATATACACGTCAAACTTCCCCTGTTTTTGTCGGGGGTTAAGAAATATCCGTATGTAGGTCTTTGAAAGTACTAGGGCTTCATAATTAACGCAGAGGTAGTTACCACGTAGGTACTATGTACACGATCTTTGCGACCGAAGCCTAATAAAAACATTACCGTCTTACCGCTAAAAGCTTTAGGTCGTACTCAGAAAATGAAAGTATGACTTGCCATCTATCCCTGTACCCTGTTCAAAGGAAATTTATCCTTATTAGTTATTAACTAAGGGTGGTATTTGTTTGTTAATGTTTTGTACAGATATTGAGGGGATATATTTGTGTCAATATTTTCTTAAGAAGAATATTGTTACTCAATAGCCAATAGGTACAGATATTATTTTCATACTAAGGTTATAGATATCAATTTGATCACGATTATATGAAATCTATCAGGATTTTGCTATACCTACTTATTTTTCTTTATTATAACTGCGGTGGCAATGGAAATGCTTTGAAATGTTAAGTTACAGTTTCGATCCCCGGTCGCACCCTTTTTATATCCTCTAATGGGCTTCCGCTTGACCACAACTTGCCTGTAGTTAAGCTATGATGTAGTCTACGATGGAACGCGCTTACCCATGAGATACCTATTCACTCGTAAATGAGTACAGCCATTATAGCTTTCGTATAAGTACCCGTATGAAAAAAAATTATTTACATTCTATATCGAGGAACGAGAAATGTTTAAATTAAATATTCGAGAACTTGTGACATCCACCAACCTATCCATGGCCAGGGTCTGTGGATTCAGGTCCAAATTCGTTATAATTTTACATAGATATGAGACAAGTAGTAGAAGTATAGCACCCGTGCGAAGTCAAGACGGGTCGTTAGCCGCTTGATCAAAAAATAGTTTAGTTTATAACCGGCTCAGTGGTCTTGTGGTAAGCGTGTATAGTTAACCGCGATGTACAAAGTTTGATTCTTGGGTCGTGCAAAAAGATTGTACTAATATACTTAGAAAATCTTAAACGCATCTCGAAGTTTGGAATCGTGCCCGATGAACGGCAATAGGCTTGACCTAAACATAATTGGCCTCTGTCTACACCTTCTTCTATAATAATGATATAGTGGGACATTAACACACACGGTCATCTGATCCCAAACAAAGCAGAGCTTGTATTATGGAAACCAGGTAACTGGTAATATACTACTTAAAATACTTTTCTTTTGTAAATAAGTACATACTTATATATAGATAATTACACCCAGACACGAGACAAACAGATATGTTCATCACACAAATGTCTGATTGGGTGGGAATCGAACCCACGACCTGTGGCGTGACCCACCATACAAAGCAGCGCCCAGCACTCCAGTGCTGTTTTAACACAAGATGCTTAATAAAAAGCTGTCGAACAGTCAACACATTGCAGGATTTATATTAAAAATATTATTGACGGGCCGCCGGTGCGGTGGCGTGGTCGGTAAGATACTTATCACGCCGCAGGTCGTAGGGTCGATTCTCACCCGAGACAAACATTTGTATAAATATGTCTGTTTGTCTTGTGTCTGGGTGTAATTATCTATATTTAAGTATGTATTTACAAAAGAAACGTATTATATGTAGTACTAGTTACCCCAGCGAACTTCGTACCGCGCAAAATTGTGAATCTAAACCATTCCCAGATCCCCTAGAACACACACAAAAAATTTCATCAAAATCGGTCCAGTCGTTTGAGAGAAGTTCAGTGACATACACTCTCACAGAAGAATTATATATATAAAGATATTACCAGTTATCCGGTTTCCATAGTACAAGCTCTGTTTAGTTTGGGATCAGATGACCGTGTGTGTTAATTAATTAGTTTTTTTAATTCAATTTCATGGACATTTTACATTAATAAATTGTTTATGAAATTGGTTTAATGGAAAACGATAATTCGAATCATATTTATTGAAAACGTATTCCTATCAATTACTAATGACCAACGATATTTAATCCTTTCACTATGATTGATATAATAAAAAAGATACCTGATGATGATTAATATTGTCGGGCAATTATTCATTAATTAATTTTACAATTTGACTTTCATTAAAATGTGAGAAAACTGATGTCATGTTTGTAGCGTCCCTTTTCTTTATTAATATTATAAAGCTAAAGAGCTTTGTTGGTTTGGTTGAATGAGCTCATCTCAGGGAATACTGGTCCAATTTGAACGATTATTACACTTTTAAAGAGCACATTATTGAAGAAGGCCAAATGCTACTTCTTCTCTTTGCAAGGCATAATTTATTAATTTTATTTATTATCATTACAGGCTAGCCTAATGCAACAGAGAAGTTATCTTATTTCTAGTTTAAATGTTAACCTAACCATATATAAAATATAACCTCACCTAACGTTGCGTTCCTAAAATCTAATATAATCTACTGTAGACCACAGAGGCAATAACAGCCTTTGCAAATACGTTAAGTGCACAAGAGAACTGGGCCCCGATTCTCGCGTTTTAGACTCCTATCTCCAATAGACATTTGTCAAACAGAAATGACGATTTACTTTGTTTTTCAATCACATCCGCCATTTTTTTTACATTTGCGCGCTTTAGACATTTATTTATAACTAGCTTCCGCCCGTGGCTTCGCCCGCGTTGTGTTAGGATAAAAATTAGCCAAGTTACAGATCTTTAAGAAACCTTTATCATATTTTTTATTGGTCTTAAATCAGATCATGTTTGTTTCTTTTAATCGATGACGTCTTACTCCATTTTGGAAAAATTATTTTTGTACCATTTAAGTCTTGTTAAAATCTTTAGTTCACCAAACTTTGTTAGGAATTTTAAAAGGGTTATTCTCGTCGGAAACCAATTAGGGTTATTCCCTCTAGGCAACATCCCCAAGGAACCCGTTTTATATAAAAATTATAAACAATTTTTTTTTTTTTACTTTTCCCGAACGTTTGTGAATACTTAAGAAATTCTACTCAATACTATACCCCACACGGTATACCGGGTGGATAGGACCGTCCTCCACAAACTGATAGAGTGAAAATATACGGATTTCACTCTATCGGTTTGTGGAGGACGGACATACTGAGATGATTGGTACATGAAATTAGGTCAGAAACTTTGTGGATATTCACTAATCGTGCTTTGTTTTGTAAAATTAGACAGAATATATCGATACCTTAGAAACCATCAAAGAAAACCGCCAACCTTTCCACTATGAAGTCATTTCACGCATCGTTCCTTAAACTGAAGCATTGATGAATGTTTTATTTTAGCTTTCATTCATTCAAATTAAGTTCCGCATACAGAGTAGCAATTGTAAATGAAAAAAAAACAAATCAACATAATTTAAATAATTCGAAAAAAAAAATCGTTGAAAAATCATTCTACTTAAGCAGTTGAGTACACCCGCTCAATTTATCGGTTCGACGGTCCCCGGACGGCTCACCGAAAAAGTCTGGTGAACCAATAGAGGCCCTTCCGGCGATTGGGTTAGGTCATCAGCAAAAAAAACCCTCTCAATTTCTACACAGATACATAGATATACGTTTCAAACTTATTATATCCCTTTTTATGGGGGGTTAAAAACTCAACTTGATCGATTTATCTTCATTGGTTATTATTAACATAGCGCTCATTACTGTACCATCTGAAGATGAAGGCAGAGATGAATATCACCCACATTTTGTCGGCTATTTTTTAAGTCTCATACGTAAAATAAGGGTCAATTGACGTTTAACGGACACTTTACCGAACTTCGAGCTGCTATCCTACAAATATTTATGTTTGGACCAACTACCGTCTAATCTGCCGAATTAGCACCGACTTCAAATAACAGATGTAAAGAAACTAATTTTTAAATTTTATAACGCGGTCATTTTTTCTAAGAAGTTTTATTTTACATTTTTTTGTGATGCACCCCGTACTTTTCCCGAATTATTGTAAAACCTTATAAAATTCCACTACCAACGATACCCCGTACGGTATTTTTAATCATGGACAGACATTTAGGGGTTGTTTTATGAAGAAAAAAGTAGCCTATGTCTGAACCATAGTTTTAAACTATATCCCTACAAAATTTCATCAAAATCGGTCCCGCATTTTGGCTGTGAAAGTGTAAAGAAATAAAAACCTTCAACCCCTATGTCAGACATTCACGGTTGATTCTGGAAATAAAAAGTAGCCTATGTTTCAACCAAAATTTTAAACTATATCTCTACAAAATTTCATCCACATCGGTCCAGCAGTTTGGCTGTGAAAGTGTAAATTAATAAAAACCTTCAACCCCTATGACAGACATTATGGGGTTGGTTTTTAAAAAAAAATTAGTAGCCTATGTTTGAACCATAGTTTTAAACTATATCCCTACAAAATTTCATCAAAATCGGTCCCGCAGTTTTGCTGTGAAAGTGTAAAGCAATAAAAACCTTCAACCCCTATGACAGACATTCAGGGGTTGATTTTTGGAAAAAAAAGTAGCTTATGTTTGAATCATAATTTTAAACTATATCTCTACAAAATTTCATTCATATCGGTCCAGTAGTTTGGCTGTGAAAGTGTAAATTAATAAAAACCTTCAACCCCTATGAAAGACATTTAGGGGTTGATTTTTGAAAAAAAAAGTAGCCCATGTTTGAACCATGGTTTTTAACTATATCCTTAAAAAATTTCATCCATATCGGTCACGCAGTTTGGCTGTGAAAGTGTAAAGTAACAAAAACCTTCAACCCCTATGACAGACATTTAGGGGTTGATTTTTGAAAAAAAAAGTAGCCTATGTTTGAACCATGGTTTTAAACTATATCCCTACAAAATTTCATCAAAATCGTTCCAGCGGTTTGGCCGTGAAAGCGTAACAGACAGACAGACAGACTTTCGCATTTATAATATTAGTATGGATAGACAAATGTCAGAAAAGTAGCGGATCTCATCGAAAAACAAAAGAAATCGGCATTTTTGTTTGACAAATGGCTATTTCTTTAATTTTTCAATGTCATCCGCCATTTTTTAAATGTCTAAAGCGAGGAAATCGGGGCCCGGATCTATCTGGTCTGACAGTGTGTTGAGCGCACGAAACGCACGCACGAGCGGTGCGCGCTGCAGGAGTTTGGTGATACAAAATGAAGGTCATGCGAGCGAAGCCGTTGTCGACAACAAGCTAGTAAATAAAAATAATTCTTCTGTAAACAAGCTTTTATTTAAAGTCGCATTATTCTCAACGAGACCTTTTCTTCGATAGTTATATTGTAATAATGTATTCAAAATAACTAGACCGCCATCTTGGGTAGTCCGCCATTATGAATTTATAATGATGTCACACAACGTTCATGCATTGTTATCAGAACTAAACATGTATATCTAATCCAAAATTTGGTTAAATATATTTACTTCAAAATTGAGTATCAAATTTCCAGCCGAACTGACATGCCTCACTTCAACCCTTTTTGGTGATCCACCACTGGGCACGGGTCTTCTCCCACTATCTTACGAGTTGAGAGAGTTTTAGGCATTAACCTACACACGCTGACCAAGTGCGGATTGGTGGATATCACATGTCCTTCGACGATTAGTTCTTACAGATGTAAGATTCCTCCCGGCATTGAACAGCAGTGATGTAATAATTTCATTCAAAGGTAGTGTGGGTACGACCAGGAATCAATCCGACGACCTTATATTTAAGTCGGGGCCCGTAGCGCTACGCTACGCTGCTGTAACAAGCCTAACCTATATCAAAGTTGATTATAAGTTTGTAAAAATACAAATATTATGGTTTCAAAAAACTAAAGAGTTCAAAATTTTGAATCGATAAAGATATATTAAAGAATTACAACGTTATTGAGCTGTTGGGTATTTATTACGAAGTTTTACAAACCTATTGTCCTTTTCACTTTTGATAGTCACCAAAAGGGTTTAGGTCACCTATATTTCTGAAATATTTCTAAAGCTATTGTGATAATTCGGCTCATAATATTACGCCCATTTATGTTAATACCTATGAGCCAGGTTTACAACAGAAAATACTCTCAAACCTCGTTACCAACGAGTGCAAAATCATGCTCATTTTTGGACACTAATGGGTAAAATAATGAAGGTAAACCAAGGACTTACCGGATAAGGACAACGACGGTTTAAGGACTTTGTATTTTTTATAATAATAAAAAAATAATTTATTAGTACAAAGAAAACAGATCTTAAAACTATGTTAGTAAGATAAATGAAATTAAAATCGTTATAAAAACATTTATTTTGTTACTAGGTTATTGTTCGAGATACATCTACAAACAATTCCTAAGAGAGTTAAATCTCCAGACTTACACCCAGACTCGACACAAACACAAATGTTCATTATTAATGTTTGTCTCGGGTGGAAATCGAACCCACGGCCTGCAGCGTGAAAAGCAAGTATCTTACCGACCACGCCACCGCACCGGCCCGTCAGTAGAATAGCTCGTATTCATAAACGTCTTATAAGCTCGTTATAGCTAAAATAGGTTTAGGAGTCGTTTGTCTTTTTTTTTATACACACACGGTCATCTGATCCCAAACTAAGCAGAGCTTGTACTATGGAAACCAGATAACTGGTAATATACTACATATAATACTTTTCTTTTGTAAATTTATACTTAAATATAGATAATTAAACCCAGACACAAGACAAACAGACATATTTAAACAAATGTTTGTCTCGGGTGGGAATCGAACCCACGACCTGCGGCGTGAAAAGCAAGTATCTTACCGACCACGCCACCGGCCCGTGTTTGTCTGTCATCTTGAAATTTTTAATAGTAAGAAACAGATAAAGTCCATTTATCCACTATGACTTTTATGAATAAGACCGTAGATAGGTATTTAGCGCGACATTTTGAACTGACTGTAACAAAGGATGATATTATTATAACTTATAATATGCAGTCGGGAGATTTCCCCCGCGGCGTAGTACGTGCTTCTTAGTAAAACCTCTTCTTTGGGCAGAAATATCTAAAGATATTCGAAAGTTTCCTGTCTCAATTGTTGGTATACTTAACTAATAGTAGACTTGCAATAAGCAACGGTGGGTAGCGGTGTCATCCCCGCTTTTCAAATGTGGGTTCAATCAGTTCAATCTCCGGTCGCGCCCACACGTCTTTGTGTGAATTTCATCGCTTCTGCTGAATATTGGTGGCTCTAGTCTCCTAAGCTGCCAAGGCACTAGCTTTTCGTGCTCTGGCAACACAGCTGTTTTACTAATACATATATTGAATTTATAACAGAAAATCCCTGGCAAGGCATTTGTAACTAAATGTAGGTAACACAAACATTTTATTTTAACTGTAATCTAAAGTGCTGCTGAGTTACCCCTAGAGAGTCACAAGCACAAATCAATTGTTGCCAAAGGTCCATTATCCCTGAACTTTGAACCATTTATCGAGGTTTCGGCGGCTTCAAATTGGGTTTTACGTTTTACATAAACGATTCAGTAAGTTGAGTTAGATGGGAGGTGATTAAAGAGATTATAGTACAAAAACTAACAACAAATGAATTAAGTTACTTGGGTCCGAGCGCCCGTGTATTATTATATATACAAAGAAATTTTTAGGTGTTTAATGACTTCTCATGACCAAGGCCCCGATTCTCGCCTTAAGACATTCATCTCTAATAGACATATTGTAGAAAATAAATAAGGATTTCATTTGTTTTCTGACATATTTTCGACATTTATGTCTATAAGAGTTAAATGTAAAAATTTGTATGTCGAGAAAATGTCAGAAAACTAATTCAATCCTTATTTATCTTCAACTAATGTTTTAGGGTTTGAGAAGCGGTGGCTCGGCGCAGCGGTACGGGCCTCACCTTAGAAAAATAAGGTCGCGGGTTCGAATCCTGGTCGTGCCCACACATCTTTGTGTGAATTGTTTCATCTCCGCTGCTCAATATCGGTGAAGGAAAACATCGTGAGGAAACCGGCATGTCTAGGAACTAATCATTCGAGGACATGTGACATCCACCAACCCGCACTTGGCCAGCGTGTGTGGTTTAAGGCCTAAACTCTCTCAACTCATAAGATAGTTGAGAGAAGACCCTCGCCCAGCAGTGGGACACTATAAAGGGTTGAAGTGAAGGGTTGAAGTCAAGGGTTGAAGTGAATGTTTTAGGTGTGAGCCCGGTTGGATGTCTCCAAATGATAGATTAGATAGATTGTAGATAGCGCTTGGATTTCTGCAACTCGACGTCAGTTGTGCGCCTATTTTGCGTGGTGGTCTGGCGTAGCTACTGCCAGCCCAGCTCCAGGAGGAATCCTAGCAGACTCTTCACGTTGCCGACGGCTTTTTGAAGCGACCTCGGCGACCCGAGGTATTCAGCCATGTATTTTGCTATTCCTGGACAGTATAAGATCACGTGGACGGCTGTTTCTTCTGCGTCCATACAGGCCCTGCACAGAGAACTGTCCGTGACACCTATGGTAGAAAGATGTTTGTTAAGTAAGGCATGGGTTGTGATAATACCTGTGAGTAGCCGAAGGTGCGGCCTTGTGAGCTGTGTTAACTTGCAATAGATTAGATATATTTTTATTCAGTCCTCAAATACAATTGGTATACCGTTCATTACACACCGTGTTCACAACCGGACTGATGTTAGCAAGTATGTGATCAGAAACGATGAGTGACGCCAAGATATGGATATCCATATACGTGCACTTGTATAGATAAACTTGTGTGTCCCTACAGATGTCTTTTAGAGATATATGTCTAAAGTGCGAAAATCGGGGCCCTGGGGGTTAGTTTATCTTGGTCTTAGGATCTTAAGTGTAGCCTTGTATACTAAGACATTAAAATAAAAAAATATATGTTATTTTAAGTTTATTTTTCTTAAAATTTGCTCAGCGGTTAAAAAAAACCTGTTTATAGAGATGATGTTCTTCATGATATTTTTAACCTACTTCTAAAAGGAGGAGGTTATCAATTCGACTGTATGTTTTTTTTATGTTTGTTACCTCAGAACTTTCGAATGGGTGAACCGATTTTGATAATTTTTTTTTTAATTGAAAACTGATGCTTCCCGTGTGGTCCCATTTCAGTTTGGTTTAGTTCTGAGAATGGCATCCATGAAGTCGGTTTTTTTGTTAATATTTTAACTTAATATTATTGAGTTAATTACTAACTGCAGTAAATGCAAATGTGTCAGTAACGTAGACGTACCTAGTGCAGACGAATTATTCATTCTGAATACATTCTGTTTGCAGGAAGACGCTGATTAACCGGCGCCTAATTGAGTAACGAACTCTCTCGACTTGCTAAATAGTCGACGGTGACTAGATGACTTGGTTGGCACAAGGTGTAAGTACTGGCGATTTGTAACACGAGAATAGAAGGGCGGTTTACTTGTAATCTTACGGTGTACGCGAATGGTGAGCAATCGTAAAGGGATAGGTAGAATTAGGTATAGAACTTACTTGGAACCGTTTCCTTTACTGCTTGCAGGTACCTGCTTGTCCTAGTCGTAATAAAGAAAACTGCACTGGCTTTTAGGTGTCCATCATCACTCCTAAATATATTTTTTAAGAGTTCTTGGCCAATATTTGACTCTAAAACAAATATATAAGCTTTTTATTATTTCTCATTTTTATTATTTATTTTGTTATTATAATTTTTTTTTTATTAATTTTTATTTTTTTTAATAATTATATTAATAAAAGGAATAATAAATCTAAATTTAAATATTATAATATTTCAATTTAGATATAATCATGATTGCCAACATAAATAAATGTAAAAAACAATAAAATAATTCGGGCGAGGTGTATTTGTTTCATTTTAAAAATAAAATAATATTGTTCTATTTAAATTAAATAATTCATTTTAAATATTTAAAGCAGTATTCAGGTGTTCTTGAAGGGCATATAGATTTCTGTCTTATATAGATTTTTTGTTAACACAGATTTGGGATACTCAGTTGGCACATCTTAATCTGATAATTAAAAAAATAATAACAAATAAAAATAGTATTAATAGTATTTAAAATTATTTGTTGTGCACTTCCACCCATTCCACAAGTTTTCTCTTCTAGAGGTTTGCTGGTAGAAAACTCATATTTGAATTAAGCTCGCCTGTGTACATTGTCGTTTCCTATTTATAATTTTTTAAGTAATTGTTTTGTGTACAATAAAGAATAAGAATAAGAAATATCGCCCATATCAATTTGTTTACGTAATGTTTTAAAATAGGATAAATCCCTTCTGATTTATCCTTTTTTTACCTATTGTTTTCAAGTCTAACATCTTTTCCCTTGTACCTCAGTAAGGTTCCCTATTCGCGACTGTGCAAATTCGTTATCACAGCTATTCTTGCTAGATATATTCAAGTTTTAATTGCTATTATGTGCCCAAACTACGCTATTGTTTTGTCTCACAGTTACTGTTTATTATGTCCAGTAGCAGCCGATCGAGCAGCGTAAATATAAGGTCCCGGGTTCGACCGCATTAGTGTATTATATATCTTTGTTGTTGTTTCATCGCTAAAGGTAAACGTTGTGAGGAAACCGGAATTACTAAGAACATGTACAAGATTCGAGGACATGTGATATCGACCAACTCGTACTTGGCTAGAGTGTGGTTCAAATGCAGCTAGATATCATCGAAAAATCCGCATCAATTAAACACCACACCACTCCTACTTAAGTTTAAATAATAATCTAGGTCGATCTGTTAAATTAGATTTAAAAACCTGAGTATAAAAAAATTACAAACGACGACCAGGCCCAGTATCTAGTTATACAAACTCAGAATGTAAATTTATAATGCACTCCTAATACCTCCTGCTATCCTAGTACCGGTCTACAATTAATGACTTAAGTGAATAGGGACATTATTGAACAGAATACGCTCATCTTGATACCATATCTAACATAAGATTTTATTGCAGCACAGTAACAATAAAATATTAATGAAAAATAAAAAAAAATCCGCTACAATTCTATTTTTTCCGTCTAACTCCCATGTAACGTAAAAAATATTAGTAGGTACAACTGGATTACCATTCTATAGAATTTGACTACAGTACTTACTCCTACTGCATCCTGCTATCCTAGTACTTACAATTAACGACAGATGTGAATAGGCGCGTTATTGATCAGAATAGGCTCATCTTGATGCCTAAGTCGAACGGCGATCACATTTACATAACAATCTCCACTTAAACCTTACACCCCATTTACATTGCAATAGGCTTCCTTTTTATCCCATTGTGAATATCCCTGCGATCGTTTTGGGTCTACGATTTCGGGTCAAAGTACAGAAAACTGTTCAATACGTTTCTAATTTCCTTTGATTTTTTACTACTACTACACACGGCTACTCATCAAGATATACATTTCCAATATAAGTTAAGCTCGATAAGATCAGCATATACTGGAAACGTACCTATAGCTTGATGCGTAGCTGTGTGTGTATTATCAAAGAGTAACAGCAAATATAGGCGATTTACAAAAACAACTACTCTAATTACCAAATTAATTATAGTCGTAAAAAATAGTTCAACAAAAACGCAAGAAAAAATTTAAAATTCACTACTCAAACTTAAATTTATCATTTATAAATTCTAATTTACTTTTTATTTTAAAGAAGAAATTTTAAAGAATCTCCCGTGAGATTAGGGGGAGGGAGTTGAGGAAAATTTTACGATATCTCACCAAGGGGGGGAGGGTTCGAAAAATTCTCAAAAACGCCACATGTAATTAACGGACGCTCCCTTACACACAACATCAATTCTTCTGATTAAATACTCGTAGTTATTAAAGACTGTAGTTAAATTGAGAACCGACGCTCCTTCTAGTTGTTATAAATATTAAGGGCGCAATTACATTTGGTCGTTAATTCGTATTCGATTGCCTATGGAATTCGAACAAATAGTAATCTGTAAATAAATGGAGCCCGATTTGGAGAATCAAGTTCAGCTTTCGTTTTAGGCTAACGATATACCTACTGTAATAATTGCGTTTTCGTGTGCTCAAATTCGAGAACGTATTTCATTTATTGTAATACGGGCTAATGACCAAGTGTTATTGTGCCCTAAAGACCTATTCATGTCTTAGAACTAATCATTCAAGGTCATGTAACGTCCACCAACCCGCACTTAGCCAGCTTGTGTGAATTACTGCCTCAAATTCGTCAGATTGTTATGAGAAACCCGGTGCCCAGCAGTGGGACACTAAAAGGATTGAAGCAAAAGGCCAGTACAGTCCAAAGTGTTTTCGCTGCTGCTGTGAGTATAGGTGCATACCGCGCGGTGTTCATTTCGGTAAATTATCCGAAACTTCATATTAGCGCGGGTAGGTATCGCATAACCGCTCGCATTTCTCACAGCGGTAGCAAATATCGCACAGGTCTAAATAGGCCTCAACTTAGCTTTGTTAGGTACCTTTATAACAGAGGTCGAATGGTCCAGTTATATATGTACTTGCATCGAAAGGTTTATATTAATATGGATCTTCCCGAAATTTTTAATTATAAATAAATATATTCTAGGATATTAACACACACGGTCATCTGTTCCCAAGTTAAGCAGAGCTTGTGTTATGGAAGCCAGATAATTAGTATATACTAAACATATAATACTTTTCTTTTGTAAAGATATACTTATAATATATTACACCCAGTTATCACCCAGACTCGACACAAACACAAATGTTCATAACGCAAATGTTTCTCGGATAGAAATAAAAACACGACTTGCGGCGTCAAAAGCCAGTATCTTTTGAAATCCCGGGAAGATCCATAGAGTGCACCGCATTTCCGCTATTCTTTTGTTTTCTTTTTTTCAACCTATTTTCTATGAACTATAAATGTCCTAATTTTGCAACTTTGGAAAATAAAGGGTTGGAATCGAATTTCGATCATGGGATTTTTTCTGGCCATTAATATATTTATCTCATGATTAGCTCCACTTTATTCTTTCGCTGTACAAAATCAGTCTTCGTACATAAATGCCTCTACCTAATTCCGACCTCTGCTTATTAAGTATTTAATTTGCCGAATCGTTAACACGAAGTCACAGGTCAAGGTGACCGCTCGTATTAAAGAAAACTAATAAATTCTATCTCAAGCACCTATTAGTTACAGACATAGTTCAGAGTTACGACTAATTTCTGAAGTTAATATTAATTTTACGTACGAGTTTGTTAAGTATGAAAATTATGAAGTTATGGCACTTGTAAATCAAGTAATTACTTGATTTACAAGTGCCATAACTTTACAATTTGTACGTGACTTTTAAAATCAATTCTTGAAACTAATAATGAGCGAGGACTGGTAAGGATATCTTGATAATGCCTGTCTCAGCAGACAAAGCATGTATCAATGTATTTTATTTTCATGATAAATCAAATTCAAATTTGACTAGCCTGGTGGCGAAGTGGTTAGTGACCCTGAAAACTAAGGCGAAGGTAGTGGGTTCGATTCCCACCCAGGACAAATCTTTGTGTGATGAGCACGATTATTTGTTCTGTGTCTGGGTGTAATTTATCTGTAATATGTATGTTACAAAAGATATCAGAATCAGAATCAGATTTTTTTTTATTTGTTCAACAAAGGTACATACTTAATGTGGTCTTAAAAATAATAAAACTAGGAACACTATGTTTTGTCATTTAGACGAACAAATAAATAATATTAAATACAATAAAAATAAAAGAACGCTAAATAAATTTAAACATTATAGATGTCAAAGATAACAATAGAATTAAAATTATAAAATTAAATTAAATCATCATTAAAAAAAACTTGCAGTGAATGATAACATTTGTTTATGAGTAATTTATTTAAATATTGATATGTATGTACAGAAGTAGTATATCCGTTCCTAGTACCAATAACACAAGCAAAATACAATACGTTTCTTTTGTAAATACATACTTAAATATAGATAATTACACATAGACTCAAGACAAACAGACGTGTTCATCACACAAATATCTGACTTGGGTGGGAATCGAACCCAAGACCTGCGGCGTGAAAAGTAAGTATCATACCAACCACGCCACCGGCCCGTCATATAAGAACAAAAATCTTATTATTATTATTTACTAATTTTTACAGTCTTACATCTATTTCTTGGTCCTTTTGATTACAGCAGTCTAATATTAAGTGGGTGTAGAGGGCGGCCAACTACATGATAATAATAATAATAATCATTTATTTCGGGCTACAAGGTCCATATAAAATATAACACTATGAACTAATACAATGTTTAATTTCATCTTATGAGGTTCGGAAAGAGTCAAATACTAGTTCTTCTGTATAGGCACGAATATATTTATAATAAACACACGAAACACAAAGTCACAAACAAAAAAGTATACACAGAACAACATAGAAGCACATAGAAAAGTGAGGTAAATAATAATATAACCGCTGACCGAGCGAGGTGGCAGCGGTGGCCGAACTAAAAGCGCGGGAGTCGTACCCGGCTACGCCGTACCCTACTCCCCTCGGGCCTTACCCCTCTACTGTCCTAGACCAGCGTATCTAGCCGGAAGGCGGCCGCGTGAGGCGCGTATGGGCCTTTGGCCCTGGTTTGCTATAATCTAATTTAAATACTATAAATTCAATATAAAATATTTTTTTCCACGTTTCGTGAGTGTGTTGCGTGGTGAATGCGAAGTTTTAATTGTCAAAATAACAGAATAGTGCGATCCAGATTTAAGTGTAATTTTCAGATAGTATTGTCTTAGATTTACGCGAATATCACACATTGAAATAAAACTACTTTTTAACGGATTTTATCGCGGTTTATTTTAGATTTTAGATCCCGACGTTTCAAAGTCTTTTCAGACTTCATGTTCACGGGTGGACTGAGATATTTGACGTCCAAAAATATTAATCACAATTATTACTGACTACCTTCAAACATTAATATTTAAGTTGCGTTCCGATTTAAGCAAACTGAGCTCACAGTGTCTTGAATTCTGAGTTGATTTTGCTTGGGTTTTGGTACAAGTAAATTAAGCACTGGGTCCCAAGCTGGTGGTATATTCCAACCATTTTCTCTGTTAAAATTAGGATGTTTTTTAATTTCAATAGCTTCACGGATGTGTGATATTCGCGTAAATCTAAGACAATACTATGAGGTTCCATATAGTTAGAAACAATAAAGAAGCAACAATTTCGACCCTCCCTTTTAAATGGTGTCACCAGACATCGCACCGGAACACGGCAATGCCACTTGGCGGGGCGGTTTTGTCTGGCAGGTGGTTACTAACCACGGCCGAAGCCTACCACCAGTTATTTACCTCACATAACCCGTATCAACGTGTGGGGATTCAGATAAAAGCTGCACTACCACGGACGAAGGTAACTTAACCCCCACCTTCGGTTATAATATTACGTCCAAGATATTCAAAACTTTTGACATCTTTAAGCCTTGCGTTAGACAGCATTATTTCGGGTGTGGACTATTGTCATATTTGAACATACATAACTTGTATAAACCAATGAGTTTATACCGTCGGACTAATATTCAAGCATCGAATCATATTTTTTTCACAGTAAATATCGGTACCTAGTAGTTGCAAAGAGTCCATACAAGCCGATTGCAATCGGCTAACCTTTAGGAATTGATTAATATAGTTTTTTCATTAAAATTATTATATCGCCTAAGACTATTAAACTGCATCAAAAATAAGTATCTATGTATTATTAAAGGTGGTGGTCGCCATAGAAACATCGTTAACGGTATTGAAGAGATATTATTTTCTTAAGTAAGAACTTTTTTTCTCCGGCTTCCCTTTTCAGACTTCCACCCTTCGCCACTGGTACCTAGGTACCTAGTACGTTTCAAGCCGTATATCGTAGTTTAGAAAGATTAATGTGTTACGCCTTGGCCGGCATTAAGCCGGAGATGGCCGGACTCGGATGTAACATGTAATGCTTTAAGACTTAGTAGATAGTGGCCGGACGTTTTAATGTTTTATAAGGTTGGCACCCTTGGTAGATCTAGATACAGTGTTGATATACTTACAATGTGTTATCAAAGGCACAGATTTTCTCGCCTTCATTGCCTATTATGAGATTTTTAATTTTACCAATTTTGGAACGAAGTTCCTTAATACGCGTTGTGAAAGGGGGCTAGACGGAAAAAATTCTTACGAAAAGTTGTCACAACACTTTTTGCTATAGTAAGCAATTGTAAGCTGTGCGGCGTGCGCATGTTTCTCTGTCTGTGAAAAAATATATATTTTATATTACATTAGGTATATTTGTTAATAATAAAATAAAAATATTATTATAACTTAAAAAATAATATTACAATTCCTTCACTAATTAATCGAAAGGAACTTCGTTCCATCTGGGTGTCCCTTGACACCTTTCAAGTTTTATTATTTATTTTAACACATTTTGATGCGAATAATCGCATAAATACGCCGCACACGCCAAGCAACTTTTAATGACGTCGAGCAAAATTTGATTCTGGAGCTTAACGTGATAGTACGGAATTAGTACATACTACTTTCTAAAATTTTGTTTGCTGGGGTATAACACTTAAAACACTAAAAAAAAAATTCAATAATAATTTGCATAACTTCATCAGACGATACCCCAGAGTCTTAAACGAGAACTACTGCCGACAAACTGTTATGCAGTTTGGCAGACTAGTAATACCTATATATTTTTCATGTTATCGATAAAATTTTTGAAGATTGAGATTTGAGAAATGATTTTTATTAACTGAATGCTTTGTGCTGAGTTTGTGGAGGGCTGTCCTATCCACCTATTATATAGCTTGGAATAACGCATAGGCTACTTTTTATACTAATCACAGGCGGGTGAAGCTACACACAAATTATGAACGTAATTAATCAAAACTGTTGGCAGAATTTTTCGCTCCAACCTTAATTTCATTCGTTCTTTCAGTAAGTTGTCTAAAGTGAAATAGTGTGTAAATTTATAGAGCTCCATTATTGCAAGGGGTGAAAAGGGTAACCGCAGCTAATTAATAATGTTAAGCTGGGTGCACACTACATTTGTTACCTAGAACCGACCGGGCCGAAGTGTTTTCATCTAAAATAAAGCTTGTTCAAGCTTTTACAACACATCTAATTTGCATACGTCTAGCGCCAGCTATACGCCACTATTTGAACTATAATTCGCAATGATGTTGGGTATCTGCGCACGATTGGATTAATATTCGCACTCCTTCTATTCGTAATAAATATTCGCTTCTCTTTGTTTCCTATACATGCATCTCTTTCTTATACACGTCATTCTACTAAATCTAAAATTCGTAACGAACGTCACCGACACACAAAATTGTACACGCTACAATTGAACAAATCTAAGAATTACCTTTTGACGTTTCACTGTTTTCTATTAAATTAGCTTTATAGAGGCGTAATTCACACTATTTTTATAAGCTTTCCTGTAAAATAATTGAATTATGAAGCTATTTTTATTTTAACATAACATAAACAATTTTCATACAAAAAATAAAATTCTGAATGTACTACGTTTAGAACTGTCAAACGGTACTTCTTAGATTTGACGGACTGTAAAATTAACTGAAAGTTTACTAAACGTCGATAATACAGTATTTTTATTCATACGCAAGTTTTATTCCGCAACAATCCTGAGATCTTCAAACATCCAGCTACACGCCAGAGGAACCGCCGCCGCCCCAAAGCTTGAATATGCTTTCAAATATTTTTAATACTATAATAGGCCTTCCCTTGACCACAACTTGTCATAAGCAATAATGTTATCTAATAAGGAACTTCGTGTCTCGCAGAGCACGTTAAGCCGTCGGTCTCGGTTGTCATTTAACACATCTATGACAATCGTTACAAGTAGTCAGAAGCCAATATAATCTGACACCTGATCTAACCATCTCGGCTACTGGTTCCCTACGGGTTTCGAGGTCTGATCGCAGTCGCTCGTATAATTCTGGTAGCTAGCCGCATCAGGTTAGACTGGGAGCCGACCCCAATAGAAATGGGAAAAAGGCCATGGGTAATGATGATGATGATGTTATCTACTATGGAACGCGCTTACTTAAATACCGATTCACAAGTGACTTTAAGACAGCCAGATTGTAGAACACTGGAACGCGGTGCATAGAGAGTTGCCCTCTATAATATAATGTAAGTATCTCTAATCACTAACATAGCTTTAAGTGTATTTACTAACAATTTATGGATGTGCTCTGTATTGTTTGTCTTTTCTTATCTCGGAGCTATGGAGCTCCGGATTTTTGGAAGGCGTGCGTGGGGCCGAAGCCAACACGTAGAGGCCCGTCAGACAATTTTGCTCTAAATGTAATGTCGCACTATTATTATTATTATTATTATTATTATAGCTATCGGGAAACAGAGATGCCGGCAGCGAATTCTATAGCTTCGCAGTTCGCTCAATAAAAGTGGAAACAATGCATTTTGTTCGTATATCAGAATCAGAATCAGAAATCGTTTATTTGTGATGCATAGGTAGGTACAATGGTTGGTCATATCACTCATAATAATATTTACAATTTAAAAAAGCGCTATGATCGGCATACAAAAATAATTAATTTTATGTAGTTCAGTATCGATAGTAATAATTCCATAAGATACATGATCATCAATAATTTCAATATATTTATATATAGGTAAATGTAAAAATTATAAAATAGAAATTATTAAACAGGTAATGTCATTATTATGCTAGAAATTTGTCGGATAAAAAAAAATCCATTTTTATGGTCGATTACTTGATTTCTGCTATGAATAGGAAATTTACAAAACATTCACAGTAAAACGGTCACTGGTGGAAAAACTTTAAAACAAAATTAATATTTTTCTTCGATGTAACAAAAAAACTAATCCAATTAATCAAAGTCCTTTAATGTCCCATAGCTGGGCACGGGTCTTCTCTCAACTATTACCAACCAACTACCAAATAATATTAGGGAAATGGCTATTAACTAATTAAAATACATACAAAATCTTTCTTATGTTGGAAAGCGTATCATACAACTTCAGGCTAACGGATAAAAACGAATTAAATCGCTCTAATATTTATTTATTTGGACAGCCAGTAATTATTACATTTTTGAATCTAAATAACCTAGCACTAATATTACAATTAAATGCATAACATTTTAAGGTGCCACAGCATTTGTACGGTTAGATATAATGAAAAAATGGGTAGCACTTGACTATGTAAGTACTTAGTATTGTCTTAGATTTACACGAATATCACGCATTCAGACTTCATGTTCACGGATGGAAAAGACTTTAAAACGTCGGGATCTAAAATAAACCGCGATAAAATCCGTTAAAAAGTAGTTTTATTTCAATATGTAAGTACTTATTATAAAAAATAACGATAATAAGAAAACACACACTAAACAAAATGTAATTGGTAGGTATAAGAACCTCATTAAAAAAACCTACTGAGTTTTGTAGTGTTTCTAAGAAACTACCATCCATCACTCATTCAGTGCACGGTAGGAAAATACGTTTGAGGATTTTTACGTAGACTCGCGTTCCAAAAAAATAAGTATTTTCATTGCATAGTATTGTCTTAGATTTACGCGAATATAACACATTGAAATAAAACTACTTTTTAACGGATTCTATCTATATATTCTTCTATATTCTTCTTTAGACGACGTTTTTGTGATTAATATTTTTGAACGTCAAATACCTCAGTCCACCCGTGAACATTAAGTCTGAAAAGACTTTGAAATGTCGGGATCTAAAATCTAAAATAAACCGCGATAGAATTCGTTAAAAAGTAGTTTTATTTCAATATTTTCATTGCAGTTTCATTTCATTTTTTTTTTTTCATAACTTAAGAGTTGTTAAGGCATTTGTTCAGCATTTGAGGATAATCGCTGACCAAGCGGTTGGAGAATATCAACATACTTTAAATATTGACTTCTTAGAACCGTTTTTTTATACTTAATAGACTTGCTCTTGACTACAACTTGATAGATTTTAAGCAATTATATAGCACGATAGAACTCACCTGCCCTATATAATATACTTGGTATAACTAGTTATTTTCGGTGAGAAAGTGGCAGTAGAATGAGGCTCCATAAGGTTAGAAGCCATAAAGTAACAAGACGGACCCACTATACTAGGTGTCACCAGACCTCGCACCGGAACACGGCAAGGCCTCTTGGTGGTGATGCATTGTCTGGTGGGTGGTCGTTAACTACGGCTGAAGCCTACTACCAGTTTATTGTCACCTCATTTACACCTCCCGAGAACCACGAGTAGCGTAGAACTACATAAATATAGTCCAATTTCTTTTCCTACCGTGCAGTGAATGACTGGCAACTACTGAGAAACATTGCCAAAAAACTCAATAGGCTCCCACGGATGAAGGTGACTAACCCCAAGTAGCTAGTTTCTTACTTATATTTTCCTTTAATGATATTTAGTAACTAAAAATAGGAACATTACCTACATGAAAATTTCGCAGAATATCGGTCATTACAACTCCAAAATAAACGGATAACGAAGACTTCTCCGCTTTAAACTTTTTGAACTTTTGAATCTGCTCAGTTAACCTGGTTCATTATAGATTTAACTGTAATCGAGACTCGATTGAGTTATTATCGTAATATTAAAATATTCGGGTTAGGTAACTCGGTGAATTTCGATTGCTAAACGGTTTTGGTTATTAGTGGAATTGTTTGAGTATGAAATTGGATCGATTTGAAATAAGTAGGTAAATCTAATCTACTATAATATTTTGTTTATTTTTTTTTTCTTTAATGGTGCTTTTACAATTAAAATTTTTTTTTTAGGGTAACACTGATCCTTTACCCGAGACACCAACCAGCATTAAAGAATAATTCGAAGTTTTTAATAATTGAAAATCATAGTTTCTTCGTGTGTGAAATGCTACATCAACGCTGCTCAACGTGAACAAAGGAAAATGTTGTAACGAAGCTTAAATACACATTTATTTAATTACCAAATAATTATACAGTTTAGACACAAACCTTGAGTGTTGAAACTAAAACCAAAACTAATTAATAAGCGATACCAACACTAGAACATTGAATCACCAAATTAGTTTAATTTAATTCTCGTTTTAATTAACTCTGGTAGGTAGCGTTTGCATACAAAACAACGTTTAATGGCTATAAAATGATTTATTATCTTTATGTTGGTATAATACAGCTCGCCAACAATTACAGCATAAAATTAATTGGTTTCCAGTACATCATACAGTTGTAAATTGGACTAGGAGATAGAAATCTCTACCTATTGGAAACGCCATTAAATTTTGACAACCAATAAAACAATATTAACGCAAATAGCTTTCCTGATAGTTTGATAATAATATACGTAACAATAATCTGTGCATATGTGGTTTGGTTATGTGGAGAGGATGGATGATGGACGATTGAGGATTGACGAAAAGTATATAGACGGCGGAGGTGAGTGGAAGCGCTGGGAGAGAACACCCTAGAAGGACATTTGCTGATCTCATCGGTGATGTCCTTCAAAAGGGACAGGTGCATAAGTGATTCACTACACACATACTTCTTTTCTTTTGTAAATACATACGTCTTAGGATATAAAATAGCCTATCTTCTATTTCATACTAATCCATCTCGGTGCCAAATTTCACCCAAATCCGTTTAGTAGTATTTGCGTGTTAGGGAGCGTTACCACAATGTCGTGAAGACATAATCGTAGAGTTTTGTGTGACCACGATAGATTGTCGCAACACATGATTTGCCGTTACGATTTACTGTCGTCTGCGACTTTTTTTGCGGTAACTATACATTGTCATTACAGTGGGAAGAGCTAGCACGACAGTCGTGAAATGATGAAAATAGTCTTAATAGTCATAATTTTAATTGTATTTAGTTGTTTTTATTTCCATTACATTTAATTTATTAAATTATTTTTAAAAAATTAATAGGATGATTGCTTTGTACTTTGTGCATGCTGTGTTCTCCTATAATTGAGGGAGCACAAGATCTCGATTCCTATATTTCTTTTAATGTAATGCAATGTGTATTCCTTGTTGGAGAACCAAAAAAAAAAATTAAAAAACATAATGTTGTTGCGAAAAATATCGTTTCGTCGTTTACACGCGACTGTTTAAATTTTCCACTGATGTGCAAACGACAAAATGACTATTGTGAAACGTAAAATGTCGCTGCAATCCAATGGGAACAGCTAGAGACGATAGTCGTCCGACGTGTAACCGTTATGATATACTGCAAACGCCCTAAGAGTATCAAACATCCATCCAGACATACACACAACCATACAAACTTTCGCATTTATAATACTAGTAGGTTTCCGCCTTTTCTGCCTTTGAAACATAGCTCAGCACCAATTCGAATAAAAAACTGCATTAAAATGGGTCCATCCATTTAGGCGACACAAGGCATGAAACTACTTATAAACTCAACTCAAAATCAGCATTGACGTTATCCAGTACAAAACTAAGTTATTGACATAGGGCTGCCCCGCTTCTACAGCGCATCAGGTATGTTTGCTGAGAACAATACAGACTGCTTTGGGGTTATAGTTCGAAAATGAGTGGCGTCCCTGACGCGTCGCGTGCGAGGCAGTACCAACAGTCTGTACACCATTTTGGATAGAGTAGAGTGCCCGATTGTAGGACACTGGAACGCGGTGCATAGAGTCAGAGTTGCCCTCTATAATATTAAGTACCTAACTATCTTTATTCACTAACATAGCTTAATGCGTATTTACTAACAATCTATGGATGTGCTCTGAAATAAATGTTTTACATATTATTATTATTATAGCGTAAAGGTGTAGCAAGCTGAAGGACTGTGGAAGAACCGATAACCGCTGGAGTAACCGAGTTCTTGAGTGTAGACCGCGATTTGATAAATGTAGTGTAGGATGACTTCCAGCTAGGTGGAGTGACGATCTGCAAAAGATAGCTGGAAGTAGCTGGATGTGATAAGCCGAAGGGTGAAATGGCGCTCTATTGAGACAAGAAACTTATACAATATTCTCAAATAAGCATGTTAAACTAATAACTCTTTTTGGTCGGGGGTTAAAAATAATTGGAAATGTTTGTCTCCGAAAAATAATTAGGTTATTGGGTAAGCTATAAGATTGGTTGAGCGAAATCGTTAACGTTCTATTTGGTTTAAAGAAAATCACATCAATTATTGAAAGTGATCACATATTAGTAGCAAACAAGAGTATGCTTTTAAATTTCACTATTTTTAATTCAAGATCAGACAGATAGGTCAAATGTCTATTGCTGTTTTTATTTTAGGAGCTTCATTTTATGAATAAGGAATAAGGAAAGAGGGAATATACCACCAGCTTGGGACCCAGTGCTATATTTACTTGTACCAAAACCCAAGCAAAATCAACTCAGAATTCAAGACACTGTGAGTTCAGTTTGCTTAAATCGGAACGCAACTTAAATATTAATGTTTGGAGATAGTCAGTAATAATTATATTTAATATTTTTGAACGTCAAATACCTCAGTCCGCCCGTGAACATGAAGTCTGAAAAGACTTTGAAATGTCGGGATCTAAAATCTAAAATAAACCGCGATAAGATCCGTTAAAAAGTAGTTTTATTTCAATAAGGAAACTTTTAATGTCCCACAGCTGGGCACGGATATACGTACAACTATTTCAGGAGTTTTAAAGAATATAATATAGTTTATATTTGCTAATTTTTATCCTATCCTACTAGCACGCGGCCGAAGCAGTAGGTGGAAGCTGTTTTGACATAATAATCCCAGGTACAATACGGTTTGTAATTAAAACGCTCAACTTATTTATGATAATGAGAAGAAAACGCGCTGCGTAAAAATGTTAGTGAGTATTTATGATTCATTTTTATTACTCTATTACAATAAGGGTCACGTTTAGGGGTTTGTAAGTCTTCACAATAATTATGATAATATTTCATGGTATATTAGAACCTATTATTACTGCTTTAGAGTGCTGAGTCACCTTCGTCCGTAGGAGCGCATCTTCAATCTAAATCCACGTGGTGCAAATTAGGTGACAATAAACTGGTGGCCGACTTCGGTCGTGGTTAGTGACCAACCGCCAGACAAAGTCGCATATCCAAGCGGCATCGCAGTGTTCCAGTGCAAAATCAGGTGACACCATTTAGGTAAGAAGGTGGGTCGGAATGTTGCTCCTCCTATATAGTTTCTTACTATATATGGTCTCATTTCACAGCCATTCGTAATCGCGAGCAAAATAGTATAATGGGTAGGCGCGTTCCATCGTAGCTTAACATCAGGCAAGTTGTGCCTAGTCAAGCGCAAACCTATTTAAAAATACAAAAAATTATGATCCTTGAGGACTTATAAATTCGCAGTTTTCTTGGCATCATTGCTACGAAAAATTGTCTTTGTATAATCAAGAAAAGAAGCTTAAAAAAAATGAAAAGAATTTTGCGATTATTAGATTAAAAAATATGTTCTGTTGGTTTAGGTAACAGTAAAGGGTAAAGTAAGTACCCAGCGTTAATAAAACCACAGACAAAATAGACGTGTTAATTGTAGCACTAATAAAAAAAATTAAAAATATATTTTTTTAATTATTTTTTTTCTATCATTTCTGACAGCTGCACGCAAGAAAAAAACGGTTATGCCATGAATTAGGTAAGAAATATGCCTTACACTTCACCGTGGTATGACGATACGTAAAAAAGGACAACATTGTGAAAAAACAAGGCACAAACTGGTTTGTCATTTTAAATTTAGTTCAAAGCTATAGCTGTCAATTTTTCACTCTGGTTGTTGGTGAAATATACCAAGAGATTGTAAATTGGAACACCGGCGCATAAAACAGCCGAATACAAATAAAAGGAGGTTTTAAGTGTTCTGCTACCAACATATGGAACGATTTACCACCTCTTCGTCAGTCGCACTAAGTATGTCTTAAATGAATTTGAAAACACATTTGCTCAGCCAACAAAAATTATTGCAGCGCCATGTTTAATTTTGTTGCTATCAACTTACAAAAGTACAATAGTTAATGTTAAGCAGGTAGTTGTTGTAATTTGAACTAAAAGAGTCCACTTTTATGGTGTAAAGATGTTTCTGGGGCCTAATAGTTACATTGATGTTGTCACACATGTCCAGGGCCAGCTGAAAATCAGTATAGCAATTATTGAGCTGAATCTCGTGTTCCACGCTAAAACTTGTGATAAATATTTACTTTGTGTCAGATTATTACTTATATACCTTGTCTCTATCCCGGTAAAGATGTGTTCATGTTGAAGTTTAATAGCCTGAAAGTAAATTTTATTCAATCCTGACGTTTCAACTTGTTTACCTATACGTAAAATGAGAAATATTTACCAACAAATCCAAGAATAATTTAACAGTAGATAGGAAATAATGGCAATATATCACCACACACTTTAAACTACAAACTGCTGCTAAATGGAGTCTCGAATAAATCACTACAGTTTTAACTCCAAAGCGTCGTATTCTCTTGTATTGTTTTCTTAGCCACGGAAAATCGCAATTTATCACAGCTGACGTTCACTATACAAGTCCAAAGTACATATATAATTGTGCATTGCAATTTTTGAATACAGTTCTTTTACGGGGTTTCCCCGCAGTGAAGTGAACTGGCAATTGATTGTCTGTCTGACGAAAAATTGTCAAAGATAAAGATAAAGATAATTTATTTGCCATAAACATGTAAATCCTGGTCAGGCATGCAATGTGTAAAATTAGGGAAGAGGTCGACATGTTTTGCCTTTTATGGCGTACGAATTGAAATATATATCAGCTTGCAATATCCACAACAGAGCCTAAATTAAGTTCTAATATGATTAACAATTTAGTTTGATTAGGTAAAAACATTAAGATTTTTTTTTATGAAATTTACATTATAAAGAAAATTGAAAATAAAATGGATTCACAAATTCATTAAAAAAAAGTCAAGAAATAACAGTAATGTAAAAATATGATGTACTAATAAAAAATGTCAAGTAATAATTACAATAATAATGTCAAATAATAATAAAAGTGTCAAATAATAATTACAATAATAACGTCAATGCGTATGTTAATGCATATTTTTGTTTACTATTTTAAGAGAATAATTTCTTAACTTATAAAAGGAAAGTAAAAATTCTACATATCTTTGTTAGGATGATTGTGTCCAGGCGGCTAGATACAATTATGTATAACCAAAATTATTCGTGAGCTTCAATTTTTGATGATGGTAGACTCCGATCTTAGTAATAGTACGCACTATGCGACTAACCGCGGATGACCGCTAGCAACCGTTGCTGTGAATAGCTACAACCACATGGATATAAATGGTAAAAAAAAATACATTATCCAAAAACCAAATGTTAATGTTTATTAGTAGTTAATAAAGAAGTTAAATAAATTTTGACACGCAATTTTGCGGCGTCCGCCATACTTGATTAAAAAATTGCTGTAAATTAATCATGCACAAGGATTAAACAATAGTGTAACTTTTTGCTCAATAGAAAATTGAGAAATAGATATTAATTCACAAGATTTGAATACAGAACAAAGGCTTGTAAAATAGGCATAAATGAATTTGAAACTCGTCTTCGTCTGACAGCGCAGCATCATTTTTTATATACGTACGTGTGCACACAGACCCATTTGGCAAATCATTTGCCACATACTGTTGCCCTAGAATCATGAATGTGCCTATAGAATCATGGGCCAGCCCATCTCCAAGAGGAACACTACCCTTTACGATTTCAACGGTTTTCTGGACCCATTGATACGTACGTTTAGGCGAGCTAGGACGTCAGTCTTTTTATTGTTACTATTTTAATTTATGCAATCCCAATTGTAAAATTTGAAGTGTAGCAGACTGTATCTAAGTTACAGTAAAAAAAAACGTTTTATAGTAACCGCAGTGCGGGTAATCTATCAATGCGAAAGGGTCTTTGGACAATTAATGAACCGTCACAGGACAGATCAAGCGAGTTTTTTTGGATGGCAATTAACGAGAAAACTTCAGAGCTAGCCGAACAAACATTCAGTTAGTAATGAGTTTTGTCATGACGTCATTCTGTGTTTTCGGATAGTTTATCACTTTTTCTTTTGAGAGATTTGAGATGTGGAAAGGCAAAGTTTTGGGTTGTATAATAATGTCGTATGAGTTAGTTTGTCTCTAGTCGTGAAGGCGGGTCGAATACCACGTCGGACCAAAAGACTTTGTAGTTAGTTTAAGTCCGTAGTCTAGTCTGCTAGTGATGTGTCAACTACTTGCATTTTTTTACTCTTCTTTATTTGTTAAATCTTGACGGAAAAGAGGAGTTTTATAAAAGTTTTACATGTGTATCTTAAAGTGTAGTTTGTGTTTAGTTATTTTTTATCTGTTGCTTGTTTTGTTTGACGGGCCGGTGGCGTGGTCGGTAAGATACTTGCTTTCACGCCGCAGGTCGTGGGTTCGATTCCCACCCGGGACAAACATATCTTTAAATATGTCTGTTTGTCTTGTGTCTGGGTGTAATTATTTATATTTAAGTATATATTTACAAAAGAAAAGTATTATATGTAGTATATTACCAGTTATCTGGTTTCCATAGTACAAGCTCTGCTTAGTTTGGGATCAGATGACCGTGAGTGTTAATGTCCCACTATATTATTATTATTATTGTTTGTTTGTTTGTTTTGACGGGCGCGTTCCATCGTGAACTACATCATTGCTTGACATCAGGCAAGTTATAATCAAGCAAGACTATTTCAGAATCAAAAAAAATTGTCTGTTCAAATTGTTGTGCAGTTCTTTTTAGGTATATTATCATAAATTTTTGTAGAGTAGGTAATGGAAGTGTTTCAAACAAAGCACAAATTTTTAATAAAGAATAAGGGTTAAACAGGCTACCTAAACCTCAATATTTCCGATCTGTTAAGTTTTTCTATTGCTTAATTGGTTACTTCATTAGCATTTCAAGAGAATAATAAGGGGCTCGCCCGCGGCGCGTGATTGTTCTCACAACCGCTAAGTTTTAATTAGAAGCTTTGTTAACTTTGATTAGTTATAGGTTACGCTTGATTGTTGTTCTAGATATAACAACAATAAAATATAAATAATTAGAATTTATTAAATATATCAATTTAATTAATTAAATTTCCACGAATATCACTTATGGAAAAAAAGTACTATTTATCGGATTTTATCGCGGTTTAATTTAGATTTTTATATGCCGACGTTTTAAAGTCTTTTCAGACTTCATGATTTTCGGTAGAATGTGTGCAGGTAGTTAGTAATTAATAATTTTGGACGTCAAATACCTCAGTCCACCGGTGTACATGAAGCCTGAAAAGACTTTGAAACGTCGGTATTTAAAATCTAAAATTAATTGCGATAAAATCTGTTACGAAATAGTTTTATTTCAATTATTAATTATTTTCAGTAAATAGAAGAAAAGAAAGAAAGAAAAACATTTATTTGACAGAGACAGGACCCACAGAATCGAATAAAAAAACCGATGAAAAGAGAAAAAAAAACCCAAATGAAAACATTGAAATAACCTTACCTAACATTTCCTTATTCCTTTTATTTCAATTTGTGATATTCGCGTAAATCTAAGAAAATAAGAAAAAGAAAAAAATCAAACAGTAAGTGTGACCCATCAGTGTCAAACATGGACATTGCCCAGTAAACGCTGTGAGTGCCTACTACTGTAAATACAAAAACTAAAAGAAATACACCTATAAGTAACTATAAAAATGAAACGTTCATTATTATGCTCATAATTTTGCTTCGTCTGCATAAAATACGAGCTGCGAGCTTTAAAAGCTGCTTTTAAAGTCCATGTTTCATAAAAACCATATAAATAATTACTATCTCGTCAATGATGTCTTTACTTTATCGAGTCCATTCAATTTTAAGCGTAAAAATATTATAAAATAATTAGGTACCTACTCTTAAGCGATGTTATATTTCCAGGATAATTATTACCTTCTTAGCTATATTTCTGCAACATCAGTCAGTCTAAGACTAGCCTACGGATATCGCTTCGGATTTTTTCGGGTTCGAGCGATTCTCGAAGTCGTCCGAAGCATCCGGAATCGGTCAGTCCCGATACATAGCAGTCCAGCTCATCCCGCTTGATTTTAGATAAAGGCTGCTGTTGATGATGTCATTCCCTTTATCCCAGACCTTCTAAAACTAGTGTCCAACAACGTCCTGAGCCGAGGTTCGGCCCCATATGGGAAGCCCTCATAGCAATTGTCACAGTACTTGATCGGTTTGACCGTCCCCGGACGGCTCACTGAAAAAGTCCAGTAAACCAATTAAGGCCCTTCCAACCAATCGGGTCACATTCATAGTCTTACATCCATCCTTCTCTTACTAATATGATAAATGCAAAAGATTGTATGGAATAACAAAAACTAACCGCAAAAACTACTCGACAGATTTGGATAAAATATGGCAAAGAGATTTATAGTCTGGAATAGCACATAACCTATACTTTTTATCCTAATACAACGAGGGCAATGATACGGGCAGAAACAAATAGACGGGCCGGTGGCGTAGTCGGTAAGATTCTTGCTTTTCACGCCGCAGGTCGTGTGTTAGATTCCCACCCGAGACAAACATTAGTGTGATGAATATATCTGTTTATTTCGAGTCTGGATGTAATTAACTTTTATAAGTATAAATTTACAATGGAAAAGTTGTTTATGTAACCTGGTTTACATAACACAACTCTGCTTAGCTTGGGATGAAATATTAAAAAAAATAAACTCTATTATGCTAGGGGCTAAAATAATCATTCCCTATAGCTGTAATTCCTGTGTCACTCAACTGTTACTCAAGTTAAACTAAGCAAACAGTTGCTTCAAGTTAGTCAACTTAGTTTAACCTACATGAATATCAAATTAGTGTTTCAACTACCTATGCTAAGTTAGGTGTCAGGGAACTCGAGAGACAGCGCAGTTCTAGCTAAATCATAGTATCAGGCAAAGTTATTGTTCACAATGCATATCAGAGATAATAATAATAATATAGTGGGACATTAACACACACGGACATCTGTATGATCCCAAACTAAGCAGAGCTTGTACTATGGAAACCAGATAACTGGTAATATACTACATACAATACTTTTCTTTTGTAAATATATACTTAAATATAGATAATTACACCCAGACGCAAGACAAACAGACATATTTAAACAAATGTTTGTCTCGTGTGGGAATCGAACCCACGACCTGCGTCCTGAAAAGCAAGTATCGTACCGACCACGCCACCGGCCCGTCAGATGTTCAATCAGATCCGATACTTGTGGGGATCGATACAAAATCGATACATTCATACGATTTTTGTATCGATACAATATTTTTCCGATAGTGAATTAATACACGTAGGTACACTCGGCTACACAAAAAGCTATAGTATACGCTGACCTCTCATTGTACAAAAATCCTATACAATTCAAGATCAGCGAATAATGATTTTGTGTAACTTGATTAGCCGTGTGTACAGTGAGGATTGGATCGAAAACTCGGACCTATATTATACTCTAAAACCCGAACCTAACCTCTAACCTCTAACATATATATATATATATATATATATATAAAAACTCTTCAAAATTGTTTTCAAGTATAATCGGGTATATACATAGATATATACATAGATACATATTTTTTAATGTTATAATAATTTCTTTCTTCATAATTTCTTTTGTCATTGGCGCTTCTATATGAGAAATCACTGACTCTGATAGTACAGTTAACCTAGTTTCGGAGTTAGGGGTCCATTTTCTTTGTGAGCAACTAGTCTGACCCATTACCTCTGTATTTTTTATTATCCTGTCAAATTTTGTGTTACGTTATGAATAAATGATTATTATTATTATTTATAATATGAATACCAAGTTATCTAACAACAAAGTATTACAATGTATTACGAACATGCTAATATTATAATAAAAAAAGTCCATCAAATATTCTAACCTACGTTACCGTAGAAAGGTTGGCCAATTCAAAATGTTGCATTGATTTATTAGCTCGTTAAGTGTATATACCAATAGGTTTACAATCCAGAATTTCGATACAAAACCCATCGAACATCCCTAAGTAATAGTTATTTGCTGTGACTCGAATTTGATGTCCTAGAAACATCGTAAACGTATTCAATTAATGATTCTCCATTATACCAGTTCAGTACTTTGGCTATTTATGTTTTACACATAGCGCTAACTATTAGGTAGGCAACCACACACTTATAAAACCCGCGAGTACTCGATGGCACTACGAGCTTCGGTCGGCGAGGTGCACAACATCGCTGAAGCTAACAATCAATAAAGGTAATATACATACAAAGCTTTATGATACAACTCTACTAGCTTCCACCTGCGGCTTTGCTCACGTGGCTTTTGGATAAAAATTAACCTAGCTTATGTGCTATTCCAAACTATATTTATCTTTATGCGAAATCACATCCAAGTAGTAGTCCAGTAGGGGGCTGAGTCACCTCGTCCGTGGGTGTAAACCTTTAATTTAATCCCCACACGTGGTCATTGGGTGGTGCAAATCAGGTGACAATCGACTGGTGGTAGGCTTCGGCCGTGGTTAGTGACCACCCACCAGACAAAGCCGCACCGCCAAGCGGTCTTGCTGTGTTCCGGTGCGAAGTCTGGTGACACCATGCAGAGAGGGTGGGTCGGAATTGTTGCTCCTTTAAGGTTTCTAACATTAAAGAGGCTCATTCCATTGCCTCCTTCTCACCGATAATCATTCGTAATCACGAGTGAATCGGTACACTGGGCTAGCGCGTTCCATCGTAGACTACATCTTTGCTTGACATCCAAGCAAGTTGTAGTCAAGCGCCAGCCTATCGAAGAATAATAAAAAAGTAGTTTATGCGTGTAAAAGTAACAAATATCCACACGTCCATACATTCATACAAAAATATTATATAGTAAGAAGTAAGATAAGTTAAATAGGTTATAAATATATAGATAACTTTCTTCATAAACCACAATCTCGTAGAAAATAAACGGCTAATATCTGTATTAGGTGTCAATGCGGCAGTGGACACTTCAACCTTTGTTTGGCACTCTCACAATCCGAACTATTACCAAGAATTTCGCCAACATAAAAATCAGATTACGCTTTCTGCGGACTTTCGGTAAACTTATGAGTTTTGGGAATACTCTTATATCAAATTGGGGTTTATAACAATGTTTTGTAAACCATAGAGCAGCGAAAAAGGGAAGAGGGAGCAAATTAATTGATAGATATTTTTTGGTTACCTACGCCTACTTTCAAACTTACTAAGTAGTACGTACTGCATTTTTGATGCTATTTAAAACTTTTAGGCGTTACATAATATTTAATTTAGTACATTATATTGACCAAGGAAAGCCGGTGGGAATCGTGGTATATCGACTTTTCGCCACTGCTGTCTATTATACTATTTCATAATCATAATAAATAATAATAATTTATTAATAAAAATCTTTTAAAACAGTTTTGTTTTTACAAATATGTGCCTGAACTAGATAATCCTGAGTTTCAGGCAAAATAAACAGCTGACATGATAAAATAAAATTGAATACTTATAAATAATAATTTAATTGATTACAATAATTAGGTTTTAATAACTTTGTTTGAGTAGTTAATGTTAATAAATATAATATAAACCTACAAAACATGTTTATAATTAATGATAACTAAGATAATGTTAGTAACTACTTATAGCTATTTATATATTATAGTTATAGTATAGCACAAATAACAGTTAACAAGTTCTCTGTATCTTCATAGGACATGTTCTGTAGAGCTTTACAAACCATTCTTTTACATTTGATGTATCGATGCGGATAAATGTAAGTTATTGCATTTAGTCTATTATAGAGAAATGAGACATGGAACATAAAAAAATTTGATGCAATAGCATAGCGTGTGTTTATTTGAGGGCAAACGATATCTCTCCTTCGTTTCTGTGTTAACTCAACGTTAAAGGGTAGGGCTGCATGCTGTTTTAGTACTGTATACATTATAAATAGTTGTTATCTATAATTTGATTAGATAATGTCAAAATTTACTAATTCAGAGGTGTTTTAGATTCCACCTCCTTTCACATGGAAGATCCGACCTCTTTTTACATACAAACTTTGTAGGTTTTTGAACAAAAAAAAAACAAGAATTTTACTAACAAATGCTTGTCAAAATGTTTCATTATTATAGGTTGTCTTGGTAGTATGTGATTATTATACTCTATTTTGCCAACAAAACGTTTGAAATAATTCTCTCATATCTCCTCATCTTGTTACTGAACTACACAATCATAACCAGAGGATTAATTGTTTTCTAAACAATTAATCCAGAAATTATGGATTCCTAAAGACGCCTGTATTACAACCGCTCGAATAACAATATAAGGAAAGATTCAGAAATCTTTGTAAGTTTCATCCGGGTGGTTTAATCATAACTTATTAGTATTCTACACAACAATAGCAATATATTGTGACCGGTCGGCACCAATCAGGCGTACCAAGTTATCCAATATCTGCTGCTTGTATTGTGAACACCACGTGCTAGAAATTATTACATTAAAGAGAGAAAAAAGTGCGTTTTGTTCACTATGGAGACCTACGGCTTTTTTGGCTTGAACTTGACTACAACTTTCTTGTTGTTAAGCAATGAAAGAAAGAAGGAAACACATTTATTTGACAAAGACAGGACACAAAAAATCTAATGATATAAAAAACACGTAGAAAGAGAAAAGAAAACATAAATAGAAACTGTGAAGAAAAAAAAATAAAAACAAGAGTAAGTGTGACCCATCAGTGTCAAACATGGACATTGCTCAGTTAACGCTGTGAGTACCTACTAGAGGCGACCCACAACACTGATTTTCAGCAATGTCCATATCCCCACAGTGTGACGCCAGGCGCCGAGGTTGCCAAAAGATCAAACCTGCATAATTAGTTTGTATGTATAAAGAAAAATAAAGCAAATATTATCTAAATATTATCACCAACCATTACTTATTCGTTATAATTCACTATAAAACTACAAAATTGAGTTATTTAATGATGCACTTTTACTCCTGTAAGCCAGGATCGACAACGGTGCTGTGAAAAGACTAGGGAACCCGGCCAAGTCCCGGGACACCTAAACTGTCTTGGATCCCGCATGAATTTAATCAGAAAGATAATGGGAGGAGTAACTAGCTAAGTTAGATTGTCCACTTCCCGCCAGGAGTAGCAGTGGCGGGATTGCAGTATTGATAAAGTTCCTTAAAAAAATAAGAGCAATTATACAGGCTGCGATGAAACGCGCTTACTCAGTAAATACCGATTTACTTGTGAATTGAAGACAGGTAGATTATAGCTAATAGAACAGCTGTGGCGCAGAGCAGCGGTGGCGCAGCGGTACGGGCCTCACCTTAGCAAAATAAGGTCGCTGGTTCGAATCCTGGTCGTGCCCACACAAATTTGTGTAAATTATTTTTTCTCCGCTGCTCAATATCGGTCAAGGCAAACATCGTAAGGAACCGGCATGTCTAGGAAAATCATTCGAGGACGTGTGACATCCATCTACCCGCATTAGCCAGCGTGTGTGAATTAAGGCCTAAACTCTCTCAACTCATTAACTCAACTCATTGGTCACAGTGGACTGAGGTATTAATAAGTTTGGATGTCAAATACCTCAATCCACCCGTGACTATGAAGTCTGAAAAGACTTTGCAACGTCTCGATTTAAAATCTAAAATAATATGCGAAAGAATCCGATAGCAAATAGTTTTTTTTCAATACATAATATATGTACAAGAACTGCACGTATAAAGGTAGATACCTCTTAGATAGATTAGTTATCTATTTTTTTAATAAAAACGTTTTGTGTTTGTCTTATTAAAATAAACCAATTCAAAATCCTGTAATACGAATGCCCGGGACTTAATTCCAATTCACATCACGTTTCGTTCTCGATGGAAGTCATTGCTGGCGTTATTAATATTGGTAGCTTTTATTTTTTTCATTAAATCCTAACCGCCTTTCATTTGTTTTTATTTATAACATCATTATCGGTCGGCTGACTATTGGTATTGAATTTATCGTGGCCTTAATAAAGCCTTATTTTACGGTTTTAGTTTAAATTTTTTCTTCTCAAAAAGCAAAAAATAATCGCTCTGCGACTTGTAGTAAAATTGGTAAACTAATTTCCCAATAGAAGTAATAATAACAGAAGTGATAATATCACTTACGTACTGTTATTATGTTGTGTCTACTTTGCACCCGGAGTACGTCTGCAAGCCCTACACCGACCTTATGTTACTAAAAAGGTTTAATCAAGTCTTCCAAACAAAACCAATACAAAACTAGAGTATTATCTTTATTCTGAACTTTGTTCATTGTTTTAGCAACATTTTCTTAAAGTTTTACTCAACAATCTTCAAATTTATCATAAATCTGTTCTAAGTATTTAATTTAAATAGTTTTAACTTTGTTTCACTTAAATATTCGAGAAAATAAGTAAATGAAATAACTGAGGTTGGGGTTCGACCAAAAGTTGTCGAAATATGTATTAGTATTTGAATTTTAGGCGCCCACGCCTTTTATATCCGACGGTATAGGCAGAGGTAAATATCACCCACTTTACGCTAGCTATGTAAGTCCCATAAGTAATAGGGGGTGAGCCGTTGGTTGGGCACAAATCCAAACTTCGATTTGTTACTAAGATTCTCTAGATATATAGCGATATAATTATTATATTCGTTTCTTTTTCACACCTTGGGTTACATTATCGAAGTTTTCATACGGATCCCAAATCTTTTTAACATATATTATAGCCTATGTTACTCAATAAAGATCTAGCTTTCTAATGGTGAAAGAATTTTAGAAATCGGTCCAGTAGTTTTTGAGACTATTTGTTACAAACAAACTAAAAGACAATCAAATCTTTCCTCTTTATAATATTAGTATAAAAAAGTATTTTTGCTCGATCCGCTAATCGAACCTGGGCCACGCAATTATCAAACGTACACGCTTACCACTGGACCACTAAAGCAGTTAAATAAACAAGACGTCTAAAACAAATTTATTTTAAAATAACTTGGTACGCTTGCAAACACAGACAAAATCCATAAAAAACAGTACAATCTGCAATAAAAAACTTTAAAATAAAATATTGTTATCAAGTCCCACAGCGAAAGTAAAAACTATTTATCAAAATGAACCACAAATAACTATTCCAAGATTCATTGGAGACTATCAAAACGTAACAAAACTACAATAGGGTTAAAAAACTGGTCAAGTCTGAGTCAAACTCACATGACGAGTTCCGTAGAATTACGATTACGTGGCGTTGTTGTGATATTAAAATAAATATAAAGGATTTCGACTAAAAATCAAGATTAAAAAGACAACTTTAGGCGGTGTCGATTATAGGGTAAAAAAAACGGTATTCCAATGAAGTAACTACGGCAACAATCACTTTTATTTCAGGCACTTGGTCTATATTATTATATATAAATTAATATTGAAATGAAAAATAGAATCACATCAAATCATTTAAAGTATTGTCTTAGATTTACGCAAATATCACACATTGAAATTAAACTACTTTCTAACGGATTTTATCGCGGTTTATTTAACATTTTAGATCACAACGTTTCAAAGTCTTTTCTGACTATGTTCATAATATATTTTTTTCTTTGATATTAATTCAAGTTACACTTTTTGAGCGTGGTGACCTATAAGAAAACAATTTTTTTTATTAATATTGTTTGAAATATTTTTATTATCTTACAATACATGTTGGTTATTCAGGATTTTTTATCATTGAAAATATAGGTTTATGGCTGTGGTTTATGGTAACTGAAATATGAAACATAAGTTTGAAGCATACGTCTAGTCGCACGCACACAAACGATGTACGGCTTTCAGCGCCGCACCGCTGTGCCGGTTGGAGTGGAGGGTGTTAGGTTTTTTCGTAACGGAATTTCTAGATTCGGTCACCGCGCTCATAGCCCGCGATAAAAGCCATGCAATAGCTTAAAAAGTCTCTCTCTGTTATTCCTACATAAAAAGTGACAACCCTATTGCTGTTCGTTGGACATCATTTCTAATTCGGAGATGATATTAATACTTTTGTACATTAATAAAGTTAAATAGAAATTCCAGCTCGACCCGAGATTAGGAATTTCAACTGTACCTATATTTCATGATATACCTAGACAAACGAAAGGACTAACATATGAACAGTTGCACGGACATCAAAGTACCATTACACGTGGGATACCTACGGAACCCTAAAAGAAAGAAATAACACTCTCGATTCTTGGCTCAATAAAAGTCAACAGCAAAATGTCGGAATCAGCGACGTGGTCGACGTTTCTTCATGAGACGGACGCAATTTAGAGCATTCAGCGTTCAACACACAGATCTTTATTATCCAAAAGTATAGTCAGATGTCACATTATCGTCATTGTATATGTAAACTAAACTAAATAAATTTTAAATTATAATCTTAATTTTTTTTCTTAACCACTTTTACTCTCATCCAGCTCTTACCAGCCACCTTGCAGAGATCGCCTCTTCATCTAGTCTGAGGGCGCCCTACGCTACGTTCGACCATGAAGTTTCGTTAATTTAGTAGCAATACCTTATAATTTGTAACCACAAAGTCCCTATCATCTCTGCAGGGAAATTTAAGCAGCATAAACGATTTATCATAACATATTTACTTCGCGTATCGCCATCTGAGGTACAAAGTCATAAAACATTAATTAAATCTCATAAAGAAAATTCGTTTCTAATATCCATATCGCTTGAATCATCATCACTGTCTGTGCAGCTTGAGGAGTCAGAGTCTTGGCTATAGGCGATACGTTGTTTGCAATTTGCATACATACCAAACAAAGTAAAGTTAATTAAATCGGCTTTTTAAACAATATCATTATTTCCCTTACGTTTTTCCCATTTTTATTGGTTAGCCCAGTCTAATCTGATGCGGCTAGCTACCAGAATTAAACGTGCTACTGCCATCAAACCTCAAAACCCATTGCAACCAGTAGCCGAGATGATTAGACCAGGTGTCAGATTATATTAGACTTCTGACTACCATTAACGATTGTCATAGATGTGTTAAATGACAACAGGGACTGTGCTTAACATGCTCTGTGGTGTATGCACAATAAATCTTTGTTCTTACATAAATTATGTCCGTGGCGGGAATCGAACCCGCGACTTCCCGGGTACAGTATAGCCCAGAGGCTTACACCGCTCAACTAAAGAAGTCGTCGTTTTAATAAACTTTATATAAATACAGGTTTTAAATCGTTGTTTTTAAACAATTATAACAATTACTAGGGTGAATTACATATCAAGCCTAGCAGTGGAATAAAAAGTAAACTATAGCCTTCCTCAATAAATGGACTATCTAACAGTGCAAGGATTTTTCAAATCAGACCAGTAGTTTCTGAGATTAGCGCGTTCAAACAAACGAACTCTTTAGCTTTATTTATTGCTTTATTTTTATTCATCTTCACTGATGAAATTTAACTTTTATAGTCACAGAAAAATTGTAAAGTAAACAATTAAATATTTACCTCTCAATCTCCGCTTTTTAGCACAATTTAAACCAATCAACTGAACTCACTTGAAGTAAATAAGATTTCTTACTAAAACTCTCTTGAGAATCGTTCTCAAATTAATCTTTTAATACCGCCCCTACCCTTTTCATTTGAGAGATGATCAGAAAAGTAATTAATCTGATTTTTTTCTTGTTCCACGGGACTTTAGTGAGACAAGCGGAAATGTACTTTTTAACGTGTAATAAAATGTTAACAGTCTCTCTGAAGAGTTTGTAAGCAGTAATTAAAACTCGTTTTTTAATGTTAGATCCATCACTCCATCTAGAAGCATCTAGAAGAGAAGTTAAAGAAAAGTTTATAAAATTGACTGTGATTGTGGACTCTCATATATAGGACAAACAAAGAGAAGTATAGGAACCCGCGTAAAAGAATACTTATCTGACGTAAAATATCAAGGCTCTACGAAATCTGCAGTGTGTGAACATACTCAAAAAGGCCCCAACCATTACATGAGATTTGATAAAACACAGGTTTTTGTCAAAGAAAACCAGTTCCTACCAAGAATGATCTATTGAAATTAAAAAACATTCTAATTTTAACAGAGAAAATGGTTGGAATATACCACCAGCTTGGTACCCAGTGCTTAATTTACTTGTACCAAAACCCAAGCAAAATCAACCCAGAATTCAAGATACTAAGCTCAGTTTGCTTAAATCGGAACGGAACTTAAATAATAATGTTCGTAGGTAGTCAGTAATAATTGTGATTAATATTTTTGGACGTCAAATACCTCAGTCCACCCGTGAACATGAAGTCTGAAAAGACTTTGAAACGTCGGGATCTAAAATCTAAAATAAACCGCGATAAAATCCGATAAAAAGTAGTTTTATTTCAATAAGTTAAAGAAGTTTGAAGTTGTGCCCGATGAACAGCAATAGGCTTGCTCCCTATTACGTATGGGCCCTAAACATAGCCGGAGAAAAGTGAGTGATCTTCTATGTACCTACATCTTCGGGTAACGTAGGCGTGAAGCTATTTAAGACAAGTAAATTTTATTTTTATACGGTTTAGAACAGACCCGACTTTGAAATATTAGGTTCGGGTTCGAACCTCCTTCGAACCTCCTGAAGTCGGTTCAAAATAGATCCCTATTTATCTTAGTCACTACACTGAATTGGATAATTCGTTTCTTGTTTAGTTCTTTATTGTCAGTAAAATATTTTAAGAAAATTTATAACACCTACACGATTAGAGTCAAGCTCATACGAGTAAGAAGTTACACATTATAATTAATCACCCCTTGCTGATTAACAGCATTGATGCGAAAAGTGTTTGCTGCATAGCACCGACTGTAAATATATGTATAATAAACTACCGAGGTCATAATTTCAATATTAATTTCAATTCAATATTTAAATAATATTAAGTTAAAATATTAACAAAAAAAACCGACTTCATGGATACCATTCTCAGAACTAAACCAAACTGAAATGGGACCACACGGATAGCATCAGCTTGCAATTAAAAAAAAAATCAAAATCGGTTCACCCATTCGAAAGTTCTGAGGTAACAAACATAAAAAAACATACAGTCGAATTGATAACCTCCTCCTTTTAGAAGTCGGTTAAAAAAGACTACGTAAATCGCTAGTTGACAAAGTTTATTACACTGTAACGCAATTTCTTTTAGACAAAATTGTTAATTAATTGTAAATTATAAGTGAGTATTAAGTAGTCTGCGTTGTTTCACCAAGAACCAAAATAAGTCTTACTTCCCCACTCACATAATTTCAAGGATATAATAATAACTTTATCATTCATTATAGAGAGTGACCGCTGACTTCAGTTACCTCCGTTAAAATGAAAGTACCTACTGTATAATCTGAAATAAATCCCTAAAAAGCCAGTTTAGTCTTCAGGGTTCCATACCCGAAGGGTAAAATGAATTAAATGAAAGAATAATTGAATGAATTCATTCATTCAGTCTTTCAGTTCATTCATCTTGGTACCGACATGGAATGATATAAATTACTTATAAAATCATTTCTGATTAACTAAATCAAAATACGAATTACTTTAAGCTAAGTAAATTAATTTTTTTCTTTTTTTTAGTTTCCTTTTTGAAGTCGGTTTTTTTTTAAATTATTTTCGTGTAAAGTGTCTCGTTTCAAGTTCTCTACTAAACGAATATCCGTCTTCGGTCGTCTTTCAACTATTTTAAAGTTAAGAGCGTTTAGGTTTTAATCCACACACGATGGCCCAGTGCGGTTTCGTGGATGTTAAATGTCTCCGAATGTAATTTTCAAAATAGTGCAGTTTCATCACTATAAAACAATTAATTCAAAGATATTTGTGAAAAGAACCGGGAGCAAACCTGCGACCAATATTTCTACGTCAATCTAATACTGCTACGCCACCACGGTTGGTTCCCCGTAGCAACAAAAAATTAAATAGTACCAACGGGACATTTCGTATGCGATTCCAACTCCCACTTGACAGGTTTTTTTTTAAATCAGACCACAAACCTCATAAAGCTTCGTCTGCAAATCATAAACTAATATAAAAACATTGATGCCAGATTTATATCGCTGAATAAAAATAAAATACTACTTAATTTTGAACTCTGTATTGTAAGCAATAGAGTCTATAGCTTGTAGAATTGTGAGTTTTCACTTTTTGTGAGGTCTGTTTCTATTTCCGCTTCGTTACCTTGATACCTCTTATTTTACTAAGATTTTGTCCTACCTGATCCTACGAATATTATAAATGCGAAAGTTTGTTAAGTTGTATGGATTTTTTCATGAAATTCAAATTGTATATGTATTGGACAGGCAGAGATAAATACTACCCACTTTTCTTTGAGTAAAGTTAAGCACACACAACGATAAAAGATCGTTGCGAAAAATATCGCTAATTTGTGAGTTATCCACTAAGTTCCGAAGACTTAAATCGTTCACGATTTTAAATATTAGATGCGAAATCTTACATACGTAATATTTTGTACTAGATTGTGCCCTACGAAGTGATTGTTGTTTGTAATTATTTTATGTCGCACTTTAAAGTTGCCCCCCGTCACGTTTGACCACGTCGACGTCACTAGGCTGCTGAAAGACATCCTCTCTCTGAAGACAAGCTTGGCTGAAATGCAGAGGAAGTTAGAAGCCTCTGAGAACACCATCGGTGATTTACGCGCTGAAGTAGTGTTTTTACGTAACACTGTAACAGTAAGTAGGTCGCCCGAGGCTTCTAAGGTGAATACTCGCGAAGGGGGGCAGAACGCTTCGCTCTGCAGTATTGAGTCGGCAAAAAAATATGCGTCACCGGCTGTTGTAATTGCAGCCGATGCACCGCGTCCCTCCGCCCCTGCCGCTCGCCCCGCGCCTCTTGTGGAGGTGTCTACACGTGTAGGTACATCGACCCCTAAGTGTGCCTACGCTGCGGTTGCTGCTAAAGCACAACATAAGGAGCAACATTCCCAAAAAGGGGAGGTGACACAGCGAAAGAAAACCAGGCCGCTGTGCGATGAGGAGGGCTTCGTCTTGGTGGAGAAGAAGAAGAGAAGGGCTCCTTGTCAGAACAAGTGCGGCACTGCACCGACCGGACCGAACCACCTGCTGCAGCCTGCCAAACCGGTAACGCTGCTGTACGTGTCCCGCCTACATCACTCAACGAAGGTCGAAGATATCGTTGAGTACTGCCGTGTGAAGACCAATTTCACGCTGAGGGTCGAGCGCTTGGAGTCTCGCCATAATATAAATTTTAATTCCTTTGTGGTGAGAGTACCCACTGAACATCTGCCGACCTTCACAAAAGAAGAATTTTGGCCGCAAGGTGTCTTGTTCCGGCGCTTCCGAGGTCGGATACCTGACACCACGCAAAACACTCACGATGCAGCGAAGAAAAAATAAAATATTTTGTATTGTATTTATAGTATTTAGATTATATGAAATTTAATATTGTATTTGTTTATATTGTTATATTTTATATGGGCCTTGTAGCCTGAAATAAATGGTTATTATTATTATTATTATTATTATTATTTAAAAATCGAAACGATAAATTTCGTGGTGCGCGTTGACCTAATAAAGACCGTGCTATCGCGGCTCTTCTTCGGGCATGATTCTCAACTTTAAGCTGCTAAAAGATATAGTATTTTTTGTATATAACAATACCACAAAAAAAACTTTATTTGAAACTTTTTGTAACAATATATGGGATAGTAACTTTATTAACACTGTACTAACTTGAAACAATCACCTAGAGAATTTTCCCCTTACGCCACATACGATACTATCCGACCCATTGCGTGACTTAAGGTACGTTTCCACAGTTTTAGTGCCCGCCATGCATGTGCATTGTGAACATGTATTCTAAACTTTGAAATAACCTTGAATTTTGTAGCCCAAATGATGGCAGAACTTGACCAGCATATAATTGTTAATAACATGCTGTATATACCTAAATATTCAGGTAAAAATAATATTTTCTATTCTACTCCAACCCGTATATGTCGCATGTGCACTAAAATTAAAGGTAGGTGCAGCAAGATATGGTTCAGAAATTGAAGTTTTTATTTATTAAAACACTAGCAGAAAACGGAACCAAGAACTTCTGTCCATATTAGTTACGTGTGCAGTGTTCGTGAAGCAATATCCGTAAGTATAAGATTTAGAAGTAGTTTTTTAGAAGTAGTCATGGTTTTTTGTAATAAGTATAATGTTGAAATATTAGAGTTTTTATTTAAAATAGAGCTATTTATAAATCTGCTAATAATTTAAATTTAATGGGTCAATTTTAAAATACGTCTTTAGTGTCAATATTGGTTAAATGTGCGATATTGTTTTAGTCAAATCTCCTACGCGTTTTATGTTTAAAGATTTCAAAGTTTGAAAAATTTCTAAACGGTATATTCAAAATATACAACACCATGTCCTTGAATGATTAGTTCTTAGACATGCCGGTTTCCTTACGTTTTCCTTCACCGATATTCCGCAGTGGCGATGATATAATTCACACAAAGATGTATGGGTACGATTGGGAAATTGAACCGCGTTCTTATAAATCTAAGGCGAGGCTCGTATCGCTGCTAAAATAATTTTATTTAGTGCCTGTGAATGAGACAGTACCTTAAGTCTCTTAATGACAGCAGTGGGACGCGTTTGTACTTGCTTGCCTGCTAAGTACCTTACCTTTATTTAACGGACTCTGTTATTAGTGCAATGTTGTTATATAATGTACTTATCTTGTTCAGATTTTGTGACTTGTCCTTTAAATAACAACACTTCAGGGAGTGCTTACTGATGGGTTTGTTTAGTAAAAAATTACGGTTTGGGACTTTGTTTTATGGTTTTTGTGACGAGTTTTTCGTGTATGTGTTTAAATATTTTTTAACAAAAAAGTAAAACCAACTTCAAAAAGGGTACTTAAAGAAGTAAAACGTAAATTTACTTAGCATATTGTAATTCGTATTGTGATTAAAGTAATCAGAAATATTTAATAAGTATTTAATGTCATTTGATGCCGGTGCCAAGTAAATACTACAAAAACGTTAATTAATAATATTAAGTTAAAATATTAACAAAAAAAACCGACTTCATGGATGCCATTCTCAGAACTAAACCAAACTGAAATGGGACCACACGGGAGGCATCAGCTTTCAATTAAAAAAAAAATATCAAAATCGGTTCACCCATTTAAAAGTTCTGAGGTAACAAACATAAAAAACATACAGTCGAATTGATAACCTCGTCCTTTTAGAAGTCGGTTAAAAAGAAAACGACTTCCTAGAAAAATAATGAAATGAAAAAAAGAGTAAAATCAGATCTGTTTTTTTTTGGATTTTAACTTCACAGATTCAAGATAGTGTTTTAAAAATCTTTATTTTTAAAAGGGACTTTTACGCGCAGCGTATGCCAGTAACAAATATAGGATAGGTATTTGAACAAAATCTTTGTTTCACAACAAGTAGGTTGAGACAACATTTAACTTTGTTTAAGTTCAAGCCTTTATTAATTTGTTTCTAGTACATGAAGTACTTCGCAGTGCTCACTATTGGGAGAATTGATTAGCTTCATCATAAAAAAAAATGAAAACATTTTTCGTTAGACAACTTGTATTAAAGCGATATTGTATTAGAGCAGCGGTGGCGCAGCGGTACGGGCCTCGCCTTAGAAAAATAAGGTGGCGAGTTCGAATCCTGGTCGTGCCCACACATCTTTGTGTGAATTGTTTCTTCTCCGCTGCTCAATATCGGTGAGGGAAAACATCGGGAAACCAGCATGTCTAAGAACTAAATTCGAGGACATGTGACATCCACCAACCTGCACTTGGCCAGCGTGTGTGGATTAAGGCCTAAACTCTCTCAACTCATAATATAGTTAAGAGAAGACCCGTGCCCAGCACTGGGACACTAAAAAAAGGGTTGAAGCTAAGCTATAACTTGTATTAAGGGTACATACAATAAGAGATGATTGCGGTCTACAATAAAACGCGCTTACCCAGTAAATACCGATTTACTCGAGAAATTATAAACACATACGTACCAGGGTATCAGAAAGGCTAAGTTGCAGAGCCTCGAGCATCGCCGCATAGTTGCTAGTCTTTCGGTCTTTTATCGGATACACTTCGGAGGAGAGTGTGCGTTGGAATTACACAATCTTATTCCCCCATCCCCATTCTTCCATCGTACAAGTAGAGGTACGGCTATGCGCCACCGTTATATGGTGGAAATTCCACGGGCACGCACAAAGCGCTTTGCTTCCACTTTTATTGTGCGAACCGCCAAGTTGTGGAATTCGTTGCCGGCATCTCTATTTCCCGATAGCTATAATCTACCTGTCTTCAAGTCACGAGTGAATCGGTATTTATTAGGTAGGCGCGTTCCATCGTAGACTGCAACATTGCTTCAGATCAGGCAAGTTGTGGTCAAGCGCAAACCTATTATAGAATAAAAAAAATAAAAAAAAGAATCGGAGCATTTATTCACTCATAGTAAATAATTTAAATTCATTTACATTTAATTTTCTCTTTAACAACATCAAATCCTTGTGAAACCGTTACAAGTGCATAATGTAAAAATGCAGAATCTTCAAGACGAGTAGCACTAAGTGGCGAGGTCAACGTACCTTCTATCACCCACGGGAAAAGTCTGTCGCTAGATATCTTAAGCTTGAATGAAAATATACAGCACTGTATTCGGAGCGGTTCCGCGAAGAAAACGCGTTTTACGCTATAGCCAAAACGCTTTACAGGCTCAGCAGTTAAGGCTCCCTTACACAGGCGCGTTATTAAAGGTCGATAATATCGCAAGCAGGCTCTGCAGTTAAAGCACCCTCACACAGGCGCGTTATTATAGGTCGATAATATCGCATGCGTTATTGCGATATCTGTTTTTAGTACATTTTGTATTAGGATGATCATGTAGTTACACACTGCTACGATAATAACGCCGAAATGGAAGTAGGACGGTGCGTTTCTCCGTCCGGCGATAAATTGCCTGCATATTTTAAATACGCAATATAACGAAAGAACATACAAATACGCGCTGACTTGTTGGAGTCTTCCTTGCATGTGCGTGTAGGGATACGCCCATGTTTTTGCTTAGCTGAGAGATGATATAATAGTGCCGTCGCAGCGCGGCGCTCTTTCGTAAGAAACATCGGACGATAAAAACGCAGCTGTGTGTAAGGAATTGGGACGCGTTATCGCAATACCGCATGCGATATTATCGACCTATAATAACGCGCCTGTGTGGGGAGCCTTAAACACTGTAGCAGCAGTGTTAAACGACTAGCGAATTCGTACGTAACTGACAACGCGTTTGTACTTGATTTTCAACTCTCTGTAGGTACATTAAAATGGGAAATAAGATGTAAATAATAACGTCGAATGGCATTTCTACCTTAAATTCAAATGTAGAGTTTAGCCAATACATACAAATTTGAATCAAATATTTGAAAAGTTAAATTGCATTTCGATCCCAGATTCAGACTGTAGGTGTTTTTCAGAATAGTACCTATTAATTTGAATCGAATGGACTTGGACTATTTTTATGTAGACTCTCGTCTCAAAACAAATAAATCATATTTTTTATTTCATTTCATTTCATTTCAAACTCTCTCAACTCGTAAGATGGTTGAGAAGGGGCCCGTGCCCAGCAGAGGAATACTAAAAGAGTTGACGTGAAGTGAAAAAAGTCAATATTGTTTAGATCCGAGATTCATATTGAAAGTGTAGCCGTACCAATTGGGATCATTTGTGTTTTCATTTGCATACGGTGTTCTGCATTCGGAGTGGTACCCACGCTTCGTTACTCGACAGCTCTGCAAGGGCTTTCAAGCCTTCAAAGGAATGAGAAAATCTGACATAACCACGCTTTTTTCATTTACTTTTTCTCGTTTTCGCGGTTTATTTTATTTATGTAATTAGTGACTTTGAATACAAATTATTGCACGATTTCACTTTTTTATAAGCTTATGTATTTTTATAGAAATGTGAAATCAACTGTGTGATCTTTAAGAATCTATGAACACCAATTCAGTTCACAGATGATCGACTTCAAATTAGTTAATTAGATATAATTTTTTTAGAATTATACTTATAATTTACAGTTTATAAAAAGTTTTAATTGGTTTTTTAAAATCAAAAATTTGAAATAGATTTATTTCGAAATAGGTTCATTAAAATTTTCGATCGGTTATTATCTATTCTTAAACAGGCTTGTGGCCACAAGTGGGTGAATATCCCCGCGGCAAATACGTGTCCACGTTGAGAATCGAGGTGTTAAATTATAGGATGTTTTTGATTTTTTTTTGTAGTGAACTATGTAACTTGGTGCAATTAGGGCCACATATGTTTTTTTATAAGTGTGTATAAGTAATCAGGAAAAAAAGAATCGCCTGAAAATTCAAGTTTGGTGGCTTGTCCCAGTTCCATTTTTTGATACAATTGCACTCACCTAAGTCACAATCTAAGATACAATACAAAATAAACGATTTCGTTAGTATATGCATAAGACACATTATCTGAAAACAATGAAACCATATTAGAAAATTAAATTTAAAGGCACTGGATACTCAATCAAATTTTGTCCAAGCAAATATCAAAAATTTGGTGGCACTTGTTCAACTTACTTTAACGTGAAGTTACGTACGAATGCGATCAATCGCGTTTTATGATTTAACATCTCTCAGTCGTGCGCCGGCACTTGCGCGTAAAAGGTGTGTGATTAATGCTGTGATTTCCCGCCAAAAACGAAAATATCATCTTAGGTGGCACGGGGGACAAGAAATGTTCAATTTTGGTGGATCGATTTGCTGTTAATTTAAAAGTATTTTAACAGTAAGCTACACGTTATACGTAGTGATTTGGGTTATGCATTTAATCAGTGATAATAATTTAGTTGTTACTTAAATCCCTTATTTTTAAAGTTTTTTTTTATGTCTGGTTCCAATTTTGGTGGCTCAATTTTGGTGGCTTTGGTGGCGTTTTTCCCCTTTGGACAGTAAAAAGCGAATTATAATAACATTTCTTACTAAGTAGGACCATTTATTATTTATTAGATCCTAATCTCTCATTACCACCACGAATAGCAAGACCTCTTGAAGCCAACAATTTCACTAGGTACTTCAACAATCCTCTTAAGCACATTCTTCCAACGGGTAGTTATTTTCTGTTCGTCTAGTAGTTTTTATTGCTGCAACATAATTCATCATAAATTCCCTGAGCTGTAATCTGCTCTTATGCTCTATCAATAAGTTACCTACTTATATGCTTCCAATCTTTATATCCATTAGGAGAACTTCAATTATGTCCAGAACCAGTAATGGTATTAAATAGACGGCAGCAATAACAGTATACAGATTTATTTAGTGGTGAATAAAGGAGCCATTTTCTTTCTAAAGACTCCTTATTCGTCAATTAACAAATAAAATATTTTACTCAAGTTTAAGTTTTCGTTTTACCATTTGAATCTAGAAAACTTGTAGAAGTTTCGAAGAAGTCACTATTTTTATTTTAGTATTACTCTGGCCCTTTTCGAATTCAAATATCACGGACTTCTTCCGGTAAAATGTCACCACAGTAAGTACCAGGGTCAGGAGACACATACATTCTCTAAGCTTGCAGTTATTAATTCAAAGTAAGTAGCTTGACCAAATGCCCTATGAAATAGATAAAAGAATTGTGACGGAATGATAAAAGTATTGCGCCTTAAAAGAAGTTATGAAAAACAAGGTACTGGGCATAAAAATCAAGAAGAAGATCTTTGATACCTGCATAATACCCTGTATCACTTAAGGATGTGAAACCTGGGCTTTGACAAAACACGATAGGAACAAACTAGCAAGATGCCAGAGAACCATGGAAAGGAGCATGCTGGGTTTGAAACTAATGGACAAAATTATAAGTATCAGGCGAAAACCCAAATTAACAGACATACTGTCACATATTAGCAAACTCAAATGGAGGTGGACGAGACATATGTTCCGCTGCTATATGGAACAAAGGAGCAAAGAGGTGACAGTTAGCAAAACAAGAAGATGGGAAGATGACCTTGAATTGACCGTAGGACCTCTTTGGATAAGAGTGACGACAGACAGGAAGCAGTGGCAACGGTTGGAGGAGGCCTTAGCCATAAGGCACACCGAAATCATAGACATTTTGTATATTAAGTGTAGTTTTTAATTTTTATGTTTTTTAGTTTTATCAGTCACAACTGTTCGGAACAGGCTTTATTATTATTAGTATTAAGTAGCTTGAAGTCGATGGTTCCGCATCTAATGTGTGTTTGTCGTTTTCATCACACGTAACCTCTTTTTCCTAGTGATATTCAGAGGTACTTTTGTCTGGCGGGGATGAGACTGAATAATCCCTCGGCTTATTTGTTTCTCTAACTGTAATTTTTCCCTTATTTCTTTTTGAGCTATTACTGATTTGTAAAAAAAAATTTAAATTGCCTGACGAAAAAGTTTTCAGAATAAATGTGTGAGAGAAATTGTCAGTCCTTCGGGGCCCCTTGAGAATAGGAGCCCTGGGCATGAGCCTCGTGTGCCCTTATGGTAAAGACCGTATTGCCACCAGTCGTTACATACAAAAATACAAATCTTTTCTCTCTATAATGTTAGTACAGATTAGTAGTTATAGATGAAAGTTGATAATTCCCGAAAACTTGTGAGATCCATTACATGAAGTTTTGTTAGTGAGATTGAAGTTGACAGAAAAATTCAATTTTGGTGCCATTGATTTTCAATTTCGGTGGGCACTTTCCATTTTGGTGGGCGATTTTCAATTTTGGTGGCCACACTACACTTTAAACTAAAATATCTCAAAAAGTTATCGAGATATTATAAGACCTCTTGAAGATTATTTTAGCTTTGAATTTCTATTTTTATACCAGGTCCTTACATTTCACGAAAATTGAAGAAAAAGTTTTGCCACCAAAATTGAAAAAAAAAGCACGTTGTTGATATTGACCCAACTGATATTATGGGGTCTGTAATGAAACGCGTTAAAAAAAGATTATTGGTGAGGTGAAAGTGGAATATAGCACCTTCAGAATGGAAATCAGAAAGAGACAATAATTTCGACCTATTCGTCCGTCGGCCGAAGGTAACTAAACTGGATTTTCGTTAATATTTTTTTTACTACCTATATTAAAACTAAATCTATACCTACATCAGCGATAAAATACGTAACTTTGAGAATCATGAAAACAAAGATTCGCAATTAAGGTATCAAACACTTAACACTTAGCGAAAGGGGTGTCTCTTCTAGTGGAAAATTGACGGCGCCCCTATTCCCAACGGCGATATTGTACTGCCAGCAATTTAAAATCATACGAAATTACACGAATTTGGCACTTATTTGTGAAACAAATAAAGTCTGTAATCGAAAGTCCGTCAAACAAAATTGACTTATACTTTATTTGAAATAAAACTTTTTTATAATGGTTTTCATCGCGGTTTATTTTAGAATTTAAATCCCGGCGTTTTAAAGTCTTTTCAGACTTCATGGTCACGGGTGGACATTTTGTTTATACCTATATATATTTTTTCATTTTGTGGCCTTAACACATTGATCCCAAACTAAGCAGAGTTTAAAGTATGGAAACTAGATAACTGATAATACACCTACATCATATTTTTTTGAAAAAATATTATATTTAACTATACGCATAGTATACCTACCAGTGTCGAAGGGTCCGTACAAGCCGATTACCATCGGCTTCCCTTTAGAAAATTGCCAATATCACTCACACGTGCTTAATAATATGTTATGTAACGCCTAAAAGTTTTTTATAGCAACAAAAAGTATAGCATCAATTGTAAGAACTGTCGTTGACGGTTGTGAAGAAATGTTATTTTTTAAGTAAGAACTTTCCTGCTCTGGCTTTCCTTTTTCAGACTTCCACCTTTCGCCAGTGATACCTACATAAATACACCCAGACCCGTGGGTCTACCAGATATTTGTAAGTAGTTACCTCAGTTATAATTGAGAAGTTACATAGTTATCGAAAAACTTATTTCAAAGTTTTCTGGTTCTCTTCTTGACCATCTGATACGACCCCACATTTACCTTCTTTTTCTGCTAGTTAAAATAACTTCTACTTGGTCTCCCTCTTCCTCTTTTTCCTTCTATCATGGTCTTAATTAGTGTGTCATTTTTCCTCTTCTGTTCTCTATAGCGGCTAACAGGGACAAAAAATATGCATTATTTTTTGTTTCATTTTCACCCACTGCGCATGCGCATTGTTAATTGTAGGTATATTTCAACGATTGATACAATTTTTGGGTCAAGCACCACAGGTACGGCCATTGCCTTATAACATAAGACAAGACAAGATTTTTTTTATCACGACAGAACCACTTGTTCACACTCACACTATTTCTTTTCTAGAAGTTAAAATTAAACTAGATATCCTTAGCAAGGAATTTATTGAGATAATTATAATAAGTATGTGTGTGTATATATGGTTATACCAACCAACGGATTGGTATAACTATATATATACATACACCCTTTTCTATTCTTTGCTAAGACTGTTAACTTTTTGTATTAGCAATAACTTTAATAATTTATTTGTAACATGGTGTAACGATTTCAATCCGACCCTGCATGTTTGTTTACAACGTAGTCCGTCTATCCACTTTTGTTGCAATGTGGGTACTGCTCTTGCTTAAAATAAGCTTACCCACTTTTTATTGATGTACTTTTACGCGGGTGGTTTTTGTACTTAATAAGGGAAGACACTAGCCTCCACGTCACAGGGAATCCTAGTGTGGAGGCTAGTGCACTAAACCATATTATTGTATTTTGTTTTGTAATAATAAATTTATCTTTATCTTATCTTTATCTTTATAAGGCCTTGATTGGTAATGAACATTTCACTAGCGCGATTCAGATAAAACAAATTCATACAACGCCATCTATGAGTACAAAACTGCAACTCTAAAGCATACTAGATTGGACATGGCCGTTGAAAGGTTAATTCTGAAAATTTTAACATTACCACTCCGCAAACTTGTTCACAGATACAACGTCACTTATGAACACCCCTCTTCCAGTAAAAGATCGTATTCTCATAAACTTCGAACATTCAATTTCCTGTGGCAGGCAAAATAAACAGATTACCTATTCATAGCTGATACCACCCCCACGCATGTAAGTAAAGGTACCTACATAATAATATTTCAAAGAACAATATGATATCGCAGTAACGTTCAAGTTTAAGGATACACGTGGGTGTATAAGCAGGTATTTAATTTTTAATATCATATACAGTCAGCAAAAACAAGTTTCCAAAATTAAGCAATTATATTTAATTGTGTTATGGGTACTAGGAACGGATATAATACTTAAATACATTTTTTTTTTTCGAAATACATACATATTATAGATAAATTACACCCAGGCACAGAACAAACACTCGTGCTCATCACACATAGATTTATCCTGGGTGGGTTCAGGGTCTCTAACCACTACGCCATCAGGTCAGTCTGTAGGTACCTGTAATGTACTTAGAAGGCTAGCATAGGCTAAATATAGTTTGGTTGTTATTCGGTTAAGTAATTTTTTTGACAATTGTGTTAAGTAATGAATATGTATGCCAAAGATTTTGTCAAATTTGACAAAGGCTGTCAAAATTGACTGGTGACTCTCGCTCTGGATCGTTTATAATTAAAAAGCTGGTCATCGCATGATAGAAACTTTTGGACCGGGAACGTTCAGTAGCGGGTTTTAAATTTGCACTGTGGACGATTTTTGTAATTATGTAGTAAAATGAACAAAAAGTATTGTCAAGTGTAAATTAAATTTATTACATCCCTACTAATATTACAAATGCGAAAGTAACTTTGTCTGTCTGTCTGTTACGCTTTCCCGAGAAAGAACATAGGATAGTTTTTATCCGACTGCACAAAAATAAGGTAATGTTTTGGCGCAATAACCGATATACACGCAGGCGAAGCCGCTGTCGGAAAGCTAGTTTTTAATAATTACAATATGTAAAGTGATGTTGCGCACCGCGGCACGAACTAGGTATATAAAATATTATATACCTGTATAAATGAGTGTAAAAATTTTCTGTCAACTGTACATTTAGTTATTTATCTACATATTTCAGTGCATTTAGCGTACCTATACCTACAAACGGTCTCGGGTCCATTAGTTAAAGTGGTTGTATAAGGAAAGAAAGGTTACGCATAATAAAATATTTCTGATATATTGTTACACCGGCCCTACGTGATGTTCTAACGTAGGCCCATTATCATGTCTGCTTGACAAATCCAAAATAATGTACGAAATTCGTTGGAATAAGGTTGAAATATTTGGTAAAGGAATACTTTAGCGGTGTGGAAAATGGAATTTCGCTGTAGAATATTTTGAGGCTAGTTAGGCTTTAGTAGACGTGTTTTGGAGAGCCCGTTAAGCCGTCAGTCCTGCGCCCGATTTTCTGGACTCTGAAAGTGAAGGGAATAGAGAGTACACGAGTGTTTGCGCTGTGCAGTATAGCACCTTTTAACTGAATCCCCGGGTGGTAACAATAAAGTGGTGGTAGGCTTTGGCCGTGGTTAGTGACCACCCACCAGACAAAGTCGAACTGGCAAGTGGTCTTGCCGTCTTCCGGTGCAATGTCTAGTGACACCGTTTAAAAGGGTGGGTTGGAATTGTTGCTCCTTAATGGTTTCTAACTATATGGAGCCTCATTCCGCTGCCATTTTCTCACCGAAAATCATTTGTAATCACAACTGAATATATAGGGAACTACAGAATAATATATAGTGGGACATTAACACACGGTCATCTGATCCCAAACTAAGCAGAGCATGTACTATGGAAACCAGATAACTGGTAATATACTACATATAATACTTTTCTTTTGTAAATATATACTTAAATATAGATAATTACACCTAGACACAAGACAAACAGACATATTTAAACAAATGTTTGTCTCAGGTGGGAATCCAACCCACGACCTGCAGCGTGAAAAGCAAGTATCTTACCGACCACGCCACCGGCCCGTCGAATAGAATAGAATAGACTGAACTATATAGGGCAGGCGCGTCCCAGTCCCATCTTAAACAAGCAATATTTTGTCAAATGCAAACTTATTTCAAAATAAAAATAACTGCGGCGACATCGAAACTAAGAAAACTGCTTTTTCAACTATCTTCAATTTTAAATCCCGTATTCATAAACATCTGATTAGCTCATCACTACATGATATAAAACAAAGTCGCTTTCCTTTAAAACTACGCAACCGATTTTCATGCGATTTTTTTATCATATAGAGTGATTCGAGTGGTTTATGTATATAATACATGCATAAGATACAGTGAAACTTGGTTAAGTGGGACCTGGATAAGTGAGAAACCTCCATAACTGAAACTCATGCTGAAGTCCCAACACTTTGGCACTGAATTACCTCTGTTAGTAGGACCAGGTGTATGAACATTAGTGAGGCTAAAGAAGTATGTTTATATCGTAGCAATTGGTGTATAGTCTCTGCCTGGAAAAGGCGTGATTGTGTGTATGTATGTATTTTACTATTTTTAACTGAGTGTACAAAATGCTAAACTATTTACGAATTCTATTGGTCGTCAAAGGTCTTGCGTTCTTTACAGTCCAGTGACATTTGAAGACGTTCCATTGGTATGCGGAGCCAAGGTAAGATGCAGCTCATTTCATATTCCTTTTAACATAGCTTTGGACGCTGCACTATTGAATACCTGCAGATAGGTTTTCTAAGTAAATAAAAATTGTATGTAGTTAGAGCAACAATGTTTGAAATAAAATTATCATTGGTCATTTTATTTCAAACATCGTTAACATAGGGCGACTGGTTATTAGGGTAAAACAAAAGGTTTCCTAAAGAAACCTTTTTTTAGAAACTTTTATTAAATTAAATAATTAAAAATGGTAGAAAATTCACATTTGAATTAAGCTCATCTGTGCACATAATGTGCTGTTTCCTATTTATTAATTGTTTATGTAAAGGTTTTGTGTACAATAAAGAATAAAAATAATAATTTTATGGACCATCGAGGCAGTTGTCTGTTTAACGATTAATTATTTAAACACGTGTGTTTAAAGACCTATTTTTTCTTAATTCATATGATTGTTGAAAGAAAATCAAGCAGTGAAAAATTAAAAAACTATTTTTTTTTTAATTCTGCGATAGGCTGGCGCTTGACTACAACTTGCCTGATGTTTAGCAATGATGTAGTTTACGATGGAACGCGCCAGCCCAGTATACCGATTCACTCGTGATTACGAATGATTATCAGTAAGACGGTGTCAGTGGAATGAGCCTCTTTAAGATTAGAAACCGTAAAGGAGCAACAATTCCGACCCACCCTCACTGCATGGTGTCACCAGACATCGCACCGGAACACGGCAAGACCGCTTGGCGGTGCGGCTTTGTCTGGCGGGTGGTCACTAACTACGGCCGAAGCCTACCACCAGTTGATTGTCACCTGATTTGCACCACCCGGGGACCACGTGTGGGGATTCAATTAAAGGTGCGAACCACAGACGAAGGTGACTCAGCCCCCAAGCGCCTCAATCTATTACAAACAAAACTACTAAGTAATAGAGGTATGAGATTTTTGATGAACAAATAGATTAAATAAGTCTAAAGCCTTAAGTGACGTAGAGCTAGCTAAGATATTAATAGAATTTTGTTGCCAGATATTCATTAAGTCTTTTCTTAAACAAGGTACTTATATTTATGTCAGTGATACATTTATGTAACATATTGTAAATTAGGGGTGCCAAGTGCGGGTTATTGGTTGCTACATGTTCCATAGCCCAAAAATATATCGATTTTCTCACGTGGAGCAAAATCAATTCGCTTATATATGTGCAGCTCTACATAGGATCGAACTTGAGACTGAATATTTTACAGCTGAGTCACCGCTGCACTACTGTTGCTCATGAATAATTGATAATAGTTGAAACAAAGAAATTCTTGAGAAAGTTTTATACCAAAACAAATTCAGTGAATACAGAGAATTTTAATTAAATACCGTCGGACAAACCGCTGGATTCATAATAACAAATCGTTTGTTTTTTTATTCGAGGATATTGTACGCGTTATTAAGGCACTGAACACACAGAAAACTGTCTATTGTGACAAGTTCTCAATCTTTTAACATCGAGAGTCCACTTTCGGTTAATTTCAAGAGCCAACTTTTTTTTCCCTAAGTCTTCTCTGTAGCTTTTCATGTGAACCCTGATTATTCTCTAGGTCTTTTACCTAAAAAATAACACTCTCAAAGTTGTCGCTTAAGTTGTGCATCTATGGTCTAAAACACTGCAATCAGAGTGACTTGTTGGAGTTTGTGAATATAACCGATACGACACGAGACACTAATAAATACCATTATAGAAGAAAGGATTCAAGGAAAAAGAGGAAGATGGAGATTGATAAGAAGCTACTTTAATCAAATAAAGGAGGAGGTAAATGCTGAGTCGTATTAGATGGTCAAGAAGCTGGCAAAGAGTAGACACAGATGGAAAAAACTCATCCGCCAAGAGCAAGGTTCTTAAAAAGGTAAGAAGACGAAAATATATCCTTCCAAGAACTAACAACTATCCTTCCTACAGTTATAATATGCTATTTTAACGTCTAATTTGAGCTACGGCTCTAATTGTTCATCATAACAGCATACTTCTCACATAGCTGACGTAAAATATCACTCAGTATACGAAGTCTGCAGCGTGGGAACACACCCATAAGTGCATGAAAAACGAGAAATTACCAGAGAATTGATAAGCTTATTACGCTTTAAAACCAAGTTTTGTGTTAATGATGATCCTGTAAAAGAATTACAAACGTCCATCCATCTTACAAATTGTTGCAAAGAACGCAATTTTCAAAATTCTGTCCACAATAAGTATTCTTAGTGTGCTCAGCGCCTTAAATACACTATGAAATATTTCATTGGTGCCATTAAGAGGACCGTATATTTTGTGTATTGGAGACTGTCTGTTTCATCTCTCTTGCCCATAAACAACAAGCCCTCTATGAGAATATAATAGAAGACTATTTATCGCTTTGTTTTATTTATGTCGTCTACATTATTCTTCTATTCCGAGTTACATAATTGATCATTTAATGGCTACAACAAAATACAAAAATATTGTTTTTTTGTTCTGAAATAGCCTTGTTAGTTTGACCACAACTTTCCTGATGTTATGCAATGTAGGCTACGATGAAACGCGTCTGCCTCTTATACGAATTCACTCGTGATTACGAATGATTTTCGGCAAGAATGTGGCAGTGCGATGAGGCTCCTTATCGTTAGAAACTATAAAGGAGCAACAATTCCGACCTACTCTTTTAAATGATGTCACCAGACATCGCACTGGAACATGAAAAGGCCTCTTGGCGGCGCGGTTTTGTCAGGTGGATGGTTACTAACCACGGCCGAAGCCAAATACCAGTTGTCACTTGATTTGCACCACCCGGGGACCACGTGTGTGGTTTCAAATTAGTGGTGCTCTCCCACGAACAAAGATTGTAAGCAGTCTTCAGTATTTAACAGTATAGTTAGTCAGCGGCCGACGATAGACATAGACATAAGACAGACAGTCGGATGACTTTTGGTTTGGGACTGAGTCACTTTCATCCATGGAAGTGCATTTCAACTAAATGGTCACGTGGTCTCCGGTGGTGCAAATCCGGTGGCAATAAGCTGTCAGTAAGTGACCAACTCGATAAAACCGCACAGCCAAAAACATTAATAATTTTTTAACCATTTATGAGGGTTGGTCGGAAACGTTACTCCTCCAAGTTTTCTTACCTTATGGAGTTTCATTTTGTTGCCACTTTCGATACGTTCCATCGTAGATTACATCATAACTTATCGTCAAGAAAGTTGTAGTAAAAAAAAACTTTATGGAATCGTTCGGATTTCTATACCCTAAAAAGCAGTTTTAGGCAAACATTGTTCGTTATCTAAGCTATCTAGAACTTATTACACTGTCTATATAAAGACGTTGTATCTGATATCAGTAGATGAGAGAATTTGCTAGATAACTGAACAACATGTAAATATGTGCCATTGTAAATAATGTTGCTGGCGAATCAAATGGTAAAATAGCAGGAAAGTCACAGTAAATGCTGAGCAGTATTACAACTTCACACAGTATATGCTTCGTGTGATATTCAGTAACGATTTGTCATTTTTAATCGATAAATTAATAGAAAAGGGTTTCAAAAAATTGATAGCTTATACATTTTCCTATTCCATGTAACTTTTTACGGATTAGATTAGATATTAAAAAATAAAGAATATATCTTATAAAACGTAAAATCTTGACCTCCGAAGTAACTCATAAACTCCAGTCATAGGACAGGAGTTTAATAGTGAAGAACTTGTGTATGATCTCCTTATTAACACTCAAAAAATTAATAAAATAGCATATTATACACATTTTAGGCAAAAACAGTGTAATAGTTTATCGTATATTTTTACAAAGAATTCACACTCAAGTTAAAGATACATATAAAATTTAATATGTATATAAAAAAACTGCATCAAAACAAGGCACTATAAGGCAACAAATTTGTATACTAACAGGCACACATCAATCTCATAACACTCTTCCTTCTCGTCGGGGTTAAAAAATAATACTTTGAGTCACCGACCTATTGACATCACATAGTTCTATTGGCACTCTCACGCTCGACAAATTCATGTCTCACCACTGCATGTTGTCCGACCACAAGTTAAAGAACAAATCAATCAAAATTAGCGATCTTCGTAACACCTAGCAAACTTTTTACGAATACGATTTCATACAATATTTTAAGCAAATAGCTTGTATAGCCTAAAACTTAAACAAAATATCTATTCGGTGGTCTGAGTAAAGTTACTAGTTCTCTTACTGAATAAACTTTACAGTGCAATGGGGTAGACAGAGACAATTCCAGTGACGCATGGCGATCAGATAACACGCTTTATGCCTTTATTATGAAGTTAACATTTGGCCTCGAATTGAATGTATGTTTACGATTTCTTGTCCTCTGTTTTATTAGAGATCCGTAGCACTTTTTTTGGAGCGGTTGCAAATTTTACTATACAACATTTTACTTTACCACACGTACATAATGTGATCCAGCATATGGGCCAAACGCAAAAGCCACAAACGCTGCTACAAGAAGCTAAAAGTGCTCACAAAGGTAGCTGAAGCTCGCAACAGCCTCTTGTGGCCGGGGGTAGACACTTGCAATCAATGGCTGCTGATTTTATTTCAACCAACAACAAAATGCGTGCATATTGTGTGCGTCTTTGAATCCAACAGATTAACTGAGATAAGGGAGAGAGGGGTGGGAAATCGCCAATGGGTTTAGTGACCGGTGCGGACCACAAGAAGCGAGCAGCGACAACCTTTAACGTGTGGCAGTCATCTTCGTTAACTGTGTGTGGCGCGGCGAGTCCAACACTACACGGTCAACGCTAGTACATGGCACAAATCATTCTAGCGTTCTAGCTTCAAGTGGCAGCGTTTGTGGCTGTCGCGTGAGGCCTGTGTACGGGGACACTAATTAAATTTTCAAATAGGTATGGATTCTACAGAGAGAGTATCTCATTTTGCACCAAACGTCAGTGTCTCTCGTAGGATCACCAGCTTCAAGCTCGGTTTATTCACAAATTCTACCCCGCCGGCACAGGGTATCCCATTGGACACCCTGTGCCGGCGGGGTAGATTACATTTAAAAATACGGAATTCCTCTAGAACCTTGTCTTTTGAAAGGTCCTGGGTTCAATCACCGGTTGTGCCCACACATCTGTGTGAGAAATGTCATCGCTTTTCAATGTCAGTATAAGAAAACATCCATCAACCTGCACTTTGCCAGCGGCTTAACTCTCTCAACTCAAAGATAGTTGAGAGGCGCCGTGCACATATGCGAGATACTGTTAAGGGTTGTAGTGATACGGAACTCCATACAAACATGACCAACTTGCGCTATCCACGCTGGAACTCCTCTGTGACCAGTCATAACTACACAACAATGTATTAGAGTCATTTATACTGACAGATCTTGTTTTTATTTACTAGAATAAGTTAACTAGGATTAAGTTGCTTAATAAACTTGAATCACATTCTAGAGGGGTATTATTTTCTTCTTTCATTTTGGTCACTCAAGAAATACATAGAAATGAAACAATCTTCCCCAGTTGAATTAATTAAAAATGTTTTTTTTTACGTTTGTATTGCTAAACCTCAAGAACGGTATAACAAATTTGACTGATTTTGGTTTCGAAATATGCGCTGCAGTTCGCTGGGACCGTTATTAGTAGGTATACCTACTTAAATAAGCTGTACTTATTTATAAAAACTAAAATAATAAAAGAAGGCTTGATACTGATTCTAATGGTAGTTACGTAAGCAATAATCGATCTTACTGCCTGTTACTTTACTAGGGCACGAAAAAAAAGATTCTTACCAAAAAATACCAAAGTTAAACACCGATGACATTGCTCTAGCATGCCGTTAACATAGGGCTTGCACCCTTTAGTTTTTTAATAATTCTCGCGGCTCCTTTGTCATAACACCGGTCAAGTACGATTCGAACCCGTACTTAAAGGGTCCAAACTACTTTTAGAGGTATTTTTATATTTTACAAGTTGGCTCTCTATTACTCATTAACTTGTTAGCCGTGATAGTTTACTTTTCTATTCGTCTTATATACTACTAGCTTGATTTTTTTTACTAATCTGAGAACGATTTAGCAACTAGAGGGGGTGGGGAGAGCACTTGATTCTAAAACCAAAATTAAGTTTAATTAATCGAACCGTTAATGGAAAGCATTCACAACATACATCTAACATTTATATACAACATAACGATAATATGTCACTTGATAGGACTGACGAAAACACAATATCTACGATGTCGTGTTCTTTAAATAAACTGTATTTTTTTTACGAATTTTTCGGCGGTTTGAAGAATCGACGAGTATTTGTTTTGAATCCTATCATTGAGTTACTCCAACGGATTTTATCGCGGTTTATTTTAGATTTTAGATCCACACGTTTCAAAGTCTTTTCAGACTTCATGTTCACTGGAGGTCTGAGTTATTTGACGTCCAAAAATATTAATCATAACTATTACTGCCTACCTACAATCAATATTATTTAAGTTGCATTCCGATTAAACAAACTGAGCTCACAGTGTCTTGAATTCTAAGTTGATTTTGCTTGGGTTTTGGTACAAGTAAATTAAGCACTGGGTCCAAGCTGGTGGTATATTCCAACCATTTTCTTTGTTAAAATTAGGGTGTTTTTTAATTTCAATAGCTTTGCGAATCATTCTTGTTAGAAAGCAAGCAAGCAACTAAGCATCAAAAATCTCCGTATCGTTATCATCCGAAAACGTACCCAGAAGGCTAGCAGCATTGCAGCGTTGGATAGCAATGCTGATCCTTTTCCTAATCCCTTAGAAACTGATTGGTACCTAACCTAACGGATATACAAGATCGAATTGAATTTTTAAAATAATAGACCGTCCAATTACTATTTGCAAATTTGAATTACGAGTGACGCAGAAATATCTTTATCTGTTACCAGTAAACATTCAGATATACGCTGCTTAGACCTGTCAACAATAGTGATGGGTGACGCATCGATATTGAGTTATCGATAAACATACAAATATAATGCTGTTGTGACTAATCAGACGATTTCTGAAAAGGCTCGACTGGCTATCTACAATGGCCTGTTATTATTTACGCTAATGTATGGAACATTGCGTGTGGCAGTAAAAGCTTGAACTACAATTAATTCTCTACGAAGTATGTGTGGTGTAACTTAACTTTCGCTGATCTCATTGGTTATGTCCTTCAAAAGGGACAGGTGCGTAGCACTCACAACCGTCGCATGTGTGACCAGATGTATAAACATTAGTGAGGCTTAGGAAGTATGTTTAAATCGAAGCAAGTGGTGCTCTATAATCTCTGCCTACCCTCATGGGAATGAGTAGTGATAGTATGTATAATAATATAAGTAATTATAAATAATAAAGTGTTAATTTAATATATAAATTACTCTGAATTAAATAAAAATTGACACGCAGACGCCTAATAATATTTTTTAAACATTTTGAATAAAAAATCGCTCCTTCTGCATTATCATTGAATTTGATTGGCAGTGTACCACGTCATACGGATGTATAACATTTACCTAGGTGTGTCGTCATTCGAAATTTCGCTTGTATGTATTGCCGCAATTTTTGGGTCATACAAAAAATAAGAAAAAAGTTTTCAATATTCTATTTTATGTCTCTGAAGGACAAACCAAAAAAAAATTAGTCATTCTTGTTTTATTTATAGCTACGCGTAAAGCATTTGTGTATCCTAGAATTCATTATAAATCATGTAAACCATAACCATACCTAATATTCTTTTCAAACATGGTTTCGATCAGGTTTCTGTTCTCAAAAATATCGCATAGCAACATATTCTGTTACATTACGTTTTATTGAATTACATTTTCCTTCCTGTTTGCAAAATAACAGAAAATAAATGTTGAATAGGTGCCTATTCGAATACAGGTTGCGATATTATCTTGACTTTGTTATTACTTAGTGATACAATAAGAATGGATAGGAAAGGTACAAACAATGATAGGAAAACCATTCTATTAACCTGTAACACATTTTATTAAACCATTCGCTAGAAAATTAATACTCACAGATGTTAGGTATTGTCTTAGATTTACGCGAATATCACACATTGTAATAAACCTACTTTATAACGGATTTTATCGTGGTTTATCTTGGGACACAGTGGTTAATTTACTTGTACCAAAACCCAAGCAAAATCAACTCAGAATTCCAGACACTGTGAGCTCATTTTGCTTAAATCGGAACGCAATTTAAATAAAAATGTTTGTAGATAGTTAGTAATAATTGTGATTAATATTTTTTGACGTCAAAACCTCAGTCCATCCGATACAACATGAAGCCTGAAAAGATTTTGAAACGTCGGGATCTAAAATCTAAAATAAACCGCGATAAAATCCGTTAAAAAGTAGTTTTATTTCAACTCACAGATGTTACTTATGGAAATACAGTGCTAAAAAAAAATTAAAATATTTTTTTTTAAATCGAGCTTAGATTTGGATTGCACTATTCCGCTATTTTGATGTTATTCTTACATTTAATGGACAAACGTAATATAATATAATGTAATATATAGCAGAGGTGGCGGTAAGAACCTCGCCTTGGAAATATAAGGTCGCGGGTTTAAATCCTGGTCGTGCCCACACATCTTCGTGTGAATTATTTCATCGGCACGTCTAAAAACTAATCATTTGACGATATGTGACATTCACCAACCCGCACTTGGCCAGCGTGTGCGGATTAAGGCAAAAATTGTATTTGAATTACTTTCTGGCATGTGATCAACTTTATAATTGGATTACAATGGATTTAAAGAGACGTTTTAGTTTTTCACAGTCAATTAATTTTAAATTCGAAAATATCGACAGTATCGGTAACAAAATTTATCACATCTCTATTCCACATCGATAAGATTACCCAAAGTCTATTCTACTGTTTCAAAAGGGTATAACATACCGAAAACTATTTGAGGGGTGAAAAAAGGTGTCTCGTAAATCCTTCGACCAGACCTTGAAGAAAATTGTTTTCGCCACGAAAACATAATGGAAAATGGTGTTCGGATTTCCAGTTTGTTCAGTCCACAGACCATAAAACATACGTATTCTAACATTCTAAGTAGGTGTTGTCAACTTCAACGGATCTGGCGCTTCAACGTCGAAAATTGAAAAATATATGTTTTATGAGTATTTGTCTTTGAAAGTAATTTGGGGAGATTTTTTAGTCATGGGAGAAATTTGGGAATTTTTGGAAATTTGATTTCTGGGATCCAAAATCTGCTCTGGGTACCTATGTGTTCGTGATCGAACAATCAAACAAAATTTTGATGCTGAAATACTGGATTTAATAGTTAAACTTGAGATAAGGTAGAAAAATAGATTTGATTTGCTTAGTTGTAGATTTTAGAAAATGTAAATTAAATATGGACGATGAGTGAGTGAAGTGAGCTGCGAGCCGAGATCGGGCGCTTGTTCCGCGCGATGTTCGTGTGGGTACTCGGCGTAAACACTATGTATTTATGTACACGGCTACACATGAAGCTATAAATTTCCAGTATAAGCTGACCTCTCGTCGAAGGGAAATCCTATACAATGCGAGAACAGATTTTACTGGAAATGTACAAAAGTTGATTAAGTTACCTACACACTTAAGTATCGTGACGAAAAGAGAAAATAATAATAATAATAGTTTATTGATACACTCAGTTGCAAAAGTTAATGATAACAATGTTTTGTATAGTGATTATAACATTATGGAGTTTTATAGTCACAGTGCGGATTGCAACTGTCATCTAAGCTAGATTACGGAGTAACCTGGGTCTAGTCCTAGTCCTTTTCCCCAAGGATATAATAAGCTAATAAGTAAGCTTGTCATTAGGTAGTATACAGAGAACAGTAAGGAACTTTACTTAAGTTATATATCTCCTAGGTATATGACCAATCAGGTAATGAGGACGAGTGTTTATTTATATAGAGGAGACATCTAGTAACAAGATTCGATGCTCTGTGGCACAATTTATCTTAGATTATGAGTTTTCTTACATAATAATGTATTTGCATATTGTTTATGCCCGTTTAAACATTATTTTACCTCGTACTAAACTATTTTTATTCTTAACTAGCGGACCACGCAGACGTCGTTTTGCCCGGTAAAGCAGTGTCATCTACCGGGTCTCAGACCTACCGAATATAACCATCCAAATATAACTGCAGCTGCTTATGACATGAATACCAAGTATTTCTCCTTCGGCTTTCCTTATATCTTATGTCGCCCGGTTTTTGGCCTTCAACTCTTCATTATGTTTAAATCAATCACTATATTTAGATCCCATACGTAATAGGGGGCGAGCCTATTGCCGTTCTTCGGGCACAATTCCAAACTTCGAGCTGCTACTAAGATTCTCTAAGTACATTAGCAGTCTTTATGCTCGAGCCGGGATTCAAACTTACCACTGGACAACCGCGGTAGCTTGCTAAATACGTCCCCAATATTTTCAATTGCAAAACGCGCTATAAATTACCGAGACAAAGTTTATACAAAAGATCTATAAAATCTACAGGGACCGGCCAGACTTATTTAATAAAAACTATAAGTTATTTTTCTGAGTGCGTGACTCCATGTTTGATTTATTTGATTAAATCCCTTGGCCCCAGATATAATCTCAAGTAATCAATCTTACATTGAAATAAAACTACTTTTTTTTTCAATGTGTGATATTCGCGTAAATCTATGACAATACTAATCAATCTTACTTTCTAAAGTAGATTATTATACGAAAAGTTCTTTAAGTAATTTAAAAATCAAACATTCGACTGCAATGCACTTAAAAACTGCGTATTTATTGTGCCTAAAGACAACAATTAATAGAGTAATACTTGTATATATTTGTGATCTCCTTTCACAGACTCACTTTCGGTACCACAGAAGCAAAACGGCTTCAATAAAACCCTTTTTACGCACTATGTTCTGATACGACTATCCCTTGTTATATGTTAATCTGTTATCTGTACCTGTACCTATTTAATAAAATAAATAAATAAAGTCGTGTAAAAAGAGTCAAAGTGAAAAAGTCTGACTTTTTAAATATATGTCCCTTTGTCCAGTTCGTTTAAAATTAAATTGTTAACATTTCAAATGTTCATTTAAAACCAAGTTCGAATCCCGGGGAAAAAAAATTAACTGTACACCCGCCAACTGGGCTCACCCAATTTTTGTAGTTTTACATTACTAGAATCCGCCCAAGGTTACGCCCGCGTTGGCCTTTTTGGAAAACACTTTCTTAGTGCACCCCTAGACCTCATATGAAACCTATGTGCCAGAGTCATTAAATTAAACCTGGCAATTTCCACTCTATTTTTTTTTTAATCAAAAAATTCCTTCTTGTAAAAGTCGGCTGAAAACAAGTTATAATTAACGGTAGATTTTCTATCTCTTTCTGATTAGCTCAACTGCTTTATAAAGTTCTTCCCACTCGCTCTATAAGATCGGCTTTAATATCCTTGGACTATGATTAAACCTACATAGGATCCACCAAGCACCGACTACATACTTACAAGACATCACTTTCTTCAAATATTGTATGAAATTGTAATTGCCTCTTGCCACTGTTAATCTCCTCTTCTTTGCAGACCTCTAAGCAGAGGTCATATATTACTTTTCTTTTCTAAATACATACTTCAATATAGATAATTACACCCAGACTCAAGACAAACAGAAATGTTCATCACAAAAATGTCTGACTTGGGTGGGTTGACAAACCCACGACCTGCGGTGTGAAAAGCAAGTATCTTACCGACCAAGCCACCGGCCCGTCAATGGCAATTTGAATGAATTCCAGTAACTCGTCGGGTATAAGTTAAGTTGTTGTGATCCCATATCTAATGCATGCAGCGGCCATCCCTGCGCTTGTGAATTAAATATGAGTGATTAGTGGACATCTGTACCCTTACTACTAGTGGTCAATACGAAAAAAAATTTCGAATATTTTCATAATCCTGTCAAGATAATAAATTACAATGCAAAAAATCTACAAACTATTTTATCAATTCTATATCCAATCTATTTTATTCTATTTCTATAAGTACCGCGCCTTAGGTAGGGAGCGGGGAAGTGGGGAGTGAGAAAGAAAGAACAAAAAAAAGAACGGCAGCGTTTATATGCTCTTTGATGACGGCAGAATGACAAAATGGAGCAACTGTTTCCCACCCCCCACTTCCCCGCACCCTACCTAAGGCCCAGCACAGCGGTTGTGGCCAAGCATTAAATTTTATTTGGATCGAACGTTTTGAACGAGAAAAATGAATTTGAAAATGCATTTTGACAGGTTGAAGACAGTATTCGAAAACATTTTTCGTATTGTCAAACTAGTACTAACGGTACTATACTCGAGCGCAGTCAACACATATACGAATTTTGATTGGTTCTTTCAGTTCTTGTTCTTGAACGAACAAAAAAAAATTGCTCGTAGCGGGACGATAATATAGTAATATAAGTTAGTCGAGTGCGGTGTCTATAGGTATTTGGTCGGCGACTTTCAGTTAAAAGTTGGAACTTTACTATGACATAAATATGGAATCGAATCTAGGTCAGGCAGTGTTATCTCCGCATCCCAGTGCATCTGGCTATGATTGGTACATTCACTTTTTCACAAATTGAATTTTTATAGCATAAACCTAACGAATCTAACGCAAGCTAGATTTTTAACCGACTTAAAAAGCAGGATCATAGCAATACTGATATCTATATTAAACTAACGGACTCCGCAGACGTCGTCCTGCCCGGTAAAACAGTGCCATCTACCGGGTCCGAAAATAGATTACGACCGACACTCAGGCCTACCGAACATAGTTATAAGAATTCATAAAAATCGGTCAATTCGTTTCGGAGGAGTTCTTTTTCTCTGCGTAAGAAGCATCCTCGTACTTCAAGGAATATTCTAAAAAAAGAATTATCGAAATCGGTTCAGCCGATCTTGAGTTATGCGCTTACCATCACATTTTGCGATTCCTTTTTATACTATAGATGATTCTTCGTGTCGATTTTAATTTGTTTGTCTTAACTTTTTCTTAACATTTTCACTATACCTAAATGTAAATACAGTACTATATTGCTCACATTACATAAATTTATATGCAATTACTTATACGTAAAGGCTTGTAATTGGCTTAATGTTTCATACTGTGATTTCTATTAAAGTTGTTTTTAGCTGTAAGCCTTCCAGAATGTAATAAATAAATAAATTTTGCCTCTCTCTTAGGAATTCTCTACAAATGGGGCTGAATCACTTTCGTTCGTTGAAGTACACCTTTTATCTGAAACCCCAAAAGTGGTACCCGGGTGGTGAAAATCAGGTGACAATAAACTGTTGTTAGACTCCGACGGTGGTTAGTAACCACCCACCAGACAAAGCCACACCGCCAAGCCGTGTTTCGATGCGATGTCTGGTGACACCATGTCAGGAGGTGGGTAGGAATTGGAACTCATTCCACTGCCACCTTCTCACCGAAAATCATTTGAAATCACAGTAAATCAATATATTGGGCTGTCAATCGGAAGCCTATTTCAAATTAACAATAATTGTGTTTCCTAAAATTTACGCGAATATCACACATTAAATTAAAACTTTTTTATAACGGACTTTAAATTGGTTTATTTTAAATTTTAAATCCTGACATTTCAAAGTCTTCTCAGACTTTGTAGTCACGGGTGAACTGAGGTATTTGACATCCAAACTTAATGATCACAATTATTACTGATAAACAATATATTAATTAACGTAACTTGTTTGTAGGTAGTGAGTAATAATTGTGATTAATAATAAGTTTGGACGTCAAATACTTCACCCGTAACCATGAAGTCTGAAAAGACTGAAACGAATCTAAAATAAACCGCGATAAAATCAGATAGATTTTATTTAAATATAATAGATCAGAAAAGTGTGACATGTTTTTTTTTATTGATAATGGTTTACAGATTGTGTAAGTTTAAATAAAAAAATATTCATAAAAAGAACCGCATTTCTAAACTCAAATAAACCTCCTTTCTATATTAGGTAAAGGTAGTTTTACTAGAGATAAATTTATTACCTAACTTTACTATCTACTACAGTCCAGTGAATTACTCTTTTAGCACACATTCCGAAAAATGGGGGACCCGATCTAACATCGTCACGTCCCCAGTACAGCGTAGTAACAGGTTTTATTTTCCGGAAAATTGGCAAGTCATAATAATACGCTTAGTCATAAATAAGGATCGACATTGGCCCTCGCGAGCATTTCCTTTCACGCTACATTTCACGTTACCGTGAGCTTAGTGTGGACTGCGACTTAATGACGTTGCGATTTTTTTTATACTGAAGCACGAATGTCGTCAAATGCAGTTGTGTAGAACCTGCATAGTATGTAAATCATTGTATCATCAATCAATAGATAGAACTGCGTTTGCGTCAAATTAAAGACTGTGTAGAATTACGTATACAATGCAGCAAACTGAAGTTGTGTGGAATCCGTAATGTATGGTCGCGTATGTGTCAAAATAACGGCTGTAAATAATTACGAATGTTGAAAACTGCAGCTCTGTGGAACCTACGGAATTGCAAATAGGTAGAATTGCGTTTGTGTGAACATGATGAGATGAGACCCGTCTTGATCATCACGTCTCATTTCGTCTCATCTTGTCTCATCTCGTCTCATCTCGTCTCATCTCGTCTCATCTCGTCTCATCTCGTCTTCATCATCACGTCTCATTTCGTCTCATCTTGTCTCATCTCGTCTCATCTCGTCTCATCTCGTCTCATCTCGTCTCATCTCGTCTCATCTCGTCTCATCTCGTCTCATCTCGTCTCATCTCGTCTCATCTCGTCTCATCTCGTCTCATCTCGTCTCATCTCGTCTCATCTCGTCTCATCTCGTCTCATCTCGTCTCATCTCGTCTCATCTCGTCTCATCTCGTCTCATCTCGTCTCATCTCGTCTCATCTCGTCTCATCTCGTCTCATCTCGTCTCATCTCGTCTCATCTCGTCTCATCTCGTCTCATCTCGTCTCATCTCGTCTCATCTCGTCTCATCTCGTCTCATCTCGTCTTATCTCGTCTCATCTCGTCTCATCTCGTCTCATCCCGTCTCATCTCGTCTCATCTCGTCTCATCTAGTCTCATCTCGTCTCTCAGACGATATGAGACGTAAGGAGTCAAAAAGAGATAAAATGAGAGAAGATCCAGAAGACATTTTTGTGCGGGCACGATTAAAGACTTACCAACTCTATTAAATCTTGTGTTATAGTTTTCTTGCAAAAAAATGTTTTACCCGCTACGTCTTGTCAACATATTTCCACCCGTTCGGCATTTAGTTGTTTATTGATGACATATATTATGTCCTATGTCCTTTCATGTTGTAACTGTGATGTCGTAACTGTAGTGACAAGACTCATTCACGAGATTTTTTTCTATAGACTGTATATTTTTAGTTTTAGATAGAGATATTGAAAAGAATGTTTAGTTTATTGATTTGTTGAACAACTTCCCATCGGGTTAACCTACTTCGGTTGAATGTTTCTAAAATAATATACTAAAATTCTTTGTAATTATGTAAAAATATTTTATGTATGTACAATATCACCTATACTATAAGTGGCTATAAGTAGAATTAAAATAAATAGAAGATATACTCTACATATTTTTTGAGATGCAAGTCTACATAAAAATAGTCCGATTTCTTTTCCTACCGTGCAGTGAATGACTGGTAACTACTTAGAAACACTGCCAAATAACTCAGTAGGCTTTATTTCTTCTTTTAATTAATCATATTTATCAATTACATTTTATTTAGTATGTTGTATTAGAGCGACTTAATTTCAAGCGTTTTATCCGTGGATGGTCTAAAATTTTATAATACGCTTTAAATAACGTAGATTTTACGACAATAATTTTAAATTTGTTGATATTATTTGGAAGTTTATTATAGAAACGTATGCACTGCCGCATAAAAGAGTTACTGATTTTGTGGAGAAGTAGATTATGTACTGATTTCTATGCCTTACAGCATAGAAAGTTTATAAATAAACTTTTACGGCATAGAAATGAAAATAGATCTATAATCATCAACCATGACAACCATTCTTATTTTTTTGCTGTTGTGTTCATTTATAAATTTGCCAGAAAAATTACATATTACCAGATATTCTTTATCCTCCCCCCTCTCCCCTCCCTCCAGATTCCCCCATGTGGAGTCAGTTCCTGTGGTGCTAGTGGTATGAATGAATACCATACTTTACGACCATTTCCAGACCATTTTTAGTCGCTACGACCCAACGAACTAGTAAACCGACTTCTAATTTGACGCAATTGTATTCATTATATCTAATATTATTTCTATGACATTAATTATCATATTTGCATGTCTAATTTCTTGACTAAGTGTTTGAAACATGGACTAGTTTTAAGACCTCTTTATGTACAACGCTTAAAGCAAATAAAGAATTATTATTATTATTATTATTATTAACAGACACAGATACACGCGTGAAACATAAAACACATTTTTTGTGGAGAATATAAACCTGCGGTGAAACACTTCCCCTTTCACAATATGGCCTCAACTATTTACCATGTTTTCACCAATTTTCCGTAACATTCGTACGTTCGTAATGTACTTATCCTTGGAACCGATCGGTTAAACCGTCCGATCGTTATAGACCCTTTGTTTTACGGAATCGCTTCCTTTCTCCTGTTATGGGTAAGATAAAACTGAAGACCTATCACTGTTTCTAGTTTCATTCGGACGGATACGAATTAAAAAGTACCTACTGGACCGATTCAGATGAAGTATTCCTTATAAAAAAGATAAAAAGACTTCACCAATATCGTTACAGTGTTAAGATTTATCTTTTTATAATTGTAATTTGAAAAACACCTCACACCAAAAAATAACAATAAGCAAAAGACCCACCACGCATATTGAGTATTTATAAGTATGGGTATTTTTTTATTTAGTATGGGTATTTTCTTTGCTGCGGTAGATCACTTCAAAGAAAAAAGCTGACGTCTTTGGAACGGCTAAATCGGACTTTTGTAAAACATATCTCAAAACTTGTTTTCAATTAGAACAACCCGCACTGTAATCAGTACTTTCGTTTAAGTGCTATAGTGTCATATACTTAACAGTCAACTTATGAAAACAAAACTTATAAGATATTTTTTGTGAAATTACGAAGTTTTTGATAAAAAATTATATAATATTATAGTTGCACTGGTAATAAATAATACAAAAACTACTAATAATAAAAACAAAAAAAGTATCTAATATACGAGTTTATGTAAAATAAGTACCCAATTTAAAAGTAGGAACTTCGAAATATTATCCGTTCGAACGGAAACCGTAAATAATAGTAGTGCTTCTGTTATGGGTAAGATAAAACTGTTTTCCGCAATTTTCGCGTCGGGTAAATTAGCCCCGGGGCTGATTATCGCTGGTCAGAGAATGGTACTTTTATTAGCGGTAACAGTTTTGGGGTTATGTTCAAGTAGTTTGGGAGAAATTATGTTGATAGGCTATTGTTGTATTCTTAGATTTGTTTCTAAGTAAAAGTAATAGCCCACGGGCAGCTGGATAATATGTTACAATTATTACCCAACTACGTGAGGAGGAGTATGTAATATTTCTTTGGCTCGCTCTAGAGCCTAAACGGCTTGTCCCATATGATTTTGAGAGGTGTTATTAGATTCGTCTTAGTTTTGAGAATGACACTAAGTACACACGGCTGTGTAGCCGTGATGTGTATCAAGCTAAACAAATCCAGCTTAAGCTGACCTTTTGTTGTATGGTAATCCTATACAATGCTAGATCAGCTTATATTGGAAATGTATAACTTGATGAGTAGCCATGTGTACATCAAAATCATTTAAAAAAAATGTTTTCTCTTTCTGTTATTCAAACAATCAAATTGCCGGATGTTGACGCAGTCGGTTTGTTTATGCTTGACTACAACTTTTCTATTTATAAGCGATGCGCGATGATGAAAAGCGCTTCTCCAGTAAATACCGATTCAAACAGATGAATTACAGCTATCAGGAAACAGAGATGGGAAAGTTTGCACAATAAAACCGAAATCTTGGGAGCAAAGCGCTGTGTGCGTATTATGGGCATTGTAATATAAAAAACAGGCCATGTGATTAGATTTAACAACATTGTTTATGGGACAGCGAAACACCGTGAAACAAATTTAACTTAGAACATGATAGTTTTATGTCATCCTAGCATTACCTTTACGAGAGCCACATAAAAGTTATAAGTGCAATAAACTTAAATAAAACTCAGCACCCTTATTCCTCTTTACGATTGTGGAGGCCTATCAGAATACATACAGTATAAATTCTAGCATTTTCGCAAAAAAATATGAAAGAGTATTGTAAAAACTATCGTGAAGAAATTTTTACACGTAAAAAATAGTACTATCTCGAGGTTGGGAATAGTCCCCAGTAAAGAGCAAAAAGCTCACCCCATATCACTTAATAGCTTCCGCCTGCAGCGTATTACGATAAAAAGTATCCTATGTACTATACTAGACTATTTTTGTGCCAAATTTCATCAAAATCTACCACGTAGTTTTTGCGTGAAAGAGTAACAAACATCCTCATATCCACACCTCTTTTTTATTCTTCGTTAGGCTGGCGCTTGACTACAACTTGCCTGATGTTAAGCAATGATGTAGTCTACAATGGAACGCGCCAGCCCAGTATACTGATTCACTCGTGATTACGATTGATTATCGGTGAGAAGGTGGCAGTGTAATGAGCCTCCTTAAGGTTAGAAACCTTAAAGAAGCAATAATTCCGACCCCCCCCTGTCTGCATGGTGTCACCAGACATCGCACCGGAACAAGGTAAGGCCGCTTGGCGGTGCGGCTTTGTCTGGTGGGTGGTCACTAACCACGGCCGAAGCCTACCACCAGTAGATTTTCACCTGATTTGCACCACCCGGGGACATGAAAAAAAAAACTTGTGTCATGAAAACCAGATATCTGTTACACAATATATCAAAAAAAGAGAACTTATAATAATAATAATCTTTATTGAAATATAAATAAAATCATACATTACAAATTTTCGATAACAGCTACATTAATTACAAACTGTGTCGTAGCTACTATCAGCCACCTCCTGGAGATTCAAAGATCAACGTTCCTTATTCATAACATAAACTAACCAGTTGCTTCTTTCTTCCATGCAATAATAGACTTTTCTTTTGTAAATAACTATTATACATACCCCCGTATTCATAAACGTATTATAAGCTCATTATAGCTAAAATAGGTTTATAATTCGTTCAACTTTGTCTGTCATCTTGATATTTATACTAGTAAGAAAGAGACAAAGTCCATTTTAACTAAAGAGTCTTAAAAGATTTTAATAAAAAGACCGTTAACTAATATAATAATACAATATGTAAATTAACAATAGGCTTTCCCGCTAACCCGTAATACTCGTAATATAGCACATAAAGATACTAAAAATAATATTCACATCATTAAAAAAAAGAAACAAAAATGAAGTATCAAAATAATTTAATAAACAGATACGAAAAAATTATACTTAAAATACGCACTTTTCTATCATTGAAGAAGAATTATAAAGAAGAAGGGTGACATCGTTAGATACTATCCGCGCCACTAGTTTGATTTTTAAACGGTTTTATTTAGCTCACCCCGTTTGTTTTATTTATTATTTATTCTTGGGTCAAATTTAGTAATTCAAATTTCACCCTCTTCCTGTGAACCGATTAATCTGAAATTTTGTATACACTTTGGATTTTGGTGACAATACAATTATGTTTATTCATTATTATTATAAATTCAAGATGGCCGCCGCTACAAAATGGCGGATAATTTATGTTTTATCAATCCCATCAACATGGGTATCAAATGAAAGGGCTCAACAAGCAGAATACAATATACTATAAAAAATTTAAATCCAAGATCGCGGCCGCTACAAAATGGCGGATAACGTAGGTTTTATCAATCCCATCAACATGGGTATCAAATGAAAGGGCTCAACAAGAAGAATACAATATACTATATAAAATTAAAATCCAAGATGGCGGCCTCTACAAAATGGCGGATAACTTAGGTTTTATCAATCCCATCAACATGGGTATCAAATGAAAGGGCTTGACAAGAAGAATACAGTGCACTATACAACCTCAATATTTAAGATGGGCGCAGCCACTAAATGGCGTATAATAATAAGATTTAAATTTAGAAATTGAATCTGTAATTTAGGTATCTGATTAATCCAGCCTGAATCCACCGCCCAAGTCAAGATTTTGTATCGTGTTGAGGACTGCGTGGCGTTAGGGTGGCTAAAAATGATACGTCGTTAGCGGTACACCACCCAAGTTAAGGTGAAAGGTTAAAACGCGCCGAGAACTGTATGGCATTAGGGTGGATAAAAATGATATGTCGTTAGCGTTTTCCCCTCAAGACTCAGGCGCATCTTGTTGTACATAGCCTTGCCCCGTACTGTAAAATTGCCTGTTCAGAAAGATGGTCGCATAACAGGTATGTCACCACTGTCCGGAAAATATTTGCGAATAATGAGGCAAAAATGGCATCAGACAGAATTTTTGATTGTCGACGAGATTTCCATGGTGTCTTATCAAATGTTATGCATGATGGACGCTCGATTAAGGAAAATTAAGAACTGTGAAAATGAGTTTTTTAGAGGAGTAAACGTATTACATTTCGGTGATCTTTTACAACTGCCTCCTATAAAACGATCAGGAACGCCTGTTTTCAAACAGCCAGAACATCTCCAACCAGCTACACATCTCTGGCGTTTATTCACGCTGTGTGAATTAACTGAAAATATGCGTCAGCAAGGTGACCAGACTTTTATTGATATTTTGAATGCTTTGAGAGTCGGTGAGCTAACAACCCAACATTTTAGTATTTTAATGGGAAGACTTCTTCAAGACACGAGTGATGAGTTTGCAATAGACAAAGCGTTAAGGGTATACCCCACAAATCAACAAGTTAACGACCACAACTCTGCTGTATTGAATTTGTACAGAAATAATGGTGCACGCATTTACAAAATAAAAGCGCAGGATCAGCTAGTACACGCCACACGAAATGCAGACAATGTGGATATAGCTACTATAATACCAGCTGATATCAACAAAACTGGGGGTTTACCAGCGGAACTGGAAATATTTGTGGGGGCAAAAGTCATGCTACGGTCCAATATTGACGTTTCAAAGGGATTAGTAAATGGCGCTATAGGCTACATCAACGAAATCGTTTGGCCTCAATTTCGTCGAACTCAGATGTATGCAACAGATGTACCTTCCGTCCGACTTGATTTCGCAAGAGACGGAGTACATCTTATACACCCGAAAGCCATACAGTTTCCAGCTAAGTACAATTACGGGACGGCTGAAAGAAGAATGCTGCCTTTAAAACTATCATGGGCTTCTACAATACATAAAATGCAGGGCAGCACTGTGGATCACGCAGTCGTATACTTAGGTGCGAAACTGTTTGAAGAAGGTCAAGCCTACGTGGCTCTTAGTAGCGTAAGATCTTTGCAGGGACTACGTATAGAGGAGTTGGACTGCAATAAACTAACGGGCAAGAAACCTTGCAATAATGAAGCACTAAATGAATTAAACAGAATGCGAAATAAAAACTAAAAACTAGAAAATAAAAATAGGTAAAAAAACTTTTTAAGTTAAACGGTTTTATGTTAATCATACATTGCAATGTTTAAGATAAATGTACTAAAAACCAATAAATAATAAAATAGATACAGTCGTGGGATTTATAAACATATGCATAGACTAGACTAAAATAAAACCGTGGGGCACGTCAATTGTCTACAAATTATCGACTTAATGTGCGATAGAAGAATCGTAGTGTAACATTACAAAACAAACATTTTAATCAACGATTGTAGACAATTGACGTGCCCCACGGTTTTATTTTAGTCTAGTCTATGCATATGTTTATAAATCCCACGACTGTATCTATTTTATTATTTATTGGTTTTTAGTACATTTATCTTAAACATTGCAATGTATGATTAACATAAAACCGTTTAACTTAAAAAGTTTTTTTACCTATTTTTATTATCAGAATGTTTCTGCACTTTTATACAATTTTAAAATCATTTTATTTTTTGTAATCACTATTTTTTTTATTTTGATATTTTGTTTTAATATATTAATGATGTTGATTACCGGGTGTAAAGGAACTCCCTTTGTAATTAACAAACCTACTGTTTAAACATGTATTTAAAAAAAATGTATTAAACTAGTTTATCAGTTTCGATACTTAAAACACAAGGAAATATATTTGCTTATTTAATGGCGTTCCGTGTATGTGTGAACATTTTAGTATTATTTATAATAATATAATGTTAGGAAAACATTATTTGAGAGCACCTTACATAGTGGTCGCCCTTTACCTAACTTTGTGATTTATTTTGTTGTGAAAATCCTCTCAAAACTTGCCACTCTATGAAGTTGAAATAGCCACGATGGCAGTGTTGTGAGCTATTGTCGTCCCGGGAAATCTTTTATGTAGTTACCCTATTATCCCGCGACCTCCGGGATCGGCTACGTGCGGCTGTATCAACGGGGCTACTACAACCGAAATTGCGACTTGCACTTAACTGTATACGTACGTACTTGAATTAAATGAGGGTTCTTTTTATTAGAGAATGCATTCAGGAGTGGCCATTTCTTTTTTTAACCAATAACTCTTGGCTTTGGTTAGTGACCCTGACTGCTAAGCCGTTGGACGTGAGTTTGGTTACCATCCAGGACAAAACTTTGTGTAAGTTTGTTTTGGGTCTGGAAGTATATATCTGCAATATGTATGTATAGGTGGGGTGGGCGAACGATAGCCGGTAGTAGCTGGATGTGACAAGCCGAGAACAGTGTGCAATGGCGCTTATTGGGAGAGGCCTTTGATCAACTGTGGACTACTTTAAGCCGATTGATAATTATGATGTATGTATTTAAAAATATATTTTTTTAAGTAATGTTTCAGCTCCAAGTAAACTAATAAATTGCATATACAACATTATATATATACAACATTATTGCATATACAATTGTCAGTACAAATTACACAATCAATTCGAAAATAAGTCTATGCAAGGCGATTTAAATCTAAAAGGTTAGGTATATTTCTAGGAGCAACGCTCTGATGCCGCCACCGTCGCCGTTTTTTGTGAAACTTAAAATGGAAGTAAATTTGCGGCAATTGGGCGAAATTAATCTATTGCTTTCTCATTTCAAAGGTAATAGGTAATGTGGGAAGGGGGATGGATATAGGATGGTAAAAATTAAGTGTCAATCAAAGGCGATGCGATTAAATAAATCACTAAACGACTATTTTTGAGCGGCAAATTCAAATTCAGAATATTGGCACTGCCAGTGGTACCCTCTCTTAGTCCAGCATTATTGGGGTTATTCGTTCTTCTTTTGTATTTTTTTTTTATCTAGCTAAGTATACTAGTAAGTAGCTGACTTTATATTAATAAATTCTCTAATATAAATATTTGATTGTTACACATTTGCTTTATTTCAAATTTTGACTTAAAAACGAAACGTTTATAAACCTAACTGTACTTTTTTTTAGAAAAAAAATAGGTGTGTCCAGTTGACCAAAACATAAAAGTAATTTATTTTAAATTTCACTATGTGGACATACACAAAAACCTCGGCGTGTCCAAATGACGAAAAAATAATTAGTACTAATTTAAAGTTTCACCAACTGAACACATGTGTGATCAGTCCCTCGTGTCTAGTTGGTGAATAACCCCATTATTGACCGATCCGAGTTCGTGATTATTAAGGAAGGTTATAAAAAAAAAAACGCCTTTATTAAAATTTAACAAAAAAACGATTATTTAAATTACTGGTATACTATTATTTAAGTTATTTCATTACATTATAAAAGGAAAGCTATATGCTACTTTTTATTCCATTGCTAAGCACGATATAAAATGTAGTTCACACATGCTATGCAATTTAAAAGTAATTACTTACTTTCATGCTAAAAATATCCATAATTTAGTAACTAATAAAAACTGTAATTAGTGATCATTATTTAATTTAAGTAGTGGAAGAATTATGAATTACTTAGATAACCTTATTTTACCCAATTATGTGAAACGATAGTAACATTATAATATTATTAACACTTAATTTTTTAAAACTTAGTATTAGTACCAACTTTCATAGTAAAAACCTTGTTTTGATAAGCATCATAGTAGCCAACGACGGACCGGTAGCGTAGTCGGTAAATACTTGCTTTTCACGCCGCAGGTCGTGGGTTCGATTCCCACACAAGTAAGACATTAGTGTGATGAACACGTCTATTTGTCTTGAGTCTGGGTGTAGTTATCTATATTGAAGTATGTATTTACAAAAGACAAGTATTGTATGTAGTATATTACCAGTTATCTGGTTTCCAAAGTACAAGCTCTGCTTAGTTTGGGATCATTAGGCTAATTCACGTAATTCCTTGACGCGCCGTTCAAGTTGCGGTGCAGTTTAAATTACGTTCACGTCTTAATGTAAAATGGTATTCTTGTAATTGTCATATTTATATCATGCACGTCAAAGCGCTCGCGTGACGCGAACTTGACGCGAGCGTATCTGACAGCGGTTGTCAAAATTACGGGAATACGAAAAGGGTTGTTTTGATCGAAACTGAACTGCAACTGTACTGCAAAAACTTATTTAATTACGTGAATTGGCCTACAGATGGCCGTGTGTGTTAAGGTCCCACTATATTACCTATATTACATTAATATAACTAGCGTTTGACCGAAATGAGGCATACCGCTTTCAGCTGGCTGCACTTCAATTTTTATATGCAAAACGCATAATAACACGTGTTGGACTTATTTGACGATGGATTAGGACAGTGAATTAGTAAATTTAGAATAATTTTAAACGACATAACATAGACGCACTTCTTAATTTAATTTAATTGACATATTATTATTATTATATTCATTATATTTAATATGACTACGTAGAATGTGACGCGCAGGTGTAATATTATCAAACAAAACTCAATTTTATTGTTATATAATTAAGTAGCTTGTTAGTATGTTAGCTTGTAAGATCATTCCCCTTGCCTTTTTCCCATTTCTATTGGGGTCGGCTCCCAGTCTAACCTGATGCGGCTAGCTACCAGAATTATACGAGCGACTGCCATCAGACCTCGAAACCCGTAGGGAACCAGTAGCCGAGATGGTTAGACCAGGTGTCAGATTATATTGGCCACTGACTGCATGTAACGATTGTCATAAATGTGTTAAATGACAACCGGGACCGCCGGCTTTAACGTGCTCTCCGAGGCACGGAGGGTAGTCCCTCAACCAACCAGACACCGAAACAATTTTTTGTTGTTACACAAATATTGTCCGGGGCGGAAATCGAATCCGCAACCTCCCGGGCACAGTATAGCCCAATCGGATGGCTTACACCGCTCGACTACCGAGGTCGTCAGCTTGTAAGATCAAATAAATAAATAAATTGATGCATTATTGGTTCAACCGTTTTCGGACCACTCACCGAAAATATCCGATGATCCAATAAAGGCTTTCGGTTAATTGGGGTATGTCATCCGAAAAAAAAAATCAACGCATTGTTGCGGCACACCGCACATACCTACTTAAGTATACCGCTTGTGGTACACCGTGCTAGTACGTTCTGGCTCTAAATGTAGACGGTGTTAATTTGTCACATTTCAGGGTTCGATTCTTGGGTAAGAAAAACGTATTTTCGAAAACCTGTGAATAAAGCTTGTATTATTTGTAAAGTAATGTTTAAAAGTAAAATATATATTACATGGATTTAAAGCGGTTTTGTTTCTAGAGCGTATTAAAACTTTTAAACTTTGGCGTGTTCGCCTAATAATCGGAAGGTCATGAGTTTGAATACCGATATGAACAGTACCTAAAGACTTTCCCGATACTTAGAATATTTTAGTAGTCCCTCGAATTTTGTAATTATACCCGATAGAAGGCAATAGGCTCGTATTGCGATTGGGACATAAATATAGCTGTCGAAATATGGATGATACTTATCTCTGCCTACAGTACAGTAATACAGGTGTGAGTGGAATTTTTATGTCACAAATCACTTCAAGATTTCACTCTACAATTTATATTAGATTTGTACATACATGCGCGGTGCATCAGTAGCTATACAGACAAACGATCGTCCCGGGAAATCTCTTGTTGAGTGCATTACCCCGGGACTCTTCGAAGACGTCGCGTCGTAACATCACTATGCATAGAGTTGAGTGCTTTGCCTTATACCTTATACTTACTGAGGAGCTGATTTAATTGAAGATCAAAGTGCGCGCTCATCTCCACTTATTAACTGAAGGTAATACCTAGGTACCTTGAAAGGAAAAGGGTATATTCGGAGTTTCTCTGAAGGATCGAATATGCACGCGTTCCCCTCTGCTGGGGTGCCTGAAAAGTTTGTGTATAATAATAATAATAACATAGTTGGACATTAACACACATGGCCACCTGATCCCAAACTAAGCAGAGCTTGTACTATGGAAACCAGATAACTGGTAATATACTTTTCTTTTGTAAATACATACTATTAAGTACTAGGTCCTAAGCTTAACTTTATATCATTCTTTCTTTCCATTACTTATACCGAAACTCAAGCAAAATCAACTCAGAATTCAAGACACTGTGAACTCAGTTTGCTTAAATCGGAACGCAACTTAAATAATAATGTTTATAGGAAGTCAGTAATAATTGTGATTAATATTTTTGGACGTCAAATACCCCAATCCACCCGTGAACCTGAAGTCTGATAAGATTTTGATACGTCGGGATCTAGAATCTAAAATAAACCGCGATAAAATCCGGTATAAAGTAGTTTTATTTCAATGTGTCATATTCGCGTAAATCTAAGACAATACTATGGCAGAAACAATTTAGTGCTAGAAATTGCGTATAACACTTCCCTGGTAAAGGTTCTAAGCTTCAAGTACTTCACCCGACATAATATAATTTAAAATTACCTATCTATATCCTGTAAAACAAGAGAACTCTCTACTTGAGTAATAACGTTGTACAAAACTTGGTGAGAACACTTCGGCACCTAACGAATAGCGATACACAGTAACAGATGGTCTACACTCGCGTTACGTGTTAAACAGCATAAAAAGTGCACTATATCAAAACTTTCCTTCACTTCTCTAACTTTATGAAGACATAGTACAGAAATATTAGTTAAATAACCTCGGAAAACGTGCTTTGTAGCTTATAACATCTCTACGGTCCACGATAATGTGTGGATAGTAATAAAATTGCTTTAAAATTTATAATTTTAACAAGTTTTAGACAGTGCTTTTAAGTAGTTGCACTGTTGGAAAAGAAATTAGACAATTTTGCGTAGAGCGTTTCTCCAAAAATAAAGAATTCATCATTTTCTTTTTTATAAGGACTGATTTACACAAAATAAAATAGATTCTTTTGGCAAATGTGTTAGTTACAAGCAAACTCCTCGAATCGTTAAGTAGGAAATTTGCTTTGACTGACTGAATTATCTCTAATCTGTGACATCACCATCTATTATAAGAAATATGTATTTAAATAGAGAAAAAATATAGTTTTGTTCTCGTTCTGACACAAGTTAGGAAGTTTGTCATTCGAGGAAATACGGACTGTTTCTTTTGTCAAGGCAATAACTTTCTGTTTGATTAAAAAACGACATCAGTCATCCGATATAAGGCTCTCGTGAAGGTAATGCTAGGGATGACATAACATGTCGTTAAAGTTCTAACTCTACGTAAGTCATAACTTGGTGATTTTGAGATTTAGCTTTTGCTAAAAAATCAGAAGATGCGTTATTTCACAATTCAACAAATCACACAAAGATGTGTGCCCACCCATCCAGGAGTCGAATGAGCGACCTTATTTTTCTAAGGCGAGGCCTGTACCTACCGCTGCGCCACCGCTAGTCACTCGCCGCTCCTTGCTATTATTAGATGTCTGTCGACAGAATACCTTACTCACACTTAAGAACACAACCAAAAGTAATTATAATACTGGTATTCTGTATTTTGAAGGTGCTCATAGAGGAAAGCAAATGGCTGTTCTATCTCTTAAAAGTTGCTCAAAGCTTTTATAACTAATTTTTGAACCAGCCGTCTCTGAATGTTGTTTAACGGAAGTTTGTAGTACCTCTATTAGCTGCTTTAATTCTTTTTTATTTATATTAGATTTTTTCCCTCGTATTCATAAACGCCATAAAAGCTCATTATAGCTAAAATAGGTTTATAATTCCTTTGTCTTTGTCTGTCTTCTTGAAATTTATAGTAATAAGCAAGAGACAGAGTCCATTTTAAGAGTTTATAGAAGATTTTTATGAATTCGGCCGTTAGTATCCAAGCCTATTAGAGTAAAATGAACGAGTTACGTAAACTGCATTATCATAGCACACACGTCCTTATTACCCAAAGGTGTAGGCAGAGGTGTACATCACCCACATTTTGCTCAGGGATCAGATGACCGTGTATGTTAATGTCCCAGAATAATATAGATACCTTATTATTGATAGTCTCTTTTGTTAAATCTGGGATATGAATACGGAACCTCAGTTGTACAGCGAACACGCTTACTAGATAGGTACACACAGCCAAACATCAAGATATAAAAATCTAGTATAAGCTGACTTCTCCTTGTACGGAAAGTGGCGTAGTCGTTAAGATACTTGCTTTTCATGCCGCAGTTCGTGGGTTCGAGTCCCGCCCAAGACAAACATTTGTTTAAATATGCGTGTTTGTCTTGTTTCTGGGTGTAATTATCTATATTTAAGTATATATTTACAAAAGAAAAGTATTTTATGTAGTATATTACCAGTTATCTGGTTTCTATAGTACAAGCTCTGCTTAGTTTGGGATCAGATAACCGTGTGTGTTAATGTCCCACTATATTATTATTTTGGGTTTTGTTTTATTTTTCTCTCGGAGCTGTTGAGCACTGGACTTTTGGAAGGCGTGCGTGGGGCCGAAGCCAACACGTAGAGGCCCGTTAGACAATTTTGCTCTAAATGTAATGTGGCACCAACCGACGATTATCCCTGTTCGCACCTTATAGGTACAACAAAGGACAATCCCCGGTTAGTGCAGGACTATTGCAGAATATAGGATATAATAGTATTATTATTATTATGGAAACGTATAGTTTGATGTGTACCCGTGTGTACTAGCTAGACCAATGAAGCAGACTCAATTGCAATTTTCTGCATACTCCGAGAATTATTACGGGAGATATTTATCACAAACCACGAACTTCTACTATAAACTTTTAAAAACCTAACTTCTGGAACAAATAGTAGAGATTTGAGATGGATGCTTAAACTTTTTGTATATTTCATTCAGCTGAACCGCGAGCATTGCTAGTACATATAATAAATTATTTAAAACTTTGAGAAACGACAAATTTATCAACTCACCCGTCGTCAAATTTCTTGCGGATATACAGAAAAACTTTTTAACCAGTGCTCAAATTATTTTTGGCGGTTCTGGATTCGTAATTTTTTTTTATAATTATTTTATTTTACATTAATTCAGCTAATTATTGACGATCTATTCGTAATAACATGGATGAAAGCGCGCGGCGTAAAATTAGCGGTCAGTGACCATACCACGCGCACAGCTGATAAGGTAGTGCACGGGTGAGAAAAATATCAGTATAGGTAAACATCTTAACGATTGCTTCATTATTTTGTTTGATTTCACTTAACAAAGCAAAATAAGATTGTATGTAAAATAACAAGAAAAATCATAAAAAAAAACTAAATTTAAATCTACTCATTTAATTATTTAAATACACCAATTTAAAATTAAATTACAATATGCGGCAGCGGTTTGCAAATTAATTTACAAAAGCGATGTATGCGCAGGCGCATGGCGGTCATCTCCTCCATAAATACAGTATGTTAGTACATTAATGCAGCCTAATTTAACTTAGTATTTATATATTTTTGAAGATTTATTTAGGAATACTTGGAGATGAACTCTTTTAGATCAGCGTCATGCTTGCCATCCGAGTCATAGAGGTCAACAAGACTCTTATACTGTGGGGCTTGCTTTTCTTTAATGGCTTTAATAGTTTTAGCCACAAGGACCTTCTGTTTCTCCGTACATTTGGCACAGGATGTCTGCATACCTTCGGGGATCAATTCTGGAAATTATGAGGTTTAATTAATATGGTGTACTAGCTTCCGCCTGTGGCTCCGCAGTCGTGGTATTAAGATAAAAAATAGCCTATGAGCTAAACCAAATTATAAACTAGCTCTGTGCTAAATTTCATACAAATCTGCGCAGTAGTTTTTTCGTGAAAACGTAAGAACGTTTCGGTGACTTTAGTTCGAAAGAACTAAAGTCACCGAAATAGTAATCAAAGTGAGCAGTTATTGAAGTAGGCAGGCCAAATCGCTTGTAGAACTGAAAACCGCTGGGGAATACAGGTTCTCGAGTAGAGACCACCAGTATACACCGCAGCGTCGGCATAACAGCCACAAAGTGGACTGATGGCATTGACAAAATTGCAGGAAGAAGATGGATGCTAACGGCCAGTTATAGATCGCTGTGGCGTTTTAAAGGGGAGGCCTATATCCCACAGTATACTTCTCCAGGCTAATAATGATGATGAAGATAAAGTTATCGCAGCAAGTATAATTATCTTGGTCTACCGAGATAGGTATAGCTTAACGGTCTTATTCATGAAAATCTTATAAAACTTTTTAGTTTATGGACTTTGTCTCTTTCTTACTAATATAAATGTCAAGAAGACAGACAAAGACAAACGAATAATAAACCTATTTTAGCTAATATGAGCTTATAAGACGGTTATGAATACGGGGGTAAGACATTATACTTATATCTTATATCTTTAAATGAGCAATTCTTGTATATAATTGGAATCTCGGAATCGGCTCCAACGATTTTGATAAAATTTAGTATATAGGGGGTTTCGGGGGCGATAAATCGATCTAGCTAGGAATCATTTTTAGAAAATGTCATTTAAAAAAAATACCAAGCAAAGCTAGGTCATCCAGATATTAATAATGCAACGCGATAGATTAGGTACTTACTTTTGAATTCAGCTGCATCAGCCGTGCACTTGCCGGTATTAAGAAAGCAGGAAGTAAAAGAGGTAAGAAGACGGTCATTGTTGATCAATTCTTCTACATCGAAGTTCTCGTATTTGAGGTCATAGAACTCTTCAGCTAAAGCAACTGCTGCTACAGCCAGGATGATGAGGAACTTCATGTTGAAAGGCTGATATTGAATGTTCTGTGGAATAATGGAAAAGGTTATGAGATGTTGCTACTATCTACCTCTTTAACTATCATGTTTACCTAGTACCAAAGAGCAGCGGTGGCGCAGTGGTATCGGCCTCGCCTTCGAAATATAAGCTCGCGGTTCGATCCCCGGTCGTGCCCACACATCTGTGTGTGAATTGTTACATCGCCACTGCTCAACACTCGATAGCATTAAGTTATTCAATGTTAGTAAATGTTGCCGTGTTAGTCAAAGTTGCTCTGACAATCGATAACATTGTTAAAGCCTGTCAAATCTAAGACGTACCGTTTCACGATTCTAAACGTAGTACATTTAGAATTTTATTTTTTGTATGAAAATTGTTTATGTTATGTTAAAATAAAAATAGCTTCATAATTAAATTATTTTACAGGAAATCTAATAAAAATAGTGTGAATTACGCCTCTATAAAGCTAATTTAATACAAAACAGTGAAACGTCAAAAGGTACTTCTTAGATTTGTTCAATTATAGTAATCTTACCTCAACAATGCGTCGATATATGTCGTGCTCGATTGTTGTCGAAAGTTATTCTTTGTTAACTTTCGTTGAGCACTCAACAATTAGTAACAACTAGTCTCACAAGTTAGAAATTGTTATTTAATGTTACCGTGTTGCAAAATGTTGCTCAACAAAAAGTGACTGCGGTGTGGATGCACCGTTACTTAAATTACAAATGCAAAAGTTTGTTTTGATGGGTGTTTGTTACTCATTCATGAAAAAACTAGTGAACATTTTTTTTTTTTAAATTAAAGCGTTGTGTTTAGGCCACGCTGGCCAAGTGCATTTTAGTGAAAGTCACATTTGAACTTAGTGTTTCCACATGTCAGAAACCTCACAATTTTCTCCTTCAACCATAGGTAAATAAGACTAAATAATCTTAAATTAATTATTCTATGCCTATACTAATTAAATAACTTCACGCCTGTTGTACCCGAAGGTGTAGGGAGAGATGAATCATGTATATAATGTACTCACTTTTCACCGGCTATTTTTAGGTCAAATACGTAATAGATGGCGAGCCTATTGCTGTTCATAGGGCACAATTCCAAAATACGAGCTGCAACTAAGATTCTCTAAGTATATTATAAAAGTATTTTTGTTCAAACTGGGAATCAAACCCGGTACCTCGTGGTTATTTAACGAACACGCTTACCACAGGACCTCTGAGACAAATAAATAAATTAAAACTAATTAGAATTAAATGAATTTTGAAAACTAAAGCAGATTAGATATTTTACTTACAGCGTGTAATTATTATTGTTGTGTGAACTGAGTTGAGTCTGCAGGCAAATTTATATACTTTAGCCGCTGTTCATAATCCTTGAATTTTATTACGTGACGCATCCGCGTACAAAAAAAGGATTGTTTCATTAGTACACGTTGTTATTGCAGAAGCATAGGCCCATTTTTAACCACTGAGTCACCTTCGACCGTTGGAGTGCACCTTTTATCTGAAACGCATGGTCCCCGGGTGGTGCATATCAGGTGACAGTCAACTGGTAATTATGTTGACGCAGTCGGGTTTTTGATTTTTTAAATATGTTTGTTTGTTTCAGAAGTTTTTACTTTATTTTTATTCTGCTGCCTGCGTTTGACAACAACTTGCCTGATGTTAAGCAATGATGTATTCTACGATGGGACACGCCCGTCCAATATACTAATTCAGTAGGAAGGTGGCTGTGTAATGAGCGCCCATATGGTTAGAAAGCATTCTGACCCACCCTCTGTGCATGGTGTCACCATTGTCAGACATTGCACCGGAACACGGAAAGGCCGGTTGCAACTAGATCGGTATAATATAGCACCCCAAATTACTGTAGGTAATTTATAAAAGCTAGAAATTGAGAATTGAAAAGAAGGTATGGTAAACATACAAAATAATGCTTTATAGATAATGTACTTAATACAAACATTTCCTAGGAAACAAGTATTATTTTTCTAGTAATTGTATGCAATTCCGAGATGATACTAGGAAATGCATATTATTTTTATTATAAAATGAATGGCTCTGTGTATAAAATATATAAAATATGATTCGATTTGGTTCTAGACGTCTAACATTAACTAATTCAGCGCTTTAGTTGTGGGTAAAATTTGATTTTGAGGATTACTACTAGGGCCCGATTTGATTCTAGCTCTCGCCACGCCTAGCGCTTTACCCGCTGTATCTACTGATAGTCAGAATGTAATCTGTTTCTATTCCAATATAGGGAATGTATAGATTTCTTAGGAAAAATATATCTAATACTTTAAAATGAGCATTTCGCCACATTGTGTAATATTATGATAGCTCGGAGGGGAGATTGAATGAATGAATGAATGAATGAAGCCTTTATTATTCCTTATTCAATTTCTTTTTTTACAATTTAAATGTTAGTGACGTTTATGCTTAAATTCTAATGTTAGTATTGTGTATATAATTTTTTTTTTCGTTGTTATTTTTATTCGTCTAGGCTATGGACCCCATTTTGAGTATAGACCTCCCCCAACCTTTTCCATTGTTCCCTATCTTTGCACTGGTTCATCCAGTCTGTTCCCACTATCTGTATTATATCATCTGCCCATCGTTGCTTTGGCCTTCCAATATTTCTTTTTTTTGATTGGGCGGTTATTAAACCAGATGACCCGGTTTGAATCCAGAAAAATATACTTTTTTTATTTTTTACCTTTTGTGAGAAATAGTATTACTGGGAACCCTTTAATATATTTTACAAAAAAGGACCGAGCATAGCTTGGTCATCCAAGGTGTATTCCATAACATGTCATACATTTTCTAGTAATTTAATACAATGACGGATTAATTTCCCTTACCATATGCACGTTTAGCGGTTACATAAAGTGCTTTTGTAAAATATTTAAGACCAATTGTTATACGCTGCACGAGCACTAACTATATTTTTTGTTTTTAATTCAACTCGATTGATTGCTGTATCCTCGAATATATAAATGAAATGAAATGAAATGAAAATATGCTTTATTTTTTTTGAGACGCGAGTCTACTTAAAAATAGTCCAATTTCTTTTCCTACCGTGCAGTGAATGACTGGCAACTACTGAGAAACACTGCCAAAAAACTCAGTAGGCTTTTTTTCTTTTTTAAATGAAGTACTTATATCTATTACATTTTGTTTGTTTATTGTGTTGAATTAGAGCGACTTAATTCCAAGCGTTTTTATCCGTTACATAGTCTGAAATTTTATAATACGCTTTCTTACATAACGTAGATTTTATAGTTATTTTAAATTTGTTAATAGTCATTTCCCTAATATTATTTGGAAGTTTATTGTAGAAACGTATACACTGCCCCATAAAAGAGTTACTGATTTTGTGGAGTCGAGTATGATGTGCTACAAGATCGTTCTTATTTCTAGTATTTAAATTATGTGTGTCGCTTATTTTTTTAAATTTTGTAATATTTTTATGCACATACAATAATATATAATATTGATTCGAGTGAATATCTTTTGATAGTTTTATAATCGGTTTAGACGACCCCGGTAGTCGAGCGGTGTAAGCCATCTGATTGGGTTATACTGTTTGATACGTGACTTTGTAAAACATTTGACGGACCGGGTGCCGCGGTGGTGCAGCGGTAAGTTGCTTGCTTTTCACGTTGCAGGTTGTGGGTTCGAGTCTCATTCCGCTTTCACCTTTTCAGAAAATTACTTGTGAAGATTACATCCGTTTACTACTTATCCGATTACTTTTGCTGTGCCCAACAGGGTCCATAATGATTCTATTTTAATAAGCACCTACCACCTAAGCATCTACTTACTTAAGGTAAACCAATAAAGTTATTGAGTATTGAGTATTGAGTTTACTGACTAAGAGCGTTCCATCGTAGACTTATTCATTGATTAGTATCCGGATTCCGATTCTTGATGAAAAATGCCGAATATCAACTGAAAAACTAATTTTCGTACTATCAAAACCACATCGGAAATAAATCTACCACTCATGCACGACATGCAACGAGTAGTCATAGATTACCGGTTTCGTCACTATGTTTTTCTTCACCGATATTGAGCAGCAGTGATGTAATAATTCACTCAAAGATGTGAGGGCACGACCGGGGATCGAACCCGCGACCTTATATTTCAAAGGCGAAGCTGATACCGGGGCTCCGTTGATAGTCAATAATAATGACCATGAAGTCTGAAAAGACTTTGAAACGTCGGGTTATAAAAATCTAATTTAAATCGCGATAAAATCCGTTATCAAGTAGTTTTATTTCAATTATTTCAGAATAATAATATACTAATTTACATAGGTAATGGAACTTCTAAATCATAATGATTGACAGTTTCTTTGTAAAGTATTAATACAATTAATGGATAATAATATACAAAATTATTTAGGAATAATTTGAAGGTAATTAAAATGAAAGGGTGATTGACCTATTAAATTTTGTAAACCTTTAATTGAATTCCCTTACGTGGTCTCCGGATGGTGCAAATAAGATGACAATCAATTGGTGGTAGGCTTCGGCTGTAGTTAGTGACTACCCACCAGACAAAGCTGCACCGCCAAGCGGCCTTGCCGTGTTCCGGTGCGATGTCTAGTGACACCATGGAGAGAGGGTGGGTCGGAATTATTACTGTTTTATAGTTTCTAACCATATTCCACTGCCACCTTCTCCCCGATAATTATTCGTTATCACGAGAGAATCGGTACACTGGGCTGGCGCGTTTTATCGTAGACTACATCATTGCTTAACATCAGGCAAGTTGTAGTCAAGCGCCAGCCTATCGAAGACTAAAAAAAATAAAAATTATCATAACAGAATATATCTCCATGGTGACTGTTACTTAGTGTAAAATAATTTATCACGTAGTAGTGATCATGTAAGCAGCAATGGCACAGCGGTACAGGTCTCGCCTTAGAAATCTAAGGTTGCGAGTTCGATTCCCGGCCTGCTGCGTGCTCATGATTACAAACAACTTTCCGAAAGAAACTTTTATTTTTGGACCAATTTTGTTAATTCAATTAATTAATCATTTTATATTGAGCCGCGTTATAAAGATCTTTAAACCAAATTTCCTAATAATATTAGTGAAATGACAATTAACAAATTTGAAATAATTAGGTATAAAATCCACGTTATGTAAGAAAGCGTATTATAAAATTTCAGACTATGTAACGGATAAAAACGCTCGGAATTAAGTCGCTCTAATTCAACACAATAAACAAACAAAATGTAATAGATATAAGTACTTCATTTAAAAAGAGAAAAAGCCTACTGAGTTTTTGGCAGTGTTTCTCAGTAGTTGCCAGTCATTCACTGCACGGTAGGAAAATAAATTGGACTATTTTTATGTAGACTCGCGTTTCAAAAAAATTAAAGCTTATTTTGAATTGACTTGATTTGATACAATTATACAATAAAATACCCTCACTTAAAAGAAATGTTTACTCACTTAACAAATCCAGCTCAGCCAATATCTATTAAAATTATAATAATAGTATCCCAGTGTTCTGGGACATGGGCATAAAAATAATTAAAACAGTATCTTTTATTGAATGATTTGCTTGAGTTGATTTGTCAAATATGTAGTTATATGTTTTGGGGGCTGACTAACCTTCGTCCGTGGGTGTAAAACTTTAATGAAATTCCCACACGTGATCCCTGGGTGATGCAAATCAGGTGACAATCAACTGGTGGTAGGCTAAGGCCCTGGTTAGTGACCACCAACCAGACAAAGCCGCTCCGCGAAGCGGCCTTGCTGTGTTCCGGTGCGATGTCTGGTGACACCATGCAGAGGACCTTAAAGGCGCAACAATTCCGACCCACCCTGGGTCGTAATTGTTGCTCCTTTAAGGTTTCTAACCTTAAGGAGGCTCATTCCATTGCCACCTTCTCACCGATAATCATTCGTAATCACGAGTGAATCGGTACACTGGGCTGGCGCGTTCCACCGTAGACTGCATCATTGCTTAACATCAGGCAAGTTGTAGTCAAGCGCCAGCCTATCGATGATTAAAAAAAGTATCTAACTGAAGGTGGTGAAGTTGAACTTTGTAACGTTACTATTAATTTACTGTTCTCAAGTAAGTGACATTATATTTTTATTGAGAATAAAGTTTATTTAAACCTAAATCTAATGTAATAGTTAATCATAATAACTGTGTAATTACAACAAGTAGTATATAAATAAGTCTCTGTTATCTATGCATTCATTAATCAACGTGATTCATGCAGTAAACACATATATTACACTCATTAAAATTGTTTTTGTATTATTAAACACAAGCTCTCCTCCCGTGGCTCGCTCGTGCGTATGTTGGTAGTCGGATAAAACCTATCCTATGTCGTTCCCCGGGTCTCTGACTGCCTTCATACCAAATTTCATCCGAATCGGTTCAGTAGTATTGGGGTGAAATTGCGACAAACAGACAACTAGAGTTGCTTTCGCATTTATTATATGTATAACTAGCCTCCGTCCGCGGCTTCGCCCGCGAAATTATTGATCTCACTAATCTTGTTTCTCCATACAAACTTTGGAACCCCGTTTCACCCCCTTAAAGGGTGAGTTTTGAAAAATCCTTTCTTAGTGCACCCCTAGACCCCATAAGGAACCTATGTGCCAAATTTAGAGTCTCCAACCCAGCGGTTTGGGCTCTGCGTTGATATGTTAGTCAAGAGCACGAAAGAGTATTGATATCAAAAGCGAATAAAATCACACTCAGAATAATTTCTCTCACCTTCTTCCGCGTAGTATTAGTACTAGAGCATGAGAAATTAGAATAATATTTTTTTTGGAAAAATAATAAAAACGTGTTTCATTATTATGCTTTCCCGTCCCGTCCCGTCCTTCTCCTTCTCCTTCTCCTTCTCCTTCTCCTTCTCCTTCTCCTTCTCCTTCTCCTTCTCCTTCTCCTTCTCCTTCTCCTTCTCCTTCTCCTTCTCCTTCTCCTTCTCCTTCTCCTTCTCCTTCTCCTTCTCCTTCTCCTTCTCCTTCTCCTTCTCCTTCTCCTTCTCCTTCTCCTTCTCCTTCTCCTTCTCCTTCTCCTTCTCCTTCTCCTTCTCCTTCTCCTTCTCCTTCTCCTTCTCCTTCTCCTTCTCCTTCTCCTTCTCCTTCTCCTTCTCCTTCTCCTTCTCCTTCTCCTTCTCCTTCTCCTTCTCCTTCTCCTTCTCCTTCTCCTTCTCCTTCTCCTTCTCCTTCTCCTTCTCCTTCTCCTTCTCCTTCTCCTTCTCCTTCTCCTTCTCCTTCTCCTTCTCCTTCTCCTTCTCCTTCTCCTTCTCCTTCTCCTTCTCCTTCTCCTTCTCCTTCTCCTTCTCCTTCTCCTTCTCCTTCTCCTTCTCCTTCTCCTTCTCCTTCTCCTTCTCCTTCTCCTTCTCCTTCTCCTTCTCCTTCTCCTTCTCCTTAATGTGAATGTATTAATGCGTTTTAGCACTAGAGTGTCATATTCTTACGGTATGTGCTCCATTTGTGCTCTTGATATGGTGTTACATAACTTAGCCTCGCCCTTTTGAGTATAATAAATTAGGTTTATAATTTGTTTGTCTTTGTCTGTCATCTTGACATTTATGAAAGTAAGAAAGAGATAAAGACTATTTTATGTAACTAATGAGTTTTATAACCATATTCATATATGTATTTCGTGTTTTCATTCATCTCTCAAATTAGATGACGTCAAACAGAAAAAAATATTATGTGTGTACTTAATATTCTTAAAATTTACAGGACGAACTAAAAATTTTAATTAGGTCGTTTTACCTATTATATTGAAACTAATTATATTTAAATTGGTGATTTCCCACATATGAACTTGATGTCTATTTAATTAGGTAGGCAGACACTTAACAAAAATATGTAAACATCCGGATATGTATTTAAGTACAAACAGTCTCAGCTATAAGTCAAGCAGCAATAGCAATTCAAACTTACCGCATCAAAACAAATCGCACTTACATTTTTTCTACAAGGTTATGAGACGGTGAGACCTACGACCTTTTTCATGATGGTCGCAAGCTTTAAAGTCAGGGTGTCAAAAGTCACAAAAATATTTGATTTTTTAATTTTTTGCAAATATCTCGTTTTCTATGGGTTTTACACTTTTTATATTTCATTTTTAAAGAATTAAATTCTCTGCAACATTTGTATTTTACATTTTTTTATGCCCTGAACTGTTTTCGAGATATAGGGAGTAGACCGCGCGGTCATAGATAATCTGAGGGCAACTGGTAGTCTCGATCAAACTTGCGACCAATCGATGATTGATCCAATTGTAGTTAAGTGAATTTTGAGAACAGTTTTAGGATGCCAAAATACAAGTTTATACGTGGTAATATACCGGGTAGAGGTGGCGCACCGGTACGAGCCTCGCCTTAAAAAATAAGGTCACTGATTCGAATCCTGGTCGTGCCCACACATCTTTGTGTGAATTGTTTGATCTCCTTTGCTCGATGTCGGTGAAGGAAAACATCGTGAGGAAACCGGCATGTCTAAGAACTAATGATTCGAGGACATGTAACATCCACCAACCCGCACTTGGCCAGATCCGTGCCCATCAGTGGAACACCAAAAAGGGTTGAAGTGAAATATAATGGGTATGTCGATTTTCTGAGGTACTGACCTAAATTTTGCCTTCGGCTTAAGATGTCTGGACTGATACAGTCCTTTTTGTGACGCGTTTTCAACTCAAAGCTATAACACACTTTTGTAACTCCCAAAAACCGCATTAACATTCTACAAATCTTAAAAACACGATCAATTTAAAAATTAATCTCTTTTCAACCTTATAACATATGGTTTTAAAGTTGATTTCAGCTTGTTTTATTGCATAGGGGAGTAGAGTGCGTTGGACGCAAGTTTTCAGTCCATTTCCCAAATAAACTTTGGTGAAGTAATAACTAAGTTTAGGAGTAATATTGTTATAAGTATACAAACTAATAAGTAATGGATGTTCTGATGAATAAACATTATATTGTTTCTTTGTAATAAGTTCACAATGTTCCCCTCTTTATTGTATGTAGGTTAGGAAAACAGATTTAAAAGTCATTCGTTATGAGACTATTGAGCAGCGGTGGAGCAGCGGTATCGACTTCACCTTTCACATAAACGGTGCATCCACACCGCAGTTACTTTTTGTTAAGCAACATTTTGCAACACTGTAATATTAAATAACAATCTCTAACTTGTGAGACTAGTTGTTACTAATTGTTGAGTGCTCAACAAAAGATAACAAAGAATAACTTTTGACAACAATCGAGCACGACATTTATTTATGGACGCATTGTTGAGGTAACATTATCTTACAATGTTATCGATTGTTAGAGCAACATTGACTAACACGGCAACATTTACTAACATTGAATAACTTATTGCTATCAAGTGTTGCTCAGTAACATTTGAAAATGTTGCTCAACAAAAAGTAACTACCTACGGTGTGGATGCACCGTAAGGTCGCTGTTTCTATCCCCGGACGTGCCCATCTTTGTGTGAATCGTATCATCAGTGCGGCTCAATATCAGTGAAAGAAAACATCGTGAGGAAATCGCCATGTCTAAACATGTGACATCCACCAACTTAGCCAGTAACTCTCTCTACTCGTGAGATAGTTGAGAGAAGACCCGTGCCCAACAGTGGGGTACTACAAAGGGTTGTAGTGAAGTCAAGTAATGCTTATGAATATGTGTAAAAGAAGTAAGGATTGTTGACAAATAATTCCAGTAAATTGTTTGACGAAGTGACTTAGACTGCTAAACCGGAGGTTGTGGGTTCGATTCCCACTTAGAACAAATCTTTGTGTGATAGTTTGTTCTGTCTCTGCGTATAATTTATCTATAGTATATCCGTTCATGTTACCCATAACACAAGCAAATATAATTGCTTAGTTAGGGATTAGCTGGTGCTGTGTATGTGGGGTAATATTATTATTATTTTTCATACAGACAAAGCATATTACAATAACGGTCTTATCCTTAAAAATCTTATAAGACTCTTTAGTTTGGACTTTGTCTCTTTCTTACTAGTATAAATGTCAAGATGACAAACAAAGACAAACGAATTATAAACCTATTTTAGCTTTAATATAATAATAATAAAAATATAGTGGGTCATTAACACACACGGTCATCTGATCCCAAACAAAGCAGAGCTTGTACTATGGAAACTAGATAACTTGTAATATACTACATAAAAAACTTTTCTTTTGTAAATTTAAACTTAAATATAGATAATTACACCCAGACACAAGACAAACAAACATATTGGAATCGAACCCACGACCTGCGGCGTGAAAAGCAAGTTTAGCAAGTATGTTACCGACCACGCCACCGGCCGGTCATATGCTTAAAAGACGTATATGAATACGGGGATAATTATTTCCATCAGATATAAACCAGACCTACTTTTATTCCAGCTTCTAATTCAATTGTGTAAACTTGACGGTCTGAATACTGAAATAATCTTAATTTTCCTTTTGCCACAACTTTACTAACTTGATACCTAAGTAAACACTGACAACAGCTGAGAATAACAAAAATAGAAAATCTAAAAGCACCGGAAAGAGTGTTTCCTGTAATAAATAAAATTGCTTTTACAGTTTTCTCAATGTTGAAAGCTAAATTTTCTTTGAAGTTCGGGGTTTTATTATGTACTAGCGTTTGAGCACGGCTTCGCCCGTGTGGTGCTTATTGAAATCAAATCATATCAAATCAAAGTTTATTTTGTAAACATAGGTAAGTACAATAGCAGATGATCATAAATGTTTTAAATAACTCTATGTTTCTTTGCCTATAGGTAACGGGCCAATCAAAAGTAGCCTAAGTTGTTATCCAGATCATCTTTCTTCTTTCTAAATATATAAAAGAAGATAATGACTGACTGACTGCCAGACATATCAACGCAGAGCCCAATCCGCTGGGTCGGAAGACTCCAAATTTGGCACATAGTTAAGTCCTTAAGGTGTCTAGGGGAGCACTAAGAAAGGATTTTTCAAAACTCACCCTTTAAGGAGGTGAAATGGGGTTTTAAAGTTATCATGGAGAAACAAGATTAGTGAGATCGATTTCGGGGGCGAAGCCGCGGGCGGAAGCTAGTTATCTATATTTGTGCTAAATATCTTCTAATTCTGTCCTGCTGTTTTTGCGTGAAAGAGTAACAAACATACATACTTATATAGGTCCTGGTTCGTTCCAATTATTGTCGTTAACGCACCTATCAAAATTTGTATGGTCGGATGATACATAAGTTAAGAGAAAGGGGACTCAGTAATGTGGTGTAGATTGCGTATTCTCCTCTCTAAGGGTGCGTCCACATCTTGCAAATGTGCCGCGAATGTGCAGCTCGCGAGCCGTTTACGAGCTGACCGCGAGATGCGCGCGTGCAGCCATGGCAATGGTTTGGTGCGCCTCTTTAGCGCAACTCATGTAAGGCTAGTATAAATGCACGTGCGCAGCTCGCGGGCAGCTCCGAACGGCTCGTGAGCTGCACATTCGCCAGATGTGGAGGCACCCTATAACCTTCTTTTTCAGTGTAGCGGTTATCGGTTCTGCGAGCGATGTGCCCTGCCCACTGCCACTTCAACTTGCCCACATTGATCACTACGTCATCAGTGGCTTTCGTTCATTGTTACTTAAGTAGAGAAATGTAAGTTACAACTTTATTGCAGCAGTGGCGTAGGGGTTCGGGCCTTGCCTTAGAAATATAAGATCGCAGGTTCAATTCCCGATCATGCCCACATATCTTTGGGTGAATTGTTTCATCACCACTGCTCAAAATCGGGGAAGGAAGACATCGTAAAGAAACCGGCATGTCTAAGAACTAAACATTCATGGACGTGTGACATTCACCAACCCGCACTTGGCCAGTGTGTGTCGACTAATGCCTAAGCTCTCGTAACTCGTAAGATAGTTAAGAGAAGACTGGTGCCCAGCAGTGGGACACTAAAAAGAGTTGAAGTGAAGTAACCCATTCCACAATTTTTCTCTTCTTAGGGTTTGCAAGTAGAAAATTTACATTTGAATTAACCTCACCTGTGTACATGTGTCGTTAACTATTCACAAATTGTCTATGTACGTGTTTTGTGTACAGTAAAGAATAATAAATAAAAATAATTTATTTTTAAATTCATTGATTATAAACGCAACATTTCGTAACACTGATATTCATAGCATTATTATTGCAATTCGAAGAAGGATTCCTCCCAATCATCCTCATTTACATCTCCAATAAATAAAAACAAGAGGCAATTATGCAAAACAGAATTCTGTTTCCTAAAAATACAAACCATTGGACATAATATGCACAAGAACCCCAAATCAGGCTCATAAACAGAATCTCAATACAAAATTACGGAAGTGACGTTATTGGGGCAGAATCAGTCAACAATTCCTGTTTGTTTGAACTCCAAGGCCCTACTCATTTAATTTATTCGTTCGATCAAATCATTTTCGTTTCCATCCAATTTTTTAAAAATCGTTACTTTAAATGGGCGTAGTTGCAATCCAAAGTCAACACAAGGAATTATTACCTATTATTTACGTCACATGGAATCCTAGTGCGGGGTCTAGTACACAAAAACATATCGTTATCTTTTAGTTTATTTGGTAATACATTTATCTTTATCTTTATCATCAACAGCCCATTTTATTACTCTGATAGATATAAGCCTCCTTTAAAACACGCCACTGAGCACAATCCCAGTAATGCCCACACATCTTTGCGTGAATTGTTTCATCAACGCTGCTCAATATCGGTGAGGGAAAACATCGTGAGGAAACCGGTATGTCTAAGAACTAATCATTCGAGGATATGTGACATCCACCAACCCGCACTTGGCCAGCGTGTGTGGATTAAGGCCTAAACTCTCTCAACTCATAAGATAGTTGACCCGTGCCCAGCTGTGGGACACTAAAAAGAGTTGAAGTGAGCATAATCTGCGACTACGTTCATTCAACTTTAGCGAGTCACCTTTCAGAGATCGACACCCAACTAGCATGAAGTTGTATTTACTCTAAAACTAGCCACGCTGTTATCATGGCTGTTGTTATGACCCATTGTCACTTGAGCTTGATAATTTTATTTTTATTTACAATATTCATAATTATCCGGTGGACTATCAGTTTTTATAGGTTACATTTCATTTAAAGCAACTAAAAGACACGTTGAAATAGGCGTTGCAAATTCACCAAGCGCAGGTAACTAGTCAAAGTTTATTTCCGTGACTGTGATTGGTCAAAATAAATATTTAATTTTCGAATATCAGAAACAAATTGTATGCCCCATCGATCCCGATGAAGATGTTTCGTAATGTGAAAAAGATTATAATAGTAGGGCCTCGGATCGAAAGGGATTTCAATTGAAAGGGGAAAACCAGCCGCGTAGAAAATTGAGACGTGTCTGCACATTTGTATTGACACAAATGCCTAACAAGCCTACGCAGCATATATTTTGTATAATTTATAGTAAACTATAATGAAGTTATAAAATTTTTGCAAATTCATTATACTTGCAAATCATAATTATTATACTGAAGAACTTACGTGATAAACAAGAAACTAATCTCAATTTTAATATTCAAATTGACACAGGTATCTAAAAAAATAATTATGTAATGCACGAAATTAAATAATTCTTTTGACATCCTCGTTCACATAGTAAAAAAATACAAAGAAAAACTGACTTCGAATATAAATGAGACTATTTCAAAATATACTGACCTTCAGACAAAACAATTTTGAAAACTTGTCCATATTTCCTTTGACGAAATCATGTTCCAACAAACATAAAAAATTACGATGAACATCTTAATTAATAACCCAACCTTTAAGAAGTCGGATAAAATTATTTGCAGCGTTATATTAAAAACTACAATCAGATCCACAGAGCAACTTCAACAATTTAATGTGTAACTTTGTATCAAAGCTAAAAGCTGCAATATCGTTTAAAAGCAAACGTACCAGGAGTACCTAGCTACTTCCTTGCACGAAGTTTAATTCCCATCTGTATACATCGCCTTGCATTTGTAGTGAGATCACGTAGTAGCCAGAGGTCTTCGTCTTTTGAAATATTAACTCTCGCCAATTTATGCCACCCTGGTACCCGGAGTGAACGAAACTGATACCTTTATTTCTACGGTTTAAATTATACTGAGTTTGTTTGTTATTTAACTGTCTCACTCAATAACTGTTGTGGGGTAATGTTAGTAATTCTTGTTTATCTTGGAAACTGCCGTGGTCGGGTTTGAAGTATCTACCTACCTACTTTAGTCTGCTTTTCGTAGAATTGGACTGAACTACGTACTTAAGTTTATGAAGATGAAAAGTATTTTTGTGCAGGTAGGAATTATAGTAAATGTCAAAGTACCTACCCACCTTCTAGCTAAGACGGAACCTACGACAAATATTAAGATTGTTAATTATACAAATAGCATTGTAATTAACATAGGTATTATACATTTTCTAAAGAATTAATAATAATAAATAATTAATATAAATATTCTGGGACATTATCACCACACGGTCATCTGGCCCCAAGCTAAGCAGAGCTTGTGTTATGGCAACCAGATAACTGGTATATACTATACATAAAATACTTTTCTTTTGTAAATATATACTTATAATAGATATTTACACCCAGACTCGACACAAACACAAATGTTCATCATTAATGTTTGTCTCGGGTGGGAATCTAACCCACGACCTGCGGCGTGAAAAGCAAATATCTTACCGACCACGCCACCGGCCCGTCAAAAAGCATAAAGCATGTTTTTATGTAAAATAATTTAATTTTCATGTCGCCAGAGATGCAAATAACTTTGTACCTACCATGTTTCTAGCAAATAAATGTTATCTTCTCTTAAAAGAAGGTAATAATATTGAGTAATATAATTGTTCGTTTAGGTGTTGTAAGGGTCTAGGGACGCGTTTAGATCTCCCCCTCCCAAACCACGTGACGGGGCTCACCTGAAAGGGCGAGCCGGTATTCAGGATGTCACTGTTATGTCACCTGTGGTTCCCGTGACACCTTGGCCACGGTGCGCGAAGTAATACCCGGGGGGTTTAGTTCGGGTAGCCGGTATGGAGTCTTGCGAGTTGCTGTGCTCATACAGGGTGGGGCGATCCATAAAGGATTTCCTCCCGATAAACAAAAAAAGGGTCTAAGGGCAAACGCAAATTGCATAAAAGAGAGCCACGTCAGTCAAGACTCTTGACTTCTCTTGTAATTTTTCGTTGACGGCATAAACATCATCAAAAAATTTGATTGAAGCCCTTCAGTGTCAAATGTAAATATGTAAAGAAAAGTTTTAAACCAGTGCGTCCTGCTAGTTATGACCTACGATACTTAAACGTGGACACTCACGATGCGGCTGGTACCTACCACTAATTCCAAATCGCTCAGCGTGCTACTGAGCGCGCTATGTTTGGTGTTTCTTTAAAGGATAAAATCTGCAATGAAGTACCTAATCCAACAAAGAACTAAAGTAACCGCATGCATAGCATCAAGAACTGTCATGTTGAAGTATCATGGCCATATCTGTCAAAGATACTATAACCGCTGTGGTAACCGAGTTCTTGGGTAATGACCGCGTCTTAGCAAACGTAGTGTAGGACGTAGTTAGAGTGATAATCTGCAAAAGATAGCTGGCAAAAGCTGGATACGACAAGCCGAAGTCAGGGTGAAATGGCGCATATTTGGAGAGGCTTATGTCCAGAATGGACTGCAAAAGATCGAAACTGAAGTGAATACAATATTACATTTCACTTCATATGGGTGAATATCCCCGCGGCAAATTTTACGTGTCCACGTTGAGAATCGAGGTGTTAAATTATAGGATGTTTTTGATTTTTTTTTGTAGTGAACTACGTAACTTGGTGCAATTAGGGCCACATATGTTTTTTTTATAAGTGTGTATAAGTAATCAGGAAAAAAAGAATCGCCTGAAAATTCAAGTTTGGTGGCTTGTCCCAGTTCCATTTTTTGATACAATTGCACTCACCTAAGTCACAATCTAAGATACAATACAAAATAAACGATTTCGTTAGTATATGCATAAGACACACTATCTGAAAACAATGAAAACATATTAGAAAATTAAATTTAAAGGCACTGGATACTCAATCAAATTTTGTCCAAGCAAATATCAAAAATTTGTTGGCACTTGTTCAACTTACTTTAACGTGAAGTTACGTACGTATGCGATCAATCGCGTTTTATGATTTAACATCTCTCAGTCGTGCGCCGGCACTTGCGCGTAAAAGGTGTGTGATTAGTGCTGTGATTTCCCGTCAAAAACGAAAATATCATCTTGGGTGGCACGGGGGACAAGAAATGTTCAATTTTGGTGGATCGATTTGCTGTTAATTTAAAAGTATTTTAACAGTAAGCTACACGTTATACGAAGTGATTTGGGTTATGCATTTAATCAGTGATAATAATTTAATTGTTACTTATATCCCTTATTTTTAAAGTTTTTTTTTATGTCTGGTTCCAATTTTGGTGGCTCAATTTTGGTGGCTTTGGTGGCGTTTTTCCCTTTTGGACAGTAAAAAAGCGAATTATAATAACATTTTTTTACTAAGTAGGATCATTTATTATTTATTAGATCCTAATCTCTCATTACCACCACGAATAGCAAGACCTCTTGAAGCCAACAATTTCACTAGGTACTTCAACAATCCTCTTAAGCACATTCTTCCAACGGGTAGTTATTTTCTGTTCGTCTAGTAGTTTTTATTGCTGCAACATAATTCATCATAAATTCCCTGAGCTGTAATCTGCTCTTATGCTCTATCAATAAATTACCTACTTATATGCTTCCAATCTTTATATCCATTAGGAGAACTTCAATTATGTCCAGAACCAGTAATGGTATTAAATAGACGGCAGCAATAACAGTATACAGATTTATTTAGTGGTGAATAAAGGAGCCATTTTCTTTCTAAAGACTCCTTATTCGTCAATTAACAAATAAAATATTTTACTCAAGTATTAGTTTTCGTTTTACCATTTGAATCTAGAAAACTTGTAGAAGTTTCGAAGAAGTCACTATTTTTATTTTAGTAAAACTGGCCCTTTTCGAATTCAAATATCACGGACTTCTTCCGGTAAAATGTCACCACAGTAAGTACCAGGGTCAGGAGACACATACATTCTCTAAGCTTGCAGTTATTAATTCAAAGTATGTAGCTTGACCAAATGCCCAATGAAATAGATAAAAGAATTGTGACGGAATGATAAAAGTATTGCGCCTTAAAAGAAGTCATTAAAAACAAGGTACTGGGCACAAAAATCAAGAAGAAGATCTTTGATACCTGCATAATAACCTGTATCACTTAAGGATGTGAAACCTGGGCTTTGACAAAACACGATAGGAACAAACTAGCAAGATGCCAGAGAACCATGGAAAGGAGCATGCTGGGTTTGAAACTAATGGACAAAATTATAAGTATCAGGCGCAAAACCAAATTAACAGACATACTGTCACATATTAGCAAAACTCAAATGGAGGTGGACGAGACTTATGCTCCGCTGCTATAAGGAAGAAAGGAGCAAAGAGGTGACAGTTAGCAAAACAAGAAGATGGGAAGATGACCTTGAATTGACCGTAGGACCTCTTTGGATAAGAGTGACGACAGACAGGAAGCAGTGGCAACGGTTGGAGAAGGCCTTAGCCATAAGGCACACCGAAATCATAGAAATTTTGTATATTTAGTGTAGTTTTTAATTTTTATGTTTTTTAGTTTTATCAATCACAACTGTTCGGAACAGGCCTTATTATTATTAGTAATAAGTAGCTTGACGTCGATGGTTCCGCATCTAATGTGTGTTTGTCGTTTTCATCACACGTAACCTCTTTTTCCTAGTAATATTCAGAGGTACTTTTGTCTTGCGGGGATGAGACTGAATAATCCCTCGGCTTATTTGTTTCTCTAACTGTAATTTTTTCCCTTATTTCTTTTTGAGCTATTGCTGATTTGTGAAAAAAAAGTGTAATGTGCCTGACGAAAAAGTTTTCAGAATAAATGTGTGAGAGAAATTGTCAGTCCTTCGGGGCCCCTTGAGAATGGGGGCCCTGGGCACGAGCCTCGTGTGCCCTTATGGTAAAGACCGTATTACCACTAGTCGTTACATACAAAAATACAAATCTTTTCTCTCTATAATGTTAGTACAGATTAGTAGTTATAGATGAAAGTTTATAATTCCCGAAAACTTGTGAGATTTTGTTAGTGAGATTGAAGATGACAGAAAAATTCAATTTTGGTGCCATTGATTTTCAATTTTGGTGGGCACTTTCAATTTTGGTGGGCGATTTTCAATTTTGGTGGCCACACTACACTTTTAACTAAAATATCTCAAAAAGTTATCGAGATATTCTTAGACCTCTTGAAGATTATTTTAGCTTTGAATTTCTATTTTTATACCAGGTCCTTACATTTCACGAAAATTGAAGAAAAAGTTTTGCCACCAAAATTGAAAAAAAAAGCACGTTGTTGATATTGACCCATATTCGTCTTGTTGAAGAAATTTCTTAGTATCTTTGAAACTTATATTTGAATCCATAAAAATCTAGCGTCGTGGCTGAAACCTTAATATTTTCTTTTAAAAACACAATCTACGATAAAATAATATTTTGAAACATTTTCAGCGTGAATAAATCAAGCTCGTTTAATCAAATGTTAAGGTAATGCTTAGTACATTATACGCTCATTATAGCTAAAATAGGTTAATAATTCGTATGTCTTTGTCTGTCATCTTGAGATTTATACTAGTCAGAAAGAGACAAAATTCATTTGATCTAAAGAGTCTTATAAGATTATTATAGATAAGACCGTAAGAATATTTAATGTGTAATTATCTATGAAAAGTTAATGAGTAGGTACTTCTAAAAATATACAGCTATTATAATAGCGCAACTAAAAGTAAACCCAGCAATATTTTCATTCATCTTTGATTATTTGGTCAATTCTATGCACACAAATAAAAATAAATTATGTTTTTTCTATCATTTACGCAAATAGATGTAATAAGAAGTTTTAAGTTCTTGTCTAAATAAACCTTTAAGTAGTTAATTAATCCCGCAGAAATGTATATTGAACATTACACCTACCGCACATCGGGCCACCGGTGCGGTGGTCGTGTTTAGTGGTCACAAGCCGCGTAAGAGATATTTTATGCATTCATATAGAATCGGCACATATTGAGCGTTTCAGTGATCGCATTTGAGCCATAAACTGCAAGAGTCACGTACTCTTTAAACACGGCTACACATAATGCTATACAAATCGCTGCTCGTTGTACGGAAATATTAAACAATGCGAGATCAGCTTGAACTGGATTTGTATAGGTCGATGTGTAACCGTGTGTTATAGTAGATGCATATTGTCAAACACATTTAACAGCTTTTACACACTCCGTATTCGACCAATACGAATATGCTGACGGAATTAACATAATCTTATAGCGAAAAGTAGTACAGACGCGGTAGCAAGTAGCAGGTAGCTGCAATTAGCAGTTGTGTGGTCTAGTGGCTGGACTAAGCCACCAGTGTTCACATTTTGTGGTCGCCGCTAGTGTTTCGATGTGCGGGCGGCTCAAAATGGCCAGACTTAGGTAGAAAATACAGGAACCATTACTGATTCCATCAACGTGCAGAGAATGGGAGCTGTCATAAAATTTCCACATTGTATATAAAATATGTCGTTCTGTAGCGACCTCTGTCGGAATACATTTTATTGCAAAATATTTATGCCCTCATGTGATGTACGGCCAGAGAGTTATTTATTTGTTTTATTAGAATTCCGTATCGTGAATGGAAGACTGAGGAATTAAGTAATTAGAGAACCGTACGGTCTTAAAGAAGATGTAGTGACGAAGGCTCAGAACTTTTAACAGAGAAGTCTTTAACGCAACTTGTAGTACTAAATTGTTTCGGCTAGTTTATGGGGGAGGCGAGGTAACCACGTACAACACACTTTTACATGCTCACACACACTTAAAAAAGTTTAAGCGTCTTTACTAATGCACACGTGAATAAAACCTACTTATTATCACAAAATACGAACAGTCTAAGTTTCCGGTCAGGACCGGACCGCGCAAACGCGAAATGCCCCCCGATCCCCTAAAAAACTAGAGTGTCCGGCAACGTCCTGAGCCGAGGTTCGTCCCCACATGGGGAGCCCTCATGGCATTTGCCACAGTACTTGATCGGTTCAACCGTCCTCGGACGGCTCACCGAAAAAGTCCGGTGAACCAATAGAGGCCCTTCCGGCTATTTGGGTCAGGTCATCAGCAAAAAAAAAGAACAATAATAAATATAATAGTTCCTGTGTATTCGAAAGCGTAAAATCAGATAACAAATACTTGCATATAAAACCGCAGTTAAAAAAGTAAGTATAGATATACCTACTCTTCCAACTGCGGTAGTGATAAATTAGGTTGAAAATTGATAATTTTCAAGAGAGTCGGGGACTATAAGGTTTAGCCTAACAATGGAAAAGTAATTTATCTTGATTGAAATCCAATTTAAAAACAATCTGCGTTCGAAAGAACTTGCAATAATAACTACCTAGGAAACATGCTTATTCCTGGAAACGAAAATCAAAATCCAATTCAGCCTGTCAGTTAGATTGTAAAGAAATATGGAATACGTTTGGAAATTTGTTTATCCAAATTAGTGAAAACAGTACGCAGGTATCTCCCATTTTTCTAATGAAGGTTCGAGATGACATCTTTACTAATGTTATAAATGCGGGCGAGCAAGGATTATAATAACATTAATTGTAAAAAGTTTCTATTTGATCCTTATACTACTAAAAGCAGTACTGCAAGGAACAGGCTAAACCTTAATTTTTATAAATAATTTGTTTTTTTTTGTTATTTTAAACTCTAACAGGGTTTTCATATTTGCTTGCTAGTGTTCTGAAAAATTTATATTGTTACATAACTACTATTCGTGAAAACCTATTATTGGCTTACTGTTGTTTTTTAGTTACTTTTTCAGTTTGATAAATAGCTGTTGGTTTTCCTTATCAAATAAATAAATAAATGCAAGCGTAACTCTGCATATCACGTTTTCACGCCAAAACCTACTAAACTATTATTCTCCATACCAAATTTCATCAAAATGAAATTTGGTATGGAGACATAAGATAGTTTTATCTGACATCGCAAAAAGAGGTTAGTGGTTTACCGCGATAACAAACATAAGCGAGGGCGAAGCCACGGTCGGAGAACTAGTAAACTAGATGAAAACAGAACATAAGCGAGAAATTAAGTAATCTCTAACTACAAGCACCAGGTTGAATAACGAGGAAGTTTATTTTACAAGAGGTAGATGTTTATTAAGTATTTCATTTCTCGTTCAAATTCTTTCTCTTAATTATGATATTTCAAGACAACTTAAAGACAGACAAAAGGTGCTTCTTATTATTCATAGTGCTTGCCTGTATTACTCGTACATGTAGACATAAAAATTGAATATTACCCACTAGTTGACGTTGATATAGAGGTCCCATAATGTAAGACGGAGAGATCCTATTGCGGTTTAACGCGTACAATTCCATACTTCAAAGCTGAAACTAAGATTTTCTAATTATATTAGAAAAGTATTTTTGTTCAACCCAGGAATCAATAATACAAATTCTGAGAGAGGAGTCTTAGGAACCCTGTGTCGTGGGGTCTCAAAAGTCATTTATTTCAGAATAAAAATACATTTGAGTAGAAAATTGAGAGTAAAATACAAAAATACTAATAATGATTATGTCATTAAATGTCTAATTAAAATTTATAAAATTCAATTGATAGTAAAATATTTCATAATAATTAATGACATCCAATTAATTATCAATTCAACAAATAACAAATACTACTATAGAGCTTTCCTCTAAGCTCTTACAGTCCAGTTAATTTATAATGGCATATTTTATAAATCGAACTGGGGACCTCTTGATTCTTAAGTAAACACACTTACCACCGAGGTAGTTACTTGCTATTGTATGCCTTTAATATACACTGAGTTCTCCTATTTTCCCGACTCACGTCCCTGGGGTACTATTCTCACTAAATTCAGTAAGAGCAATGCCTCTGGCAGCTAGTTCACATGCTTGCCATTCCAATCTACTAAAACGCGGCTCCTCTACCCTGTACTAAACTTCACAACCTATTTCAAACTCTAAGCATTAAAGATTAGGTTCAAATTTCTTTGTATATAAACGTTTAAATACTTTTAAGATGTTCCGATATTGTTTTACGTAGTTACAGATTCATTTAGCTTTGTGTAATACTTGTTAAATTGTATTCAATTTAACGTTTAAAGCTTTGAAAGCGTACTGTGATTAACGCTCCACAGAAATGGCAGTATTAAACCGTTTGAGAAGTCAGTATTAATGGGCTTTAGTCGATTTTCCGTCTAATTAAAACTAAACGGTAATTTATTTAACAATACTAAGTATTACTTTGTTTTACGTAAACATTTAAAACAAAAGTAAATGGGTTGTTGTATGAAGACTAAACCCGTATTCATGAACGTCTTTTTGTACATTATAGCTAAAATTGGTTTATAATTCATTCGTCTTTGTCGGTCCTCTTGACATTTATACTAGTAAGAAAGAGACAAAGTCGATTTTAACTAAAGAATCAAAGATATATATAAATAAGACCGTAGGATTTTACAATTCATAATTTTTTGTGTCCCAATGCTGGGCACGGATCTTTTTTTAATAGGCCTGCGCTTGACTACAACATTCCTGATGTTAAACAATGATGTAGTCTACGATGGGACGCATCTGCCTACTATACTGATTCACTCATGATTACAAATAATTTTCTGTGAGAAGGTGGCAGTGGAATCAAGCTCCATATATATGATTAGAAACCGTAAAGGAGCGACAATTCCGACCCACCATCCCATCTTAAATAGTATCATCAGACATCACATCGGAACACGGCAAGGCCGCTTGGCGGTGCGGCTTTATCTGGTGGGTCACTAGCCACGGCTGAAAACTGCCATCAGTTATTACCAGTTAATTGTCAGCTGTTTTGCACCACCATGGGAACATGTGTGGGGATTCAAATCATAGGTTTCACGGACGAAGGTGACTCAGCCCCAAAAATATTCCTAATTATGGCAATGAAGGGCACAGTGTTAAATTAGTGGTCAGTGACCCTAGTTTTTTTTATTCTATAATGGGCTTGCGCTTGACTAGACTTGCGGTATGCATAGGCGTATCTCTACTTGTCCGATGAAAGAACGGTGATGGGGGAATAAGATTATGTAATTCCAACGCACACTCTCTGAAGTGTGTCCGATAGAAGACCGAAAGACTGGCAACCATGCGGCGACGCTTGAGACTTTGCAGTTTAGTTTTGACGAGGGATTCATTGCAAATAAACCTCTTGGCTCGCTTTTACCGTCTCTTAACACCTCGAGTTGGTATTTGGCTGACCCATCCCAAAGATGCGAGCAGTACTCTATGTATGAACGAACTTGTGTTTAATATAGCTCGAGCATTTGTTTTGGCGTGAAGTACCTACGCACCTTCACGAGAATACCTAGCTGTACGCCGTAACAGTTTAGGGCACAACTGATACGGGGGCAAGAGGGTGACTGTACCCTTACCATCAATAGTAATTATCTTTTTTTAACGATTGAGGTAATTTTTGGTATTTAGATGTTTCAAAATAAAAAATAAGAGTTTATTTAAAATTGTTTAAGTTTATTTCCTCAGAGTTTGTGTACTGGTTAATAAGCTTTCCTGTGTAGCAAAGTAAATTGCTGCCTCTTTGAAATTATTCTTAGAACTCGCTTACCACTGGACCAAAAGACAGTTCTATTTAAATTACTCCAGAATCTTGCAATACTGTTGTGTATCTTTGCCCTTCGAGATATCGAGAAGTTTTGAAACAAAGATAACAGCGATATTTGCTTAAAATACATGGACCCGCCATGTTTGTATTAACTTTGTTTTGATATTTCTTAGTGACCCACTTTGGTATTGGGTGAGAATTGTATGTATTATGAGTCATTTTTTCAGCGGGTTTATTTTGATGTATTTGAATACTGTTCGGCGATGACTTCATCACAATATGATTGTGTATTCTAGCTCTTCATCCCTGTTTATGACAGCATCGGTAGTCAGCAGGCTACCTCCTTTGTTTCTGTATACGCTCTAAGGTAATGGTACCTCTCCCCAGTCGCCCATAGAGCGAGGAAAACTACAGCAGTTTTCTCTCTACCTCTCTATTACCTTTTGTGGTATATCTGAAATAACCCATCACGTCACTCACCAGTGTGCAACAATTCAGTACTTACATACATACGTAATTTTTACGATCTCACAAATTCTTATTACCCAGATCGTAATTCAAGGAACATTTCAAGGTATTCGTTACCTACATAATGTAAACCTTGTCCCTTCCCACCGCATCTCATATAAATTATGTAGACAATATGTGAGGGTACCGAAGTTTGGAACAAATCAGAACATTACTTTGATGGGGTTCTGTATGAAGACATACAAACTTTAAATCGATAATTACATAATTAAACTCATAAAAGTAGATGCATAATACACGTAGTATAATAGCATAACATTTTCGATATATCTACCGGCAACTAATTAAACAGATGTTTCTACCTGTAACTTCATCCGCGTTTCACCCCCTTAGGGGTGAATTTGGAAAAATCCTTCATTAATTCACAATAGACCTCAAATGAAACCAATGTGCCAAATTTGTAGTCTCTAGACCCAGCTGATTAGACTGTGCGTTGATATGTCACTTTTTTTTAATATGAATTTTAAAAAAATGTGTGTTCGAGCTATTACCCCGTACACTAAGATGTGTTACTTGTTGTCAAGGAAGACTGAATGTTCACAGGAATAAAGTCACTGTTTTTCTATCCGTGTCCGAAGAAAACAATTATTCTTCTATGTTATTAAAATAATAAGAATGTGTTACAATTGTGCTGTTACAATAATTAGTAGTTTCAGAAGCGAATGCGCTAATTCGGCGGAATAAGTTACATAATAAAACAATTAAAATCCGGCATATTCACCGACGCTCATGTGGACGACTTTTTCACAATACCTAACTCGTATAAAAAATATCGCGTCGTTAAGGGTCTCCCCACATTTATCGACGCGGAATCGGCTAACACCCATCAAAAAAGCCTTTATGTCTACGTAATAAGGATGTTACTAATACCATTTGCGTCGGCTCGGCTCGGACGACGCGTCGCGACGTTGGCCGACGGCGAAACGAGCTGATCGCATCTAGCATCGCTGAATCGCTGCCGATAGCATATCAACATCCGTCGCAACAGCTGATCGGCTTAATGTCGAGTAGTGTGGTGATACGCACTCGGTTTAAGCCGATTCGGCGTCGATAAATGTGGGGAGACCCTTATGCAACGTGTACGGGGAAGTGAGAAAAGTGTGCTAAGAATACTAGGCGATAGATGGGATTCTGCTCTGCTCAGTAGGTACATCGAACTTCATGTTACTCGGAGTCGGTGTGGCTGCTGAGCGGTGCTATCTCCATCTCTCTTATTTTTTTAAATAAATTAATTAATTTTACTGACATAGTTCTGTAAAGCATTGTCACTAACAAATAGACTGAAGCTGTCTGAAATAAACAATTTTTATCATTTTATTCATTATTAGCTTTCCTACAACGGCTTCGCTCGCGTGTATGTCGGTTATCGCGCCAAAACATTACCTTCTTTTTGCGCAGTCGGATAAAAACTATCCTATGTCGTTTCTCGGGTCTCAAACATCCGGGTTCAGTAGTGCATTAACATCGTAGGTTCTATTTATTGGTATCGATATGCAATATACTCGCGAAATATCTTCCATAACCAGAATGACACGTTAGAAAGGTTATGCGGCCTCAGGGACATCAGTGTTCCCAACTTCATGGGAGTTTTCCCTAAAAGCACAAAATACGCTGTAGAAAGAAAGTTTTGTTTTAGAAGGAAACCAAAATATGTTATGATTATGGATAAAAAGCGAGGGATCGCTTCGATGTTCCCTCAAGACTTAAGATGGCGTGAAGTCATATTTTTTCTACTTATTTTCAGAAGTAGAAATTTTGTTTCATAAAACGGGGTCACAAGAGTACTCCTCAGAAATATGTATAAATGGGCGCTTTGTTTAGCTTTGTGAAAATTGTTGAAAGGTTTTTATAAAGTAATTGTATATTAACCCTTGACAGAAAAGAGAAGTGTTACAGGTTAACTGGAAAAGTTTTTAACCAGTGGGCAATATTTTTTTGATACCTATTCAAAATAAGATCTACGAAAGTGTGCGGCGCAGCGGTGCGTAGGCCTCACCTTAGAAATATAAGGTAGCGGGTTCGATTTCCAGTTGTGCCCACACATCTTTGTGTGAATTGTAACATTGCCGCCGCTTAATATCGGTTGTTGGTACGTCTGTCTGTCTTGGATGTCTTAATATAAGTAGTATATTATCAGTCTTTCCATAGTACAAACTCTGTTTAGTTTGGGATCAGATGGCAGTGTGTTAATGTTCCACTACATTATTATTATTATTTTAGATTTTGTTTTATTTTTCTTGGCTTTTCGCCAGTTTAAAGCACATTTACGGGCTTACACCAAGTAAATGCGCCAAAATTATGTAGTTGTGGTGTTTACGTATACGTTTGGATTGGGGGCTATGTCATCTGCTTGCATGAATTTTCGTACAATTCTACATGTATTTAGAATAGCTGCTTTTTGCAGGGTTATGTAGAGGGTCTCTTTGAGGGCTATTAATTTTAAACTTTGAATTAAACACTTTGGGATAACACCTGTCGTAGAGAGAACTATTGGCACAACATAGACCTTTTCTTGTCTCCAGATTCTCTTAACTTCATCCTTAAGTTCGGCGTATTTGTTTATTTTTTCGGTAACTGTTTTTTGGAGATTGTGCGTGTTTGGTATGGCTATGTCTATTAAATATGTTATTTTGTTTAATTTGTCTTGTAAGGTTATGTCTGGTCTATTGTAGTGGATGGTTTTGTCTGTAAGGATGGCTCGGTCGTAATACAATTTGTGAGTGGTGTTTTCTAGGATAACTTGTGGTGTGTATTTGTAGTAAGGTGTGTTTGTATTTTGTATTAGGTTATGTTTGAGTGCGAGATTTTGGTGAATTACATTTGCTATTTGGTTGTGTCGATGTGTGTAATCTGTCTGTGTAAGGGTAGAGCAAGCTCCTGTTATGTGTTGTATTGTTTCAGGTTGAGAGTGACATCTGCGGCATTTATCGTTTATAGCTGTTGGGTCTTTTATAATATGTTTTCTGTAGTTTTTTGTATTTATAATTTGGTCTTGTATAGCTATCATGAATCCTTCTGTTTCCGGAAACAAACTTCCTATTTGAAGCCATTTATTTGTTGCTATTGTGTCTATATGAGTATATTCTAAATCATGGGGATGTCGACCGTGAAGAGATTTATTTTTCCAGATTTCTATTTTTTGTTTTTGTAGGTCTATATTATCGTAAGTCTGTGTGTCTGTCTGTGTTTTCAGGTTTAAGGGGGTGTAGTTCAAGTCATTCATTAGTATAGCTTTATGTATGTTACTAATTCGAGATTTGGTGTAGAAAAACAATTTTAGTTTTTTAATTTGATTTTGCCATAAATGAAGAATGTCAATCAGGCCTCTGCCTCCATTCTGTCTTTTGATGGTTAGTCTCTCTATTGCTGATTTTGGGTGGTGATTGTTGAATTTAGTTAGTGTAGTGCGTGTAGTCCTTTCTATCTGTTCTAAATCTGTTTTTGTCCATTTTATGACTCCAAATGAATAGGTTAATATTGGTACTGCATACGTATTAATTGCTTTGAAAAGATTTTTACCAGACAGCTGGGTTTTGCAAACTGCGTTTAGTCTTCTTTTGAATTCTATTTCTAATGTATTTTTTAGCATTGAGTGATTGAGTCCTTTAAGTTGATTATATCCTAAATACTTGTAGTAATCTGCCGCTTCCAAAGCTAATATCGTGTCTGTAGCGTTAATTGAGTAATCTCCGGGTACTATTTTTCCTTTGATTATATGTAATGTTTTGCATTTATCCAATCCAAATTGCATATTTATGTCCTGACTAAATTGTGTGGTGGTTTCTATTAAAATTTTCATTTCCTTTTCTGATTTTGCGTACAATTTAATGTCGTCCATATATATTAAATGAGATATAACAGTTTCTTCTGTATGTTTAATACGATATCCAGCCTGACATTCATTGAGAAGATTTGAAAGGGGATTAAGGGCGAGACAGAACCATAAAGGACTGAGGGAGTCTCCTTGGTAGATGCCTTTTTTTATAAATATCTCTCTAGTTGTAATAGTGTCACCTGGGCTACATAATTGAAGCGATGTTTTCCAACGAAGCATTAATTGACGTAAAAAATCTATTATTGTAGGATTGATGTTATAAATTTCTAAGATTTGTATTAGCCAAGAATGGGGAATACTGTCAAAAGCTTTTTTATAATCTATGTAAGTGCAGTGTAGGTTTCTATTTTTAGCGGTGGCATGTTTGTGGATAGTGGAATCTATTATTAATTGCTCCTTACATCCCATATGACCCCGTCTACAACCTTTTTGTTCCTCTGCTATAATGTTATGTCGTTCAATATGTAAATTTATTTTACAGGTGATAGCTGAGGTTAGGATTTTATAAATTGTTGGGAGACACGTGATTGGTCTATATTGAGAAGGTTGTGATGAGTAATGTGTTTTAGGTAGAATATAAGTGATACCAGTGGTAATAAACTCAGGTATATTTATTATTATTATTATTATTATGTTTGTCTTTTTTTTAATCTCGGAGCTATGGAGCTCCGGACTTTTGGAAGGCGTGCGTGGGGCCGAAGCCAACACGTAGAGGCCCGTAAGACAATTTTACTCTAAATGTAAAGTGGCACCAACCGACGATTATCCCTGTTCGCACCATATAGGTACAACAAAGGACAATCCCCGGTTAGAGCAGGACTATTGCAGAATATAGGAACTAAAATCTAGGTTATGGTGGTGGGTGCTAATGGATTAGGTAACTAGGACTATGGATGTACTATGACTATTATTATTATTATTATATGTAGCTCCATTGGCGATTATAAGGATATGCAAGGCGCCAATGGAAACGGCATTTCACGCGACTTGAAAATTAGTCGGACCTCTTGTTGTCGGTCATAGTGAGTTTGGACCGGATATAATAGTTAAACACTGGGGTAGATAGAATAATCTGGGCGTTACGGTTTAAATGATGGCTTACCAGTGTAACTACTTACCGATTTGCATAAAAGACCATCCTGACACTTTACCTATATTTCTCCGTTCACCGAACCTACTTCTGGTTGAGGGTTGGTCGGGTTCACATATCCCCTCTTACACTCTGTATGTTTCTTTACGTTTAGCCAGATATTTTAAACTATACATCCCCAATTCTGACGTTACGATGCAGACAACGTGCAGGTACATTCCTATTTATACTGCATCTGTTTAAATATTTACAATTCTCTTGTGCTACGAGACTTTTATCTGTAAAATACTTTTGATCGTTGTTACTGTGAATATTAAACTAGTATTTTCTCATGTGATATGGATATATCCAGTTACGATAGTTTTAGTTTAACATAAAGATATTACTAAATATATTTTTATAGGTTAAATTAAATTAAGTAAATAAGTAATAAGAGAATGGTATGGTTTGAAAGATGTAGTGAAAAAGGTGTAAAAAAGTATACTTAGGTGGTTTGATCATGTGGAGAGGATGGATTATTATCGATTGACGAAAGGTGATTGACTCGGTGGAGAAGAACATTTACAGATCTCATCGGTGATGATCTTTACACCTCCAAATTATCACCCAACAAAACCTTTATTAGAATTATCAGATTTTAATGTATTTAAAAAAAAGTGTAAAGAATTTCCTTACTCAAAGATTATCTTGCTGACAAATTTTGATTATTTGAATTTTTATTATTATTGTTTATTTGAATTGACTATTACTACGAATTATGATAATTACTATTTATGATGTATGACGACCTCAGTAGTCGAGCGGTGTAAGCCGTCCGATTGGGCTATACTGGGCCCGAGAGGTCGCGGGTTCGATTCCCGCCCCGGACAATATTTGTGTAACAACAAAAATTTGTTTCGTGTCCGTGCCTCGGAGAGCACATTAAGCCGTCGGTCCCGGTTGTCATTTAACACATCTATGACAATCGTTACATGTAGTCAGAAGTCAATATAATCTGACACCTGGTCTAACCATCTCGGCTACTGGTTCCCTACGGGTTTCGAGGTCTGAGGGCAATCGCTCGTATAATTCTAGTAGCTAGCCGCATCAGGTTAGACTGGGAGCCGACCCGAATAGATATGGGAAAAAGGCCAATAGTAATGATGATGAATGACTATTTATGATGTATCTCTTCTGACATTATTATTTATTGTGTCGTAAATATATGACATTCATCATCATCCCCCTTGCCTTTTCCCCATTTCTTTTGGGGTCGGCTCCCAGTCTAACCTGATGTGGCTAGCTACCAGAATTATACCAGCGACTGCCATCAGACCTCGAAACCCGTAGGGAACCAGTAGCCGAGATGGTTAGACCAGGGTGTCAGATCATGTCAGGCGTCAATGTATGACATTGTGTGTATTATTTTTAGTACATTAATGTTGGACATATGTTAATTAATGATGAAATTATTGTAATAGAGTGTACTTGCATGCTTAAATGAAGCTGAATAATGGTGACACGTTGATAAAACTGTAACATCTTTTGTATATACCCATTTTTTCGCACATAAATAAATTTAATTGAATTTAAATTACAATGTATTATTTTTAAGAATATTATATTGTTGGTGATCCAAATAAAAAAATAAAACAAAAAATTAAGGGACCGGTGCACAGCACTCACAACCACCGTGCATGTATAAACATTAAAGAGGCGAAGCAATTATGTTTAGATCGAAGTAGGTTTCTCTTGACTTTTTTAAACCACTAGATCGACGGAACTCATCAAAATATTTCCATTTCAATGTTTATGTTTATTTTAGGTGTGAATCCCAGCATTTCCAATGCTCTAGATATAACAGAGCTAGATGACTGTTTCTCTGTTTCTCCACATTTGCGTACTGCATGTTTGCATGTAAAACGCAATTTTCAAACAACAGTTTGCAATAGTGAAATTGGGACCCTACTATCTGACAGTTTTGTTCGATCGGGTTGCTACATTGCGGACGGATGCGAGCGATTCGCTAGATCAGTCTGCTTGCGACCACAACTGGTGCAACCCGTGTCGAAACGTAAAGCCAAATTAATTAATTGCCAGTTATGATAAATATACTTGTTTAAATTAATAATGCAACGCGAAAGCTTAAAAGTATATATAAATAAATTTTATTTCATACTAAAACAACAGAAATTGACATAGTATTGACGGGCCGGTGGCGTGGTCGGTAAGATACTTGCTTTTCACGCCGCAGGTCGTGGGTTCGATTCCCACCCGAGAGAAACACTAGTGATGAACATGACACAAACACAAATTTTGTGTTTGTGTCGAGTCTGGGTGTAAATATCTATTTTAAGTATATATTTACAAAAGTAAAGTATTACATGTATAGTAGATATATACCAGTTATCTGGTTTCCATAACACAAGCTCTGCTTAGCCTGGGACCAGATGACCGTGTGTGTTAATAGCGCAGAATGTTTATTTATTTATTTATATATCTTACTGTAATCATTCTTTTCAAAAGCTGATATTTATGTTTGTAAAATCATTCGTAAATTGTCCGAACGAATTTGAGTTAGTATGTAAAGAGTACAGATCTTTGTTACGAACTCAGAGTAAAACTAATAAATTTCCATACTTACTAAATTCAGTTCGGAACTACGTCGCTAGGGAGCGTAACAGGCGATAACAGAGCTTCCAACTCGGTACACGGATAGCTTTTGCGGTACTTACACGTGATAATGTGGTTGTTTTATAAAATGGCTGGTTCTAGTTTCTCATTTAACTGAAACATATTCTTATAATACCCAAGTGCATCTGAAATGCATTTGATGTTATTTTCATAGGTATGTTAAGGCCAAACACCTTATTTTTTTTTCAAAGTAAAGTTCAATTAAATCATATAGTAGTGGGACATTAACACACACGGTCATCTGATCCCAAACTAAGCAGAGCTTGTACTTTGGAAACCAGATAACTGGTAATATACTACTTAAAATACTTTTCTTTTGTAAATATATACTTAAATATGTATAATTACACCCAGACACAAGACAAACAGACATATTTAAACAAATGTTTGTCTCGGGTGGGAATCGAACCCACGACCTGCGACGTGAAAAGCAAGTATCTTACCGACCACGCCACCGGCCCGTCAATGATACAATAATATGGATTAATATGCTACTGTGCAACGTACGTACAACTAACATAATTTGTAAAATCCATATTGTTACTAACACTATGTATTCATGCCCGAAATAAATAATCTTAATTTATTTATTATTAAAGGCGTAAATTTAGCGGTCAGTGACCCTAGCGAGCGAACAGCTGACACGGCGGCAATAGTAAATAATTTTTGCTAAAAATAATTATGTACTATATTCATAGTATTTGTACTAAAATAAAATAAAAAAGACGTGTTTCATAAACTTTGTTTTAATTTAATTTCTAGCTTCTCTTAAGCGTTTAGAAGTCCGTTTATTTGTTAACCTTATTGTATTCAAAATAACGAGTCCGCCATCTTGGGTATTCCGCCATATTGGATTTAGAATGACGTCACACAACTAACCAGGCATTGTCATCCAAACTGCACGTTTATACCAAAATATAATCACTACATCCATCCACGTACGACACGACATATCGTAAAAGCCATCTCGTGTGCAATAAAATATTTTAGTATTCCAAATAAAAATTACGAGGAATTTTACTGTTTAGTACCGTAATATCGACCTTAGCGACGCGACGGTAGATAATGGAAAGTAAAACGTCTTTAGTAATTTCATTCCGAAGCTTTTTAAGCGATTAGATTCCCGTTATAATATACATCTCTATCTAATCTGTATAATATATACAGTCAGCTACAAAAGTTAATTAGCTATTACAAAATATTCATTCATTCCCCTTGCCTTCTTCCCATTTCTATTGGGGTCAGCTCCCAGTCTAACCTGATGGCTAGCTACCAGAATTCTACGAGCGACTGCGAGCAGACCTCAAAACCCGTTGGTAACCAGTGGCCAAGATGGTTATACCAGATGTCAGATTATATTGGCTTCTGACTACATGTAACGATTGTCATAGATGTGTTAAATAACAACCGGGACCGACGGCTTAACGTGCTCTCCGAGGCCCGGAGGGTAGTCCCACAACCAACCAGACACCGAAACAAATCTTTGTTGTTACACAAATATTGTCCGGGGTGGGAATCAAACTCGCGACCTCCCGGGCACAGTATACCCCAATCTGACGGCTAACACCGGTCGACTACTGAGGTCGTCTCATATTATTAAATACCAAAATATCCCAAAAAAAGTTATGTAACAACTCGAATTCGTCAGAATACCGGCATAATGAGTAACAAACATGACATTCTGGTAAGTGTAATTTTTAATAATCAGAGAATTAGAGCGAGATGCAATGGAAAGGGAAACAAGGATTACACAATCACAATGTTTTAAAGTCACCTGGATTCACTTCACCATGGTGATTTTTATTTTGTTGAAAATAATTAATGGAGAAGCACACTCCGCTGTTTTGATACTTGGAAAGTACTTAACACAGTCTTGAAAAAAACCTGAATAATTGTCCCCACCGCTGCTGAAGAGTTACACCTTTTTTCTACCACTTAATCTTGTAAGTCCACTAACTATCAAAGATACTCGAATAATTGCACATTTAGCATCTTTTGCTCCCTGACTATAAAAGGTTCTCAATTTTACCTTTTTTAGTTAAACGATATTTTTAAATGAATAAATATTTGAAAACATAAATTCCAATTAGTTTGCAATGATAAAATAAAAAATAAGTTATTCCCCAGTTCTTTGAAGTGCTGTTGGTAGAGGCGCTAATTAACGGACCATTCCTCTCAGCTCATTCATAAAACTACTCTCCTTTATGCTCCTGCGATCCTAGTAACTCCTTAAGGAGTTCATTAATTACTAACCTAACTTACTTAAGTTTTTCTTTTTATTTACCTTTTATGTAAATACAGTTTTAGCCGATTTAGAAAAGGAGGAAGGTTTCCGTGTTTCTATTATACTAAAACTTTTTAGCAGTGCTCTAATTCTTTTTGGTGGCTCTATAAGAAAGATGCAATTGTAGGTACCTACAATTGCGTCTTTCTTACATGCTTATATGCTCAGGAAATTAAAAAGAAAAGACTTGTGAACTGAATTGTACAATCTGTATTGGAATAAATCGTTGCAATAGATTTAATTTAAAAAAAAGTAAACAGAATGAATGTGTCATAAAATAATTGAAAGATTGAATGACTGAATGTGTCAGCTGTCACTTGAAAATGTCAACATGAACGAACAAATAAACACCTACCACTGATGAAGCGGCTATCTTAGAAAAACTGACAATTTGTGGTGGGTCGTTGCGTCGTCGGGAATTCCGCATGCAACCCGTGCTCGGTGGACGTTACGCTTTAATCCAATGTAATCTTAGCGATCTGTAATTACCGGATAGAATATTGATGCTACTGTCGAGAGTTCTAGGCGAAGTGATTGTTGCGATAGTTATTTTATAGGAATACTTATCCGATAATTCACGTCTACTCAAAGTTGTCTGATAATCCCGATTAAAGTAAGCCTTCATATTTTTTCTTTGTTTGTATCCTGTTTGTGTCAAATAAATGTGTTGGCACATCTACTTTACAATGCATCAGCAGTCATTTTATACTGTCACCGCGTCCGTCTTTGAAGTCAACCGTCACTCGAAAATGTCAATATGAACGAACGAATGAATACCGAGTACTGACTGACACGGTATGTTGGTCCGTTGTGTCGTCGGGAAGTGCAGATGCAATAATGTGCTCGGTGAACGTTACGCTTTAATCCAATGTCATCTTAACGATCTGTAATTAACTGGTAGAATTAATGATTGTGCTATCGAGAGATTGGGGTGAAGTGATATTTGCCGTAGTTATTTTATTGAAATACCGTCTTCTCACCCTGTTATTCACGCCTACCTAGAGTTGTCTGCTAATCCTGATAATTTTTAGTCTAAAAACCTTCTAAAGCCTTCATCAGAAGTTGGGATGCGAAGGGTAAACCAACAGGAGACGGTATTCCATCGAAGAAATAGTGATCCATGTGTGTTTAAGTGTTATATGGTAAGGTGGTTGCAAGAGGCCTAGTACGCCTAAGCCACGCATTGATGGTTGTTAATGTAAAGCTGGTTCAAAAGGACATCGTATGCTTCGGTAGTTGGTTGAAAGGACCTCGTTTGCCCGGGCCATGTTTAGGTAGTTGATTGAAAGGGCCTCGTTTGCCCGGGCCATGTTTAGGTAGTTAGTTGTAAGGGCCTCGTATGCCCGGGCCATATTTTGGTAAGTGGTTGAAGGGGCCTCGTACGCCCGGGCCACACTTTGGCAATTGATTGAATGGGCCTCGTATGCCCGGGCCATGATTAGGTAGTTGGTTGAAAGAGCCTCGTATGCCCAGGCCATATTTTGGTAAGTGGTTGAAGGGGTCTCGTATGCCCGAGCCACGCTTTGGTAATTGGTTGAATGGGCCTCGTATGCCCGGGCCATGATTAGGTAGTTGGTTGAAAGGGCCTCGTATGCCCGGGCTATATTTTGGTAAGTGGTTGAAGGGGCCTCGTATGCCCGGGCCACGCTTTGGTAAGTTGATGAAGGGGCCTCGTATGCCCGGGCCATGCTTAAGTAGTTTGTTAAAGGGGTCTGGTTATGCCCGGGTCACGAATTGGTAGCTGGTTGAAAGGGCCTTGTACGCCCGGGCCACTGTTGAGTAACTGGATGAAGGAGCCTAGCATGCCCGGTCCATATTACTATGCAATAGCGATGAATTTCAGTTTGGTCAGGAAAGACCGAGCGTATGTTAATGTGTATCTTTACTTTTTCATGAGAACAGGTAGAGAAGAATGACATCAAGCAGACAGATACTATGCGCACGAGGTCGTGCGATTCGTCAGAATTGGCCGTGTTGGCACATCTACTTCACAATGCATCAGCAGTCATTTTATACTGTCATCGCGTCCGTCTTTGAAGTCAACCGTCACTCGAAAATGTCAATATGAACGAACGAATGAATACCGAGTACGGTGAAGCGGCCATATTAGAATGACTGACACGGTATGTTGGTCCGTTGTGTCGTCGGGAAGTGCAGATGCAATAATGTGCTCGGTGAACGTTACGCTTTAATCCAATGTCATCTTAACGATCTGTAATTAACTGGTAGAATTAATGATTGTGCTATCGAGAGATTGGGGTGAAGTGATATTTGCCGTAGTTATTTTATTGAAATACCGTCTTCTTACCCGATTATTCACGCCTACCTAAAGTTGTCTGCTAATCTTGATATTTTTAGTCTAAAAACCCTTCTAAAGCCTTCAAATGTTTTCTTTCCTTATTTTACAAACACACGTAGTTACAACACTCAAAAAAAACTTATTTAGTTTTATTTTAACAATATATTTAGTCAGGTTTAGGTTTTAAACGTTCTAGAAAAGTACAAACCCCGCTACTTTCGAGTTCAATTCGCACTTGATTAACTTTTTTAAATAGGTTCAAAACTTGCTTATTATTTTTAAATCAACCAAGGTCTTTATTTACAAAAAATACTACCTTCTTTTTCTAACGTCCAATAAATGTTCATTTCATTTCATTCAACGGTCCAAACCGCCATTTTAAGTATATGCCGACATTTTGTATTCGTTTTTTACTGGCGCATGATATACCACAGAACATTAAAATTCTCCGTTTGTCTGCTCTATGGGTTATACCTATCAAATATTGCGACGTACCTTCTTTTTTCGAGGGGAAACCTTTTATAGGTTCCACTGCATCAGGGCGTGACACAGTGGGTATGTGAGACTCCGAAGAAGTTTACTCACCAAAACATCCCGGTGTTCCTCTACCAACCCACTTGCCAACCGCGGTATCGCGGTAATGTCGTGCGACATACCTATCAAATTAGCAATCATACCTTCAAATTTAGAATCACATACTACGACATATAAGCCGACACGTAATCAAGCGCCAAAGCGATACCGAGTCGGTCGTCAAATTTCAAATCGAATAGAATCGTCCAATCAATCGTTATAGGGTGAGATGGTTCTAACCAGCGAATGTGCCTAATTCACATTGGATCGTACGTATCGAATGATTGAAATTTTGGAATCGATTATTCGATTAAGGAGATTTGGCTGTATCAAAGATAGCTTGTGACAGGTCAGGAAAATACAATTGGTTTGAATCATTATCTATGGTTAAAATATGTATGGTTTTTTTTTATTCTTCGATAGGCTGGCACTTGACTACAACTTGCCTGATGTTAAGAAATGATGTTGTCTACGATGGAACGCGCCAACCGAGTATACCGATTCACTCGTGATTACGAATAATTGAGCCTCCTTATGGTTAGTAACCATATAGGAGCAACAATTCTGACCCATCCTCTCTGCATGGTGTCACCAGACATCGCACCGGAACACGGCAAGGCTGCTTGGCGGTACGGCTTTGTCTGGTGGGTGGTCACTAACCACGGCCGAAGCCTACCACCAGTTAATTGTCACCTGATTTGCACCACCCGGGGACCACATGTGGGGATTCAATTGAAGGTTACACCCAATGACGAAGGTGACTCAGCCCCCAAAAATAAATAAAATGCACTATTTTAGCATTTGTTGTAGGCCCGCTTCTCTTCAACCCTTTAGTCCCACTGCTGGTCATCCCTTAACTATTTTACGAGTTGAGAGAGTTTAGGCCTTAATCAAAACACGCAGGCTAAGTGTTGGTGCGCGTGGGTTGGTGGATGTCACGTATCCTTGATTGATTAGTTCTTAGACATGCCGGTTTCCTTCCGATGTTTTCCATCACCAATATAGAGCAGTGGAGATGAAACGATTTCCACAAATATGTGTGGGCACGACTGAGAATCGAAACCGCGCTTAAGGAGAAGCCTGAACCGATCCGGTTCGTATAATAATATTCTCAGGCAGTCAGCTGGGAGATCTGGTTAATATCTCCTGTACCATAAAGCCTACACTTTCCTTGAGTCATTTAAATCATGTGTACCGAAACTTGAAATAATATTCTAGCCCCCGTATTCATAAACGTCTTTTTTAAGCTCAATATAGCTAAAATAGGTTTATAATTCGTTTGTCTTTGTCTGTCATCTTGACATTTATACTAATAAGAAAGAGACAAAGTCCATTTTAACTAGTCTTAAAAGATTTTAATGATTATCACCGTAAAACATTAACACGCGGTCATAACTTGTAAATAAACTATCCGTAGGTTAATTCACGTATTTAAATAAGTTTAGTTGCAGTGCAGTTGCAGTTGAGTTTCGATCACAGCCCTTTTCGTAATCTTGACAACCGCTGTCAGATACGCTCGCGTCAAGTTCGCGTCACGCTCGCGTATTAGCGTATATGTTATTTAAATGACAATTAAAACAATACCATTTTACACTACGTCGTGGGTAAACTTGACTACAACTGCACCGAAACTTGATCGCAACTGCACCGCCATTTGATCAGCGCGTCAAGAAATTACGTGAATTAGCCTACTGAAACTTATCAAGTAACTTGTAAAACTGAGCCAGTCTTTTAAATTATATGATGGGTAGGTAGGTAAATACCTATTTCATATTTTTACATTATATTATTCTTACTAATAAGTTAATAATAATAATAACCCTTTATTTCAGGCTATAAAAAATACATATTATATAAAAATGGGAAAGTAACTGTCTGGCGGTCGTCGCGCTTTCTCGTCAAAATACTGGACCGATCTGGATGAAATTTGGTATAGAAATAGTTTGAGACCTGTGAAAGAGGATAATGGCTTAGCATGGTAACCGACATACGCGTAGGCGGAATCGTGGGCGGACAGCTAGTATATTACCTAATTGATTTTTGACAATGTAGTTTTTCAGATAATTTTGATAAATAAGGATTCCATGCCAACTATGTTAACAGGTGGTTCAAATAAACTTGTTTTAGGCGTTGTCCGCAGTAAGTGACTACCCACCAGACAAAGCCGTGCGATTTGGTATGTTCTGATACAACGTCCAGTAATAACATTACCCAGACAATATCTTAAACACATGACTATATTTAATTTCTCCATAATAAGACTTACTCCGTTATTTAATTGATAAGCGCGTTTCATCGTAGACTACATCATCGCTTAACATCAAATTGTGATCAAACACAAACATAATTAAAAATAACAAAAACATCTATAGCACTTCGAGTTCTCACTTTTTCAAATACCAGAAATGGCTTTAAAAGTTTAAAACGCTCTTTGTTCTATGAGGAGCAAGTTGGTGGAGTGAAGTAAAAAGTACTGGAGTGCACCAAATTGAGTAGTTTCAACTGACCCCGCTGAAGTTAGCAGTTAATTAAAATCGAATCTTGACGTTAAAAATCACAAAGGTTTTCGAAGCGGGCCACGAAGTAAACTTTGTTTAATATTATCCCCACTAATGTTATTTAAAGAGAGAGAGAGAGAGAGAGAGAGAGAGAGAGAAACTCAAGGCGTTTGAGATATCCTGCTGGAAAAGGACGGAAAGAATTAGCTGGGCAAAAGAATTACAGATCCGAAATAAAAGAAGAACAGAAGAGGAAAGATGATTGGCCATTTGATACAACACAACATACTAATGAAGACCTTTATAGAAGGAAAGATTAAAGGAGAAAGAGAAAGAGGTAGACCGAGGAGAAGTTATTTTAATTAGACAAAGGAGAAGATAAATGATGAGTCATATCAGATGGTTAAGAAGAAGATGTACTATTAGTCATCATTTCCATTGTCTTTTTCCCTTTCTATTGGGGTCGGCTCGCAGTCTAACCTGATGCGGCTAGCTTTCAGAATTATACGAGCGACTACCATCAGACCTCGAAACTTGTAGGAAATCAGTAGCCGAAATGGTTAGACCAGGTGTTAGATTATAATAGTGTATATAGTATATAGTATCCCTAAACCAACCAGACGACGAAACAAATCTTTTGTTGTTACACAAAGATTGTCCGGGGCGAGAATCGAACCCACGACCGGCGGACACAGTAGGTATAGCCTAATCGGATGGCTTACACCGCTCGACTACCGAGGTCGTCAATGTATTTATGTACTATCAATAATGACTAAAATTGCTTGTTTCATTGCCCCACTGTTAAAGACTCATCACGTACAGTCGAAACTTGGTGGACTTCAGCTGACTCTTATTAATAATATTGTTGCGGAATCTCTCTCTCACAAAAGTACACCAAATTTCATTGTATGAACAATTTTATTTGGAAGATAAATAGTCTTTTTTACTCACAATTCTACCTTTTCTAATTTTGTAAGCCAGGGCTAATAGCAGCTCGCGTGTCAATTCTCTCGGCTCGGAATTTGAATGGCACGGCGTTTTTGGGTGTAAAGGGTGCACAAACAGCAGCGGTGGCGCAAGAGCAGCGGCAAAAGTAAAAAAGAAAGAAAAACATTAATTTGACAAAGACAACAAGACAAGACAAGACACAAAAAAACACATAGAAAGAAAAAGAAAATAAAACATAAATGAAAACTGTAAAAGAAGAAAAATTAATAAATAAAAAAAAAACAAAGAGTAAGTGTGACCCATCAGTGTCAAACATGGACATTGATCAGTAAACGCTGTGAGTACCTACTAGAGTCGACCCACAGCACTGATTTTCAGCAATGTCTATATTCCCACAGTGTGACGCCATTAAAAGTTAAGATAAGCTAAGTTTCAATTTCAAACAAGTCGTTATCATAGTTTTTCTAGACTTATACAGTCGGAAGTTCTAAGATCGTCCCAAGTTTATTAGACCGTACTGAACAGTAGCGTTTATGTAGTTAATAGCTGCGTTCGTAAATATTTAGAGACAATAGTTCGTTCGTTCGTTCGTTTTCCGTTCCGTTCGTTCTTTAGTAAATATTGAATCATTTGATAAAAAGACTTACGTAAGTCCTTGTAAACGTCTTTTATAGATAGCTACTTAATTTTTAATCAAAGTAGTTTTGTAAAGTGTAAAAAGAACGTAAAAACGAACCGCACGGACGTCATCTGTCGTTGAACAAACAAAACATTTTTCATCTAAAATGCAAATGGAGGTCGTGGACATTATACTCAATGTTTGTTGCCTTTAGGTCCGTCGCCTCTGACCTAAAAGATTCGAGTATAGTGGACTTAAGTTGGTATCTATTATGAAAAGAGCGTAGACATTCCAAATTCTAGCATAGTTAACATAGACATAGCTATATATATATTATGGATATGCTAGAATTAGAAATATGCTATGGGTTTAATTGCCATCTTCCTAAGGCGCAAGAATGATTCGAATGGTAGTCCTTGAGACAAATGTGGTCGGTCATACAGTCCATCAAATCTAAGAAGTACCGTTTGACGTTTCACTGTTTTCTGTTAAATTAGCTTTATAGACGCGTAATTCACAATATTTTTATTAGCTTTCCTGTAAAATAATTGAATTATGAAGCTATTTTTATTTTAACGTAACACAAACAATTTTCATACAAAAAAAAAATTCTAAATGTACTACGTTTAGAACTGTCAAACGGTACTTCTTAGATTTGATGGACTGTAGTGTGTTCGGTTCGAATCAACGTCAGACGTCAAGTCTGACTGACGACATCTCAGAGTTATTCTACTGAATAAAATTTAAGATTATGTTTTATGTGCTGTCTGTTATTTATAAACTGTCGGACCCCGTGCGAGTTAGACGTCCGCTGGCGAATCAGGAAACCAGTTTACGATACGCCAAGTCAAGCGGTCGAGTGCGTGGCTAACCCACCTTTATAGTTACCCACTGAATCTCCTAATACCCATAACATACCTCATACTGGAGTAGGGAGGGTAATCTGGGCGTTACTGTTTAAACGATGGCTTAACAGTGTAGGTAACTATAATTATTCTAATTTTTAACGTTATTTTTACTTTATAACGCTAATTTCGGTTTTTCCCATCTTAATATATATATTTCTTGTGTGCGTGTGTATGTGACTGAACTCCTCCTAAACGACTGGACCGATTTTGATGAAATTTTTTGTGTGTGTTCAAGGGGATCTGGGAATGGTTTAGATTCACAATTTTGCGCGGTACGAAGTTCGCTGGGGCAGCTAGTACATCTATAAATATAAAAATGAAACCCGTTTTCTGTCGTCACGACATCACGCGTGAACGGCTGGACCGATTTAGCTAATTATTTTTTAAAAATATTCCTTTAAGTACGAGGATGGTTCTTACGCAGAGTAAAATTAAAAAAAAAATTAGAAAGCGAAGAAGTGCCGAAAACGGGGTTAGATACCTATTATTTATTATTGGTTATATTCGGTAGGTCTGAGACCCGGTAGATAGCACTGCTTTACCGGACAGAACGACGTCTGCCGGGTCCGCTAGTTTATAATATTTTTAAACAATCCAACCTACTTGAATATGATTCAAATGATTTTCGTGCTATTTTGGTAAATAAAAGTAAATAAAATTGGTACTTGGGACACAGTAAGAGGAAATTGTTACGAACATTTTGGTTATGCATTTTTATTTATTTATTGATAAGGCTCTAAAATCTTATGTAAAGCTTTTAGGTTTAGTTATGTGGATTGTATAGAAATATTAGAAACATCAATTTCTTTGTTGGATTTTGAAATAAACTCCAAGGACAAGATTTTCGGAATTTCGTGAGAATTGTTATGTAAACTACAGTTAGTTACCTACTAAGTTAATATAAATAAATATTCTGGGACATTAAGACATACGGTCATCTGGTCCCAAGCTAAGCAGAGCTTGTGTTATGGAAACCAGATAACTGGTATATACTATACATATAATACTTTTCTTTTGTAAATATATACTTATAATAAATATTTACACCCATACTCGACACAAACACAAATGTTCATCGTTAATGTTTGTCTCGGGTGGGAATCGAACCCACGACCTGTGGCGTGAAAAGCAAGTATCTTACCGACCACGCCACCTGCCCGTTAAAAAAAACCATTCTATAACTTATAGTTTCTCCGTTCACCGTACCTACTTCTGATTGGGTGTTTCTCTGTTTAACACCCTCTCATAAACAAACAAACACACTTTTCAGCTCTATAAATTAGTATAGATATAATTGTAAGTAATTAGTGGAACTACACAAACCATTGATCGCTGGTAATGTCGTTAGGAGGTCATTAGAGGAAGTTAATAACGTACTCCGGAAAGTACCATGATTAACAAATTGTTCCCCATTAATACTACTGTTACAATGGGAGTACCTCAGTGAAATTATACTTTGAGAGTGTTTAGAAAATTTTTTTTCAACAATGAAATAAAAATACCTTTTGAGACTTGAGTCTACATAAAAACAGTCCAATTTCTTTTACTACTGTTTGCTCCCAAGTAAACCATAGACTATTTACAAATTTATACTGGCTCGTGGTGGGCCAGTAAAAATTGTGGGTCGCGTGGTGGGTCGAAGAAGGTGTGTGCCAGTAACTCTCTAACTATTGCACAGGAAACACGTTCATAATCTAAGTTTACTTTTTTATAATCATTTTTCCTTTTTTAATACAGTCCACTAAAACTAAAGACGTGTGGAGATTAGTGCTGCACACTTTCGTGCAGTGAATGACTGGCAATAAATAAATAAATAATATATATTCTGGGACATTAACACACACGGTCATCTGGTCCCAAGCTAAGCAGAGCTTGTGTTATGGAAACCAGATAACTGGTATATACTATACATATAATACTTTTCTTTTGTAAATATATACTTATAATAGATATTGACACCCAGACTCGACACAAACAGAAATGTTCATCACTAATGTTTGTTTCGGGTGGGAATCGAACCCACGACCTACGACGTGAAAAGCAAGTATCTTACCGACCACGCCACCGGCCGTTGAACTGAGAAACACTTCCAAAAAACTCTGTAGGCTTATTTTCTTTTATAAATGAAGTAAAATCTATTACATTTTGTTTAGTGATTTGTATTAGAGCGACGTTTTTATCCATTAGATAGTCTGAAATTTCGTAATACGCTTTCTTTAATAGCGTAGATTTGAGAATTATTTTAATTTTTTTTTTCCTAATATTATTTAGCAGTTATTGTAGAAACACGCTACGTCATAGCTCTGTATAAAACTACCTAGGAGTGACGTCATTCAAGATTTGGCTTGGACGTGTCGCCGTCACATAAATAAAAAAAGACGAGTCCAAAATTTTATATTTTCTATGTAATGGATATTAAAAATGTTGTCATCCCTGTTTCACGGTGACAAACTAACAACTCCGAATTCACAAATATGGCGGAAATAGAAGAAAAACAAAAAAACAGGAATATCTACCGACATTCAAAAATGGAAAGCGGAAACGAGCGCGCGAAATTACACAGCTTCAGGACGAGCCGCGAACCACATCCGTTTCCGGCTGGGTCGACACGGTGGTTAGATTCTGAACTCGGAGGTGTGAAATAGTTTAAAATTAACGTAAATACAACCTTTGAGTTGTACCTGCAACTGAAAAATACACATAACTATTCGATTTCCAAAAGCCTTTACTGACAAAGAAATTATAATTTCAGTTCCAGAAATTTTAATATACTTAGTAAGCTAAAACAATATATAATGAACATAAATATTATTATACTTAAGAGCAGCGGTGGCGCAGCGGTACGTGCCTCGCCTTAGAAATATAAGGTCGCTGATCCGATTCCCAGTCGCGCCCACATTTTTTTGTGTGAATTGTTACATCGCCGCTGCTTCAATATGCATATCTAAGAACTAATCATTCGATGACATGTGACATCCACTTACCAGCTCATGGCCACCGTGTGTGGATTAAGGCCTAAACTAAAGATCGGTGCCCAGAATTGGGACACTAAAAGGGCTATTTATTTATAACATAAGCTCTGCTTAGCTTAGGACCAGATGACCGTGTGTGTTAATGTCCTGGGAAATATTTATATGTCTTCTTTTCCGGAACCCAAAATCGGTTCCGTAGTTTAGGCTTGAAAGCGTAACAGACATACAGACCTACTATTGCAGTAATAAAGGAATAATAAAGGTATTAGGAAAGATCTTAATAATATGCATTTTTAAAAATTCCGTTGCCCAAACGGATTATTTTTTAAGGAATTGAGCATCCTCTGAAGCATAACTTACTTACCATTTCGTACTCTAAACGGAAATCGACGACATAAAACCGGATGGTTAGCATTCAAATCTAGTAGAATAAAATATTTTCCCTCCTTTGAAAACCACCCTAAGTTAAACGCTCCGAAGAAATCCATACTCGATCCACGAAGCGAATCAAAAAGGTTCGCATAAATCACTCGAGGGCCACTTCGCTTAAAGCGGCGTCTTCAGTTAATGCATTTCGATTATACTTCAAATTCATGAACTTATACTTGAGTAACACTCCTTAATATCCAGGATTACAGTTCGTTGATTCTGTTTCTATTTAACCGTCTTAAATTATCCGGTTAACTTAATATTTTCTTCTTTGACTCTCATATTTGATCAAACTAAAATAAGTAATAGGGACCCGTGGAAAAGAACGCATAGCTGACGTAAAAAATCAACGCTCTACGAAATCTGCAGTATGTGAACTTACTCAAAAAGGCTTCAACCATTTCGTGTGATTTGATAGACATCAGGTTTTTGTCAAAGAAAACTGGTTCCTACCAAGAATTGTAAAATTAAAATTGAAAATTAATAAATTGGTTTAGGTGTAAGCTTCTACGTGCTATTTTTAACCTTCTTCAAAGATATAAGGTTCGCTATTTTAGCTAAAGGTTAATAAAACAAAAACGTATATGAAATCAAAGGAAGCATCTGGAAGCCAATCACGTAACAGTAACGTTGTAGCATGCCAAAGTTTGACGTCAATAAAATAATTGAATTTTCTATCAGATTTCCTCGTATCATCCGTTACGACGCGAGGGCGACAAGACTGCAATATTCGATCCTCGTACTGCAAGTATTGGCCATACATACGATATTTTTACCTACTTTTAAATGGAGGAGGTGTACAATTCAACTTTGTTTCTTTCTGATTCTTATTCTTTATTGTACGCAAAACACTTACCTAAACAATTAATAAATAGCAAACATCACATGTACACAGGCGAGCTTAATTCAAATGTGAATTTTCTACCAGTAAACCCTGGGTAAAGAAAAATTGTGGAATTATTTTTTGTTTGTAACCTATCTCAGTTATCTTTCAAACGTATAACAAACATGGTAAGTAACAAACATAAAGAAACATACAGTCGAATTGAACAACTCCTCCTTTTTCAAAATCTGTAAAAACATCAAATCTCGTAATTTAATCTGTAGGTTTATATCGATAAAGTAAGTTTATATACTTAGGTAGAGCTGGGTAGAGCGACTTATAGGTTTTAGAGATTCAGTTTGCCTACCAATTTATTTTCTTAGAGCTTCGTCTGGCCTCTTTAGTCTCGTAATCTCGATTAGATTAGGTAATAATTCGATTGCCTTTTAGCATCGAAATCGTTTATTTAGTAACTACTTAGATGGAGCTAGACTATGCTATAGGCCGACCGTTTAACTCGCGTATCGCCATCTGAGGTACAAAGTCATAAAACATTAATTAAATCTCCACAGATAAAAGTAATGTAAGACTATTCGTCACTAATATCCATATCGCTTGAATCATCATCACTGTCTGTGCAGCTTGAGGAGTCAGAAGCTTGGCGATAGGCGATACGCGAGTTAAACGGTCGGCCTATATATATTTAGGCACAAAGTAAGCAAAGTAATTCTATTCATCATCATCGTCATAATCCTGAGCTTATCTAAGACCACTGTTGGACATAGGCATTTACTCTCATCTAACTTAGACTAGGTGGAGTGACGATCTTTGCAAGGTGGCTGGTTACCACCTTGCAAAGATCGTCACTCCACCTAGTCTAAGGGCGTCCTACGCTACGTTTGCAAATCCGTGGTCTCCACTCAAGAACTCGTTTACCCCACTGTTGTCGGTTCTGCTGCACTTGGCCCACTGCCACTTCAACTTACTAATCCATGAGCTATGTCGATTACTCTGGTTCTGTCGGATTACTTTAATACGTATTCGATCCTTCACAGAAATTCCGAGCATAGCCGAGAGTCCTACCGTGAGTGACCACGTTTCGGCTCCGGTCAGCGTGTGTCTATTAAGGCCTAAACTCTCTTATCTCGTAAGATAGTTGAGAGAAGACGCGTGTCCAGTTGTGGGACACTAAAAAGGGTTGACGCGATGACGTATTTATTTATTGTTAGAAATCAAAATGGAAATTTATTTGAAAAAGACTAATTAAAATTGCAGAAATTTATCATCAGCACAATAACACAATAAGTGGATGATGACACTAGTTACGTTAGCACAGTTCAAAATTACCACGACGACTCATTTTTTTTGCCATTGACCTAACCCAATCGGCTGGAAGGGCCTCTAATGGTTCACCGAACTCTTTCGGTAAGGCCAATATAGCCTCCGATGACCGCGGTTTTATAACCGTTCAATCATTTCTGACTCATTCAGTCTGGAAATCTCATATACTGTTCGATGAGTTCCGATTAAATTATTCAGTAGTGTATGTAAGTTCCTTATTATTTAATATATACATACACACACATACTTACAATCTCGCCTTTTTCCCATGGGGGTATGCAGAGACTACAGAGCGCCACTTGCTACAATCTAAACATTCTTCTTTAGCCTCACTAATGTTCATACATCTGGTCATACATGCTGCAATTGTGAGTGCTACGCACCTGTCCCTTTTGAAGGACATCACCGATGAATGTCCTCCTAGGGCGACCTCTCTCAGCGTTTCCACTCACCTCCGCCGAGTGTGTTTTTAATCACCTTTCGTCAATCGTCTATCATCCATCCTCGCCACATGACTAAACCACCAAAGCATGCTTTTTTTTTACCTTTGTCCCTACATCTTCATAACATATATATATGCTCCTTAATAATCTCATTTTAGTGCTTATTCAGCAATATGAACATTACTAACAACTTTGTCATTATTGAAATTTTTTACTCTATAACCATGGAAGCTGAGTAGAGTACTTGTTTTATTTAAGTCGATCCTCCAAACCGTTCGACTTTCAACATCGACTTCATAAAATTTAATTCAAATCACTGATTGTAAATATGTCAAGTGTGTTGCAACCCTTATTCGTTCCCAAACAATCAAGTTTTATTGGTAGTTCTCGGGAATACGTGTTCTGACAATTTACGAGAATCTCGTCTTTCAGTCATATCTCTGACTTTGTCTACGAGTGTGGAGTGACTATAAATTGCGTTTATCTTTCGAGAAAATGTTGATTGCGTCAGACAAATGCACAGTTTACTGAGAACAATCTAGTTATTATATGAGCATCGGTATCGGCCTGTGATGTCTGGTAACACCAATAAGAGGGTGGGTCGGAATTGTTGCTCCTGTATGGTTACTAAGCATATAGAATCTCATTCTATTGCCACCAACTCACCGAAAATCGTACGTATTCACTAGCGAATCGGTATATTGGATAGGTGCATTCCATCGTAGATTAAAAAATGTATAATGTCGCGGGTTTTATCCCCGGCCGTGCCCACATACATACATACATACATTTATGTAAATTGTTTCATCGCCGCTGCTCAATATCTGTGAAGGTAAACATCGTGAGGAATAATTGTTGGACATATGGCATGTGACTTACATCAACCCTGACTTGGCTAGTGTGTGTGGATTAAGGCCTAAACTCTATTAACTCGTAAGACAGTTGCGAGAAGGCCCGTGCGTTGGAATTACACAATTTTATTCCACGGCTATAATATCTAATAGGTAATAGTTGGATTCACTACCGACATCTGAGTTTCCTGATACCTTTTTTTTACTCTGGGCTTATACTACCGCAATCCCGTCTTTACTACTCCTGCAAGTCAGAATCAACAGCGGCGCCGTGAAGAGACTCGGGATCTGAACTCGGCCAAGTTCCGGGACACCTAAACCGTCTTGGATCCTGCATGAATTTAATCAGAAGGTAATTGGAAGAGTTGAATAGCTCTATCCTATAGTAATGTCTAAGATTTCCGCGAATATTGAAATATGGACACATTGAAATAAAACTACTTTATAACGGATTTTATCACGGTATATTTTAGATTTTAGATACCGACGTTTCAAAGTCTTTTCAGACGTTAGATCGGGCGCATTACTGACGACGGCTTTAAAAGTGCTTTAAACGAAATACTCCAAAGTTGTTTTTAAAGACTAAAAAAACGTAATTTAGGTGACAACCACACAAATAGTTAGCTTACTGCACAATGCTCAGGCAGCATTAATCAAAGCAATATTTGCAAAACGTTATCAATAACCCTTAAACTAGTTATGAGAAAATTAAAAAAAAAACGTCCTTTCATAGTTTAAAAATACAAAATTTCACTTTAAAACGAAAATTAAATTCAAAGGCTTTTAAACCCCAATGCATTTATTCGAGTATGTTAGAAAGCCATTAGGCAGCCAATCGTGCAAATAATTACTTTAAAAAATTCCCTCTATTTTGTTAAAAGCGTATTCAAGTTGCAACGGGCGGGGAGAGTGAGCTCACATGTTGGCGATAACGGCCCTCGCGGAGCCTGGAGTCCGCATTATTGGAAGCTCATTGAGATTTAAGTTATTTACTTGCTTGCGCAAGTAAGGTAGCGGTTTCGAATCCTGGTCGTTGTTTCGAATTGTTTCATCTCCGCTGCTCAATATCGGTGAAGGAAAACATCGTGAGGAAACCGGCATGTCTAAGAACTAATCATTCGAGGACATGTGGCATCCACAAACCCGCACTTGGCCAGCGTGTGTGGATTAAGTCCTAAACTCTCTCAACTCGTAAGATAGTTGAGAGAGGACCCGTGCTTAGCATTGGAACACTAATAAGGGTTGAAGTGATGGTCACCTCTGCCTTCAGGTAACGCTGGCGTTAGCGTGAACATATATTCATTGAATCTAAAATATTAACCCGCTTATAAGCTACTGAAGCGATTGATCTATCCAATTAACCCCTCACTGAGTTTAGCTTCATTGATTGACTTAACTATACAACTTTCTGCACTTCATCAAGCTTATGACTTATAATATCCGGATTAGTTCTTGGTTCAATTCAATCACTCCTAAGTATTCAAGAGGCTTAAGTATAAACAGTGGCGTAGAGGTATCGGATTCGACTTAAAAATAGGTATAGGGAACATTATTAATCATCATCATTCCCCTTGCCTTTTTCCCATTTCTATTGGGGTCGGCTCCCAGTCTAACCTGATGCGGCTAGCTACCAGAATTATACGAGCGACTGCCATCAGACCTCGAAACCCGTAGGGAACCAGTAGCCGAGATGGTTAGACCAGGTGTCAGATTATTTCGGCTTCTGACTACATGTAGCGATGTCATAGATGTATTAACTGACAACCGGGACCGACGGCTTAACGTGCTCTCCGAGGCACGTTTGTTGTTACACAAATATTGTCCGGGGCCGGAATCGAATCCGCGACCCGGGCAAAGTATAGCCCAATCGGGCGGCTTATACCGCTCGACTACCGAGGTCGTCAGGGAACATTATTAATATTTTAGGATATTAATACACACGGTCATTTGCTTCCTAGCTAAGCGAAGCTTGTGTTATAGAAACTAGATAACTGGTGTATACTGGTATTTTCTTAAATTTGCACAGATATCACACATTGAAATTAAACTAGTTTTAGATATTAAATCCCGGCGTTTCAAAGTCTTTTCAAACTTCATGGTTACGGGTGGACTGAGGTATTTGACGGCTAAAACTATTGATCACAATTATTACTGACTACCTTCAATCATTTTTATTTAAGTGGCGTTCCGATTTAAGCAAACTGAGCTCACAGTGTCTTGAATTTTGAGTTAATTCAAGACACTATGAGCTCAAGTTTACAATCCGTTATATACCTACTACATTTTTTTTATTTGTTAATGGTGGAACCCCGTTTCTTAGTGCACCCCTAGACTCTGTAAGAAACCTATGTGCCAAATTTGGAGTCTCCAGACCCAGCGGTTTGAGTTCTGCGTTGATATGTCAGTCAGTCAGTTTCTTCTTTTATATATTTAGATTATAGATACAATCGCAATCATATTCGAGACAAACAAACATGTTCATTACACAAATGTCTGCTTCAGGTGGGAAATGAACCCACGAACTGCGGAGTGAAAAGCAAGTACACACCTCCACATCAAGCTATACATTTTCAGTGGGTGATCTCGCATTGTATAGGATCTCCGTACAACGAGAGGTCAGCTTATACTGGAAATGTATAACTTGATGTGTACAGGCCGACCGTTTAACTCGCGTATCGCCATATGAGGTACAAAGACATTTAACCACAGATAAAAGTAATGTAAGACTATTCGTCACTAATATCCATATCGCTTGAATCATCATCACTGTCTGTGCAGCTTGAGGAGTCAGAATCTTGGCGATAGGCGATACGCGAGTTAAACGGTCGGCCTATAGTCATGTGTACCTTACCTGCCACGCCACCGTCCCCGGTTTTGATCTCTGGTTGTGCCTTCATATCTTTGTGTGAGAAGTACTGCATCGTAGAGCAGCGGTAGTGTAAAGGTATAGGACTTTGTAATATAGGTCGCGGTTTCAATCCCTACTCCTGACCACACATCTTTGTGTGAATGGTTTCATTGCTGCTTCATATCAGTAAAGGAATCATCGTGAGGAAACCAGAATGTCTATGAACTAAACATTTGAGGACTTGTGACATAACATACTCACACTTGGCCAGCGTTAATAATTATGGCCTAAACTCTTTCAACTTGTAAGATAGTTGAGAGAGGTCGCGTGCCCAGCTCTGAGACACTAAAAAGTGTTGAAGTGAATACTGGAGACAGCAGAGAGGAAAAAAGAGGTTTAAATTACCTCTAACAAAGATTCTAAACGGAAACAGTTTCAAAGTTAGCAATCAAACAACCAAACGAAAACAATCAACAACTCAAAGATAAAGAAACTCTCTGATTTTCCATTAACACGTCCCCGAACATTTCCAATTTAACTTAAACGAAGAACCACAAAATTTCATGCCTAAGACTTCAGTTAAACTAAACTAAACTCTGTCACATGTGATATAGTCAACAGCTTTTATAATAATAATATTTTCACACATACACACAGCAGCATCTAGTTTGTGGTCTATCTCGAGCCGCCTCTCTGTATTGCCATCTCTACTGCGTGGCTTAATAGCGAATTATTTTTATTTTGCAATAGGCTTGCGCTTAACTACACTTGCCTGATTTCAAGTAATGATTTAGTCTACGGTGGGACGCACCCGCCCAATATACCGATTCACTCGTGATTACAAATGACTTTCGGTTGGAAGGTGGCAGTGGAATGAGGCTCCATATGGTAAGAATACATAAAGAAGCAAAAATACCGACCCATCCTCTTAAATGGTGTCACCAGACATCGCACTGGAACACAGCAAAACCGCTTGGCGGTGCAGTTTTGTCTGGTGGGTGATCCGGTTAATTACCACTAAAAATAATTACCAGTTGATTGATTTTCACCTGATTTGCACCACCCGGGGACCACGTGTGGGGATTCAGATAAAAGGTGCACTCCCACGGACGAAGGTGACTCAGCCCCAAAAAAATCTCCAAAAAGTAAAGTTACTTTGGAGAAGTTATTTGTAACTAACACTATTGCATGGTAAAATATTTTACACTAATAACCGGTCACCCTATATAAAGTGCTTCTAATTAAAATACGGGTATTTGAATGGTTTTATCAGTTCCATTGTCTTTTTCTCTCGTGATTATGAATTATTTTCGTTGAGGTGGCAGTGGAGGAATGAGGCTCCGTAGGTTATGTTTCAAAAAATGAGTCTTATACATCGTCGTACATTTTATTTTTACAACAACTCAGCGCTCCCTGTATAGGTATTAACTCCTTTAATGTCTCTTTCATTTCATCAAACAAAACTCAATCCGTGGAATATTGTTCAAATGTTCATCTCATTAAAAACTAGACAACAAAGGATTTTATTCTATTCAGACACTTAAACTGTAAAATATCTAAATTTAATTCAGTTTTTACGAAAAGCATAATGTTTGTACGAAACACGACATAAATTCTAAATTGTAAAACATTAAATGTGACATTCAGACATGTTTCTACATCCATATAACACTCTTATAACTCTGTTATGAGTTTTAGATAAAAGGTAACTGCATAGAACATAAAGTAATAAACACAGAAGATCAACTGCGTTCACTCCTTAATCGTACAAACAGTAGGTTTAAACGAAAAGGCGTTAGTGGTAATTTTACAAACATTATTAATCATGCATAAGTAGAATAAAAGGAACTTCATTAGAATACGTTTTTTTCAATGAGTTCAGATTATGTTTGTACGGTTGGCCTATGCTATTCAAAGACAAAGAACTTTTTACCAAGTATTAGGGCGATCTGCTATGCGTTTCAAATAAGAATAGGACTGGACTCGCGGCTAACTTCATACCAAAAACCAGGCAAAAGTAGCGCCAGCACAAAATATGAAACCACAGACAGTAATATTATTTTGAAATATATAGAAAACCGATTTATGAAAAACTTTACTTATGTACTAGCTGTCCCAGCGAACTTCGTACCGCCAGCGGACAAAATTGTGAATCTAAACCATTCCCAGATCCCCTTGAACACACACAAAAAATTTCATCAAAATCGGTCCAGTCGTTTAGGAGGAGTTCAGTCACATACACACGCACACAAGAAATATATATATTAAGATGTAGTTACAATGCAGCTACCTACCGAAGTAAATTTAAGCGCTAGGATACTACGAACTTGTACACAAATTCTTTTACACCTTAAAAACACACGTTTTTAAGGTGCTAACAGCTTACCTAATAATACTTAATAGCTTTTTGCCGTCGGAAGTTAATAAAATATGTACCTAAATATTCGACTCCAAATGTCCAATCGGACTCGAACTCCAATAAGGATATGCGCATTATTATTTTATTTACATCTAGATGTGATTATTACATCAAACAAACATTTTTGCTCACTGTACTAAAAAGTGTGAAGTTGCTGCTCATTCCAGGCCAAGATGGCGGATTTCCAATCCTATTCTTATTTGAAACGCATAGTACAGTGTTTAAATGGAATCAGTAGCCTATTATCAGATATTGGACTATTATTATGTAGACTTGCATATAAAAAAAAAATGAAGCCTACTTTCATTTCATTTCATTTTATTATGTAAGTGAAAATCGGTTTAATTAGTTGCAATCCCTACTAATATTATAAATGCGAAAGTAACTCTGTCTGTCTATCTGTTACGCTTTCACGCTTAAACTACTGAACCGATTTGGATAAAATTGGGTATGGAGGTAGTTTGAGACCCCAGAAAGGACATAGGATCGTTTTTATCCGACTGCGCAAAAAGAAGGTAATGTTTTGGCGCAATAACCGACATACACGCGGGCGAAGCCGCTGTAGACAAGCTAGTAATATACAAAGTGGATTTTCTGTAAGTACTTATTTATTTGTTCCCGGAAGCGTCACATTTACGTTATGCCTCTGAATAACATGTTATGATGTTAAAGCAATGTCCCTGGGCGAGACCAGGGCTGCAGAAACACACGGAGGTATATTATGCAACAGGCCCTTGTATTAACACCTACTGTCGTCTGGTTGGTGGTTGTTGATTGGTTGTTTGGTTAAATATGTATTTTTTAATTTTATTTTTTTGTTATTTAACAATTATTATTACAAGGTGTTTACTAGAAATGTGCAACATAAACTCATTCGAGTTTTACCCGTACACGAGAGTCGCCAATATAATTTATTATTACTAATTTATATTGGCAACTATAAAAATATAAGGTCACGGGTTCGATTCCCGGTCCTGGCTGCTCAATATCGGTGAAGGAAAATGATACATTCGAGGACTTAGGTATCCACCAAACCGCGCTTGGTCAGCGTGTGTGGATAAGGCTTAAACTCTCTCAACTCGTAAGATACTTGAGAGATGCTCCGTGCCCAGCTGTGGGACACTAAAAAGGGTTGAAGTGAAAAAAGTGTGTGTACATTTTCTGGTCAGAAGTAACTGCCGTGTAAACTCGACGTCACAGATGAATGTGTCGAGTCAAATATGCCATTGACTAAAAAGCCATTTGTTTCCAACGAATGAGACGCGGCAGATGCAAATTTTACATACTTACAGCTTATTTATTTATTTCTACTGTTATTGTAATAACACAATAAGGTTTGTGCTGGAGCCTCCAGGTGATCAGTGAAAACTCCGGATTCATTTAAAATCATAGAATTTTAAACAGTTTTACGATCGAAAAATCATGCTGAGAGCAAGTTTCGCTCACCAAAATGACGGTACCTACTAATAGTACACGAGAAACCCCTGAACTGGTAGGACGCACTGATTGAAGATTTTCGTTTTTAGAGACCGACCGTTTAACTCGCGTATCCTCATCTGAGGTACAAAGTCATAAAACATTAATTATATCTCTTAAAGAACTATTTAACCACAGATAAAAGTAATGTAAGACTATTTGTCACTAATATCCATATCGCTTGAATCATCACTGTCTGTGCAGCTTGAGGAGTCAGAATCTTGGCGATAGGCGATACGCGAGTTATACGCGAGGACTCTGTGGGATAGACGACGTGAACATACCCCGACACGCTCGTGACTAGATTTTTATTAATTTTATTATCTATTAATATGCAGCTCTGTCTACGCCATGCGGGTTTTACAGGCGTGTTGATATATTTTTTTTTTATTTTACAACTTATGAAGGTATGCCTAAAGCAACGACATTAAATTGTTATAACTATTTGGTCTGAAAAAACCGTTTCAAAAACAACCGACCTAAATGCATCGCGGTTGGAACGTTAAACATTTCACAGTGAAACATGGAGGAAGCATTCGTCGGGTTTTCCGGTTTGTTTAAGTATCTACCTACTGTACCTACGTTATGTGGCTCGTTATTATCGGGGTAGTGTTTAGAATAGGTATTTGTTTGCAGTTTCCGTAGTTAAGGCCATGGCTTAGATTAATGTATTTGAAGGCTTTCGACTAAAATCAGGATTATCAGACAACTATAAGCAGGCGTGAATCATTGGGTAACAAGTGACGGTCGAGGCGCGGGGTACGGGGCAGGAGCCTCCTGCGCCATCACTGCCTTGACCACCACCATTTGCTATGCGCTCGGCGCCCGGCTACGAACTCGCGTTGCTTAATATTGTCGGGCGCTATAAATTATGTACAAGTAATACGCATTTCATTTTTAATCCTAAAATATATCAATTTAAATTTACCATTTGTTTATCTTATGTCCTCGCTGACAACGGTATTCCATTAAAATAACTACGGCAATAATCACTTCACCCTATCTCTCGATACCACAATCATTTCCTCCAAAGCATAACGTCCACGGAGCACGTGGTCGATGCGCACTTCTCGACCACACGTAACGGTTCAACACAAAGTGTCAGCTCTTATAAGATGGCCGCTTCACCAGTCCGTGCTAAGTGTTCGTTCATTCGTTCTTTCATGCTGACATTTTCAAGTGACAGCTGACTTGAATGGCGGTCGCGGATACAGTACAAAATGACAGCTGATTGTTAGATCCAGCTCAGAATGTAGGAATAAATCAAAGACAATTTGAGATATAACGAAGCGTACTTGTATTCGTTTACCTTTTTCACACAACGAATTATATAAATCTACTAATTAACAATGCTAACTACAAATTTATGGGTACTTACATATTTTATGTAGGTCAGACCAGAATTTTAAAATATCACCACCTTTTGGAGGGCTACTTATCGCCAAGATGTCTCGAGCCAGAATGATCTAGAGTAATCTGACTATACAGTGAAAATTCGTAGTGTTGTCAGTTAATATAAAAACAGGTTGTCATTCAATACTAGTAATAAAATAAGTGTTATTAGGGATAAATATGATAACATGATGTACTGAGAAGCAGATGTGCCAACATATTTGTTTGTATCTGCGTACATGTTGATTACCTTGAAGTCTCAACGAATGGACCGATTTTAAAGAGTATTTTATAATTTAAAGCATAAGATTAAATGATCTCTAATTTTAAGTAATTTGGGGTGTCGTTAAGTATTTATAGCGCCAAATTATAATCATAATTTCAATTGTGTCATACGGTTCGGAGATCGAGGTTAATAAGGTATCGCGGTGCCGAAATGATACTTTTTGTAAAGTTAAACAAATGCCTTTGTACCGCCACCTTGTCCCGGTTGTGATTTAAAATATCTATGACTCTAAATATCTATGTATCTATACAGAAGCCTAATATAATCAGACTCCTGGTCTAACCATCTCGGCTACTGGTTCCACAAATTTCGAGGTCCGATGCCGACAGCCGACTGGGAGAAGACCCCAATAGTATTGCGAACAAGGTAAGGGAAAATGAGACAAATTTAATTCTAATAGGCAGCTAGAGTAGCGGACGAGTAGTGACATAAATATTCTGGAATGATAGAGATACCAGTGCCATTTTTTTAGTATAAAACAAAACTGAATCACCCAATACGTTACATTAAAAACAATGTTTACTTTTAAACGTAAGTATAATATATAAATAAAAGCCAAGGATTAATCATCACGTCGAGCGCAGAGTGCGGACGCACTTTACGTCGCTAATGTACCGCACACCTGCACTTCTGCTAATGCCTGCTCAACGACCGTTTCATTTCACACTATAAGTATTTCAAACACCATAGTTTGGGTTTGCACTGAATTCTATTGTAATTTTTAAGAGAAAACTAAAAGATTTCCTTATTAAAAAGGCATATTATTCAATAAAATAATTCCTATAGGCCGACCGTTCAACTCGCGTATCGCCTATCGCCTATCGCGATATGGATATTAGTGACGAATTGTCTTACATTCCTTTTATCTGTGGTTAAATAGTTCTTTAAGAGATTTGAGAGAGACTTTCATTCATTTAATTTCATTTCATTAATGTTTTATGACTTTGTACCTCAGATGGCGATACGCGAGTTAAACGGTCGGCCTATAGAATATAATTATAACAATAATAATAATAATATAATAATTATATAATAAATTAATTCCTAAAAAACTGTGATATTTTTTAGTCAATAAAATATAGCATTTTACTGACTTGTCAGTAAAATATGACATTTTAAACTAAATTTGACTTGAATTGACCGTGATACTTAAACTAGATTATTAAAAATGGTATAAGGATATAGGTTTTTTTGTTTAACTAGATTACGTTCTCGTATTAAAATAATCGTACTGAATGTTCATAAATGTTTAACTCTACTGCATAGATACTGATGTCAATTTAGTGTACGTGTTCTTTTAGATTTTCATGTAGGTATGAGAGTAGCAGAGAAACGAAAGGTTAAATTATAATACTCCTAATAACATTTTTTTAGAAAAAAATGCAAACCTTCTTAAATACAATAACACAAATCCCGTTGAACCGAATTCAATGAAAAAATGACAGGAAAGAAAATATTTTAAAACAAAACCAATCTATAATTGGCTGAATCATTGCGTAACATACAACTCCTTATTTCTGAAGACGGTTGAAAATGTTCCAAATGTTGTATAACTAGTTTTGCCAACATTAAATAGTGTAAAAAATATACATTTTCCAAACGGAAATGCAAACACGAATTACGAAATAGAAAATAACATTTCCATGCCACAGGTGTATCAAATCACTTCCATTCAACCTAACCACAATACCTGTTGATTTCCCTTTCATACCCTCATAGAGATATTACAACATTCTTTATTAACTTCTCCGGTAGCTTAGGGAAAGCGAGTTTGCCTCTAGCCTAGAATTCAGACCCCACACCGATCAAAAAGAAAATAGTATTTTCTAAATTTTAACTAGACAATTTTGTACGTAACAAACTCAAAGTGTAAACTTTCACAGTTTAAGATTTTATATCCTGACGTTTCAGTCTTATTCAGACATCACGGTCCTGCAACCGTGATGTCTGGCATAGACACGGTGACCATGAAGTCTCAAAACACTTTGAAAAGTTGGGATGTAAAATATAAAATAAACCGCGATAAAATTCGTTATATTGTAGTTATTTTTTTGTGTTTTTTGCATTAATTTAAGAAAATATTAGTTATTATCATAAATATGTCGGAGAAGTCATTAGTACGGTAGCAGACCTGACAGCGAGGCGGCGCGGCAGCGCGTCGGGTCGACACACTTCGACAGAGTCTAGCCTGAGGTCCGCACGGGCAACGAGTGGAGATTGTCGCTACACGAACTGTGTGCCCCAGTTCTCTACAGACGTCCGTGCGACCAACATCGGTCTAGGAACTGTCTTACCACTCGTTGTATTATTTTTACATTTCGTAACAAATTAATAGTGTGATTAAGATAACTTTGCTGCTCGTAACCACACCCACTCAATAAGTTTTCTGGCGAGGACTATCCCTCTGATCCGTCCCTCTGTACCGAAATAATAAAAACAAAACTTTTAAATTTATACACAAGAATCTGCAACGTAATATATTTGTACCGCGTGTATTTCGCTTGTATTTTTCCATGACAGTACCTGTTTACAGATAATATTCTGGAGTAGCGTGTAAATGGAGCTATAGATCACATGTGGCCACTTAACCACATAATAAAATAATTACAGAAGATCTACTTCGTGTTTGGCTATTGTTCCAAATTATTTTTATGCATTGCCAATTTTGTTAGGGCGGTAACAAAACTAACCAAACTTCAAAATAGAGGATTACATCATTCATCATAGAGAATTTTTAAAAAATGCACACTAAATTACTTTTTTATTTAAAAAAAGTATATGCCAAAAAGATTTAGATGTTTTAAAGTCGTTTCTTTGAATTGTTTATATTATTAATATTGTTATGAAAAATGCCAATCTGTGGGTAAAAATAACTCAACTCTCATGTCCTATACATATTAATAACATATTTTTTATATTTCATATTTATACAATTAAATTCGCACTTACTTCGTTTTAATTTAGGTATCTATTGTCGGTCTGTAGGTTTTTGACGGGCCGGAGTGGTAGCGTGGTGGTAAGATACTTTCCTTTTACGTCGCATTTGTGGGTTCGATTCCCACCCAAGACAGACATTTGAATGATGAACATATTTGTCTTGAGTCTGGGTGTAATTATCTATAATAAGTATGTATTTATAATAGAAAAGTAGTACCTGGTGTCCATAGAACAAGCTCTATTTAGTTTGGGATCAGATAGATGGAATAAAATAAATATTCTGGGACATAAACACACACAGTCAACTGGTAAGCAGAGCTTGTGTTATGGAAACCAGATAACTGGTTTATACTATACATATAATACTTTTCTTTTGTAAATATATACATATAATAGATAAATAAAATAATAATTTGTATTACATTAAAATATATTTATTAATAAAAGTTTCCTGATATTAGAAAGCGTGTGCCCATTGCCAATTAGAACAAGAGCTGCCACTATAACCGTGTCTTGCATGTTAGAGTTGCACTTCTTAAGTTTATTTTTGTTATGACCGTACAAATGCTTTATTTACACATTAGATAAAGTGCGGATAACGGCTGCACTAGGAAAGTAGGTTTATGAAAACGCAAACACAACATTATACTCTCCAGGTGTAATTGTGCGCAGATTATTTAACTACCGACAATACCATTTCTTTTGTGTTCTAACTAAAATTAAGTGTCTAGGTACTATTGTCGTAGATTTACGCAAATATCACACATTGAAATAAAACTACCGAATCTAAATCATTTAGAATCTAAAATAAACCGCGATAAAATTGGTTATAAAGTAGTTTTATTACAATATCTATAGGCCGACCGTTTAACTCGCGTATCGCCTATCGCCAAGATTCTGACTCCTCAAGCTGCACAGACAGTGATGATGATTCAAGCGATATGGATATTAGTGACAAATAGTCTTACATTACTTTTATCTGTGGTTAAATAGTTCTAGAGATTTAATTAATGTTTTATGACTTTGTACCTCAGATGGCGTTACGCGAGTTAAACGGTCGGCCTATAGGTACTGTTTTTTTTAACCGACTTCTAAAAGGAGGAGGTTATCAATTCGACTGTATGTTTTTTTATGTTTGTTACCTCAGAACTTTCGAATGGGTGAACCGATTTTGATATTTTTTTTTTAATTGAAAGCTGATGCTTCCCGTGTGGTCCCATTTCAGTTTGGTTTAGTTCTGAGAATGGCATCCATGAAGTCGGTTTTTTTTCTTAATATTTTAACTTAATATTATTGCCATTGCTACTCCTGTAAGCCAGGATCGACATTTGTGCCGTGTAGAGACTCGGGATTTGAACCCGGCCAAGTCCTGGCACACCTAAACTGTCTTGGATCCCCCATGAAAGATTATAGGAGGAGTTGGAAAGTTACACTGTCAATTTCCCTCCAGGAAATACGGGAGACAGCATAGAGCAAAAAGAGAGGTTTAAAATTGCCTCATGAAAATGGATTAAGCACCACGGGAAATGTAATCTAAGGGGTAGGTACTGTTACCAAATTTTGCCCGGTTACGCCCGCCCTCTTCTCTCTACTTTCTGCCTCTGGCTTAGGGGATATGTGGGTGTTATTCACCTGCCTACAACCATGGGTAATACAAATGACGGCTACACAAGTTTCTACTTGTGTCACAGAATGTAGCTTCAACTAGAAACTAGTACGTAATGACATTACGAACTTTGTGAATGTAAAGTGTGTGGAACAAGTCACATGCTTTTATCAGAAAATATATTATAGGTATTTTTTTGCGGATGACCTAAGCCAATTTGCCGGAAGGATCATTATTGGTTTACCGGATTTTTTCGGTGTGCCGTCCGAGTACGAACCAATAATATTATGATAACACAATTCACTTCAACCCTTTTTAGTGTCCCTCTACTGGGCACGAGTTAATCTTAATCTTTGAATCTGTTTAGTCTCAAGTCCGATTCAATCCAAATTCGGCACACACAAACCTTAAAAGAAATCATGAAACACGTGACCTTAGTTTCCCAAAACTATCGCCAGGGGCGGTGTAAAATTAGTTTTTTTGGAAATATTTAATATTGCACAACTGTTTAGTCCTTGATCCAATTCACTTCGGTATAAATAAAGCTTTTTTTAAAACAAATAATGAAACACGGGTATTTTTGTTTTTCCATTTTCTTTTATCTAATACTACAAAGGCAAAGCCTGAGAAATTATTCTATTCACAGAATTTCTTTGAATGGAAAAAAGATTTTTATGAATAGGTCATATTCATAAAAACCTATTAATTAGAAGTCGCTACCACTCCCAACTTATATCACACCCTAAAGTGACACTTCGCTTCTCGCGAAACTATTTAACTAAAAGGTACACCGTTTGAAAACATTTCCTTAAAGGAATTATTAAGTACTTAACTCAAAGTATGAGCGGAATTCTTCTCTGACATAATAATATTCTCGTAATAGGCAATTTCACGGAGAACTTTCATTAACTTCTTGCTTCTGGGATTTTATTTAAGATATAATAGTGGTTTTGGTTCCATTTTAAACTTTGACTCTCGGTTTATATTGTTGTAGATACGCGTAGTCCCACCACAGTTGGTGCTTGACGATATCCATATCAATATAATAAGCAAAAATAGATCACGAGCTGAGGAAGTCAGCGGCGCACCAATACTGAGCCCAGCTCTTATAATATGGCATAACATACCTTTTTTTTGACTGGGGGGAAATCCTATAAGGATCCCCCTGCAGGGCAGAGGGTATGTAGGACTGCGTGAAGCGCTTACCCTAACTAAAACCCCCCGGGTGTTCCTCCTCGCATCTTGCCCAGGGGGTCACGGGAACCAAAAGTGACACAACCGCGACCCCATGGATGCCGGTTCGTGTGCGAGCCCCTTCTCAGATTGTGGGAGGAGGAAAATGACAACACTCCCCTCCACTAAGTCAATTGGGGCGCGTGCGGAACACACGCGCGCGCCTCCATCATGTGCCTGCGTAGTTGGACGGCGGGCTGGCGTAACATACCTATCGCAACACAAGAAAATGACTCAGCAATCCTAAATCACACAAGAAAAGTTTCACCAACGTTTGCATGTACATAGTTTTTTTTTAGTTTTGTAATAGCTATTTAATCTTAAATATATAAAAGAAGACTAACTGACTAACTGACTGACATATCAACGCAGCGCCCCAACCGCTGGGTCTAGAGACTCCAAATTTGTCACATAGGTTTCTTATGTGGTCTAGAGGTGCACTAAGAAGGGATTTTTCAAAACTCACCCTTTAAGGCGGTGAAACGGGGTTCCAAAGTTTATATGGAGAAACAAGATTAGTGAGATCAATTTCGCGGGTGAAGCCGCGGGCGGAAGCTAGTAGCTATATATGTAAAATACTCTTTAGCTTAGGTATTTATGTAATTTAAAAGTTCCAAAGTTCGCCGAGACGGCAGAAACCTTCAATTTCATAAAACCTTGTTCTAGAATTCGTTTATAAACGTAAAACAACACAGTATGCTAAATTTTTCATAACATTTGCTTCACAAATCCTTCTTTACGAGGCTTAAGATCCCGCTAAGGTAGGCCTGGTCTTACAAAGTAATCATGCCCGCTATTAAACGGTTATGATGCTCGTTAGGTGTCCGCGGCAAACGTTTATTGCTACTTACAGATGATAGAGCAATAAGATTTGTCTGCTTATAGAATAATCTTTGTTTTGTTTGTTTGTTTTTTATCATCATCATCATCAGCCTTTTCTAGTCCACCGCTGGACATAGGCCTCTCCTAAAGTGCGTCACTGAGCACGATCCGCGGCTTTTCTCATTTAGTTCTTGCCGGCCGCCCTGCTGAGATCAACACTCCGTCCTACGCTACATTTGCCAATTCGTGGTCTCCACTCAAGAACTCGTTTACCCCAGCGGTTGTCAGTTCTGCGGCAGATATAACCGGCCCACTGCCACTTCAGCTCACTACTTGCTGATTCGATCCTTCAGAGAGACTCCGATAGCCCGTTCGATATTTTTTTTATTATTCTCTAATAGGCTTGCGACCACAACTTACCTGATTTAACATCAGGTAAGCAAAGATGAAGTCTACGATAACACGCGCCTACTCAGTAAATACCGATTCAATCGTGACTTGAAGACAGGGATGCCGGTAGCAAATTCCATAGCTTGGCAGTTCGCACAATAAAAGTGGAAGCAAGGCGTTTTGTACGTAGGTACCAGTGGAATTTCAAATATCGATATATCCATATATCGATGGCGTACAGCCGTACTTACATGTCCGATGATAGAACGAAGATAGGGAATAAGACTACGTAATTCCAATGCACACTTTTCGAAATGTATCCGATAGAAGACCGTAAGACGGCGGCGGCCTTGCGGCGATGCTCGAGGCAAGGGTATCTACAATATTTTGTAAAGAAGATAATTTATTAGGGACACAACATCGAAAGAACCGGCCAGTAAAACAAAAGTATTTATTCCGTTTGTAACATCATTATAAACATTTGGTACCTACTATAGCCTCAAAACTAGAGCAACGGTGGCGCAGCGGTACGTGCCTCGCCTTAGAAATATAAGGTCGCGGGTTCGATCCCCAGTGGTGCCTTCACATTTTTGTGTGAACTGTTTCATCGCCGCTGCTCAATATCGGTGAAGGAAAACATGGGGAGCAAACAGGCATATCTAAGAACTAATTATTCGAAGACATGTGACATCCACCAACCCGCACTTGGCCAGCGTGTGTGGATAAATGCCTAAACTCTCTCAACTCGTAAGACAGTTGAGAGAAGACCCGTGCCCAGTAGGACGCTAAAAAGGGTCGAAGTGACACCAAAACTACAAAACCATAAGCAGTTATATAAAAGTCTCGGACTGGGAGTCCTGGGTATCATCTTAATTAATCTTTTTTCGCTTTTGACATATTAAAATCTGTTAATTTTCATTCTATGTTATGTCTCCAGCATGTCTTATGAAGTCCACACAATGGGCTCGTCTCCCGACAGCTCATTAGTTAACTGCGAGTGTAATTGACGGGCTCATCGCGACTCCTCACTTTGTTTTGCCATCTTAAGGTGCAGTTCCACTGTACCGAACAACAGTATCTATATCTATTTATATAAAAATCAATGCCACTTTTCGTTGTAATTTTATAACTCAAAAACGGGCTTACCTATTCAAACTAAATGTTTAGGCATATTTCGGACTATTTAGTAGATGGTTTATGTGAAGTTTGCACAAAACCGGTTGAGCGGTCCTTTATTTATCACATTTTTTGTAAATTGTTGAGTGGGCTGAAGCTACCCGGGCGATACTATGGCGGGCCGCTAGTGTGTACCTATATAAAAATTAATCCCTATTTCCCTTGGTCACGCCATCACGAGTAAACGGCTGGACCGATTTCGCTAATTCTTTTTTTAGAAAAATCAATCTCTTCCGAGACGGCTGGACTGATTTTTATGGAAGCTTATAATGTATCTATATTCGATATCTCTGAGAATTGGTCGTAATTTATTTTCGGACCCGGTAGGTGGCACTGCTTTACCGGGCAGGACGACGTCTGCGGGGTCCGCTAGAAGTATGATATTATCTGTGCCGTAACGTAGCAAAGTTTTTTTTTTAACTCAGTAGTAGTGTGCGAGATTTGAGTATTCAACCTTTATGGAGAAGACAAAAAAATTGCTATTTTTTTTTGTTACTTCTTTTGGGGGGCGACGTAAATGTGTATACCTGCGTATAGTACACATATACACAAGAGCAACACGGATTCATATACATATAAACACTCACTACAAATCCAGTAATCACTTTAACCGTCTATCGTGTCCCACTGCTAAACACGAGCCTTCTCTCAAGTATTTTACGAGTTGAGAGAGTTTAGGCCTTACTCCGCACACGTTGGCCTTGTGCGAGTTGATGGATATCACCTGCTTCAAATGATTTGTTCTTAGACGGAATCTCTAGGTTATAAGAGATGAAACAATTCAAACATAGATGTTTGGACACGACCGGGAATCGAACCTGAAACCTTATATTTCTAAAGAAATGCCCGTAACACTGCGCTACCTCTGCGCTCTTGTCAATGAGAAGATTTAAAAGGTTTTGACGTGACAACGTCTTATAAATTGGTTTGCCGGGTGACACTTCAAGAAACTGCGTTACGCTCCGCTCACGTTATGCGCTCACAATGAGAGCGAGTGAGAGGCACGCGTCCCTTCCACTCGGGCATGGTTAGCCCGCCTAAGAGCGAGAGAGACAGACATAAAAAGTGAAAGGCACGCGTCCCTTCCACTCGAGCACAGTTAGCCCGCCTAAGAGCGAGATTCTTTGTATAAATTAATGTTTTAAATATAATTCTTTGTATAAATAAATGTTTTAAATTGTTACTATTATTTCATCCTTCTTCCTTCTATACGAATGAATATTCACATTAAAATTATTTTACCACTCAAAGTCGTTGTCACGTAAAACTTTCGCCCGTATACCGACTTTACAGGCAACCAATTTTTTATTTATTTAAATTAATAAATATATAACATCCCTGAGGCACTGCAAAAAAAGATGTAGTGATCAGCATGATTTTTAAATCGAGTATTTACGACATTTTTAATTTAGAGTAGGAATTTACCTTTTTTAACAGATTTTATAAAGTGTGTTAAACCACAGTTACACCCGAGCCATTACTAAACACTCACACAAAGACAAATCAAAGGTCTCACGTTACTTCTTTGTCTTCACAAAGTAATATGTGGTCTATGATTAAATTATTAAAATAAGGCCTAAAATCTACGCCTTTAATCTTTGTGTACGCTCGCTGTTGGAACCCACACATTAGTCACTCTATAAATCATTTGCCTTTTGGGCCTTTCATGTGTTTATCGTAAACTCCGCCGCTAAATTGCATGCATTCATTTAGTATACAATTGCTCTAAGTCATTAATTAGCGTCTCGGCTTTCAATCATTTGAAGGAATCACGAATTTAGGGCTGTTAAGCCACTTTGTTAACAAATCTTTTGTTGGCGTAGCTAGCGTATTATATCAGTCAAGAGCATTTGATCGATCCGCGCAGAATCAAAAGTGTTTAGAGACATTTTTGTGTTCTCGGAACTAGCCCTTAAGAAGTTGGTGATGTGCATCGACTAGATACCCACTAGACGCCACTTTCTTCAAATAGGTATGAAAAATCGTATTTTAATTAGTACGTCAGTAAGATTATAAAGAAATGTTAGATACTACGTATTCTTAAAAAAAAGTGTCATCATGTCTATTATCCGAAAATTGTAACTGTCAAAAGATTTTCAAAGATAAGATAAGACTTTATTGCTGAATTGTGTACTTAATTTACTTAATTTTAGAAGTTTCAACAGTTTCTATCCAAATCGGATGTGCAATATAACATAATAAATACAATAAATTTAATTGAAATAGATTTAAATAAAAAATAATTTCAGTCAGTAGTAATAATAATAATAATATGTCGTGCATTATATAAGTCGAATCATTTGTGGTCAAAAAATCTATCGAGTGTTGCTTAGTACCATTTGAAAATGCTGTTCAACAAAAAGTAACTGCGGTGTGGATGTACCGTTACCCCTTTTCGTAGTCAGAACAGTTCAATAGGATATGATTGTCCATTGTTTCTTCCTAGATAGTACCTAGTAGGTATTTGAGCAACGGTGGGGCACAGATCAGCGGTGGCACAGCGGTACGAGCCTCGCCTTTGAAATATAAAGTCACGGGTTCGTATCCCAATCGTGCCCACACATTTTTGTCTAATTTTTTTTCATCACCACTGCCGATATTAATATCGGCGAAGAAAAACATCGTGAGGAAACCAGCATGTCTTAGAACTGATCATTCGAGGACATGTGACATCCACCAACCCCCACTTGGATGTGTGTGGTTTAAGGCCTTAACTTTTTCAACTCGCAAGGTAGTTGAGAGAAGACCCGTGCTCAGCAGTGGGACATAAAAAATGGGTTGAAGTGATGAAGTGAAGATATTACTATAGGCCGACCGTTTAACTCGCGTATCGCCTATCACCAAGATTCTGACTCCTCAAGCTGCACAGACAGTGATGATGATTCAAGCGATATGGATATTAGTGACGAATAGTCTTACATTACTTTTATCTGTGGTTAAATAGTTCTTTATGAGATTTAATTAATGTTTTATGACTTTGTACCTCAGATGGCACATACAGATGACGTGTGGGCACGACCAGGAGAAACGTCACTCTTAAGCGTCGATAAAGAAACAAAAATACTCTTTGATATAGTCTGTTATATAAATGGAAATTTCAATTACCTAACTACCTTTTCTTGTTGTTGTAGCATGGTGACAGTCTGACTGGCGGACGGACGGATAGACAGCAAAGACTAATTAATGAAACCCTTGATTCCTTTGGCCTTTTGGTAATTTTAAAAATATCGCTTATTTCGGTATTTTTATTTACCTGCCCAATTTTTACAATTTTATCGTAACAAAATCTTTAAGGAATGAATGTTTGAAAAAATATGTTATTTAAAGACCTATCGATTTTAGTGGCCCGTGATTGGTCAAGTTGGAAATAATTACTATAGTGCGCTGCAAATAGTTTCATTAAAATTATAACGACGAAATTTTTTTTTGTCACAAAGTTTTTACTCACTTAGAGGAATATTTTTCCTTCACAATTACCTGTTTATTCTTTAGTGAAATTAAACAAATGCTGACAAATTGTGACAATTAACAAAAAAGACTTGGGTGTGCTAATTAATCGGCCCTTAACCTACAGGTGGGTGGTTGTCATTATGACGCAATTTACTCTCAACTTTGCTATTAATTAAAACTGAAATGGAATGTTCTAAGGAATAACTGACACCTAGATACAACATCAAAGGTATTGAGGGCGTTTAGATAAGGCTGTTAATCTTTCGTAATGTGATATTAGACGGGCCGCTGCGGTAGCGTGGTCGGTAAGATACTTGCTTTTCACGCCGCAGGTCGCGGGTTCGATTCACACCCGAGACAAACATTAGTGATGAACTGTTGTGTTTGTGTCGAGTCTGGGTGTAAATATTTATTATAAGTATATATTTACAAAAGAAAAATATTATATGTATAGTATATACCAGTTATCTGGTTTCCATAACACAAGCTCTGCTTAGCTTGGGACCAGATGACCATGTGTGTTAATGTCCCAAAATATTTATTATTTATATTGAAAACCATAATTAACTGATAGAACTGCCTTGGTGGACCATTGATAAGCTTAACCGCGAGGTTTCGATCCCTGGGTCAAGCAAAAAAACACTTCTAATATACTTAGAGAATCTTGATGCAGGTTGATGTTTGGATTTATGCCCGATGACCGGCAACTACTTATTATAGAGCGAGCCTGTTGCGGTCATCACACACACGGTCATCTGATCCCAAACTAAGCAGAGCTTGTACTATGAAATACTTATCTTTTATTAAATACATACTTAAATATAGATAATTAAACCTAGACTAAAGATAATCAGACATGTTCATAAAATATTGAAATAAAACTACTTTTTCACGGATTTTATCTCGGTTTATTTTAGATTTTAGATCCCGACGTTTCAGTCTTTTCAGACTTCATGTTCACGGGTGGACTGAGGTAAGTATTTGACGTCCAAAAATATTAATCACAATTATTACTGACTACCATCAAACATTAATATTTAAGTTGTGTTCCGATTTAAGCAAACTGGGAAACGTCGGGATCTAAAATCTAAAATAAACCACGATAAAATCCGTTAAAAAGTAGTTTTATTTCAATGTGTAATATTCGCATAAATCTAAGACAATACAACGTTCATCAAATATCTGATTTGTGTGGGAACGAACCCGCTACCTGCGGCGTGAAAAACAAGTATCTTACCGACCAAGCCACCGGGCCGTCGATATTACATAAGGTACCTAAAAATAGGCGGCTAAAAGTAAGTAACATTCGCCTATAAGTAAATAATTTAGCTGTGACGCTAAGTACGTATGTAGAAATGATTAAAAGAAAAAAAATCTTCGATAGGATGGCGCTTGACTACAACTTGCCTGATGTTAAGCAATTATGTAGTCTACGATGGAACCCGCCAGCCCAGTATACCGTCACTCGTGATTACGAATGATTATCAGTAAGACGGTGTCAGTGGAATGATCCTCTTTAAGGTTAGAAACCGTAAAGGAGCAACAATTCTGACCCACCTTCACTGCATGGTGTCACGACATCGCACCGGAACACGGCAAGGCCGCTTGGCGGTGCGGCTTTGTCTGGTGGGTGGTCACTAACCACGGCTGAAGCCTACCACCAGTTGATTGTCACTTGATTCGCACCACCCGGGGACCACGTGTGGGGATTCAATTAAAGGTTACACCCACGGACGTAGGCGACTCAGCCCTCAAAATGACTAATGGGTTTGTCATTTAGAAAATTCCTTCCATACTTAATCGTGAAAACTCCTCCACTTCGAAAGAAGAAAGCGAACTTAGCGACCGGAGATATAAGTAAAGAACAATTACGTACAAACTCATCTAATGGAAGCAATTGGCCCTTATCATCGGCGGGAGCGGACCAAAGTTAAAATCACATTATCACCGCTAACGAGACGGCGGAGGCGTGTTTCAATGGATAAGTTGTAAGCGGAAAGCGGCGACTATTACAGCGGTATCTATAAGACTAATAACTTCTGCCCACTGCTTCATCCACGTGGTAATTTTTTGAAACATGCTTTATTAGTGCATTTTTAGACCTTATAAGTAACTTTTGTGCCAAATTGGAGTCTCTAGACCCAGCTGTTTGGGATGTGAGTAGACATATTAGTCTGTCAGTTTTTTTTTGTTATATTTAATAAAAGGATTTAAAAGTTTAACTAGTGTGTAATAAGTATTTAATTATAATTTTTTTTTGGATTTTTTTTTATTCGAATTTTATTAAAATAACCACTAGTGCTAGAAGATGTACTAGCACTATCCATGCAAATCGAAGTAACAAATAGTCAGCTAACCCATTTACATATATAAAAATAGAAAACGCTAGCGCTCTTGTCCACGCTCTTAGATATTCTCTCCTAACTTGGGCCACACACAAAGCAAAAACTGTGCGGTCGTGGTACCAATTGTTATTGGCTGGTAATTGGAGGTAATAATAAGTTTGTACACTCCAATTATACAGGGTGTAACAACAATAATCTAAAGTTCATATCAGCTTGCATCAGATATGTGTTAGAATTAAACAAAGTTCTTGTTGATTCGCAAGATTGTGTAATAGAGATAGAGATAACACAACAATGTTCATCGAACTTTACCGCAGCAGAACCACTTTGACTACATTATGTATAAATTGCAGAATAAAATGTAGATAATATCTATATTTTTGTAGCTTAATATCAAAAATTGTATATTATTAGTTTCTTGGCAAATATCAATTGAAAGTGGTGATGCTACAGAGCATACTCTCCAGCAGGACCACTTTAAAATAACGGTTATCTCACGCTGATTATGCACAAGTCATTATATAAACAAATGTATATTTATTGTAATATCTATAATTTTACTGATTTTTAGTAACATGTAAATATTTTAATGGCAAGCGCCTGCTATGATAACAAAATTAAATAACTGTTTATATTATTATATATTTGATTATATAAATTACATAACAAGATAATATCTACAATAATTAATTTGTAATTATTAAATAATTAAGGAAAACATCGTGAGGAAACCGGCATGTCTAGAACTAATCGTTCGAGGACATGTGACATCCACCAACCCGCACTTGGCCAGCGTGTGTGGATTAAGGCCTAAACTCTCTCAGCTCATAAGATAGTTGAGGGAAGACCCGTGCCCAGCAGTGGGACACTATAAACGGTTGAAGTGAAATAAATTTTAATTTTGTTTATCTCTATACTGCGCACAAACAACTACTAGTTCAGGTTGTTCAGGTTGGTACTGTTATGATGACAATAAACAAAGTAACCATAACTAAAATAAAAATAAGTATAAAATCATATATTATAATATACGCTCTAAAAATGATTAAATGCATTGTTGTATAAGTACATAAAAATAAAACAAATTATATTTACATTTTTGTCTATTGTTAATTCATTTTTATACCTATCAATTAATATAGCTAATTTATTATATATAATATTATATTATGTTTATGTATCGTAAACAAATATATTAATCTTATTATTAGCTCAGAAATTTATAGCAGGCGCTTTCCATTACAATATTTACTAATAATAAAAATCAGTAAGTATTTATCGAAAATTATAGATGTTATCTTGCTATACAATAAATATACATTTGTTTATTTAATGACTTGTGCATAATCAGCGTGAGATAACCGTTATTTTAAAGTGGTCCTGCTGGAGAGTATGCTCTGTAGCATCACCACTTTCAATTGATATTTGCCAAGAAATTAACAATGTACAATTTTTAATATTAAACTACAAAAATATAGACATTATCTACATTTTATTCTGCAATTTATACATAATGTCGTCAAAGCGGTGCTACTGCGGAGCACAACACTAAAAACAAGTAATTCTTGTATACAGATACATATATTTAAAACTTCATTCCACTGCCACCATTCCACCGAAAATCATTTGTAATCACGAGTGAATCGGTATATCAGGCGGGCGCGTCCCATCGTAGACTACATCATTGCTACAACGTACCTGATGTTAATCATGTAAGTTGTATTCAAACGCAAGCAAGCCTATTGCAGAATTAAAAATGCAGCCTTGTATCTTTTACAAATTAAATAAATATTATCTTTAATTGTCAACCTGTATAACGTACAAACTTTTTAAATGGAGCCGTGCTTGCAATCCTTAATTTTTTTTTGCGAATGACCAACCCATTTAGCCGGAAGGGCCTTTATCGGTTCACCGGACTTTTTCGGTGAGCCGTCCAAGGACGGACCAACCGATGAAGTACTGTGGCAACTGCCATGAGGGCTCCCCATGTGGGGACGAACCTCGGCTCAGGACGTTGCCAGACATTCTAGTTTTAGGGGATCGGAGGTCATTCCGCGCGGTCCGGTCCTGACCGGAACTGTAATCGTCTGGGGGCCTATCTTGGAGGCGCGCGGCAGGACCGATGGCGTGGGTGATATCTTGGCATGTGTTGTGATATACTATTTTGGTCCCTACCTACTCTAGCAGGATCCTCTACTGTGGCTTTTGATTTTGAATACAGATTTTATCCCCCACCGCGGCCACTAGCGCCGCGCTATAATCTATAATCTTCTTAAGAAAATTCCATTCAAAGTATCCAATTACAGTTCTTTTTTGTTGAAATAAATGAGAGTGAAGTTAACAATACGCTAAAGAGAGTCGGTGACAATGGGGAGTTATATTAAAAGTAATTTATTGTGAATGGTTAAAAGGATCGCTAACCATTCGTGCCTACAAATAACTGATAAAGATTTATTTTTAGTGAATTTATTTGTTGGCACGTCTACTTCTTAATGCATCAGCTGTCATTTTATACTGTCATCGTGTCCGTCTTTGAAGTCTGCTGTCACTATAAATTTCATTATAACGAATGAACACCGACCACGGGTGAAGCGCCCATCTTAGAATGGCTGACACTGCGTGTTGGACAGTTGTGTCGTCGGGTAGTGCAGATGCAATAACGTGCTCGGTGAACGTTACGATTTAATCCAACGTAATCTTAACGATCTGTAATTAACTGGTAGAATTCGTGATTGTGCTATCGAGGGATTGGGGTGAAGTGATATTTGCCGTAGTTATTTTATTGAAATACCGTCTGCTTACCCGATTATTCACGCCTACCTAAAGTTGTCTGCTAATCCTGATATTTTTAGTCTAAAACCTTCAAATGCCTTTATATTTAACACAGTATTGACATAAAATATAATAAAATAAATAAACTAATTCTAAAATTCTATCTTAATAACTAGAAAAGGCGTCATAAAATTCCTCCGAATCGAGGCCTTGGGGAAATGTGCCCAGAAGGCTGGCAGCATTGCCACGTTGTATAGCAATGCTAATCCTTTGACCAAGATGTAAGCCAGCCCTCTGGTCACGTGAAAAGACTATTAAGCGCCTAGAATTTTTTTTAAAAATTACACGGGTGCTCGGGCCCACGGTCCAAGCGTTTTAACCCCAAACGGCTCAAATATATAATTTGTACATAGTTGACTATATATTTTTTTTTAATTTTTTTTTGTAAATAAGAGGTTTAGTTAGACTTAGTTTTATATTATCTTATTACAATGCATTCACTTCAACCCTTTTCAGTTGGATTAAGGTCTAAACTCTCTCAACTCGTAAGATAGTTTAGAGAAGATCCGTGCCCAGCTGTGGGACACTAAAGAGGGTTGAAGTGAGGTGATTTAGGATCGCTACAAGACTCCTCCAAATCCGTTGATCCATTGTTGCAGTAAAGAGTAATTCAGTTAGTAAGTCTTGGACTTAACCCATCACCGCAATCCCGCGACTCCTACTCCTGTAAGCCAGGATCAACAGCAGCGCTGTTGATCCTGAGAGACGGGAATTAAACCCGGCCAATTCTGGGACATCTAAACTGTTCCCGCACGAATTTAATCAGAAAGATATAAGAAGTTGGAAAGCTAGATTATCCACTTCCCTCCTGGCATAGCGCAAGACCTGCCACATCAAAATGGACTAAGCTCCACAGTAGGTAAGTAAAACTTTTTTATGATACTGATAGAAACACCAAAACCCAAAAGCTGAAGATTTTACTATAGACATTTTCAACATTCTCCTGAAATACTCTTGAAAAGTACCAAAACAACAGAACACAGAAAAGTTTCAACAATTTTCAAATTAAACGAATGCCTAAAATCTACCTCGCCGCCGACATTTCTAATCTTTTACTCGTTTTTCTTTTAAAATTCCGTTCAATGTCCAGAGCCGAAACCACGTACCTAGCAAGAGGGCCCCGCGAAAAAAGGGGCCCTTCCTATCGAAACCTGCTTAAATTAAATGTTAAGTCTTAAGTAGATTTCAGTTTAGAAAGCTTATAATTTTAAAATGGCACAAATACTCATTGGATCCACCAGCAAGGACTATTTTTATTTTTTTGTGTATCTTTAATAATAATAATTACATTTATTTCAAGTTTTAAAATTACACACTACTTAAATACGGACAGTCAAGCCTGCTAGCAATCATGTTCAGGATGGTGTGGGATAGAGCTACCGATACATTAGCGATTACCGCGCTAGCGTGTTTGAATTAAAGCCTAAACCGGGTAGCTCAATTTTTAAGTCAGTTGAAAGAAGACTGCCCAACAACTATGAAGTACGTTTACTTCACGTCAACTCTTTTTAGTGTCCCACTGCGAGGCACGGGTCTTCCCTCAACTATCTTACGAGTTGACAGAGTTTAGGAACTAATCCACACACGCTGGCCTAGTGCGGTTTGGTGGATATCAGACATTATGGTTTTCTCAAGATATTTTCCTTCATCGATATAGAGCAGCGGCGATGAAGCAGTTCTCACTAAGATGTGTAGACCTGACCACGGATTGAACCCGCGACTATATATTTCAAAGGCGTGGATGTTACCGCTGTTCTACCTCTTCGAAGTACGTAGCACGTTATAAAATCATAAGATGTGGTATTAGTGGGTTGGCCATTTTTACATAAGAGCAAAAAGGGCCCCTAGATATATTTTTATGGGTCCCGCGTTTGCTTGATCCGTCACTGTAATACCAGTGATCGGAGTACGGGAGCTCCGTAGTGCGGCAAATACTGCATTTTTCATCTTTAAAGTCGTATATAGTTTGTCGCAGCCAGACTTAAGGCGATGTAGATAAATGACTAGATTCGACACAAAGCCGCGCCGCGCGCCGCCAATCGACCTTGCTGTGTTCCGATGCCATGTTGACACTACATTGAGAAGGTGGGTAAAACTTAGTAGTTGCCCCTTTGTTTTTTAACCATCATCATCATCTTCATCATCATCAGCCTGGAGACATTACGACGGAGACTACCTGAATACAAATTCCACTTTTTTTTTTATTATTCTATAATAGGTTTGCGCTTGACCACAACTTGCCTGATCTGAAGCAATGTTGCAGTCTACGATGGAACGCGCCTACCTAATAAATACCGATTCACTCGTGATTTGAAGACAGGTAGATTATGGCAACAAATTCCACAACTTGGCGGTTCGCACAATAAAAGTGGAAGCAAAGCGCTTTGTGCGTGCCCGTGGAATTTCCACCATATAACGGTGGCGCATAGCCGTACCTCTACTTGTACGATGGAAGAATGGTGATGGGGGAATAAGATGGTGTAATTCCAACGCGCACTCTCCGAAGTGTATCCGATAAAAGACCCAAAGACTAGCTACTATGCGGCGATGCTCGAGGTTCTGCAACTTAGCCTTGATAAGGGTCTCGTTGCCAATAAGCCTCTTAGCTCGCCTTTCAATAGACTCTAACGCCTTGAGTTGGTATTTAGCTGACCCATCCCAAAGATGCGAGCAGTACTCCATGCAGGAACGAACTTGTGCTTGATATAGTTCGATGTTTCAATGTGCGAAATGCCAAATTGTGGAATTCGCTGCCGGCATCTATGTTTCTCGATAGTTATAATCTGCCGGTCTTCAAGTCACGAGTGAAACGATATTTACTGGATAAGCGCATTCCATCGTATACTGTATCAATTTTAAAATAAAATAAAAATCTGTTTAACAGTTCCGCTGACTTCTCTTCTCCACAACCACAATATTACAATAGATCAAAGTCTGTCATTAGCACATAGGCTACTTTTTAACCTAATACTACACGGGCGGTATTTTTAGTAATAAATCTAATGAAAACAGAAACATATACAAACTTTTATTCGGAGATACCATTTTTCCCGATGTCCCCTTAACACGTCGGCTCCTGATTGGTTGATAGCACAATAGACGTTATCTCTTATTCCACCAAGAACGAGAAAATATCCCCACATGTAACTTGCAAGGAAATATCAACCTTATTTTTAAAAAAATAAAAATTGATTTTATTTAATTGAAAACGATAGCAGTTAAAAGACTAACAGGAATGTTCGTTTACAATGCAATTGATAGCTATCAATGTCCACTTTTAGATGCACTTAAAATAATAGAAAAGCCCTAAAAACGTTTTATTTTTGCTGAAAATACAGATAGCAATGTTTTTAATTATTTGAGTAGTGTTCGAATTTTTGTTGTGTTTAGTTTGGAAGCCAAAAATAGAACAATATTATTACTGTGCGTAGTTAAACCAAAAAAAAACATTTTTTATTAGTCGTATTGTGGTGTGACATAGTAATGGGTGGTTACGAGATATTTCAATACCATAACTATTTAACGTTATAGTAACCAATACCGTTTTTGGTAACTATCTATATGGATTACTAGTTATTATTTTTATGAACTACTAGCGGACCCGGCAGACGTCGTTCTGCCCGGTAAAGCAGTGCCATCTACCGGGTCTCAGACCTACCGAATATAACCAATAATAAATAATAGGTATCTAACCCGATTTTCGGCACTTCTTCGCTATAATTTTTTTTAATTTTTATACCAATTGCTAACCAAGAAAATAAACTATTTTACTCTAGGCATTCTGAAAACCCTCACCCTCACACAATTAAACAAATATAATAATACTTCAGGTAGGTATTTGATGGATATTAACAATTCTCAAATCATTTTTACAAATACTGAAGCCTGTCTACATTACAAGATATTCCTAAACTTGAGACGAGACGTAAAACATTTATTTAGGTCTAGGCTGAACATAAAGACGACACAATAACAACCTTGAAATACATATTGAATGTAGTAACATAATGGATTAGGCTAGAAAATGTACATAATGTCAAATAGGACTGGGTAAATATTCTAGAAAATATCGTTGATCTAGCTCGATTTCTAGGTAAATATGTCAACAACTCATACAAAGTTTGTTCCAAGTTAGAGATGAACATCTGATGTAAATAATTTTATAACAGTATTAAATTATTAAAAAATTGCTGCTCAATTGCGGTGGCGCAGCGGTATCGGCCTCGCCATTGAAACGTAAGGTCGCAGGATAGATCCCCGTACACATTTTTGTGTGAACTATTTCATTGCCGCTTCACAACATCGGTAATAAAGAAACATCATATGGGAACCGCATGATTAAGATCAAATCATTCGAGGACATAGTGACTTGGACTGCATGGGTGGATTAAGGCCAAAAACCTCTCAACTCGTAAGATAGTTAAGAGAAGACAAGTCAGCTGTCATTATCATCATCATAGGCCACTAGCAGTCCGCAGCTGGATATGAGCCTTTACCAAGAAGCGCCATTTCACCCTATCTTCGGCTTGTCGCATCCAGCTACTGCCGGTACTTAATCTATATATATAAAAATGAAACCCGTTTTCCGTTGTCACGACATAGCATGAAAACGGCTTGACCGATTAGGCTAATTCTTTTTTTAGAATGTTCCTTGAAGTACGAGGATGGTACTTACGCAAAAAAATAAATAAAAAAAGCAACCTCCTCAGAAACGGCTTGACCAATTCGGTAGGTCTGAGAATCAGTCTTAATCTATTTTCGGACTCGGTAGGTGGCACTGCTTTATCGGGCAGGACGACGTCTGCGGGGTCCGCTAGTCTTTTATAAAAAAATATACAAAATTATAAAAGTACTTTATAATTTACTACCTTTCCGCCAGCGGTTTCGCCCTCGTGACCTATGTTTAACAACATGTAGAATAATAAGTAGCTTTAAGACTTTCTATTGAGAAATAAAATAAATAATAAAATTAATTTAATATTATTTGATATCGGACCAGTAGTCTTCGAGATTAACGCGTTTAACCAAACCAACTAAACTGTTCAGTTTTATAATATTACTAGCTTCCCGATAGCGGCTTCGCCCGCGTGTATGTTGGTTATCGCGCTAAAACATTACCTTTTTTTGCGCAGCCGGATAAAAACTATCCTATGTTCTTTCTCGGATCTCAAACTACCTCCAAACCCAATTGCATCCAAATCGGTTCAGTAGTTTAAGCGGGAAAGCGTAATATTAGTAGGGATTATAAATATTGTTTATTTATTTTTGCTTTAAGTTTGTTTTATAACTCCGTCATAGACGGACTTCCAAAACTCTTTTTTGTAGAATTTACAAAATGGTAACATATAAAAGTCTTCATTCGCTACTTGCATGTAGTGTACCTACTACTAATTTTAAAATAAACCGATGAATTGGAATTGGGTTGTTCATGAAGAAACTCAGTAAATTTCATTCGATGTTCTTTATGAGTGGTTCCTTTGAAGCTCAAAGGAATACCGGAACTAAGAGACGTCGTCGCTTCGAGATGCTTCTATTGTCAACTGACACCGTGAATGTGAAAGAAATTTAGCTCAACATATTTCTACTTATAGACTTTCTTGAAGTATTTATACCATTTGAGTGATAATAAATACTAATTTAAGGTCATATTCATAGATTCTTAAAAGATTTTTTAGTTAAAATTGACCTTGTCTCTTTCTTACTAGTTAAAATGTCAAGATGGCAGACAAAGACAAACGAATTATAAACCTCTTTTAGCTTTAATGAGCGTAAATGACGTTTGGGGATAAGTACACACGGCTACACATCGACGTGCATACAGGGCCGGGGGTTATACTTCAATTTCTTTGATCACTCTACACAAATCTCTTAAGAAAATGATCGGGTAGGAGCGATGGCTTAACGGGCATTCCAAAGCACGTATTTGAAAAGATAACCCAACATTATTTTTGATCCGGTTACTTAATATTTGAAGGCAACATCGACAGTTAAAAAAGTGACAATATTTCATCAAAGATTACATCGAACCTGATCAAATCTAGAGAGCAGCAGTAGCGCTGTAGTACGGGCCTCGCCTTAGAAATATAAGGTCGCGGATTCAATTCTTGGTCGTGCCCGCACATCTTTGTATGAAATATTGCATCGCCGCTGCTAGATACCAGTAAAATAAAACATCGTGAGGTAACCGGCATGTCTAAGAAATAATCGTTCGAAGATATGTGTCATCTACAAACCCGCACTTGGCCAGCGTGAGGACTAAGGCCGAAACTCTCTCAACTCGTAACATATTTGAGTTGAATTGAACCCGTGCCCAGCTATAGAACACTAAAAAGGTTGAAATTAATACCCGATAAATGTAAAAAAGCATCCCTCTTTTTTGTCGGAGTTAAAAATAACATGACCAAGATATTATTTTTGGTGTATTCGCTTTGAACAAAAAGCGCCACAGCGGGAACGCTCGGGTCTTTGAGAGCTCGAAATGATAACAAACAGTGAAGTGGACTCAACTTGAAAGTATTATATATTTTGTTGAAATTATAACGGCTATTGGACAAGGGCCTTGATGAAATAAAAATACTTCACCTTTCCATCTTGCATCTTATGTTAAGTGTCTGAAAAGGTCTATTGTAATTCCTAATCTGGTGGAAAATAACCAGTCAATAATCTCTCTTATTCTTATTCAATACACAAGATTATTATCTGGTTGTCTAATCTATGGTAGACAAAACACTTACTTAAACAATTAATAAATAGGAAACAGAACATGTACACAGACGAGCTTAATTCAAATGTGAATTTCATTTTCATTTCATTCATTCGTTCATTCATTCATTCATACTTACATACGTACGTGAATAAAATGTCTGGTGCCACATTACATTTAGAGCAAAATTGTTTAACAGGCCTCTACGTGTTAGCTTCGGCCCCACGCACGCCTTCCAAAAGTCCGGAGCTCCACAACTCCGAGAATAAAAAGACAAGCCATAATAATATATTTAATAATAATATCTTTACTTGAATAAAGTCCTTGCTAAATAGGTACTAATATTTCTTATTATTAAATTATTGTCATATTTACCTTATATTTTTCTTTTGTTACCTTCACTTACACTGTGAAGCTGTATGAATATTGGAAATTGTGTACAGTTGTAATTGGAGTTCAGATTTAGAAATGTTTCTATGTAAAAAGCTTCTTTGTAAGGACTAATTGATCTGTGTTCTGTAACTGTAAAGAACTATTGATAAATAAATAATTACTACCTAAAAACATTATTATTTAAGTTACGTTCCGATTTAAGCAAACTGAGCTCACAGTATCTTGAATACTGAAAAGACTTTGTCGGGATCTTAAATCTAAAATAAACCGCGATGAAATCCATTATAAAGTAGTTTTATTTCAATGTGTGATATTCGCGTAAATCTAAGACAATACACATCAATAGACTCGCCTCATTTAGCGTATGGAACTTGAATATAGACTGCGAAAAGTGGGTGATGTTCACTTCTGCTACACCTTGGAACCAACCTTAATACAGGTTGACGCTATGTTATAAATATTAGCCTAATATTCAGGTAAATACTAGGTTATTAAAAGGTTCTCTTCCTCCGGGGTGTAAACTACTCGCACAAAGTTTCTAGTTCTACTGGGAGCTCGGAGTAATGTTATCATCATTAGCTTGGCTAATGTTTGCGACCTAGTTCGAACTTATGACCCGAATTATGTACTTTACAAGGACTAACATTGAAGTTTACATAGTACCGAGTGTCAATATTAGAGGGTAAGTAAACTGCAAGGGTAAGTAATTTTTTGACATCAACAATGTGTAATAATTAAAATTTTGCAGATGAGTAAAAACAACTTTGAGAAAGAGGCTAATAGAAAAACTGGGTTAGGCAGCATATGGAAAATTACGTTAGGTCTTCACGTCGTCCATTCCACAGAGTCTAAAGACGAAAGTCTTCAACCAGTGCGTCCTACCCGTTATGACATACGGAGCCGAAACGTGGACACTGTCGGTAGGACTGGTCCATAAATTCAAAGTCGCTCAGCGAGCTATGGAAAGGGCTATGCTTGGAGTCTCTCTGAAGGATCGAATCCACAATGAAGTGATCCGACAGAGAACTAAAGCAATCGACGTAGCCCACCGGCTTAGTAAGCTAATGTGGCAGTGGGCCGGTCATATCTGCCGCAGAACTGACAACCACTGGGGTAAATTAGTTCTTGAGTGGAGACCACGAAGTGGCAAACATAGCGTAGGACGCCCTCAGACTAGGTGGAGTGACGATCTCAGCATAGTAGGAGAGCCGAAGATGCTAAATGTGTAGTTACTCGAGCATCGTCGATACTTAGTCGTCTTTAAAGATTAAGTGGTAGTAACAAAAAGTTTCATCATGTCCACCTCTTCAGCGGTGGCAAACGACTTTTAATTTTTATTTGAGGTTTCTTTACTTCCAAAGAGTAAAAGAATTATAGTGTGTGCATCTCCTGGCATTTTTAAATTAGTTCACCAAAAAAAAGAATTAACCAAACTAAAGTGAATCCAGGTGACTTGAAAGAATCGTGAATTTGTAGCGCTCCCTTTTCCTTGCTCCTGGCTCAAACACACTTACAGTTTGTACCTAATGTACTCATCTTGGCTATATGGCTCAATTGCCTAAGTCTGGTAAATTGAGTCATGTGATGGGACCGTCGATTTACAATAAACTGCCTCATTATGTGGTTTCGGCTCCCAGTCTTCCTGCGTTTAAAAGCAGGTTAAAGAGGTGGCTTGTTGAGCAAACGTTTTATGACATTATAGATTTCGTAAATATTAATATTTAGTGACAAGATTTTAATAATATTGAGATTAATAGTTAATGGTGGTTTTTAATTAATTCATATTTATAATAATCTAATTATATAAATTTAACTATTTGAGATGGAATTTAAATTATTATTATTATTATTTTTTAATGAATTTTATTTTGGTATTTATATTTTATTTATTTTTTAACATGTTATTATGTTAAATTGTGATTTAACTATTTGAATGTATAAGTTGAATGTATTATTTATTAGAATTTATATTTAGACCTGTAATGTATATTACCAATAAATAAGTTATGAGTTATCATCATACATTATTCTGACGAATTCGAGTATTTTTACCTAGCAAATATGTCTTAGAAATATTTATAATGGCTACTGTAAACTCGCGGCCCTTTATATGAAGCTAAGATTTGGTGTAGGTATTCAACAGAGCGCAAGGTGTCGCAAATCAATCCCAAAATCCCCTCTTCGGCTCCCTTACTAGCAGGGCGGCTGGCAAGAACTGGATGAGAAATGCTTAGTGGCGCATTTTAGGAGAGGCCTATGTCCAGCTGTGGACTAGAATAGGCTGATGATGATGATGATGAATTAAAATTTTGACTATATTTTATTTTGACATTGATTGTTTATTTTAATTGTTATTTTAATTAATTTAATTATAATGCATGATGGTACTTGTTATAAAATCTATATTTTAATTACAATGTTAATATCTACACCTTATAGTTAAACATGGTGTACTCGTCCATTCTATAAGTCACCATCTTGTTAAATCCCATGCTAATGAACAACAAATGAATTATGAATTACTCAGAAGGTTGAATAGATTTAAGATTATTTAATTTCATCTTCCTACTATACATTTCTATATGAAAAACTCATCAAAGAACTAATTTACCATTTTTTTTAAATCTATATTATTAAAAATGTTTTTAGTTTTTATCATGTACAAAATGTTAATGAAAGCCTAAAATTCGTTACCCAAATGTAGACGACTTAGAACGTTTGATCTTTGTTATAAAAACTTTCATATTTTCAGCTAACGCAAAATTTATTTCACTCTGAAGAATTCTTTAAGGTATTTTCGCTTTTGATTTATCTACGTTGATTTTTTTTCTAGGCTATACTGTCCCACTGCTGAGTAAAGGCCTCCCCCAAAGTTTTCCATTTTGTCCGGTCTCCCACTTCATTCTCGCCAATCAAATTTCAAATGCATTCAGATCATCCCGCCATCTTTTTCTCGATTCGAAATTGTTGCTCCTTTATGGTTTCTAAGGAAGCTCCTTCCACTGCTACCTTATACCGAAAACTGGTATACTGGCCTTGCGCATTCCATCTACATTAACTCGAACAGCTCTGCGATGTCACCTGTCAGACTTAACGTCTGACGTTCATCCAGTCCGAACACACTATGACCGACAAAAATTATAAGCTTATAAAAATAAACTCTTCGATTCCTTAATCCTTCAGTTCTTCTGGCCAGCGTTTACACATAACTAGACGGGCCAGTGGCGTGGTCGGTTAGGTACTTGCTTTTCACGCCGCAGGTCGTGGGTTCTATTCCCACCCGAGACAAACATTAATGATGAACATTTGTGTTTGTGTCGAGTCTGGGTGTAAATATCTATTATAAGTATATATTTACAAAAGAAAAGTATTACTTATGTATTGTATATACCAGTTATCTGGTTTCCATAACACAAGCTCTGCTTAGCTTGGGACCAGATGACCATGTGTGTTAATGTTCCAAAATATTTTATTTTATTTATTTATAATACATACCATTGGGCGTGTGATGTTTAAAATCTAACCGAAATAATATTAAGAGGTTTATTATGTAAAACTTTGGCTTACTGCCAACTCTCACAGAGAGGACTGCCAACATCGCGGCTGTAAATTATATTACATTGTTCTTTAAAAGGCTCTTGTTTCATGTTATATTTACGACGTGTGTGCTTCAGACGTGACTGTTGATGTCACGGCCGTAATAAAGGGGGCGCGCCACGGAATATATGTATTAATATTCATAATCTTTTAAACGGAAACACCCAAGGGTATAACGAATTACAAGAAACTAACCAGTAAACAATTCATTATAAAGTTAGACACCATTACAAAATTTAAGCATCAATAAGGTACTTTAGAAATTTAATCTTAGAATTCCACGTAAACATTCTCAAAAACCCATAACACCCTTGGCCCTTCTCCTAGACGAATTTTGTTCTAAACCAACAGTCTGTTAAATCAACAATGTGATCTGAGCGATCTACACTCAGATAGTCTTGCAGCTTTCTTATTCATATTCTTATTTGTACACAAAACAATTACATATACAATTTTTATTAATAGGAAACAACAATGTAGGCACAAAGGCGAGCTTAATTCAAATAAGAATTTTCTACCAGCAAACCTTAAGTAGAGAAAACTTGTGGAATGGGTAGAAGTGCACATCAAATAACTTGCTCTCATTCGTAGAAAGTTTAATAACTAGTTAGTTAGTTTAATAATTAAATAATATAATATTAATTAGTTACTTTAATAACTAATAGTTCAATAACTTGCCTTTCCTTTTAATGTAATTTCAATTAAATATCAATCCACATGTCAATTGTTTTTTTAATACATTCATTCAGTGTCATTCATTCATGTCATTTGCCTTCTGGACACATTCCCTCAAGGCCTCAATACGAATGAATTCTATGACACACTATCTAGTTTTTAATGTTAAAATTTAATTTTATCTTTTTTTTGTCTTTCTTTGAACATTGAATCCATAGTTTTTTTGATTTTATAATACTAATTCAAATTCGAATTTAAAATTGAAATTGTCTTTTTGAATAATCTGCCTCATGAATTTTGTCTATGTAAGCTATTTTCTGTTGTTTGAATTATTTTACTTTTTTGCTATAGTAGCATCTCATCAAGTCAAATTTTGTAGGACCCAATTAGTAAGTATTTGCTTTTATTATTGTTTTGTAACACACAAAAATCAAGAGGCAGATTACAATTTTGTCGCATACTGTGTTTAGCTGTAATTTGTTATACAATATTGTCTAAATACATATATTTTTGTGCCTGACATGTATCACTGTTATAACTGTTGGTAGACCTTAATAAAACAAATAAATTAATCATGATGAACTCTATATACCAGCAAACTCTTGGGAAAGTTTGCACGGCTGCCCGTTGCAATAGGTCTATTGAGTGCTCTTACAATCTACCTCTCTACAAATACTTTTTTTTTAGTATTTAACCCACCACGGCAATCCCGCCAATGCTTCTACTGTAAGTCAGTATCAACAGCGGCGCAGTAAAGAGACTGATTTTAAACCCGGTCAAGTGTCGATGCACCTAAACTATCTAAGATCCCGCATGAATTTAATCAGAATGATAATAGGAGGAGTTGGAAACTAGGTTGTCTACTTCCCTTCAGGCAAAGCGGGAAGCACCTATTAAGTTAATCACAATTCTTTAAAGTCCCGCTGCTGGTGACAGTCCCTCAGCTATTTGAAGAATTGAGATAGTTAAAGGAACCCTAAAACGCAGGCAAATGTATAATCCTAATTGACTAATATATAATCCTAATTGAATAATTATTTAATTAATAATTACATAATAATAATAATTATTATTATTATTATTATTTTTAAATAATTATTTAATTTTTATTTATTTTTACATTATAATGTTGGTATATATCCTAATTACATAACGTATAATTAAGTAATGTATAATCCTAATTGACCAATATTTACACATCGTACATGTCAATAATTTATTTACGATACCGCAGTAGTTTACATATTACATTATAGGTATATGAACAAAATCTCTAAAATCCGCATACTCATAATTGCCTGAAGCTGAAACAATTTAATCTGTATTGCACGCAATCTATTTATAGGTCTACTGCTCACAGTAATCTGTTAAACCAACACTAATTGTGGAACTAAGAAGCAACAAAAAACAAAAAAAGAACATAAAAAATATGTCACTCAACATGACTCAGTAGATTTTTTTATAATCTAAATAGTGTTATGGTGGAAATTCCACAAGTACGCACAAAGCGATTTGCACCCACTTTTACTGTTGTGGAATTCGCTGTCAGCATCTCTGTTTCCTGATAACTATAATCTGCCTTCAAATTACTGGGTAAGCGCATTTCATCGTAGACCACGTCATTTCGTAACCACTGGCAAGTTGTGGTCAAGCGCAAGCCTATTAAAGGATAAAAAAAACTATAAAATTCTTACCCAGAAACATGTTCCACAACATGTCACTCCATTTATGTCCGCGTGTATTTCCGTGCATCGACACCGCAGTTACTTTTTGTTGAGCAACATTTTGCAACAAGGTAACATTAAATAACAATCTCTAACTTTTGAGACTAGTTGTTACTAATTGTTGAGTGCTCAACAAAATATAACAAAGAATAACTTTCGACAACAATCAAGCACGACATATCCTGTAACTTCTGCAGGCAACAGGCAACGGACGTGTCGCCATGGAAGATGAACTGATTGTAGCAACAGCATGTTTTTTCACTTTGACGCATTGTTGAGGTAACATTATCTAAAAATGTTATTGATTGTTAGAGCAACATTTACTAACATAGCAACATTTACTTACAATGAATAATTTATTGCCATCGGGTGTTGCTCAGTAACATTTGAAAATGTTGCTCAACAAAATAACATAACTGCGGTGTGGTGTTTGAAACTAAATGTCAACGTTTGTTAGTTCGTGTATTACTCACGTGCTGATCACTACCGAGCTAAATCCTTGTTGGAAGAGATTATATCGAGCGGCTGATATACAATGAAACCCTGTTTGGATTACAGCAGCGGTGGCGCTGCGGTACGGGCCTCGCTTTAACAATATAAAGTCGCGGGTTCGATTCATAGTTGTGCCCACACATATTTGTGTTAACTGCTGGGCACTGGTCTTCTCTCAGCTATCTTACGAGTTTAGAGAGTTAATAATCCACCCACGCTGGACAAACGCGGGTTGGTGGATGTCACATGTCCTCGAAGGATTTCTTAGATATACCGATTTCCTCACGATGTTTTCCTTCACCGATATTGACCAGCGGCGATGTAACTATTCACACAAAGATGTGTGGGCGTGACTGGGAATCGAACCCGCGACCTTATATTTATAAGGCGAGTCCTCGAGTCGAGTTTCTAATAATTTTTAATATTTGATTTAAAAGTAGGTACAATTCTAAAGGAGCCTGGAGCCTCAATCCACTGCCACTTTTCCACCGAAAATTCGTAATCACGAGTGAATCGGTGTATTGGGTGAGCGCTTCCCATCGTAGACTTCATCATTGCTTAACATAAGGCAAGTTGTAAGAGCAAGCCTATGCTAAATAAAAAGAAACCATCGCAATCCCGCTACCGCTGATCCTGTAAGCCAGGATCGACAACGCCGTGAAGAGACTCGATATTTGAACCCGGCCAAGTCCCGGGACACCTAAACTGTCTTGGATCCCGCATGAATTTCATCAGAAAGATAATAGGAGGAGTTGGAAAGTTATATAATCCACTTAAAAACATGATCAAAACATCAGATAATAATAATTTAATAATAACATAGTGGGACATTAACACACACGGTCATCTGATCGCAAACTAAGCAGAGCTTGTACTATGGAAACCAGATAACTGGTACTACTTAAAATACTTTTCTTTTGTAAATTTATACTTAAATATAGATAATTACACCCAGACATTAGACTAAGAGACATATTTAAACAAATGTTTGTCTCGGGTGGGAATCGAACCCACGACCTGCGGCGTGAAAAGCAAGTATCTTACCGACGACGCCACCAGCCCGTCAGAAAGATAACAGGAGGAGTTGGAACGTTACATAGTCCACTTAAAACATGATGAAAACATCAGATGATGTGGTCTACGATGAACCGCGCTTATCCAATATACCGATGCATTCGTGATTAAGAGTGATTTTCGCTGAGAATGTAGAAGAGAATGAGGCTAGCCAAGGACGAAGCCTTCCAGTTTATTGTCACCTGACGACCCTAATTATAATAATAATATATAAAAGAAGAAACTGACTGACTGACATATCAACGCAGAGCCCAAACCGCTGGGTTTGGAGACTCCAAATTTGGCACATAGGTTCCTTATGGGGTCTAGGGGTGCATTAAGAAAGGATTTTTAAAAACTCGCCCTTTAAGGGGGTGAAACGGAGTTCCAAACTTTGTATGGAGAAACAAGATTAGTGAGATCAATTTCGCGGGCGAAGTCGCGGGCGGAAGCTAGTTATAATAATAGTAGGACATTGGAAATAAATAAAAAAAGGAACTATGTTATAATGAATGGTTTGAGTGAGTTATTTTGTCAAATATGTAGTTTTAAGTATCTAAATGAAGTGAAGTTGAACGTTGTAACTTTACTATTATTTATTGTTCTCAAGTAAGTGACATTATGTTTTTATTGAGAATAAAGTTTCTTTAAACCTAAAATCCCTCGTGGAAAACACCTTTATTATACAACCTATTCGAAGCACGAGTTCGAAATCACTGCGAATTTCATTCGGACGCCGGATTAATAAGTCCATTAATCCGACTATCGAATTAATGGGTTTCGATTTTAGCAATTGGTTATCTGTTAAAGTCAAAGTTGACTGAAATAATTGAGTTGAACTAATCTGACTGTTAGCAGCGGTGGCGCAGCGGTACGGGCCTCGCCTTAGAAAAATAAGGTCGCGGGTTCAAATCCTGGTCTTGCCCACACATCTTTGTGTGAATTGTATAAACATCATCTCCGCTGCTCAATATCGGTAAAGGAAAACATCGTGAGGAAACCGGCATGTCTAATAACTAATCATTCAAGGACATGTGACCACCTACCCACACTTGGCCAGAGTGTGTGGATAAAGGCCTAAACCCTCTTAACTCGTAAGATTGTTGAGAGAAGACCCGTGCCCAGCTGTGGGACACTACATGGGTTGACTTGGTTGTGGTTATTATACGCTTTAACTACAAATTGTGAGCGTACACTTAAACATTAAGTAGGATTTTGTTTTTTCCATCAAATAGGTAAATTAAAAATGTTGGATCTATTTTTTTGTGTGATTTTGTCCAAGCGAAATGTCGAATGACGTCATGCTTAGGTAAGTTTATACCTCTGTATGACGTAGCACACTCCTAATCCATAACTATAATGCGTAATATCTTATTATTGTTTCATTTCAATGATAAAGCAAAATATAAGTATCAGATTTTTTTTGAAATCTTACTGACGGACTTACATCCCTAGTTTCACTCACACTCTACAGCTCCATCTAAACGTTTTTGGAAACTACATTATAGGACTCCCAGTAATAGTTTTAATCCCAAAAAAGAAAGAATTAAAAAAAGGACAAAAATAATCTTCTGGAGCAGCGGTGACGCAGCGGTACGGGCCTCGCCTTAGAAAATAAGGTCGTGGGTTCAAATCCTGGTCGTGCCCACACATCTTTGTGTGAATTGTTTTATCTCCGCTGCTCATGGCATGATCTCGGCATGTCCAAGTGTGTGGATTAAGGCCTAAAACTCTCTCAACTCATAAGATAGTTGAGAGACGACCCGTGCCCAGCAGTGAGACACTAAAAAGGGTTGAAGTGAATCATCTGGATTCGAACCGGGATTACATATATAGTGCCGAGATCACCCCAAGTCTCATCTGGGATCTTATAATACTACATTGTGTCAAAATTTGCCTTCATATTCTAATGATATTGCACTAGCTTTTAGTGTTAGTCAAAAACATGCGTTTACATCCTGGTCAGGCATGCAAGATGTCAATTAAGAAAGAGGTCGACATGTTTTGCGTTTTAAAGCGTAAAATTGAGTTTTAATGCGCACAAAAATCAGCTTACAATATCCACAACAGGACCTAAGTATACACCGTACTTCTAATATGATTAACAATTTGGTTAGATTACATAACAATTGTAGGAACGATTATTATTATTATTTTTTGTTACATGTTTAATATTATTAAATAATGTGATTATAAAAGAATTGCCCATTTCAAGATACTAGATAGATACCAAACACAGTCAAATTGAGAACCTGCTTCTTTGGAAGTTGGTTGAAAACTTACTTATTTACTAAACAAATTGTTGTTTGTAAACCCAAGTTTAGTTATAGCAAACATGAAAAGTTAAACTAATACTTCACAAAATCTAAACTAAATCTACATTTACTTACATTTTTGTTAATATTACATCGATTTATAAGATCATAAATCTATTTTAAAGGTTAAACGGTCGGTCGAGCTTTGACGTTTAATTAAATATTCGATTTACTCTGAGTACAAAATGGCGGGCATTCCCAAACGTTTGAATAACTTTCAGGAACTGGAGGGCTACTTTAGACTCTCGATCTTCTAAAATATAAGATTAGGTTCGAAAATTTGTTCATTAGTAGGTACTTTTGAACGATTCATTGGCAGCGCATGAAAAATAGGTACTTTGTTAATCGGGATAACAATATAATCCCTACTACACGCGCGCAATAAGTTGAAACCTGGGGTGGTGACGTCACAGACGCATGATTGTACTGTACACAAAAAAATAAGACTTCGTCTCTGCAATTTTTTTAATTCCATACAGGTTCCTTTTACTGCCTGATCAACAGATAAACACAAATTTTTTGTACCGTTTTTCGTTTTTAAAAAGTCCAACCATTTTAACACGAGATTTCTTTCTTTTCACTATGTAATGTTTTACCCTTTATTATAACAATAAACTTAACACAACAAATAACAATATAATATAGCAGTAACTCTAATAACGATTAACGAAACAAGATTATAAAATCAGTATCAAATAAGATTATAAATCGGAGCGCATTGTCGTCGAAATTAAAATGTTAAAAAAATGGCGTCGCCTACAGTACAACACGGGAGCTTTACAGGAAGTTAGAGGGTAGCGGGCATTCCAGGCGAGTCTCAACTTATCGCGCTCGGGTAGTACTAATATTAAAAATGCAGAAGTCACTCTGTCTATCTGTCTGTCGCGCTTTTATGCCAAAACTACTGAACCGATTTGAAAGAAATTTGATATAAAGATAGTTTGAGACCCGAGATGGGCATAGGATAGTTTTATCCGACTTTGTTACAAGAGGGTAATGATTTTGCGCGACAACCGACACACGAGCGAGCGAATCCGCGGGCGGAAAACTGGTCTTCTATATATATTTACTTATAGGAACTGATGTATGTTTGTATTGCTAGAATACGCGAAAGGCTAAAAAATTCGACTGATTTTGATTTTTAAATGTTTCTACAAGTCCAAAGAAGGTTAAAGGTTATTACCATTTACCATTTTTAATGAACGAATGAAAATGAATGATGAATGAATGAAATGTAACTTAATCAAAATTCGATTTTTTTATATTTATTTAGTTACCTACTCTTTTGTAACTAACACGCTTTCAGTGAAATGAAAACGTAAAACTGAGATTAAAGCAAATATTGTTTCCATCCTAAATTTTCAATGAACAAATAACAAACGATGTTCTGCAAATATCGATGTGTTTTGCAAATACGCCGATATTTCAACGTCCATATCTATTTATTTTCAAAAATAAGTATGTAAGTATTATAGTCTAGGTATGTCTAAGTAACGTGACCTTTTATTTTTTGACTCATAACAGCACATTTGTACATTTAGGTCAGTCAACACGTACATTCATCATACAGGAACAAATATTTTTTTTACCGAACGTCTAGTACCTACCTATAACCCAACACTGCAATCCTGCTATTACTATAAGCCAGGACCAACAGCGGCGAACCCGGTGAAGTCCCAGAACACCTAAATTGTCGTGGATCCCGGACAAATTAAATCAGAAAGATATTAGGAGGAGTTGGGAAGTTCGCTTGTCCACTTCCCTTCAGGCAAAGCGAAAAACAACATAGAAAAAAAAGAGATTTAGAATTGGTAAATAAATAAATAAAATAAAATGTCATTTATTTCTGGCTGTGCCCATATTAAAAATTGATTACAAATGATTAAAAACAAAAATCAACATTAGTCATAAATATTTAAATATAAAATAATAACTACATCAGAAACATTAAAAACAAATTGTAAAATTGTCATTGAAATTATAAATTAATGAAACTCTACAATATAAAAATGAATCGCAAAATGTGTTGGTAAGCGCATAACTTGAGATCGACTGAACCGATTTTGCTACTTCTTTTTTTAGAATATTCCTTGAAGTACGAGGATGGTTCTTACGCAGAGAAAAATAAAAAACTCTTCCAAAACGGCTTGACTGATTTTATGAATAACTATGGTTGGTAGGACTGAGAAACGGTCGCAATCTATTTTTGCGGACCCTGTAGGTGGCACTGTTTTACCCGGCAGGACGACGTCTGCGGGGTCCGCTAGTAATATAATAGAAATAATAATAATGACATTAATTTAGGTACCGTCCTCGCGGACACACCACATACATACGTATGGCATCCAGTGTACCAGGACAGGACAGTCGTGCCTTGAGCTAATAAGCTTCAGGATGCTGTTGGTACTCTACGCATCATTGACGCACATCTCTTGCGTATGATGGCTTGGAAGCTATCAGTATGCGCCTCAGCAAACATGCCTGATGCGCTACAGAAACGTGGTAAATTGCCCCATCAAAATAAACTAAGCACCACGGGTAATGCAATTAAGGGACCTTGAAAAAAACTACTTTGAAACGGATTTTATTTTTAATTTAAATAAACCGCGATAAAATCCGTTTTAAATTAGTTTTATTTCAAATGTATGGAGACCTATTATATCTGGTTTCAGTAATAATTATGTCAGAATCATTTGAACGCGCAAATTAGTACCGGTTGCAAAAAGATCAGTATAATGTACCGTTAGGCTTATGTGATTAGATAATGTAACGGGTGACAGCATACAGAACAAAGAGAGGTTTAAATTTTCTCATGAAAATGGACTAAGTACTACAGGTAATGTAATTTATGAGGACCTATTAGAACTGGGTTCAATAATAATTACAGCGATATTGTTAGAACGCACGGAACTTATTAACTACTGGTTGCAACAAGATCAGTAGGCTAATTCACGTAATTAAATAAGCTCTGTTGCAGTGCAGTTGCAGTTAAGTTTCAATCAAAACAGCCTTTTTCGTATTTTCGTAATTTTGACAATCGCTGTCAGATGCGCTCGATTCAAGTTCATGTCACGCGAGCGCTTCGGCGTTTAGGTTATTTTACGACAGTTACAAGAATAATATTGCACTGAGACGTAAACTTAATTGCAACTGAACCGCAACTTGATCGCTACTGCACCGCTCTCAAAGCGGGTCAAGAAATTACGTGAATTAGCCTACAGTATAATACACCGTTAGTTATAAGTGATTAGATAAAGAAACGGGAGACAGCATTTTTTTATTGTGTTATAGGCTTGCGATTGACCACAACTTGCCTGTTGTTAAGCAACGACGCAGTCGGTGACTTGAAGACAGGCAGATTATAGCTATAAAAATGGAACTAAAGCGTTTTGTGCGAACCCGTTGCATTTCCACCATATATCGATGGCGTACAGCCGTGCCTCTACTTATCCGATGATAGAACGGAGATGGGGGAATAAGATTATGTAATTCCAACGCACGCTCTCCGAAATGTATCCGATAGAAGACCGTAGGACCAGCAACCTTGCGGCGATGCTCGAGGCTTTGCAATTTAGCCTTGACAAGGGGTTCGTTGTTCGTTGAAGAAAAAGAGAGGTTTAAATTGCCTCATAAAAATGGATTAAATACCACAGGTAATTTAATCTAACTGGACCTATTAGAGCTGGTTCCAGTAATAATTGTGGAAAAATCGATCGCACGGAAATTAGCAACGGTTGCAACAAGATCTGTGTATACCGTTAGGTATAAGTGATTAGGGAAAAAATCACTTCAGAGGCTACCGTTTGTCTGATGGTTAACAGTTATCGTTAAACCGAAAACGATTTTCCTATACAAAGATATGTTCGAGATGCGCATAAAACTTTAGTCAATGCTGTTCCAACATGTTACTATAGGTGGTTGACTACCTCGATGATTTGGGGGATAGTATGTTTGATTCTAGCCTCTAGAGCCGCGGGTTCAAGTTCTGCTCCGGACCAAAAAGTATGTTAAGATTTAGTATTAGATTTACGCGAATATCACACAATTGAAATAAAACAACTTTTTAACGGATTTTATCGCGATTTATTTTAGATTTTAGATCCCGACGATTCAAAGTCTTTTCAAACTTCATGTTCACGGGTGGACTGAGGTATTTGACGTCCAAAAATATTAATCACAATTATTACTGACTACCTCCAAACATTAATATTTAAGTTGCGTTCCGATTTAAGCAAAATCAACTTAGAATTCAAGACACTGGAAGCTCAGTTTCAGGGTATGTGGGAATCCCCAAGGGTAGCCACTAAAACCCCCCAGTGTTCCTCGCTCATTTTAACCACGGGAACCACATGTGACACAACCGCGACCACCTGAATGCTGGCTCGCCCTTTCAGGGAGCCCTATAACAAAATCAGGGAGGGGGGATCGAAACGCAGCCCTTAGCATCATCAAGTGGGGCGCGTGTGAAAACACACTCGCGTGCATTCGTCAAGCGTTAACTCTCTCAACTCGTAAGATAGTTGAGAGAAGACCCGTGCCCTGCAGTGGGAGACTAGAAGAGGGTTCAAGTGCTTAAACCGTAAACAGCTCAAAGTTCACCTATCAGTTATATAACTACAACTTTGTTTAACATTTTACTTCAGTAAAATCATTGAAATGTTAAAACATATTTCAACAAAATGTAACACAGAATTTTACTGCAATCGATTTATATTAAACCGAAACTATTTGGCGTTACGAGGATTTGGCAATACGCGACCATTTATTGTGGCTTTGCTTTTATTGCGAGATATAAGTTGTGTTCTATTGTAACGTTTCAAAGAGTTTTAACTTATTGAACCAACTTTTCAAGAAAGGATTTTGTTAAGCCCCAAGTATTTTTTTTTCTATAACAGGAATGCGCTTGACCACAACTTGTCTGATGTGAAGCAATGATGCAGTCAACGATGGAACGCGCTTAGTCAGTAAATTCCGATTCACTCGTGACTTGAAGAAAAGCAGATTATATTGGGAAACATAGATACCGGCAGCGAATTCCACAATTTGGCAGTTCGCACAATGCAAGTGGGAGCATAGTATCTCTACTTGTCCGATGGAAGAACGGGGATGGGGGAATAAGATTGTGTAATTCCAACGCACACTCTCCGAAGTGTATACGAAAGACTAGTAAATATGCAGCGAGACTCGAGGCTTGGCAAATTAGTCTTGACGAGGGATTTGTTGCCAATAAGCCTCTTGGTTCGCCTTTCAATAGACTCCAACGCCTCGCGTTGGTATTTAGCTGATCCATCCCAAAGATGCGAACAGTATAACAGAACAAAAAATTGGTTGCCTGTAAATTCGGTATACGGGCGAAAGTTTTACGTGACAACGACTTTGAGTGGTAAAATAATTTTAATGTGAATATTCATTCGTATAGTAGGAAGAAGGATGAAACATAGTTGAGTGGGAGAGAGACGCAAGGCATTCGGCGGGCCTCTCTCTCGTTCGGTGACTCATCGTAACGTTACCGAGCGTTACACTTTTTCATAAGTGCCTCCCAGCCGCAACCTAATTTAAGACGTTGTCACGTCAAAAAAGAATCTATGAACTAATTAATATCCAACAGATCTTTTTTAATTTATTGCTGGCAGAAATCCTTTGCTGATCCGACCGTAACAAAAGAGCGCAGGACAGTCTGTATGTGTAATTTCCAATATATTTTTTATTCTATAATAGTCTACCCCTTAACCACAACTTGCCTGCTGCTAAGCAATAAAGCAGTTTACGATGAAATGCGCTTACTGACTGAATCAAGTGTATGAAGTTAAAATTAAATAATGAAATAATAAACAAAAGGTAAAATACATGTACAGGATTACCTTTACACTAAACTGCAATCGAACAAACTGAGAGTAGGAAAAGCCTAATCCTACTCCAATAAGCCCAAACATTCATAAATTATTCGAATCAATTAACAAACTTTTCGGTGGTTTTCAATAATGTTAAGCCATTCAACCTCACACAAGGATTACCCCAAAATTGTGGAAAACAGAAAAGTAATCCGAGATTCGAGTATTTGCTGACGGAGCTCTATGTTGTAATTGAGTTTAGGGTCTGGTAAATTTTGGTTTAGGGTTTAACGTAGAACAAGCAACATAATATGTTGCGAAACATAGAATTAAATGCTGCAAAGTATTTTTTCTTTGCGTAATAATGATATGAGTTAACATTTATTCACAAACCAAAAAATATGCAATGTTATAAGAACTAGTTCATCTTTAATTTTGTTGCATTTTTTTTTAAGTTTTTTTAATTTTGTTTGTAAAGTTTTTGCAAGCGATGACATTAGAATGACCATTAAAAAACTTAGAACTAAGTAAACATTGAGAACATTGTAACAGGAGCTGCGGCCTATCGAAGTTAACTTTGATAGGTCGTAGGCCAACAAAAGTATTGTTGAACTAGCTTTCCGCCGAGGCTACGCCCGCGTAAACTACATATCATGCCCAGTAGTTTCTGAGATTAGCGCGTTCAAACAAACCAACTGTCCGGCTTTATATGTTAGTATAGATTGTTTCAACGCCGCTGCTCTATATCGGTAAAAGAAACATTCTGAGAAAACCAAAAAGTCTTAGAACTGAGCGTACGATGACATGTGACATCTATCAGTCCGTACTTGGCTTGCATGTGCGATTAACTCATCAAGAGAAAATTCAAGGCAAGTTATGCGAAATAAACGAGTTGTTATCTTTATCTAAATATATAAAAGAAGAAACTGACTGACTGACATATTAACGCAGAGCCCAAACCACTGGGTTTGAAGACTCCAAATTTGGCACATAGGTTCCTTATGGGGTCTAGACCCCATAAGGAACCTATGTGCCAAATTTTCCTAATGTGCTAAAATCACCCCTAGGAGTGCACTAAGAAAGGATTTTTCAAAACTCACCCTTTCAGGGGGCAAAACGGGGTTCCAAAGTTTGTATGGAGAAACAAGATTAGTGAGATAAATTTAGCAGGCGAAGCTGCGGGTGGAAGCTAGTTTTGTTGATAAATAGTAATTAAAATATGTTGCGCAACGACTGCTACCCGTGCGCGGTGCCTAACATGCACGCCGCGAGTTTCCAGTTACGCCATTGTTTGTAGAATTAGTTATTATTCAGAATCAAATTACGAGAGTCCTATGGGATTAACTGGATTATTTTAATGTAGGAGGTCGCTTTTAAATAGCGCGTCGGGTTGTTTGCGGCCAAGGAAGACTCTGTTGTTTCATAATGTAATATTTTATTTTATTTAATTACAGACGTGGCGTGTACACAGTGTGTAACATACAAATGGAGCAATGGTCTAATAGGCATACGCAACACGTGAATTGTATCATACTAATATTATAAACGTGGAAGTTTGTATGCAAGGATATTTGGATGTGTGTAAGTGTTGTTATATTTTCCGCTTTCATGCAAAATCCATTGGATGAAATTAGACGAAGAGATAATTATAATAATACTAGCAAACCCGGCGAACTCCGTTTCGCCACCAGATGGCTTCGTTTTATGTAACATTTTCCCGCTTTTCTGTTGAAATTTTTTCTGAATTTTCTTTGCTATAAACCTCACGGAGACCGAGACCTTTCCAACGAATGCAAAACCGTGGAAATCGGTTCGTACGTTCCGGAGTTATAGGGTCAGGAAGGAAAACCCGACTTATTTTTATAAAGTAGATTTTAACACATACACAATGTCATCTATTACCACATTAAGCAATTAAATTAACTCGTGTTTTGGGTAAGTACTAGGAAGTAATATATTTTTTTCTGTAGAAACATTCTTAAAATAGATAAATTACACCCAGACACAGAACAAACAATCATGCTCTTCACACGAAGATTAGTCCTTGGCGGGAATTTAACCTACGACCTCTAACTTCAAATCGCACATTTTCTCCTAATACCAAGCGTGAGAAAACTTGTTTCATTATAATGGTAGTAAAATCTCGTGGTAAACAGTGGTCACCACATTTTTGACTACGGAGTGGTATAAAAAATTAGTAAAATCATATTTGTTTGTCTATTCGGCCACGAAACCCAGCTTCGAGCGATGAGACTAGTGATTTTGCAGTTCATTGCTCGCTCGTGTTCACTTGTTTTTCTACACTACTAAACAAAATACGCAATGAACGATAAAATCGGTTGAAACGCCTTTCAACGCAGAGTTTTATGAATGGGCCGTTAGACAAACAATTTTGGTACATTGAACCAACAACGAGGCAGTTATTGTAAAATTAGTTCAAAGTATATTACCTATAATAAGATTGCTTGAAATATGAATTTTTCATTAAAAGTTCATGTTTATTTAACGGTGTTTTGTGATCATAAAGGGAGAGAACCCTTTTCAAATTATGTTAATTCCTTGACATCTTGACGTTGCGTGTAAAGTTACGGGTACCCTTTAATACAATAAGTAGTCTACAATAATCGACAAGCCATTAGCTTAATTAAATATGATATTGAAATATTAAGTTATTTGTAGACCGTATTTCTGTTGGCGGTAGTCTAAAAGGGCCTCTAGACAAATTATTTAACGAAGCAATATTAAAAGTTTGAAAGGAACCAAATATATAGGATTGAAATAAGATTGTCATGTGACACTTCGATGGTGAATGTCAGTCAGAATGGGTGGGAATCGAACCCAAGAACTCCGCCAAGCCATACACACACTAGGGTGATCCAATTCTAGAAATCACTAAGTTCAAAAAGTGAGAAACGAGATAGTAATAATTTCATGTTTTTAGCGTCTGATAAAATAATATGGGATGGTTAAAAAATCAATTAAAAAACACATAGCAGTGTAAATTAAATGACTTTATTTATAGAAATAATCAAAACGCTATGATATAAAAGGATTCTTTATTAAAATATTAACAAATCACAACCAGTGTTGCTGACTTAAAATCGTAAAAAATGGACTTAGTGATTTCTTGAATTGTATAACCTACTTGGTGTTTGTTTGTTTTTTTTTAGTAACAAGTAAGTCATTACAGTTAATCAGAGCACTTTGTAGGGATAGTACATACGCAGTAACGGATCATTAAACGTCACGTGCGGCTGTAAGCTACGCTCATTATACAGATACGTGCAAACGTGACTATTATACACACAATTTTGTTAATGACTGTACCAAATAGGTTGTTCACTAAATATCAGAAAATTTCATCCGAAATTATCAAATGATTAATGCCTTTTAGCTAAATAAATTTAAATCAAGCAATCACTTATATAGCTTGCCACGAGCTACGAGGTGCTACGAAGTACTACAATTACTACGAAGTACTACGACTGCTACGACGTAACGCCGTAGAAGGTACAACCGGCTTGGCAATTAGCATTAAATGAGACGTTCTGTCACCAGTCGGGCTACATCCGCCATCTTTGAAAGTTATCAATTTTTATGGGAAAAAGCGTACAGATGAGAACATCCTTAGTCACAGAGTGCTATGTCGTGCTACGAGCTACGGCCAGCTATGACCAACTTTTCTAGCAGAAGGTCACTATACAGAGGCGTAATAGTAATTACTTTATAGTTTTTTACATGTATTTTTTTTATTTTATAGTGGGATATTAACACACACGATCATCTGATCTCAAACTAAGCAGAGCCTGTGTATCATGTAAAGGTAGTTTATAAAGCGTTGTTTATCGATAAAAAAAACTACTTTGTAACGGATTTTGTAGCGGTTAGTATATTTTAGATGTTAGATCCCGACGACGTTTCAAACCGTTCAACGGTTTTCTTTGACAAGAACAAAAAAGAGAAAACCGTTTCCTACCAAGAATGATCCGCGAAGCTATTGAAATTAAAAAACATCCTAATTTTAACAGAGAAAATGGTTGCAATATACCACCAGCTTGGGACCCAGTGCTTAATTTACTTGTACCAAAACCCAAGCAAAATCAACTCAGAATTTTAGACACTGTGAGCTCAGTTTGCTTAAATCGGAACGCAACTTAAATAATAATGTTTGTCGTTAGTAATAATTGTGATTAATAATTTTGGACGTCAAATACCTCAGTCCACCCGTGAACATGAAGTCTGAAACGACTTTGAAACGTCGGAATCTAAAATCTAAAATACACCGCAATAAAATCCGTTATAGTTTTATTTCAATGTGTGATATTCGCGTAAATCTAAGAAAATTCTACGTTGTTTATTATTTTTCAATAATATATCTGTCAACAGATGACGATGCATATAATAGGCCTAAACTCTCTAAACACGTTTAGTTGAGAGAAGACCCGTATACAGCAGTGGGATAGATGTGTGGACACGATCGGAGATCGAACCCACAACCTTATATTTCAAAGGCAAGGCAGATACCACTACGCCACCGCTGCCCTTACTACTTATACGAAATCTCACCTTGCCATTTTGCATGGCACCTATTATTTATAATAAGTTACCGAGTTGTTGGAAAAGTCTCCTTGTTATCAATTTTAAAAAGAGACTGCATAAATTGTTAATGGATAAAATTTATTACAGTGTGGATGAATTTTTATCGGACCAGAGTTTTTAAATTTTGCACGCCTTTTGGTAAAATATGGTTGAACTTGATAAATTTTGTTACACCACTTAATATGTACTACCTATATTTGCAAATAAACATATTCTTATTCTTATTCTCAAATCAAACCCAAAACATACATATTAATACTCAAAATAAGCCTCTTAAGTTCGTTCGTTATTTATCCACGCCAATAAACCGCACCATAAATTTCCGGTAAGCCTCAAATAATCTAACAACATAGATTAAGCGATCTTCAAGTCATGGCATGACATAAAATGTTTAGTAAACGCTTCAAAGAAGTGAACTCAAGTGTAAACTCAAGCGCCCTTGAGTCGGCACGATGTGTTCATATTGCCTTTTACATGATACAGAAAGGTTTTTTTGATAAATTTTATGAACTGGTATATTTCTTTTTGTTGTAGAATTCGGTGAATATTACTTATATTTACTTGGTTAATTTTTCAGAGTGTAATGCGCGAAGTAAAATGTATTTGTAGATTTTGTCAGTTTTGTTCGAGAGAGCGTGTCTCTTACCATGCTCCGTGTCCCATGTTCATCATGCTGATGTTTATATGGACTAAATATAACCACCACAATCCCGACACTTCTGCTCTTGCCAACCAGAAACTATTATATCTTAGTGTAGCAAAAAGGCTAATTATTGGGGGCTGAGTCACCTTTGTCCGTGGGTGTACACCTTTAATTGAATCATCACACGTGGTCCCCGGTGGTGCAAATCAGGTGACAATCAACTGGTGGTAGGCTTCAGCCGTGGTTAGTGACCACCCACCAGACAAAGCCGCACTGTCAAGCGGCGTTGCCGTGTTCCGGTGCGATGTCTGGTGACACCATACCCAGAGGGTGGGTCGGAATTGTTGCACCTTTAAGGCTTCTAACCATTATGGAAGCTCATTCTACTGCCACCTTCTCACCGATAATCATTCGTAATCTCGAGTGAATTGGTATTCTGGGCTGGCGCGTTCCATCGTAGACTACATCATTGCGTAACATCAGGCATGTTGTAGTCAAGCGCCAGCCTATCAAAGAATAAAAAAATTATAAAAAACGTGTTTCTAATAGACAAAAAGCCTATTATAACGGTCAATATAAAATATCTCATACATAATAACTCACAAACCTATATGAACCCCAATAAACCCCAATTCGAAGAAACCAATCGAACATTCCGTACATCGTTCTATTAACCGCGGTCGGTTTGTAATTGAATTGAGATTTTTTCGGCAACCCAAACTGATTGGGGTTTGAGTCTTCTGCGCTTGATGCAACAATTCTAAATGGAATTGAGAAAATAATTACTTGAGTTGAGGATAAAGTGTTATTGCAATTTTGATAGAAGATACAAGCATGCTTAAGTGTTTATTTTAGATGGATGATAAAGGATTTCGCCAATTGTAAATTAATTTCGATATTACTTTTTTTTGTTTCTAAGGGTATACGTACTTTTCAAATAATCCCATATTAATTTTATCACAATCAGTTGAGCGGAGTTTTGAGTTACAATTTTTTTTAAACTTTTATATATTTACATTTAACTGTTTGTAGATAATTGCAGTAACACCATTGAAAAACAGTCATTGTTTCTATTACCGTGCATCCACACCGCAGTTACTTATTGTTGAGCAACATTTTCAAATGTTACTGAGCAACACTCGATAGCAATAAGTTATTCATTGTTAGTAAATGTTGCCGTGTTAGTCAATGTTGCTCTAACAATCGATAACATTGTTAGATAATGTTACCTCAACGAAGCGTCAAAATAAAAAAACATGCTGTTGCTATAATCAGTTCATCTTCCATGGCGACACGTCCATTGCCTGTTGCCTGCAGAAGTTAGAGGATATGTCGTGCTCGATTGTTGTCGAAAGTTATTATTTGTTATCTTTTGTTGAGCCCTCAACAATTAGTAACAACTAGTCTCAAAAGTCGGAAAAGTGAGTCATATTCACCTCTGCGTATCACTTCACTTCAACCCTTTTTGGAGTCCCACTGCTGGGCACGGGTCTTCTCTCAACTATATTACGAGTTAAGAGAGTTTATGCCTTAATCCACACACGCTGGCCAAGTGCGAGTTGGTGGATGTCACATGTCCTCGAATGATTAGTTCTTAGACATGCCGGTTTCCTCACGATGTTTTCCTTCACCGATATTGAGCAGCGGAGATGAAACAATTCACACAAAAATGTGTGGGCACGACCAGGATTCGAACCCGCGACCTTATTTTTCTAAGGCGAGGCCCGTACCGCTGCGCCACCTCTGCGTATACCTTCGGGTAATACAAGCATGATTTGTTATGTTAACATCCTTACTTCCTTAACCTTACTAGTTTATAAATACGTAATCATAGACTCTGAATCTGGACACATTCCATGCAGAAAATTTGCCTTTATGATGAAGTTGAGTAACTCTCCCAATTGTGAGCAATGTAACGTGGTGCATGATCTACACCTATAATGATGGTATGTGTACAGTTTGAAGAAAGTAGAAATAAGTTAATGGGAGACTTAAATTTGAACAATATAGGCACGTTTCATAAATTGTTGTCACAACCAAACGGTCGCGATGCAAAGACTTTGTTCAAAACGTTTTATATATGTAGTCAGATATTTTTTTAATTATTAATTATATATATATTTATATTGTGGGACATTAACACACACGGTCATCTGGTCCCAAGCTAAGCTGAGCTTGTGTTATGGAAACCAGATAACTGGTATATACTATACATATAATACTTTTCTTTTGTAAATAAATACTTATATGAGATATTTACACCCAGACTCGACACAAACACAAATGTTCATCACTAATGTTTGTCTCGGGTGGGAATCGAACCCACGACCTGCGGCGTGAAAAGCAAGTATCTTACCGACCACGCCACCGGCCCGTCATTGATAATTGATAGTGCATTGCTTTTACTGGCATACGCTGCGCGTAAATGTCCCTTTAAGTAAATAAAGAGAGAGAGAAAATGCGTAACTCAATTTGTTTGTTTGTATGTCGCGCTTTCACGCAAAAACTACTAATCCGATGTGGATGAAATTTGGTACGAAGATAGTTTAAGACCCGGGGAAGGATATAGAATAGATTTTATCCGACTCCGCCGACAAATGCGCGGTTGAAAAGCTAGTAGGTATCCTAATATAACATGAGATACTTAATAAATTCAAATAAGTTACAAACAAACTTTGTACCTAAACATTTCCAATTTAATCAAACAAACAAACTTATACAGAACGACAAAGTTTTATATTTATAACTCGCACTTATAAGTCACTATTGACATATTTATATAGGTAATAAAATATAGAATATTACCAATAAGAACAAGCGGAGGCGCAACGGTACCAGCCTCGCCTTAGAAGTATAAGCTCACGGGTTCGATTCCCAGTCGTGCCCACACATCTTTGTGTGAATTGTAACATCGCCGCTAAATATCGGTGAACGAAAACACCGTGAGGAAACGCTAAGAGCTAATCATTCGAGGACATCTGACATCCACCAACCCGCACTTGGCCAGCGTGTGTTGATTAAGACTGTAAGCCTTCCCTCAACTCATAAGATAGTTGAGAGAAGACCAGTGCCCAGTAGCGGGACATTGAAAAAAAAGGGTTGACGACGAACATTTTACATTCCTTCACCGGATCAATAAAAGGTTGAGATTGGCATAAAACCACTTTTTATCAATTTTATCGCGGTTTACTTTAGATTATATATATCCCGACGTTTCAAAATCTTTTCAGACGTCAAGTAGTTTTATTTTAATGTGTGATAAATAAGGGTACATTTAAGAAAATACACACTGTTAAGATTTTTTTTATTTCTTAGAACAGACTAGTCCTAAGAAATACCGAAACGGTGCCAGCGGAGTCAGAAGGGTGATAGAGTGACACTGGTGAAGCACATGGACCTCGGAAAGCACGTAAAACCGTCGGTCCTATACGGTCCTATATATATTTGACGGGTCGTGGTCGGTAAGATACTTGCTTTACACGCCGCAGGTCGTGGGTTCGATTCCCATCCGAGACAAACATTAGCGATGAACATTTGTGTTTGTGTCGAGTCTGGGTGTAAATATTTATTATAAGTATATATTTACAAAAGAAAAGTATTATATGTATAGTATATACCAGTTATCTGGTTTCCATAACACAAGCTCTGCTTAGCTTTTGACCAGATGACCGTGTGTGTTAATGTCCCAGAATATTTATATTTATATTTTATACCTGAAGTTCCAGGTAGGTACGTATCAGTCAGCCGGTACCGAACTAAGAGTTAAAACGACACAGATAAGTACTGTTGTAATTGCATCAGTAGGTATTACTAACTAAACAAACAACTAAAGTGAGCTTATCCATACATAGCTAACGTAAATACACCGTGAAATTGAAAAAACATCGATCCAAAGTTGCCAGTATTTAGCTATGTCCGATTAATTTTATCCGATTGCATTGCTTGGTCCAACTAGGATAACTCCTATATCGAAATTAAAAAAATAAGCGACACACATAGTTTGAATATTAGAAATAAGAACGATCTTATAGCACATAATACTCGTCTCCACAAAATCAGTAACTCTGCCATGGGGCAGTTTTTTTTTATTATTCTGTAATTATAAGAGGGATTGATAAACCAGACTAACTATTTTTTTTTTATTATTAACAAATATAATGTATTTTTTTTTTTTCACGGACAGAGAAACATGCGCACGCCACACAGCTTACAATATCTTAATATAGCAAAAATTGTCGTGACAACTTTTCGTAAGAATTTTTTCCGTCTAGCCCCCTTTCACAACGCGCGATAAGGAACTTCGTTCCAATAAAAGCCTACTGAGTTTTTTGGCAGTGTTTCTCAGTAGTTGCCAGTCATTCACTGCACGGTAGGAAAAGAAATTGGACTATTTTTGTGTAGACTCGCGTCTCAAAAAAAATAAAGCATCTTTTCATTTCATTTTCATTTTATTGTAGATACGACCCTTGTGAACTATTATTATTGCAGTCGTAAAGTTTATTATTGTTACTTTGTAATGTTATAAATAAGTCTATTATCTGTACGAGTATAATTACTAACAAAAGTACTACAACGTAAAATTTATTTAATCAAAACTTTGCAAAATGTTCAAACGCAAAAATATACTGCGAACAGCAGCTAGGTACCTCACCAATCATGTTGCGCTGTACGCGATCGAATGACAACAAACAAAACTAACTGAAACAAGATAAAAGCTTGCTTTGAAACTCTTCATTTTTCCTGTACGCCTGGTACCTACTCTCTGTAGCAGAGTGGTTATCGGATACTTTTTGATCGCCTTTTTTCAAAGGAGTTTGTTATCAATTCGGATCTCTGTGTAATTCGGATGTTTTAAATTTTATGCTACTTTTCCATACATATCACATAAGCATCAGACATAGTTTTGGTAACTGAGCTTAAAATATTGTTGGGAACAGTATTATAACTCAGTTACAAAATCATCAAATCAAAATCAAAATCAAAATCAAAATATGCTTTATTTTTTTTGAGACGCGAGTCTACATAAAAATAGTCCAATTTCTTTTCCTACCGTGCAGTGAAAGACTGGCAACTACTGAGAAACACTGCCAAAAAACTCAGTAGGCTTTTTTCTTTTTTAAATGAAGTACTTATATCTATTACATTTTGTTTGTTCAGTGTGTTGAATTAGAGCGACTTAATTCCAAGCGTTTTTATCCGTTACATAGTCTGAAATTTTATAATACGCTTTCTTACGTAACGTAGATAAAATAGAAATAGAAAAAGTTTACTTACTTCCTTTTTTTCATATGCAGTAAACATTGAATTCGTAAAAAAATGTCTGGCTGTTTTAAGCAAATAAAAAAAAACAATTTAATTTATGGTATTTTTTGATTTTTCTTTTTGGAATGGTGTAGCTGGTTTAGCCCGTTTAACCTATATTACGCTGTTGTTAACGTACAATTTTTATTGACTTGACCATCCATTCAGACTCATGATGAAAATGTTAAATGGTTTTTTGACGTGATAACGTCTTTAAAATCGTTTTAGTCGGGTGACATGTTCAGAAACTTGTGTCATACCAAAACCTCACGAGCGTGATCGCAGGTATAACGAGAGAGAGACGAACCGATCTCCCGTCTCATCTCGAGCGCTGCCTGTCATTCCGTGAAACTTGTCACGCGGAATCCTCACGAGCGGAGGCTGGCATAGCGTTCGAGTGAGTGGACCGATCTTCCGTCTCTCTCACTCTAGCGGCAACAATATTAATTCCTTACTTCCCAAAAACTTATATCACCAATAAGACGTTATCACGTAAACATCTCGATCGTAAACCTACTTTACAAACAACCAATTTTTTTTACTAGGCAAATAAATAATTGTTTATTTTGATGGCATTTAGATTAATAAAAAAAAAACATTTCAGATAATTATAAAATAAAACCTCCCGTTGTGGTTTCAAACATTTTTCATGCCGTGCAACTTCACTCCTTTTTAACCGACTTTAGGAGTAAATTCTCAGTTCGACTGGTATATTTTTTATGTATGTACCCACGGCTACACATTAAGCTATACAAAACCAATATAAGCTGATGATAATCTCGTTGTACGGAAATCCTATACAATTCGAGATCAGCTTATACTGGAATATAGCATAATGTGTGTACACCGATTACGCTGAGATTTCGCTGGCACCGAATTCAAACTTATAAATCGGTAACACATACAAATAATAGTATCTACCTATTTCATTAATATTGAAGGTACTAAGTTTAACTGGTTTAACAAATTAGCTGTAAAAAGAAAGAAGCGACACGCTAGCAACATTCTTCCACCAGTAGAAACACACTTGTTCACGGTGTGGACGATCATGCTGTTCTCATATTGGCTTTTTCAGTCACCAGAAAAAGTGCCTCTTACGCTACGTCCTAGGTTCAAAGCGAACGCGATTATGAAGCGATGACACGCGAATTCAATGCGATGCGGTGCGATGCGGTAGCTATGTCCTACGTGTACGCGAATCGTTTCGCACAGCCGCCACCGACGCCGCCGTTCAGTGGGCACTGTGTAAAAACACGACGGCACCGCATCCAGTTCGCGCGAAAACATCAAGCCAATTGATCGCGTCCGCTTCATTTCGCGCCGCTCCGCACCGCACTCCACGTGCGTTTGGTCACGTAGGACACTTCAATAGGTTTCGACTGTACTTTGTTGTTTTCGCGCCGCGCCGCACCGCTTCGCGTTCGCGTCTAGATCGCTCACGCAGGACGTCGCTTCAGAACACTGCTTAAATCGTCTGTAATAGACGTCAAGGTCTAAGTTTGCTTATGAGGTGTATTAAATTAAATCTTTAGATATTATTTAGCACTTTTTTGGTTTTGAAATCGTTTTTTTAAATGTAGTTTTTTCTATCTTCGATCATTATCTACACATGGAAGATCATTTAGTCCATGTAAAGTTAATAGAGCCTACGTAATAGAGCATGTGATGGAACCAAATAGGTATCCATTACAACATCCCTCACCCTATACAAAATACTAAGAATATCGCTTTTTCTGCAGATGTTAGTAATAAAGGCCGAATGCTGTGAACAATTGGTTCTAAAAACAATAAGTTTGTCGGACAGCCATTAGAAATTTACAGAATTCAAAAAACATTAGTCTCGGGTTACAATCACCGACGCTGCGAAGACATCGGTTATTGCTTGCAGATGGCTGCAGTTTACAAATTACTTAAGATTGTAATATTTTTTGTTACTAGGAATTTGGAGAAATCGTGGGAACGTGTAAGGACGCCACGCGAGAGGGGAGGAGAGTGGGGACTACGCGGGTCCCGGTGGTGGCGTGCTGATTTTGGAAAAAGTAATCTTGGTTTCGTTGTCGGTCTGAGAGGTTGCGAAGTAGAGTCTTGTGTTAAGACGCGTATTAGTATATCTTAAACTAAGTACTAAATCTATGTGAAGTTTGGGCCTAAACTATAGTGTGTGTTGTTGTATTATCGATGTAGTAATAGTATTTGTATTATCGATGTGTTAATTTAATAAATAAAGTAGAATCAGTTATTGTGACGAGAAGTTGAGAGGCGAAAGCTATACCAAGCGCCAGAGTAAAGCTAAGTATAATATCTTTGCCAGAGCAAGTGGTAGAATGTGCGTACACCTATCATCGTATTATTAATAATAGCACTATTTGTTTTGCCCTACGTTTCATCCACACAACCACATGCTCTGATCAGTTAATGTGACTATTGTTGTTTATTATATGTACAGTTCATAGACGTAGCGTGTAAATACTAAGGGATTATAGAGTAGAGGATGATAATAGCATTGTATGCGATGTATGAGATAAGGTTCTGACAAGTTTATTATTATTATACTGTAATTTTATAGTGTATCAATATTGATATTCTTTTAATATATAAGTCCTGGGTTTTTTGTGACTTTTTCCCGAAATTAACTTTCCAAAGTCATGGTAGAGTCATTGCCGATCCTCTCCTGAGGGTCTATTTGCTAACGGACTATAAACAAATTTATGTCTTATCATTTCATTACCCCAATACCCCTAGTAAATCAAAGGTCTTTCAGGCTTATTTAGGCAGGTAAACCTTTCTTAAAGTAACACAAAGCATAGTCAAGTCGGTGTAATAGTCTATATCACCTCATTCTTCGAGCACATGCATTTAGAGCTTAAGCAATATACAAGTAAGTACACTAAATCATACCAAATAGATATTTAACTGGTACATATAAGGCTTTTCTAGTGGGCTAATTTGTAGGTACTTATTTACGTTAGATCTGGGATCTATCAAACTTAATATGAGGAGAGTAGGCACTGTGGGAATGTTAAGCTTTACTATACGAGCTAGGTAGGTTCATTTCTGTCAATCTAGGTATCTAGTTTAGGTAGGGTTTAAAACTATGACAACCAGCCTGCGCGAGTAGGTGGGGTCGTCACAAGCAGACCTCATTGATCATCATATTATTAAATCCATCTCACGTGTAATCTAATAAGATTAGCGATTCTCACGACTTCATTTTTCACTCGGTTACAAAATTGCTTTATTTCGTCCCAGAATGTAATGAGAAATGAGAATAGGAACAAAATTATGGCAAATGAACGTTTCTTTTCCTAATAACGCTGTTACTTTTATCCTTACGTAGTTTTTAAACGAGTTTGAGTTCTATTTTCATATATGTAGAGTTGATTTTGGTGTTAGTGTATTGAATATGTTGTATGTAAGACTAGGTATGTTATAAATTTGACTGATTTGTCTCTGTTACGTTCGGGAATGTGTTGTATGAGTAATTTCTCTTTGTATTAGTTTAGCTTATTATTTTCTGTAACGGGTCTAATTCATATTTGTTAGGTAATATTTTATAACACAAGCTCTGCTTTGCTTGGGACCAGATAAACAGGTATGATTATGTCCTAGAATGTTATCACTACATAGTATAAAACAAAGTCGCTTTTTCTGTCCCTACGTCCCTATGTATGCTTAGATCTTTAAAACTACGTAACGGATTTCGATTCATATTATTAGTTATAAATTATGTAAATGGCTGCTCTATTGCATTGGTGTAATAATAGACGTAAGCTTTTGGTTAAATTAATAAATAAATATATTTACCCCTTTATTCGTAAACGTATTTTAAGCTTATAATCGCTAAAATAGGTTTGTAATCCGATTGTCTTTGGCTGTCATCTTGATATTCAACTAGTAAGAAAGAGATAAAATCCATTTAGACTGTACAGGCTTATAAATAGAGTTGAAATTCAAATTTCACTGGAAGTAATTACATTATGCCAGGCATTTTAATCAATAAAATCTAAAATTTTAGTACATCGTATCAATATCCAAATATCAGTTGACATCACTGATAAAGCCTACCAGGGCAACATAACACATATGAAGCCTTTTGTGAGATTTCTAACAGTATCAAAGCCTTCCTTTGGTCCATTCTCGTTAATTAACTTAGTGCAATATCTGAACTGAATACTGAATAACTGTGTACCGAATGTATATAGGTATTTGGTTGAGGTTAGAGGGTTCTATACAAAGACATCCACTGTATTATTGACCCTATATTATATGGTATTGATTTTGGTCCCTCCGTTGCCCAGAAGTAAGCGCAAGAAGAAAAGGTCTTCTTGAATAAACAATGGTTTAAGTGGATATGCAAACGAGAGGAACCCTCAATCAGAAGTAGTTTCGGTGAACAATGAAACTGTAGTGTTCTTCTATCTCGGGTCCTCATTGGGAGAGTTCAGATGAAAGTCCGGTAACACTAAATACACTAACTACACTAACACTCACTAACAGGGGTAGTTTTAAACCTCACCATGTATCACCAAGGGGGAGGAGGGGTTGAAAATTGTTAAAAAAAAGATCACGTGATTAATGGACAGCCCCTAAGGTCAACAATAAGGACAACAATAGCTAACTTAGCAATATTTAAAGATACTTATTAAAAAATTTACGTTGTTATCATAAACTTTATAACGTTAAGTGCATTTTACGTCAGTTTCTCAGCACAACTGCGCACAACCCATTCATAATGTATGAAAACGAGTCAATGTACCGTGGGTACGTAAAATTTAGGTTAAGTGAATTTTTATGGTAACTGTACATACACTTCCTTATTTAAGTACTTAGATTTTCTGTAAGCTATTTTATATCATGCCCAGCTTTGGGATAAAAGTAGCCTATAGCCTTCCTCAATAATTGGGCTATCTAACAGTGCAAGACTTTTTTCAATCAGACCAGTAGTCCCTGAGATTAGCGCGTTCAAACAAACAAACTCTTCATCATAATATTAATTTAGATTTGTTAAAGTTTTTTCTATACCAACCGTAACTAAAAACCGGTGGCGCAGTGGTATCGGCCTCGGCATTAAAATATCTATAGCTCGCAGATTCGATCCCCGGTTGTATTGACACATCTTTGTGTTAATTGTTTCATCGCCCCTGTTCAATATCGGTGAAGAAAAAACGTGAACAATTCCATCTATGAACTCATTCGAGGACATGTGACATCGCCCTAAAGCCTAAACTCTCTCAATTCCTAAGATTGTGGTAAAAAGCTTGTAAATTATCAATCAATTCTATTTGATTGAGAATTCGGCTGGTCATATTTATCGCATGCATCGAAACAGATGGGCCCGTATCACGACGCAGTGGATTCCTGGAGACGGTCGTCGTCTATAGGCTCGTTTGTCGTGGGTTGGGCGGAGGAAGCTAGCAATAGGGACAGTTTGAAGGCTATGGGGGAGGCTTTTGCCCAGCTAGGACACTACAGGCTATTAAAAAAAATTAAATAACCACAGACTGGGTGTTTGTGCCTTTCTTATTGTGATCTTTATTTATATTTTCTATTTTACGTTCGTTTTTTTTTACAGCACCATCCGCGTTGGCGTTTTTGGATTCTATTCTAGATATTATATATTTAGCTAAAACTATATTTTTCAAGATACGATACTACATAATCTTCTTCTTCTTCTTTTAATTATGGCCTCTGCAGAAATTATTCCGCAATTTTGCCAGTGTCAAGTTTAAATAAGTATATAAGTTTTTAAAGATAAATAGTAAGAAACTAAAAAACTGCGACGTTCTAAGACGCCATTATTGTTTTTCACTCATACTACATAATGTTGTCGGTCTTTGTGTGTTCGGACCGAATCAACGTCAGACGTCAAGTCTGACAGATGACATCGCAGAGCTGTTCGACTGAATGAAGTTTATGTTTATGCTGAACATATTTTCTGTGTTAACTGTTACATACGTATTCGAATTAATATATCATTAGACCGTGCGAGTTTTTACGTCGGCTGGCAAATCAGACTTACGAGACGCCAAGTAGTGGTCGTGTGCGCGGCTAATCCATCTTTTGTCTTAATTTACTTACTGAATCCCCTAGAAAACCGTTATAGTTTAATACTGGGGTTGGTAGGGTAATCTGGGCGTTACTCTTTAAATGATGGCTTAACAGTGTAACTACTTACCGATTTGCATAACTAAATTAGTATAAAAGACCATCCTGACACTTTACCTATAGTTCTCCGTTCACCGAACCTACTTCTAGTTGAGGGTTGGTCTGGTTTACACCCCCCCTTATAATAAATTACAGTAAAATTATACTATACAGAGATATACATATAACCTAAATTCTTGGGATGTTTAGTATGTTTTCACTTTTTGTCTTTTTACTGCATGCACTTTTTTTTAAATATAATATTCCTATTGTATATGGTATTCATACTTACTGACTTATCTAAATCTTTAATGAATATAAAATTAACCTTAATTCGTTACAGTAATCTGCTAACACTCTATGTTAGACTTACATGAGTACAATATATCTTATTCATAACTTAATTTCCTTTGTTCTTGAGATAAATTCACTCAAAATTCAAATGACTTATTTGATTTACATAGGTTTATGCCAGTATTTCAATACGAAATCTGACAGACTGAATTAAGTAGGTATTACTCTATTAATACGATTAAGTATTGCAAAACTAAAGGCAAATAAAATATGGTAGGTATTAAAAGTAAAGTAGGTACAGGGATTATTTTGGGTCTATAGTATAAACACCCACCAAACCCAGACTGGGAAAGTATCTCTACCTTACAGAATACGCGCAGTGTAGTAACTATTGGTCGAGTTCCTGAGTGTGAGTAAGATAATAATTAAAATATATAATAATTAATATTAATTATTTCTATAGTTCCTACTTTCAAGCAATAAAAAAAATTAATGATAATAATAATAATAATATTTTTGGCACTTCGTTAAAGTGCTAGGTGAAAAGTTGAGATTTATTGTTAGCCACGACACAGGCTATACCTAGTGTGACTAACATAATGAATTTTTGTTATGTATATCTAGACTAAACATTTTAAATTTTGAATATATTTTTTTTAAATAGTAAATTACTAATACCGCTGTTAAGAAATATGGATGTTTGGTAAAGATTTGAAAATGTATTGTTGTATGCATTTTAAATTAAATTTGGGAGCTAAGTCACCTTTGTCCGTGGGTGTGCCTTTAATTGAATCCCCGCACGTGGTCCCCGAATGATGCAAATCAGGTGACAATCAACTGGTGGTAGGCTTCGGCTGAGGTTAGTGACCACAAAGAAATAAAGACAGTGTGTGTGTGTGTGTGTGTTCGGCTGTGGGTACCAGACAAAGTCGCACCGCCAAGCGGCCTTGCCGTGTTCCGGTGCGATGTCTGTAAAGTCGGTTTACTGACGATAGTTGAACGTGACAATGTCATAAAAAAATACTGATGTAATGGTTTCATTTATCAAAAGAAAATTTAAATTTTATTTGTTTTAATAGATATTTTGTATGGACATAGAGAAGGAAGTAAATGGAAATCACAATTGAATTGAACAAGTTACATTTATTTGTACGCATAAATACAATTAAGTGTTTTTTACAATGTACATATTTTTTGCAAGTATGAATGTGCTTCGAGCATTGTTTTAAAACTTTTATTTACAACTTTTTAACAGTAGGAGAGAGACAGATGTCGAACGCTGCCGAACGGCGATGAAACAATCACACAAAGCTGTGTGGGCACGACTGGAAATCGAAACCACTACAATATATCGCGGGCTAAGAACCAGAGTAGCGTAAGGGCAAAAATTCAAAAAAATTTTTTTTTCACCATTCGCTTTTTTAAACCCTATATTTTTATATGCCAAAAAACTGAATCGATGTTGTGTGTAGAAAGCTTAATACAAAAATAACGTATCAAAAAAAATGATTTTTGTTTACTGCCAAAATGAAATATTTCTACTTACAATATTTTGGCATTATTTAGTCAAAAAAGTTACGTGCACAACGATCGAAACTCTGTTTACAGAGCGAATGGGACACCGCAGATGCCTTGAATATAATCGCTTAAATAACGTATCTTGTCATACGTTTTTAACGCAGAAAGTTTGATTGTGTAGCCTAAGTTTGTTTCGTGCCAAATAAGCGTAAAGTACTGTTACTGCATAGAGGACCTTATTTCGTGCGCTTCCGTTATTTTTCTGCCTGCCAAAAAAACGTATGGTGTGATACCCTACTATGGCACTAAATAACTAAAGTAATGCATCCAGGTTTTAAGTCAATAATAGTGTAATTAGCTATATACGTTTTTTTAGCACGTTATAAATCTTTGTTGGTCTGATTTACCGTCGCGTCTAATACTACTGTACGTTAATTTGACACCAAAAAGTTTAGGTAGGCCCGGCCGGTTGCGTAAAAAACTACGACAACTTGCCTGATTGTGAAGCAATTTTGCAGTCTACGATGGAACGCGCTTACCTAATAAATACCGATTCACTCGTGACTTGAAGACAGGTAGATTATAGCTATCGGGAAACAGATGCCGGCAACGAATTCCACAACTTGGCAGTTCGCACAGGTAGCACTTTATGTGTACCCGTGGAATTTCCACCATATAACGGTGGCGCATAGTCGTACCTCTGCTAGTCCGATGGAAGAATGGGGATGGGGGAATTAGATTGTGTAATTCCAACGCACACTCTCCGAAGTGTATCCGATAAAAGACCGAAAGACTACGAGTAACAACTATGCGGCGATGCTCGAGGCTTTGCAAATTAGCCTTGACGAGGGATTCGGTGCCAATAAGCCTCTTGGCTCGCCTTTCAATAGACTCCAACGCCTTGAGTTGGTATTTAGATGACCCATCCCAAAGATGCGAGCACCACCCATGAACGAACTTGTGCTTGATATAGCTCGAGCATCTGTTTCGGTGTGAAGTACTGACGCACCTTCGCGAGGACTCTTTGGCAGTTAGTTGAGCCTTGGACTCAATGTACGGGCCAAAATTGAGGGTCGAAGTCATATTGACGACAAGAAGCTCCAGGTGGTCTGTAATTGGCACGGACACACCTCGAAAAGACGGAGCCAATTGAAATGTCCTTTTTTGGCGGAAAATAGGCACGCCTGGGTTTTAGCAGCGTTGAATTTGACTAGATTGGCGTCGCCCCAGTCGGAGATAGCCTTGAGAGACAAGCTCAAGCGCTTAACCATGCTTCACTATGGGACTGAATCTCAGCCGCACTGGCACGAGGACTGGACATATAACTCTCTACAACTGTGCTGTCGTTTGCATACCCAAAGGTACCGGATTTAAGCAGATCGTTAATATGAACCTCCGTTTGGCGAATGCAAATTTCCGACATAAGAGTCTGCCAAGTGTAGCAGGAGGTACCACGCTACCAGCATCTAGACGTGAAGCCTCTGCAAACAGAGAAGCAAATAAATTTGCTTTATCCTCAGCAGTGTGAGCCAGTGTTCCGTCAGGTTTCTGTAGTGGAGGCAGTGAGGGGCGGCAGAAGTTTGCCTCGACCGATTTAGCTAGGGACCAAAATGCTTTACTACCCGCTGAATACGAAGCAAGTGTGTTACGAGCATCAATCCAAGCTAGATAGGCCACATGTATTTGCATCTCTGCGCGTCTTCATTGTGGCCCAAACCATAGGCAAGCTTGGCCTGACTGCGGTACGTCCGAGTATGGAATGTAATACTCCATAGCCTGACACAGCACATCAGTCACGGCTTCTGCACAGGTAGAGGGATCACCAGAGCATACGGGCTGCCACGGATAAGATGCAAAAAAGGACCGAATCATCCCAGTCTGCTGACTTGTACCGCCACATTCGCCGATTACCTCTAGGGCTGGGGTCGGGCGGGGAGTAGACGAATACTGATTTGACCAGACAGTGGTCTGATTCACCCAGAGGTGAAGAAATTGATACTGAGTAACAGTCTTCAGCAAAAGGTCCAAGCAATAGGGTGTGTGCGAGTCAACATCTGGTACCCGTGTGGCACCACGGACTACCTGGGTGAGATTCAATGCCAAGGCCAGCTTCCGCGTTTCTCTACCTGCATGGTCAGTGTCTAGATAGGGGAAGAGCCACTCTTGATGGTGAGGATTGAAATTACCTAGCAGAACCAATTGTGCAGAGGGGTACATTTGTTGAGCCGCTTCAGCCGCCTCACTGAGGTATTCGCTGAGCCTGGTTGTCTCCTGATCTCCACTGTGTGAGCGGTAGACACAGGCATAAAGAATTTTCGCGGCGCGGCTTTGTCTGGTGGGCGGTCACTAACCACGACCGAAACCTACCACCAGTTAGTTGTCACCTGATTTACACCACCCGGGGACCATGTGTGGGGATTCATATCATTTCATTTTCATTTCATTTCACTGTGGGTACCTACACAATTTGTAGGTCAACCACGAATAATTTTTTTTAATAACATTTATAAAGTAGCCACGAGGGATTATTTATTTTAGAAGATTTTTGTTATTTTTTAAAGGCCATTTTAACGGAAGTTCTGTTGCGTGCCATAATTTTTTTAACTAATGTAACAGCCAAAATGACGTAAGTCAACCATTTTTTGGAAAATAAATTTTATTGTAATAAAAACGTTTTTTGATTGTCCAAAAAGTTACACTGATCAGTAGCCGATAAATAAAGCTTTATTATTAGTAAAAATCAGATACCTAATTGCCATAGATTTTGCCATAGAAGAGCTATAAGATAACTGTACGTAAATTTGAGTTGTTTTTCGGCTCTCCTGTAAAGTTGTCATTTTGCCCTTACGCTTCTCTAGTTCTTAACCCACGATATTTCTAAGGCAAGGCCCGTTTCGCTGCGCCACCGCTGCTCATTTAACATTTTTTTGTGTATTACGCGGTAACATCCACAATCCGGGTATATTAAGGGAGGTTCAGCTGTGGGTCCCGGACGAATACAGAGGGCGTCGCCGTCGGCCGCCGCTGCTGGCACTGCCTCGCGCGCACACCAACCTCCTGCAGCGCGCACCGCTCTTGCGGGCGCTGCGTGTGCTCAACACACTGTCTGACCAAATAGATCTGTTCTCGTGTACACTGAACGTATTCACCAAGGCTGCTTATTGCCTTTGTAGTATGAATAAGATAAGATAAGATAAGATTATATTTATTTGCTTCAAACATGTGTACAATTATTTTGTAATTTATAGAATTAATTAGATTTTAATGACTTTAGAAATAAGAATTACTACTCTGTCGTATTAGGCTAGCCTGTAATGATAGCTGTAAGTTATGATAAATAAATAAATAAACATATTATAGATATCTATAATCTCTAGTAATAAAACATTGGCTGTGACCTGTACCTACAACTATTCTCAATTAACCATACAACACAGCTCTTCATGTAACAATTAACGTGACCACAAACCGACCTCGGTGTCACGTACGTCACAGAGTCACAAAACCACGGACCGGCACAAATTAGCACGAAACAATCGCAGCTCCAACACAAGCTATAAGCTATTAATTGTGGCTACAATACAGCTTGATTATAGCTGGTACATTTAACTACACAACAATGCGTTATTACTAAGCAAATCTTGACAAAGTAACAACAGAAATTATTTTTGTAGTATTTTTCTTAGATTTGCGCGAATATCACTTCATCATCATTCCCCTTGCCTTTTTCCATTTCTATTGAGGTCGGCTCCCAGTCTAACCTGATGCGGCTAGCTACCAGAATTACACGAGCGACTGCCATCAGACCTCGAAACCCGTACGGAACAAGTAGCCGAGATGATTAGACCAAGTGTCGGATTATATTGGCTTTTGACTACATTTAACGATTGTCATAGATGTGTTAAATGACAACCGGGACCGACGGTTTTACGTGCTCTCCGAGGCACGGAGGGTAGTCTCTCAACCAACTAGTCACCGAAACAAATTTTTGTTGTTACACAAATATTATCCGGGCGGGAATCGAACCCGTGACCTCCCGGGCACAGTATAGCCCAATCGGACGGATTACACCGCTCGACTACCGAGGTCGTCTACGCGAATATTACACATCGAAATGAAACTATTTTATAACGGATTTTATCGCGGTTTATTTTAGATTTTAGATCCCGACGTTTCAAAGTCCACCCGTGACCATAAAATCTGAAAAGACTTTGAGATATCGGGATCTAAAATCTAAAATGAACAGCGATAAAATCCGATATAAAATAGTTTTATTTCAGTCATTTTTGTTTTGATTTCAGATTCCACCTGACATAAGTATGTAAGTAAAAAAAAAGTACTAAAAGAATAGGATCTATAGTAGGTACATAGGTTTGTACAAGGAACAGCAGTGGCGCAGCGGTACGGGCCTTGACTTAGAAAAATAAGGTCGCGGGTTCGAGTCCTGGTCGTGCCCACACATCTTTGTGTGAATTGTACCATCACCGCTGCTCCATATCGGTGAAGGAAAACATCATGAGGAAACCGGCATGTCTAAGAACTAATCATTCGAGGACATGTGACATCCACCAACCCGCACTTGGCCCGCGTGTGTGGATTAAGGCCTAAACTCTCTCGACCCATGAGATATTTGATCCATGCCTCATAAGATAGTTGACCCGTGCCCAACAGTGGGACACTAAAAAAGGGTTGAAGTGAGGTGTGTACAAAATGAATCCCTATTTCCCTTGGTCCTAACATCACACGTGAACTGTAGGGCCGATTTCGTAAGTTATCTTTTTTGTGATTGTTATTATCAAATTAAACAGGTTTGATCTTTTGGCAACCTTGGCGCCTGGCGTCACACTGTGGGAATATGGACATTGCTGAAAATCAGTGCTGCGGGTCGCCTCTAATAGGCACTCACAGCGTTTACTGAGCAATGTCCATGTTTGGCACAGGTAGGTCACACCTACTCTTTGTTTTTTATTTTATTTTTCCATTTATGTTTTTTTTTTCTTCTCTTTCTTTGTGTTTTTTTATCATTTTGATTTTGTGTGTCCTGTCTGTGTCAAATAAATGTTTCTTTCTTTTTATTTTTCTTTTCTTTAGAAGGGTCATTTAAAAGAAAAAAAAAATAAGAAAGTTGCGCATAAAATTAGTAAATTATAAAACTTCCCGACCTAAATAGTATTAACCTTACCGTTTTCGACAACTGTAAGGTGATTGAAATAACTGTCAGTGGTGTGACAGGATAAAGTCTGTCGGGTCAGCTAGTTAATTACAATTAGGTAGATTTGGGTGAAAAAAAATACCGATTTAGAACGTTTTTTTACTACTAATATTTTAAAAGCTTGTAATACATAATTAAATTTGACATTGGCAAAATTGCGAAATAATTTCTGCAGAGGGCATAATTAAAAAAAGAAAAGAAAGTCTAATTAGGTAATTTTTTATATCATTAATTATATTCAATAGTTCAAAAACACTTGTAAGTACTAAAGAGAAATCCCAGTGCAACCATTCTACTGTCTCCTCACCAAAAATCATACGTAATCATGAGTGAATTGGTATATTGGGCAGTCGCATTTCATCGTAGACTACATCTTTATATATATAATTCTTCTGTGAGTGTGTATGTCACTGAACTTCTCTCAAACGACTGGACCGATTTTGATGAATTTTTTTGTGTATGTTCAAGGAGATCTGGGAATGGTTTAGATTCACAATTTTGTCCGCTGGCGGTACGAAGTTCGCTGGGGCAGCTAGTCTAATATATAAAATTCTCGTGTCACGGTGTGCGTAATCGAACTCCTCCGAAACGGCTCGACCGATTCTTATGAAAATTTTTATGCATATTCAGTAGGTCTGAGAATCGGCTACTATCTATTTTTCATACCCCTAAGTGATTTTTTTTTTAATAAATACGCGGTACGAAGTTCGCTGGCGCAGCTAGTCATTATATAAAAAAATCTTGCCACACACTACCACAACGCACCATCTTTTAATCAGTAAATGACATTTCATAAAAACATTACAACTAATAACTACAATGGCGTAAAACTGAATATTTGAGACGTTTGCAAATTGTAATTAAATTTTAGTCCTTTATAACAAGTCAAGCCTTAAGCCAACATTAATAATTCTGGCTTTAGAGTGTTCAATTTTAATCCTAAAATCTTTGAACTCTGAGGTTTCGAGTTACATAGTTCTTGATGTACAATATTGATTAAGCAGATTGCTCGTAATTAATTAAACACTGCTGCAGTATTTTAGGTATTTAATAATAATAATATAGTAGGACATTAACAAAGGCCATCTAATTCCAAACTAAGCAGAGCTTGTACTATGGAAACCAAATGACTGGTAATATACCACATACAATACTTTTATTATGTAAATACATACATAAATATAGATGAATTACACCCAGATTCAAGACAAACAGATATATTCATCACACAAATATTTTACTTGGGTGGGAATCGAACACACGACCTGCGGCGAGAAAAGCAAGTATCTTACCGACCACGCCACCGGCCCGTCAAATATTACCACTCCTAGCTTTATTCCGGCTACGGTGGCCAGTCTAAGCTGACTAGCAAGGTACTCAGGAGATAGTACAGTGCACAAGTGCACTCTCCATTACCTTCTACTCTTAGATTCCGGTGAGACAGTTTGACCGACTCAACAGGTCAAGAAGAAGAGACAAGAAGAGAAAAGTAAATATCTTACCGACCACGCCACCGGTTCGTCAAATTAGTTATTTGTTAGGTCTATAAATAGGTTAAAGTTGAGATTATTACTAAATAAGGTATAATAAAGGAGCAGCGGTAGCGCAGCGGTACGGGCCTCGCTTTAGAAAAATACGGTCGCATGTTCGAATCCTGGTAGTGCCCACACATCTTTGTGTGAATTGTTTCATCTCCACTGCTCAACATCGGTGAAGGAAAACATCTAAGAACTAATCATTCGAGGACATGTGACATCCACCAACCCGCACTTGGCCAGCGTGTGTGGGTCAAGGCCTAAACTCTCTCGACTCATAAGATAGTTGAGAGAAGACCCGTGCCTAACAGTGGGACACTTAAAAAAGGGTTGAAGTGAAGGCATATTTTGTGGAAATTGTATTAACTTCTACTTACATTATTGTTAGTTTTGTAGTTAACAATGTCACTATTGTGTCTATGTGTGATACCTATCTATTTTTCTAACCTCTTTTTACTGTCCCACTGCTGGGCACGGGTCTTCTCTCAACAATCTTACGAGATGAGAGAGTAAAGCTACTCCTGTAAGCGGATCGACAGCAACGCCATGAAGAGACTCAGGATTTGAACCCGGCTAAGTCCCGGGACACCGAAAATTGTCTTGGATCCCGCACGAATTTAAAAATATACAGTCCATCAAATCTAAGAAGTACCGTTTGACAGTTCTAAACGTAGTACATTTTGAATTTTATTTTTTGTATGAAAATTGATTATGTTATGTTAAAAAATAGCTTCATGATTCAATGATTTTACAGGAATGCTAATAAAAATAGTGTGAATTACTCCTCTATTAAGCTAATTTAATGGAAAACAGTGAAACGTCAAACGGTACCTCTTAGATTTCATGGACTGTAGGTACCTACTTATAGATAAAATACTTAGAAAAGTTAAAAAGTATTTAAAAGTACTGAAAACCAATTAAAGCCACACAAAATCAAAGTTTCCAACTGCCGAAATCTAATATCGGAGTTCGTTTGGAAAGCGACAATGAAGTCTGTCTTGGAGGGCACGCTCCAAAGCACTCGGTCCACTAATCTGGTAAGCTAGAGGAAGTAATTAAAATGTTCTGAAACCTACCCACTCATTTAGCTTAAAGAAACTGAGCCGAGTTTAAGGCCTTTTAGACTGAGAACGGAAATTAAACGGCGGCTTTCTTAACTTTTCCTGCTATTTTTGTGATGCTATTTCTAGATTTTTTTTTAATGTATTTGAATCAATGTTTCTCTTGAAATAAAACTGCTTTTTAAAGAATTTTATCGCGGTTTATTTTAGATTTTAGATCCCAACGTTTCAAAGTCTTTTCAGACTTCATGTTCACGGGTGGACTTTTTAACGTCGGGAAAACGTCTAAAATCTAAAATAAACCGCGATAAAATTCGTTAAAAAGTAGTTTTATTTCAAAGTGTGATATTCGCGTAAATCTAAGACAATGCTAATGTTCCTCTTCCTTATTCTTTATTCTCTTATCTTGAAGTAAGTGAGTTTTATGGTATTTCTAGTTTAAATTTTATGACTAATCTATTTGAACTATTTTTTTTATTTATGTTGTTTTTTATGGAGAATCTTTTGGACTTGGATCACCTTCGTTCGTGGGAGTGCACTTTTTAACTGAATCCCCACACCTGGTCCGCGAGTGGTGCAAATCAGGTGACAATCATTCTACAGCTGATAATTAATTGTTTTATTTTTAATGGTTTTACCTGAGTGGAGAGTTGTCATAATTAAATAAGACATGTACATAATAAGTTGTAGGATGTAGTTTGTAAGAACTAGATGAAAAAGTCGCGGTTCGTGCTCAGTGGCAGGCCTCAGGCCTAAACTCTCTCATCTCGTAAGATAGTTGAGAGAAGACCCGTGCCAAGCAGTGAGAAGCTAAAAAGGGTGTAAGTGAGACAAAAGATCTAACAAACGAACAAAAAAAATCTTATGCTTAATTATTTATTTATTTAGATAAATCTGCCGTACTATGTAAAATGCCCTTTACAATGAAATATTGAATTCTAGGCCACACTAATAAAGGACAGTAACTTAATGAAAGGATCTGTGTATTGAGCCACGTTTCAATCTTTACCCATCTATTATTTATAGAAGAAACATTTAGGTAGAGGTCAGATATTCCTAGTCTGTCAAACGTGAATATTAAATAAGTTTTAGTACAAGTAATTTTTAGTACAAATAAGTTTTAGTACGAATAAGTTTTAGTACAAATAAGTTTTCCATTTATCCAAAAGCTGTGTTCAGATCATCAAAACAACACAGGGAGGTCCCCCTTTCAATAGATATAGAAAAACATTAATATCTGCTCGAGGGTAGAACATGATATTTAACTATTTTTATTAAATGTTTAATTTAATACTTTTATTCTTTTTCGTTATTATTTAAAATTAAATTTTCCGAAATGTATGAACGCGCATATCTTCTAATCGACTCTGCCAAATTGGATTTTTTTTATTGTGTTGGTCATAGTTAGGAGATAGTTTTTGTAAAAAAAAGATCGGATACTTCCACCACCCGGGCAAAGAGCGGGCGGAGGTGGGCAGCTACTTTTAAATCATCATTATTTATTAAGTCTTCGCGAATATCACACATTGAAATATAACTACTTTTTAACGGATTTTATCGCGGTTTATTTTAGATTTTAGATCCCGACGTTTCAAGTTTCAGACTTCATGTTCACGGGTGGACTGAGGTATTTGACGTCCAAAAATATTACTCATAATTATTACTGACTACCTCTAAACTTTAATATTTAAGTTGCGTTCCGATTTAAGCAAACTGAGCTTACAGTGTCTTGAATTCTGAGTTGATTTTGCTTGGGTTTTGGTACAAGTAGTTTTGTAACAAAAGAACAATACACAAACATAATATAACATAGCATAACCCGCTCACTTCTCATAATGTAGTTGGTGATACAGATAGAGCAACAAAATCTCGTAGTGAGCAAACACTGTCAAATAAGATTATTCAAAACCAAAATAAAATATTCAAATTAATATTACCCAGTATCACTCTCATGGCTAAGACGAATATAATGATATCCCTCTAGCTCCAAAAGCTACATACATACATACTTCAAATTATACTTGAAGTACACAACCCTCCTTCTAGCGCAGTCGGGTCATAAATGCAAAATGACGTTTTTAAACTTCTTTTCTAAACACAGTTGATATTCACTTTTCATAAATAGTTGATAATGCGATCGCTTTAAGAACTAGAGTCTGAAATCGATTCGCTCCAGCACTACGGATAATAAATTCTTATTAAAAATGCATGAACACGCTTCTACTGATGCAAAACCGTGGCGTGATAGTACTGTTCTTGTGTGTTCTTGTTGTAGAGGAGCTGGAGATTGGATATTGGGATCTACTCCATCGCGTCAGATTGACGTATATGCGGTTGACGGTACGACAAAAGTTTTTGCGCACATTGTCTTTTTGTACTCATTTCTGAGTGAAAAATAAAGTGTTTCAAAAAAAAAAATTGAATGTTTTAATTTACTTACCATTACTAAATCTTAGGTATATTGTTCACTTCAACCCTTTCTTAGTGTCCCACAGCTGGGCGTGGGTCTTTTCTCAGCTATCTTACGATTCCTTTATACCCATTATGTGTAGGTTTACAAAAATATAATATTAGGTAAGGTTTTAAATAAACGGCATTTGCAACATCAAAGGTATCACTCGAGTGTTTCTGACCCTTTAGACTTTGACACTACTCTCACCCAATACTACCAAAATTTATAACGTATTTATTCTTTAAATTGGAGGAACAAGACTTCTCTAGAGTGAAGAAAATCATTGTGCCCTACCTCACTTAAAAACTCTATCTAATTAACATAATCTTAAGGACAAATCTGAACACTCATCATGTCAATGAAAATGTGCTCACATAATTATTAACCTTTTCTCTTTTTTATTACGTAGATATTATTTATTCATTTTTACACTAGGTCTCAACGATGCTCAAGTAAATCTACAGATATCTTCACTGGCTCTCCAACTTTTACTGTGTAGTACATTCATATTTAGTACTTTATCAGATAGGAGTGGTTCCCAACACCGTTTTTGCGTCTTACAAAGTTGTGATAATACTGGTATGTAGAAGATATTTAGTGTTTTGTTGTAACTTGCTATTACTTAGATAGGTACGTTCTGACTTGTAGATTTGAGTGAGACATGTTTTAAATTAATTAGGCTAAGTCCAGAATAGCTAACCTTACGATAGAGATGACTAAGGTTGACGGTTTCTTTAATAACATTTCTGGCAAAATACAAGTAGTTTTATTTCAATGTGTAATATTCGCGTAATTTAAGCAAATACTCGTACTAAGAAGGTGACGGCGATGTGTTACTATTAATAATGTGTTTTCTATGGATGTATGTCACCTGCGATAAACTGATTTATTTCAATTTTATTTTTTAGTCCAGGCTTTAACTTCTACTTTAGGTTTTAAAAGGAAATTATACCTAAGCAGATTTCAACATTTAGGTAAATTCATATTAAGGAAATTTCAACTCAACCTTAAACCACTTAATCTTTGAAGTCCACAGCGCTCGAGAAACTCCACATTTAGCATCTTCGGCTCCCCTACTACATAATCCCATAAATAAAAACGTAGAGAAGTGACGGCTGTTAATACCCACTCAAGATTCGAGCAATGCCCATTACTTTTAGCAACGTGTACTTTTAATTTCAAAGGTCCTTTACAAACAAAAATCAAGCCCAACATAAAAATTGCTTCACTTTTTCTAAAAAAGATAAATTTATTTAATTTAAAGAGTCCATTAGGACCAGTCCAGAGATTATCCCATTTGGTAGGTACCTGGCGTTCTGAAAGGTTTCGTTTACTGCGTTTCAATTTAGCTTAAATTGAAACAAAGTGCAGCTGTACAGGTTTCAGCACTTACAAATTACGATATACTGCCGAATAATGTACTTGTTTGATTCTAGTAAAAGCAATTTTGCTGTATTTTATATATATTTGTTGTGTGGAGCGCGTTCCCACTGTGTCGTAACGGTTAATTTATCGTCACACGACTATCGTCGCTAGCTGTTTTTTCCCGTTGGATCGCTACGACTGCGTTCGTTTGACGTCAGTCATTTTGTCAGTTACTCATCAGTAGCAAGCTACAGCTCCACAGCCTCTGCCTGTCATCAAGTCACAAGTGAATTGGTAGGAGAGTGTATAGAATAGAGCCAAGGTTTGAAAGAGCCGATACGAATTTTTCTAACTTACAAATACTACCATAGTTTAATTTATTTTCTTACTAGGCAACACTGGATAACTATTACTGGCAAAAATATGACAGTTCTACGAAAACAATATTTGTCTCTCCTCTTTTTACTAGGTAAGCGTGTTTCATTGTAGACTACATAATTGCGTAACAACATGCAAGTTGCGCAGCGATACGGACCTCGCCTTTAAATATTATTTTTTTAAGTACAAATTTTTTGCTCCGGCTTCTATTTTTCAGATTTCCACCCATCACCACTAGTACCTATACATAAGCTACTCTCTCCACTTGACTGATTTTACAGCCCAATCCCCTAAGACTAGAGTGTCTGGCAACGTCCGGAGCTGAAGTTCGTCCCCACATGGGTAGCCCTCATTGCAGTTTTCATAGTACTTGGTTGGTTCGACCGTCCTCGGACGGCTCACCGAAAAAGTCCGCTGAATAAAGGCCCTTCCGGCCGAGTGGATTACGTCATCTGCAAAACAAAATGATTTCCCGTGTCTTCACGCAGTGGGAACGCGCCCATAGTTAAAATAAATTTCTAGCTCGTGTGAAAATAACATTTTATAACCTAACTTACACTAATACTTAGGTAAGCTTACTATGTTGTTATATAACTGACTTGGTGGCTCAGGGGATAGTGTGTTCACCTCTAGTCTCTAGGGTCGTGGGTTCAAATCCCGCACTGGACCAAAAAGAGTGTTGTGATTTTTGTAATTTCTCAGCACTAGTTCGAAGTCGGGAAGTTGGTAATGAGTGTCAGTAAAGCTGTTGGTCCTGCGTCCGATCTTTCACCGGTTGAGTCGGACAATCTGTCCCACCGGACTCTAAGAGTGGAAGGTAATGGAGAGGGCACTTGTGCACTGTAATATCTCCTGCGTTCCTGGCTGCCGTGGTCGGAATACAGCTAAGAGTGGTAGTCTTCCATTGCAGAACCCCTACCTAACCCCAACCTAGCTAAATAACATCTCGAAAAATTCAGCTTTTTAATACAACTAGCGGACCCCGCAGACTTCGGATTGCCCGCTAAAGCAGTGCCACTTACCGGGTCCAAAAATAGATTACGACCGATTCTCAAACCTACTGAATATAGATATCAGCTTTTATAAAAATCGGTCAAGTCATTTCGGAGGAGTTTAGTTTTTTATTTTTTCTCTGCGTGAGAACCATCCTGGTATGTACTTCAAAGGATATTCAAAAAAAAACAATGAGCGAAATCGGTTCAGCCGTTCCCGAGTTTTGCGCTTAGCAACACATTCATTGGATAAAAAAAAATTGTTTTGAAAAAATGATTTTTATGTAACTAGCTGTCCACCCCAACTTCGCCTGGGTGGTGGAAGTATCTACCCGACCTTTTATGTAAACCATCAAATAATAACAAGCACAAAAAAAACTTGAGAGGTGTCAAGGGACACTTTCAGCTGGAACTTGGCTTGGCTTGGCTTTCGGCTGGAACGAAGTTCCTTTCGATTAATTAGTGAAGGAATTGTAATAAAATTTTATTTTTTTTAAGTTATAATATTTTTTTTTTTCTATCTCTAGAGAGAGAAGAGAGAGAGAGAGAGAGAGAGAGAGAGAGAGAGAGAGAGAGAGAGACAGAGAAACATGCGCACGCCGCACAGCTTACAATAGCTTACTATAGCAAAAAGTGTCGTGACAACTTTTCGTAAGATTTTTTTCCGTGTAGTCCCCTTTCACAACGCGCGATAACGAACTTCGTTCCAAAAATGAATTATCCGATTTGGCTGGACCAAATCGGATAATTCATTTTTGGAACGAAGTCCTATTGGAAGCTATGTACGTACATAGGGACATACATTTTCAATCTACTTCAAAAAGGGGAGATTCTTAATTCATATGTTTTCGTAGAATACTAGATTTCCGCCAGCGCGTATGTCGGTGATCGCACTAAACCATTAACCTCTTTTTTCGCATTCGGATAACACTATTCGTTCCCGGGTCTCGAACTATCTCCATACAAAATAAGTAATGTAGCATGTAACACTTTGAAATCGGCAAGCCCCCATTAGCGTGTCCATAAATAATATGGGGTTTAAAAAAAAAAATGTCTGACTTGGTTGAGTTGGTTGACACACCGGTGAAGTCGGTTTTCTACGGCTCTTAGACCATAATGTAAGTTTTCCATTCAAATAATCAAGAACAAATAGAATTTAAATTTGGAATTCTATTCATCGCATTGAGTTATCAAACATGTCATTGTGTCAAAATAAAAAGTAATTTAAATAAAAAGCACGAAGGAGTATTGATATCAGCTTCGTAGAAATTCATCCTCAGAATAATTTCTCAGGATTCGCTTGCGTAGTCTAGATAGAAGTAAAAAAAAATGTTTTTTTTTCTCTAGAAACAGAAACAAACATGACATTGGGACAATTAAACATCTCGTTTCGTTTAACTTGACGAAGCCTTTCTGTAATAAATGACTTAAAAGAAGGTCTATCGTGTCCTGATTGTACTTATCTTGAATAAGATAAATTTCCTGAAAATTGAACTCATTGATGAAGTGATTCTTTTTTAATTTTCTCTCAGCTTTGTCTATGGTTTTAGGCTGGTGTTAAATATCATTTACATAATCAATATAAAAGATTTATGGCAATCCATTTTTTTCCTCTTGTTCAAGATAATAAATCAATTAAGATGAATTAAAGATTGTTTAAAAAGCAGCGGTGGCACAGCGGTAGGTACAGGCCTCGCCTTAGAAATATAAAAAGGTCGCGGGTTCGGTTTCAGGTAAACTGTGCCCACACATCTTTGTGTGAATTGTTACAATATCGGTGAAGGAAAACGTCGTGAGGACACCGGCATGTCTAACAATTTGAATTCGAGAACATTTGACATCCACCAACCCGCACTTGGCCAGCGTGTGTGGATTAACGCCTAAAGTCTCAACTACTTTACGAGTGGAGAGAGTTGAAACAATTTTTTTTATAGTGAAATAGGCCTGTGCTTGACTACAACTTGCCTGATGTTAAGCAATGATGTATTCTACGATGGGACGCGCCTACCCACTGTACCGATTCATTCGTGGTTATGAATGAATTTCGGTGAGAAGATGGCAGTGGAAAGATGCTCCTGATGGTTAGATAACATAAAGAAACAACAATTTCGACCCACTGCATGGTGTCACCAGACATCGCACCGGACACGGCAAGGCCGCTTGACGGTGCGGCTTTGTCTGGTGGGTTGTCACTAACCACAGCCGAAGCACAGAATTCACACAAAGATGTGTGGGCACAACTACGAATCGAATCCGCGACCTTATATTTCTAAGGCGAGGCCCATACCGCTGCGTCACCGCTGCTCTACAAACCCTTAATAATAGACTCAAATTAAATAGCCCACCTACCTGACATTTTATTAAAAAAGTAACAAGCGAAGACAAGCTTTAGGTGCTTACAAAAAAATGAAATTCCGTAAAATTGAAAGGCTTTCTTTGAATTCTGCACGGTATCTTAATTCTGAAATGTGTTCAAAGTTTTCTAATATTTTATGCCTTTAGAGAGTAATTTTTAGAAGGCTTACATTTATATTTTTTATTTAATCAAAGTTACGTGCAAAGGTGAAAACAATGTAAAGGGCTGTGACTTTAAATTAAAAATCTCCGAGGGTAACAAGAACCTTTTAGAAAAAATCATATTTCATAACATTCAGGGTAATAATTTGGCGGGCCGGTGGCGTGGTCGGTAAGATACTTGCTTTTAACGCCACAGGTCGTGGGTTCGATTCCCACCCGAGACAAACATTAGTGATGAACATTTGTGTTTGTGTCAAGTCTGGGTGTAAATATCAATAATAAGTTACTGGGTGTAATTATCTATAGCGTTACACCAAATTTATTTTATAACATTAACACAGTAATACATAAAATCTATAAAAAGTATGTATTTACAAAAGAAAAGTATTATATGTATAGTATAAACCAGTTATCTGGTTTCCATAACACAAGCTCTGCTTAGCTTGGATCAGGTGACAGTGTGTGTTGATGTCCCTGAATATTTATATCTACTATATAAAAATAAGTCGGGTTTTCCTTCCTGACGCTATAACTCCAGAACGCACGAACCGATTTCCACGGTTTTGCATTCGTTGGAAAGGTCTCAGTCTCCGTGAGGTTTATAGCAAAGAAAATTCAGGAAAAATTTCAACAGAAAAGCGGGAAAATGTTACATAAAACGAAGCCATCTGGTGGCGAAACGGAGTTCGCCGGGTTTGCTAGTTTTTTATATAATTAAAGTTACGTGCAAAGGTGAAAACAATGTAAAGGGCTGTGACTTTAAATTAAAAATCTCTGAGGTAACAAGAACCTTTTAGAAATAATCATATTTCATAACATTCAAGGTAATAAAGAGCTCGTTACTGAAGCGTAGGTAGTAAGTACAATATCAATTTACTGGGAACATTTTTGAGGTTTATGCAATAAACATTCACATTGATAATAAAAATATCCTGGGGAATCAACACAACCGGCTGTCTGATTCCAAACTACCGACCAAATACCTATAGACACCGCATATTTAAGCACCCGCCCCGCGTTAGCCTAACCTATGTCGTCACAATCAAATTTTATTATTTGGTGATTTCAAGGACAAGATTATGAACGAACCAATCAGAAGCTATATATCCTAACAAAGGGGAAGTAACAAATAGAAACCTTTATAAAGACATCATTATTGATTATTAGAAATTATTTATTTATCTTTTGTTGTGTACTTTTACCCATTCCATAAAAGAAAACTCAAATTTGAGTTAAGCTCGCCTGTGTATATTTTGTTTCTTAATAATTTTTTTTATGTACTTACATACGTTAACCCATCAGTGTCAAACGTGGACATTGCTCAGCAAAGGCTGTAATACTTTAATACCTAACGTTAGCAAAAACATTTTAATCCAAACTCCATAAAACTTCGCCCTTCAAGGTCGACGTCGGTCCCGTTCCATATTTCCCAAATATTCACGAGTTTCCCGGCGCCATAATCTTTAACAAGATTAATCATCCGGTTATAGGATGCACATAAAAATTATTTTATAGGCCTGGCAAGGGGAATAGAGTGGAAATTTGATGAGGAGGGAAATGGGAGCGGTAACGAACCATGTCTTAGCGTTTGACTCCATTCTTAATCACAAGGAACCGAAAATTTAAATTGATACGACATCTAATTATTTTCCAATCAATTTCATGAAGCGGGGTATGTTTGGAAAATTTAACACGGAACTAGCATTGCGCGCGATATATATCCCAATACTCGCCAATACCCCATCGTCAGCGCTCCGAGTATTGAACTACATAAGTAGCTAATTACGTCAATACTCGAAATGCAACTATAGCAATAAATTAGTATATACCTAGGTTAATGTAATTTAGTTTTAAGCAATTATTGTCTTAATCATAAGCAGTACTGTTACTCTGCTAGTTTTAATAAAAATTTTTTTTATTAAATCTCGGTCTTGATCACTTAAATCGCGCGTTCTCCTCTGCCGAGTTACATTTAAAAGGTTTGTATGCATTGTTCATGTTTTGTGTTTGTGAGTAGCTTTTATTTACGTGTGCATTTGTATAGACGCTTGTACCCTTACTATGCCCCGTACGTGGGTGCCTCGCTGTAATGAATTCCAGTTAGGAACCGACGGAGGACTGGTGGCTCCAGGACCTCCTTATCGACGGTGCTGGTCGTGCCCGGATTAAAACACCGATGGTTCACTGTTCACTCGTTCATTTATTCACCATAGTACGATCTGGTTGCCGACTGCGATGCAACGCAGTACTTTATACGGCTTAAGTACAAAATATTGATGTCACAACGACAGGCTCGGATGACGAGCCCGTGTGGAGGACTGACCAATCTCGTCCGTTTTGGGGCGGAGCTAAATTTCCCCTAATTTTAATCTACAATGTGATTGGTCAGCCCCCCTTACAAGAATAGGTTTTTATAACTCATTACCTTATATGGTCACGTTTTTCGCCGTTTCCAAGAAACGGCTTATCGCTTTCTAGGAAACGGCTTCTCGCCTCGTAGCGCCTAAGTTTAATAAAATCTACCTACTTCTTGTTTCTTTTCCCAGACCTACTGCTTATTTATCCTATTATGTTTCCCCACATTAAAACACCATAGTTTCCTCATTTATTTCCAAAAACCCTACTAATTACCCTTATCACAAGATTACCTGTTATCATAATACATCATTTAAGAGACTATTTCTTCCTAGTCACATACACAGTAACTTACTAACAATAATAATATACAAACAAATATGTTATCTCTTATCAGCTAACTATAAACATATTAACAAATCTAAGTTATGTTATTAACCTAATTAGTCATTGTCAGCGATGTCGCCAACAATCTCCCCTCCAGTGCACGACGCCTCGGGCACTTCCTCTCCCGGTCGCGACGTCGCTGCAACCTGGATCAGCCGGGACACTGGTCGTCGCATGATGCCTCCCTTCGTTCGCACGTTCGCTACTCTTATCCTCCCGTCGGGGCCTGGGAATACTTGGACTATTACTCCCTTCGGCCATATGTTGCGCGGTAGCGACGCGTCGGCGACGATCACCACATCACCCGGCCGGAACTCCAGCGCTGCTTTCTTCTTCATACTTCTGGGCATGAGAGTGGGTAGATACTCTCTTAGCCATCTGCCCCAGAAGTGGTCGGCCATCCTCTGTGCCGTTTTCCAATTAGGCTTCCCGATCAGATCGCTGTCCGCGTACTCTCCTAAGGTCGTTAACCCGCACGACCTCCCGATCAAGAAATGGTTCGGGGTCAACGCCTCTTCGTCCGCTGGGTCGGCGCTCAGGTACGTAAGCGGACGTGAATTCACAGTGTGCTCCACCTCAGTGAGGAGCGTGTACAAAACCTCTTCTGGCGGACTTCGCTCTCCCAGCACGGCGACGAGGGCGGTCTTTACCGATTGCACAAGTCGCTCCCACGCTCCTCCCATGTTCGGCGCTCCAAGAGGTATGTACTTCCACGTGAAGCCTTCTTTTTCTGCAGCTCGTCTCAGGTCGTCCTGTCTGATCTTCTCTACTTCTTTTTTCAATTCGTTGTCTGCTCCCACGAAATTGGTTCCATTGTCGCTAAACATCACTCGCGGCGTCCCCCGCCGCGCAGCCATCCGTCTCAGCGCCATAATCATAGAACTCGTGGATAATGATGCAGCGAGCTCTATGTGTACTGCCCTCGTTGTTAGGTACGTGAAGAGCGCTCCCCAGCGCTTTTCCCGACGTCGCCCGATGGTGACGTGCATCGGTCCGAAATAGTCGACCCCGGTGCACGTGAAGGGTGGCTGGTTGTATGCCAGACGTTCACGTGGCAGATCCCCTTGCGGCGGCGTCCCCGGGTTGCGTCTCTTCAGTTTGCACCACTGGCAGTTGCGAACTTCCTTTCGCACGGCGTTGCGCAGAGCCAAAATCCAATACTTCTGACGGAGCTCGTTGATCACGGTGGCGTGGTTGCCGTGATGAAGCCGCTGGTGGTAGTACCTGATTAGAAGGCGCGGTACCACGTCTCTCCCGTCTAACACGGGCGGCGCGTGCTCCCCTCCGTGCGCGAATTTCTTTGTCCGACCGCTGAGACGTAGCAGACCCTCTTCGTCGGTGGCTACGTCTATCCTTCGCAGACGGTTGGACTCGCCAAAGGATCTTCTCTGGCTCTGACGAATTAGCGACTTCTCAGCTTTCTCTAAGTATTTCACGTCTATAGGAGCGACGATCGACTTGTTCTTTACCGGTCCACCGACTGTCCGCCTTTTCTGTCCGCACCTCTCCGCGAACTCGAACAGCCGGGCCGTAGTTCTAAGCAGCCTTGTCCAGCTACTAAATCTGTCCGGGTCGGGAGTCCTGGTATCTGCGCCGTCGCCTTGTTTGACGGCGCAGACTACTCTTCGTTCTTCAGAGCTCCCTTCCGTTCCTGACGTTATTTCCTTTTCCGGTAAATTGTCTGTCTGCGTCTTATATTCTTTCTTGAGGGCTTCGTTTCTATCTATCTTTCTCTCTACACCTAGGAGCCTATTATACGCCTGGGCGTAGTTGTCAGGCAGCACCTCGTCTTCCTTTTTCCACAGCAAACCAGTCTCGTACCTCCCGTCTGGAAGTTGCCTCGTAGTGGCGTTCAATATTGACAGTGCTCGTTGATCTGCGTCGTTACTCGGGCGTCGAAGTTTTATGCCGATGGAGTCCAACTTAAAGTGTTGCTTTATTAACTTCTCAATGCTTTCTTCACTGTCGGCGGCTCGACAGTGGTTGACGAAACCGACCGACGTGGCGGCTATCCCAGTGCAACACCCGTGCAGGACCCAACCGAGCCCGGTGAGTGACGCGGCAGGTTCATTTCTCTTCCCTTTGAGTACCTTTCTTGACACTATCAAATCCCAGTTATCTTGGCCAATCAGGAGCGCTGGTTTCTCCTCTCCATACGAGAGCTCATCTAGTTTCCCCTTCAAATGGACGCAGTTCTCAATATCCCTCTTGTTAACGTGCTGCGGCGACAAACTCAGCTTTTCTACGGTGCGCACGCCCCTTAGAATCTTCTTGTCTTTCTTGTGCGCACCTTTAATTTTCAGGTTCATCTTCAGCGAGTCCTTCTTCTCAATTATTCTGCCACCGACGGTCTCCAGGACGAGAGGTACTTTCTCGCCGGTGGCTCCGATGCTCGCAGCGACGGCAGAGTCCAACAGCGACACCGTGGACCCTTCATCCAGTAACGCCAGGATCCTCTCTGATCCTTTAGGGCCGTAGACGTCCACAGGGATCATCTTCAAATATATCTTCGTTCCATCGGCCGTAGCGTATACTGGTTTCACGATTTCTTCTTCATTGCCCTTCCCTGGCTTCTCCCGCTGCGAAGATGGTGCCGTTGCCGTTGAGTTGGCAGGCTCCGAGTGCAGCATACTGTGGTGCGATCGCTTGCACCTCTTGCAGGGCGGCGCCCTGCAATCGTTCCTCAAATGTCTCCTGCGCAGGCAACGGAAGCATGGCTTGTTCCTCCTCGCTACCTCCCACCTTGCGTCTATGGAAGAGTTCCTGAACCTGACGCATTCAGTGATCCAGTGTTCTCCCCCACATTGGAGACAGTGCTTCTTAAAAGCTTCTCTGTTCGTCGCGATCGTTTCATATTCTTCATATTCCCCGTATTCCTCTTTCGCCGTATGCACAGGATATCTGCGTTCGGTTACCCGCTTCCTGTCGGGTGCTGTGCCCTCCGGCGGCGCGTACGTGCTGCACAACTCTGCTTCGTAGTCCAGGAACTTTTTCAACTTTACCAACTCTGGTTCTTCCTCGTAAGCGCGAGCGCGGCTGAAATCTAGCCAACGGTATCGCATGATCGGCGATAGTTTTTCGACGATACATTTGCTCATTTCGGGTGAGTGAAGATAGTGTGGCTTGTTCAGTGCACTTATCGTGGTCACGGCGTTGCTGATCTTGCCTGCGAAGATGCATACTTCTTTGGGCGTGTCCCCCGCTCTAGGTAGCTCCCTTAACCGTTGGAGCTCGGTCAGCGCCAGCTGATCTGGTCTGCCGAACCTTCTTTCCAGAGCGGTGACAACCTCGTCCGGATCCGAAGCGACGAACAGCAAGCTTCTCACTGCTTCCTTCGCCGGACCCTTGATGGACTTCCTCAGTCGCGCCATGTTGTATACGTCGGTGCACGATGCCTTGCTGTCTTCGTACGCCCTCTTGAACGGCAGCCAGTCTTCGTGGGAACCGAGAAACTCGGGAAGATCCCATAGCTTCGGCGAGTTCTGGTTTACCTGGCTGCTCTTCGTTGCGCTGACGATGGCCTCTGCAAGCTCCTTCAAATCACTTCTTTTTTCAGGTTGTACGTACGCGTGTTCGTTGTGTTCTTTCTCCTCGATGTAGGCGGCTGTGTGATCCACCCAGTTCTCGACGTGGGCAGACCTCTCAATTTCGAATTCTTCATCCAGCCCCTCTTCTGATTCACACTGCACCAGCTCTAGTTCCGTCTCCGCGACGGCTACTGCATTCTGTGCGACTTCCAATTGTTTTCTCTGTAGTTCCAGCCGGGCCTCGAGTTCCATTCTTCTCGTCGACTTCGTCGATCTCGCGGTCAATTTTCTTTGCGGTACCACGGTCTCTGCAGACGCGTACAGTGGGACTGCCGTGGCCTTCCCTCCATTGTTCTGCGACCTTGTGGTCCGCGACGAAGTCGCATTCCCATTCGGCGGCACGTTCTGTGCCTTTGTACTTACTGGCTCGGGGCGCGCTGAGCGTGTGCGCACTGTAGAGCTGGTGGGCGGCGCGGTGAATACCGCGGCTTGCTCGGCATCTCGCGGAGCGGTGGGTGGCGCAGCCACGTCCCGGGCGCCTTGCGGCGCGGAGACGTGCGGAGCGCCGTGCGGCGCCGTGACGGTTGCCGTGGCGCGCGGCGCAGCCACGTCTCGGGCAATCAGAGGTGCGGAGACGTGCGGAGCACCGTGCGGCGCCGTGACGGTCGCCGTGGCAGTCGGCGTGGCAGTCTGCGCGGCTGTTCGCGGCGCTGCTGTGAGAGGGCGTCTGGCGGAGGTGGCGGCGGCGGCCGCGGCGGCGAGGAGCGGCGTGGCCTGGTGTGCGGCGATCAGCGGTGGCGGCGGCGGCGCTGCGGCGGCAGCGGCGGCGGCGGCGGCGGCACGGGTTCTGATTCCCGTCGATGTATCGCCGGATGCGGCGGTCGAACTAGTCTCCGTAGCTGGCGTATTCATGGACCAGTCCGACACCTCCGCAGACTCCTCCCTCTCGGATCGTGATCGCGTCGGCGGTGATCCAGATCGTACGATCGGCATTTTTCCAGGTCTTCTGTTCGGCTCCTATCCGGCTCGCAAGGACCAACAATTGTAATGAATTCCAGTTAGGAACCGACGGAGGACTGGTGGCTCCAGGACCTCCTTATCGACGGTGCTGGTCGTGCCCGGATTAAAACACCGATGGTTCACTGTTCACTCGTTCATTTATTCACCATAGTACGATCTGGTTGCCGACTGCGATGCAACGCAGTACTTTATACGGCTTAAGTACAAAATATTGATGTCACAACGACAGGCTCGGATGACGAGCCCGTGTGGAGGACTGACCAATCTCGTCCGTTTTGGGGCGGAGCTAAATTTCCCCTAATTTTAATCTACAATGTGATTGGTCAGCCCCCCTTACAAGAATAGGTTTTTATAACTCATTACCTTATATGGTCACGTTTTTCGCCGTTTCCAAGAAACGGCTTATCGCTTTCTAGGAAACGGCTTCTCGCCTCGTAGCGCCTAAGTTTAATAAAATCTACCTACTTCTTGTTTCTTTTCCCAGACCTACTGCTTATTTATCCTATTATGTTTCCCCACATTAAAACACCATAGTTTCCTCATTTATTTCCAAAAACCCTACTAATTACCCTTATCACAAGATTACCTGTTATCATAATACATCATTTAAGAGACTATTTCTTCCTAGTCACATACACAGTAACTTACTAACAATAATAATATACAAACAAATATGTTATCTCTTATCAGCTAACTATAAACATATTAACAAATCTAAGTTATGTTATTAACCTAATTAGTCATTGTCAGCGATGTCGCCAACACTCGCCTACTCCAAAAACTGGCAGAAACAATATAGTACTAGATGTTGCGTAAGAGAGCAGTTTCGAACTACGTCTGATCCGTAAAATATGGTCCAAAGTATTTTCATGGTAACTTACGCATTAGAACCGATTACCGTCATTCGATTTTTGACGGACTGAAATGACACGAGAAGCACCAGCTTTCAAACAAAAACAATCATAAAATCGGTTCACGTATAACAAAGATTTGAGGTAACATATTGATAAAATGAAATGAAAATACTCAATTTTTTTGAGACGCGAGTCTACATAAAAACAGTCCAATTTCTTTTTCTACCGTACAGTGAATGACTGGCAACTACTGAAAAACACTGACAAAAAAGTCAGTGGGCTTTATTACTTTTTTAAATGAAGTTCTTAATATCTGTTACATTTTTTAGTGTGTTGTACTAAGTACTAAGTGTGTTGTATTAGAGCGCCATAATTTCAAACGTTTTTATCCGTTAGATAGTGCGATATTTTATAAAATGCTTTCTCAAAAAGCGTAGATTTTATAATACTTTTAAATTTGTTAATAGTCATTTCCCTAATATTATTTGGAAGTTTATTGTAGAAACGTATACAATGCTCCATAAAAGAATTACTAATTTTGTGGAGACGAGTATGATGTGCTACAAAATGATTAGAACTATATACCCCCTCCTTTTTTTGAAGTCTATCAAAATAGATCATCCATTTCTCAGAGCACATCTTAGTTTCTCACATCCGTCTTAACTCTAAAGAGATAACTTTTTAGTAAGAATAACGGTCGTTCACCACTTTGCCTAACTGTCCGTGTAATGATGTCTAGGGTAGTTTTATACTAATTTTCCTCCTTAAATTCCATTAACACTCGGTATATACTACTTACTAGCTTACGCCTGCGGCTTCGCCCGCGAAATTGATCTCACTTATCTTGTTTCTCCATACAAACTTTGGAACCCCGTTACAGCCCCTTAAAGGGTGAGTTTTGAAAAATCCTTTCTTAGTGCACCCCTAGACCTCATAAGAAACCTATGTGACAAATTTAGAGTCTCCCGACCCAGCGGTCTGGGTTCTGCGTTGATATGTAAATCTCATAAAGAACTATTTAACCACAGATAAAATTAATGTAAGACTATTCGTCACTAATATCCGTATCGCTTGAGGAGTCAGAATGTTGGCGATAGGCGATACGCGAGTTAAACGGTCGGCCTATCAATAGGAATTAATAACGCCTGAGTTTTAAATAACATCAAAAATGAGTACCTGTAATATAAAGATGGTGGTCGCCATAGAAACATAGGTGTCGGTATTGAAGAGATTTTAATTTTTTTAAGTATGAATTTTTTTGCTCCGGCTTCTTCTTCAGATTGCCACCCTTCACATATACATCATATTGTTAGAATACTTACTGATCTAAACCTAACATTATAAATGCAAAAGTAGCGTCTGTCTGTCACACTTTCACGCCAAACCTACTAACTGATTTGCTATGGAGATATTTTGAGACTTGGGGAAAGACTTACCTAGTTTTGTATCCGAGTACGCAAAAAGAGTCGAGCCAATCAGTAGGCTAATTCACGTAATTAAATAAATTCCGTTGCGGTGCAGTTGTAGTTGAGTTTCGATCAAAACAGCCCTTTTCGTACTCTCGTAATCTTGACAACCGCTGTCAAATACGCCCGCGTCAAATACGCGTCACGCGAGCGATGTTTTTTTTTGCGGTTGTCCTAACCCAATTAGCCGGAAGGGCCTTTATTGGTTCACCTGACTTTTTCGGTGAGCCGTCCGGGGACGGCCGAACCGATCAAGTACTGTGGCAACTGCCTTGAGAGCTTAGCTCAGGACGTTGCCGGATACTCTAGTTTTAGGGGATCGGGGGGCATAAGTAATTTTATGACAATTACAAGAATAAGTAACATTTTGCACTAAGACGTAAACAATTGCACCGCAAGTTAATCGGCGCGTCAAGAAATAAAGTGAATCAACCTACAGCTAAAGACATCCGCAAAAAAAAACGTTATTTCCTTAAACGTATCGCCGTAATCTACAGGTCACACAAAAAAATAAAATTACTATATTTTAACAATCTGACGGACAAAACACAAGAAAAGGTCGTCATCCCAATTGGACTAACTGAACAGTTATTTTAGTTAAATTAAGTTCAACTTAGACATCTAAGTTTGCACTAAAGCATGCACTTAGTGGCTGCAATGGTCACTTAAGTAATTTGTCGCTTTGTGCTCAAAACGTTCACCAAAATGTTTCCTCAATAACTTGAAGCTAACTTTGCTTAGTTTAGACTAAGAAGCATGGAGATACTTAGTTTTAACTCAAGTACACTACACTACACTTCAACCCATTTTTAGTGTCCCACTGCTGAGTGCGGGTCTTCTCTCAACTATCTTACGAGTTGAGAGAGTATAGACCTTAATCCACACACGATCGCCAAGTGCGGGTTGGTTATGTCAGATGCTGGATTCTTAACGATGTTTTCCTTCACCGATATCAAGCAGCGACGATGTGACAATTCACACAAAGATTGCATCCGAGCTCATTAGATATCATTAGATTCGTCTTAGCAGTAAGATTGACACTGGGTACATTAAATTATGAAAAAAATAGGATTTTTCGCGCCAAATCAGTAGTCTTTTTCACGTAATTAAATAAGTTCAGTTGCGGTGCAGTTGCAGTTAAGTTTCGACCAAAACAGTCCTTGTTTTCTCGTAGTTTTGACCACCGCTGTCAGATACGCTCGCGTCAAGTTCGCGTCACGCGAACGCTTAAGATTAGGTATGACAGCTAAACAACTACAAGAATACCATTTTGCCAGTAGACGTAAACTTAACTGCAACTGCACCGTAACTTGATCGGCGAGTCGTGAAATTACTTGAACTAGAGCCTAGTTCTTGACGGAGTCGGGTATTTGATTTTTAAATTATTAAAGTGAAACTTTTATTAAGAAGAAATAAAAAAAAAAGCCAACATGGCGGCGCCTATAGTTCGCAACAGCTGATGATAAAGCGATTTTTATACCCTTAATAGAATATTAATATAATAATATTAATATTCCATTAACCCTTAATATTCTTTAATGTGTAAAAAGTTTCACTTTTACCGTAGTGTCATAAAACCACACAATCGTTTTTTTATTATTTTTTGCACGTTTTTACCAGTTTTCTTTTAAATCATAATATTTTATAAAGCTTATAACATATATTATTATGATTAAAGAAAAACGTTTATAATATAAACTAACTAGATACCTATTACTATAAACGTTAAAGGTAAACGTTTATAGTAATAGGTAATATAATGAAAAACAACTTTACTAAAAATATATCCAATCTGAGAACAATTTCCGCAACGGACGCACCTAACACAATTTCCTTAGTATCATTTCCCCTAAAATCGATACCAATTGAAAACGTGACTTAGTTGCGAGTTACAATCGAGTGTCCTCATAGTGACAAGTTTGGGATCAATGGTAACGTCGCCCGGGGAAATCTGCAATCGAGTTTGCCGATTATGTCCCAACCAAAGCTTGGTATCCGGGGATTTTTATCTGTAAATCGTGGCCTACCGCTGACAGGGGTAACTTTAGTTAACCTTTTAATATACTTTGGATGAAATTAAATTAAAAATTCGTTGAAATAAAACTACTTTTTAACGGATTTAATCGCGGTTTATTTTAGATTTTAGATCCCGACGTTTCAAAGTCTTTTCAAACTTCATATTCACGGGTGGACTGAGGTATTTGACGTCCAAAAATACTAATCATAATTATTACTGACTACCTTCAAACATTAATATTTAAGTTGCGTTCCGATTTAAGCAAACTGTGATCACGGTGTCTTGAATTCACCGTATTCCAGCGCGATGTTTGGTGACACCATTTAAGAAGGTGAATCGTGATTGTTGCTCCTTTATGGTTTCTAACCATATAGAGTTTCATTCCACTGCCACCTTCAAACCGAGAATCATTAGTTTTCGCGAGTGAATCGGTATATTGGGCGAGCGCGTCCCATCGTAGACTACATCATTGCTTAACATCACGCAAGTTGTAGTCAAACGTAAGCCTATTTCAGAATATAAAAAAATAGTCGAATTTCTTTGCCTACAGTGCAGTGAATGACTATCTCTAAATTTATACTAGTAAGAAAGAGACAAAGACCATTTTAATTAAAGAGTTTCATAAGATTTTTATGAATTAGGCCATTGTTTTGCAAAAAAAAACTAATATTATAGCGAACACGACTGTATTACTCGAAGGTGCAAACAGAGGTAAATATTATCCGAGTGTTGCCAGCTATGAAAAAAACTACACTGAGCAAAAAAAAGCAAACAGCAACAACGCACAAAGCGCGTTGCTTCCACTTTTATTGTGCGAACTGCCAAGTTGTGGAATTCGTTGCCGGCATCTCTGATTCCCAATAGCTATAATCTAGCTGTCTTCAAGTCACTGGTGAATCTGTTTTTATTAGGTAAGCGCGTTCCATCGTAGACTGCAACATTGCTTCACATCAGGCAAGTTGTGGTCAAGCGCAAACCTATTAAAGGATAAAAAAAAACTCAATTTTGTAAATGAATCCTGTCAGAACCAGACATTTTATTTCCAAAACAAATTTTAATTATGATTAAATTTGCTTCTAAATGGTTTCACTGCTATTGTTAAGCCATAACATGGGTTCTGTAACAAATATCTGTCAAGTTGGACCGTGTAATCCGTCAGCCGAATATTGGCACACGAGCTTGATTATACAAGGGTAGGCCTTTGTGTTGGATATTGTTAGTTAGATTACCCTATTCTCAATTAACTGAAATGTAAACCTTATTAAATACTAGCATATTAATAACGATATTATAGATAGACCGTTTAACTCGCGTATCACCATCTGAGGTACAAAGTCATAAAACATTAATTAAATCTCATAAACAACTATTTAACCACAGATAAAAGTAATGTAAGACTATTCGTCACTAATATTCATATCGCTTGAATCATCATCACTGTCTGTGCAGCTTGAGGAGTCAGAATCTTGGCGATAGGCGATACTCGAGTTAAACGGTCTATCTATAATTCGACAGGCCGGTGTGATGGTGGTCAGATAGCTTTTCACGCCGCTTGGGTTCGATTCCAACGTAAGACAGACGTAGCTTAGGACACCCAAGGAATTGGTCGTAGTTGTGTCACTTGTGTTTCCCGTGAACCCCTGGTTCATTAGTTCGAAGAACACTCAGAGGGTTTTAGCGGGTATCCTTCGGGAGTTCCGTATACCCCTGCCCTACGCCCACTTGGGTCGAAATCCACAAAGGATTCCCCTCGGAAAAAAGACGCCCTCAGACTAGGTGGAGTGACGATCTCAGTTGGGCGGGAAGAACTGGATGAGAAAAGCAGCCGATCGTGCTCAGTGGGGTGCTTTAGGAGAGGAATAGGATAGGTTAATGATGATGATGATATGAGAGACATTTTTGAATGATGAACATATCTGTTTGTCTCGAGTCTGGATGTATCTATACTTAGCATGTATTTACAAAAGAAAAGTAGTTTAAGAAGTGGTAAAGCTGGTCTAGTAGTATAAGTCTTCTTGAAAGTCCCGGCTCGAGTAAAAATATCCGTATCTAATTTACTTAAAAAATCTTAGTAACAGCTCGAAGGTAGAAATTCTGCCCGATATATGGGTGAATATCCCCGCGGCAAATTTTACGTGTCCACGTTGAGAATCGAGGTGTTAAATTATAGGATGTTTTTGATTTTTTTTTGTAGTGAACTACGTAACTTGGTGCAATTAGGGCCACATATGTTTTTTTTTTTAAGTGTGTATAAGTAATCAGGAAAAAAAGAATCGCCTGAAAATTCAAGTTTGGTGGCTTGTCCCAGTTCCATTTTTTGATACAATTGCACTCACCTAAGTCACAATCTAAGATACAATACAAAATAAACGATTTCGTTAGTATATGCATAAGACACATTATCTGAAAACAATGAAACCATATTAGAAAATTAAATTTAAAGGCACTGGATACTCAATCAAATTTTGTCCAAGCAAATATCAAAAATTTGTTGGCACTTGTTCAACTTACTTTAACTTGAAGGTACGTACGTATGCGATCAATCGCGTTTTATGATTTAACATCTCTCAGTCGTGCGCCGGCACTTGCGCGTAAAAGGTTTGTGATTAGTGCTGTGATTTCCCGTCAAAAACGAAAATATCATCATGGGTGGCACGGGGGACAAGAAATGTTCAATTTTGGTGGATCGATTTGCTGTTAATTTAAAAGTATTTTAACAGTAAGCTACACGTTATACGTAGTGATTTGGGTTATGCATTTAATCAGTGATAATAATTTAATTGTTACTTAAATCCCTTATTTTTAAAGTTTTTTTTTATGTCTGGTTCCAATTTTGGTGGCTCAATTTTGGTGGCTTTGGTGGCGTTTTTCCCTTTTGGACAGTAAAAAAGCGAATTATAATAATTTTTTTTTACTAAGTAGGACCATTTATTATTTATTAGATCCTAATCTCTCATTACTACCACGAATAGCAAGACCTCTTGAAGCCAACAATTTCACTAGGTACTTCAACAATCCTCTTAAGCACATTCTTCCTACGGGTAGTTATTTTCTGTTCGTCTAGTAGTTTTTATTGCTGCAACATAATTCATCATAAATTCCCTGAGCTGTAATCTGCTCTTATGCTCTATCAATAAGTTACCTACTTATATGTTTCCAATCTTTATATCCATTAGGAGAACTTCAATTATGTCCAGAACCAGTAATGGTATTAAATAGACGGCAGCAATAACAGTATACAGATTTATTTAGTGGTGAATAAAGGAGCCATTTTCTTTTTAAAGACTCCTTATTCGTCAATTAACAAATAAAATATTTTACTCAAGTATTAGTTTTCGTTTTACCATTTGAATCTAGAAAACTTGTAGAAGTTTGGAAGAAGTCACTATCTTTATTTTAGAAAAACTCTGGCCCTTTTCGAATTCAAATATCACGGACTTCTTCCGGTAAAATGTCACCACAGTAAGTACCAGGGTCAGGAGACACATACATTCTCTAAGCTTGCAGTTATTAATTCAAAGTAAGTAGCTTGACCAAATGCCCAATGAAATAGATAAAAGAATTGTGACGGAATGATAAAAGTATTGCGCCTTAAAAGAAGTCATTAAAAACAAGGTACTGGGCATAAAAATCAAGAAGAAGATCTTTGATACCTGCATAATAACCTGTGTCACTTAAGGATGTGAAACCTGGGCTTAGACAAAACACGATAGGAACAAACTAGCAAGATGCCAGAGAACCATGGAAAGGAGCATGCTGGGTTTGAAACTAATGGACAAAATTATAAGTATCAGGCGCAAAACCAAATTAACAGACATACTGTCACATATTAGCAAACTCAAATGGAGGTGGACGAGACTTATGCTCCGCTGCTATAAGGAAGAAAGGAGCAAAGAGGTGACAGTTAGCAAAACAAGAAGATGGGAAGATGACATTGAATTGACCGTAGAACCTCTTTGGATAAGAGTGACGACAGACAGGAAGCAGTGGCAACGGTTGGAGAAGGCCTTAGCCATAAGGCACACCGAAATCATAGACATTTTGTATATTTAGTGTAGTTTTTAATTTTTATGTTTTTTAGTTTTATCAATCACAACTGTTCGGAACAGGCTTTATTATTATTAGTAATAAGTAGCTTGAAGTCGATGGTTCCGCATCTAATGTGTGTTTGTCGTTTTCATCACACGTAACCTCTTTTTCCTAGTTATATTCAGAGGTACTTTTGTCTTGCGGGGATGAGACTGAATAATCCCTCGGCTTATTTGTTTCTCTAACTGTAATTTTTTCCCTTATTTCTTTTTGAGCTATTACTGATTTGTGAAAAAAAGTGTAATGTGCCTGACGAAAAAGTTTTCAGAATAAATGTGTGAGAGAAATTGTCAGTCCTTCGGGGCCCCTTGAGAATGGGGGCCCTGGGCACGAGCCTCGTGTGCCCTTATGGTAAAGACCGTATTGCCACCAGTCGTTACATACAAAAATACAAATCTTTTCTCTCTATAATGTTAGTACAGATTAGTAGTTATAGATGAAAGTTGATAATTCCCGAAAACTTGTGAGATTCATTACATGAAGTTTTGTTAGTGAGATTGAAGACGACAGAAAAATTCAATTTTGGTGCCATTGATTTTCAATTTTGGTGGGCACTTTCAATTTTGGTGGGCGATTTTCAATTTTGGTGGCCACACTACACTTTAAACTAAAATATCTCAAAAAGTTATCGAGATATTCTTAGACCTCTTGAAGATTATTTTAGGTTTGAATTTCTATTTTTATACCAGGTCCTTACATTTCACGAAAATTGAAGAAAAAGTTTTGCCACCAAAATTGAAAAAAAAAGCACGTTGTTGATATTGACCCATATATGGCAACAGGCTCGTCCCCTATTACGTGTAGGACCTAAACATTGTAAGCGAAATGTGAGTGAATTTGACCTCTGCCTGTACTTCAGGTAATACACAGACGTGAGAGCTATGACTATATTAATTAACATCACTCATTATAAAGTAGTTACAAAGATATTGCTGCAGTAATTAGAGTTCTAGAAACATAGATATCTAACACTATCACTGGCTCCAGTTTATGTGATATTAAGGCCATAAACAAAACGCGAGGACTCGCACTGCAAGGCAACAAAGGAAGACAAAATGTAAGCCAGTCTTTGAAATATGTGGCGTTGCTGGTTAGTGAGGGGGAAATGCAACTAGGGTGACCATGCGATACTTTAATCACATTGACGGGCCGGTGGCGTGGTCGGTAAGATACTTGCTTTTCACGCCGCAGGTCGTGGGTTCGATCCCCACCCGAGACAAACATTCGTTTAAATATGTCTGTTTGTCTTGTGTCTGGGTGTAACTATCTATATATAAGTATATATTTACAAAAGAAAAGTATTATATTTAGTATATTACCAGTTATCTGGTTTCTATAACACAAGCTCTGCTTAGTTTGGAATCAGATGACCGTGTGTGTTAATGTCCCACTATATTATTATTATTATTATTATTATTGAAAATTACTAAAAGTTAGTAAACGTCAAAGTAAAAAAAAAACGAAGTTTAATTAAGGCGTAACACCAATAGTTTTACAAGAGATGATTATGGGTATCTCATATACGCATCTTGTCGCCAACGTCCTGCGTAGGGGGTTTTTCAGGCGCTGCGGAGTTGCTTAAGGATGTCTCTTATGCGATACAAAAAAAAATGCAAAAATAAGTGTCCTCCTTGCTGCAGCGTCTTCGTACCAACAATATCCTGAAAGTAAACGCTGCTAGACCGGACTGTTAGATAAAAAATCACTGAGTTAAGGTGGCACTAGGCCAATTAGATCAATAATAATTGTTACTTATGCACAAACAAAATATATAGATGAAGTTTTTTTTCCTTTATTATCACTTAAAAGGTCTTATAAAACATTGTATGTATGTAACTTAACATAAGAAAGCCACTAAGGTTTATAACTATGCTAAGTATTAAGTCTACGTCGATCACAATAATAAACAAATGTTGAGATAAATACAGTACAGATGATAGACCGGTTGGTAGGTACTTGCAACAAAGTTGCAGCAAAACAAAAATAATAATTTAACAAACAAAGAAACGGAAACAATGTTAAAAAACACACAAGAATTGGACAAATATATACTATTTAGTTAGCTAATTGGTGTCACATGCAGTGTTAAACATTATGAAGAGAAGCAATAAAATGTTTCTTAAGTTTATATTTTATATTTTTTAAAGTTAATTTATTGACAACAATTCCCCTTGCCTTTTTCCCATTTCTATTGGGGTCGGCTCCAACGGACAAATTTTTGTTGTTACACAAATATTGTCCGGGCACAGTATAGCCCAATCGGACGGCTTACACCGCTCGACTACCGAGGTCGTCTCAACTCGTACTAAGGGTACAGATTCAATATTATAAAACATCATAACACTAATAGATTCCTTCAATAAGTGTTATTTATCTGTTCACTGTAAACTAATAACGACAAAACTATGTTTTTTCTCGTCACGATACTTTTTAAGGAACTTTTAGTGTTAATACATACATACATAAAAACTATCAGATCTACCCGGATCTCAAAAAACTATGATATCAAATTTCATCTCAATTGAACAAGTAGTGTAAGGGTGAAAGCATAAGACAGAGTTAGTTTTTTTAAGTAGGGAACATAAAAATACCTCCCAGAAATCTATTATCATCTTATGATATGGTAACCCTAAACGAAACACATTGCATTTATGCTAAGACTGTCTCGGTCGTGGTGTTGCCTGACTGCATTTCATTAGCTGATGTTTATGAAACGTAATATTACTTTTTTGCCTTGTTCATAATTACCATGGGATAGTACTTTGTATTTTAATACCTTCATTAATACAAATAGTTCAAATCAAAAATATTATAAATACGAAAGTAACGTCTAAAATCAATTTGCATGAATGTGAATGTAGAGAGATAGTTTGAGACTTGGGGTAGGACATAAGTTTTTTGTTTACCGGGGAGAAATCCTTTATGGATCACCCTGCGCTCATACAGAGGACTCCATACTGGTTACATGATCTAAAACCCCCCGGGTGTTCCTTCGCACATCTTTGCCAGGGTGTCACGGGAACCACAAGTGACACAACAGTAGCGGTGTTAAGAACTCGGAGTCTTTGAGTCCTACATTTTGAACTCGACTGACAAATTACAGGACCGTACTCATTACAATAAGACTTCCAAGACTAAAGAACTCGAGTCTATATGAGCTCTTGAGCGCAACATGAGACTTGAGTCTTTTTTAGCGCTCGTGTCCTTTTTACGGGCGAGTCGCGCTCGAGTTCTATTCCGTTTGGAGTTCCTTTTTAAATGAGGCAATAAAATTTTACTTTTTTATGTTACTTTTATCTTAAAAAAATCTGACGTACTCGTAAATCTATTTATTAAACTTTTGGATTACCCTGCAACTGATAACATTATTAAACCTTAATACGTTGTAGACATAAGACACGAGGTCTTTTAAGACTCAAGCTTTTTTAAGATTCGAGCTCTATTTAAGACTCGAGCTCTTTTTAAGGCTCGAGTTCTATTTTAGCGCTCGAGTCTTTATGAAAAGACTAAAGCTCAGCTCGACTCAAGACTCGGAGTTCAGTTAGTTCACTGAGTCTTGTAAAATTGGCGAGCCTCACGGGAATGTCATACCCAGGATAATTTTTATAAGACTGCGCAAAACGTGATTAATGGTTTTGTGCAATAATCGACTTACGCTTAAGCGAAAAGGTGCTTATTACCTAATAAATAAATCATTCTACCGGTATTACGGTACATGCAGGCAGGCCAGAGAAGCTCTGCAAGACAACCCGGCTCACAAGGCTGCACCAGCGGCTAATCAGAGGCATTACCACTGGCCATGGCCATGCCTTTCTAAACTCTTTTTATCATAGGTGTTACGGACAGATGTAACTTTCCAATTCCTCCTATTATCTTTCTGATTAAATTCCATCCAAGACAGTTTAGGTGTCCCGGTATTTGGCCGGGTTCACAGCGCCGTTGTAGATCCTGGCTTACTTATAAATGTAAACAAAAAGCAAAATAAAACTGCATAAAATCATAATCATAAATATATGAATAATAAATATCTATGTAATAAATTACTTCGGTCTGATAAATTATGTATTGATAGGTACATGTAAAGAACCTCTTCAAGAATTCACAAAAAGATGTAATATTAAATTCTACAAACGTGGAATCTTAATTTCATCTCCAAATATAAAAGAGGAAAATACTGATAGCAAGAAATATGAAAAAAATGTTCAATAACTCCTTGAAATAGAGGAGAGAGCGAATGGAAATTATAATAATATGTATCTGAACGTAATTTAGATTTTGGTAAGTTTTTTTTCGATAGGCTGGCGCTTGACTACAACTCGCCTGATGTTAAGCAATGATGTAGTCTACGATGGAACACGCCAGCCCAGTATACAGATTCACTCGTGATTACGAATGATTATCGGTGAGAAGGTGGCAGTGGAATGAGCCTACTTAAGGTTGGAAACCTTAAAGCCGTGGTTAGGGACCACCAACCAGACAAAGCCGCACCGCCAAGCGGCCTTGCCGTGTTTCGGTGCGATGTCTGGTGACACCATGCAGAGAGGGTGGGTCGGAATTGTTGCTCCTTTAAGGTTTCCAACCGTAAGGAGGCTCATTCCATTGCCACCTTCTCACCGATAATCATTCGTAATTTTGAGTGAATCGATGAATTGGGCTGGCGCATTTCATCGTCCATCGTTGTAGACAAGCGCCAGCCTATTGAAGAACAAAATAAAAAATAATTATGCTGTTTTTCCATAACGAGGTTATATTTCTGCGCATTGTCTACATGAAGCAGTCATTTGTTTAATTTCTTCGACAGAGTAAGGAAGATTCTTTAAACTCACCCAATGAATCATTTTTACTATTCCTGGGTGACAGAGATCATTATGTACTTGGTGTAATTTGTTAGTATTGATAATGCATCAGCCACAGTGTTTGCGGAGCCTGGTTTAATTATATCAAACTTGAAACTGGAGAGTTCCAGACGCCATCTCTCCAACATTCTATTTTCACGTTTTTAATTTTGCTACAGTGAGTCATGTCAAACATAAATGCAAACCTAGCAATGATTAGGTACTTATTTGTGAAAAGTACCGTAATTTCAAAATACAATCATAAAAATTAAATTTTAATGAATATCAAACATTTTTGACGCCATCTTACAGCGTTTTCTGTGAGAAAAATATTTGCCAAGACTCACTTAGGAGGAGGGGGGGGCTTTTAAGTGAGATTTGAAAAGATTTAGGTTGATCCTCTCCCCCCAGAACGTCTCAATTAATGGACTCACTTAAGAGGAGTGGGGGGCTGGGCTCTTAAGTGAGATTTGGAAAGATTTAGCTTGATCCCTCCCCCTAATTTTGAGAATACGAAAAGTAGTTTTCAATCGACATTCGCTATTTTTTTCAACATATTTCGAGTACGAGATAAATGTCTTAAGCGAGAGAATCGGAGTCCAGCTTAGTTTCCACAAACGCCCTAAGGTTAGTTTACACATCTTTGCAATAAGTGCAATTACTTGGTTTAACAAGAAAACTGAATTTAAAAATGTTGCTGTTATTATAGAATATTTTCATTTCGAAACTTTTTACCATTAAGTTTTATCTGTCGCTTGAGGCGTAAATAGAAATGCCAAGCTCAATTAATGACAGACTTTGAGAGTGACTGACAGCGTTGTCCTTGACTTCAGTCAAAGAAAATTGTTTTAAAACTTGAAATATTCTAAACAGTCAAATGTTAACGACTTTTGGGTCGCTTGGGTACTAAAACAGTAACTGCGAGTTGGAAATAACACATAATATACCTACATTTATACTTTCATTTCGTTGGATTATCAATTATATTTATCATAACGGGCACTTAACCTCTATTTTGAAACTAGTTTTATTTCAATGTGATATATATTCACGTGGATGGAGCTGCGGCGAAAAGCTAGGGTAAAGATAATAATAATAATAATATAGTAGGTCCTAGACTAAGCAGAGCAAGTACTATGAACACCAGATAACTGGTACTATACTACATATAATACTTTTCGTTTGTAAATACATACTTAAATATGTATAGATAATTACGCCCAGACCAGACAAACAGACGTTTTCATCACACAAATGCCTGACTTGGGTGGAAATCGAACCCACAACCTGCAGCGTGAAAAGCAAGTAGGTATCTTACCGACCACACCACCCCGGCCCGTCAAGACAACCCAGTTTCCACTGCACAAAAAAACATGTTGCAAGCAAGCTATCTCTATCGTTAAGAGATGAGTAGAAAGAGATAAGACTATGCTTGTATCATGTTTTGTTGTGCAGTGCGAACGCCCAGTTAGATATGATTTAATATTCGTATTTATAAACAGTTATAGTTTCACTATTTGCCACAGCAAACATATTTACACTATAGGTAATAGTGTCAAACATACATACATACAGATACATTTCTTGTTAACTCATTTTATTTAATCTTATATAGATTAAATAAAATGAGTTAACAAGAAATTTATATACAAATTTATTTATAGGAATTTATAAAAATCAATGCCACTTTTCGTTGTAATTTTATAACTCAAAAACGGGCTTACCTATTCAAACCAAATGATTAGGCATTGTTCGAACTATTTAGTAGATGGTTTATGTGAAGTTTGCACAAAATCGGTTGAGCGGTTCTTTATTTATGACATTTTTTGTAAATTGTTGAGTGGGCTGAAGCTACCCGGGCGAAGCTGGGGCGGGCCGCTAGTTATTTTGTATATATTTTGATATAGAAATCATAATCAAAATAAAATAACTATAGGGGAGGGTGTAAATTGGTACAATCTGGATTTGTACGAACGCAAAGTTCGCGAAGATCTAGTATTATCTTAAATTTACCCGAAATTTGCGTTCGTATAACATTATTCAAATGTTGTTGACAAAACAAATTTTAAATAATTAATTTGTATCTCCCGTTCATTAAAACTCCTCAACCCCAGCGGCAAAAACATATTTTGACACAAAACTACCACTAACAAGTTTAACAAACCCTTTGTCAACGAAGGTCAACATCCCTTTTCGCACGTCCGATTACATTTCCACCCTTAATGGGATTATTTCATGATGCTATTACAGTAGATGTACCTTAAATGGATTTCCGTCTGTGGCCTAAGGGCTTTCACATACGTAGGTACACATATGTATGTAAATGGAACTTCTAATGAGTGACAAGGTATATTACTTAGGATGAGGTTAAGTGAACTAAAATATTCTGCCATTTTAACAAAAAGGCTTTAGGTCGCTCTGGCATAGTACCTAACGAATGTCTTTTTAAGTGTTCCACTACTGACAAAGGTCTCTGGGTTTAATGAGGCTGAGTCACCTTCTGGGAGTGCATATTTATCTTAATACACGTAGTCCCTGGGTTGTGCAAATCAGGTGACAGTAAACTGCTGATAGGCTTGGCCGTGGTTAGTGACCACCAGACAAACCCGCACCGCCTAGCGGTCTTGCCGTGTTCCAGTGCGAAGTCTGGTGGCACCATTTAAGAGGGTGGATCGGAATTGTTGCTTCTTTATGGTTTTTATTCCACGGCCGAAAATCATTCGTAACCACGAGTGAATCCGTATACCTATTGGGCAGGCGCGTTCCATAGTAGACTACATCATTGCTTAGTATCAGGCAAGTTGTAGTCAGGCGCCTATTTCAGAATAAAAAAAAAATTGTTTGTTTACCCCCTATGAAAAATAAAGGTGTTCAAAGTTTGACGTATAACATCTGTACGACTGTAGGTATCTCTGTACACACGGCTACATATCAAGTTATAAAAAACCAAAATAAGCTGACCTCTCGTTGTACGGAAATCCTATACAATGCGAGATCAGCTTATACTGGAATTGTATAGCTCGATGTGAAGCGGTGTCGTGTACAAATTTTGTGACTAAGTAGATCCGGTTTTCGAGATATTTTACCGGGATAGAGTACCTTAAAATCTACATAAATTATCCGAATTTGAAACATCTTAAATTTTGAAATAATAAATATTCAGTAGTTAAAGACAGATAAATTATAAATTTTGCATGCACATATATTTATATAAATTGGTAGAATAGTACTTAGAATTAGTATTAGGTATAAGTACCTGTAATGGAAGTTGTAAAGTGGTAACTAAATAAATAAAGAAATCTATAGATTTTCACACATGCCAATTCATTGGCTAAAGACTAGCATATTAGAAAATAACATACGCCTGCATGTACAGTGCAACCCCATATTGCATTTATTGCGCTGTCATCAGAGCGCAATCTAGTTCAGCATTAAACTACTTATCTGAAGAGAAATGCACACATTTCAATTCTTTATAAATTACCCAGTTCACGTTTGGATCGCGCCATACTTAACACCTTTATTTTCCTATCATTGGGTTAAAAGGTGAAATTTGTAATCGTAATAATTTGTAAATGTAATAATTTGACTGTGTGTACTTATAATTGTTATCATATTATCTGTATTAGAAACATTAGATAGTGTTTTTTTTTTTTGCAAATGTAATATTTATTTTAGCTGTATAGAATATTTGTATGTCTCAAGACAAAACATGGAGCCCTAATTCTCATGTACCACCTATTTTAATAATACTAATAATAGAATTCTGATTCTGATTCTGATTCTGAACTAAATATAAGTATCAAAGAAAGTCTCTAGTTTCATTCTGTATCAATCAGTAAGAGACGTTACAGTGAAAAATATAATAAACTATTCTTAATTTCAACATAAACGTTTTTTGCCAGGATAATGTCTAATGGACGTGTATAAGAAGCCTAACAAGCTCCCTAGGGCCGGGATATGCCCTGTAGTAAGGCTTACGAATAATGACGTTTTGCGACACGACAAGCCAATTTGTAGCGTAATGAATTATGTTAGTTATTAACGTGATAATCCGATTAACTTGTTGTCGTATACCAATATTTCGGATGGACATTAGGTTTTTCTTCTCAGTCCTACAATCCAAAATGGTTGTGGCTCCTAGATATGGTCATAAAGGACCGCTTCGCAATGTTTCTCTACTTGACGCAATGCTCTGCGTTGCGAGAGGAACGTATGAAGAGTTTGCATAATGAGATTTCGCCGCTGGGGAGGCAGCGAGGTACCTAGAAGTCCCTGCCCGCCTGATGACATGATCTACCCCAAGTATCATACCACAACAGCTTACAGCAGCTATTGTTGGAACTGCGAAAGGCATGCCGCTATACAAAGTCTAGAGCAACTTCTCTTCCGTGCAACTGTAATAATACCCGGTGGCATAGTATGGCTGCTAGTTCTTGAACGACGATCCTGGGACCTTGTCTGTCTAGTACGCTATAATGTAATACCGATGTTTGGTACGCCTCTATTTACTTCAACGCGTCAATGTAAGATAGATGTTCAGTACGCCTCGCCTCTTTTGAAGTGCAACATTGTACTGGTTTGAAAAAAAAAGGAGCTACTCTTACAAACTCTTTTTCAAGGCATGTCCTACTCAACACTAACGCTATCGCACTATTGACTACATATAAGTAGGTTTATCTCATCAGGGAATCCCTTTTGCTTTCTGTCTGCGAGTACATACTACTTCTATCGTAGATCACCTTATAGTACCAACATCTACAACACAACAACAACAACACAAGCTCTGCTTAGCTTGGGACCAGATGATCGTGTGTGTTAATGTCCCAGAATATTTATTTATTTATTTTATTTTACCTACATCTCAAAAATAATAAATAGTATAACACTTCACCTACTTATAACAAGTGGCTACCATGAATATGAAAACATACCACAGTTTGCATAGTGGCCATGATGGACGCGGTATTTGGGGACAACCGCGTCAGTAAATTATGACCACTATTTATTTAGGAGATTGTGTTTCTGCGCGCCCATTTCTATCAGTCTAACGTTGTGTCGCGTGAGTTGAAAGCAGAAATAGCAAGTGCATTAGTTTAGTATGTTTTAAAATATATATTTATATTCTAATTGTGGAACTAACGGAAGTGAGAAAAAAAGATTTATCTTCACTGATAGAGTTCAGATAAATCTTTCCTCCTCACTTCTGTATTACCCAAAACATGTAAATAAGCTGAAGGTGGACTTATTATTGACAGTTGCAGTATAGTTGCAGTTAAGTTTAAGTCAAAACAGCCTTTTTCGTACTCTTGTAATTTTGACAACCGCTGTCAGGTGCGCTCGCGTCAAGTTCTCATCACGCGAGTGCTTTACACTAGTTATGACAGCTAAACAATTATAAGAATATCATTTTGCACTAAGACGAAAACTGTAAAATCATTTTATTTATCGGTATAAATCATTTTGTTATTAAATTCGACCTGTATTAAAAAAATGTGCAGTCCTCACAATGTCACGGTGTGGTCACCGAGACAGTTTGTAAACAGTTCCTAACTAGCCCCATAAATTTGGTTGTCCTACAATTCGTTCTCCACACGAGACATGAGCTCTATTTTGAAATGCTAAACATCGTTAGGGAATACGATTCTATCTGTTGTTTATTAATTCAGTACTTAAGATTATTTAAATACATAAAGATTTAAATAAATTACAAGTAAAACCTTTTTTAAAACTAAATGCTCTAAAAAAAAGCCTTATTCTTCGCAATGCCTTTCATTTGATAATCCTTTCGATAGATTCTTGTCCGCCATTTTGGGTAGTCTACCATATTGGATTTAATGACGTCACTCTGCTTGGATTTATAGTCATTTAAACTAAGTATGTTGATACAGATAGCGGCGAAATTAAGTTGTAAGATTTCACCCGAACATACATAGATTGCAAGTTGAAATTTATTATCTAACTAGCTTCCGTCCGCGGCTTCGCCCGCGAAATTGATCTCACTAATCTTGTTTTTCCATGCAAACTTTGGAACCCCGTTTCACCCCCTTAAAAGGTGAGTTTTGAAAAATCCTTTCTTAGTGCACCCCTAGACCCCATGAGGAACCTATGTGCCAAATTTGGAGTCTCCAGACCCAGCGGTTTGAGCTCTGCATTGATATGTCAGTCAGTCAGTATCTTCTTTTATATATTTAGTTAAAAAGATAAATAAAATTCTCGTGTCACAGTGTTAGTGGCCATATTCCTTCAAAACGGCTTGACCGATTTTTATGGAATTTTATATGCATATTCAGTAGGTCTGAGAATCGGCTGCTATCTATTTTTCATACCCCTAAATTACAAGTTTCTATTTATTACCCTTATTTTTTATAGTTGTTTTAGTAATTTAAAAATATTAAGGATGGTGAGCAATACGCGGTACGAAGTTCGGTGGGGTAGCTTGTAAGCTTGTAAAAAACAGAAATACATTTAATGTAATTTTATAGATTTACTAGTAAGTGTTCGTTTAGTAATCGCCAGGCCCTCGCTTCGCATCATGGGTTACAAAAGACATGCATGCTCTATAACAAGACAAAAAAAAGAAGGAGAAATGTTTCAATTTTTAATAAAAAAATTTTCTTTTTTGATTTTTTTAATAATATCTAGATTAATAAAACCGGGACTTGCGCTTGACTACAACTTGCCTGATGTTAAGCAATGATGTAGTCTACGATGGTATGATTACCAGTAAACATAATTACCAATTGATTGTCACCTGATTTGCACCACCCGGGGACCACGTGTGGCGATTCAGATAAAGATGCACTCCCACGGACGAAGGCGACTCAGACCCCAAAAATCCTTCAAGTCAGCGTCAACTTATTTGCATAAAATATTGTTAAACGTTTTAGTATAGGTACCTACTTACACATGGATTTGGAATTTTTTTTATTATCTGCCACCAAAATCACTTTATTTCTTATGACATTACAAATATCTCATATAATCATAAATTTTATCAAAGGATATGAAATTAGGGTGTTAGCGAATGATTTATGAAACTTACTGACAGGAATGGTATTTCATTTGTTTTATGAAAAAGTTGTCATAACGTACCTCCATACTGATGGAAAAGTGACACATCTTAAATCATATTTCTCTATGTTACGGAAATGCGTGTCTTGTCTTTGGTTGACAAGCAAGTCAATAAACAAAAACAAGGATTAGATGGTATAAAGGTGTCAGTTCTACCCATATTATGCTGCTCTATGGTTCTACCCTTGCTTTTTAATATCATGAGCTGCATTTGTGTTTCACTCTGCCTTTGGAAATTCTTTATCATCATGAGTTTATTTAAGGTCACTTCGGTCTCCTAAAGCACGCCACCAAGCACGATCCGCCGATCCGATGCCAAGTTGTAGAATTCGCTACCGGCATCTGTTTCCCAATAGCTATAATCTGCCTGTCTTCAAGTCACAGGTGGATCGGTATTTCTAGGGTAAGTGCGTTTTATCGTTGACTACATCATTACTTAACAACAGGCAAGTTGTGGTCAAGCACAAACCTTTTACAGAATAATAAAATTTTTGAGGTCTCAAGGGACACCCGGATGGAACGAAGTTCCTTTCGATTAATTAGTGAAGGAATTGTAATATTTTTTTTTTAAGTTATAATAATATTTTTTTATATTTTTTTTTCTATTTTTAGAGAGAGAGAGAGAGAGACAGACAGAGAAACATGCGCACGCCGCACAGCTTACAATAGCTTACTATAGCAAAAAGTGTCCGTGACAACTATTCGTAAGAATTTTTTCCGTCTAGCCCCCTTTCACAACGCGCGATAAGGAACTTCGTTCCAAAAAATATACAGAAAGTAATACTTACTTGTACTTTAGTGTCAGTAGGTATATCAAAGTTCAAATACGCATAGGTACTCATGAAAGTGCTCAGATAGCAAGAACTTTGTGGTGAATGTGGTTTTGGCAGCAAAACAAGATGGCGACTTATTCACAGCTGACGCGGTGACCAACAAATTTTAATGATAACGCACGTACAAATTTTCTTTGTGTCTTATTATTGTTTCACAAAATATCCATTCTCAACTATTTTATACAATGATTATCTATTTCATCTATCTTTCTTTCGTAATGAATAAACTCAAACAATAGGTACCTAGGTATCTACTTGACAGATTTCAAAAATTGTTTTTGTAATCATGTTTATGATGTAGATGTAACACAAAAAAATATCTTCGTCAAATTATATTAGATAAAATTTATTCCGTGGTTTTGAATCTGATTGTTGAATATCAGTGATAGTTCGAAGGTATTATAGATTAGTTGCGGTATTCGTACTATAACGAACCTATAATAGAATCACTTAGGCTCTGGGTCAGTGCTTTTAGCGCAGTAATTAGTTTAGTTAGGAACTTATGCCTATATTTCGAAAAACACCACGTACATTTATGTACATCCCTATGGAAGCTTGCCGATAATGTAACCCAACAAGTGAAAAAGATTATTATTATTTTTCTAGATCCAGCACACATGCTTAAATTAGTAAATAAATAAATAAATATTCTGGGACATTAACACACACTGTCATCTGGTCCCAAGCTAAGCAGAGCTTGTGTTATGGAAACCAGATATCTGGTACTATACATATACTATACATATAATACTTTTGTTTTGTAAGTATATACTTAAAATAAATATTTACACCCAGACTCAACACAAACACAAATGTTCATCACTAATGTTTGTTTCGGGTGGGAATGGAACCCACGACCTGCGGCGTGAAAAGCAAGTATCTTACTGACCACGCCACCGGCCCGTCAATTAAGATAATTATATAGACTTTGATCGTTTTTTTTGCCAAAGCAGACTTCATCGAGTGAGTAAAGTATGTCAGAGGGTGTGTTAAAGTTTATAGTTATTAAATTTTTTGTCTTATCCACCCGTGCGAAACTGGGGCGGGCCACTAGTATATACATATGTCTATAAGCGTCCATGGATACTATACCTAGTATAAAAAGCAGTTTATTCCATCTAGTTTAAAAATGCTATTTTATTATCTTGTCTTTTCTTTCTTGCCTTCTAGAACAGTCCGACAACGTCCTGAGCCGAGGTTCGTCCTTACATGGGGAGCCTTCATGGCAATTGTCATAGTAATTGATCGGTTCGACTGTCCTCGGACGGCTCATCGGAAAAGTCCGGTGAACCATTAAAGGCCCGTCCGGTAGATTGGGTTAGGTCATCCGCAAAAAAGGCCCATACAGCGGTATGCAAGCAGCTGCGACGCGGAACGGGCTCGCAACGACAACGTTACGGGCGCTCAACGAACAAGCCGCGGATTTACAGCGAATTAATGATGGGTAGGTCAAACCAAAATGATGAGTTTGTATGAGGAACTCATTTTGGAAAATGAGGTAGGACAATGTACCACCTCATTGAGGTGGTCCTCAAAAGAAGCAGTATATACACAAAATGAGGCCATCTCGTATTTTAGAGGGATGTGTTAGATGAAGTAGGTATATGGCAAATGAAGTAACGAACTAATACTTGAGTTTGAAGTGTTTTGGTGCTTGGCAAACATAAAAGTGAGTAGATTAGAAAAGATTGATATTTTAATTAATAAAATAATTATCAATTTACAGTGTAACTTTTTACATGTTGTAATTTAAAAATAATAACATATTTGCCTTTTTTCCATTTATTCGGTTTCTTCTCTCTGATATTAGTTGACCAGACCCTGTTCGCACTTCACTAATTCATTTTTGAGGGAGTGAGCGAGCGGGCGACATTTTCACACTGCACGCATACAAGCTCAACACCTCAACGAGTTTGTAGTGGTACAAAATAAGTATTTGAGGTGATGGGACAATTTATTCCTTTGTGTGGAACATTTGAAGTGCCTCTTGTATGAGGTACACCACAGTACAGCGAATACGCATATTTCTTTGTAGCGAGTTAATATCGGTACAAATATACAACGAAAACGTTGCTTATCTGCAACGTCGCGCGTCCTAATATTCGCTACGCATCCACATCGTATTCGTTGGGCGCCCGCAATACGTTGTCGTTTTTCATTAATCTGTTACTGTATAATGTAAACTGCTCACAAAATAACAGCTTAAGTTGTTTTTTTTTAACTTATAATAATAGGCTTGCGCTTGACCACAACTTGCCTGGTGTGAAGCAATGAGGCAGTCTACTATAGAACGCGCTTACCCAGTAAATACCGATTCACTCGTGACTTGAAGACTGGCAGATTGTAGCTATCGGGAAACATAGATGCCGGCAGTGAGTTCCACAATTTGGCAGTTCGCACAATGAAAGTGGAAGCAAAGCGCTTTGGCGTACCCGTGGAATTTCCACCATAGAACGGTGGCGCATAGCCGTACCTCTACTTGTCCGATGGAAGAACGTGGATGGGGGAATAATATTGTGTTGTGCTTTAGTCAGCTGTACACAGCTACACATCAAGCTATTTATTTCCAGTACAAGCTGTTGTTGTACGGAAATCTTATACAAAGCGAGATCAGCTTATACTGGTAATATATAGCTTGATGTGGCTGTGTGTATCTACAAATAAAGTATATAACCCTTGTTATGTAACCCAAGGTTAGTGACAATATGTGACACAAGCCAAAATCATTTTCATGCTAATTTAAATTAAGGTGCTAAGATAACAAAGATTTTATTAAAATATAGGGTGACTGGTAGTTAGTGTAAAATTATTTATATAAAATTAATAATATAATAATATTCTAGGACATTAAAACACACAGTCATTTGATCCCATAAAAGCAGAGCTTGTGTTATAAAAACCAGATAACTGATAATAATATACTATACTTAAACTACTTTTCTATTGTAAATTTATACTTACATATTAGACTTTACCATGTTATAGTGCCAAGATTAGAAATAACTTTTCTTAAGCTACTTTTTAAGCGAACGTAGTGTTTGCTATTTTATATTGAGCTGCGCAGTAAAGAAGATGTAAATGTATGATGTAAACTATTTTCCGCTAATTACCAGTCACCCTATACATACACGGGATAGGGCTTATGCAAATTGCATATTGTCACAATTTTGGAGCTACATTATGTACCTACTTGTACAAAACAAGCAAATCCTTGTATGTACTTACTTAGAATTCGTGTGCACCTAACAGAATCAAGCGTATTAAAACAGTAGACTGTAGAACAGTAGAATAAATAGATATGGATAACATTACTCTAAGACGGAAAAACATAAAGTCAGCGTCCTGCGAGGAATTAGAGAATCTATGTTTGACAAATTCGACGTTATCAGACATGTCTATAGCTGACAGCTTACCAGAACACAACTTAAATACGTATGATAATGAATATACGAGGGAACTAAAACAACAAATAGAATTTCTAACAAATCAATTAAACAGTGCCCATCATGAAATTAATGAATTACTACAGCAAAATAGCTCATTAAATAAAGTTACCCTAGAACAACAAAAACAAATTACCTACCTAAAAACAATCTGCACAAGCACTCCTCACAAGGTTAAGAGTTCTACAAAAAGGGACAAAAAGAAATGCAGGAAAACATTAGACTTTGAAATAACAGATTTCTCATCGCCACGATCGTCGCCAACTCGCTCGTCGCTACCTCTGCCACCGTCGCCACCGTACCTGCCGCCGTCACTACCAAAACAACCGGCGCAGCTGATACGATCACCACAACTACCATCAACAGTTCCATCAGAAACACTTCCACCTCCACCTCCTCCATCAACAATAGAACAATGCAACGCAAAACAAGAAAACTTACCAAAGAAAACGAGAATCATGATCGTGGGAGATGAACAAGTTCGAGGACTATCGTTATCTATTATCAAAAGTAGACAAAACGACTATTCTGTATCCGCTATGATTAAATCTGGTGCTAGGTGCTCGCACTTCTTATGTGGTTCAAATTGGTCCAACTCACTGAATAAACAGGATATTATCATTATTTCTGTAGGCACGAATGAAAAAAATCCTTCGCATTTCCATCAGCAATTATGTCTATTACTGAATAAGTTTGAAATATGCCAACAAGTTTTCTTAATCGATGTACAGAATAATCAATATTTAAATGAGCGTATGTTAAATCAAAGCATGAAATTAATAGCTCAAAACTATCATAATTGTAAGTTTATATCTATGAACAATTCATTTAACATGCACAATTACACAAGCACGCATCCTAACCAAAATAAAAATTATTTTATAAAGCAATTAACGTATAAACTGAATAAAGAATTTGATTACCTAGAATATAAAAGCAAACTTTTTGAACGTAAAGAACTACATCGTAATAGCAAAAATAAAATTAATAAATTGATTTCTGAAAATAATCGCACATGTCAAAAAAAGATATTAGATTACTTTAAACCAAGTACGAACAGCAAGAAATCCCCATTACATGAAACTAAAATTAACTCCGAAGCTACTAGTAGAAATCTTTTTCGTGTATAAACATATTCGTGTCCTTCATCAAAATATAAATGGGCTCATCAATAAATCCGAGATATTAAGTATTCATCTAATTAATTTCATAGAGCAAAACAAAGCTATAGATATAATTTGCATAACTGAAACTAATATGAAGAAAGGTGATGATACACATATTAATTTTCTAAACTATACATTATATACCTACTATGCACGTGACAATAGGAATGGAGGGTGCTGCATACTTATGAAAAAACCTCTAAAGGGTAAAAAAGTAGATTTGGAAAAATGGTCCAACCCGAATATAATCGAATGTTGCGCCGTTGAGCTTATAACACATCCTATTATAGTAGTTTGTGTATACAGGCCCCCACGATCTAATAAGGACATGTTAGGCGAGTTTTATAACAAACTAGATAACATGCTACATGAAATTTGCTTAGTACGTAAAAAGAAAATAATTTTATGTGGAGATTTCAACATAGATATATTGAAAATAAATAACAGCTCACAACACTTTAAAAATATTTTAAGCAGCTACAATCTTACACTGGGAGTACGCAAACCGACTCGTATATGTAGTGGAACCTGCATTGATAATATTATTCATAACATCAAAGGAAGCAAATGTGAAATTGCCGAACTAGATTTATCAGATCATACTGCCCAAATGATACAATGCCCCGTTAAACAAACATGCATACTACCTTACTGGTTCATATATGGGTGAATATCCCCGCGGCAAATTTTACGTGTCCACGTTGAGAATCGAGGTGTTAAATTATAGGATGTTTTTGATTTTTTTTTGTAGTGAACTACGTAACTTGGTGCAATTAGGGCCACATATGTTTTTTTTATAAGTGTGTATAAGTAATCAGGAAAAAAAGAATCGCCTGAAAATTCAAGTTTGGTGGCTTGTCCCAGTTCCATTTTTTGATACAATTGCACTCACCTAAGTCACAATCTAAGATACAATACAAAATAAACGATTTCGTTAGTATATGCATAAGACACATTATCTGAAAACAATGAAACCATATTAGAAAATTAAATTTAAAGGCACTGGATACTCAATCAAATTTTGTCCAAGCAAATATCAAAAATTTGTTGGCACTTGTTCAACTTACTTTAACGTGAAGTTACGTACGTATACGATCAATCGCGTTTTATGATTTAACATCTCTCAGTCGTGCGCCGGCACTTGCGCGTAAAAGGTGTGTTATTAGTGCTGTGATTTCCCGTCAAAAACGAAAATATCATCTTGGGTGGCACGGGGGACAAGAAATGTTCAATTTTGGTGGATCGATTTTGGTGTTCAATTTTGGTGGATCTGTTAATTTAAAAGTATTTTAACAGTAAGCTACACGTTATACGTAGTGATTTGGGTTATGCATTTAATCAGTGATAATAAATTAATTGTTACTTATATCCCTTATTTTTAAAGTTTTTTTTTATGTCTGGTTCCAATTTTGGTGGCTCAATTTTGGTGGCTTTGGTGGCGTTTTTCCCTTTTGGACAGTAAAAAAGCGAATTATAATAACATTTTTTTACTAAGTAGGACCATTTATTATTTATTAGATCCTAATCTCTCATTACCACCACGAATAGCAAGACCTCTTGAAGCCAACAATTTCACTAGGTACTTCAACAATCCTCTTAAGCACATTCTTCCAACGGGTAGTTATTTTCTGTTCGTCTAGTAGTTTTTATTGCTGCAACATAATTCATAATAAATTCCCTGAGCTGTAATCTGCTCTTATGCTCTATCAATAAGTTACCTACTCATATGCTTCCAATCTTTATATCCATTAGGAGAACTTCAATTATGTCCAGAACCAGTAATGGTATTAAATAGACGGCAGCAATAACAGTATACAGATTTATTTAGTGGTGAATAAAGGAGCCATTTTCTTTCTAAAGACTCCTTATTCGCCAATTAACAAATAAAATATTTTACTCAAGTATTAGTTTTCGTTTTACCATTTGAATCAAGAAAACTTGTAGAAGTTTCGAAGAAGTCACTATTTTTATTTTAGTAAAACTCTGGCCCTTTTCGAATTCAAATATCACGGACTTCTTCCGGTAAAATGTCACCACAGTAAGTACCAGGGTCAGGAGACACATACATTCTCTAAGCTTGCAGTTATTAATTCAAAGTATGTAGCTTGACCAAATGCCCAATGAAATAGATAAAAGAATTGTGACGGAATGATAAAAGTATTGCGCCTTAAAAGAAGTCATTAAAAACAAGGTACTGGGCATAAAAATCAAGAAGAAGATCTTTGATAACTGCATAATAACCTGTATCACTTAAGGATGTGAAACCTGGGCTTTGACAAAACACGATAGGAACAAACTAGCAAGATGCCAGAGAACCATGGAAAGGAGCATGCTGGGTTTGAAACTAATGGACAAAATTATAAGGATCAGGCGCAAAACCAAATTAACAGACATACTGTCACATATTAGCAAAACTCAAATGGAGGTGGACGAGACTTATGCTCCGCTGCTATAAGGAAGAAAGGAGCAAAGAGGTGACAGTTAGCAAAACAAGAAGATGGGAAGATGACCTTGAATTGACCGTAGGACCTCTTTGGATAAGAGTGACGACAGACAGGAAGCAGTGGCAACGGTTGGAGAAGGCCTAAGCCATAAGGCACACCGAAATCATAGAAATTTTGTATATTTAGTGTAGTTTTTAATTTTTATGTTTTTTAGTTTTATCAATCACAACTGTTCGGAACAGGCTTTATAATTATTAGTATGAAGCTTGAAGTCGATGGTTCCGCATCTAATGTGTGTTTGTCGTTTTCATCACACGTAACCTCTTTTTCCTAGTGATATTCAGAGGTACTTTTGTCTTGCGGGGATGAGACTGAATAATCCCTCGGCTTATTTGTTTCTCTAACTGTAACTTTTTCCCTTATTTCTTTTTGAGCTATTACTGATTTGTGAAAAAAAGTGTAATGCGCCAGACGAAAACGTTTTCAGAATAAATGTGTGAGAGAAATTGTCAGTCCTTCGGGGCCCCTTGAGAATGGGGGCCCTGGGCATGAGCCTCGTGTGCCCTTATGGTAAAGACCGTATTGCCACCAGTCGTTACATACAAAAATACAAATCTTTTCTCTCTATAATGTTAGTACAGATTAGTAGTTATAGATGAAAGTTGATAATTCCCGAAAACTTGTGAGATTCATTACATGAAGTTTTGTTAGTGAGATTGAAGATGACAGAAAAATTCAATTTTGGTGCCATTGATTTTCAATTTTGGTGGGCACTTTCAATTTTGGTGGGCGATTTTCAATTTTGGTGGCCACACTACACTTTAAACTAAAATATCTCAAAAAGTTATCGAGATATTCTTAGACCTCTTGAAGATTATTTTAGCTTTGAATTTCTATTTTTATACCAGGTCCTTACATTTCACGAAAATTGAAGAAAAAGTTTTGCCACCAAAATTGAAAAAATAAGCACGTTGTTGATATTGACCCATATAAACGAGATTACTGTCATGAAAACGTAAAAAAATTTAAAGAATGCATACAGAATTTAACATTATCCGACGTATATAAACATGAACACCCAAACGATGCTTTTAATGAATTTCACAGTACTTTTAAACTGTTCTACGATCTATGCTTTCCTATGAGAAAAATAAAGATTCGCGCAGTGAAAAAATTAACATGGTTGAGTAGGGGTATAAAACTATGTTGTCAACGTAAGAGACAAATGTTATGGCAATTCCGCAAAACATCTAATTTAGAAAACAAGCAACGCTACAAAATTTACACAAAACGGTTAAAATCTATTATTTGTTTAACGCAAAAGGCGCAAAATAACAATTTTATAATTAGAGCAAAAAACAAAAATAAAGCAACCTGGCAAATAATAAATAAAAATAAAACTAATAGACCGACAGAAGGTATACCTGTTATTAAAGTTAATAATGTAGCAATAACAGATCCGAAACTAATAGCACAATCTTTTAATAACTATTTCATTGACGAAATTAATCACGTAGACAATAATGCCACTACAAATAATTATCTAAATATTAAAATCAATCGTGACTCGCTATTTTTGACACCTACAATTCCAAATGACATTACTAAAATAATTAATAATCTTAATAATACAAATAGTTCAGGTTATGATGACATTACTACTAACATAATTAAATCAGTATCCGTCATGATAGCACCGGTTTTAAGTCATATTATCAACATGTGCCTAGAATCAGGTGTATTTCCCGAAGTATTAAAACAATCAGTTATTAAACCGTTGTTTAAACAAGGAGACAGGGAAAATATTGGTCACTACAGACCAATTGCCCTACTTCCAATATTTTCAAATGTACTCGTTTCTTGAAAAGAACAAAATACTCGCAGATGAACAATATGGCTTTCGAAAGAATAAAAATATTAATATGGCAATTTATTAACTATATGAGAATATTATAGGTAATATAGATGCTAGTTATCCCATAGCAGTATTATTTATGGATATGAGCAAGGCTTTCGATTTCGTTGACAGGTCTAAACTGCTTAACAAGCTAGAAAGATATGGAATCAGGGGTAACGCTTACAAACTTCTTGAATCTTACTTATCTAACCGAACACAAGTTACACATATCAATAAAGTTTGCCTTAGCTCAAAACTGGAAGAAACCTATGTATCTAATCAAAGATTAACAGTGTACGGTGTGCCTCAAGGAAGCATTTTGGGCCCGCTATTATTCCTGATATATATTAATGATATGCCTAAAATAACGAATCACCCCATGGTTTTATTTGCAGACGACAGCACAGTTATTTTCAGTGCACAAAATAAATTGACGTTCGAAAGAGAAATAAACGATTGTTTTAGAATAATTATTGATTGGCTAATTGCAAATAATTTAAAAATCAATTTTGACAAAACTAAGATTATGACATTTGAACAAAGAACAAACCACGTTAAACCAATTGTACGATACGCTGACAAAATAATAGAAGAAACAAATTCAGCCAAGTTCTTAGGTCTTACACTCGATAGAGACATGACTTGGAAATCTCAAATTGAAATTGTGTGTAAGAAACTTAGCAAATATTCTTATGCCCTTTATAATTTATCGAAAATAGTAAATCGGCCCACTGTACTTACAGCATATCACGCGTATGTCACAGCTACATTAAGGTACGGCATAATATACTGGGGCAATTCCACGAACGTAGAAATAGCTTTCAGAGCACAAAAGAGATGTGTAAGAGCATTATGCGGCATTCGTAACACTGACAGTTGCGTACCTCACTTCAAAAGTCTTCGGATTTTAACACTTCCTTCCCTTTATATTTACGAAGTCGTCATATTTACAAGAGATAATTTACATTTATTTGAAAACTTAAATAGTACACGACATAACCATAAAATTAGACACAAACCACATAAAAAATCTATATATAGTAAAAACTTTTTAGGCATGGCGCCATCTATATACAATAAACTACCTAAATCCATGCTAGACATTACAAACAAGAAGTTGTTTAAAAAACGATTATTTGAATTGTTAGTAGAAAAAACATATTATAAGGTAAATGATTATTTAATTGATAAACTGTAATCCGTGGTATTATTATTGGATAAACTTATAATAATTGAATTTAATTATATTGACCATACTGAATAATTGACATATCATATTTATAATTGGACATATTTTTAAAATGTATAATTTATAATATTAATTTTTTTTTTTTTTCCTCGTATAATTATGTTGTAATTTTTTTAATAACTTTTTTAATTTGCATGCCATGGACGGCAAAATATGGAGAACCACAAATCTTTAATTATTATAACAACTTTATAAATGTACCTACCCATATTTGCAAAGTAATAAATGATTATGATTATGATTATGATTATTATGATTACGCAATAACGTATCTATGTCTGTAAGTTAGAATGTTTTATTGTTTTATTCTCATCTTATCAGTTTTCTCGGAACGAGGCTGGCGAGACGAGCCTCAAAGCATTTTCCGTTAAATATAATAATAATAAAATAAATATAGTGGGACATAAACAAACACTGTCATCTGATCCCAAACTAAGCAGAGCTTGTACTATGGAAACCAGATAACTGGTAATATACTACATATGATACTTTTCTTTTGTAAATATATACTTAAATATAGATAATTACACCCACAAACAAGACAAACAGACATATTCAAACAAATGTTTGTCTCGGGTGAGAATCGGACCCAAGCGTGAAAAGTAAGTATCTTACCGACCACGCCACCGGCCCGTCAAAAACAAATAAAAATAAAATTTTGTAGGTAAGTATAAAATACAAATTCCCCAGTTTCGTGCACTATCAAAATTGAATTCAAAGGTTGATTTCATTAAAATAGCTAATTTAATTTTAAAGAATTGCTCCCAAAAAGTTTTTTAAAGTTTTTGTCATTAATCACCGGTCACCCTGTATGATAAATATATAGATTGAACATTTTAATTTCTAAATCCTACTACGCACACTGCTTGTACTGCTAAATTCCCTGACTTAACACTGGCAGTAAAAAACAATTGGTAAATAGATAAACTTTCTAAAAAGGTTTATATTCAAACCGAAAAATAAAAAAGCAAAGGGGACGCATAATTTTTTTGCCGCGCAAGTTAATCACTCGTGCTCTCGGCTCCACAAATAAACGTCCGGAACGACGACATAAATCGGTTTCCGAACGAAAAATATGGCGTCGTGCACGAAGGCGGGAAATAGATCGCCAGTGTTGATAGTATTTAAATTAAGTTTAGGAAAGTAAATATCGATGTGGGATTAAAATTTATTGGTATTATTATTTAAAGGTGTGGTTATTTGTGTAAGTAACGGTCGATAATGGTTTTAATATATTTTCCAATCACTGAGTGATTATTGTAAAAGTGGTATTGACAGGAGAGTAAAGACCGGTTTACATTGGTCTAGCGTTGAGAGAAATAGGCACGTACAGTGAACAAAGACAGTGATGTTAACCGATCGGACAATGTTTTTTAGACATTAACGGCAGCGAATTCCACAGCTTGGCAGTTTGCAAAAGTGGAAGCGAAGTGTTTTGTACGTACCCGTGGAATCTCCACCATTATTCTTGTTGCCTAGCCTACTTGTCTGATGAAAGAACGGGATGGGGGATCGGTCGTGGTCGCAAGCAGACTGATACGCGAAAGAGCTGCGTTGATGACAATCGCCGTAGAGTTATAATTCTTCTAACAATCATCTTTTGTAATATTAATTAACTATTATTAAGGGACCCTACACTCTACATTCATTATGTCTGATTTTCGATCTTCAAATAGCGAGCTTGAGAATCCTCCACGCCGAGAATAGAAAAGATAAAAGGATAGATATTAAGGATTATTAAGTATCTACCAAATTTTGACTAAACATTACGTTAGTACCTATTTGAGTTATGAGCTCTTAATGAATCCGCTGACTTTGACTGAAAAGCTCGCTTGGAATATCGTTTGTCTCGTACCGTGATAGACTTAGGTACGTAGCAGTTTTGCTTACTTAATCATTCCAGATTTACCTCCCCTTAGGCATTACAAGACTCATTACCGTCTAGAATAGAGGCGTATTTATTGTCACTGGTATAATGTAACAGTTCTTTAAAAAATCACTGTCAGTCACGGCAACAGTCGAATTATTATTACAGTCCATCAAATCTAAGAAGTACCTTTTGACGTTTCAGTGTTTTCTATTAAATTAGCTTTATAGAGGCGTAATTAACACTATTTTCATTAGCTTTCCTGTAAAATAATTGAATTTTGAAGATATTTTTATTTTAACATAACATATACAATTTTCATACAAAATATAAAATTCGAAATGTACTACGTTTAGAACTGTCAAACGGTACTTTTTAGATTTGATGGACTGTAATGAACTGTTAGAAAAGTCATAATTGTTACTTTATTAACGCAAGTACTATGCGTTTCAAATGAGAATAGGATTGGAAATCCGCCATCTTGGACCGGAATACGCAACAACTTCACATTTTTTAGTACAGTGAGGAAAAATGTTTATTCGATATAATAATCACATCTAGATGAAAATAAAATAAAAATGCGTATATCTTACTGTCGTTCGTCTAAAATTCGACATTTGAGTCGAATATTTAAGTACGAACATATTTTATTAACTTCCGACGACAAAAAGCGGTGCTTTAAGTTAAAACGTGTGTTTTTATGCGTGTAAAAGAATTTGTGTACAAGTTTGTGGTATCCAAGCGCGTTAATTTACTTAGGTAGGTAGCTAAATTGTAACTACATACCTAAGTAAAGTTTTTACATAAATCAGTTTTCCATTCATTCCAAAATAATATTATTGTCTGTGGTTTGATATTTTGTGCTGGCGCTACTTTTGCTTGGTTTTTGGTATAAAGTTAGCCACGAGCCCAGTCCTATTCTTATTAGAAACGCATAGTATTACTGTTACGTAAGTACGCATAGTTAAAACAATTCGCACAAATATGTGTGGGCACGACCGGGAATCGAACCCACGAACTTATATTTCAAAAGCGAGGTCTATACTGCTGCTCTACCGCTGCTGACTACTAAAATGAAATGAAAATATGCTTTATATTTTTTGAGACGCGAGGCTACATAAAAATAGTCCAATTTCTTTTCCTACCGTGCAGTGAATAACTGGCAACTACTGAGAAACACTGACAAAAAACTCAGTAGGCTTTTTTTTCTGTTTTAAATGAAGTACTTATATCTATTACATTTTCTTTGTTTATTGTGTTGAATTAGAACGACTTAATTCCAAGCGTTTTTATCTGTTAGATAGTCTGAAATTTTATAATACGCTTTCTTTCTAAATACTAATTCTGTAGGTATCTTGAATCTGTCAAAATTCGTTTTCATATTCATTCTTTTCGTTCAAAACGTTTATTAAAAAGATAATGTAAGGCTAGACATAGAATAAGACGGATTGGAAATAGAATAGGTAAAATTGTTTGTAGATTTATATGAATTTTCACTTATTAACTTGACGGGTTCATGATAGAATTTGGAATTTTTTTTCGTATTGACAACTCGTGCTAAGAAGTTAGTGTCTGAATACTCTTCTTGGTTTAATATGGGAGTTGAATCTTCTAGAGACAAACATCATACCCCATTGGAATTTTTTGAGACAACTCAAAGACTTCACTGTCAAATATACAAAATCGTACAACTACACAGTTCAAACCAATCCAGAGCAAAGACAACACTGTCATGTTGCTTTATCTTGAGTATTCGTTACGAGATGGTTACCCGGTTTATACATACAGGCACAGTGCAAAAATATACAGTAGGCATCAGTGGCGAAGGGTGGGAGATTGAAAAAGTGTGGCATTTTTTGATGCTATTTATAACTTTTAGGCGTTACATAATATTTAATTAGGTGCGTTATATTGATCCCTAAAGGGAAGCCAGTGGGAATCGTGTAATCTGGACTCTTCGTCACTGGTTGGCATATATTTATATACTTCAACCCTTTTTAGTGTTCTCTCAACTATGTTATGAATTGAAAGATTTTAGTCCTCAATCCACATACGCTGGCCAAGTGCGTTTTGGTGGATGTTATATAACCTCGAATGATTAGTTGTTGGACATGGTGGTTTTCTCACGATGTTTTCCTTCACTGATATTGAGCATCGGTGATTAAATAATTCAGACAAAGATGTATGGACACGACCGAGAATCGAACGCTATATTTCAAAGGCGAAGCCAATACCGCTGCGCCACCGCTGCTCAGTAAGCAGGCATACTTTCAGAATATACTTAGTGAATATTAGTTGCAGCTTGAAGTTTGTGCTCAATGATTAGCAATAGGTTCGTTCCCTATATGGAACCTAAACAACGCTGGCGAAAAGTGGTTGATATTATAATTATGTTATAAGATTTATTAGATATTTGAAGAAATCAGAATCCACAAGTTATTTGTTATGCACTTCTACCCAATCCACATGTTTTCTCTACTTGACGTTTGCTGGTAGAAAATTCATATTTGAATTAAGCTCGCCTGTGTACATTATCCTATTTATAATTGCTTATATAAGTGTTTTGTGTACAATAAATAATAAGAATAAACCTACTATTTATATTCTATACTGTGGTCTAGCTCTTGGTACGTTTATTGTATCTATAAACTATCTCTAGGAATTTCCCCACAGAAGTCGTCAGTGTTTTCCTGTTTATATTCATACTAAAAATTGCAGTTAGTTGTGCCTATTTTATTAGTTATAATAATATAGTTATTGAACATAATATCGAAATTATAATAGGTAAGTACAGTTAGCTACAAAAGTTGATTAACAGATCTAATACTACAAAACATCTTAAAACATAGATTCTGCAATTAATCATTAAATGTTTTAGTGTCGTTACGAGAGGAATAAATAATTTTGTCGTTAATAGTTCACAACGAACAGTCACAGGACACACATCTTTGTGTGAATTGTTTCATCGCCTCTTCTCAATATCGGTGAAGGAAAACTTGGTGACGAAGCCGGTGTGTCTAAGAACTTATCATTCGAGGACATGAAACATTTTGTGGATGTCACAATTGAGAGAGTTTAGACCTTAACCCACATTCGCTGTGCGGGTTGGTACTGCACTTGACCAGCGAGCGGGGATTAAGGCCTAATCTCTCTTAACTCTTAAGATCGTTGAGAGAATACCCGGGCCCAGCAGTGGGACACTAAAAAGGTAAATAGTCACATTACAGAAGTGCGGGTTAGTGGCTGTCACACGTCCTAGAATAATTAGTTCTCGGACATGCCGGTTTTCTCACGATGTTTTCCTTTACCGATATCGAGCAGCGGTGATGAAACAATTCTCACAAAGATGTTTGGACACGACCGGGAATCGAACCCGCGACCTTATATTTCTAAGGCGAGGCCCGTACCGCAGCTTCTATTTCTATGACCTCGCAAAATTCAGAAATTTCAATCTAATCGCTATCGTAGTTATTCTAGAGTACCTAATAGTCGTAGTAAAATCGAAAGTTCTAAGAGCGTAACATTTAGCATAAAACTTTATAAGGCCGCGTCGTACTGAAAAGTAGGGTTTTAGTAGTTCCGACATTGTTAATAGCTGCGGTCGAATATCCCATAAGCCGTCCTTGCTAACAAATATTGAACAATTGAACCATATCAGACCTTATTGCATAAAGGTTCAATGATCTGCAAGTAACCTTTATACCGTGTCGATGTGTTTATTTTTTTATCTTCTACCCAAACGTCCGTCATGATGACCGTATTGTCGGAATAAAAAATGAGTAAAGCAATTGATAGTGGCGTAATACAAATTTTAATGCATGGTAACGGTGTCTGTGACGCTCAACACAGCGCCATAACCATTCACAACTTTCTCTAAACCGGCCAGTTTCTATTTATTCTTTATTCGAACTTCTACTAAAAACGCGCGAAGACGTTAGTTTTTTTTTATTTATGTAATTATAACGAAAAAATGTGAAATTAGTTTTAGGTGTTTTAATGTCATATGTTTAAAAATCGAATAATTTAATAATTTGTACCGTTCTATAATTTTAATTCCTTTTTAATTCAATTACAAGAAAGAAGTTTGACACTCATCTCATTTCCCAGTGCATTTCAAAAATCGAATTATAATTTTTATTTAGTAGTGTTTTACATTTTCAAAAAGTGATTCTATTCTAAATTTCAAATTAAATAGTGAATTCTATAAGTTTAGTGATGTGGTGGTTTATCTTATTATTAGTGACGTGCTTATTCCTATATTCCCGGAGTCGATTGAAATATTTCTCGTCCAGAGGCGTGCGTACATTGCCTCCAGTTCCGTTTCTAGGAAATTTGTCCGCTGTCACACTAGGACGAGAGAATTTCGTGGAAGCTATTGCGGCTGGATACGATGCTTTCAAAGATCAAAGGTAACTCTTGTGAATACTAGAACATTGATAGTAGACAATAGACTATTTACTGCTTGGAACTGCCTCGATGGTTGCAAATTGTTTCTAATGTAAAACATCTTAGTCTATTTTAATGTACTTAGATGTATTGATTAAAAATGTTATTTCAATGCATTTTATTTTGTAAAAAATTTAAAATGCAAATGTTGAAAATTGTAATATCTTTCATACTCGTATAAACTTTTAAATTTTAGCCAAATCATTTTTTATTGCAAATTCAGCGATTGTTATAAATAATAATAATAATATAGTGGGACATTAACACACACGGTCATCTGATCCCAAACTAAGCAGAGCTTGTACTATGGAAATCAGGTAACTGGTAATATACTAAGTACCTAAAATGCTTTTCTTTTGTATAATACATACTTAAATATAGATAATTACACCCAGACACAAGACAAACAGACATATTTAAACAAAACTTTGTCTCGGGTGGGTATCGAACCCACGACCTGCGGCGTGAAAAGCAAGTATCTTACCGACCACTTACCGACCACCTTGTTATAATTAAATATACATCCAAGATCTGGGCAACGACTTTAACGATTTGCATAAAATTTACTAAGTAATGTAGAGCAATTTTGGTGTGATAGTCTAGTTAGGTTTTATTTACAGTTAAACTGTTTCTTTTTTCAAGGTATAATAAATAAATACTTATACAAAACTGTGATTCGCTGTAATTAATTAATCATAGGAAATGTTTTTAGAAAACTTGAGTGTTAAATCCTAAAGACTCGGTATCTTTAGATATGAACAAAGGCTTTTTTTCCTTAACTGGCCAAGATGATAATTTGAATACTTGAAAACTATTTTACCTCTCCCATTTCCAATTTATATTATTTTATTAAAATAAAATGCTACGTACTTATATTTTTAAATAAACTTTTTTGAATTAAAATATTTTTTTTTTGCCAGTCCTAGATAGTACTTATTTAAATACTTTTTTCGCTTTGACAAACTCGTTTTGAGTACTGGTTCAAATCATTAGTAGGGTTTTTTTTACGCTTATAATACGTTTTTAGGCGGCAACAAACGAAGTATAGTACCTCTAGTACTTATTTTAAAACTACTTTGCATGATAATAATAATAATAATAATAACCATTTATTTCAGGCTACAAGGCCCATCACTACATAGTAATACAACGAAATCGCTTTTTCTGTCCCATGTCCCTATGTATGCTTAGATCTTTAAAACTACGCAACGGATTTTGATGCGGTTTTTTAATAGATAGAGTGATTTCAGAGGAAGGTTTATAAGTATAACACATTGCACCCGTGCGAAGCTGGGGCGGGTCGCTAGAACAAAATATAACACTACGAACAAATACAATAATAAATATCATCTAATCTAAATACTATAAATACAATACAAAATATTATATTTTATCCACTTATCCGCCTGTGTAGTCGCATTTTGCTAACTACATCTTTAATAATTAACGTTGCAGGTACTTCGGTCTCTACCAATACCTAGTGCCAACTCTAATTCCCCGGGATCCCGAGTTAATACGACAGATCATGGTCCGGGATTTCAACGCCTTTGCCGATAGAGGGGTGCACATCGACGCTGATTGCGACCCGCTGTTCGGACGCAATCTAATCATGCTGACAGGTATCCGTCTAATCACACAATCCCAATATTCCCAACTCTATTTTTAAATTGTATTGGAATACAAAAATGATCTAAATAAAAGTATCTACTTTAAACCCTATTTTAAATATGACATACTTAAAAATCGTTTAGTAACAACTTATTCGTTTAAAAAAAATTGGTTGCCTGTAAAGTCGGTATACGGGCGAAAGTTTTACGTGACAACGACTTTGAGTGGTAAAATAATTTTAATGTGAATATTCATTCGTATAGTAGGAAGAAGGATGAAATAATAGTAACAATTTAAAACATTTATTTATACAAAGAATTATATTTAAAACATTAATTTATACAAAGAATCTCGCTCTTAGGCGGGCTAACTGTGCTCGAGTGGAAGGGACGCGTGCCTTTCACTTTTTATGTCTGTCTCTCTCGCTCTTAGGCGGGCTAACCATGCCCGAGTGGAAGGGACGCGTGCCTCTCACTCGCTCTCATTGTGAGCGCATAACGTGAGCGGAGCGTAACGCAGTTTCTTGAAGTGTCACCCGGCAAACCAATTTATAAGACGTTGTCACGTCAATAAGCGTGTCCTGGATCAAACAAAACGACGTTGACGAAACATCTTATTAAATTACTGTCCCACTGCTGGGTACCCGTACCCAGCAGTGGGACAGTCTCCTCTCAACTATCTTACGACTTGAGAGTTTAGGCCTTAATCCACACATTCTGGAAAGGGCGGATTGGTGGACATCACGTCACCTCGAATGATTAGTTCTTAGACAAACCGTTTTCCTCACGATATTTTCCTTCACCGATATTGAGCAGCGGCGATGAAACAATTCACACAAAGATGTGTGAACACGATCACGATTCGAGCCCGTGACCTTATATTTCTAAGGCGAGGCCCGTACCGCTGCGCCACTGCTGCACAGTTAGCGCTCTTATAGTATTACAATATCTGTGGTTATGTTTAACTTTTTTTATCATAAAAGGTTCAAAATGGCGGTCCATGCGTGTATCCCTGTCTCCCGCGTTTTCTGGCGCGCGGTGTCGCAGCATGGCTCCACTGATGGCGGAAAGCGCTTCTGCGGTTGTAAACCATTTGAAGCAGAAGATTTGTGATAAAGAAATTATCGATATGAACGTTGTGAGTTCTTCTTCTGTTATTAATCCATACTTCCTTAAGTACTAATATTACGAATGCGAAAGTAACTGTCTGTCTGTCGCGCTTTCACGCTAAAACTACTGAACCGATTTGGATGAAATTTGATATGGATATAGTTTGAAGCCTAGAGAAGGGCTTATGATAGTTTTTATCCGCCTGCGCAAAAAGAGGTTAACTGTTTAGCTTGATAACCGACATAATTATCTTTTTTTTATATTTCGATAGGCTGGCGCTTGACTACAGCTTGCCTGATATTAAGCAATGATGTAGTCTACGATGGAATGCGCCAGTCCAGTGTACCGATTTACTCGTGATAACGAATGATTATCGGTGAGAAGGTGGCAGTAGAATGAGCCTCCTTAAGGTTAGAAACCTTAAAGGAGCAACAATTCCCTGCATTACTATACAACCCATTTTATTAGTATACTGGTATTTAGTATCTGGTTTTCATAGTACACACGGCTACACATCGAGTAACTACATTTCCAGTATAAGTTGATCTCGCATTGTAAAGAATTTCCGTACAACGAGAGGTCAGCGTAAAAAATACGTAAAGAGTCTCGCGAATGAATATGATGTTCCACAGATAACAATGTCGTATGTGAACGATGTGATAGCATCGTGCGCGTTCGGGTTCGCAGTGGACTCTCTCAAGGAGCCGGACAATTGCATCTACAAGCTGGGCAAGAAAGCAGTCATACAGGACACCACGCAGGTCATGAAGTTTTTCGGCTATGAGAATATGAAGAGTATTATGAAGGTAAATTTATTTATTTATTTATTTATTTATATGATTCACCAACATTTGAGTACACTCATACAACATACATAAAGTAACTACAGTTTTTAAACCAGTGCAACAAACAATTATAGGCAAATACAACTTTCACAAAATTAAAAACTGCTAAGTAAAAGTAAAAAAATAAAAACTTAAAAATAACATTTCTTAATTATTTCAACTCTTAGTTATTCATCTACGTATGCCGTTTTTCTTCACTTTTCGACAGATGCTCAATAAGCGTAGATCTAAATTGACCAAGAGAATTAAAGTGAACATCAATGAGGTCACTGCAGTTATTTAACAACCTGCAGAGTCTTGGCAGTGGAGAGTTGGCCCCAAGCACAGTTCTTCTGCGAGGTGGATAGACCTCGGTACCGGACCTCGATAGAATTGACTAGGTATACATTTTTTCCGCTGGTTCAATTGGTGCGTTGACTTTAGCGTCGTCATCAATGCTCCTGGATTCGTGCTGCTGTATTTAAATTAAAAAAAAGTGACAATAATAATAAGATGAAAATGGGACCACCTGAAAAGTATACCCTTCACAACAATAATTTACACTAAATAATAGCACCTATAGACACTACAAATAATATTCCCACCAAATAAAAACCAAAAAAAACAGTAGATCGACCGTTTAACTCGCGTATCGCCATCTGAGGTACAAAGTCATAAAGCATAAATTAAATCTCATAAAGAACTATTTAACCACAGATAAAAGTAGTGTAAGACTATTCGTCACTAATATCCATATCGCTTGAATCATCATCACTGTCTGTGTAGTTTGAGGAGTCAGAATCTTAGCGATTGGCGATACGCGAGTTAAACGGTCTGTCTATATGAATAAACGGATACGAAAAAGAAACACCCCTCCTAATGCGCACTCCGCGCCGCTATTTGATTTTTACAGGATGTTTGTGAACTTCAATACAATTTTAATTTCTTTTATTGCTTTTATTTTGTTATTTTTTGTAATTTAAATATTTAATTAATCGTGTAGGTTGAAGGATTGAATTAATTTAAGGGTACGCCCTTTGCTAAAGTACTGTACAAAAAAACATACCGTTGAATGGAGAGTCTCCTTTTGAAATCGATTAAAAAGGATAAAACCCAGCTAATCGATTTTGAGATGTCGTCAAAAAATTTAATAATTTTTGGCATTTAAAAACCTATGACAAGTTTAGGAAATAAAAATACTTATCGAAAAGCTAAAATACTTCTACCCCGTTATATACAAGTAGGTATTATGGGTTAGCCGATTTGTAATTAATGTAAACCGTAAAAAAATTACACTCAGCGGTTGTCCAACAATTTGTATATTTGTTAAAATTAATGATACAGGTAGAATTGTAGAGAATCTTTAGTTTTATCAATTATCACTTTATATCATTAGGCCGAAAACGATAGCTCAAATATAGCTGCCTAGATACAACTGGAAGGCGAGTGCGCCCCTGGTGACTAAGGAGTCACCAGCTAAAATATATAAGTACCTTAAATGACTTTAATTAATTGTCACAGCTACTAAACGTGAAGATCATACCCACCGAAGACGCGGAGAAGTTCTCCCAGCTGTTCAAATCCGCGTTGAAGGCGAGAAGGGAGCACCAAGTGCCGCCCAGACCTGACTTCATACAAATACTAGTTGATGCTGCACAAGGTGTGTATCTAAGTACCCTCGTTACTGTTACAGTAGTTACCGTAGCTAAAAGATGCCGTCGGAAACCCATTACTAAGCCTTCGTTATCCGTCCAATGTCTGTTGGCAGGATGTAGGTATATTAAGTGTTAACACATTCAGTACCACAAACACGCCTAGCGTGTACTCATAAATCCTCGTCTTAAGTCATCACGTCTGTCACGAACACGCCCGGCGTGTTAATATTTTTCATGTCAATAAAATTTGGCTATGTTTTATCTCGAAACGCTCATAGCATGTTTGCGTTGCATAATATAGCATTGCTAAAAATCGGAAATTAAGGTGACATTAAATGTGTTAATAAAAAATTGAGCAAATTAAATTTTTGACTAAGAAAAAGTAATCTATCAAAAATTGCTCCGCGCACCAGTACTTTACAGTTAAAGTTTTACAGAATCTTTTCAAACTTGTGTCGTATGCACATAGCATTTGACCAAAAAATAAAACTATGTTTTTGTACTATGCACACAAGCGCGGGCTGCGTCCCCGTAGATTATTGTCATGGCACAAAACAGTGTCTATTGCACGGTCCAATAAACGGTCAACTAATAATCCGCCGTTTTACAATACAGGCACAAGTGGTGACGCCGACGTGATTTGAACACGCAACCTTCTGAATTTATTTCCCCCCAATGTTTCTAATGGGTGGTGTCAAATCTTTATATATATAATTCTTCTTTGAGTGTGTATGTCACTGAACTTCTCTCAAACGACTGGACCGATTTTGATGAAATTTTTTGTGTGTGTTCAAGGGGATCTGGGAATGGTTTAGATTCACAATTTTGCGCGGTACGAACTTCGCTGAGGCAGCTAGTTAAAAATAAATTACTCATTATAGTGTAGTAAGTAATTAAAGGCATATTAAGTAGATCCGTTTATTCGTAATGTACCTGGCCAGTGTTGAAATAGGGATCTTATTAAAGTTTCTGTAACAGGAAAACCGAAAGCGGACTGCGACAATGACGGCAACAACAACGGACCTGCGAAGAACACCGAGCGTAAGATTTACTTTCATTTTGTTCATTACCAGTCACAACACAGATAAATTACAGTAGTTTCACAGTGTGTTCCTTTGTCAGTAACAATTTATACTACATATATGGGGCTACATAACCTGACCATACACACAAACAGCCGTATACATATAAGAAAGACAGAGAAAGAAAGGTCACTTAGACGGTTTTTCTTTAAAAACGATTCCTGCCTGTTGATCTGCCTCCGGTTTGACCGTCCTTGGACGGCTTACCGAAGAAGTCCGGTGAACCAATAAAGGCCCTTCCGGCTCTTGGGTTAGATCATCAGTAAAAAAAGTTGATCTACCAGAACGACAATATACACGCCCCGAATACGTATGGGGCTTACGAATTGGTGGTGAATTTTTAAAACGAAAGACGAATTTATCGAGACATACGCTCACATATGCACTTGAGCCTATTTCGTTTTGAAATTATAAAAATAGTGTGTGATCTTCTTCTTTTTTTATACATATAAAAGAAGAAACTGAAGGACTGACATATCAACGCATAGCCTAATCCGCTTGGTCTTGAGTCTCAAAATATGGCTGATAGGATTAAGAAAGGATTTGTCAAAACTCACTCCTTAAGGATTGAAATGGGAACCTCCAGGGCAAAGCCTTGGTTGGGAGCTACTCAAAATATAGACTAGATCCCTAGACAAAATCACTAAGTGAACAAATTATAGAATGACATTCACCTTTGAAATTTCACGTGACAATTTTACGAAATTCATTTTGATCATAAGTGACTTTGGCTAAAAATAGATCACTTCAACCCTTTTTAGTGTCCCACTGCTAGGCACGGGTCTTCAGTTTAGGCCTTAATCCACACACGCTGGCCAAGTGCGGGTTGGTGGATGTCACATGTCCTCGAATGATTAGTTCTTAGACATGCCGGTTTTCTCACGATGTTTTCCTTCACCGATATTGAGCAGCGGAGATTAAACAATTCACACAAAGATGTGTGGGCACGACCAGGATTCGAACCCGCGACCTTATTTTTCTAAGGCGAGGCCCGTACCGCTACGCCACTGCTGCTCTTCACAAATAAATAGGTACCTAACAATAATTACGAGTTGAAATAAAACTACTTTTTAACGGATTTTATCGCGGTTTATTTTAGATTTTAGATCCCGACGTTTCAAAGTCTTTTCAGACTTCATGTTCACGGGTGGACTCTGACTCTGAACATGAAGTCTGAAAAGACTTTGAAACGTCGGGATCTAAAATCTAAAATAAACCGCGATAAAATCCGTTAAAAAGTAGTTTTATTTCAATGTGTGATATTCGCGTAAATCTAAGACAATACTAAATAATTACGAGCTCATCTACGAAACACATATTATGTGTGTTAGTAGTGTGTATTAATGATCTACTGAATAATACGACAATCGTGATAACATTCCAAATTAATATCTCGTTATTGTATAATTATAATGTTTGGGACGACTCTAATTAATGTGATTAGATCTAAATTAGAGGCACCAATGATGAACCTACCTACCTAACGTTAATTACTAAGGTTAATTAGAAGTTCATAATAATCTTAGCCAAGAGGTTGTATAAAGTAACAACTCTTTAAGGTCGGCACATATGAGACGGAGGATGCGTCGCATATGGGTCGTGTATCACCTGAACAGAAAAATGGTTGAAAATACTTGCTTTTCACGCCGCACGTCGTCGGTTCGATTCCCACCCAAGACAGTCTTGTTGCATGAACATGTATTTTTGTTTTGAGTCTATTAGTATGTATTTACAAAACAAAAGTATGAGAGATATGTAGGTATAGTATTTATCAGGTATATGGCTTCCTCACGATGTTGTCTAAAACTAATCATTCAAAGACATGTATCCACCAACCCGCACTTGGCGAGCGTGTGTGGATTAAGCCTAAACTGTTTCAACTCGTAAAATAATTGAGAGAAAAGCCCGTGCCTAGGAGTGGGACTTAAATGGGTTGCAATGATATATCTTCCATTGGGATCAGATGACCATGTGTATTAATGTCCCAGAACATTATAATTATAATTATGAAAAAGCAAAAGCCCCTCAGACTAACTGCAAACTTATCTGAACAAAAAAACACGGTGGTCATTCTGTTATTTTTATTTAACTTGCCATTTACGCCGCAGACATTGATTGACGAGACGCCAAATTTTATTGTGACGTGTTCGTGACGTCACAATTGTACGCTGAGATTGCGGCAGTATAGACAAACCAGAAATTATTTGGTGTATTGTTACAAGAGAGATAATCTCTTGGTACGCAGAATTGTTTCTTTAATACAAATGTTTTGTAGTTTACAAACATTGTGTGGTTTGGGTTTCCCTGAAGTCTTGTAAGAAACATCGAAGACATATTATTTTCTGTTGAAATATCCTTTACCGTGTTAGATAATAATATACTTAAAGAAAGAAAGAAAATCATTTATTTGACAGAGACAGGATACACAGAATCAAATGATAAAAAAAACACTTGAAAACAGAAAAATAACAAGTGGAAACAGTCAAAGAGAAGAAGAAAAAAACAAAGAGACTAGTAATTCGTGTAAAACTATTTGACGGGCCGGTAGCGTGGTCGGTAAGATACTTGCTTTTCACGGCGCAGGTCGTGGGTTCGATTCCCACCCCAGACAAACATTAATGATGAACATTTGTGTTTGTGTCGAGTCTGGGTGTAAATATCTATTATAAGTATGTATTTACAAAAGAAAAGTATTATATTTATAGTATATACCAGTTATCTGGTTTCCATAACAAAAGCTCTGCTTAGCTTGCGACTAGATGACCATGTGTGTTAATGTCCCAAAATATTTATTTATTTTTATTTAGTGCGTTTAGGGTTCATGATTACAAACATTTTCATCTAAAAAGATTTGAAGCAGTTTTTTTTATTAAACTCGCATAAATTGAGCCAATCGATACGACGATAATAAAGAGTAGGAGGGACAAGGTGATGCGCCGCGGTAAAGGAAAAAATAATATGTCGCAGCGTATAACTACGTAGCCAACTGTTGCCTAAACAGAGGGTTAGGTGTCACTTCAGTCACTTGTGATAGCATAAGGCCTGTCAGTTGGCAAACTTACAAGACATCAACATCACTCAGGTTGCTGGTCTGTGATTGTCCTTGTTACAGTAGGATACAATGTCAATGAGGTCGGTTGGTTGACCACGTGGTATATGCAAACCGATTTAGTAGTCTGGTTCCATCCAAACATTTTGTGAATATTTGTGATTAGAGAGGTGCTGTAATCATTGGCAGAGATATTGATTAGCTTTCTGTGGTGTTATTTTGTGTTCCATCGAGATGCAAAGGTGATGAGGTGTATCTAGTGATCACTGCCTTACGAACTCCGAACTCACAGATAAATATAAAAACGTGTTTCTAATATACTTAGAAAAACTTTGAGAGTACCAGCGTGAAATCGGGAATTTTTAGATATTTTGTTCTTGCCCACAGCTGGATATAGACCTCTCCTAAAGCATGCCCCTGAGCATGATCCGCGGCTTTTCTCATCCAGTTCTTACCGCCCTGCTGAGATCACTCCACCTAGTCTGAGGGCATCCTACGCTGCGTTTGCCAATTCATGGCTTCCACTCAAGAACTCGTTTACCCCAGTGGTTGTCAGTTCTGCTGCAGATTTGACCGGCCCACTCCCTATTTACTATCCCGTTGGGCTATATCGAATACAACTTCTTTGTATTGGTTCGACCGTCCTCGGACGGCTCACCGAAAAAGTCTGGTAAACCAATAAAGGCCCTTCTGGCTAATTGGGTTAGGTTATGCGCAAAAAAACAAGTTCTTTGTCGAATAACTTTATTCCGTATTCGATCCTTTCGACAGACTCCAAGCGTAGCCCTTTCCTTAGCCCTATTATAGACTTGCGCTTAACCACAACTAGCAAAGATGCAGTCTACGACGGACCTCGTTTACCCTGTAAATACCGATTCACTCGTGACTTGAAGTCAGGCAGATTATAGCTATCGGCAAACATAGATACCGGCAGCGAATTCCACAAGTAATAACTTATTATACTTTGAATTTATGGACCAATCTTGCCGTGGGTGACGTTTCGGTCTTGTATAACAACCAGGCCAATGCACGTAATTAAATAAGTTCAGTTGCAGTTAAGTTTCGATCAAAACAGCCCTTTTCGTACTCACGTAATTTTGACAACCGCTGTCAGATACGCTCGCGTCAAGTTCGCGTCACGCGAGCGCTTTATCCTAGATATGACGGCTTAACAATTACAAGAATACCATTATGCACTAAGATGAAAACTTAATTGCAACTGCACCGCAACTTGATCGGCGCTTCAAGAAAATACGTGGAATAGGGCGCTGGGTAGGACGCACTGGCTGAAGACTTTTATCTTGAAACTCTGTGGAGAGGAGTTCTTATTTATCTATACCCATAGGTATTTAGTTTATCACTGAATAATATGGGTGTGTAGGTACCTCCTAGGTGGAGGTATTCTTTTTTTTTTTTTGTTTCCGCTGTGGGAATGCATTTACGCACTGTCCCGCCCCTAGGGGAAGGTGGGGGTGTGTGAGACTCGTGGCACCGAGAAGCGGTGCCCCCCCGACCGCGAAGTTGCTTTATGCAACACCGTGGACGGGGGCAATACTCACTAAACCCACAGCGCTCCGTCTTTCACCTTGGTTAACATGAACCGCAGAAACAGCCGCCACTCACAACACTATACACTCTGGGTAAGGTGCTTGGAGTTCATTAAGCCCGTTTATTGTTCGCATTGCAATATTTAACTCATTTCTAAAGAAGATAAGTACAATTGTATTATATTTCTCGCAATTGAAATAGTAAATGAGATTTTTAAAACGTAGAGTACCAACAATAAACTTGTGCTAACAATAACGATATTCAAACGGACAATGAACGTGTTTTTACATACTCGTAATTTAAGCTGTTCTGAAAAGAAATATGAAAATTCTACAATATTTTTCATATTATTACAATAATATAATTCAATAGGGATGACGACCTCGGTAGTCGAGCGGTAAAAACCATCCAATTGGGCTATGCTGTGGCCGGGAGGTCGCGGGTTCGATTCCCGCCCCGGACAATCTTTGTGTAACAACAAAGATTTGTTTCGGCAGGTTGAGGGACTACTGTCCGTGCCTCGGAGAGCATGTTAAGCCGTTGGTCCCGGTTGTTATTTAACATATTTGACAATCGTTGCATATAGTCAGCACCTTGTCTAACTTCATGATGTTTTACTTCGCCGATATTGAGCAGTAGCAATGTAACAATTCACACAAAGATGTGTGGGTACGACCAGAAATCGAACCCACGACCTGCGGCGCGAAAAGCAAGTATCTTACCGACCACGCCACCGGCCCGTCAAGAAAGCTCATGTTTAGCTACAAAAAGTTGTTAAAATACTTTAAGAAAATACTAAATGTGTTTGTAATCATGAGCACTATCGCGTGGTAAAATATTTGTCGACGAGCATAGAAGAGTGAACCACTTCTGTGGGCGTGGGTTAGAATCCCACTTCTGATAACGACGCGTCTAGAACACACGCGTACACATCTGGAGCACTATCTTCCGAATCCATCCTTTTTTTGGACGGGCCGGTGGCGTGGTCGGTAATATGCTTGCTTTTCATGCCGCAGGTCGAGGGTTCGATTGCCACACTTGTCAAACATTTGTGTGATGAACATGTATGTTTGTCTTGTGTCTGGGTGTAATTATCTATATATAAGTATGTATTTACAAAAGAAAAGTATTATATGTAGTATATTACCAGTTATCTGGTTTCCATAGTACAGGCTCTGCTTATTTTGGGATCAGATGACCGTGTGTGTTAATGTCTCACTATCATTTTTATTTTACTTAGCGGGGTTATACGGGTTATATTGAAACATCAAATTGGTTTAGCTGTAAGGATGTTATAATATCGGAATAATTAATAAATAAATAGTATTATAATTCCGAAATATAGGCAGACTTCACTTCTTTTACGATTCTTCTTTGTATAAAATTAATCAACTATAATGAATGCAGCACTAAATCACTGATTAAGTTAGATTTAAATTAAAATTCTTGCGATCCGTCCATGACGTGCAACCGGTGCAATCACTATGGCGCCTCACGGCAAAAACGCCACGCCAAGATGGCCGCCCGTCTGACGTTCCGCCAGAGTGACACATCTAGTTCCCTCTTCTTATCATTCGTTCACTCGTCTATGCGCCGACATATTTTATACTACTTACCAGTTACTCTATTCCAGAATATACTGATGATGACCTGGTAGCTCAAGCAGTTCTATTCTACATAGCAGGCTATGATACCACAGCTAACCTGATCTACTACTTCTTGTATGAAATGGCGACCAACCCTGAAGTACAAGCCAGGTTACATCTAGAACTGGATAGCTTGCCCCCTGATGAGGAGATTGGGGACTTGTATGAAGCGGTTCAAGAGCTGGAGTATTTGGAAATGTGTGTTAGTGGTAAGCAAGGATTTTATACATTCTTTACTAATATTATAAATATAAAGAAAACCCAATATTCATAAAGTTATTATAAGGTCATTATAGCTAAAATAAGTTTATGATTCGTTTGTCTTTGTCTGTCATCTTGACATTTGTACTAGTAAGAAAGAGACAAAGTCCATTTTAACTAAAGAGTCTTATAAGACTCAACAGTTATTTTATTATTTATTTCAGAGGTGTTAAGGCTGTGGCCGCTGGTGGGTTCAGCGGATAGGCGGTCAGTGACTACGTATGACTTCGGCCCCACATACCCTGGGAGTAACCAACGGCTCGTTGTAAGTAGATTACATTATATAACGTAGGAACTACACGTATTTAAACACAAACAGGAGTCTCGAAAATACCTATATATAAATTTAGGAAATGCATATAGTTTTGAGAATTTAGGCCACAATCCACATACCCTTGTCATGTTCAGGTATGCCAGTTTCTACGAGATGTTTTTCTTCACCGATATTGACTAACGCAGCGGCGATGAAACAATTCCCACAAAGATGTGCACCACCGAGAATCTAACCTGCTATCTTTTCAAAGCCGAGGCTGATACTACTGAGGCACCGCGCCTCTGGTCTTTTTCAGATACTTACCTATATATTGTTGTTCCTACTTTCCATCCTACACCCAACCCTATCCTACTAATTAAATGTGTATGTTTGTATGGATGTGTGTAAGTTTGTTACTATTTCACGCAAAAACTAGAGGACGGATTTCAGCGAAGTTTAGCACAGGGATAGATTCTAGTCTGGAATAGCACATAGGCTACTTTTTTATCCTATTTTTTGGTCTTAGTTTAAAACTAGTAGAAAAATAAGTATAATCTTTGAAATAATGAAAGAATTTTGTGAATCATAATAATAATCATTCGATAATCATTCGTAATCACGAGTGAATTGGTATACTGGGCTGGCGCGTTCCATCGTAGACTACATCATTGCTTAACATCAGGCAAGTAGTAGTCAAGCGCCAGCCTATCGAAGAATAAAAAAAGACGGGTTGCACTCCGGGAGTGCCGGCAGAAGTGAAAACTTGATTATTAACATCTTAATCTGCCTAAACGAAACAGTAGGCCCAGGCATACATTTTCGCCGCGCCGTAGAGAGGGGATAGCTGTCTACTCTCCATCCGTCTTACGCTTTTTCGATCAGGTCACGTGTCCTGACGCGAGTTTAAGATTTTATACCCATTACAGAAAAAGTGCTCAACGCCGCTAAAGAAGTTTTCACTTCAAAAAATTGAGAATCGGTCCCCAAATAGGGGAGAAATCGCTGTACCTAAATAAAAGTATTGTTAAAATGTTAAAATAGTAGTAGGTAGTTATTGCATGACATTTATTAGTTCTTGCGCATATTTTAGTGCATGCTGTGCTCTTCCATAAGTAATGTTGCACTTAGATATTAAGACAATAATCGTATATTAAGTCATTGTAAAAGTGTACACATTGTTGAGGAGCCAAATAAATAAATATATACAAAAAGAAATACATAAAGTAGAACATATAACCTCAAACTTTTTTGGAAGTCTGTTTAAAAAGTAAGTAGGTACAAATATAACTTCATTTTCTCATGATAATAGATAATTCGGCGTGCGTCGTAAAGCTTCCTTTATTCTCGTTAATAGGTCGTTTACAAAATGGAAGTGAAACCTTGGGAAATTAATAATTGCGCGTTCTGATGCCCCAATTTCGATAGCTGAAATGGGTTTCATGGTTTTTCGTGGAGATTATGTTTTGTTTTATTCATTTACATGTAAGTACGTAGGTTTGTTTTGGAGAATAATAATATCAAAATAATAATAAAAAAAAAAGAATTTGGAAAGATTTAAATTTTAGCCTCAAGCATCGCCGTCTTTCGGTCTTTTACCGGATACACTTCGGAGAGTGTGCGTTGGAATTACACAATCTTATTCCCCCATCCCCGTTCTTCCATCGGACAAGTAGAGGTACGGCTATGCGCCACCGTTATATGGTGGAAATTCCACGGGCACATTTTATTGTGCGAACTGCCAAGTTGTGGAATTCATTACCGGCATCTCTATTTCCCGATAGCTATAATCTACCTGTCTTCAAGTCACGAGTGAATCGGTATTTATTTGGTAAGCGCGTTCCATCGTAGACTGCAACATTGCTTCACATCAGGCAAGTTGTGGTCAAGCGCAAACCTATTATGAATAAAAAAAGAAACTCAAGAGTGGCCAGGAACGAGGAAAGGTGGAAGGTAGAAGAATGAATGAATTAGACGGGCCGGTGGCGTGGTCGGTAAGATACTTGCTTTTCCACCCACCCGAGACAAACATTTGTGACGAACATTTGTGTTTGTGTCGAGTCTGGGTGTAAATATCTATTATAAGTATATATTTACAAAAAAAAAGTATTATATGTATAGTATATACCAGTTATCTGGTTTCCATAACACAAGCTCTGCTTAGCTTGGGACCAGATGACCGTGTGTGTTAATGTCCCAGAATATTTATTTTATTTATTTTATTTAGTTACTGCTAATATTTTATTGTTACTTTTCGTGTTAAGTTTATTGTTATAATGAAAGGTAAAACTTTACATAGTGGAAAGAGGAATCTCGTGTTAAAGTGTTGGACTATTATGGAAACGAAAAACGGAACAAACTGTTGTCTTTACCTGTTGATCAGGCAGTAAAAAGACAGGTTCTATTGGAACAAAAAAATAACAGAGACAAATTGCGGATAGAAACTTGTTGTGATATTTTTTTGTGCACAGTACACCATACGTTTGTGACCTCACCGCCGCGCCCCAGGTCTTAACTTATTGCGCACTGGTAGTACCTAGTGTTAATTCATTTTTGCAGCATACGTTCTTTTCAAAATCAAATTCACGTATTAGTTAAAAAACATTCTGTAAAACGTCATTCTATTCAAAAGGTATCTAAGTAGAAAACTTCACGTGGCTTAACTTTTCAAACCCGTGACCACGAATTCAGTCAAAGTATGCTAATGAACAGGTATTACGTTTGTAAGACTAGATTAGCTGAGCTGAACACGGTTTGTAACTCCAATTAGAGAGTCTGTGGATTGGTGAGTGTCAGATCACTGGAAATAGTGGAATTAAAGTTAAACTCTCAGTACGGGTGTGTGGTTTTGAATTGAAATTAATCTATTAATTAAGTAAGTATGTGTAGTATATTTATTTACAAAAGAAAAGTATTTTATGTATAGTATACTAGCTTTCCGCCCGCGGCTTCGCCCGCGTGTATGTCGGTTATCGCGCCAAAACATTACCTTCTTTTTGCGCAGTCCGATAAAAACTATCCTATGTCCTTTCTCGGGTCTCAAACTACCTCCATACCCAATTTCATCCAAATCGGTTCAGTAGTTTTTGCGTGAAAGCGTAACAAACAAACTTACATTCGCATTTATAATATTATAATATAGATAGTATATAGTATAGTATATACCAGTTATCTGGTTTCCATAACACAAGCTCTGCTTAGCTCGGGACCAGATGACCATGTGTGTAAAAAAAGTATGAGTAGATATAAAGCGATGGCGAAGAGTCCTTATACCCCGATTACCATCGGCTTCCGTTTAGGAATCGGTCAATATAATTAGAGTTCTTAGGTTAGGTGGTTCTTTTTTATCCTATAATAGGCTTGCACTCGACCACAACTTGCCTGTGGTCAAGCAATGACACATGACAAACTTATAATAACCCTCTTTATCGTCGGGGCACAAATAATATAAGTATCTACCTTAGGGCGACCCAATAATTCTCGTGATTTCATTTCTTTTCACATGAAAAATCATGAAGATCCTGAAAATTTTGTCAAAATTTTAATATTTAGAGGTCGCTCCAATTTTTTTTAAGTTTTCAAATCGAGTAGGTACTTTATATCTGTTTGAGCAACTTCTAAACATGAATATTATCGAACTTAATATTTTTTCCTTATTAAAAATTGTTCATTATTTTTTTTTGTTTCTCGTGCTTTAATTTCATTCTTTAGCATGTCAAATTTAAGGAAAAATCGATGAGGATTTTGGAAATTTAAAAAAATTGTGAGCGCCTTTTAAATGTTTTTTTTGAGCCATCCTTTGTAGTATAGTAAACTAACATATTTTCACACGAGACTTGAATAAAGTTCTATATTATTAACGATTTTTTTGTAATATATGGCGAACAAAGCAACACGTGCAGTCAAACGATCATAATATATAAGTTAAAATATTAACAAAAAAACCGACTTCATGGATGCCATTCTCAGAACTAAACCAAACTGAATTGGGACCACACGGGAAGCATGAGCTTTCAATTAAAAAAAATATCAAAATCGGATCACCCATTCGAAAGTTCTGAGGTAACAAACATAAAAAAACATACAGTCGCATTGATAACCTCCTCCTTTTAGAAGTCGGTTAAAACAAATCTCTACTACCTAATATATTGTGAATGGTTAATTACAAAAGAAGTACATACATATGTCTAAACAGAAATATTTGAAAGTGTTTCTCAATTCAAAACGTCTATTTGTGTTCAAGGCTCCAGCGGGCATCCACGTATGGCTACCAATATACTCCGTGCATCGCGATGAGCAGTACTGGCCGGAGCCGAACGTCTGTGAACCGGAACGATTCTCGAAGGAACGGAAGTCGAACATTGTTCCGTACACATATTTACCTTTTGGTACTGGACCGAGACATTGTATTGGTAAGTATGATTTAGGTACAGTCGAGTTCGTAAATATAATATAGGCGTTCCCAACGACTCCAAAATAATGTTATTATGTACTTTAGGGTATACAGATAAATGTTTGAACAGATTAAGCAAGCAAAAATAATATATAAATATTTCATTCGAGCAAGCCTTCGTAGAAGGTTTACTGAGTTTTCAGGTTAGCAACATAATTATAAGCTAAAAGTACCTATTTGTTCGTAGAGCCGAGAACAAAATTAAATGAGTTACAGGCAAAATAACTGAACTAATGAACGAACTCCAAACATTGTGCGTATGCGTTCCTCGGGCGTACGAACAACTCAACACGCTAACATTAAATAACAATCTCTAACTTTTGAGACTAGTTGTTACTAATTGAGTGCTCAATAACAGATAACAAAAATAACTTTTGACAACAATCGGGCACGACATATCTCCTGTAACTTTTGCAGGCAACGGACGTGTCGCTATGGAAGATGAACTGATTATAGCAACAGCACGTTTTTTTCGTTTTGACGCATTGTTGTGGTAACATTATCTAACAATGTTATTGATTGTTAGAGCAACATTGACTAACACTGCTACATTTACTAACAATGAATAACTTATTGCTATCGAGTGTTGCTTAGCATGCCGCGACACGAGTCTTTCATAGACTCGAGGTATGCACAATGTGGAGAGGATTACCAAGCTATTTATTAGTATTAAAGTATAGTATTATAATATTATCTGTGGTGTTAAAATTTATAATTTTTTTTTTGTTTCAGGGTCCCGCTTCGCAACGTTAGCAGCCAAAGTGTTTCTAGTAAAATTCCTCCGAGCATACAGAACCCGAGCGTATAACAACACCTCCCGACTCTGCCCACGGGCGTTTATACTTAGGCCTGCTGATGGATACAAACTTGTCGTAGAATCTAGAGCGAAATAAAGTGTTATACGTAGCAGCTGATTCTTTTATAATAAATGACCGAAAGTATAAATAAAAAAAAATAAAGATGTTTAGAAATATTGTTACTTAATAGTGTTTGTCTATTTCTTTTTTGAAAAGAAGGTCATGGACACATGCATTCTCCCCGTCTTAACCTACGGTGCGCAAACTTGGTCATTGACGCAGATTCAGATGCGATGAAAATTCAGATTCTGATTCTTGATGTTCAAAATCAAGATTGCCAACGGGCGATGGAGCGCAGCATCTTAGGTTTCAAACTAACGGACAGAGTACGTAACACCGAGCTGCGCTCAAAAACACAAATCGCTGAAGTAGCTCGGAAAGCCTCTAAATTGAAGTGAGCTGTGGGCAAAGATAGCCACAGACTGGCATCCAGACCCAAGGAGGAGGCGTCGCGGTAGACCGAGACAGAGATGGCGGGACGAAATCGATAAATTGTTGGATAATTGGATGGAGGTGGCACAAGACCGCGACGCCTGGAAGGTGTTAGGGGAGGCCTTTACCCAGCAGTGGAATGATCCGGGCTAGTAATAATAATAATAATATGTGTTACTGGCTGTTTCAATCGATGACAAAGTTTAAAGTTTCATACAAATTGAAAATTGGGACGAGTTGCAGCATAAAAATATAATTTATTTTGATATGCCGCAAGTCGTCCCAAATGGCCCATCCGACGACATAGGACGAGTTGATGCATTACCCTTATTTCAGTATTTTCTTATCATTTTCTACCTTAAGGCCCTATCAACTTATCTTGCAAGCGGTTTGGATCCGGCTACGGGGCGGAGCGGTTTCGCAACGAATGCGTTGCGGGCACCCAATGAACACGCTATTTCGCAGCGAATTCGTTGCGGATGCGCAATGAGAATCGTGAAGTGACTAGTAGGGTGACATCCGCGTTGCGTATTTACCGATCCCGATGATGCGATTACTTTCGCGATCGCCTGCGACCGCGAAATTCCATCCGCTGCTAGAGTAGGTAGGGACAACCAAAATAGTAGCAGTAGCACACAACACATGCCGAGATATCGCCGCGATCCTCCCAGACAGGCCCTCCAGACGAGTACGGTTCCAGTCAGGATCGAACCAAGCGATCACGAAATAAGTTGACAGACCCTGTGCCGAGGTTCGTTCGACGAGGGGCCGTGCCGACAACTGCCGTGAGGGATCACGGCAGTTGTCTTATTACTTGATCGGTTCGACCGTCCTCGGGCGGCTCGCCGAAAAAGTCCGGTGAACCAATAAAGGCCTTTCCGACCAATTGGGTTAGGTCATCAACGAATTCCCTGCGCATACGCGGCGTGTTCGTTGCGCGTCCGCAACGTCCGTAGCGAGCAGCCACTCACAAGTATAAAGCTTTTACAGACATGCACTGCCGTACTTAAACTAGAAAAGGCTTAAAAGCTTCCAATATAGAGCCTCATTCCTGCCCCCTCACGCGAAATCATTCATAATCACGAGTGAATCGGTAGGTATATTAGGCAAGCGTGTCTCATCGTAGACCACATCATTCCTTAACATCAATTTGTAGTCAAGCGCAAGCTAATTAAAGAAAAAAAAGAAAATATTACATACCTACGGTATGTTTCCGCTGTGGTTTTCCGCATTTATTGAATAGAAATGCTATACGCGAACACAACAGCCGTAGCTAATAATATTGGCAATATTAAATCCACTAAAATTCCTGAACTATTCGCCGTTAATAATAGTTGAATTATTTCATCCTAACACAACTGTTGTTTCGTGCAATTGAAATTGAAAATGGTTTTCCAGTACGCGAGCACAATTTAATTTTGCATTTGGACGATAATAATATTGTATCTACCTCTTGAACCATTTCATAGATTAATTATCTGTTATAACTACCTTGGTAGTCAAGTTGTAAGCGTGTTCGGTTATTAACAGCGTGCTCTGGGTTCAATTCCCAGGTTAAGCAAAAAGATTTTTCTTTTATTTAGAAAATCACTTCAACCCTTTTTAGTGTTCCACTGCTGGACACGGGTCTTCTTTCAACTATCTTAGGAAAGAAGAGAGTTTAGACCTTAACCCACACCTGCTAGTCAAGTGCGGGTTGGTGGATGTCACATGTCCTCGAATGGTTAGTTCCTAGACATACTCAATATCCGTGAAGGAAAACACCGTGAGGAAACCGGCATGTCTAAGAATGTTTACTTTCACCTACCCGCACTTGACCAGCGTCTGTGGCCTAAACACTTTCAACTCGTAAGAATTTAGGTCTCTCTAGACTTTACGCCAAATAAAAACATGACCCCCAGGACATTGTATTGTAATTAAGCCGTCAGCGTCAGTAGGATTATTAGAAAATGTTAGACATTATTTTTTGCTTTATTATTGAAATGAAACAATTTAATACATAACGTACCTATAAAATGGAGTGGGAGAACGCTACATCATACCTCTGTATAAAACTTAGGTACGCATAGGTGTGACTGCGCCCTCAGTCGATTACGGTTCCGGTCAGTACCGGACCGCGCGAACGCGAAATGCCCCCCGATCCCCTAAAAAACTAGTGTCGGCAACGTCCTGAGCCGGCTGAGCGGAGGTTCGTCCCCACAAAGGGAGCCCTCATGGCAGTTGCCACAGTACTTGATCGGTTCGGCCGTCCTCGGACGGCTCACCGAAAAAGTCCGGTGAACCAATAGTGGCCCTTCAGGGTAATTGGGTTAGGCCATCAGCAAAAAAAAACAAAAAAGAAAGCTACATCATACCTCTGTATATAACTTAGGTACGCATAGGTGTGACTGCATTCGAAATTTCTCTTGGACGTATCGATCACAGACTACTAAGAGAACCTAGCGGTATCGATGTAATCCGCTCACACAAAAGACAAGAAAAATACGTGTTCAATATTTTAAATTTAGAGTGACGGACAATACAAAAAAAGATGTCGTCATCCCTGTTACATAGATAATGCAATGTAAGGTGCCAGCGGTAAATCCACGCTGCGGTAAATCCACGCTGGATCTGTCGGTACTGCCCATGGAAAAAAAATAACTTGTGTACTACCTACAATAGCATAGTATTATATTATCTGTGGTGCTACCTAATAGAGCCTTCCATCAGATTTTTAATTAAACTGCAAACTTTCGTGATTTGGCACCATAGATTTAGGAGGAGGCACAAGCTACAAAACAAACGTAATATTTTAGCGCGAAATCAAAATATAAACAAAAAAAACTTATGTTTAGTGTTGGCTCCAATCACAGATAATGCATTGCGTAATCATTAAGTGATTATTACCGATTATTTATTTTGAAATAGAGTCAATAATTTATGCATGGGGTCAACAAAGTACATCTCTAGTCAGACGAGATATGGACACAGATAATATATTACTGTTATGGAGATGGTGCCCGGGATTTGTTTATTCGATTCTTCAGCTCGATTTGAGGTTGCATACATTACTGACTTTATTTCAAAATAAATAATCGGTAATAATCACATATTGATTACGCAGTTCATTATCTGTGATTGGAACACAACACTAAACATAAGTTTTTTTTTTGTTTATATTTTGATTTCGCGCTAAAATATTACGTTTGTTTTGTAGCTTGTGCCAAATCACGACTATGTAAAAACGCATTATTATTACAAATCCTGAGTCCTTCTTAGCACACGTATCAAGTATTTTCCTGTAAATCAGTGTGCTTGCTAATACCATGAAAACTATCACAAATGCAACGCGCGCGGTAACCAAGAGGCCTTTCCGGGTCTCTATTGAAGGTAACATTGGCTCTGGAAAGTCTACCTGCATCAAGTTCTTCGATAAGTTTCCTAATGTTGAGAAACATGGAGTAAGTATTACTGTGCTCACTTTGATGTTTATCTATTTTCTAGTATTTCTAGTATCTTCGTATTTATATGGTCAGTATACCTTTTAGGCCATATATAGGGTAACTAAATGTTCTGACTTGTACAATGCCCCTCCTAATATCTTAGAGGTCAACTAAGTCCTAATGCAATTCTATTATAATGTTTAAATTTCTAGGAACCTTTACATGAATGGCGCAATGTGAATGGTCACAACCTCCTTGGTTTACTCTACAGTGACCTTAAAAAGTGGTCCTTCTCATTTGAACATTATGTACTTCTAACGAGGCTGAAAATACAAACCAGTCCACCAAGTAACCCAGATATTAGTGTCAAAATGTTTGAAAGGTAAGTTATAGTTTTTCAGAAAACGATAACACTAGATGTGTTAGTTGCACCACGGCCTAGGACTCTTTAACTCCACCCTTAAGATGACCCACTGACCAACTCTTTCTTAACGTCAGCCAACGGGTTTGAGTTTGAGTAGCTAAATGGACATAGCCGCAATATTGAAGGGTCCCACAAAATGGCACTCAGGCAATGCTTTACTACTCAAAGCACAAATCCACAATAGCTTGCACATAGTGTATTGCTTCAACACAGAAATGAGTTCAGTACAGACACTCCTAACCACTGTTCTACTGTGTAGAAACAGACTCTCCAAAAAAGGGTAAATGAAGGTTAAAAAAGTAAATGACAACTCGTGAATTCTTCCATTTTGTATGAAGCGGCATGTGTAACATAACTACAAAATACGATAGCCCACTTCGATGTGCTTGTGGTGGCACTGGTGGCACTATGACTTCTGCAAGAGAAGAAAATTATGCAGCTTTCACTTAACTTCCCTGCAGCTTACCTAAAAGTGCTTCTTCGAGATTACTACTTGTCTGTTACAGTCATAAGGGCCATGATGATAAATTTCCTTTCTAAACCATGCAGGAAAAGTACTTTTAAATGCTATGTTATTTTACAGGTCAGTTCAGAACACAAGACACTGTTTTGTAGAAAATGCTAGAAAACAAAACTCACTTGAAGACGCAGAGTACCAAACCTTAGTGTCGTGGTTTGATCTTACTGAAAAATGCCTTGATGTTAGCTTAGATCTTATAGGTATGTATATTTCAACCAAAGTAATCAGCATAACCCACCTGAATAGTAATTTGAAATCCTTCAGAAGTGCAGAACTTTGTTGGGGTGAACATGTTATTCAGTTAGGGTTGCCATCTATCTGCTGGACCCTCCCAGAATTGTGAAGTGTCCGAGCAAGGCTTCATATGTAGACCGGGCTTAAAAATTTCATGTCTTGTGTCACTTCGGTAAACCCACAAACTGACTCCTTAAGTTCGCCCTCTCATCGCAGTTGCCAATTTTTTTTTACACTGTTTAAGAAAACCTTGTCATGTCCAGGTTCTGGGCTTTGAGACATGTCCGGGATTTCCACACATCTTGTTGCCAAATTTTAGAAATGGCGATGGTATCTTGAGTGGTTAGTTTTATTGATATTTACCCATTTTTTTTTTTAGTATACTTACGCACAACACCTGAAGTAGTCTGGGAGAGGATGATGAAACGGGGTAGATCTGAGGAATCTGAAGTGCCTTTAGATTATCTAAAAGATGTAAGTTACATAGAATTGTATTTTGAAATATTGTTTATGAATGTGCTGCATACCTACACCTACTGGCTATACAGGCATGAGCACTACTTTGGAAGAGGGCCTAGCCAGAATTTAGTGTATTTATGTAGAAGGGGAGGTGGGACCAACAAATCCCCTATCCTCTTTTTACTTGCATGCCTTGAAAATGACTTTAAAGTAAAAGAGATTAAGTTTACCCATTGCATGCACGCATTCAATAGATACCCTTAGAGATAATAATGACTAAATGAAATATTAATTTCTAGGTGCACGAATCATATGAACGCTGGTTAAGTTCACCAGATGTAGGTTGTGAAGTGTTGACAATTGACGCCGACAGGGACCTTGCGAGTGTCACAGAAGACTTGCAGAGATATACATATAAGATTCTCGGTGGAAACCATACTAATTGACTTCCATGTTCTTGGATTTTAACTTTAATTATGAAGATTCTATATTGTATGTTACAGTTGTGTAATTTTTGACTTAATCTTATAATTTTAATGGAACTCAAATAAAATGCTTATACGGGTATAACATTTTAAGCTATTTTTTGTTAATCGAATACTGAAACGTCAACACACTTATTGCCAATATGGCACAAAATAAAGCGACATAGTTACATATTTTTATGTAGCTATTAAATAAATTAAGGGAACATAATTAATTGAATAAAAATAATGTTACAAAGGTATGAATTAATTAGGTATTGTAACAAAATTATTTTGATATTTGAATTATACCTACCTATTTATTATTGTTCAATGAACAGCCTGTAACTGTCCTCCTTTCCTTCGGAGCACTGACAAAATATGTAATGAAATGACATTGGATAAAATGGGAAGTTTTATTTTAGACATTTGGGGTTTTTTACAATTTGGATCTAGACTAAGCCAATACGTTGAGTTATTTTATGTTATTGAAGGCAATAAGGCCAGCGCCTTTACCGTTTTTACTAACGCTTTTCTTTTAAGCCTTTTCCTTGTTGGAGATGGGTTTAGAAGCCCAGACGCTAGTTCATTGGGGTGGAGACAAGTGCTCCAGACGTACAGACATGTAACTGTTAATTACTGCTAGGACTGTTATTATGATCACAGATAGTTTATTTTAAAAATAAAACATCATATTCAAATCAACTGTGTTATTTATTTATCACAAAAACAATATAATTTAATATCTCTAATAACTGAGGCCTATTTTTAGCAGACTGTCAATCAAATACAAATAGTTATGCAGTGTGTGTTTATTGTCGTAAATATGATGCTCTACTGTACACGTTTGAATAATAAAATCAAGCCTTAATAGCAATAGCTAACCAGCATACATATTGTTTTATTTCGTTATAATTTATATTAAAATTATTACATATATTACTGACATTGTATTGTGTAAAGTTCTGCTACAAAATAGGTCTCGGTTGCAATTTACACTAACGGAACAATAATTGTTTAACGGTATAGATGGTCAGCTCTGATGTTTGAAGCAATTTCGCTTTCCCATTTGTCGCCGTTCGAGAGTAGCTTCTCCTTGTTATACAGAAGTTCTTCGTGAGTTTCTGTCGAGAACTCGAAGTTCGGACCTTCTACTATAGCATCGACTGGGCACGCTTCCTGTAATATTAATAATTCGAAATTGTATTCAACACTGTTACACAGTAAACCACCTTCAGCGTTGACCAACTGAGCAGCGGCACGGGCCTCGCCTTCGAAAAATAAGGTCGTGGGTTCGTATCCTGGTCGTACCCACACATCTTTGTGAGAACTATTTCACCTCCGCTGCTCATGATCGGTGAAGAAAAACATCGTGAAGAAACAGGCATGTCTAAAAACTAATCATTTGAGGACATGTGGCATCCACCCACCCGCACTTGGCCAGCGTGTGTGGATTTAGGCCTAAACTCTCTTAACTCATCCGACAGTTGAGAGAAGATGCGTGCCTAGCAGTGGGACACTATAAAGGGTTGAACTGAAACCACCTTCCACCTTGCAAAGTAGCAAAAAGCTAATTAAACTCACAAGTCGGTTGACATTTATAAAGACAACCGTTCCGTATTAGTCTGTGGCGAGCAACTCTCAATAGGTAGAGTTTTAAATATTGAATTATAGCAGCCAGTGGTAAACAGGCAATTCAGGAGGAGAGATTTTAAATAGTTGTAGCAAGGTTCACCAGTAAGTGGTGGTGGAAGGGAATATACCTTTTTGAGTGATGTTGCTTACCTGACAGAACCCACAGTAGATGCATTTGGTCATATCAATATCATAGCGAGTGGTACGCCGTGATCCATCTTTGCGCTCTTCAGCTTCGATTGTAATAGCCTGAAATAAAATCATACTATTGAAAAGAAGGTAAATAATATCAGATATTAAATTTTTTTTTCAATCTCTTTCATTTGATACCCTTATTGTAGGGATTGTTATGAAAACGATGAGTCGCTCTTTTGTCCCGTCCGCCATATTGGATTCAAAATTAACTTCATCGCATTAAAAAAAACAAATATTTTTTATTTTGATGTCATAATACATAAAAAAATATTTTTGAAACTCATTGTACGGTCACCAGCGCGTCGCCGTATCAGCTGTGCGTTCGCTAGGTACCTAAGTATGTATACGGGCTACTGACCGCTAATTTTACGCCGCGTGCTTTCATCAGCAGCAGAGTGGCATTTGTAGCTACGGTGGCGGAATGGTATCAGCCTCGCCTTTGAAATATACGGTCGTGAGTTCGATCCCGGTCGTGCCCACACATCTTTGTGTGAATTGTTTCATCACCACTGTTCAATATCGGTGAAGGAAAAGATCATAAGGAAACTGGCATGTCTACTAATCATTCGAGGACATGTGACATCCACCAACCCGCACTTGGCCTGCGTGTGTGGATTAAGGCCAAAATACTCTCAACTTGTTAGACAGTTGAGAGAAGATCAGTATCCAGCAGATGGGTTGACGTGTGCTTTCATCAATATTATTACGAGTAGATCATACTAAGTTGTTGTAGTCAAAGTAGGGAGCTATTAATAGTGTTACTAAGCACAAAACTCAAGAACGACTGAACCGATTTGCTAATTGTTTTTTAGAATATACCTTGAAGTAAGAGGATGGTTCTTATGAAGAAAAAATTAAAAAAAAAACTCATTCGAAACGGCTAGACTGATATTTAAGAAACTTCACTATTTAAGGAACCTGTAGGTGGCACTCTTTTACCAGGCAGGACAACGTCTGCGGGGTCCTCTAGTTACTAATACAAAACTACATAAAAACTAAGTTAAAACCTCTAAGTGAACTCCTACACTTTGATCATTTACCTGTGCAGGGCAGATAGCTTCACACAGTTTGCATGCAATGCACCTCTCCTCCCCAGACGGGTAGCGCCGTAGAGCATGCTCCCCTCTGAACCGAGGTGACAGAGGCCCCTTCTCAAATGGATAGTTGATTGTTGCTGGTTCCTGGAATAATGCAACAGTTTCTCAGTAAAAATATCTTTATATTTTCCTACATCATTAACAATAATAATAATAACATAGTGGGACATTAACACACAGGGCCATCTGATCCCAATATAAGCAGAGCCTGTACTATGGAAACCAAATAACTGGTACAGGTAGAGGTACTACATATAGTACTTTTCTTTTGTAAATACATACTACTACACCCAGACTCAAGACAAACTGACGTGTTCATCACACAAATGTTTGACTTGGGTGGGAATCAAACCTGCGATTCACCCATTAAGTCACTGCTGGACATAGACCTCTCCTAAAGCACTACACTGAGCATGATCTGCAGCTTTCCTTATCCAGCCGTCACTTTATTTAGTCTGAAGGCATCCTACACTACGTCTGCTAATCATGGTCTCCCCTCATGAACTCTTTTACACCAGCAGTTGTCAGTTCTTCGGGAGATATGACTATAACATGTCAAATTTATATCACCACTATTTCGCAGAAGGCACTCTGACTGGCTGGATGAGAGATTCTCTGCAAGTCTGTTAAGAGCTGGATGATTGTAATTAGGTGATCCAATTCAAGAAATTCCAAAGTACATTTTATACAGTTCTGAGTTAGCAACACTGATAATGTTTATATATTTCATTAGAAACTTCTGTTACATTCTATCGTTTTGATTATTTCAATAAATAAAAGTACTAGATTATTTTTAATATAGTGTGTTTTAACCAACCCACATTACTTCAGGAGATACTGAAAAGATTAAATTATTACTATCTCATTTGCCACTTTCTTAATGATTTCTTGAATGGGATTACCCTATTGGGGGTTGTGCTGACTAGTATATTTTTAGAGAGGTCTATGTATAGCAGTGGACAAAAGTAGGCTGTTGATACACCTAAAAAAACTCCAGCTCTAGCAAAATGGTCTATGCGCCCTGGGCACAGTGATCCAACAAAGTTGTGATGTGTTTTTCAGTGATTGTTAAAGTAGTGAACATTTTCATAACAAAGACCTTTGGACACTTAGCTACATCAATGCAATCACCAATAGACAAAATTACCCGATAATGAAATGTAAGACAGTGTTGTAACTAAACTTACTTTGAAAATATGAGCCAGTGTTACAGCAAAACCTCGTGCAAGTTCAGTCCAAAACAATGTCTGTGCAGCTCTGTCTGTCATACCTTTAAATGACATGTCAGGATCTTCGGCGTTTACGTATTTGTAGCCGGGAAATTGTGGGGGGTAAACATGCTCCACCTTCTCGCCCTGAGCTGGCGTACTGTACTGAACACAGCGCACCAAACCATTTGCACTTGCAGCGCGAACTAAAACATAAAAAAAGGATTTGTATAACCTTTATCTCATATTTTTAACAAATGTACATACTGGCTTTTTAATATATTTGCGTTTGATTGTAAAGCTAAAAATAGTCGTATCAGCTGGTAAATACGAGAATAGGTTAAGTATAAACAAGTTGCGTAACGCTTCTAGTAATTGTTTGAAAATAAATTTGATAGGAACACAGAGGTATTGACAGAAGCCTACCTCGCGAAGAAACCGAAAATATTTTAGCTAAAGACATTTTAAAGGAATAAATTGTACTTTTCGTTAGCTTTCTCAGCCAGACAGAAAATGTCAAAATTAAATCAAACAATTCATTCAAACAATCAACGTCAACAAAGAACGTCAATTAATTAGTCGATTTCTTGCAGTCAAAAATTGTCACTTGATACCGATTTTATCATCAAACAATATAAAATCGAAACTGCCAAATACCGATGTTTTTTGACGTTTGGTTTAAAACAAGTAACCCACACGTCACACGTCATTTCACGTCAAAACACAGATAGAAGTGACGTGACGTTTACATTACAATTCGTAATTTATATGTCGGCTCTTTAATTTCAAGAAATATCGCCACGCAGAATGGGAGATGCACCGCCTTCTGACGCCGAGTCAACCAAACCAAGCCCTGGAGTCGAGATCCAGCCAGAACAGGTGATCCACTAGACTTTTGTTTTTTGCCAATAGGTTTTTATTTGTTACTACACCTGCTTACTACGCTTGTTACCAGAACCGGCGACCGTTCGGGGGTCTGGAGTTCCAAGTTTCCGAAGTAGTGGGTCGCCTAGAAGCCGGAGTCAACGCCCAAGATGCGCACGACGAAGAAAAAAAGCGAGAACCGCGGAAAATTAGCGCTAGCTTCTTCGAGCCTGAAGAGACGTCGATGGATGATATACTGAAAATTTTAGAGGAGTTAGTGCTAAAGACGGACCCTAGTTGTGAGAGTTTGGAGCCTCCGCTGTTACCTACTGACGCTGTGACGAGGGCGGCGATACTGTCGCACAGTATTTCTGCGTTGTTTGGGCGGTTGGAACGTACTCACGCTGCTCGACTTGGCGCTCACATAGCCAGTGAGACTACACGCTGGATGGCTCATATGTTCAGGTAAGGAATAGTTTTAATAGATACCTAGACATTATTAACAGACTATTGCAGAACTTGCCAAGACCGTGGAGGTGTTTTAATGTTGCGTTTTAATCTTTATCAGCAAATAATCTTTTTATAGCAGGTTATATTATTCTTTGATAGCTATATTAGTATCTAACTACAGTTTGTATGCAAAAGAGAATGTCCTTACTAATATTATAAACATAAAAGTAACTCTGTTTATTACCCTTCATACCAAATAAATATATTTAATACTTAACAGATTTGAATGCGATTTGATTTGGAGATAGTTTGAGACTTGAGAAGCGACATAGGATAGTTTTTATCAAACTACATAAAGATGTTAATGGTTTTGTGTGGTAACTAAGATACACATGTTTAGAGTTGGAAGCAGAAAACTTGTAAATTATGGAGCTACATAGGGTTTGCCCTGTGATGAGTGGAGGCAAGTGCACATAATTTTTTTTATAAAACAGATACAGTAGAAAGTAGGCTACAAAGATAATATAAGATTTAGCAAACAAGAAATCTATACTAATATTATAAAGCTGAAGAGCTTGTTTGAACGCGCTAATCTCAGAAACTAACGGTCTGATTTGAAAAATTGTTACACTGTTAGATATCCCATTTATTAAGGAAGACTATAGGCTACTTTTTATCCCACTGCTGGGCATGATATGTACCAGATAAATGGCCTTAAAGTTGTTCTATGGTCTAGTAACAAATATTTAAAAAACCTACATAAATTATGGTGAAGGAAGCCTAGAAATATCACCAAAATAAATCAACATTATTATCTATCAACAACTCTGTCTTGTTAACATGGAAATCATTTTAACAAAACTTTTATCTCTAATCTTGTTTTAGTTAATATCTGATTTGTAATATTTGTTACTAACATGGAGGGTAGACGTAAGGAGGACTATCTCTGTGTATAAAAAAGTGTCTCGTTTACCTCGTGAGAGCCAACCGAGAGCGAGCATGTACACACTCGTTCATTTAGTTGCTCGCTGACGGTATTTATGAACGCATGTGTTTCACTATGTAGTCTAATGAACGAGAATTACAGTTTTTACATAGTAATCATCCACCGTCTTCTTTTTCTCCATTGTTTAAGATTTTTTTTTATAGTAAATGTTTAAAAAATTATAATAGCTATTATCGGCACAAAGATTTTTTTTTTTTTTTATTCTATAATAGGTTTGCGCTTGACCACAACTTGCCTGATCTGAAGCAATGTTGCAGTCTACGATGGAACGCGCCTGCCTAATAAATACCGATTCACTCGTGACTTGAAGACAGGTAGATTATAGCTACGCCAGGAGCCTGCGATTAACAACACGCTCCATGCTCTTACAGAGTATGGAGGTGACCGAAATAGGCCTATAGTTGGCAGGATCGGCACGACTGCCTTTTTTGGGCACGGGCTGCACGTTAGCAAGCTTCCAAGATGTCGGCACTTGACCAGTCCTTAGAGATAGCCTAAAGAGGCGTGTCAATACAGGAGACAACTCAGGCGCACAAGTCCTCAACACTATGGCTGGAATACCATCAGGTCCACTGGCTTTGTTCACGTCAAGATTGCGTAGCGTATTGCGAACCTCCGTTTGGCGTATGCGAATTTCCGACATATGAGTCGTACTGCCAAGTGTAGCAGGAGGTACCGCGCTACCAGCATCTAGACTTGAAGCCTCTGCAAATAAAGAAGCAAACAAATTTGCTTTATCCTCAGCAGTGTGAGCCAGTGTTCCATCAGGTTTCTGTAGTGGAGGCAGTGAGGGGCGGCAGAAGTTCGCCTCGACCGATTTAGCTACGGACCAAAACGCTTTACTACCCGCTGGATACGAAGCAAGTTTGTTCCCTATACGGCTAATATGGTCAAAGCGAGCCCTCTGCATCACTTTTTTGCAGGACTTGGCAGCCCTGTTGAAGGCTCTCTTCTTTTTGCGTATGTCCCTGGCATTGTGGTGTCGAGCATCAACCCAAGCTAGATAGGCCACATGTTTTTGCATCTCTGCGCGTCTACATTGTGGCCCAAACCATGGGCGAGCTTGGCTTGACTGCGGTACGTCCGAGTATGGTATGAAATACTCCATAGCCTGACGCAGCACATCAGTCACGGCTTCTGCACAGATAGAGGGATCACCAGAAGAGAAGCATACGGGCTGCCACGGATAAGATGCAAAGAAGGACCGCATCTCATCCCAGTCTGCTGACTTGTACCGCCACATTCGCCGATTTCCCCTAGGGCTGGGGTCTGGCGGGGAGTAGACGGAAACTGATTTGACCAGACAGTGGTCTGATTTACCCAGAGGTGAAGAGATTGATACTGAGTAACTGTCTGGATCAGTCGTCAGCAGAAGGTCCAAGCAATAGGGTGTGTGCGAGTCAACATCTGGTACCCGTGTGGCACCACGGACTAGCTGGGTGAGATTCAATGCCAAGGCCAGCTTCCGCGTTTCTCTACCTGCATGGTCAGTGTCTAGGTAGGGGAAGAGCCACTCTTGATGGTGAGCATTGAAATCACTCAGCAGAACCAATTGTGCAGAGGGGTATATTTGTTGAGCCGCTTCAGCCGCCTCACTGAGGTATTCGGTGAGCCTGGTTGTCTCCTGATCTCCGCTGTGCGAGCGATAGACACAGGCATAAAGAATTTTCTCTATGCCTGTATCCACCATCACCCAAAGAGCAGAGAATCTGCGGTCTTCGAGGTTCCGGAGACGCCGGCAGCATATGTCGTCCCGGGCGTACAAACACACTCCCGCGTGAGGTTTAAAATTGTGTTCCAGTGTGTACCCCGGGTACGACAAGTACGCCACGTCTGACGGGCTACCTATTTGCGTCTCCGTTAGGAACAAGAGTGACGGCTTATCGGTCTCTAGATGGTAGTGGACTGGCACGAGATTAGAGTGCAAACCCCGAATATTTGCGAGGTGCACTTTTAAAGAAAGGGAGTGCAGCCGCTGTTTAGGCACATTTCTCTTGTTCTTTGTCATATAATGTTGATGCGAGTGAAATACGGTAGAGGGTGGAAGTGGAATGAGGCTACATATGGCTAACCAGCAGACACACACTCCACAGCAACACCAATGGGTAACTGGCATGGAGACCGCGGGGACGCCCGAGCCCCCCCGGGGATGTCCATCGGGCCCTTTCATCCGGTCGCCAACCGGCACGATGGCGCATCCCGGGATTTTTCGCAAGTTGGCGGGACAGCCTTTCATGAGTGGCTAACTCACTACTTGGGTCCCCTACTAACTGCGGTCGGCCAGCGGTGCACCGTGCCTCGGATCCCGCTACCCTCCAAGACCAGTTACCCGATGCTACTATAAACGTGCGAGTCCAGAGCAGTGAGACCATAGGGTAGCAACTGTTCCGACCCACCCTCTCATTATGGTGTCACCAAACATCGCACCGGAACACGGCCAGGCCGCTTGGCGGCGCGGCTTTGTCTGGTGGGTGGTCACTAACCACGGCCAAAACCTACCACCAGTTAGTTGTCACCTGATTTGCACCACCCGGGGACCACGTGTGGGGATTTAGATAAAAGGTACTCTCCCACGGACGAGGGTGACTCAGCCCCCAAATATAAATAGCAGCAGCTATTTCTACGTCCATTCTCATGTAAGTCTTCAGTTCAAATGTTAGAACGAGTTTGTACAGGCATGCTCTCTACGAGAGTCTTTTACGACCGCGGCTCTCGGCGAGAGGTTCTCGTCGAGTGTGTACAACCGCCATTACATATCTTAAAACAATAAAAAACTCAACCATCTATTTTAGCCTACTATGATTTTTAAATGATAATAGGCAAACGTCATGCGTGAATTTCGAATATGTCAAATTTAATTTCGAATAATAATATGTCAATTTTAAAATACCATTGGTAAATCGAGGTTAAGAGTTATAAGGAGAGTAAGCATTTAGTAAACAAAAAGATATATCACACTTTGTTTTATGTTAGTTGGGTATAGTTGAACGAAATGTTTGTGTGCCCCTGTAACCTTGGCCTAATTGAAGCTTTTTGTTCGCACTTCGGAAAATAGGTTGATATGGGAACGATGTTCATTATAAACATATTATGTATCACAATTTTATTTAACCGTAGCTGTAGTTAAATCATCATCATTCCCCTTGCCTTTATCCCATTTCTATTGGGGTCGGCTCCCACTCTAACCTGATGCGGCTAGCTACCAGAATTATACGAGCGACTGCCATCAGACCTCGAAACCCGTAGGGAACCAGTAGCCGAGATGGTTAGACCAGGTGTCAGAGTATATTGGCTACTGACTACATGTAATGGCTGTTATAGATGTGTTAAATGACCACCGGGACCGACGGTTTAACGTGCTCTCCGAGGCACGTAGGGTAATCCCTCAACCAACCAGACACCGAAACAATTTTTGTTGTTACACAAATAACTTAACATCAAGTGGGAAAGTATGAATGTTTGTGTAGTTTGAAAGAACCTTGATTATGTATTAGGATCCCTGGGTGGCGCAGCGTCCGTCGACTGGCCAGGCGCGGCACCACGCCACGCAATTGGGTTGGTAGCGGCCGGCAACCGATTGTAGTAGCGCTCTGAAAGGGAAGCCTATGTCCACCTGCGTCCATCCTCGGGCTGATGATGATAATGAAATTTAAAAATATATAGCTTCTTATTAGGGAATCCCATTAATACCTATAAACGCAAATCTTTTTTCTTAATTCTTCGACAGGCTGGCGCTTGACTACAACTTGCCTGATGTTAAGCAATGATGTAGTCTACGATGGAACGCGCCAGCCTAGTATACCGATTCACTCATGATTACGAATGATTATCGGTGAGAAGCTGGCAGTAGAATGAGCCTCCATATGGTTAGAAACCTTAAAGGAGCAACAATTCCGACCCACCCTCTCTGCATGGTGTCACCAGACATCGCACCGGCGGCAACGGCAAGGCCGAAGCCTAGCACCAGTTGATTGTCACCTGATTTGCACCACCCGGGGACCACGTGTGGGGGTTTCCATTAAAGGTGTACACCCACGGACGAAGCTAACTGGGCCCCGAAATCTGTATGGATGGATGTATAAATGTCACGCCTAGTAGGTATCTACGTGTTCGTCAAAACGAAAAGAGATTTCGAATACTATTTTGACCTTTTCAAAATGCGTTTCTTTTTAAATTTATTATTTTTAATTTAACACGTTAAACGTCCCCATACGAAATGTTTTCATTTCCTTGTGCGTCCCACTTATAACTTCAATCTTTATATGTGCTGTTTAAAACGTAAATAATAACACAAGTCAACAAAAAAAATATTTTTCTTTGAGTCTGTTATTTAGTGAATATTTTCTGATTGTATACATCGAAAAAGAAGCAGAAACTCTATTTATAATAAATAAAGTTTGCTTTTGTACCTTTACACAATGTAAAACGAATATTATAGTATTTTAGCAGTTTTTTTAGGAGCCGTTGCATAGAAGGTACAGGAGAGGGGCAGGGGGGGCTGTAGGTGTGTAGCGGGAGTGACAAACTGTCAACGGCAAGGTGCGCGTGCGCTTTGCAAAGGAATAACGTATTTTATGGGTCGGGAGGCCTAAAATGTTTTCCAAAAAGTGCAAAAATCCCGTGGACTCTTTTTGTTATATTTGCGGCGAATTCATTAAAGTGAGAGCCAAAAAAATTTGTTTGTCGTCAAATACAAGACTTTGTAAAGCCTATGAAGCTTATTTTAATTTACCCGTGCGAAGTCAAGATAAAGTATGGGCACCTCATTTCTCATGTAGTAACTGCAAAAATACTTTAGAGGGTAAGAAAATACATCATACTTTTCATTAAAATTTATATATATAACTATACCTATTCTGACACACATTAAATGTGTCATTCGTTATTAAATAATGTCAATTTTTTTTCAGCCTGGTACCGTGGAGAAAAAAAAAGTATGAAGTTTGCTGTACCAAGAATATGGAGGGAACCAACTGACCATATCCATGATTGTTATTTTTGTGTAGTAAATCAAGTATCATTTATTATATAATATTTAATAATAATATTCAATAATAATTCATTATTATTTAATTATTTTATTATATTAATTATTTTGCACCCAAAGCGGAAGGCAGAAGAGGCTTGGGGGCTCATACGAAAAAGTTCCAACTTACACAGAAGAAATACCAAGTCTGTTCATTTTTAAAGTCTTATTTGTATTATTTTTTGTATTTGTGGGTTTATATATGCCGTCTTGTATAATTAAAGTCAATAAAAAATGTGAATTCAAAACTGTTTTCCTTTTACATGTAATAATTGAAATGAAAAATAGAGCTCTTTCAAAAAAAAAAAATTTCGTTGTAGTAACTACAAAAGCAAACTTTAATAGATAAAAATATTTTTTCTTTAATTAGTTAGGCATAAGTAATCAAAATCAGAGGTACAGAACGCAGACTCAAAATTCGTGTTGACCCGTGTAATAAATGGGCTTGGAATCCAACGTCAAGAAGACGTAGTATTGTCTTAGATTTACGCGAATATCACACATTGAAATAAAACTACTTTTTAACGGATTTTTTTTTTGGACGTCAAATATCTCAGTCCACCCGTGAACATGAAGTCTGAAAAGACTTTGAAACGTCGGGATCTAAAATCTAAAATAAACCGCGATAAAATCCGTTAAAAAGTAGTTTTATTTCAATGTCAAGAAGACGATTTTTTTTTTAATAAATGATAATAAATGAATTATTTTTGCACAAAAACATATGAAAACAGTTATTTACTGGAAATACTTTGATATTTCATTTCCGTGGGTGCTTTAACCAAATGTGATCCAAATCGGTTTAATAGTTTTTGGCATGTAAGCGCGACAGACAGACAAAATTACTTTCGCATTTATAACATTAGTAAGGATCACCACTGTAAGGTTATAGAGGCAAGCATAGTGCAAATGTACCTATTCTGTCTTATGGAAGAATTGTAATCAACATCACGTTATATGGGAACACGTAATCAATTAACTGTATAGAAGTGATTTACGTGTAACTAATAACTGATTACTATTTTTGATTAATCTTTACACGAAACCTTCTTTGTATGTAGAACCTTCTTAATTGCCTTAGTGGACCTGTGGTGAGCGTGTTAAAATAAACGCGAGGTTTCGATTCCAGGGTCGAGTAGATTTTTTTTTTATTCTTAGGGTTCCCGGGTTCGATTCCCACCCGAGACAAACATTAGTGATGAACATTTGTGTTTGTGTCGAGTCTGGGTGTAAATATTTATTATAAGTATATACTTACAAAAAAAAGTATTATATGTATAGTATATACCAGTTATCTGGTTTCTATAACACAAGCTCTGCTTAGCTTGGGACCAGATGACCGTGTGTGTTGATGTCCCAGAATAAAAAAAAAAGAAAAAGAAAAACCAACTTTATCTCAGAAACAGCCCATTTTGTAATATTAAATAACAAAAACATTTTCTCACATACACACAGCGCTATCTAGTCCCAAATTAAGCAATTATATTTGCTTGTTTTATGGGTACTAGGAACGGATATACCTACTATTTTTAGATACAAAACAAAATCATGCTCATCACACAAAGATTCAGATTTTAGTCCAGCGCTGGACATAGGCCTCTCTGAAGGCATCCTACAGCACGACCCGCGACCGCGTCATCCAGCCTCTACTGCCCAATTGGCAGAGATCGTCACTCCACCTAGTCTGAGGGCGTTCATTTTTTTGTTTACCGCGGGGAAATCCTTTAAGGATCCCTCCATTAAACAGAAAAACCCGTATGTGGGACTCTATACTGGTTACCCGAACTAAAACCCCCCGGGTGTCCTTTCGCCAGGTCAGGGTGTCAACGCAACCAGACAGTAGACACAACCGTGTGACAAGGCTGAGCGCGTCCTACGCTGTTTGTCAATCCGTGGTCTCCACTCAAGAACTTGTAACTCATTAAAATTTACCCAAACAACGGTTGTAGGTTCTGCTACTAATGTGGTACAATGCCATTCCAGCTTGCTCGCGTATCGCCTATCGCCAAGATTCTGACTCCTCAAGCTGCACAGACAGTGATGATGATTCAAGCGATATGGATATTAGTGACGAATAGTCTTACATTACTTTTATCTGTGGTTAAATAGTTCTTTAAAAGATTTAATTAATGTTTTATGACTTTGTACCTCAGATGACGATACGCGAGTTAAACGGTCTATCTATAATTAATGACTATGTCATTAACTAGATATTTTTTCTGTGATTCTATTAGTAACTGCCGGTTATAGCAAAATTGTGTGTCCTACATTTGAAGTGGTACATACAAATTGCGATAAAACGTGAGGTAGTTAACAGTTTATCGCGAACTATTCGAATGCGTCATGTAACAGTGGTTTCTATGTTGTCCTAGTACCTAATATTATTTGTATCTACCTTATAGTAGAGCGAACTGAAATCGTTATGTACCGAATACTGAGCAATGTCCATGTTTGACACTGATGGGTCACACTTACTCTTAGTTTTTTCTTCTTCTTTCTAAGTGATTTTTTATCGTTTGATTCTGTCCTATCTCTGTCAAATAAATGTTTTTCTTTCTTTCTTTCTTTCTTTGAATTTAAAATATAGGTACATAAATCTCAGCAAAATATTATCTCTATTAGTTCAGCTGGTTATAAAGAAATCACCAAAATCTGTTATTTCGTTTAAACGCTTTGCCACAAACTTTATAGCACATAGATACACAGATATATATACATATATGCACGTCAAATTTATAACATCTTTCTAACATCCAAAAAATGGATGGAGTCCACCAGTTTTTGCGTGAAAGAATCACAAACATCCATCTACCCATCACTAATTGCCTCTAATGGAGAGTTAAGACAACTTTTGGAAATTGTGCAGGAGTTGTGTATATAAAAGTATATGAAAAAGTATATAAATCTTTATTTCTTAAAATTTACATTTCCTTAACAGGATCACTAGCCTGGCTCCACACTTGGATCCCCTGTGTAGTGGAGGCTAATATAAATATTCATAAATATTTATGAAAACGTATACTCCGTTTCAGACTGGCTGATTACAATGCATACTACCACCAAGAGCAGCTGGAAGGCCTCGTCAGAGTAACACGGATGCTTCTGCATCATAGATACCCACGGTACTTGGAAGATGGAGGTATGTAGCTGCTGCATAAGTTTTTAATCCCTACTAATATTATAAATGCGAAAGTAACTCGGTCTGTCTGTCTGTTACGCTTTCACACCTAAACTACTGAACCGACATGGATGAAATTGGGTACGGAGGTAGTTTGAAACTCGAGAAAGGACATAGGATAGTTTTTATCCGACTGCGCAAAAAGAGGGTAATGTTTTGGCGCGATAACCGACATACACGCGGGCGAAGCCGCTGTCGGAAAGCTAGTACTTAATAAATAAATCTAGATGAAAAAATAATAAAAATGCGTACATCTTATTGCCGTTCGAGTATGATTGGACATTTGGAGTCGGATATTTAGTTACGAACATATTTTATTAACTTCCGACGACAAAAATCGGAGTTATAAGTTAAAACATGTGTTTTTATGCGTGTAAAAGAATTTTTGTACAAGTTTGTGGTATCCTAGCGGGTAAATTTACTTAGGTAAGTAGCTACATTGTAACTACATACTTAAGTAACAATTTTACATAAAACACTTCCATACATTTCAAAATAATACTATTGTCTGTGGTTAGATATTTTGTACTGGCGCTACTTTTGCTTGGTTTATGGTATGAAGTTAGCCGCGAGTCCAGTCCTATTCTTATCTGAAACGCATAGTAAAAGATTCGTAGTAAAAAAAAACTCAAAAAGCTGTGACGTTCTAAGACGCCATTTTCTTCGATGCGGTTTACGTCTTCTATATTAATGTTGGACATAAGTAAATTGCTGATCAAATGTTTGTAATAGACTGAATTAGCATGCTTAAATGAACCTGAATAATGGCGACACCTAGCTAAATAATGAACATCTTTTGAACATACCCATTTTATCGAAAATAAAGTGAATTGAATTTAAAAGAAGCTAAAGTGCCAATAGGCTGCCCATGTTGCTGTAGAACAGACTACTGTTGTTAGATACCACATTGGCAAACGTAGTGTAGGACGCCTTCAGACTAGATGTAGCTGCGATCTCTTCAAAGTGGCTTGCAAGTTTAAATAAAACTATATTAAGTAGATCTTGTACTCTGGAAACCAGATAAACTGATTAATTATCAACATTTACTTACTACTTTTTTTTTGTAAATACATACTTATAATATAGTTGATAATTACACTCGGACTCAGTAGGGTCAGCACGAATTTTTTTACGCTCTTTTTTTATATCGTCTTAATCTCAAAGCGTATATTTGTATGGAAAAGAACAACGCCATATCTAAATATATAAAAGAAGAAACTGACTGACTGACAGACTGACATATCAACGCTGACCCCAAACTGCTGGGTCTGGAGACTCCAAATTTGGCACATAGGTTCCTTACGAAGTCTAGCTGTGCACTAAGAAAGAATTTTTCAACTCACCCTTTAAGAGGGCGAATGGGGTTCCACCAATAACAAATAAAAAAATACGATAAAGGGTTCTTATAGAACTGTCACTTAGCTAATTTTTACCCTAACACCACGCGGGCGAAGCCACGGGCGGAAGCTAGTTATCCATACAAAAATACTCGTAAACATTACGAAGTTATCAAAAGACGACAGTAGAAAAAGTTCGTGCTTCCCCTAATGGACTGATGGTGATTTTCTGTTATATTGTTTGCAGCGTTAGCGTTCACAAACAGACTGCCGTGCATATACAGTTGCGTGGCGAGTCCTCTAGGCGTGGTGCAACATTTGTGTCGTCAGTTGGGACTGCCTTTGGCGTGTGTGAGGCCTGTGCCTGTGCAACCATCAGGTAAGACCACTATCAGATTCGTATCATCTAGGAAAACTTATTTTATTTCAACATACCGGAATAGTTTAGTAACAACAAGTTTTAATGTTTTTTTATTATTCTGAAATAGGCTTTGCCGTGTTCCGGTGCGATGTCTGGTGACACCATGCAGAGAGGGTGGGACGAAATTGTTGCTCCTTTAAGGTTAACCTTAAGGAGGCTCATTCCACTGCCACCTTCCCACCGATAATCATTTGTAATCACGAGTGAATCGGTGTACTGGGATGGCGCGTTCCACCGTAAACTACATCATTGCTTAACATCAGGCAAGTTGTAGTCAAGCGCCAGCCTATCGAAGAATAAAAAAAAATAGGCCTGTGCTTGACCACCACATGTTCTGTTGTTAAGCATGATGCAGTCCAAGATGGAACGCGACAGCCCAGTACACTGATTTACTCATGATTACGAATCCGGCGAATTATGGTGAGAAGGTGGCAGTAGAATGAGGCTCTCTATGTTTAAAAACCATTAAGGAGGAACAATTTCGACCCACCAACTTAAATGGTGTCACCAAACATCGCTCCGGAACACAGCAAGGCCGCCTGGCGGTGTGGCTTTGTCTGGTGGGTGGTCTCTAACCCCGGCTGAAGCCTGCCACCAGTATATTGTCACCTGATTTTCACCACCCAGGAACCACGTGTGGGGGTTCAATTAAAGGTGTAAACCCACGGACGAAAGTGACTGAGCTCACAAACATTTCATATAATTTCATTTCTTCTGAGTCTTCTCCTTAATCAGTATTAAGCAGTGGTGGCGCAGCGATATTATCCTCGCCTTTGAATTATAAGGTCGTGGGTTGGATCCTGCGTGGCCATGCATCTTTGTGGGAATTGTTTTATCGCCTTTGCTGCATATCGCTGAAGGAAAACGCGAGGAAATTCGCATGTCTCAAAACTAATCATTCGAGAACAGCGTGTGTGGTTTAAGGCCTAAACTTTCACAACTAGGACCTAAGATCGTTGAGAGAAGACCTATGCCCTGAAGTGAGGTACCAAAAGGTTTGAGGTACCTACTCAAGATACGCTCGAAAACATAAGACTTCCTCGACCAGTTTGACCCTTTTTAGTGTCCCATTGCTGAGCGCAGGTCTTCTCTCAACTGTCTTGCGAGTTGAGAGAGGTTAGGCCTTAATCTACATACGCTGGCCAAGTGCAGATTGGTGGAAGCCAAGTCCTCGATTGTTTAGTTCTAACACATGTCCGTTCATGCAAAGACAATTTTGTCTTTCGAAACCTATGACCTGCGGCGCAAAAGGAGAGTTTAGTCAGTCCTTAGTCCACACACGCTGTCCAAGTGCGGATTGGTGGAAAAGCAAGTATCTTACCACATATTGGTCTTCAAAATGAAAACAGCAACTGTAGATTATCAAATGATGGAAATTAAAAAAGAAATCCTATTCCCAGGTCGTGGTATGGACATAGATGCTTTAGAGAAGCTCTGTGACGAAGATGTAGCTGCGAACCGTACTCCATTACTAGTGTTGGGTGAAGTTGGAGCGCCACCACTCGGCTGGGGTACTCCACTCAAAGTTATGGGCGCGGTGTGCACTAAACGTAACTTGCACTTACATGTCAGGGGACACGCACTAGCACTGCCCGCTGCTACCGGGAGAGATGAGGTAAGTCATTTATTCTATTTTTTTATCGCCACCCGTGAAAAATGAAGTCTGAAAAGACTTTGAAACGTCGGGATCTAAAATCTAAAATAAACCGCGATAAAATCCATTAAAAAGTAGTTTTATTTCAATAAGACCTTCAATAGACTGTTATATATATTAATACTATTATTATTATTTTTGACGTGATAACGTCTTTAAAATCGTTTTAGTCGGGTGACATGTTCAGAAACTTGTGTCACACCAAAACCTCACGAGCGCGATCGCAGGTATAACGAGAGAGAGACGGACCGATCTCCCGTCTCATCTCGAGCGCTGCCAGTCATTCCGTGAAACTTGTCACGCGGAATCCTCACGAGCGGAGGCTGGCATAGCGTTCGAGTGAGTGGACCGATCTTCCGTCTCTCTCACTCTAGCGGCAACAATATTAATTCCTTACTTCCCAAAAACTTATATCACCAATAAGACGTTATCACGTAAACATCTCGATCGTAAACCTACTTTACAAACAACCAATTTTTTTTAGACTATTATTTTTATAGACTTTTTATATTCGCGTAAATCTAAGACAATACAAAGGTCTTATTGCTGTACTCAGAGACGTTAATTTATTACAGCGTTACAACTTACAGCGTTTACTGAGCAAGTCCATGTTTGACACTGATGTGTCACACTTACACTTTGTTTTTTTTATGCTATTTCTAAACTAGGTAAAAACCACAACTATCATTTTGCTTAACAATCGGTCCATCCAACGGCGGCGCTACGTGCCAACAAACTTGTATACAGACACAGATACACGTGTATAATTTTTTTGTATACCAACTAGCTTTATTGATAAAATATTTTTGTTTTGTTGCAGTCATTCAGTATACCAGACTCAGTGACTTTGACTCCAGGACCATGGTTCGGTGTTCCAGGTTTACCTACTGTTGTATCCTTTATATAGTAAAAGTAACAAATTCCTCCAATCACAGATCTTTCAAACTAAGTGTGCGACCCAATCACTACAATGATTCAGTCAGGTAGTTGATACTTTCTACAAAAACTTAAAATTCAAAAACTTAAACGTGATCTATTTTGTGTTTCCTATTCTGCCTGTTAATCCGTGGACAATGGTGTGGGTTTTTACTGTATTTCTATAACATATAACTGTTTTTGTTCGCATATAAATAAATAAACAGGACCCCTAGACATAGTCACATAGCGAACCAATAACGAAAGTTCGAAAAGAACAAGATCTATTTGATGGACATAACATTGTCATGTGACATTTCAAAGGTGGACATCACTTCCAACATACATTTTACAGGTAATAGTTTTTAGAGGAAAGCGAAATTCTTGTTTTTAATGCATTTGTTTTTTCATATTTACTCACCTTTTGAACCTTCCCTGGAATAATTTAAAACCGAAATTAGCTAAATTAGTCTAGTTGCTCTCTAGTTTTAGTGAGACTAGCAGGACAGTATATACATTGATTTTTATGTATATATAGATATGAAGAAATCTTTAACTCTTTATCAGACATTTTACAAAATACCAGAACCAATAGTGGCCAACGATCATTCAAAAGGAGTCAACGCGGTAAGTATCTAATATTTACTGAGCAACGCTCGAGAGGCGTATCTGAAAAGAAACGATTAGTAGAGAGATTATTAAGTGAAAATTTTATTTATTCGCGTTGGGCATTTTTTGGTAAAGGAAAATCTTATAGGTTCGTGTCATTGACACGTTTATGACTGGCGCATGCGCAGCGGTTGTGTGCCGTGCGCGTTAGACGCTTTTTGTATGGTTGAAATTTCGTGAGTTCACATTTTTCCCTTCTATCGGCAGTCCTTTAAATTGTCAATATATTTTTTTATTTTGACTAGCCGCCTGTTTTAGATTTGTTCGGATGGTTTACAACCATTGTCCTGAATAAACGAAGCAAAAAAATGATTATCCATTTCGGTGCAGTCTTTCGGAAGTTATGAGCGTTTCTATTTATGTAGATTATATACGTATAGATTTGTAAGATATAAAAAAGGATCGGGTGGTTTTATGAGGCCACGGTTCAAGTAAAAATTATAGACATTTAAGTATTTTTTTTGGAATAATATTCCATTATGGGTATAAAAATCGCTTTATCATCGGCCGCCGCGAACCATAGGCGCTATCATATCGGCCTCGGTCGCTCCGACGAGCGCCTTTCACTCTATCCCTACTCCGCGGCCGACCGTCACGCGACATGCGACGCACAGACGAAAAAGTTTGAGACGACGTAATAAAAGTTTCATTTTAATAATATAAAGTCGTGCAGGTGGGCAGCCGCGAAGGCGCGCTGGCGGCGCTGTCGGGGCTGGGCGGGGGCGGGGGGGGCGGCGCGCGCGCGGCGGCGCTGCCGCTGTGGACGTGCGCGCGCGCAGCCGGCGCCCGCGCGCTGCAGCTGCGCCTGGCCGCCGCCTTCAGCTCCGCCCGCGCCGTGCACGCGCTGCTGCGGGCCGCCGGACTCAAAGTGCTGGTGAGCCCTCGGCGACCCGCAGCCCTCCCGTCACTGCGCCCCTGAATGTAGTGAAAATGTCCCGTGACAATCTTATGTCGATCTTGTACATTTTGCGGTTTTCAATTTTCGCTTTGTAATTTGTCTAGGGACCATGTGATTAAAGAAAAATTAGACGATTTTAGCTGCTCGCTTCTCTTCACAAATAAACACTGATTTAGGTACTTAATATTTAATATGAACGTAAAACATTTTTATCTTTCAGAGTGATCGCCCCGGCGGAGATGAGCCGCCAAATGTAGATATTGTGGTAAGTCAACTTAATGATAAATAACTTGATAGACATTATTTAATTAGAATGACAACAGTCCATCAAATCTAAGAAGTACCGTTTGAGAGTTATAAACGTAGTACATTTAGAATTTTATTCTTTGTATGAAAATTGTTTATGTTATATTAAAATAAAAATAGCTTCATAATTCAATTATTTTACAGAAAAGATAATAAAAAATAGTGTGAATTACGCCTCTATAAAGCTAATTTATACAATAAAACAGTGAAACGTCAAACAGTACTTCTTAGAATTGATGGACTGTACGTCATAACCACTAATGACAACTCCGTGGACATAACGTCACGTGACTCTGACTCTATGGATAGCTTTTATTAAAATTACTTAAAAAAATCTATTACTATCGAATGAATTTTTTTTGTTGTGTTAGTACCAGGAGATCATAAACTTAAGGAGTTCGTTCAATTATTTCCAGGATGCAGTGAGCAACGCTTCCGCTTGTGTTGCGTTTCAATTCGCTCCACCTGACGTTGAGAAACCACCGCCTTACTACGATAAACTTAACTCTTGGCTAGGCCAAGTGTTACAAAGAGAAGCTGATATGGCAAGTATTATTTTATGTATTTATATATTTTGACTTCGATTTATTGACTTCAGATTAGTTAGATTGGAAACCTCGTAACTAAATGTAAAAAAGTAACTCACTTTTCTGGAGGAATGCAGCAAATTTATTGAAATACTAGTGACCCGCCCGGGCTTCGCACGGTATCATACATTTTATCACACTCTTGGCTTACTTTCCATGCTTAGAACACTCATTCAAAACGTTTGTATGGGAAAAAGAAAAGGGCTGATCTTAGGGTTTACCCGGTAATTATTCGAATTTTTTTCACCTTTTAACCTTCCCTAGACCTCCACAAACGTTTCAAGACCAAGATAAGATAAATCCGTTCAATAGTTCTCGAGTTTTAGCGAGACTAACGAACAGCAATTGATTTTTATTTAAATAGATGATAATTTTAAAACGTGAACTAAATATGTCAATCGCATGCCCATTATAGGTTAAAAAAACTATAAACTCTCAATGTATAATTTTTCTTGCAAAATAATTCTAACTTTATTATTCGTCTTCCTCCAGATAAGCATAGAAGTATGTGAAACAGAGAGTCACGGTGTAGTACTGAGGTACTGCGCGTTAGAAGGCGGTGGCTCCCTACCGTCCGACAGCAGTTCGTGGGCTACAGTGCTGCACGCACAGCTGCTCGTGCTGCAAGCCACTGTGTCGCTTAGAGAGCCTTTCCAAAAAGCTGTGGGGAAACATGACACTCTACGGCTGGTACACGTACCCGGCTGGGCAGGTTAGTGAGAATATTAATTTGATGTATGTAGAACTAGCTTCCGCCTACGGCTTCGCCCGAGTGTTATTTATTGGGATAAAAAGTAGCCTATGTGTTAATCCAGACCATAATCTATCTCTGTGCTAAATTTCATCGAATCCCGTCCAGTAGTTTTTGCGTGAAAGAGTAACAAACATATATATTCTTACAAACTCTCGTGTTTATAATATGAATAGAATGAATATGAAAAGCGTGTATGTTTAAAAAAATTTGGCATAGACGAACTAGAACGGAGAGGTTAGTAGTTATGGTAGAAGTTTGTTGAAGATGGTGTTACGATGTAAAGAAGTATTTTAAAATAACAGAAGAAAATTAAAACCCGGCATTTTTAATTCAAGATAGGAAGAAGCACCTCAATCCTTTATAAATATATTTTATTCGTAAAAAAATACGTGTTGAATAATTTTTTAGTTGATTAAATTGAATTTTTCATTTTCGTGTTCTTGTTTATATAATAGGGTTGGGTGGAGTCCGCTATATACCGTCAGGTTGGGAAAACGCGACAGATGATGAATTGAATACGCTGAACAAAAAACTAGTCGAAACTTTGAAGGCTACTGACGGTGCCTTCTCATGTGGAGACGGTGATGACGGACTGGCTTGTATTAGGTAAGATATATGTACGATCCTGTATATATAGCCCTCTGAAAATTGATTGCAAAAAGGCTCGATTAGTTAAATACAGTGGTTATGGGCCCAGTGACTAGTAGTTATTAAAGTGAATTTTTCAGGTTTGGAATGGTAACAGAAGATACAGATGTAGAAGAACTATTAGATCTGGTGATATCAGCCGGCAAGGAGGTCGAAGAGAGGTCGCGAGCGCTCACTAATATGTCTGAAGTATTAAAAAAAGGTATATTTTTTCTTTAAATGTTTACTAAGTACCTAGTCGTTTTTACAGTTGGATAATAATTTTTTGGGTAACACGCTAAAATCGTTTTTGATGTCATAGGTATCGAAGAAGCGCAAGCGGATATAGAGCGAGAGAACGCCGAGCGTCTGTGGCAAGAGGGTCTCTTGCGTCGTGTGCCGGTAGTGGGGAGAGTTGTGCAGTGGTGGGCACCGGCCAAGGCGCCGCCGCCGCCCGGGCGTAGGCTGCATCTAGCGGTCGGCACCCTGCAGCCCACTGACGACGTCTACAGGTCAGCTGCTGCCGTGTGATGTGATGATGTGATGCCTGGTAGTGGGGAGAGTTGTACAGTGGTGGGCACGATTTGCGCCTTACGACAACTTGCCTGGTGTTGTGGTTATGTGGTGAACGATGAAATGCGCTTGCGCAATATAAGTGGCATTGGAATGTGGCTCTATATACAGTGAAATATGGTTAAGTGAGACATCAAGGGACCTGAAATGTCGTTTCACTTATAGAGGTATTCCACGTAACATCATAAATAGGTTTTTAAAATAAATTAGTAAAGTTAATAATAAAAATGTAGTTAAAACCTTTAGGAACGACACTTTCGAACCACACTCTCGTATGGTGTTACCAGACATCGGACCGTGAATCGTTGGGTACGAAGGATCCACATTAGAGGTTCGCCTATCTTTTACTGTAATCTTGACATTGTTATAGGTACATACAAAACAAAGACAAAGAGACTGAACAAGAGCCCGCGCGCGCGCATTCGCCCTCAAGACAGACGCAGGTAAACGCACAAACTGAATAAACCAAGTGATAATACGTGTAATTTACCAAAAATGTATTGTATTCACATTAGAATTAGGTTTAAATTTATTTGTGCCCATGTTAGTACTTGGGTATTCCATAACAATAGCGCACTGTGCCTAAAAAGTGTATAGTATAACTAATTTTAATATAATTTAAACCTATTTAATGGGATTTTGACTTATTTGAAGCTGCAATTTTTGTTTAATTAGTCTAAGAATTTGGAACCTTTTATAATGTCATACACATTTGAAGACTTATTAAAATAATTGATAGTAAAAAGAACCGATAAATTGGGTTCTGTAGATTGTTTTGGCGCATTTTTTGTTTCGATTACATGGCAATCCAGGACTGAAGTCAGTTAATTTTAACCGAGAACTAAAAATACTAGTTAAAAATACTGAATGAACTTGTTGGTTTTACTAAAAAGTTGGAATTAAGAATCCAATCAATGCATTTTAATGTACACACGGCTTCACATCAAGCTATACATTTCCAGTATAAGCTGATCTCGCATTGTATAGGATTTCGGTACAACGAGAGGTCAGCTTATACTGGAAATATACAGCATGATGTGTACAAAAGCATGAGGTGCTTGTTTTGATACCTACATAACATAATATCTTCTTTTATACAGGAAAACTTTTAAACCAGTTCGCAACTTCTTTTTTCTGGTTCAGTTTCTATTTATTGTTTAATACGTTGTTTCTATTCGATATTAAATTACCAAATTATAGACGATCTATTCGTAATACATCGATGGAAGCGCGCGACGTAAATTTAGCGGTCAGTTACCCTAGCTAGCATACAAAGTCCGTTTCTACACAGTAGAACAATAGTTAGGAGTGAGACTGCACTGAACTCATTCCAGTGTTGAAGCAATATGCGTTTAAAGCGGTAATGCACTGCCGGAGTGCAGTTTTGCGGGACCCTTTTTTTACTTTATTGGTACATAAAATAGTTACACATTAGAAAATTGAAATAAATTCAATTAGATACAAATTAAAAGTGTAATTCACACCAACGTCCGCGAAAGTTGGTTGGAAGTGGTGTTGCGGCTATGTCCGTTGAGGCTTCGTGTCAAGGTACAGGTCCTGAGTGACCAGAGCAAGGCCCTGAGTGCTCAGTGTCGTGCAGTGTCGAAGGGTGGAAATTTGAAAAAGAAAAGACTGAGTGAATTAAGTGACAAGTATTACTTGATTACCTAAGCCGACATTCAATTTTTTTTTTTTTTACTAAGAATTATGTACTGCATTTTTGATGCTATTGAAAACTTAGGTGTTACATAATATTTAGACGGGGCCGGTGGCGTGATCGGTAAGATACTTGCTTTTCACGCCGCAGGTCGTGGGTTCGATTCCCACACGAGACAAACATTTGTTTAAATATGTCTGTTTGTCTTGTGTCTGGGTGTAATCCATACTTAATATTATAAATGCGAAAGTCTGTCTGTCTGTCTGTCTGTCTGTCTGTTACGCTTTCACGGCCAAACCGCTGGACCGATTTTGATGAAATTTTGTAGGGATATAGTTTAAAACCATGTTTCAAACATAGGCTACTTTTTTTTTCAAAAATCAACCCCTGAATGTCTGTCATAGGGGTTGAAGGTTTTTGTTACTTTACACTTTCACAGCCAAACTGCGTGACCGATATGGATGAAATTTTTTAAGGATATAGTTAAAAACCATGGTTCAAACATGGGCTACTTTTTTTTTCAAAAATCAACCCCTAAATGTCTGTCATAGGGGTTGAAGGTTTTTGTTACTTTACACTTTCACAGCCAAACTGCTAGACCGATATGGATGAAATTTTTTAGGGATATAGTTTAAAACTATGGTTCAAACATAGGCTACTTATTTTTTTAAAAAACCAACCCCTTAATGTCTGTCATAGGGGTTGAAGGTTTTTATTAATTTACACTTTCACAGCCAAACTGCTGGACCGATGTGGATGAAATTTTGTAGAGATATAGTTTAAAATTTTGGTTGAAACATAGGCTACTTTTTATTTCCAGAATCAACCGTGAATGTCTGTCATAGGGGTTGAAGGTTTTTATTACTTTACACTTTCACAGCCAAACTGCTGGATCGATATGAATGAAATTTTGTAGGGATATAGTTGAAAATTATGGTACAAACATAGGCTCCTTTTTTCTTTCAAAAAACAACCCCTAAATGTCTGTCATAGGGGTTGAAGGTTTTTATTACTTTACACTTTCACAGCCAAAATGCGGGACCGATTTTGATGAAATTTTGTAGGGATATAGTTTAAAACTATGGTTCAGACATAGGCTACTTTTTTCTTCATAAAACAACCCCTAAATGTCTGTCATAGGGGTTAAAGGTTTTTATTACTTTACACTTTCACAGCCAAACTGCTGGGCCGATATGGATGTACCGATGTACTGTCTGTCTGTTACGCTTTCACGGCCAAACTGCGGGACCGATTTTGACGAAATTTTGTAAGGATATAGTTTAAAATTATGGTTCAAACATAGGCTACTTTTTTTTTTAAATCAACCCCTGAATGTCTGTAATAGGGGTTGAAGGTTTTTATTACTTTACACTTTCACAGCCAAACTGCGGGACCGATTTTGATGAAATATTGTAGGGATATAGTTTAAAACTATGGTTCAAACATAGGCTACTTTTTTTTATAAATCAACCCCTAAATGACTGTCATAGGGGTTGAAGGTTTTTATTATTTCCATGATTAAAAATACCGTACGGGGTATCGTTGGTAGTGGAATTTTATAAGGTTTTACAATAATTCGGGAAAAGTACGGGGTGCATCACAAAAAAATGTAAAATAAAACTTCTTAGAAAAAATGACCGCGTTATAAAATTTAAAAATTAGTTTCTTTACATCTGTTATTTGAAGTCGGTGCTAATTCGGCAGATTAGACGGTAGTTGGTCCAAACATAAATATTTGTAGGATAGCAGCTCGAAGTTCGGTAAAGTGTCCGTTAAACGTCAATTGACCCTTATTTTACGTATGAGACTTAAAACATAGCCGACAAAATGTGGGTGATATTCATCTCTGCCTTCATCTTCAGATGGTACAGTAATGAGCGCTATGTTAATAATAACCAATGAAGATAAATCGATCAAGTTGAGTTTTTAACCCCCTATAAAAAGGGATATAATAAGTTTGAAACGTATATCTATGTATCTGTGTACAAATTGAGAGGGTTTTTTTTGCTGATGACCTAACCCAATCGCCGGAAGGGCCTCTATAGGTTCACCAGACTTTTTCGGTGAGCCGTCCGGGGACCGTCGAACCGATAAATTGTGCGGGTGTAGGTACTCAACTGCTTAAGTAGAATGATTTTTCAACGATTTTTTTTTTCGAATTATTTAAATTATGTTGATTTGTTTTTTTTTTTTAGTTTTGAGTAGAATTTCTTAAGTATTCACAAACGTTCGGGAAAGTAAAAAAAAAAAAAAGTTTATAATTTTTATATAAAACAGGTTCCTTGAGGATGTTGCCTAGAGGGAATAACCCTAATTGGTTTCCGACGGGAATAACCCTTTTAAAATTCCTAACAAAGTTTGGTGAACTAAAGATTTTAACAAGTACAACTTAAATGGTACAAAAATAATTTTCCAAAATGGAGTAAGACGTCTTCGATTAAAAGAAACAAACATGATCTGATTTAAGACCAATAAAAAATATGATAAAGGTTTCTTAAAGATCTGTAACTTGGCTAATTTTTATCCTAACACAACGCGGGCGAAGCCGCGGGCGGAAGCTAGTTATCTATATATTTACAAAAGAAAAGTATTATACGTAGTATATTACCAGTTATCTGGTTTCCATAGTAAGCTCTGCTTAGTTTGGGATATTATTATTATTTAATTTAGTACGATATATGAACCAACCTTAACCGACCGTTGCGAATTGTGTTACATAGACGAAGAGTCTATATAACACAATAGTCACTGGTGTAGTGTAACTAACCCATTTGAGAGACAAGAGTGCAGCTGATACGGCAGCGCGGGATTACAGTACAATATATCAGTACTAAACTTCTTTCGTTAGGAAAAACTTCATTTTGACATTAAAAAAACATTACAAATAATTATAATCTAAATATATAAACGAAGAAACTGACTGACTGACATATCAACGCAGAGCCCAAACCGCTGGGTCTGGAGACTCCAACTTTGGCACATAGGTTCCTTATGGGGTTTAGGGGTGCACTAAGAAAGGATTTTTCAGAACTCACCCTTTAAGGGGGTGAAACGGGGTTCCAAAGTTTGTATAGAGAAACGCGTGAGATCAATTTCGCGGGCGAAGCCGCGGACGGAAGCTAGTGTTATTTATAAAAACATTGCAATTATAATGTTTATTTTTTTGTTTCAAAGTTTTTTTTTTAATAAATAATACGTATTTGTTTAAGTATATTTTCTCAAAGTTTGCGTACTGGTTTAAAAATAATCCTGTAGTCTTGTATCACAACTATAGGTACTGATGCTATCACTAAGTTTACTATATACTCTAGCCCCCGTATTCATAAACGTCTTATAAGCTCATTATAGCTAAAATATATGTTTATAATTCGTTTCTCATTGTTTGTCTTTACATTTATACTAGTAAGATAGAGATGAAGTCCATTTTAACTAAAGAATCTTATAAGATTTTTATGAATAACAACTTAAGTAGATACTGGTTAGATGATAATGTATTATATCTAATTATAAGTGAGGTGTTGTAAGGAATTCGGTTTTAACCAACTGAAAATGTTTATTCGAATGTTTGGTTTTTTTGTTTCAAAGATTATGTTTCTGAATGAGCGTATTTAAATTTGAATATGGTAATTATTGTATTTTTTTTTATATGGTTATGTACTGGGTCTTGTGCTGTGTGGTTTCAAATGTTTTTGAAGACCGCTTGCTAATTTATGGGCTCCTGGTACCCGTCAGAAACCTGCTTGATAAATATGATTTCATTTGCTGTAACGAGAGATGGGAATAATGTCCAGGCATTTTGGGAAAATTCCTGATAAGGCCATTACGTACGCCTGATAATTACCACCTACGGGGCGTTTATTAAGATTTTTTTGGGCATATACTGGGAATTATTACATTTCGCCAAATTATTTGCCTATCTCTAGCTGTATAAATTATATTTTTATAGTATTCGCCATAGCCCTATTATATTGCCATCATAAATGAATTGGTAAATTTTACTCTATGCTAGGCTTGCAACTAACTAATTTGCCTGTTGTCTATAATGGATAGCGCTTATCCAATGAATACCGATTCACCCGTGGCTTGTAAACAGATTATTGTAGCTATTAAGCGTCAATTCATTTCATTTTTATTTATTTTTTATTAATTGTCACTACGCTGTCACGCCGGTTATCTTTAGGTAATAATATTGTAAAGCCCGCTTGCACGATCTTGGGTTGACTGAATTAAATCTTGAGTTAACTGCTAACTCAGGGTTGAATAAATTTTAACTTGCACCTTGCACACTTATTAAGAGTTAAGAGTAAACCTGGGGTTAATTTTCTAAATATTTGACTCATCGATGTAGGAGGGGTAAAACGTTCAACGCCAGTGCCCCGTATATGGATCACTATGAACTAGCTCCACACGTCCGTGCCCCATATATGGGTCACTACGCAACGACCAGGTACCAAAGGTAAGTAGTGAGTTAGTAGTGAGAGTTTATCTCAGTGCAGAAGTCTCTGTTAAAGCACCTACTGAAATGAAATATCTAAATATTTCCAGTAAAGAACTGTTTTTATTTGTTTTTGGTAAAAATAATTTATTTATTATTATGTACAATTTACGCACATATAAAGATTGAAGTTATGTGTGGGACGCACAAGGTAATGAAAACATTTTGTATGGGGATGTTTAACGTGTTAAGTAGCTAACCCTGGGTTAGTGAAGTGTAATGTCAAAATAGAATATGACATCTATATAAATAGAAATCATTGCTGTTCGTTAGTCTCGCTAAAACTCGAGAACGGCTGAACGGATTTATCTTATCTTGGTCTTGTAATGTTTGTGGAGGTCTAGTGAAGGTTTAAAAGTTGAGAAAAATTCGAATAATTGCCGGGAAAACCCTAAAAACAGTTGTCGTTTGAGGCATTACGAAGTTGCCGGGTCGTGTGTTTTGGTTAAAAAGTATTGTATTTAAACTAAATTCCTCGTAAAATAATATTATACGTATTATGTGATAATGATTATTATTTTGGTACAAAATGTTATGTTTATTTATTATATTTGAATTGTAATGTTTCAAGAAAACTATTAGTAAAGAGTTTTTAAGATAAGTGAGTTTTGTGGCAAACTTAACGAACCTACTCCGAGCGCGTAAACACGCATTTCTTAACCGTTGATGAAAGGTAATTTTTTTTAAAGCTGGATGGTTCTAGATGGTTCTTAAAAAGGTTTAAAAAAATAAAAAATATGCGTCGGAGTGGTTTTTTAATTCAGTGTAAAGTATTAAGAAATGTACAACGCCTTTAATTGAGCGTTTTCGAAATGCTAATAATGACTTCATACAAATATACAGGCATTCGTAACAGTAAACAGATCTGACAACATCCAGGGCCTCTAGACAAACATTCCAACCTTCGAAATGGCATATGACTATCATACGTCAATCCCATCCATTTTGTTCTTTTCGATCTTTCGTTCGCGCTCCGCTATGTAATTTGTCTAGAGGCCTTGAGCCGTAGTTCATCCCCTCATGGAGAGCCCTCATATTAGTTGTAAACTGCTAAATCGTCTCACTGAAAAAGTCAGGTGAAACATTGAAAGACCCTCACTTTAATAAGCAAGATGACTAAATTATTTTTTACTTGTAAGTTGTTCCAAAATATTGAACACGGAGTCCCAAAATAAAGGCTATATATAGCCAAAGTGGCGCATGATGTAAAGAACTTCCTCTGATATCCATTCTCGTGCGCTGAGCGTGGACTGGTAAGGGTCCTAATTAACGTAATTTCTTGACGCGCCGCGCGCCGATCAAGTTGCGTTGCAATTGCAATTAAGTTTTCGTCTTAGTGCAAAATGGCATTCTTGGAATTGTTTAGCTGTCATATCTAGGATAAATCGCTCGCGTGACGCGAACTTGACGCGAGCGTATCTGACCGCGGTTGTCAAAATTACGACAATACTGAATGGGCTGTTTTGATCAAAACTTAACTGCAACTGCACTGCAATTAAACTCATTTAATTACGTGAATTTAGTCTCATTCATCATTCAGTCTGTTATTAAGTGAGTGTGGAGGGCGGCCTAACTACTTTATAAATGCAAAGGTTGATTTGTAAAAATAGCGGAATAGTGCGATTCAGATTTAAGTGTAATTTTCAATGAAGGTATGCGTTAGTTTACGACAAGACTCACATATACTGTGAAATGTCATCAGCTAGATAAAACTGTAAGGTTTTAAAATTTATAATAATTATTTTTATGTGTAAAAAAATTAAATAGCGATATTTTAAGTTATGATCCAATTAGGCTGTAATAAGTTATTACTATTGAAAAAAAATATAGAATATTCGACGTTATTTATATATGTTGTTTCAATTTCTACCCTATCACAATGGTCAAATATGCAGAAGAAAACATTTTGAAAACTCCATCTATATTTTTTTTTATTCTTCGATAGACTGGCGCTTGACTACAACTTGCCATAAATACGATGAAACGCGCCAGCCCAGTATACCGATTCACTCGTGATTATGAGTGATTATCGGTGAGAAGGTGGCAGTGGAATGAGCCTCTATAGGGTTAGAAACCTTAAAGGAGCAACAATTCCGACCCACCCTTTCTGTATGGTGTCACCAGACATCGCACCGGAACACGGCAAGGCCGCTTGGCGGTGCGGCTTTGTCTGGTGGGTGGTCACTAACCACGGCCGAGGCCTACCACCGAAAGAGAAAAAGAGACGTGGTATATAGCAGGGAAGTGTTATACGCAAATTGTAGTACAGTACTAAATTGTTTCTGACATTTTTGTGGGGGGGGGGGGCGAGATAACCACGTACAGCACACTTACATGCTCACGCGCACTTACAATAAGTTGATGCGTGGCTTCGTTACAAATGGACACGTAAATAAAAGCTACACACAAACACAAAAACAGTTATACAAACTGTTTGTGTACTTCGGCAGAGAGGAACGCGTGCGCATAACAGTTCCTGTGTTAAATGTTCTAAGGAAAGAGAGAAAGAATAATACTGCCGTTAACGTTGTGTTATAAAGAAAATACCTATTAAACACCGCTTCATTCAAATATTGTATGAAATTGTTATCATCAAAAGTTGCCGTTATAAATTTTGGTTAACCGTTTAAAAGGTACATAACAAAATTAGGACAAACTTGAAATTGAAAACAAACGGAATTTTATTAGGAGTTTGCCTGAACTAAGACGAACCCTGTGCCCCAGATTAAAAGGGCTTAAACTAATGTAGACGATAGTTTAAACACAAAAAATTACGTTATAAATATTCTTAAATTTTAATTTGAAAAATATAAGCTCCTTTGTAAAATTATACGTTAGGTTGAAAGGTATTTAGATAACAATAATAATAAATAATATAGTGGGACATTAACACACACGGTCATCTGATTCCAAACTAAGCTGAGCTTGTACTATGGAAACCAGATAACTGGTAATATACTACATATAATACTTTTCTTTTGTAAATACATACTAATTATCACACAAATGTCTGACTACATAAAACATTAAAACATTATTATTATTAAATCATTATTGGGAGCAGCGGTGGCGCAGCAGTGCAGGCCTCGCCTTAGAAAAATAAGGTCGCGGGTTCGAATCCTGGTCGTGCCCACACATCTTTGTGTGAATTGTTTCATCTCCTCTGCTCAATATCGGTGAAGGAAAACATCTAAGAACTAATCATTCGAGGACATGTGACATCCACCAACCCGCACTTGGCCAGCGTATGTGGATTAAGGCCTAAACTCTCTCAACTCATAAGACAGTTGAGAGAAGACCCGTGCCCAGCTGTGGGACACTAAAAAGGGTTGAAGCTAGCTAGCATTACTGGGAGCAGTATTTTTTTTTACCAATTCATGCAATGTTTAGGTTAGTAGGTAACTCAGATACGGAAAAATATTTATGATTATCCTTTTTCCTTATGACAGCACAATAATTGTTGCATGCATAAAATTAAATTAGTAATAATTTTAACAGAATATTTAATTATTGTTTATCTAAATATATAAAAGAAGAAACTGACTGACTGACATATCAACGCAGAGCCCAAACCGGTGGGTCTGGAGACTCCACATTTGGCACATAGGTTCCCTATGGGTTCTAGGGGTGCACTAAGAAAGGATTTTTCAAAACTCACCCTTTAAGGGGGTGAAACGGGGTTCCAAAGTTTGTATGGAGAAACAAGATTAGTGAGATCAATTTCGCGGGCGAAGCCGTGGGCGGAAGCTAGTGAATAAATAAAATGAAAGTAAATAAAAGAAACACCCATTATTAACTACATTCAATTCCAGACCTCCAGCACTAATTTGATTTTTTCTTCAAGGTTTATAAAAAGATGTACTTTCTTCCATGGTTTATACTATAAACTACATACATATAGTCGCAGAGATAATTTTAAGACCAATTTCGTGGAACTCAATAGAAACTGAAGGCCACATCTCAAAATAGGCCGTAATTAAGTACTCACTGAAAAAATTTATTCATGTTTTTTTTGTAATTTTTTAATATTTTTTTTTGCGCCTATGTTAAGTCATAAAACATTACGCTACCTACCCGAAATTTTCTGTTTCTTGTTACAAATGCAGGTAATTTTCTATAACATTGTATGAACTAATGAAATCGAGTTACGTACGTTATATTCTATAGATAGTCGGTGAGTCATTTTAATCGTCAATATTGATATACTTTATCGATTAACAATACCCTATCTCTGATTCTAGCCCTGTTTATTGATAACACTGCGTTCAGTCCTGTAGGTACCTCAACGACGCTACGCTCCGCGGTTATCGCTTCTGTATGTAGGTACCTACATATATCTATTCAGTTTGGCATTTACCTAACCCATAACGACATGTGTACACGGTTAACTAAAGCGATCTACAGAAAATTAATCATAATTACAAAAAATGTGACACCGAAACAGAAAACTCTGGTCATAGTGGTGTTATCCTTCTTTGTTAGTTTATTGTTGATATCGTTTTGTAACTTTGCGCCGGGTGTTAGCTTAGTGTACAGTTTAGAGAATACTAGTTGTCACTATTATTGGACGGACGATGCGTTACCGCGGGTGAATAACTCCTTTAGTCCGGGAGCGAACCCGATATTCTTCCACGAGACCTCGTGCTCTGGCGCGTTAAATTCGCGGCAGGCGTGCGCGGTAGAGTCCGCTGCGAGGAGCCATCCACAGCGGTCAGTGCACTTGCTGTTCGCAGGGCCTGTCACCGAGAAAGCGCTGCACAATGGAGGGCTGGCGGCGGTGAATGAGTTCACTAATGTGCATATATCTCGGGTTAACCTGGTGGAGTACGCGCGCGGCACACCGCTGGAGCAGCTGGTGGGCACCGGCGCGATTTACATAAGCAAGTGGCGCATATCGCACACCTCCGACGTGCTGCGGTACCTCTCGCTGTACAAGTGGGGTGGCATCTACCTCGACCTGGATGTGCTTGTGGTGAAAAGCTTCGACAGTCTGCCTGCTAACTGGGCGGCGCGTGAGAGTGACAACGTGGTCGCGGCCGGCGCTCTAGCCTTCTCGCTTGATCCCATTGGCAGATACGTCGCTAATACTGCTATCAGGTAATTTACCCTATTCCTTGATGTTGATATTTGGCTTCATTACTCCAAACATAAATAAGTAACAACCCATAAGTGTTCCACAGCTGGGCAAGGGTCGTCTCTCAAATAAAGAAGAGAGTTACCTAATAGTTTAGCTCCATACACGCTCCGCGCTGGCTGAGGACGTCACATGTCCACGAATTATTAATTAGACATGCCGATTTCGTCACGATGTCTTTCTTCGCAGATATTGAGCAGCGGTAATGAAATACATAAAATCTACGCCAATGCAGGCAGCATCTTGACCTAAATTTATTCATTAATAAATTTAGCATTAGGTACTACCTAAGTATTATACCTATTACGTATGATAGTAACTTTGTTGTCATTTATCAGTCCTTGGCGCAATAATTACTGGTAGCAGTTGCACTCATTCTGTATGTATATTGATCGCCATACATTTTTAATGTTCAAGGTTTTATGTGCATGTGCCTAACGTTAGTCGTGAGTCACGAGAAAATAACGATAGGCACAGGCTGGTGACAATTTTGTATTTAATCATCAGTGTTTTAGTCAAAAATCAGAAAAAATAAGTCTCAAAACACAACCATTTTTAAGCAGGTTCAAGAAGAACTATTTGCCCCAGAATAGGTCAAACAACCCGGGTGTTAGCACTGCTGTGCCTACCCTAGATAATACAGTACGGTAGAAAATAATCTAGGCACACAATTCTCATCTTTAACGATACCTATTGATAAAAGGTTTAATCATCGTTCATTTTTATTGATTTCAAGAAAATAAATGATTAATAAAATTGACTATTCTTTGTTTTTCCTTACCGTGCCAAAAAGGTAAACAAAGCTTCAGTTTTCGTGTCACTTTAGAATATCACGATTTTATCAATGAACCACACTATGTATCGACTTATAAATGTCTTAATCCATTGAGTAAACACTTTAACTATGAAATTAACTGAAAAATGTTTTAAATCAACCAGTTAAATACGAATTATTAATAAAATTCTAAACACATTCCAAAATTCATGACCACAGGTTATGCAAGGACACGGGCTGTTTGACATTTTTATACTTTTTAAATTAGAGTGTGGACATAGATTTTTATGGATTCGATAACCATAGATTTAGGAAGAACTGAGTGAATGATATCCAGTCAAATGAAAATGTGATGTTTAGATCGTACTTTAATGTAAAGTATTGTCCTAAATTATTTTATTACTGTCTTCTTTAAATATGAAAATTTTGTTTTTTAACCATGTAACTGATGCTGTGTGAAATTGAGTGCATAATAAATATAATTAGTTGTATCGTATCGTCACTCATTTAAATGTTCTAAACGATCATTTAAATAAAATCAATCTGTGCTTCCCTTGGTCACGTCATTACTTGAGAACGTTTACACCAAAATGGATAATTTATGTATCTATGTGCCTAGATTTAAAAGTTACTCGGAAGTTTAAAAAAAAACAGCTCTGCCTATTTTAAAAGATCTTGTCCTTAACAGTTTAATACATGGTAAGGTTGTAGTCAATTTATCGGTATTCATCTAGAGCAGCGGTCGTCAAAGTGCGGCCCGCAGACGATACTTCTGCGGCAACAAATAACTTCGATGCGCTTGCGTTTTCATTTTTTATAACCGCATGACTCCTCCCTCCCTAACTAACACAGAGTTCATCCCGCATCCGCATTAACCTACTCAGATTCACTATCAGATTATTGATTAATAAAAAATTAACAAAATAGCTTGTTTGACCCCTCATCTTAATTTTGGTGACTGGCCAGAAAAAGAGAAAAATATCAAAGAAGTCGTTGAAACGTTTTTTTTTTATATTTTCATATTTTTTAAACATTTATAATATTTCCTGTTTCCAACAATTTATTTGAGATACGACTGCATTATTGTATTCCAGTGTTTTACTAAATGTAAAGCTTCTTGGTTCCGAATAATGAATGATTAGAAATCTATTCAGTCACTCTTTTAACAAATCATTCAATGTATTCAATCATGGTGGCCCTACCCTAAAAATATAGTCTCTGGTTACGAGGCGGCCATATTTGTTGTTATAATATGCATCCTAAGGAAAAACAAGGTATAGGTAATCAATTGCATTGTACTTACTCAGTGCTGTTGACACATTGAAAAGCAATCTAGCTTTCTGACCGCGGCTCCGCCGAGCAGCGCGAGTGAAAAGGGTTTACTTACATACTCGCCCTGCCCATGCTCACTGCCGCGGAAGTGAGCTGAATGTAAACAGGGTGATACAACTACTTATTCCCAGACTACAAGCTAATTGATTGTTTCGTTCAAGGACAAGTAGGCTAATTTGCGTAATTAAAAAAGGTCTGTTGCAGTGCACTTGTGCAGTTAAGTTTCGATCAAAACAGCCCTTTTCGTAGTCTCGCAATTTTGACAACCGCTGTCAGATACGTTCGCGTCAAGTTCGCGTCACGCGAGCGCTTTAGACTAGCTAAGGGAATTAAACAATTCATTCATCATTCATTCACAAAAACGTAAAATTTATTGCATTACAACTACTCCGCGACTCTATCGACGCGACGACGGCGACGCTTCAAGAAATTACGTGAATTAGGGCCAAGAACTTTAGGAATACATTTCTCAAACGTTGCGTTCGCCTCCCGAGTCATACTAGTCCATTGAAATGTTACATTTTTTAGGCCTTACCTTGCGTTTTTTAGAGGACGCAATTTTATTTTTTTTATGTGTAGGGGGGGTCAGTGTAAAGCTAAAACCAAGTTTGTGGGGTCGCCACCCTTGTCCCACGGCCGCCATCTTGAAAATGGGGGTTGAAATGGTTTTTACGGTATATCTCTTAAACTATTTGTTTGATAAAAAACATTTGTTAGCATTTTTGGTTGCAAATTAAATTCTCTATAACTTTAGTCCAGTAACTTTTTGTCGTAGAACCATTAATAAAAAAGTTATAAGCGAAAATCTTCAGAAATTCGAGAAAAAAAATTATACTTTCCGATGTAACTTTTTTTTATCATTTTACGAAAAAATGATATCTGACCATTTTTGTAGATCGTTTTTTGAGGAACAACTTTTATTTCCATAATTTTTTCATTAAGTCAATAGCTAAGATTTTACAGCGCTCCGAAGTACTATTATACGTGTGTATCTACTAATAATATGTCATCAGTTATTGTTTTTTTTTATTTTTTTTTACTTTGTTATTATAATTTTTTTAGTTTCTCCTTTTCACTCCATAACAGACTTTAACAATTATTTATTTGTAAAATTTATAATTAAAAAAATTATAATAACAAAGTAAAAAAAAAACGAAAAAAAGAAAAACAATAACTGATGACATATTATTAGTACACACGTATAATATAGGTTTAGTTAAGAGTACTGAAAAATAGTACTCACTACGGAGCGCTATAAAACCTTAGCTATTGACTTAATGAAAAAATGATGGAAATAAAAGTTGTTCCTCAAAAAACGATCTACAAAAATGGTCAGATATCATTTTTTCGTGAAATGATAAAAAAAAGTTACATCGGAAAATATAATTTCTTATTGTCGAATTTTTGAAGATTTTCGCTTATAACTTTTTTATTTATGGTTCTACGACAAAAAGTTACTGGACTAAAGTTATAGAGAATTTAATTTGCAACAAAAAATGCTAACAAATGTTTTTTATCAAACAAATAGTTTAAGAGATATACCGTAAAAACCATTTCAACCCCTATTTTCAAAATGGCGGCCGTGGGGCAAGGGTGGCGACCCCACAAACTTGGTTTTAGCTTTACACTGACCCCCCCTACACATCAAAAAAATAAAATTGCGTCCTCTAAAAAACGCAACCCCAAATGTAACTTTTCAATGGACTATACGAATTTCGGTTTATATCCCTTTTCTTCGAGTTGTTTAGGTATGTAGCTATTTCAAATAACTTGCTTTCGCGCTGCGTTAGGTATAGGCGACCGTTAATAAATTGTCTGGATTAAAGCCTAAACTCTCTTAACTCGATAATTGAGAGAAGACCCGTGCCCAGCAGTGAGACACTAAAAAGGGTTGAAGTGATACCCAGCTCGTTACAATACTTAGGTATTTACTTATATTATGGTACATAAACTATTTCAGGGACTTTCAAAAGAACTTCAAGGGCGATGTGTGGAGTCAAAACGGGCCCGGGGTCATCACAAGGACTTTGGAAAAGTTGTGCGACACCCACAATATAAAAAGCATGTCCGCGAAGAAATGCAAAGGTACCATACCACAGACTACCTATAGAGATGATACCTACTTCTATCGAATGTCCTATACACTCTGTGACCTATACTTATAATCAAATTTTTGTTGTGTTAATTACGTGAGGTATTCTATTCTAGGGGATCTCCAAATCTCACTTAGGGGGGAGAGGGAGTGTTGGCAAATACGAATTTTTTTTTCTTAATTTAATTTTGGTTTGATCGATAAATCACACATACATAGTAGTCTTAAAGTCTTCAATAAAAGTAATAGAACAAGTTTCGTTATTTTCTTTCTCAATAATCTAACGCGTTCACAGCCCAAATAGAAATTTTAAAGTCTCGCGTGAGATTAGGGGAGGGGAGTGGGAGTTACGAAAAATCTTACGATATCTCACCAAGGGGGGAGAGTCGAAAAATTCTCAAAAATGCCTTACGTAATTAATAGAGGCCCCCAACACACTACTTACATAAGAAGGGTTACATAGCGTACCTATATGTCTAAAAAAATAAAGAAACAATGTCTTTATTTTGTAGGTTATAATTTTTTCTAATTGATTTATTAAAATTTAAACCTTACGATACCTACTATTGCATATGGCTCAGATAACGTGGAATTTGATGTAACTTAAACGGTTCACCTTGTATACGTACTTAGTTAACTCTTGCACTATTTATTATGATATACTTAAACATATCAATTACCTTATTGCAGGTTTCGAGGTCTTCGGCCCCGAGTTGTTCTACCCAGTGGGCTTTTACCACGCGATGGACTATTTCTCACCTGGCGAGCTCAAAGTGAAGGACCCTTACATGCACCATGTATGGAACAAAAAGACAACAGACTACGTGGTGAACAAGAACTCCTCGTATGCTAAACTTGCTCAAAAATACTGTCCTACTGTGTATGAAATGTATGGTGATAAGTTTGGGTTATAACTGGGTAGGTTTTGCCCCAGAGACCTTAAGTGGCGTTCATTTATAACGTGAGGTGTTTAAAGGGGGGACGGGGCCGAATCAAATCTCTATGGAGAATATCTCGTAATTTTTGTTTCCCGCAAAATCAGAGCGTTTATGGTAAAAATTAAAATCTCGCGTGATATTAGGAAAGGGGGTTAAATTCTATCTCACGACATCTCACCATGGGTAGGGATCCGTGAGAAAATCGCTAAAAACGCCTCACGTATTAATGCATGCCTCCTTGTCTAATAGATAACATCATTACAAAAAATAATGTAGGTATACATAAATGTAGTTTAAAGTTCCTAGTACCCATAACACAAGCAAATATAATTGCTTCATTTGGGACTTGATGGCGCTGTGTGTTTGTGTGAAAATATTATTATTAGTATCTATAGCGATGTCGAAAATCGAAAAGAATTTAACTCTAAATTAAAGTTAGTGACACCTCTAACGTCCAATTTTCTTGAAAGCTAGCTAAGCATCATCTCGATCTATTCAGCATTTGAAATAAAAAAAATACAAAACAGAATCGGTCCATCCGTTAGGTACGAAGAGGCAACGAAGCTTGTACACAGTTATACGTGTCACACATATATCACCTCTCTTTTTTAACCGACTTCAAAATAAAAAGGAGGAGGTTTTATTCTTTTCGGTTTATATAATAAGTTTGTTTTCAACCATCGAATTTAGTAAATAAATTAAAGCGCTTGAGATGTCAAGGGGACAGTATCAGGACTAAGTTAAGAAACCCCTTATCATCTGTTGACGGATAATTTGACAGACGTAATAATTATCATCATATGTTTTAACCTACTCTAGGTATACAATATTAGCTGCCTTGTGAACTTCGTACCGCCGTAGAGCGTATTACTCATCTTTTAAACCTTCCTTGGACAGGTCCAAGATAGGACATTTCAAAACCAATATTAGCCAAATATGTTCAGATGAATTCGAATTTTAAAAATTCAAATATCTGTCAATTAATTTTTAAATTATAAAAGAATAGAGATGAAATCAAATCAAATATACTTTTAAAGTTACTTGTACCTTGTACAAAACAATGTTTTTAGGGACACAGATTATAAATCCAAAATTCAGAATGTAAATGAAAACTTGTGTAAAATAATATTAAGTTAAAATATTAACAAAAAAAACCGACTTCATGGATACCATTCTCAGAACTAAACCAAACTGAAATGGGACCACACGGGAAGCATCAGCTTTCAATTTAAAAAAAAATATCAAAATCGGATCACCCATTCGAAAGTTCTGAGGTAACAAACATAAAAAAACATACAGTCGAATTGATAACCTCCTCCTTTTAGAAGTCGGTTAATAATACACATTATTAGAAGTATTATTGACTGGACTGATCAAGTATAGTTCAGTACTTAAATTCACAGATGGCGCTAATTTGAATTAATACGCAAACAGATGTTCCGTCGCGGTTACACATTTTATTCTAGCTCAATTCAATCTTCATTGTTTTTTAGGGCTCGTATGGTCATCGAATAAATATAAAATACTTATATGGCACTCTTTCAAACAATAGGGATGACGGCAAGGTATAAAAAATCTTATTTTAATCACTCCGTCAATTGTATCTTTTGATTTATCATTGAAATTAAACAATATTAACGCATAAAAAGTTATGGGGTGGAAGTCTGCTGCCTCATACCTCTGTATAAAACTTATACGTGTGTCATTCGAGATTTAGCTTGGACCGTATCACCGTAATCTTAAGGTCACAAAAAAAGAAAAATATATTTTTAATTTATTCCATCTGTCGAACAAAACAAAATGTCGTCATCCCTATTGCCTATAAATGTTCTGACATGTCATTCGAAAATAGATGCTTTGATGTTAGATAATGCTATCTCTTTCTGTATAGTTAAATTGCCAAAGTTTTCGTTCGTATTATCTGGCTGACTTTAATATTCTAGAGCCCTTATTCATAAACGTCTTATAAGCTTTAATAGCTGAAATAGGTTTATAATTCCTGTCTTTGTCTGTCATATTGACTTTATTCTAGTAAGAAAGAGACAAAATCCATTTCAACTAAAGAACATTTTATGATTTTTATAAATAAGTCTGTACTAGTATTATATTATCTGTGTCTGTACTGAGGTCTTTAATTACGCAACTGTAAGTACCGGCGACGACAAAAAAATTTACGCGCCGTCTGCACGAATCTATGAATTTAGCAAGCTATTTACTTACTTTACTTGAGTAAGTAGGTAATAGCTGAAGACTGATTAGTGATTACTAGTAAATAAAAGTAATATAATTATACTAAAGTATATTTTATTTTAAAACAGAGTCCTTACTGACTAGACCAGTGTTTCCCAATTAGTTGTGTGTACCCCAGGGGTCCGTAAGGATGCATCAGACAGAGTACGTGCAGCAAAGATACGAGTGACCTAACTGCCATTTAGCTAGTTATTTACTGACAAAGTATTAGGATAAAAAGCAAATAACCTATATCTATTCCGGACTATAATTGCAACCGGTTGTGCAGATATGTTTCAAGCCACAAAACACATTTGTACGTTCGTGTAGACTTAAAACGTTGTAGGAATATTTTTGTCATTATAATAAATTATAATTTTATCACAGTTTAGCATCAATCTGATATTATATCTCACAGATTGTCCAGTTTGTGGGTTGGATCATTTTTGCACAGCACGGTCCAATTTATCTATGTACCAAATTTCATCCCATTCCGTCTTGCAGTTTTTGCTAGAAAGTGTAACAAACATTTACACATTATCTAATAGCCATTTGACTGGGCTGTTGGTTAGTGACCCTGACTGCTAAGCCGGAGGTCATGGGTTCGTTTCCCACCCACGACAAATCTTTGTGTGAAGACCACGATTGTTGTGTCTGGGTGTAACTTATATATATTTACTAAAAAAAATATTTAAGTAGCATACCAGTTTCTAGTACTCAATAACACATGCCAATATAATTACTTAATTTGAGACTAGATGGCGCTGTGTGTATGTGTGAAAATATTGTTGTAATTAATGATACTGGGTACAATAATATCAGGGAAATGACTATTAACAGTATTAACAAATTTAAAATAATTATAAAATCTACGTTATGTAAGTAAGTGTATTATAAAATTTCAGACTATGTAACGAATAAAAACGCTTGGAATTAAGTCGCTCTAATTCAAAACACTGAACAAACAAAATGTAATAGATATAAGTACTTCACTTTAAAAAAGAAAAAAAGCCTACTGAGTATTTTGGCAGTGTTTCTCAGTAGTTGCCAGTCATTCACTGCACGGTAGGAAAAGAAACTGGACTATTTTTATGTAGACTCGCGTCTCAAAAATAATAAAGCATATTTTGATTTTGACAAGTTTGGAGTCTTAAGCGGAGTGGTACGTAAACAAACTAATTGAGAACCGCTGTACTATAGAATCTTAATTAAAGCTTATATGTCCATATGCATAGTCATAAACATGATCTTTGATGTGACCTTCACACTCTCGGCTGATGTAGGCATAATCATAACATGGTCCCTCTAGAATGGTGAGGGCCTCCGGGATCTGTAGGTTTGACAAGTCTGGGGGTAACGATGTGGGCATCTCATACTCTGCTCTCAAGTTTTCATTCTGGAAAATTGCACAATTCAAAATATAGGTAATATTAACTACCTCGGAGCAGCGGTGGCACAGCGGTGTCGGTCTCGCTTTTGATATAAAAGGTAGCGGGTTCGATCCTCGGTGATTACACGTCTTTCAATATCGGTGAAGGAAAACATCGTGAGGGAACCGGCATGTCAAAGAACATGTGGCATCACATGGCCAGCAAGTGTGGATTATGGCCTAAACTCTCTCAACTCTTAAGGTAGTTGAGAAAATACCCGTGCCCAGCGGTGGGACTCTAAAGGGGTTCAAGTGTTGTGAAGTCATTAACTACCTTGGTTGCTAGCGAAACTCTAGGGTCGCGGCTTCAAATCCCATGTCGGGACAAAGAGACTTCTAATTTCTCACTAGTCTGTCTAGATTTTTTCCATCTAACGGATAAAAACGCTTGGAATTAAGTCGCTCTAATTCAACACAATAAACAAACAAAATGTAATAGATATAAGTACTTCATTTAAAATAGAGAAAAGCCTAGTGAGTTTTTTGGCAGTGTTTCTCAGTAGTTGCCAGTCATTCACTGCACGGTAGGAAAAGAAATTGGACTATTTTTATGTAGACTCGCGTCTCAAAAAAAAGCATATTTTCGTTTTCATATATTATCTGTCGTAGAAGGATGTAGGTAGGTTGTAATAATCAAAGAGTAGGTATATAATCACTTGGTAATAACCTTGTTACAACTTTTAATGGAAGATTATAACGCGGTATATGTATATTTTTTAATATATTTTCTACTTATGCACTAATGGATATGACTGACCTGATGGTTGCTATCCTTTTTATGACATAGTCTACATACCAAGTAAAAAGGAACTATTGTTATGAGTATTAAGACTGAGATTCCACCGATAATAATCCAGATGTTATGATTACTCTCAGCTCTTTGAGATATTAAGCCTGTAAAATAGAGACAGAGTTAAATAATTGTAGGAAAGAGATAAGAATATGCATGTATGTATCATGTTTTATTGTGCGGTGCAAATGCCCAGTTAGAATGCGTGCACCTCGACGACGTGCGTAGCGGAATAAAGTTATTTTCGTTGTGGGTGCGTACCGGCCGGGGGTGAACCGGAATGGGACTAATAAGTCTAGGACTATAGGTATCCGGAATCGTCCGGGCCCGTACTTTAACTACCTCGAACCAGCCCGGTTTTAATCAAACTCACGAACGATCCCTTGAATTTTCCTCCAACGACTACAAAGACCAGGGAAGAAATTTTACTTCATCATTTTGGGCCGGACTTTTCCAACATCCCTTTTCCCTCCAAAATAGCAAGGCAAGGCAGTGGTGAAGGGTGGAAATGTGAAAAAGGAAAGCCAGGGCAAATCAAGTGACTTATTTCTCGGTTACCTACGCCGACTTTCAAACTAACTAAGTAGTACGTACTGCATTTTTGATGCTATTTAAAACCTTGAAACGTTACATATTGTCTAATTTAGTACCAACGTTATATTTACCACTTCCTAAAGGGAAGCCGGTAGTATCGTGTTAGGGTCTCCCTACATTTATCGACGCGGAATCGGCTAACACCGGTCAAAAAAGCCTTTATGTCTACGTAATAAATGTGTTACTATAGGCCAACCGATTAACTCGCGTATCGCCTATCGCCAAGATTCTGACTCCTCAAGCTGCACAGACAGTGATGATGATTCAAGCGATATGGATATTGGTGACGTATAGTCTTACATTACTTTTATCTGTGGTTAAATAGTTCTTTATGATATTTAATTAATGTTTTATGACTTTGTACCTCAGATGGCGATAATACCATTCGCATCGGCTCAGCTCGGACGACGCGTCGCGACGCTACCGCCGGCCGACGCGACGGCAAAACGGCTTGATCGGCGATGTGGTTATAAGCACTCGGCTTAAGCTGCTTCTGCGTAGATAAATGTGGGGAGACCCTTATATGGCATCTTCGTCACTGAGGCAAGGTATACTTACTAGTTTCAGTAGGAATCGTAGAATCAACAGATGTAATAGTTGTAATTTTGTTTTGTATTTCACTGACATCGTGATAGTTTAAAGTTTGTCCCACTCTTAAGTGATATTGTTTTGTTGCAGTTTTGTTTGTAGGTATAATCTTGGTATAGCGGTAGAAGGAATGGTTCTCTTCTACATAATAAACACAAATTATGAACATATTGTCAGATGATTGAGTAGGATACGTCAACAGATTGCTAGTTGTATCATTTAGTTCTATTTCATATAACTGTTGGACACTTTCTGAAAACAACAAAACTAATCATAATCTTCCCCTAGCTACGGTGACCAAACTGAATTGACTATTCAAAATCGCATGAGATATTAGTGCACAAGACATTTTAGACCAACACAAGAGAATCACCAGGACCCAAACAAAACAGCCTCGGAGGATTCCGGATTCAAACAGAATCTCGAACAATCATTGGAATTATCCCACATTTGGGGACTGAGTCACCTTCGTCCGTGGGAGTGCATCTTTTATCTGAATCCCCACACGTGGTCCCCAGGTGGTGCAAATCGGGTGACAATCAACTAATTATGTTTACTGGTAATTACCTGGTGGTAGGTTTCGGCCGTGGTTAGTGACCACCCATCAGACAAAGCCGCACCGCCAAGCGGCTTTGCCGTGTTCCGATGCGATGTCTGGTGACACCACTAAACCTCTTTAATGGTGTCACCAGACATGGGTGGGTCGAAAGTATTGCTCCTTTATGGATTATGGTTGGTTCCTCATTTCATTCGTAATCACGAGTGAATCGGTGCATTGGGCTGGCGCGTCCCATCGTAGACTACATCATGGCTTAACACAGGTAAGTTGTAGTCAAGCGCCAGTCTATTAAAGAAAAAAAAAATAAAAACAACGACTACAAAGGATCATGGGCCAACCGATAATATACTAGTACTCCGAAGCGACTTTTGTTCTGTTTGTGTTTTTTGTGTTTTTTATCTCGCGTGGTACTTATTGGGATAAAAAGTAGCCTGTGTGTTAATCCTAACCAAAATCTATCTCTGTGCTAAATTTCATTTAATTCCGTCATGTAGTTTTTGCGTGAAAGAGTAAAACAAACATCCATACATTTTAACAAACTTTCGCGATTATAATATTAGTAGGATCTAAAAATGTTATCATTCGGAATAAGAAGATATATATAAAAGCAACAAAGTTAAATTATAATTATATAACTTAATATAATAATGCCCGATATGACTGTTATAATGATTTAACTTAATATAAAGTGCAATACACATTGAGCCCGCCGGGCCGCCGACAAAGCCCGGCGACACAACCCGGCGGCCTGTATGAAAAGAATCATGTCGGCAACATGAGCCCGCGCGTGTTACCCGCCGACATGTTGGCGGCTTGGTTACGCCTGCGCTCAGTTGCCCGGCGACGCTCAACCTGTAGTGAATCACACAACCTTTATCGACACGCGGCAATCACTGACTGCAAAATAATTTTTTCATGTCAAGCCGCCGACATGCCGCCGACCAAAGGAGAGGTCAAAAGTGGGCTAGAATTTTGAACACCAATGTGATATACCTCATCGGAAAGCTTATTTAATAAGCTGTTAGAATTTAACAAAACACGAATTTTAGGAGCAACCATTTTTGTAAAAATCAAAAAAATGGAATAGAAAAACAAAACGCACATTACCTTTAATTATCCGTTTCCTAAGCAGTTTAAATATTGCAATCACGTCAATAATTGCATTCTGTTACAGTACTTTTCTCTTGTAATATTATTCTAGCTGCAGCTTAATGTAATTATGACGAAAAATATTTGTTATCTTATTAGTGTAAAAACAAAACGCGTGGAAAAAAATATAATTACGGGAAACGTCATGATGTCATTGTCATTGATCAGTTTGATTGACAGCGTCGAAATAATTTTGATTTTTTTGGTTGTTCAATTGTCATTTGACCATGGGGTTGCCAATTGCCATAATCATAATATTGCATTAAGGATTCTTATTTTCAATTTCAATTTTTTAAAAAACGGGGGAGTGTAAAATTATTTTAAATACATCAAAAAATTAAATTAATTATGCTCTATTAACCTATGTAACTCAGATTGCTGTTCAAATTTACAATTATTTTAATCCCAGGCTCTATACATTTTTTGAACGTCTCCTTTTCCGACTTGTAATAAGTGAAGCCTTCAACTAGACTGCCGACAAAAAGTTGCCGACATAATATGTCGGCGGCCCGGCTCAATGTGTATTGCGCTTAATGCACGACAAATACGTAAATTGTGTAATAATAAGTGAATTTTGCCAACTTCAATGCTCACCTGATGCATAATATAACTTGTCACCTTTACAAAGATTAAATTCTTGGTTATCTATAAACTTTTTGACTTTCCTTTTATCACCTAGAAAATACAACATCAAGCATAAATCATATATCAACCACCAAACCAGGTCGAACCTTCAATCATGTGACTTGATGGTTTCATCATTTGTTTAGAAAAATAAGAGCAGCCGCTGCACATTTATATCACCAGAAGTATCACTCGGAGCAGCGGTGAGGCAGCGGTATGGCCCTCACCTTAGATAAAATAAAGGTCACAGATGCTGCCCATACATCTTTGAGTGAATTGTTTCATCGCCGCTTCTCAATATCAGTGCAGGAACCAACCAACCCGAACTTGGTCAGCGTGTGTGGATTAAGGCCTAAACTCTCTCAACTCGTAAGACAGTTGAGAGATGACTCGTGCCCTGCAGTGGGACACTAAAAAAGGTCGAAATCTCTAACTTCTATTCTTATTATTACCAGCCTGGATCATCCCACTGCTGGGTAAAGGCCTCCTCTAACACCTGCAAGGCGTTAGGCGTCGCGATCTTGTGGCACCTCCATCCATGGATTTATCAATTTCGCCCCTCTATCTCCGTCTGGGTCTACACCGACGCCTCCTCCTTGGATCTGGATCCAGTCTGTGGCTATATTTGCCCACATCTCGCTTGCCATTAGTTTAGAAATTAATGTACTTTTTAAAAGTAAGATACTAACCCCCGTATTCAACACGTCTTGTAATCTCATTATAGCTAAAATAGGTTTAAAATTCGTTTGTCTTTGTCTGTCATCTTGACATTTATACTAGTAAGAAAGAGACAAAGGCAATTTTAACTGAATAAAGCCATTAGTTTTGAGGGCAAGTATAGTAGCTAGTTAGCTTAATCAGAAGTCAGTTATACTTACGATTATAACTATTAACTTTGATTAAAATATTTCTAAATAGAACAGTATCTAAAGTTGAATTAGGCACAACAAAGTTTCCGTAGCATACAAAGCGACTATCATTGTCAAATTCTTCCACATATAAACCTAGAGAGCTTTTTTCTAAACTCGATGTGTGTAGACTATCTGAAACAAATTACAGTAGTAATAACAGTAATTTACACGTCACAGCGCCATCTAGTACCAAACCAAGCATTTATATTTGCTTTGTTTGATGGGTACTATGTACTATCAGAGGCGAAGTGATGGACTCTTCGCCTCTGGTAGTACTATAGTACCTATTCCACGCCAATTCTAATCGGCTTACCTTTAGGAATTGATTAAGTAATATAGTTTATGTACTTTATTAGAATTAAGAGTTTTAAATAGCATCAAAAATAAGTATCTATTATACGAAGGTGGTGATCGCCATGGAGACCTTTAATCCCCACACGTGGTCCCCGGTGCAAATCAGGTGACAACCAACTGGTGGTAGGCTTCGGCCGCGGTTAGTGACCACCCACTAGACAAAGCCGCACCGCCAAGCGGCCTTGCCGTGTTCCGGTGCGATGTCTGGTGACTCCATGCAGTGAGGGTGGGTCGGAATTGTTGCTCCTTTAGGGTTAAAAAGGCTCATTCCTTTGCCACCTTCTCACCGATATTCATTCGTAATCACGAGTGAATCGGTATGCTGGGCTGGCGCGTTCCATCGTAGACAACATCATTGCTTGACATCAGACAAGTTGTAGTCAAGCACCAGTCTATCGAAGAATATTTGTTTTTATCGTTGATTTTTTTTAAATAAACCATTTTAAATATTTTTATTTACTTTTATTGCGAGCTTTATTACAAATCTTCGGCTTAGCCGGAGAATCTCGGAGATTATGTGTAACCGGAGAAATATCCGGACACTGAATTTTTTATTAGGATCTCCAACAGAGAATACATAAGATACATTTAAAAATATCAAGTAAAAAAAAAACACTTCCCACTATGCTCCTCCAATTGTAGGAAATCACAGCATGCACATATAATAACTAGGTTACATAGGTTCCGGTTGAGATCTATAAGGGGTGCACTAAGAAAGGATTTTTCTAAACTTACCCTAAATATGATGAAGCTATAGATGAAGCTAGTGTAGTAGGCATATTAAGGGTAATGCATGGGTGCCAACCCGGAAATTTATGAAATTTGGAAAGTATGGATATTTATGTCTCTTTTGTATTTTGCCTGTGAATAGGTAATTCCCGATTCAGCGGTGGTGCAGCGGTACGGGGCTTGCCTTAGAAATATAAGGTCGCGGGTTCGATTTCCAGTTGTGCCCACACATCTTTGTGTGAATTGTAACATCGCCGCTGCTGAATACCGGTGAAGGAAAACATCGTGAGGAAACCGGTATGTCTAAGAAAATTCGAGGATGTGTGACATCTAGTATAGTATTATATTATCTGTGGTGACATCTAACAACCCGCACTTGGCCCGCATTTGTGGATTAAGGCCTAAACTCTTATATCTCAAGACAGTTGAGAGAAGACCCGTGCCCAGCGGTGGGACACTAAAAAAGGTTGAAGTGGATTCCCAATTAGCCTGCACATCTATCCATCTTTAGTAGTATACCTCATATTTTTACCTTTAAATATATAATCAAAATTGTACCAAGAGAAGTTTATAATAGCGGGTAGTTTGATACCCGGTCCAAGGCAATTTAATAACTGTGGTCTGCCCACGCGCGATTCAATGATGACGTCGTTATCTGCAAGAAAAAGTAAGAGTCTTATTCATAAAAATCTTGACTGTTCACACAACAACGCTGCACTAAGGAGCGACCTAAGCCCCACCTCCACCGGTAGCGAACCGGTCCTGCGGCACGGCGCGGCGGCGGGGTGACGGGCAACGCGGCTTACGCAAGGCCGGCCCCCGCCGCACTACTTTGGTGTGTTCGTGTAGGCAGAAGAATTCTTATTTTTTCTTTGATATACAATAAGTTTGGTCAGACTAATACACCAGCACAGACACCAGCTTTACTATGCGTTTCAAATGAATAGGATTGGAAATCCGCCATCTTGGACTGGAATGCGCAACAACTTCACAATATTTTTAGTACAGTGAGCAAAAATGTTAGTTTGATATTATAATCACATCTAGATGAAAAAAAATACGTATATCATTCTTATTGCCTTTTGAGTAAGATTGGACATATTTCATTAACTTCCGACGGCAAAAATTCAGAGTAATAAGTTAAAACGTGTGCTTTTATCCGTGTATATGAATTTGTGGTATCCTAGCGCATAAATTTACTTAGGTAGGTAGCTGCATTGTAACTACATACTTGTGTAAAGTTTTTAAAATATCACTTTTCCATATATTTCTAAATAATATTATTGTCTGTGGTTTGACATTTTGTGCTGGCGCTACTTTTGCTTGGTTTTTGGTATGAAGTTAGCCGCGAGTCCAGTCCTATTCTTATTTGAAACGCATAGTACCTCAAATACAGTCCACTTATTTCCGTCCGTTTATGACCCTAACAAGACTCTTTAGTTAAAATGGACTTGTCTCTTTCTAACTAGTATTTATTATTTATCTATTTATTTTATTTTTTTCTTTATTTGCTCTAGACAAGTTTACGAATTATTAATCTATTTTAGCTATAATGAGCTTGAAAGACGTTTATGAATACGGGGTAAGTATATAATTATTTTAAGAGATAGGTATATACAGGGTGGAATGTGTCAGCCCTGGTCCCCAATTCTCGCACTTAAGACATAAAATTTATCTCATACAGACATTTGTCGACCAAAACTGGCGATTTATTTTGTTTTTCTATGATATCCGACATTTTTTCGACTTAAGTCTATGAGATAAATGTCTAAAGTGCGCATATTATGGGCAAATGACTAAACTATTTAATATAGTTACGTCACAAATGAGACCATTTGTTACGTCGTTACAATTGCATACATATTTTAATTTGAAAAAGTTATTGTGACTCACTAAAAACTCACAGAAACATGTCTTTCCAAAATTTATTTCAAGTGTCTCAGACCAATTACCTGAAATAAAAAATAAATTAAAAATTTTATACGAAAATAAACCTTAACTTAGTCTGCTTGAGAAATTAATCGCTTACGACTTAAACTGGACTATATTTTGGGAATGAACCTCATTCAAACATAAAATATTTTAATTTTGCTAAACGGGGGCTGAGTCACCTTCGTCCGTGGGAGTGCACTTTTTATCTGAATGCCCACACGTGGCCCCTGGGTGGTGCAAATCAGGTGACAATCAACTGGTAATTAAGTTTTCTTGTAATTAACTGGTGGCAGGCTTCGGCCGTGGTTAGTGACCACCCACCAGACAAAGCCGCACCGCCAAGCGGCCTTGCCGTGTTCCAGTGCGATGTCTGGTGACATTTAAGAAGGTGGGTCGAAATTGTTGCTCCTTTATGTTTTCTAACCTTAAGGAGCATCATTCCACTGCCACCTTCTCACCGAAAGTCATTCGTAACCACGAATGAATCGGTGTAGTGGGCAGGCGCGTCCTATCGTAGACTACATCATTTCTTAACATCAGGCAAGAATCAAGATGTAGTCAAGCGCAGTCGTATTTCAGGATAAAAAAAAACCTTGCAGGTTTTTTTTTATCCTGAAATACGACTTTTACTAATGTTATAGATGCAAAAGAAACTCTGTCTGTCGTACTTTCACGCCAAAACTACTGGATAAAGCAATAAATTACATAATGCCAAATAATAACGTTACCTAAGCCTTTGCCTGTAATTAAAAAAAAACTTCTGTATCTTGCCGTAGGTGGCTTTGTGGTTGATATCTCTTGTGAGCTCTCTTGATTCGTTTTTGGGGCAATTTAAAATGTCCGTGTTTTTTAAGTTAATAAGAAGAAATCTTACTTAGTTGCATTACTTACTGTCAGATCACAATACTACCGATCCGATTTGTATGAAATTTGGTATGGAGATAGTTTTAGACCCGTGGAAGGACATAGGATAGTGTTGGCAATATTGAATGATTTGAATGACGTAGGCGGCGCGAGAGTAGCGGCTGCCAATATGGCGAGCGAGATCTACTTACACTTGCTCATTCATTCAAAACGGAGTAAATGATTGGCTCTTATGGCTCTTGGATGTATTCTTGGAGAAAGCGAATTGACATTGGATTTATAGGCGGTTAAAATAATTTGTAGAATAATCCTATATAGATACTTATTGATTATTGAGTTTAATGTGCAAGTTTTAGATCATAATAGATAATTAACTTAACAATAGTTATTATCCAAGTGTGCAAAAAGAGGTTTAGTGAATTTTAGTGAGGTAGTGGGATCACCGATAATCGCGCGGGACGGTTAGTCAGTTGTTAAACTGTAGAATTTTGATTTTAGCCTGCTTCGTAGCCTGGAATCATGCCTTTTCCAGCTGCAAAATCACTAGGTACTTCAACTATCCTTCGATTCCTTAATCTGTTAAAAAACAAAAATTATTTACCGGCAAAATATTCATGCACAGAGGTCGAATTACAGAATTTTTTGTATTTTGTATGTAATAACATCACATATATTTGATACAATGGCGGTAGCACTATCTCTGGTAAACGAACAGAGTGACGACCACTATTTGACAGTGACCAGTATGTGTTGTAGTACAAATTCTTGCCTGTAACATTTAAAATAGATATAAATAATCCTACTTAGATTATAAACGCGAAAGCGGAATTGACATCTGGATTGACACATAGGCTTTTTATCCCTAGTAATAATATAATTTTTTCACACATACACACAATGCCATCTAGTGACAAATTTAGCAACTATATTTGCTTGTGTGATGTGTACTAGGAATTGGTAAATACATACATTTATACATAAATTACATCGGTGTCTGGTACACAGAATAATCATGCTCATCACACAAGGATTTGTTCTGGATGGGAATCGAAGCCACAACCATCGGCTTAGCAGTCAGGGTCACCTACCACAATAGATATACTCGCGTTTGTATTTAGTAAACAGTAGTTAGTTTGTGTTTAGTAGGTAATGTAATATAAGGGGCTAAGGGGACCTATCAAATATTTTATAATTCATCAACTAGGTAGGATTTTAAAAGACTTTAGTGGTTAAAATGCTTGGAATTCCATATAGATTTTTATACCTACGCATTTTTAGATTGGAACAACAAAAAACCATTGAATTATAAACCACTTTTCATTCATTTTCATTCATTCACTGAGTGAGAGATACTGTTATTATTAAGACTGATGAGATTCATGAGTCTTAATAATAACAGTAATGAAATTGTATACAAAGCAATTAATAATAGTCAGTAATAAAAATAAATTAATAACAAATAATTTATTCGGGACTTATTAAATGTCAAGATGAAATTTATATTGAAATATGTACATTGGTCATCTAATCAAAATATTATTATGTCATTTAAAAAATCATTAGTCGTTATAATTTGCTTTGTCAGATAAAAGTTGTTTTAAATAATTACGTGAATTAGCCTACAGAGCTCACAGTGTCTGGAAATCTTTTCAATGTGTGATATTCGCGTAAATTTAATTAAATACTATCTAAAGAAAAACCACTTAAAACAGCTTACCGTTAACCAAGAAAAGATGAACTACAGGATGCTTGACGTTTGGTTTGTCTGTTATTTCTATTATTCTTATTTTTGGTATTCTCATAAATATTGGCCCGACGTTGCTAAAAATACATAGTAAGTGTGTTGTGCACGTTTAATAGCATACTAAGTACGTTTTTTGTACATAAGTTGTTACTACTGTTTGTTTTCCAAGAAAATAAAAATAAATACTTAAATAAATAGTATTCGAAAACTTTTTTCGTATTCACACCTCATATATGGGTACAGATATACACGTTATGACGTCATAAGTTTGCAAACTTATAACACGGCACTCTTTTACGTCTGGTGTTAAAAATTAAGTTTTTGAAACGCCCCTTACCTAAAACTAGAGGTGTTAGATGTACCGTCGCTGTTAGGTGCACTAACAAACCACAAACTTAGAATTACAACTATTCGATACTCAGACATTTTCATTTTTCTATTGACTTATATTTATAATAAATAAACTCACAGATTTACACAGTATTGTGCATTACAAAACTAAGTACGTAAATAAATAAGTTCAAATAAAATCGGATGACATGGAGTTTCCTCATTTTATATAATATCTACCTATCGCCTAACTCAGTGGTTTCCAAACTCTTTTGTTTCATAGACCACTTTCAATATTTTGCTGGATCCGGTGACCCCCTGCAGCTACAGTACTACCAACTTCTAAATCCAGAAAAAAGTGAAGATTATATCTATATATCTATGGAAACTTGCGTTGTGGCTGAGTTTCAAAGACGAATTAACAGTTTTTGAAAAAACAAAGGTTAGAATTTGCTTGATAGGATTAATTAATTAATAATAAAGTAGACTAAATAAATTTTCAATTAAATTTTAATAGATTGTGCTTTGAGTGGATATCAAAAAAGGAAAGTAGGCCAATCGAAAAAGTGACTGCATCCAACTTTAGTTTCTAGGGTTTTCTTAGGGTTCACCTGGAACACTTTGAGAATTACTGGCCTATTATTGGTATTGCAATGAGGAAACTTCATTAGGTACCTACCTACTAATCTGTAAAGCCGTATTATAGGTACAGACAGACACAGATAATATTCGACCGTAGCCAGTTATTAACAAAGTCGAAACTACATTTCGGCGATTTTTGTTTTATTGTACTTAAGGTCGTAAATTACCTTTATATAATATAATATAGTGGAACATTACACACGCGGCCAATACATCTCACATTTTTTTTCGAGATTTCAAAATTGGTAGTAATGTACTGCAGGGAGTCCACCGGATCCAGCAAAATTTTGAAAGTGGTGTATGAAACAAAAAAGTTTGGGAACCACTGTTCTAGAGCAATGAAGTCGGAAGTTCCAATATGCTTTAATCTTTATTAGGTTTTACCGAGAAGTAGCGTTTTTCTAGTTCCGACAGTATGAACTTCGGTGACGAACAATACGAAAAGATAATTTAATTATTTTAGCATTAAATACTGACCACCCAGCAGATCCTGAAGCATGACGTACCTAATGTCTAAAATGGAAGCGTCTTTTCTATCTATAATCTATCTCTGTACGGGACAACTTACACCAAAGTATAATTATGTAAATACATTATGTAGCTTAGTTAGTAATAAGTACAGTTGATTTCTTACACCCTAGCTATTGTAGGAATAGGTAAGTAGAATCTCTCTTCAGTTGTTTTGTATATCATTTTGTTAACTAGATAGTAAACTTAGAACAAAGTATATTCATTAGGATAGGATTATCTCTAAGAGAATCCACCAGTTCACCTTTCAGTCAAAGCATTACCATAATAGGGCATGAAAGAAGGGGGATAAAAACCTACCCAAGGGCATATAAACGCTTACGCTGAAACGCTACCATATTAGGAAATAAGCGATAAATAACTAGTTTTATAAATAGTACTGACCAATCACAAGTCAGATAAATAATTAGGGTCAATGAATTAAGCTCCACCCTTTTTAGCAAGAGTGATCAGGTCATTGTCGACACATCAACTCCAATCCGCAGCCGACGCCCTAGTAGGCGAATGGTTCTGCAGATGGAGAATCGAGGTGAACCCCGAGAAGTGCCGCCGTACCTACTCTTCTCTAGGTCTATCCCTCCACCTATTAGTTCCATCTACATGTTCGGCAAGCCGATCCCTTGGGAGAACCAGACCAAATATCTAGGTGTCATCCTAGATCAGGGACTCACTTTCAAACTGCACCTTGCCTTTGTTCTTAAGCGTGCGCGTTTCGTTCTCAGCAGACTGCACTTCCTTAACAACGCCAAAAGTAAACTCTCGCTTCGTAACAAAGTGAGAGCCTACACGGCGGCGCGCCGTGTAGGCTCTCACTTTGTTACGAAGCGAGCGGCTTGCGTACGATCCATTATGACGTACGCCTCACCCGTTTTCGCGCACACTAAGCGCTCCTACTTGCAACTCAGCAAGTTCTTCTAAATCGATTCATGCGTATAGCCATGCTGGAGCTCCGTGGTTCTTACGCAATGAAAACCTACATAGGTATTGATTTAAACCTGCCGACCATCAGGCAGTGGATGAAGAACGCATCCAAATGCTTCTTCGACACCGGTGTTAAACACACGAACAGGTTAGTCGTATCCGCGTGCGACTACAAGCGAAACGGCGACGCGACGTCCGCGAAGCGTACCCACAGATTCCGACGATGAGATCACTCTTGCGATCGCCCGCGACCTCCGATCCGCTGCTAGAGTAGTTAGGGACAACCAAAATAGTAGCACACAACAATTATGCCGAGAGATCGCCCACGTAGTCGTGGGCCGCGCCGCGCCCCTTCAAGATAGGCCCCCAGTCAATTACGGTTCCGGTCAGGACCGGACCGCGCAAACGCGAAATGGCCACCGATCCCTTAAAATTATAGTGTCCGGCAACGTTCTGAGCCGAGGTTCGTCCCCACATGGGGAGTCCTCATGGCAGTTGCCACAGTACTTGATCGGTTCCACCGTCCTCGGACGGCTCACCGAAAAAGTCCGGTCCAGTCATCCGCAAAAAAAATCGACAGTCAGCAGCAGAATTTACATAGTAGTGTAATAGTTTACACCATCGGTAGTGGTATAGGCAGAGGTGTAAATAAGTTCAACCAGTGCAAAAATAGTATTCTTTCTTTTCTCAACTTCTAATCCAGTAAGGCCCTGGGATCCCCAGCAATAGCAAATGTACGGTACCGTGTATTATAAGCCAAGACAGGTTTATTTGTTCATCACACAAAAGATCCAGTGCGTACACTATCTCTGTGCTAAATTTCATCCAATTTCATCCTGCAGTGTTTGCGTGAACGAGTAACAAGCATTCATACATTCTTACAAACTTTCGCGTTTTTAATATCAGTAGGATAATTGCAATGGAATTTTCTTACACTGTGCTTGTTGCTAATGTTGATAATCCGATCAACAATACTTGATTGTTACAGATTTCACGGTATCACATAGTTCACAATACCAACCAATGTAGTAAGTAGGCGTACCTGAGTACCCATTCGTGACACTTTCAGACAGTTACTGTAAAACTGAGAAGCACTAAGACCTCTAACACAATAATCGGCTTCTATTATTTATTTTAAGCCTACACACTTGCCTATTTGTAAATTAGTTACTGATCTCCACAATATCATTGTTTGGATTGCTAAAATATCAATTGTGTCGTGCATCAACAGAAAACTAATTGCAAATCTGTGTCATCACTAGTATAGTATTAAATTATCTGTGGTCATCGTCAGAGTTCAGAGTCATGAGTCACGATACCGCAGTTGTAAATCTATTGTCCACAAGCGTGTTAATTAATAAAACAACAGTTTACACTTAATCGTATAGAAATCTGATGTTCTGTAAGTGCTGTGTTGTTTCTAATCAGTGAAAGATAAAAATGTCGTACGTTTAAATAAATCCACTTCCGGTTACATTAATCATTTAGTAACTTTCAAAATGTCTAAACGTGATAAATCGCGCATCAGTGTTTTTCTAAAAAGTCCTGTAGCTGTTTTTATTTTTCTCGTTATTTTAACAGTTATAACAATTTATTATACATTCAAACAGGATTCAAATTTAGAACCGTTTATATTACGCGTAGAGTCAAGTCACGAGAATTTTTCATGTCATTACAATGTTGAAGATGACGCATTGCCTTCAGCGGAAGACCCTGCGTTCGTGCCGCATCCGAACTCAATATACTTCCATGAAACTTCATGTCGAGGAGGCCTGAACTCCCGTCAAGCGTGTTCCGTCGAGGCAGCAGCCCGAGCGCACCCGAAAAGAGATGTGTACGTAATGTTCAGTGCTCCAGTCAAAGACGAAATTGTACAAAGGAGTTGTCTAGCCACACTAACTAAATTTCAAAACATAAAAATAGCTAGAGTACACCTAGCTGATTACGCTAAAAATACGCCATTGGAAGGCATAGTAACCGACATCCCGTTTAATAAAAGTAAATGGTGGACAGAACATACTTCAGATATGTTGCGGATTCTGACATTATACAAATGGGGGGGGATTTATCTGGATTTAGATATAATTGTAGTGAAGTCGTTAGAGCCCCTGGGGTTCAATTGGGTAGGCAGAGAAGACAGTGACAGGGTCAACCAAGCAGCTATAGCGATGTCTATGGATCGCCTTGGAAGGAGGATTGCTGGTGCGATTATTAAGTAGGTAAACTGGCACTTAAAATAAGTAAATATTTATTATTTACCTGAAATTAAGCAGCGGTGGCGCAACGGCACAGACCTCGCCTTAGAAATATAGGTCGCGGGTTCAATTCCCAGTCGTGCACACATCTTTGTGTGAATTGTTCCATCTCCGCTGCTCAATATCGGTGAAGGAAAACATCGTGAGGAAACCGGCATGTCTAAGAACTAATCATTCGAGGACATATATGTGATATCCACCAATCCGCACTTGGCCAGAGTGTGTGGATTAAGGCCTAAAATCTCTCAATTCGTAAGACAGTAGAGAGAAGACCCGTGCCCAGCAGTGGGACACTAAAAAGGGTTGAAGTATACCTACAAAAAATCAATCAGTTGAATCGAGAAACTCCTTCTTTTTAAGTCGGTTCACAAAATATTTAACTTTGACCTACCTAGCTTAGATCTCGCTTACTTTAGCTTAAAAATAAAGAAAAACGCAACCGCAGATGAAACAATTAACACCAAGATGTGTGGGAACGACCATGAATTCCGCCAATTATAGTTCGATTTTGATAATTATTTTATAACTAACTAGCGACCCGCCCCAGCTTCGCACGGGTGCAATGTATTATACTTATAAACCTTCCTCTCGAATCACTCTATCTGCTATGCGTTTCAAATAAGAATAGGACTGGACTCGCGGCTAACTTCATACCAAAAACCAAGCAAAAGTAGCGCGCCATCACAAAATGTCAAACCACAGACAATAATATTATTTTGAAATATATGGAAAACTGATTTATGCAAAAAACTTTATTTAGGTATGTAGTTACAATGTAGCTACCTACATAAGTAAATTTACGCGCTAGGATACCACAAACTTGTACACAAATTCTTTTACACGCATAAAAACACACGTTTTAACATAAAGCACCGCTTTTTGTCGTCGGAAGTTAATAAAATATGTTCGTACATAAATATTCTACTCCAAATGTCCAATTTCAGTAGATCGCCAGTAAGATATATACACATATTTATTTTATTTTCATTTAGATGTGATTATTATATCGAAGAAACATTTTTGCTAACTGTACTAAAAAATGTGAAGTTGTTGCGCATTCCGGTCCAAGATGGCGGATTTCCAATCCTATTCTCATTTGAAACGCATAGTAATTGGCGTAATGATCAATATAAATGTAGGTACCACAACCAAGGAACCAATGTATCAACCACAAGCTGTGAAGTAACCTACCATATTAAAAAAATAAAAATTGTTCATAAGGGTAGGGTAGGCGGCGTACCACAACAGACTATAGCAGTATTGTTGGAGTTGTTGAAAAGGGATGCCGCTATACAATGTGTAGAGCAACATCTCTTTCGTGCAACTGCAAAAATAGTACTTTACGATGTCATGGTACGACTGGGTATAGTTTCCAGGTGGTCTCATTAAAATTTTATCAAAATCAGTTGAGCGGCTAAAACATTATAATCTATTTTGTATTTTTTTTTAAGTTACTATATTTAGCACTAGCTGTCCCGGCGAACTTCATATCGCGTATTTCGCACTATTTAATTTATACTGTCCTTAGACTTGTTTGAATACATAAAGACAAAAATTAGTCAAATCAGTCCACCCGTTCTCGAGTTATAGCGAGACTAACGAACAGCAATTGATTTTTATATATAAGATTTTCCTCACCTATTCAACCTTCCCTAGACCTCGACGAACATTTCAAGACCAAGATAAGATAAATTCGTTCAGCCGTTCTAGAGTTTTAGCGAGACTAAAGAACAGCCATTGATTTTTATATGTATAATTAAAGATTATTTTAAATTATAGAGAAATAAAATTGAAATACCGTCCGGACGAGTGGGGGTACAATGGACCTGAGGCTGTTACGAGGGTGCTTCGCAGAATGTGCGACACTCCTACTGTGATAGACTGGTCTCCGAAGACATGCAAAGGTAAGGCAAAGACTGGTGACACCATTAAAATTTCTAAAGGTCGGTATTATTGCTTGTACCCAATATGGGCGACAATTTTTTTTCTATTTAGTCCCTCAGGAAGATAAATTAAAAATATTGTAAACGCATTTTTATATTTTTTGTGTGATTAAAGATTACGGTGATACGCCCAAGCGAAACCTCGAATAACGCCTTTTTTTTGCGAATGAATTAAACCAATCGACCAAGGGCCTTTATTGGTTCATTGGACTACGTACCACCGCTGCTATAACAGTTGGTTATAATACTCTACTTACATTCCAGGTCTTGATGTCTATGGTCCAGAATACTTCTATCCTGTGTACTACACGAAAAGTGGTGACTACTTCCAACCCGGTGATCTTGTAGATACTGAGGACGCTTACACACACCACTTATGGAACAAAGTTACCGCTAAGATGGTTATACAAAAAGGTTCTACTTATGAAAAATTGGCTAAAGAGTTTTGTCCAACTATTTATGAGATGTATGGCGATAATTTTGGTGATTAAAATGTAACAATTTAGTAGTTTTGTTTTATTGAGTACATAAACAGCGCTCACGTCTGTAAAACCCAGCAGAGATGAATATTACCCGATTTCGCTGATTATGTTTAAATGCCAAACGAAATAGGGGGGCGAGTATTCTATCAACAGGACAATTCTAAACTTTGAGCTGCGACAATTTTTTTCTAATGTATTAGAAGTATTTTTGCTTGTGGTTATTAAACGAACACACTTACCTCTGGACCACCAAAGCAAATTTCAGTGAGCAAAATTAATTTATAACAAGTCTTCTAATCTACAGACAGGTGATATTGCACCTCTTTATTACCTTACTGTCAGATTCATATGTTACAAACTGGCTAACTTGAATGATGAGAGATCTGGCACTGACAGACGACTTAAAAGGTCTTAACGTAGCGTATGACACCAGACTAGGTGGAGTGACGATCTCTGCAAGGTGGCTGTTAAGAGTTGAATGGGAGTAGCCCCAGATCGTGCTCAGTGGCGTCCTTTAGAGCAAATAGGTTGATGATCATAATGAATAAATTCATCCACCTGGCTTCAGAAACATACAGAAAGATGTATCCTTACAAAAGTACAAAAGATAATTAACAGATTTAATATCACGAAACATCATAACACTAAAAGATTCCATATATTTTATGTTAAATGTAAACTATTCATAACAAACTTATATTCTCCACTTCTAAGGACACATTAATTGAATCTTGTAGAGTTACCCCCCTATTCATAAACGTATTTTAAGCTAACTATAGCTAAAATAGGTTTATAATTCCTTTGTCTTTGTCTGTTATTTTGACATTTAAACTAGTAAGAAAGAGACAAAGTCCATTTTAACTAAAGAGTTTTATAACTTTTTAATAAGGCCATTAATCTTTTACCTACTTTTTTAGCAGTCTGAAATACCTTGCATAGTTAGGAGGCCACAGCAGGCATGAACAGACAGGACAGTATAGCAAATAACTTCATTTTATACTATGTATAGAGGTTTAATATAAATACAGACAGCCTTATTTATAGAAATCTTACATGCGTAAGTTAAAATGGATTTTGTCTCTTTCTTACTACTACAAACGTCAAAATAACAGACATAGACAAACGAATTTTAAACCTATTTTAGCTATTATATGCAGAGGTTTATGAATAAGGCAGAGTAGTTTTTAACTTTATGCCGAGTGAGTTTTAATGAAAACATACTCGTAATAAAACTACTGTACATAAATAGTTTGATTTCCACAACTCTGTCATTGGTCATCAACAGAGGTCAGAATTAGGTAGTTATTTATGTTCTTACATTGATTTCATATATCAAAAGAATAAATTGGATATGTCCCAAATCCCAAGATTAATTTTAACTGAAATAATCCTGTAAGTTTCAGTCTGTAGTTGCAATATTCCAATGTGCACATGCACACATGCAATGTTGCCAAATTTGTAGTTTACACAACATAGATTTTGAGAAAAAAAGAAATCGATAGCAATGCAGGGCACTCTCCAGGATTGTCCAGTAAAAATCCCGGAAAGATCCATATTCATATCAACGTTTTGATGTAAGTACATAAATAACTCTAATTTCAACCTCTGGTCATTAGCTATTTTTATATGATGTTGTAGCTACTGTCAACCCAGCTCCAGGAGTGACCCTAGTACACCCTTCATATTGCATTTTTTTGGATAAACTTCAGCATTTGCATCAAGGTGTTTCAATACAATTTCTTCATACTAATAATCTTCTACATGCTCCTAGCCAAATGTATTATATTATGACAATATGTACAGTCAGCAATCTGGTAAATGAGATTAAAAGTAAAAACCCAATCCTGTAATTTTAGAATATTAAATATGCTTTACCCTAAAATGTAGCTTGATACTCCAAAACTTTAAACAATACTTGTTATTACTACCACCAGACTTGGCGAGTCAGTACTTTTCATAGATTTGTCCAGATTCTTTCTACGCTATGATGCAACAAAACTTAACCGTATTTGATAAATTTAAAAAAGATAGATGATAAAAAACTGTTTGACGAGTCAAAACAATTGTTACTGATAAAACCAATCACATATAAAACTAGTTATAGTAAATCAATTTAGTTTCACATAATTTAAGTACGAGTGCCTTGTTAGTCTAGCTAGTAGAAACATGCCTAACACAAGGTTCTTAGTTGGCATTACCAACTATATGTTAAATCGTAACAGAAACAGCTCAAGTTGTTTTGATAATAACCAGAAATAAGCTCACTCCCATCACGTACAGGATATACTAGTAGGTGACAAGAGTATCTAATAACTATTGAAATCTCTATGGTTACTTGACTGATACTGAAGATCTATTACTGAATAACATAACCTCTAAATAGCAAGTCAATAACTGTTTTAACCTTGGAAAATAATAAGAAAACAATAACTAGTTTTTTTGTGGTTTATTTACTTACAGTACTAAGCACATCACTTCTTAGCGGCCGCGCCTACTTTAGATTTCTTGGTACCACGCACCTTCTTCATTCTGTTCTTACGTTCCTTACGCTGTTTGCGTGTCGGCCTCTTCTTTTCATACAGACCGTGGCGGGCCAACCTGTGCTTAGGCTCGAACTTTTTAGCCAAGTCCAAGGTGTCATAGATCAACGCGAAACCAGTAGATTTGCCACCACCGAAGTTCGTCTTGAAACCAAACACGAACACAACATCGGGTGTCACTTTGTACATTTTTGCTAGCTTCTCACGGATCTCCGTTTTGCTAACGGTCGGCTTGCCTGGGTGCAGGACATCGCAAACCATCTGCTTGCGCGCCAACAATCTACAAGAAACCAAAAACGTTGTCAGACATAACCTGTCATGGCGAGGCAACAACTTTTCACGTATTTTTTACTTTACACAGTACCCAAACTGAACTTTTTACACATTTACCTGTTGGTCATAAACTTGCGAGTGCGAATAGTCGCGGTTCCTTCAGTCATTTTTAATTATTTTATAGATTGCGGCGTAAACGACGCACGTGTCTCCGAAATTTACAGAGAAAAAGGCCAGAACAATGTTGCCAACATGAGAACAGGATATTTCCGTCCTAATGCCACTGTCAGATGTCATTATTCATTTGACATCTTTATCCCACTAAATTGACCTTATTGTAGGTTTACGATTATGGCGTCTTAGAATGTCGCAGTTTTTTAGTTTTTTACTACTAATCTTTAAAAACTTACACTTATTTAAACTTGACACTGGCAAAATTGCGGAATAACTTCTGCAGAGGCCATAATTAAAAGAAGAAGAAGAAGACCTTATTGTATTAATAGCATCAATTATGTATTCTGAATATCTTAAATAACAAACTCAATATGTCTTATGTATTTCTTCAGATTAATCTTTGGAAAAGGTATGACATAATATAAAATAAATTATTTTATTTTTATATTGGCAAGTTATTCGTCGTGGACATTGGGTGCGTTCAAAAACAAAAGTAAATTGGTAGGATAAGATGCGTTCTAAAAATACTTTGTCCTACTATAATTTAATTTTCTGTTTTTTGACCTTTTGTGTTTAATAAAAATTATTTCGTTTAGGTTCAATTCTAGTAAATAATTTAATTGATAATTTATTTTTGAAAAAATTGCGAAGTTTAATATTTCCTCAAAATTCTAACGCCTAACTAATTTTTTTAGCAATCAATGGAATGTTAAATAGCAATTAATTAATTTTATACCTGTAGGCATCCTGTGGGTCTCAGGTACACCTATTCTTTAAAGGTATCCCTTTATTTCTTTATCATTCTGTCTAGTCTTTATTTATTTCCCTAAGTATGTGGCACATCACATGCAAAGTACCTATTGGTATTATGTTTAGGCAGATATGTACGCACCTATTCCAAGCTGAAGGTCAGTGGTGTTGTTTGTTGACAGACAATTTGTAGGAAATTTACTTGTCTTATACTTACTTACGATAAATTGTCTTTCGATAATAGGCACTCTCCATTATTATTTATATATTTTTACTGTTGTATTAACTACAGAAGTATGTTGGTAGGTACCTAAATATTTATTAAAATGTTTTAGGGGCATAGGTTCACGAAGGTTTGCCATTACCCAGATCTACAGGAACAAGTTATACAGATAGTTGGACCTATTGGACGATATGGCGGGAACCTCCATAGAGGCTACAAAGTAGGTCATGGTCATGCTAGGTATCCAAACTAACTATATATTCCGAACTAACCGCTGGCAAATATATTAAATTAAAAGCATTTTCCCTTCGTACATGCATTTCTTATGCGTTCTTACTAGTACTTCGTATTAATTTCTTTATTACGTCAAAACTACGTAACAGGGCATACACTACGTAACCAAAGAGATTTGACCCATAACCAATAGAACCTCCTTCCCTTTTCAACCTTCGTCTGATTTCAACGCGAGGGACGAAGGAGGTCTTGATAGCTGGTTACACTAGAGGTGCCACCCAGTCCACCCTATATTGATCCAAGTCTGCCGGTATAAACCTTCAGGTTGCCGTTATGACTGCTCGTGTTCAGCATTAATAAATCTTTGAAAAATCTTTGGTAAGTTGCACAATATTTTTTAATACTTACTTTTTTTTAATTAATAATAATTTTAAGAGACATTCTATTTTTGAATTTGTAGCCTCCACGTTGTTAATGTTTCCCGCGAATGTCAAAATCATGCTGTTTTGTTTTACCTGGCTATTAATAGTTTTCTTAAGGGCTATTTATTATAAAAGTGTGGGACGTGGTAAGGGGTGGGTGGAAATATTTTGCGTAGGTTGCATTGGCGAAGACTCCATACAAGCCGACCCCGATCGGCTTCCCTTTAGAAATTGATTTAGGTATATCGTTTACTTCTGACTTCTAATATTTTTGACTTCTTCTACTCGACTACTTCTAATTTCTTCATTTAACTTATAATTTGACGCAATTGTATTAATTATATTTAATATTATTTCTATGACATTAATTATCATATTTGCATGTCTAATTTCTTGACTAAGTGTTTGAAACATGGACTAGTTTTAAGACCTCTTTCAAGAATTATTATTATTTATTAAAATTATGTGTATCGCCTTCAGTTCCATCAAAAATAAGTAGGACCTATAAAACGAAGGTGGTGGTCACCATAGAAAAATCGGTGACATTATTGAAGAAATATTATTTTCAGTATTTTTTTTTTGTTCTGGCTTCCCGTTTTCAGATTTTCAGCCACTGGTAGGTAGTACCTACCTATTGGTAGGTATCAGTGGCCAAGAGTCATTACAAGCCGATTCCCATCGGCTTCCCTTTAGGAATTGGTCAATATCACACTTACTTAACAATATTATATAACGCCTACAAGTTTTAAATAGCAATAAAAATAAGTATAGCATCAAGTGTAAGAACGATCGGAGACAGTACTGAAGAGATATTATTTTCCTAAGTAAGAACCTTTTTGCTCCGGCTTCCCTTTTTCAGACTTCCACCCTTCGCCACTGCAAGGTAGGTAGTTCTATTTTATTTATATGGGTTTTGAACTCAGTATGTTTATAGCACAGATAATATAATACTATGGGCCCGTGTTAATGTTTTGGATATACGCAAATACGCGCCCTGGGGCAGATGACCGTTGATCTGAAGCTAGGTTTTTAGCATATCTCAAAGGCAGAGGTTATCAGTGTCATCAAATAATATATGACTACCTAATTTTTAAGATCATGTATTATGTTGACGGGCCGGTGCGGTGGCGTGGTCGGTAAGATACTTGCTTTTCACGCCGCAGGTCGTGGGTTCAATTCCCACCCGAGACAAACATTCGTATAAATATGTCTGTTTGTCTTGTGTCTGGGTGTAATTATCTATATTTAAGTATATATTTACAAAAGAAAAGTATTATATGTAGTATATTACCAGTTATCTGGTTTCCATGGGATCAGATGACCGTGTGTGTTAATGTCCCACTATATTATTATTATTATTATGTTACAACAATTATGTTTAAATTGTTGTCATTTAGTGTCAATAAAACATATAACTTAGAAGGTAATTTATTTGGAAAATAAATTTTGAAGAAAGGGACTTTCCTCGCTTTATGGGCAGTTGAATTTTGCCCATAAAGGGACACCGTAGCCCATCACTTCAAACCTTTTTAGTGTCCCACTGCAGGGCACTGGTCTTCTCTCAAGTATCTTACAAGTCGAGAGAGGTTAGGCCTTAATCCACACAAGTTGGCCAAGTGCGAGTTGGTGGGTGTCACATGTCCCCGAATGATTAGTTATTTGACATGCCGGTTTCCTCACGATGTTTTCCTTCATCGTTATTGAGCAGCGGCAGTGAAACAATTCACACATATTTGCGGCTTTTTCACACCAAAACAACTGAACCGATTTTGATGAAAATTGGTATGGAGATAGTTTCAGACCCGGGGAAGGTTATAAGATAGTTTTATCCGACTGCGATATAAGAGGCTAATGAAATAAAACTATTCTTTAACGGATTTTATTGCTATTTTTTAAATCTTTTTTTTAGGCGATACATAAGGAAAACATCGTGAGGAAACCGGCATGTCTAAGAACCAAACATTCGAGGACATGTGACGTCCACCAACCCGCACTTGGCCAGCGTGTGTGGATTAAGGCCTAAAACTTTCTCACATGGTAAGATAGTTGAGAGAAGACCCGTGCCCTGCAGTGGGACACTATAAGGGTTGAAATGACGTAGTTCGCAGGGTCGACTAGTTTTATATAGATAACAACTAAAAAGTTAATAATATTAGTTTAAAATAGAAGCTAATAGTTCAAAATCAAAGTGTGATTATTTTTTTGGGACGCGAGTCTACATAAAAATATTCGTCTTTTCCTACCGTGCAACTACTAAGAAACACTGCCAAAAAACACAGCAGGTGTTTTTTTCTTTTTTAATTAAAGAACTTATACTTAATATCTATAACATTTTGTTTGTTCAGTGTGTTCTTTACTTAGGCAGTTTTCGTGGTCCCCAGTTGCTCATAATAATGTCTTCAGTAATGAATGACCTATCTAAGTATTATTTTTATCGACTTATTTGTCCTTGACTGAAGCTAAACTACGAACTACCGACCTTAACAGTCTTTGTTAAACATTTCATTATTGTCTACAAACAGATTTTTTACCTTGAACTTTTATTTTCGTTATTTGCCCTTTGTTCCATCCCTGATATGGATCAATTAGTTTGCGATCACGACCACTGCAACCCGTGTCGAAACGTAAAGCCATATTAAAGCTAAGCGCACGCGCCTGTTATGATAAATATAATAATGCAAAGTTTAAACTTTTTTCGTAATGACAACTCGTACTGAGGGTACTAAATAAGATTTCCCACCAACTGAATCAGAAAGAGCGATGTTGGCCCATTTTATTTTGTATGTTTGAGGCTTTAACGTAATGATCAAACAAAGTGTGCCCTTTAGTGTCTCATAGGATACTGCTTTTCTCTTAACTATTTTAAGTTCCGACCTTTAGAAAGAGTTTCGGCCTTACTTATGCCATTGGCCAAGTGCTGGAACTGCTGGCTAGTGGATGGTTATGTCCTAGAATGTATATTTCTGAGACATCCCAGTTTGCTGATGTATTTCTTATTTTTTTTGTAGGCTTGCGCTTGATCACAACACAACCATCACTACTTGGCTGTTGTTAATCGATGATTTAGACTAGGCTGCAACACGCTTGTCCAGTAAATACCGATTCACTCGTGACTTGACAGCAGATAGAATATAGCTATCGGGAAACATAGATGACAGCTTTCTTTTGAAATAACAAGAAGAATTATCATATAAAATTTTCTTAATAATGCCGCTGGGATCTTTTACTCCGTAGTTATATCGACCCACGCCACGCAAACATGGAATACATTTTATCTAAAACAATTCTATTATGATTTTCTTATATAAGGTAGCTATTTCGAAAGTTACGTAATAGTGAGAAGACAAGTAGGAACTTAATAATCTATCTTTCGATTTAGACCTTACTTCTCTTACACCTGATCCCATCAATTTTATAAATTTCTGTTCACATCGTATTTCAAAATCACGAGTGAACTTCTTTTGTATTAAAACCTCCTTTTCGAATTAAAAAGTCAGTTAAAAACACACTTACAGATTCTCTTCAATCTGCTTCGCCTACTACGTGATATTCCTGGACAAGTTGTGGCGCAACACCGCGCCACTCACCGCCAACACGCGTGTATGGGTGACGTCATCAACCACGTACACTTTCCCCGGTTCTTAATGGTGCTTCAACAAAACAAGCCTAACACGTTAAAACTCAACAGTGTGGCCCGCCAGGCCAGTCGGTACTCCGCCAGAGATCCCAGATTAAGAAAATAAATATCCGAAAAGTTTAAACTAAAACCTGCCAGTATTTCACCAAGGTATTATTTGTAACTATTTATAACATGGAAGAGTGGGAGCCTGTTATTTTGAGACATAGTAGAACACCAAAGAATAGAGAGCTAGTAAGAGATAGTGCAGTTCGTGACTCTTTACTATCTGAATCTACTTCTGGTATCTGTAAAGGTGAAGATGAAGACTTAACCAGTGTCTGCACAGCATTCAGTAGCCCCGACTTAGAAGTAAGCACTAAAGAGCGTTTGATAACAAATGAAAACAATGAGCAAAATGAACTCGAAGAATCAGAAGCATTACTAAAAAAGTTGAAATCAAACCAAGTAAAGATCACTGCCAATCCTGTTGATGACCACGATGTAGAAAAATCTGATAGTGAGAAAGATGATAAACAAGAAGTAGGTATACCAGACGGTGGTTGGGGCTGGGTAGTTGTGCTTTCTTCTTTCGTAATATCCATGATCGCAGATGGAATAAGTTTTTCATTTGGCTTACTCTATATGGAGTTTTTGGAAGAATTTGAGGCCAGCAAATCTACTACAGCTTGGATTGGAAGTCTGTTTATTGCTGTACCGCTTTTATCTGGACCTGTGATGAGCGCTTTAGTTGATAGATATGGATGTCGAAGCATGACGATTCTAGGTGGGATTATTTCTACTCTAGGATTTATTTTAGCTTCTATTTCAACTACTCTAGAAATGATGATGATAACGTTTGGGGTGATCGCTGGCTTAGGTTTGGGCCTTGTATACGTCACTGCTGTTGTTTCTATAGCATACTGGTTTGAAAAGAAAAGGAATTTAGCTGTTGGCTTAGGGGCTTGTGGGACAGGAGTGGGTACGTTTGTATACGCACCCATGACCCAATATTTCATTGAGGAGTATGGTTGGAGAGGCACAATATTGCTATTATCTGGAACCTTATTAAACTTGTGTGTTTGTGGATGTGTGATGAGAGATCCTGAATGGTGGACATTAGAACAAAAAAGGCAAAAAACTAGTAGAGATGAAGGAAAGCAGAAGAAGGAAGATGATACTAGACATTCTAGCTCGGTATCGATTTCGAATCCGTACGTTTTTGATTTTGATACTCCAACTCGAGGCAAAAGTATGGGAGGACTTATTAAACGAGGAGTTTCACCGGAAAAGGTCATAAAACAGGAAGCAGAAACCATCAGACGTCATCAAGATATTCTTAAACTACGGAAGCGTCAGAAGGTTAAGCCAAAGTCGCAGTCAGTAGAAAATATACCAACGTACCTTACTTATACCGACAAGGTAAAACATTGTCTCGTAGTTTACCATTTGACCTTAATTAATTATAATCATTATTTTTAAGTCAGAAGCACATTAAGTTATCGCAAATTTTGTTTTACTGGGTTATAAGATTATCATTTATGCACAAGTTTATGGTTCCATTATGTATTTGTGTTAAATAGCTACGATACGACTCGAATACTTCCTACATTTTACGTTTTTAATCAGAAACTTATCTAGTTTAACTACATTTATTTAAGTAAGTACTTATTAATTAAATTTTAACTTTCAGCTATCTATGGATACTTTAGACATGCTCGTCAAAAAAACAAGCAGAGAATACGGGATCGAAGTGAAATACCCCAAATTCGCTATAAATCGAAACAAAAAACTGCCAAAAGAACCAAGCAATGAGTCTAACGACCCACCTTTCGTTAAATACAATAAACGTCTTTTACAAAGAACTAATTCTGAAAAATTTGAGAATAAAGACAAAACTACAGATAAATATGAATTAAAAAATCCTCAAAAAGTTATGCGCAAAACTAAATCTGAAACTAAAGAAGACAAGGATTTGGTGAAGCAAGATAGTAAGGAAAACAAAAGAGACTGGCTTAAGAAGCAGTTGTCAGTCAACCATCATTATTTGAAGGACCTGAAAATGCCACTTAATTCAATAAGCCATAGAAATGCGATGTTGAATATAAAAAGGTATAGGCTAAAGGCATCGTCATGTCCAGATATATTTAAGAACTCGATGATTACAATTGATGAGAAGGAAGAGGTAAGAATGTTTTGTAAATTGTAATAGTAAATTCTTTAGTTCTTTTAGACTCAAAAATTTAATACTTTAACACGTTTCCGAAGACTGGGTGTCGAATGCTGGTGGAGAGATGGATCTAAAAAAAATATGTGTGCATTTGATACCTATTATTTCGATAGCTTGCGACTTTTGACTTGAAAAGTAAATGTAAGACTTTAGAAGAAAGTAAATACAAGACTCAGCAGTGGAACAGTTTATAAAATAGGTCAGATAAAAAAATCTACGTACGTAGTTACTTGTTTAAACTTTCAGAAATGGTACGACGACTGTGTGAGCTGTCTCTCCGACATGTTCAACGTTAACCTGCTTAAGAAGCCAACCTTCAACCTGCTGTGTTTGGGCACCATCATCCTTTTCATCTGGTTCATTGTGCCGTACTTCTATTTGGCTGAGCATATGACGAACAGAGGGTACAGTGAGGATGATGGGGCTGCTGTGTTAAGCTTAATTGGGATCACTAATACTATTGGAATGGTAAGAATTGCTCCTCCTTTCACTCAAAGATTTTCTACAAGCAACTTTGTCTGAGAGATGCACTTGTATCTCTGTTTGTATGTATTCTATGGAAACATACTATCGGGATAAAAAATATCATACAGTTAGTTCAGGTAATAAATGTCATGTAAGCAAAATTTCATAGAATTTTGACGACCCTAACAAACATCCATACATCCTTGCAAACTTTCGCATATAAGTATGATTTAATCCACTCCACTGAATGATTAGGAGTCCTGGGGTTCTGCTGTAAAGATGTAGAAAGAGATGATTTTCCATGTAAACAACGAGAACGAGCGGGTTGCCAAATCTAACATTAGAATATTTGCTGAGAATTTGTAAAGAAAATTGAATGGAATAAATATGAAGTAGTTGCGAAGAGTCTATGAAAGCCGATTCCAAATGGTTTCCCTTTAGGAATTGATGAATATTGTTTACTTCATAAGATCTATGTAAGGCCTAAGAGTTTTAAATAGCATCAAAAATAAGTATCTTTAATACGAAGGTGGTGGTCGCCATAGAAACATCGGTGACGGTATTGAAGATATATTATTTTCTTAAGTATGAACTTTCTTTGCTCCGGCTTCCCTTTTTCAGATTCCTTTCGCCACTGATACCGTTGCAACTGATGCTATCAATCTGAACTCAAGGTCTTAATACCCAGCCAAGTCTCGAAACACACTAAGAATTTTGTAACAGTTAATCATTTCAAGGAGCATCATATTATCCTCTCCAATTCTCCTTCAAATATTGATTCATAGCTAGACGCGTCTGGCTGTAGTGTCCGGACTAGTTCCAAAACAGTCGTCATTGGGTTCATGCCAGAGCTGGACAAACATTGAAGACGTTGATCTGTTAATGTGTGTCAATAAAGCCGAGTGCAAAATAATATTGATTACGCAGAAAATCAAAACTACGTCAGTGAATAACAAAGTTTTAATTCCATTCAACACAGAACAGCCAGCAAAGACTAGAATTATTGTATTGTGGAATTGTATTCATTGCTACTCTAAAAAAATACGGCCATGTAAGGTTTATTCATGGGCATTGAACAAAATGTAAAAGTTTGATTATTCAATGCCAACTTAAAACTATTGCGTGTCTGTCACCAGAATCGAACCTAAGCTACGGAACTGTGACTGTTTCCAATAATGCTATGTTATGTATAGGCCGACCGTTTAACTCACGTATCGCCATCTGAGGTACAAAGTCATAAAACATTAATCAAATCTCTTAAAGAACTATTTAACTACAGATAAAAGTAATGTAAGACTATTCGTCACTAATATCCATATCGCTTGAATCATCATCACTGTCTGTGCAGCTTGAGGAGTCAGAATCTTGGCGATAGGCGATACGCGAGTTAATCGGTCGGCCTATAGTGGTGCGATATATCGATATTGAAGGCGGACACAGCACGTGTCCGTTGCTCGCATTCGTAGATTCTATTTGTTCCATAAAAAAACCCCTTTTCCACCATTGCTATGCTATGACGAATGAATGTATTGTAATTGGCATCCATAGCACGGTCTTACGGTCTTGTATCGGATACATTTCGGAGAGTGTGCGTTGGAATTACAAAATCTTATTCCCCCATCTCCGTTCTATCATCGGACATGTAGAGGTACGGCTGTACGCGTTTAATATATGATGGAAATTCCACGGGCACCAACGAAACGCTTTGCTAACACTTATATTGTGCGAACTGCAAAGTTGTGGAATTCGCTACAGGCATCTCTGTTTCCCGATAGCTATAATCTGCCTGTCTTCAAGTCACGAGTGAATCGGTATTTATTGGGTAAACGCGAACAACAGGCAAGTTGTGGTGAAGCGTAAGCCTGTAACAGAAGAAAAAAAAGCACGTAGCATATCGCTTCTGACGGAAAAGCATTCGTAAGTATATAGATGACACCAGATGTTTAACCGAATCCAGTGAGCTAGGAACTCAAGATAGCAATTTCGAGGTCGTATGCAATGACTTCGATAAATTACAAAGATATCCAGAAATAGACAATATCCAGTTTCCACATGTCTGGTGACGGTGTGTTGTGTGCCAAATACCGGCGTTGTGAATTTCTCAGTGTATGATATTTACGTAAAATTAACGAGGCTATTTTGGGAAGACGTTATGCACGTGATGAAGGGTTTAGGTTGTAAGAGTGACATCATTGTTGAGGTTGTAACAATTACTGAATTTTGATCATCAGCAGTCAGCTGAAGGTCCCTATTACACAACTCTTGTATATAGGTACTTAGGTAGAAAAAGTCAGAGGTAACGCTGCTAAAATCAATGGGCAATTTGGAATTGGTTTGGTTCCATTAAATATTCCACTTCTAACAGAATTCATTGATTGCAGGTTGGCCTCGGTTGGATAGGCGACTTTCCACAAGTTTCCATTGGAAGTCTGTACGCTGTATGTTTAGTACTATGCGGAGCTTCAGTCGCAGCTATACCACCAGCAGCTGCTGCCAATTATTGGATTTTGACCTCTGCTGCTGCAGCGTTTGGGTTGTTTTTTGCAGCATCGTATACTTTTACACCAAGTCTTTTGGTGCAATTAGTGTCTTTGGATGACTTCACCTCTGCTTATGGGCTTGTGCTACTTGCTCAAGGAATCGGGCATCTAATTGGACCTCCTTTATCAGGTGAGGTACAGCTTTTACTCTTACTGTTACTCTGTTACTCTTGACGGGCCGGTGGCGTGGTCGGTAAGACACTAGCTATTCACGCCGCAGGTCGTGGGTTCGATTCCCACCCGAGACAATCATTAGTTATGAACATTTGTGTTTGTGTCGAGTCTGGGTGTAAATATCTAAGTATATATTTACAAAAGAAAAGTATTATTTGTATAGATTATACCAGTTATCTGGTTTCCATAACACTAGCTCTGCTTAGCGTGGGGCCAGATGACCGTGTGTGTTAATGTCCAGAATATATATTATTATCTAATTATATAAAAGAAGAAACTGTTTGAGTGACTGACTGACTGACATATCAACGCAGAGCCCAACCCGCTGGGTCTGGAGACTCCAAATTTGGCACATAGGCTCCTTATGGGTTCTAGGGGTGCACTAAGAAAGGATTTTTTAAAAGTCACCCTTTAAGAGGGTGAAACGGGGTTTCAAAGTTTGTATAGAGAAACAAGATTAGTGAGATTAACTTCGCGGGCGAAGCCGCGAGCGGAAGCTAGTATTTATATATTATATCTTACTTCTCTTCATTGCAATTTTCATTTCACATTTAAAACTTGAGTTTGAAATGCTTATTAATATAATTCTCTACCTTCACCTTCACGTGCATTATGCAGGCAGTTTTTAATCATATTACTCGTCTCTCTTTTTGTCGCTCTTAATGATTCGTTTAGTGTTTCAATACTCATATTTTTTTTCTAGGATTCATATACGATGTGACTTTCTCATGGGATCTCTCGTTCTATCTATCCGGAGGGTGGATCGTGGTGTCAGGATTCCTGATATCTCTCATACAACCGGTTAGATCATACCAGAGACGTAAGCAAGCTGACGAAATAAGCATGGCTTAGTGGTCAAATACGATGGATGGTTCTATTGCATTGTCTATAATCAGAAAATTTATGGAGTAACATTAAAAAACCTCAGAGAGTAGCAAGCCGTTGGTCTTGCATCAGATTTCTCACCAGTCGTGTCAGTAAACCCTTCTCTCCAGACTTTGACAATGAAGGGAATAGGAAGTGCACCTGGACCTTGATTTTCGGGCTTTTCCTTTCTTCAACTCGATTATGTCCAAAAAAATGGTGACTGTCGATTGATTCTTTTATGTATTCTCAGAATGTTAAGTTAGAGATAATAACAATAATAAATTGTTTGTTTAATAAAAGATCACAATTTACACATAAATAAAAGGACTACCCCCCGTATTCATAAACGTCTAATAAGCCCATTATAGCTCAAATATCCTTAGTTCCCTACTAATATTATAAATGCGAAAGTAACTCTGTCTGTCTGTTACGCTTTCCCGCTTAAACTACAGAACCGATTTGGATGAAATTGGGTATGGAGGTAGTTTGAGACCCGAGAAAGGACATAGGATAGTTTTTATCCGGCTGCGCAAAAAGAAGGTAATGTTTTGGCGCGATAACCGACATGCACGCGGGCGAAGCCGCTGTCGGAAAGCTAGTAGGTTTATAATTCGTTTGTCTTTGTCTGTCATTCTGACATTTATACTTGTAAGGAAGAGAAAAAGTCTATTTCGGCTAAAAAGTAAGATTATAAGATTTTTATGAATAAGACCGTGAAGTATTTTACAACTTTGAACCTGAACTAGGTTCGACCTGTCTTTCAAACTAAAAGTGCTTATAGAATCTTTAAATAAATTAACTCTAAACACATTACGCTAGGTGCCTACAGTAAAAAACTTAAAACAAAATAAAAGTAGAGCAGTACGTGGTACTGACAGTGATTTTACCGTGTTTGCGATTTTATTTGCAAACTACGAGTAAAACTTTTGTCTGCTCATAAGCAATTGACTCACGTAACATTTTCTTGCAGTAGAAATAATTTAACATATAAATACTTAATTCTCTATACAAAAACATGTTTTAGGGTCGAGTTCGAATTGTATACTATAAGTCAACCACTCAACACACGACATGTTATGAATAGTCTTGCAAGATTTCAATCGACAGTCGCCATTTTTTTAGACACATGTCTAATCATGGTCCTGGGTCCCAATTCTCGGCTTTAGAGATATATCTCTAATAGACATATGTCGAAAATATTCATTTGGTAATTGGGTTAGGTCAGCTGTAAAGAAAAATTGCAAGTCAGCCGTCGACTGGCCATAGTCATAGTTTCCAGATTATAGAAGGAGTTTATATGTAAGTTGGTACATAATTATTCCTTATTTTTACATTCCAGACATAGTCTTTTCTATTTCTATCTATATATATATATAAAAATGAAACCCGTTTTCCGTTCTCACGACATCACGCGTAAACGGCTGGAACGATTTCGCTAATTCTTTTTTTAAAATATTACTTTAAGTACGAGGATGGTTCTTACGCAGAGAAAAATTAAAAAAAAAAGAAAATTTAGAAAGCGAAGAAGTGCCGAATACCGGGTTAGATACCTAATATTGGTTATATACGGTAGGTCTGAGACCCGGTAGATGGCACTGCTTTACAGGGCAGAACGACGTCTGCCGGGTCCGCTAGTAAATAAATAAAAATGAAACACTATTTCCCTTGGTCACACCGTCACGCGTGAACCGCTGGACCGATTTCGTTAATTCTTTTTTTAGAATATTCCTTGAATTACGAGGATGGTTCTTACGGAGAGAAAAATTAAAAAAAGGACCAATCTCCTCCGAATCGCCTTGACCGATTTTTATGAAATCTTATATCTATATTCGATAGGTCTGAGAATCGGTCGTAATATATTTTTGGGCTAGGTAGGTGGCACTGCTTTGGGCAAAACGACGTCTGCGGTGTCCGCTTGTCTAACATTCAAAATCAAAATCAAAATCAAAATATGCTTTATTTTTTTTGAGACGCGAGTCTACATAAAAATAGTCCAATTTCTTTTCCTACCGTGCAGTGAATGACTGGCAACTACTGAGAAACACTGCCAAAAAACTCAGTAGGCTTTTTATCTTTTTTAAATGAAGTACTTATATCTATTACATTTTGTTTGTTCAGTGTGTTGAATTAGAGCGACTTAATTAAAAGACTAGGTAAGTCTAAATTGTTATCTAATATAATTTCATCGAATCGTTGGTATACTGTTGTTGTGTTATTTTAACTGTAGTTAGTTATAATTGTTTCAATTTGTTGGTCAATTGAAGGCGCGACTGTCAATTTAAGTAATTCGTTTTAACTTAAAGTAATTTAAAGCAATTTAGATAATCCACTTCGACACGAATTCTTTTAGGACTCTGTGATTATTTTATTTATAATTATGTAAGAAGAAGTGAGCAGCGGTGGCGTAGTGGTATCAGCCTCGCCTTTGAAATATAAGGTCGCGGGTTCGATTCCCAGTCGTGCCCACACATCTTTGTGTGAATTGCTTCATCTATTCTGCTCAGTATCGTGAAAACATCCTGAGGAAACCGGCATGTGACATCCACCAACCCGCACTTGGCCAGCGTGTGTGGATTAAGGCCTAAAAAAGACCCGTCCCCAGCAGTGGGACACTATAAGGGGTTGAAGTAAATCCTCTTTATTATCTTTCTGATTAAATTCGTGCGGTATCTAAGACAGTTCTGGTGTTGGGGACTTCGGGTTCATATCCTGAGTCTTCACGGTGCTGCTGTTGATCCTGGGTTACAAGAGTAGAGTAGAGGGGTTGCAGTGGTGGGTTAATGACAGTTACCATCCGATGCAATTGAAGCCTAACGTGTCAGTCTAGCAAAATATTTGTATGTAGCCTATAACTTGAGTACCCTATTAAAGTTGTTCCTCGATCTTAGGTAGGTATAGGCCGACCGTTTAACTCGCGTTTCGCCTATCACCAAGATTCTGGCTCCTCAAGCTACACAGACAGTGATGATGATTCAAGCGATATGGATATTAGTGACGAATAGTCTTACATTACTTTTATCTGTGGTTAAATAGTTCTTTAAGAGATTTAATTAATGTTTTATGACTTAGTACCTCAGATGGCGATACGTGAGTTAAACGGTCGGCCTATGATTAATATTATACCTAATGAATAAAAGTTGTACTTACTGCACAATTAAATAACTTTGTTTAAGTACTATGCGTTTCAAATAAGAATAGGACTGGACTCGCGGCGAACTTCGTGCCAAAAACCAAGCAAAAGTAGAGTCAGAACAAAATATCAAACCACAGAAAATAATATCAATTTAATATACAGTATGGAAAAGTGATTTACGTAGAAAACTTTCCTTAGATAATTATGTAGCTAGTTACATACAGCAACCTATTTAGGTAAATTTGTGCGCTAGGATGCCACAAACTTGTACACAAATACATATTATTATCTACTTATACACGATATAAACACACTTTTTAACTTAAAACATCGCTTTTTTTCATCGAGAGTTATTAAAAAATGTTCGTGCCATAATATTTGACTCCAAATGTACAATTATACTCGAACGGCAATAAGATATACGTATTTGTTTGTCATCTTGATGTGATTACTAGAAAAAACTAAAATTTTTGGCCATCGTACTAAAAAATGTGAAGTTGTTGCGTATTTCCTGTCCAAGATGGCGGATTTCCAGTCCTATTATTCTTTGAAAAGCATAGTAAAAGTAAATATGTGAGTAACTTATTATTGTAGGTACCTACATACAATATTAATTAGGTAGGTACTTACCGAATGTTTTCATTAACGTCATGCCTACAAATTAAAAATAAATACTTGTGCACTTTATTCTGGTACTATGTATGTTTAATCTACCTATTTGTAATTTACCTATGTAGAAAATTATAATATGTAATAAATATCTATTTACCTAAGAAGTCACTTATAAAATTGACTACTTTACGAATTTAGAACAATAAATATTAAATCCTATTATAACAATTAAAATGTTAATAAAATAATTATGGTTAACGGTTGTTTTTATTACATTCAAAGATTCTATAATATTCAAAATAAGCGGAATGGCTCACCGAATAGTTTGGTGAACCAATTTAAATAACTATCCCCCGTGTTTCATTGGTTTACCGAACTTTTTTTCTTTTCTTTTACCTAGATATTGCTCACAGCAGCAGCAGCAGCAGGGAATGCGAATGTGTCAGTCTTTTTTTGCGGATGACCTAACCCAATTAACCGGAAGGGCCTTTATTGGTTCACCGGACTTTTTCGGTGAGCCGTCCAAGGACGGTCGAACCGATATGTGTCAGTGTTCGCAAGTCTATTTTAAATAGGACTTCTCCAGCACAGAGGGACGGTTTGCAAGAGGTCACTGGAAGTTGGATGCGACAAGCTGAAGGCACGGTTTAAGTCAAAGGGGTAATTGGCATTTATAATCCCGGATATAAATATCCGGAATTGCCAGGACGGAATCCGGAATCAGACTCTGGAACAATCATATTAATGTTTTGAAACAAAGGATCAGGGCCTCAATTCTCGCTCTTTAGACATTTATCTCAAGACATTTGTCGAACAAAAATGGCGATTTCTTTTGTTTTTCAATGACATCCGCCATTTTTTTCGACATTTGCGCGCTTTAGACATTTATCTCGAAAAGAATGGCGAATGTCGAATAAAAACTAGTTTTCATATTCTTAGATTGTCGCGTTAGAGATAAGTCTACCACTCAAACACACGTGCACGTCATGCAATGAGTAATCTCTATTAGTTTAGTATTATATTATCTGTGTCTATAGCAATCGACATCATTATCTCGATTTCATTAGTTTTCAATCGATATTCGCCATTTTTCCCAAATATATTTTGAAATCGAGATAAATGTCTAAAAAGCGAGAATTGTAATTGAAGCAAGAAAAATTGAAACGATTGTGGGATCGAGAGTCTTATTGAATTCAGGCCGTTTTCGGATCCTGGAAATTTCGAAAGTCTATTAGTCCGGACCTTACAGTGGTATGTTGTAGGTTGATGACTTGCGCTTTACTACAACTTGCCTGATGTTAAGCAATGATGTAGTTTACGATGGGACGCGCCTGCCAATATGTTGCCGATATATTTATGCCGATTTACTCGTGAATACTAATGATTTTCGATGAGAAGCTGGCAGTAAAATGAGGCTCCATATGGTTAGAAACCATAAAAGAGCTACAATTACGGCTCACCCTAATAAATGGTGTCACCAGACATGTCACCGGAACACAGCAAGGCCACTTGGCGGACTAACTATATCTAGCTGTATAAATTCTTATTATAGTCAAGCTTGTAACACTCAAATGTGTTGGTACGAACAAGAGAATGTCATCTACTCATGTTTCACCTAACTAAGGCACCTTACTAAGTTTCAACTAATATAAATGGAAGAGTTTGGATGGATGAATGTTTGTTACTATATGCATATGTAGTTTGTTACTTTGTTACCTTGTGATGCTGTGCATGTATGATGAAGATGAATGCTAGAAAGTAATGGGTGGCAAGTCGTTCATGGCGTTTATAAATCGACAACTGTTCTATGGTGTAGGCCTGTGGAACAAGTCTATTGACTATCTCCAATAGGTTAAACCGGCTAGATGTTAGTTTTACTACAAGATTTCTCTGTTAGAAATCTCCTATAACACACCCTTCGGCTAGACAGGTACTAAATTAACCTAATAAGGGAGGAATGTTAGTATGTTTAACAAGAAGTATGACTGTAGTATTTCATAACTCAAAACATATTGTCTGCATTTCAATACTTATTATGATTTTGTTTCAAAGAAAGCAGACGTCTGCATTGAATAACAATACTGATGAAATCTAGCGAAAGCGCATTATTTTGTTTTATGACTTGATGTAATTTTCATTCCATTATAACTAATTGTAGAATTGATATAAAGAGATTTTGAGCTTCATACAACAACTGCAAAAACAAAATTAATGAACTTTAGTAAAGTAAGTAGGTACGTAGACATTTTAATTCGAAGTAAAATCTAAATGTGATGACTGATGATAATATTAAATCTAAAGTTACATTTTTGAATATCATTTTTGATTTTCCAGTATCAAAGTAGAGGTCTGTAAAACTAAATATATAAAATATACATAATTATTTCTAACAAACCACATTTCAGTGTCCCGCTTACTAAATTATATTATTTTTAGTAATTCCTAAGAACGAAGATCTAAGAGTATTACCAACAGAACAGCCATTTGCCACTGGAGAGTTTTATTGTTCTGTACCTATTTAACATTAATTATTCCAGGTTAAACCAGCCATTTTTTACGGTCAAAAAAATATTTGAACCGGTAGATACTTGTCTTGGAGTCTGTAATTTGTTGGGGACGATTCACTGTACTAATCTGTGTAGTCCAAAAAAAGAAATGGCGATAAAATCGCCTATTACGTCATTGCGTCGTTATTATCGTGACAACATACATTTATCTGTTACATATTGATCGATTTTTGTTCAATGAGACAATGTTCGAGAAATTTCATTTTTTTTTTGTAAAAATCATTGTACAGTCCAATTTTACAAAGTATGGTTATTGTATTAAATTGTGTTGTTATTAATCCAAATCTTATCAATAATATATTATTATTAGGGATTACAGCATTATTACAGTACTTAGGTATATTAGTTTCTTTCTCCGACTTTGTCCGCGTAATATACGGACACTATCCCAATGAAAAATATTAATGGGACAGGTAGCTAAATTATACAAAGTTTCAACCAAATACGTTCAGCTGATTTCCCGTTAAAAGAGTACAACAGAGTGAATGAAAGACGCATTGGCAGAAACGCATTAAACTAAACAAACTAGCGATTACGGTCAGTCATATGGCTATGAGGAAAAATAATGGTCTGCAGTGTTTTGCAATAATACCTAGCTATAAAGGTAAGTAGTTGCTGGAATATTAAACGCATCTATAAAACCTTTTCGTACTTTGCAAACTCTTTGGTTATCCTTGACGACAGCAAAATGTCATTTAACAAATACAATTTGTCCTTATCAAGACGTTTGCAATTACAACTAAAATTATTATGTAAAATTCCACTGTTATCTCATTGATTGTTTAAGTTAAATAAACGTTAATATCTCTGGCTGTGTAAACAATAATTAACACATTATGATAGCTAGCATTAGTGGTGCGATCTTCGTGGCGTGAAAACGCATTTTATACCGAAAAAAGTAAAGATTTTTTTCAGAAGAGAATCTGTTTTTTGTTTACAAAAATGCGGTGTTATGGCTAGAGGCGCGGCAGCTCCGCGTCTCGCCATACCGCGGCTTTACTAACTGTCCAGAAGTGTTTTGCCTCTCAGACCAGCCACACGTGTGCATTATTTACAAAATAACTGTGCAGTTTTTTCGTCACTGTTAACAGCTGACTTTGTGGGCCTTCTCTACTTCACCATAGGTGGTAAGTACACTTAATTTACAACCTATTTGTGTAGCAATAAGAAGTAAATTCGTGTGTTACACTTTTTATACTGAATAATGTTTTGGAACGCACTTGCGTCATGGAATTCATGAATGAAATACAGCTGTACAAGTACTTTTTAGCATAATACAGTTTGAAGTTCAATTCTAGTGCAGTTTGTGTTAAATATTTGAGTCAATGTTATGTGTGTGTTACTTTTTATCTATTGATCGATAATAATATCTTGATAGATATAGATTAGGTACAGACTTATTAATGATAAGGTCAATGGCCTGTAACGTTAAAAATATATAGTGAATCATCAGTATTGTAATTTGAGCGTCTCGCAAATGATTGGAGCAAGGTTCTGTAAACAAAACCATATAACTATAATAATGACTTATATATGTACTTAAGTATGTGACACACTTGTTACTATCCTATCTAAATTGTGTAAATAATACCTTATCTTGATAAGAATAAGGATCATTTAGCAATGGCCTTATTTTTATTAATTCTGAGCACTTTGTCTGTGTTGAATTTAGTATTTAGATTATGCGGCTTGAACGTGTCTAAACTGGCTTGACTCGTTCAGTTGCTAAGTGATTCGAATATAGCGATAAGCCAAAATTTTTGTTATTTTTTTCGAAATGGCTCGTATACTTTTTGGCCTATCAAAGTTTTCTCGAAACATTTTTTTGAAATGGCTCGCAGACTTGTTGGCTCGCCGAACTTTTCGGTGAGCCATATTCTTCAAACTTTTGCAAATTATTATTTCATTTTTTGCAGAGGCAATCTTTCTCATTTAAATAATTGTTCTAAATCGACAACGACTGTTGTTTTAACTGTATTTCAGCTGGGTAATCCCAAACCGTAACTTATTACTTACCTGTTACTTTTGACCAGTAAGCGACCGTGACTCCTTATTTTTTGTCGGTCTCTATTTTTACCTGCCCATTTTGGTACTAAGTTATCAATCAGATCATTATTACCTATTTTATTACAAAATGGTGGCGTTTTTCAATTTAGATAGATTTGTTTTGTGTTTGATTGAGCTTATCTTCGTCATATTTAAAAAAAAATATAGATAGACCGACATAGTTCTTTTTTTATTTTTTTTTGTTAAAAAATATTTTTATTCCAAACCGATCCCATTTAAATTTCAAGCAAGGAGTAGTCATTTTTGTTTAAAAAAATTCGGTGGTGTTTTAGTTACTCTACGTAATGTATCTTCCCCCTAATTATTATTTCAATTCTCTCCTGGGCCTCAACTCTTGCGTTTTAGACAGATCTCTAATAAACATTTGTATAACAACAATGGCGATTTATTACCAGTTATTACTTTACAATAATTGTTATTGGCGCTTTTCCATTAAATATTATTCTAAACAAACAAGTAAGTTATTTTAAAAGAGATATGGCTTTTTAAAACTACCTAAAGCAAAAAATCAAATGGCAAATCCGTTTCAAATAAGAATAGGACTGGAAATCCGCCATCTTGGATCGGAATGCGCAACAACTTCACATTTTTCAGTACGGTGGGTGAAACTGTTGTTGCGATATAAATAATCACATCTAGTTGAAAAACAAATTAAAATGCGTATATTATATTGTCGTTCCAGTGAGATTTTAAATTTGCAGTCGAATATTTTGGTACGAACATATTTTATTACATTCAGACGAATAGAAGCGGTGTTAAAAGTTGAAACGTGTGTTTATATCCGTGTTTATGTATGTATTTGTGTACGAGTTTGTGGCATCCTAGCGCGTAAATTTACTAACGCGCTAGGAAGGTATTTGTAGTTATATACCTAAATAATTTTTTCTACACCAATCACTTTTCCATACATTTTAAAATATCATTATTGTCTGTGGTTTGATATTCTTTGCTGACGCTACTTTTACTTGGTTTTTGGTATAAAGTTAGCCACGAGTCCAGTCCTATTCTTATTTGAAACTCATAGTACGAAAATATATTATTATATATAAATATACCTTCATAGATGATAGTGTGTAAAACTGGTAATAATATTTGATTGATAGTTTTTTACAAGGAAGTCTGAGTAACAAATTCAAAGAGGTAAATCGTTTATGGTAATTCGTATTATGGTAGGTAAAAGGAAGAGGTGAATATTGCACACATTTCCCCGGCTATTTTTAGGTCCCATACGTAATAGGGGGCGAGCCTATAGCTGATTATCGGGCACAACTCCCAACTTAAACTGCTATAAAACTTTTTAGTATAACATGAAAGTCGTTTTGCTCCACTCGGGATTTGAACCGTTTTTGGAGGAGATATATATATTTTTAAAATGAATAACAATACCTTGAGAACCGTTGGCACAGCGGTACGAGACCCGTCTTACAAATATAAGGCCGCGGGTTCGATACCCGATCATGTCTACATGTCTTTGTGTGAATTTTTTCATCTTCGCTGCTCATGATCGGTGAAGGAAAACATCGTGAGGAAACCGGCATGTCTAAGAACTAATCATTCAAGGTCATGTGACATCCACCAACTCGCACTTGATCAGCGTGTGTGGATTAAGGCCTAAACTCTCTCAACTCGTAAGATAGTTGAGAGTAGACCCGTGCCCAGCTGTGGGACAATAAAAAGGGTTGAAGTGAATACCTACAGTGATGTAATAAAAAGGTTTATGTCAATTCTGATGAGACTTATAAATGCATAAAGAGTTATTGCTAACACAACATTAGATTAGATAGTCTTATAGTAGATAACGGGGAATGCAAAGATATAATAGTTTAATGCTTTCACTAACTATAGTTAAAACAGTGGTTCCCAAAGTGGCCCCGGTATATCCCGAGGAGTCGGCTGTTTCCGGTGACTAGACATTCAATGGAAAAAAAAATCAAATGAATACCCAAAATATCCTCGAAAAATGACCCACCAACGCGACGGAAATTTATGGACATTTATGAAAATCTAACGATGACATTTGACCCCTAGTTTTCACTGGCAAAACATTCACAAGAAAACATGTTGCAAGCTCTGTCTATCTCTATCGCTCATCGATGAGTAGAAAGAGATAAGAATATGCTTGTATCATGTTTTGTAGTGCAGTGCAAACACCCAGTAAGAAGAAGAGTGAAAATAGTAACGTCAATTATAAACTTGCTTACAATGCTTATCGAACCTTGCAAAGCAAACCTCAGACTTCCGAAACGCTTGTTGAAGTGAAACGATACGATGATGTTTGCAATCTTTAATCCTACTAATATTATAAACTCAAAAGTTTGTAAGAATGTATAAATAGAATAGAGTAGGTCTTTTTATGGATGTTTGTTACTCTTTCACGCAAAATCTACTGGATGGAATTGGATAAAATTTAGCACAGAGATAGATTATGGTCTGGATTGACACATAGGGCATTGCAACGCGGGCGAAGCCGTGGGGGGGGGGGGGGAAGCTAATTTACAATATTTAACATTGTTAACGTGGGGGTCTGACGAAGTCCGTAAAATGTTAAGAAGTGGTCAATGGTAGAATAAAGTTTGGGAATCTCTGGTTTAAATAATTTACACTGAATTAATTATGTTATTATTTATAAAAAAATGTTAATTGTGAGAATGTTTAAGTAATTAATTATTTTAGTTGAATAATGCTTATATAATAAACAAATTATAATTAAGTACCTATTTGGACACAGCTGTCTGATGGCGTAGGTTTTTAATTTTTTTAGTAACTTTATATGAAAACCTTGTAAATAAACCGACCTTGTACTGACGATGTAGTATGCTTTCTGCCGGCAGCTTTGCCCGCCAGTATGTCGACTACTTTTTGCGCAGTCGGATAAAAACTATCTTATGTTCTTCACTTTTCTTTGTGCAGTTATCTCATGATTCGTAGTCGGCGCAGAATTGATGTTTTCACAGAAGCTGTATTTCTAAAAAATCATACGGAATCCATACAAGTCTGACACGTGATTGACGGGTTCGACTTTAATTAGATACGGTCATAATTTAGTTATGCATGCCAAAATAATGTATTTATAGCAGTTGATTATTTTGTTATTCCGATTTATAGGAAATTTTATTTCCCGGAAATAGAATTTTAAATGTCAATCTGGTTTTTAAACATAACATGCTAAAATGTTTCTTGTTGTGATTGCGACAAGGTCTTTTTTGGGGACGTAACCCACCACCGCAATCTCGCCACTGCCACTCCTGTACCCTTAGTACGAGTTCGTCAATACGTATCAAGATTTCGAATACTACCTGTCAAAATTCGTTTTCGTTGTCATAGTATGGGACTGATTCAGCTTTGTCCGTGGGAGTGCACTTTTTATCTGAATCCCGTGGTCCCTGGGTGGTGCAAATCAGGTGACAATCAACTGGTAATTATGTTTACTGGTAATTAGCTGCTGGTAGGCTTCAGCTGTGGTTAGTGACCACACCAGACAATGCCGCACCGCCAAGCGGCCTTGCCGTGTTTCGGTGCGATGTCTGGTGCAGTGAGAGTGGGTCGGAATTGTTGCCCCTTTAACGTTTCTAACCTTAAGGAGGCTCATTCGACTGCCACCTTCTCACCGATAATCATGCGTAATTACGAGTGAATCGGTATACTTGGCTGGCGCGTTCTATCGTGGACTGCATCATTGTTTAACATCAGGCAAGTTGTGGTCAAGCGCCAGCCTAACGAAGAATAAAAAAAAAGATAATATAAGGCTAAAAATAGAATAATAATTAAAAATAGAATTTGAAATAGGATAGGTAAAATAGTTAGTAGATTTATTGCTTAACAATAGGTAAGTTTTGGTCAAGCGTAAACGTTGTATAAAATAACCGAGGTATCCGGCGACTAGGACCGCAATAAACTCGGACCGCGGTCCCAGTTGCCGGATCAGATATTTTTAGTATTTTTGTTCCGGCAACTGGGACCATATATAAATGAATACAAAAATCTATTGTTGAAGCCAAAATCAGTACAGCCAACAAATAAAAAAATTCACCACCATCACACACTGCATTGGACAGTGTAAAATTTAATGGTTATTAGACACTTGCTGAATTTTGTTGCGAAATGTGATGTGATCTGAGAATTAATATTAGTGCAGTGCCTTGGATAAATTATTTAAACTTCAGATATGGTTCGTTCTTAAAGTGATATGATAACCTTCTTGATAGTGATTGGTCGAGCGAGTCATCAAGCAATGCAAAATCCCGTTTTACCACAAAAGGGCCTGTTTAACCTTGAGATCCAGAGGCAAAGCGGACTAGAGTTAGAAAGAGATAGCATTGTACAATACTATCCCTGTACTTATTTGCACGGTTTAATTACGTATAAACGGAGTGGCATAATCTATTACTAAGCGATTGGATATATATTTATGTCTAGGTTAAGTAAATTATATCTAAATAAATTAATAATAGTTTTTAATCAATTTTCTTTAATTATTACTAATAATTTTTTTGTTGTCTGTACTGATTTTGGTTTCAACAATAGATTTTTGTATCCATTTATTTATGGTCCCAGTTGCCGGAAGAAAAATATTAAAATTATCTGATCCGGCAACTGGGACCGCGGTCCGAGTTTATTGCGGTCCTAGTCGCCGGATACCTCAAATAACCTAAGTTTCTTCGTATTTTTGTACATCTGTTAATGGAAAAATAAAAGTAAACACAATTTATAAAGTCAATTGTTTGCTAACATTTAGTTAGACTGTTACCAAGAATCAGGCAAAAATAAACTGTGACATCATCAATCAGATATAGTACTAGACACACATAGGTTTTATGAAGCCATTCTCTGAATACAAATTACGATCATACTAATGATGACGCAGCGGTATCAGGTTCTGCTTTGTAATTTAGGTTACGGGTTTGATTACAAGTCTTGTCCATACATGGCGAGCCGGTATAGCGTGGTCGGATACTTGCTTTTCACGCCGCTGGTCGCGGGTTCTGTTATCATGAACCAGATAAGTTAATAATTAAAAATGCATAAAAATCTATAAACTATTTTATCTATTCTATTTCCAATCCATCTTATTCTATTTCTAGCCTTACATAAACCTTTTTATTAAACGTTTTGAATGAAAAAAATGAATATGAAAACGAATTTTGATGGGTTCAAGATAGTACCTATTCGAAAACTTTTTCGTATTAACGAACTCGTACTAAGACGTACCTACTCTACAACAAAAGAAACCGTTTAGCATGTTATGTTTAAGAACCAGATTGACATTTAAAATCTTATTTCCGAGAAATAAAATTTCCTTTAAATCGGAATAACAAAATAATCAACTGCTTATAAATACATTATTTTGGCATGCATAACTAAATTAAAACCGTATCTAATTAAAATTGAGCCCGTCAATCACGTGTCAGACCTATAAGGGTCCTGTATGGTTTTTAGAAATACAGCTTCTGTGAAAACATCAATTCTGTGCCGACTACGAATCATGTCGGATGGACAGTGGGACACTTATTAAGGTCCGGGTCCCGTTTATGGTCTTTAGATACGAAACCTTAAACTCTTCCTTCGATGCCAATTATTATTCATCACTATTACTTTGAATTATTAAACAAGAATAAAACATTTTCCCCTGGTCACACCATTAGCTTGAGAACGACTGCATCGAAATGAATTAAAAAAATCCTTACTAATTTTAAATGCGAAAGTAACTGAGTCTGTCTGTATGTCTGTCGTACTTTAACGCCAAAACTAAATGAATGATTTGGATGAAATTTAACCGGAAAAGGAAAGAAAGCCACGGAAAGATAACCACGAACCCTCACTTGGCCATTGCTGGATTAAGGTCTAAGCTCCCTCAACTTGTAAAATAGTTTGTCCCGAACAAATCAGTGAGACACTAAAAAGGATTAAAGTGTGAGTGAGTAAGAATAACGATTAGCAACAAATAACATAAACTGTACTACTACTTGAATACAGACAATTTAAAATCTCGTCATATAACAGGGTACAATTCAGTAGAAAACTGCTAGAGATGAAAGAAGTTGATAAACCATTTCTTAGGGTGATTGCAACCTTGCAACACACCGGCTGCGGCCGTTCGAGTAAATTATTGCAAAAGCGGAACTGCAAGAGGTTTGCACAGGAACACCGGGGTGTTTTAACTGACTTCCAAAAAAAGACGAAGGTTATGGTGAATAAACTTCTTAGGACTCTCACATACCCACTGTGGCACACCCTGCAGTGGGAACTAGAAAAGGTTTCAATACGAAAAAGGCGTTTAATGTATGACAGTTGGCATCATAAATTGCCGTGTCCTTCCTACAAGATAAGAACGTACAGTGACGTCACTCAGTATTCAGATATCACACAATTCAACTAATCTCTCTCGTTCTGCATTATCTGCAATGTTCTTATTGTACCATGAAATATTTTATTCAATACTAGTCGAACAGGTCAGCGGAAACGTTGTGATATATTGCAAAACAATTTGAGTTGTATGCGTAAGAAAATACAGTTTAATTTACTTAAACAAAATATTAGGTATTCTATAAACAAACTGAATGTTAAACTGCGGGGATATTAATGCTTGTACAATTTGTATTTGAGGCAAAACAGATAACTATTTTATGGGAAAATTGAACTTTATTTTATTTGGAATAGCGCCGGATTTCCTTTATTTTGTTTAATGTAAAAATTCGAGTAGTTGTTACTAATGCCATAATTAAAGTCTGGAGGATAAACTCTAGAGGAATTTATGAATTTCAGAGTGAAATTTAACTTTTTTAGTCGCAAGTGTTTCTTATTCATGAGTATTCCATGCCACTCTACGACTGATTTAATACTTAAAACATATTATTATAGTTTAATAGCGACTTGCTCCGGCTTCGCACAGGTACAAATTATACACTTAAATCTTTCTCATGGGTCACTCTGTCTATTGGTAAAAATCGTATGAAAATCGTTCTGAAGTTTTTGAGTTTATTCATAATAGACAGCGAATGCGACTTCATTTTATAACTACTATGTAAAAATTCAGTTACTTTATTATTAATTTTCATGTCTTTCTCTTTCTCCCTCTCTTTTTCTCTCCCCCCCCCCCCCTCTCGATATTTTGTTTTTTTAATTGATACAACCAAAATGTCAATTATTCTGTACCTAGTATTCTATTAACTGTATCTGTACCCATGTACCCAACCCACCTGCATTGATTAATTGAAGTGGTTTGAGTTGAATTGGTTACTGAAGTTCGTTACATATTAAATTCCTAAATTCAACAAGTTAAAGCGCATCAGTCGCATGCAGAAGGTAGTTATGAGTTATCATTAGAATCTCAATAATATTATATGTAACTAATATTGATCAGGTTTCATACATAATTTGCTGACCGCCATAACCTTTGACTAATTCTGCGGTAAAGGCATTAACGCTTAGAAGGTTTCCAACATTATAGCTACTTAGCTACCTAAGTAGTTGGTTCTTAGAATAACGGTAATGTTGTAATAGCACTAGGGTAATACGGCAACTTCTTTATATTGTTTGGGTAAAACCGAACACGCAGCAAAATAACACTTTTGCTGGGTCTGCAATTGAGGCTTATTGAAGTGAAAACTTCTTTAGCGGCGTTGAGCACTTTTTCTGTAATGGGTATAAAATCTTAAACTCGCGTCAGGACACGTGACCTGATCGAAAAAGCGTAAGACGGTTGGAGAGTAGACAGCTATCCCCTCTCTACGGCGCGGCGAAAATGTATGCCTGGGCCTACTATTTCGTTTAGGCAGCGCAGGGCGCTTGCGCGAATGTTCGTGTATGTTACAGCGTGCCACGCGCATCCATGGATGGTGACAGAAAACAGTTAAATTTTTAATGTAATATAAATTGTCATGTTTGTGTACGATAGCGCAATAAATGAATATTGTATTCTACCACATAAATGATAGTACTTTTATACTGATAAAGCAATTGGTGCAAAATTATTCCCTAACCATTCCAAAATATCAAACATGCTCCACGTTAATAATCAAGTTTTCACTTCTGCCGGCACTCCCGGAGTGCAACCCGTCTTTTTTTGGTTGCAGTTTACCCGACTTCAGCCACCGTCTCGAGTTCACACCACTTACCATTTTACCATACTTTTCAAATCACTTACCTTTTTACAATTACCTTTACCGTTTAAATTACCAAATAAGTTAGCCAGTACTTAGATATTGATATAGCTTATGATCATTGTGAAAATATAGTAAATACAAAACCAGTATTCCTTTGATCGCTACCATCAAACCATAACAAACCATTAAATTAGTAAAATAGTGCGTTTAGGGAAGCCATATTACCCCAAGACCATTATTTATACTCTTTTCAGATAGTAAGCAAATATGTTAAGGTAGTTTGAAGTTTTTGCTAACTTGATTAGTAACAACCCCTCAGTGTCCTTGTACACACACCAAGCTATACATTTCCAGTATAAGCTGATCTCGCATTGTATAGGATTTCTTTACAATGAGCGGTCAGCTTAATATTGGTTTGCTGTAGCTTGACGTGTAGCCGTGTGTACTGCGCTCGTAAATGACAACAATAACTATGACGACTTACCTTCAACTTATAATAGAGATGAGGACAAGGTAATTGTAAAATAATATAATCTGACGGGCCGGTGGCGTGGTCGGTAAGATACTTGCTTTTCAGGCCGCAAGTCGTGGGTTCGATTCCCACCCGAGACAAACATTTGTTAAAATATGTCTGTTTGTCTTGCGTCTGGGTGTAATTATCTATATTTAAGTATATGTTTACAAAAGAAAAGTATTATAGTAGTATATTATTTACCAGTTATCTGGTTCCCATAGTACAAGCTCTGCTTAGTTTGGGATCAGATGACCGTGTGTTAATGTCCCACTATATTATTTAAAAAAATATATATATTTTTGTATAATTGACTACATTTTTGCTTCACATCAGGCAAGTCGTGGCCAAGCGCAAGCCTATTATAGGATAAAAAAAAAATATATTTCGTAACTAACATATTCTATTAATATTGATTCTAATTCATTATTCTGTATCTATAAGTATAAATGTTTATGTTAAAATTATTTAAACGTGACTTGACACGTGCCCCTTTATCTTTAAGTACCTAACCTTTTATTACTATGAGTCTTTGATTGATCAAACATTAAAGTTTATTGTTAAGCAACTATTTATATATTTACATAGTTTTGGAGATTAGAATGAAAGAAAGTCGGTCAAGTATGGCCAGTGACACCGAATAAAGAAAACTCCCTGAACCTGTTACTAATTTATGGCAATAAATTAAGGCTCGAAACCTCTCAATATTTGTAATAAATTATTTACGGTTATTTTAAATTAAAAACATCAACAAACTCTTACAGTCCATTCCAGTCCAGCACTGTTTTCTAATAGAGGTAAAATTCGTAATTCACACTATTTTTATTAGCTTTCCCGTAAAATAATTGAATTATGAAGCTATTTTTATTTTAACATAACATAAACAATTTAAACATACAAAAAATAAAATTCTAAATGTACTACGTTTAGAACTGTCAAACGGTACTTCTTAGATTTGATGGAATATAGGTGTAGATAGCAACAACTTTTGTTCTACGACTTTTAAATAAACATTTATTTACAACATAAAATTTATCTTTGTAATAATAACAATCTAAACATCATTAATGCCTAATCTAAACTAATGCAACAAAAATTCTTCCGCATCGTTATCTTCCAGGAACATAACCAGACAGCATTGCCGAGTTGGATAAAATGTAGCCTAGAGCATTTTGCCATAAATAGGTTATCTAACAGCGTAAGAATTTTTCAAATCGGACCAGTACTCCCTGAGATTAAGGCAGCACACCCACGACTGATTTTTATGACAGATTTTGTGACCGACTCAACGCGTGGCCTTAAATTTTGTATTGAGTTGCACAAAATCGGTTGTGTGCAGGCAGCGTAATGCTTTCAACCAAACATGCTCTTCAGCTTTGATATTAATACTACATACATACTTCTTTACCAAATAGTTGTAAGTACTTAAGGTTTAATTATATTGTTTTAAATTACCTTAATGTCCCATCCTGAACCATAACATTACCATAACCGGTGAGAAAAAGTGAAAGTGTCTTGGAACAGACACAAAATGATTTTTCTCGAAGTTTCTAGAAAGAAATGCGATCTCACCCTCACGCCATAACTATTCTGCGGTCGTCGCAAGGAAAAAAGGTACCTACATCTGTAATTTTTTCGTGACTGAGTTTATATCTTCAGAATTCATACGGCCAACGTACCTCCCCCACTTTCATATAATACTAGTGACCCGTGTTATACTTCTAAACCTTCCTCTGGAATCACTCTATCTATTAAAAAAACTGCATCAAAATCCGTTGCGTAGTTTTAAAGATCTAAGCATACATAGGGATATAGGGACAGAAAAAGCGACTTTGTTTTATACTATGTAGTGATGATACCGTGTGGGGTAGGAATTAGGAAGGTTCTAGACGCATAGATAATAATATTCTAGCTCAAGGCTAGATTTAGTTAATCCTCTATCAAATTAGTATTTACATAAAATAACATAATTTTGCACTTGCAAATTACTAATGGAAATATTTTTCCGCCGCAATTCACTTTCCTCCTACCATTCGTATGCAGTTATACGTCGACCGGTTGGCGGGTCGTTGACCCTATCTCATGATGTAATGCACCATCGAGTGGAAAAGTACTGAGGTCCTTGATGGTAGCCAGCCACAAGCATCCTGCACATGTTTATAATACTGGTTTGGAATTCAATTCTATTTTTGTTCGTACGCGCCATGAAGGTTGCATGTGTTTTTGTTTTTTATTTTGTTTGTCGGAAATTCGTGTGGCATTTTTATATTTGGAATCAGTTACATTGTTTTTTTTTTTAATTGTAATGTTTAGGTTGCTCTAAACTTTGCAAAGGTAGTTCCTATAACATAAATAGTAAGCAACACATTTTTTACGATATATATAATGTACTGTCTCTTAGTTCATTGTAATATTATTAGATATTCGTGTGTCGCATTTTTAATGTTGCATATATTTTTATTTGTGGGATAATTCGTGCGGCATTTGATATGTAGCTATTATTGTTTAGTATGTATTTATTTGTGTAGTAGTATTTGTTTTTTTTTATGATGTTGGCTGCTCTAAACTTTGTCGTGGTGTTGGAGTTCTATTTTTCTAGGGCGCTATACTATAAAATAACTTAAAACAACGAAGTGAGCAACAAATATTTATGGTTGCTTGTAGGATGTTCGTGTTGCCTTTTTAATGTTTACGTTTTATTTTTGGACTTTAGCTGCTCTAATGTTTGCCGAGGTCTTACTACACTATACAATAATTGGTATTTTTTTTTTAAGATTATTTGTTTTCTTTCTTGGTAATACATTGTTTGCTTTCTCTAAAACATGCCTTGTGGGTACTTAGGTTGAATCAATTATTTTATGTGTGATAACATTTAGTTTATTGGTGTAGTTATCGGCAATAAACCTTCATTTTACGACGATCTAATCGTCTTTTGTAGGCGCGGAGTCCATTTAATAGACTATTATGTATGGAAGTACTCAAGTGTAAGTAATTTGTATTGCTACCTACATTTCTAATCTATCTATAAGTAAGTATGTAGAGAATTAGAGTCAGAGAATCATAGTTATTTTCTTTTTTTTTCGTATATTTCGTATCTTTGATTCGCTGAACTTTTTCATGGATCAACCAATTAGTTTATATACAACATAATTAAATAAAAAAACTGTGCGGCTAACGACATTCAAATACAGCCAACGGTGGAATGTGCAACAACTTCACATTTTTCAGTACGGTGGGCAAAAATATTTGTTCGTTATAATCATCACATCTAGATGAAAAAAAAAATGTTATTGTCGTTCCGTTATATTGGAAATTTGGAATCAAATATTTACGTACGAACATATTTTATTAACTTCGGACGAATAAAAGCGGTGTTAGAAGTTAAAACGTGTATATAAATCCATTTAAAAGTATTTGTGTACAAGTTTGTGGCACCCTAGCGCTTAAATTTACTTCGGTGAGTAGCTGTATGTAGTTCAATATTTATGTAAATTTTTCTACATCAATAATTTGTTCATACATTTTAATATAATAGTTATTATTGTCTGTGGTTTGATATTTTGTGCTGGCGCTACTTATGCTTGGTTTTTGGTATGAAGTTAGCCGCAAGTCCAGTTCTGTTCTTATTTGAAACGCATAGTACGAATTGACACGCGTGGATAATGTCTACTTACTTTACGAGAAGTAGGTTTCATAGCTGTCTGCAGTAGATGTGTTTTTTAACGTGTGTCATGTGTTTCATGGCAATACTCGTAATTATTAAAACTAGGTAACATCATAGATAATGTAATACTAGTTACATTGTACTATAGTAGTATTATAATAGTAGGTTAATAGTAGTACAATTTTCTCCGCCCCGTGTGTACAGTTGATGTAAAATGTAAGTAAAATGTATAAGAAACGCTGTTGTTTTTAGTCGATTATCACAGATTTGATGCCATACTCAGAAACGATGCATGTTTATGAAATTACCTTTTCATTGATAGTAAACGTATAAAATAGTTTTATTTCGATGTGTGATATTTGAGTAATTTTCAGAAAATACTATAAAAATCTTGTTACATACCTACTTGTGTGATTTATAAAGGCGGAGTCACTTTCACGCTGCCCTCACACAAGCGAATTTTCTACAAATTTTCATGACCGATTTTGTGCAACGCAATACAAAACGCGTTGAGTCTGTCACAAAATCGGTCATAAAAATCGGTCGTGAGCGGGCAGCCTTATTCCGCCCATTGTGTTGTGTGTGTCGTGTCATCACAAGCCTTCAATCGGTTTCTACATTACTATGGTAAGAGTGAGAAAGAAACACTTATGCGGATCTTCGCAATTGTATATCGGTATTAAATATTAAGTATGTTTTTGAGAAATGCTACAAGCTAGATTACTTTTAAATTACTTTGAGTTGAAATTTGGTACACTTATGTACTAAAGTGACGTAAAGAGGGACGGAGGGGAGTATTAAAAAAAAGAATAGTGTTTGCAACAAATAAATAATAATAATATTTGAATTAAACTCGCCTGTGTACATACATTGTTTCCTATTTAAAAAAAATGGATATGGAAGTGTTTTGTGTACAATAAAGAATAAGAATAAATAAATAGTCTACTGTAGCTTTTTCTAGAACGAAACAGAACTGTATTCTTAATTGAATGGAGTAGATCAATTCGCATTGGGATCATTTCGCAGTACGCACACCAACTAATGATTATTGTTTGTTACCATTTACTTACACATACATAACGCTGTATTGTAGGGTTGTCTCTTACACCAAAATCTGTACACAAAACACATAAACAATTTAACAATAGGAAACAGCACAAGGTACACAGGCGAGCTTAATCCAAATGTGAATTTTCTACCAGCAAACTATAGAAGTGCACAACAAATCATTTTAAATACATACATACACCTATATATTAATATTACCTACTTACATACGAACGTGAATAAAATAATGTCTCTTGTTATTTTTTAAATTATTTATTTTGGCTGCATTTGCGCCTGGCGTCAGTGGTGTCGTATGGCACACAGTTGCACTGTGGACTGTGGGGATGTGGTATGTTGTGCATCAGTGCTGTGTGGTCGCCTCTGTTAGGTCACACTGCTACACATCAGTATACATTACCAGTATAAGCTGATCTCGCATTGTATAGGATTTCCGTACAACGAGAGGTCAGCGTATACTGGAAATGTATGGCTTGATGTGTAAACTTGTGTATTCACAGCGTTTACTGAGCAATTTCCATGTTTGACACTGTTTACTATTTGTTTTTTTTATTTATACCTATTTTTTTTTTTTTTTTATATTGTTACTTAATGTTTTTGTTATTCGATTGTGTGTGTCATGTTTGTGTCAAATAAATGTTTTTTCTCTCTTTCTCTCAATCACCGATCAGATAGGTGTCTAGACACCGCACAGCTAAGTTAATCCAATGAACTTATGTTTTAACACTGCTTAATGTTCAACCACAAGCTATCTTCCCTGAAACAATTCTAAACTTGGAGCTGTAACTCAGATTCTCTAAGTGTAGATATTAGTGGCGCGACCCGGGAAGCGAACCCACGTCGCCTGATTATTCAATTTGATTATCTATTTACCAAAATTTATCAATACTTTAATTTGTGTTATACATTACTGGCTTTCTGCCTGCGCGTATGTTGGTTATAGCGCTAAACCATTAACCTTTTTTTGCCCAGTCGGATAAAAACTATCCTATGTCCTTCCCCGGGTCTCTAACTATCTCTATACCACATTTCATTAAATCGGTTCAGTTATTTTGGCGTGAAAGTGCAACAGATAGACAGAGTTAGTTTCGTATTTATAATATTTAGGACTTTGTAATATTTAAATATTTTGTGGCAACCCTAGTGCTCGTAGTTTAATTGAACAATTGGTACCACTCGTGGTTAAATACATCTTGGAATAATACATCCATCATATACAACTTTCAATTTCATTGGCGTCTGGTAGACTCGCTGTTATTATTCTGCTATACTAAAAAATAATTTATTTCATTGCAATAAAGTCTATTTTGGAGTAATAAATATGCTCCGATTTTTTTTTTCATACCCACGATAATTCATCCCACTAGGCCACAAATATTTACCACTAGCTTTCCGACAGAGACTTTAGCCAGCCACGCGTATATCGGTTATAGCGCTAAACGTATACCTTTTTTGGCGCGATTTTGACACACGCTGGGCATAAAAGTCACTTTTATAAATAAAGATTAAAAAGGTCTTTCTCAAATGTCAAAACGGGCCTTTAGTTTTTTGCACAGATAATAATGATACTAATAATAATAAAGATAAATGTTTTGTCAATTTTAGTCCCCGCGTCTAGAGCATTCAACCAAATAAACTTCAGCTTTATAATTTATTCTAAATTATTCCACTAATATTATATTTGCGAAAGTTTGTTTATATTAAATTGTAAGTGATCAGCTTTGCTATTTCTAAAATTTGTATTACAAACATGCCAGAGACCGCAGAGACCCATTGTAATGGTATACAAGACGGTATACCTACTGTTTGAATGGACAATGAGCGGACATATAACACTGTTATTTTAATAACATCTCTCTAGTTATGTTGCATTGTGTTGCAGTTAATGCGTTTTGTGCAACCGTTATTACTAACGTTTTAGGTGTGTATGGGTTGAGTATTATGTATACGTAGTACTTAGCAGCAGGAAAACTTCATTTTAATACTAAGACATGTCGAACTAAACAAATATGTGTTTATTAAAATTTGTTTAAATTTTGGATCTCAAAGTTTGCGCACTGGTTAAAAAGTTTTACTGTATGCATTTGGCTTAGGGAAAAACGTTTTGACTCTTGGCTCAAGCCAAATCCCAGGACTAAAAAGAGTAGTATAGACTTTTCTAATTTCGCAGCAGTTAGTGGTGTGATTGATACGCCCGTGCTCGGAGAGCATTATTCACACGGGCAATCCAGCGGTTGGTCCCGCGCCTGTGCTTTGGGTGTTCGTGTCGATTAGTCCGACCAACACCGGACTCTGATAGTGAAGGAAATAAAGAGTACACTTATGTTTGCACAAACACTTGGCTAATTAGCTTAGACTAGATGATGTAGCCGGAATAACTAATGGTGCTGCCATGCTGACGTTCAAAAATGTTTACAAACATTTTCAAATGTTAGGAATTGTTACATTCTGTTAGGAACTGTTATATGTTTTGAGTGCTCCTACACTGACGGAAAATGTTTATTTAATATTTTATAACATTTGAAAACATAACATCGACATATTATTAGTGGAATTCTAGAACGGGCCCCGCACTCTCAGCAGTGCCAGCTGTCGTCCGGATACATGTTTACAAAGAAATGATAACAAATATTTTATTTGTTACAATTTGTTACATTAACCTTTTTTTGGCATTCTAGTAAAATGACAAGCTAATTGCTAATTTCTAAATTCAAACCAATCTTTGGTTAGCTTACAAATGTTATTTGTTTGCAAGTTGTGGTAACGACTCTGGCAAAGGTTACTTTAATAGTAAATGGAGATGTAAATATCAGATAAAGAGTACCTACTTAAAATATTGGGATATAAAGTTAGTTCTTATGTAAACAGATGACGCGGTTTTTTAGAGTTTTAGATGAGTAATCTCTGAAACATGAAACCATGCTATGAATCAGGAGCTTCTTAGAATGTAGGCAACATACCCACAATAGCATACAGTTACATACGTTTTTAAGTCTAATTTTTCCTTAGTACTGTAAGTAGGTAACTTAGATGGTCTTATTTTTGACAATAGTATTTCACACATCTATTCGACCCTTTCAAGTAAGACGGTAACACATTTTATCGCATTTTTACTCGTAAATTAAAGGTGAATGAGTGTGTCAGTGTGCTGGGTACGGGTCTTATCTCAACTATTCTAGGAGTTTAGAGAGTTTACTACAGTACGCTGACTAAATGTAAGTTGCTAGATGACACAATATTCTTTGAATGTTTAGTTCTAACATGACTGTTTCCCGATGGCTTCACGACGTTGTTCTGCACCAATATTGAGCCCCGGGCGATAAAAGAATTCATATATAGATGCGGGGCATGACCCAAGATTCAACTCGCCACCTCTGTTTCAAATTCGATACCTCTGCGCCACCATAGCTCTTGCTCTGCCAGTTACCAGCTATAAGCTAAACTACATGTGTTGTGTGCAAAATGGCATTCGAATCCGTTTTGCCGTGATTAGCGTGAAAGAGTGACGAATACTTATCCATACAACGAGCTATAACAAGGTTCTAACATTTAATTGCTTCATCTATGTTGAAAGACAGGAGTGAACACTGTAAACAGTCTAATTTCAGCATTAAGGTGTTTACTCACCTGGGAGCATCGTCTGTAATGTAGAGTTTTACGTTTAAATACTGTCTTCCTCACTGACAGCTTCGGGTTGTAATGTATCATTTCGAATTCGATTTTTTGTATTTAGTTTAGTTACTTTCGCAAATTGTAGATGAAATGTTGATTGGCACAAGTTGTATCAAAATATTACATGTGTAAAAATATTGCATTGTAATGCTCGCTTCTCTTCTCACTGATGTAATGCATATAATCTGTAATCTGTAACCTACATAATAATCTGTAACGGTTCATTACAAGTGAATGTTCCCGGTGAATTCAATTTTGAGCGTTACGTTACAAATACTGCCTCCGTGGCTGAAGTGCATTTGCTTGTAATGTAACATTTCGAACTCGGTTTTGAGTATTTATTAGTTGATTTCGCAAGGTCAAATGTAGCGGTCGTTACAAGTGGTATCCAAATCTTACAGATTTTATTTATTTGCGCACTGGTTTCGCACTGTAATGTATCTGTTACGTTATATTACAAGCAAGTGCTCCCAGTGAGTGAGCACCTTTAAGGCACCATAATTAAACATAGTAGCTACGTTAAACTCGGGAGACTAATTTTACGATTCTGGAACATCTGAGTCTCAAGGCAAGATGGAAATAGAGTGGAGACAATGACGTCACTTGGCCGACACTCCGGTAAACACGAGATATCACGACTGATTTTGAAGCGATTTGAGAATTTGGCACTAAAACGGGACTTGTGTAATGTGTAGTTTAATTTGTAGTTATCTCTTTACGACTTATAATCATACTAAGTATATATACCTCTTAATATCCCACTTACGAGTATTTTGCTGCCAGTATTCATAATTTTTGATCAACATCAAAAAGTACGGTTTATTGGATGGATTTTCTGTTTTAAAGAGTTTTATTCTGAATTGGTCCCATTTTATGGAGTCATTATGTTTGTTAAAATTATTTAAGTACTTGAACTTGTTCAGTGCCTCGTATTAGACGAGGGCATTGTGGTAGGTATAATACATTTAAATCATGCCCGACCAAATTGTGTTGGGTTTTTTCTAGTTTCATAATAATTCTCAGGAAGTTGGTGATTCGGAAAGCCCGTGAAAACGTTGACTCTTACCCCATCTCTAAACGGTCGTATCACTTATATCAGTCTACCTGTTGAAAGTATTCTTGTAAATGTCAATTCATTTATTATTTTACTTATTACGTGTTTTCTATCATAAAACATACATTCCACTCGTTCGACAATATTTTTGGTCCTTTTTCGCCGCATCAAAAATATTGTCGAACGAGTGGACTGTATGTTTTATGATAGAAAACACGTAATATTATTACTATTTATTAAAATAATAATTACAATATTAAAGCAAAAGGAGAACACACAGAGAGCAGAAAATAACAACTGAATATGACAGAGAAAAGTATTGACTTATTCTTTTACAAAAAATTGGTTGCCTGTAAATTCGGTATACGGGCGAAAGTTTTACGTGACAACGACTTTGAGTGGTAAAATAATTTTAATGTGAATATTCATTCGTATAGTAGGAAGAAGGATGAAACATAGTTGAGTGGGAGAGAGACGCAAGGCATTCGGCGGGCCTCTCTCTCGTTCGGTGACTCATCGTAACGTTACCGAGCGTTACACTTTTTCATAAGTGCCTCCCAGCCGCAACCTAATTTAAGACGTTGTCACGTCAAAAAATAAAGTTTATAAAAAAGAGGTGGCATTCCAGCCAGTCACCAACATTAATTATCTCTTGTGTTCTAGGCTAGTCAACATAGACTGACTGCCGTAGCTACAAGATTGCGTGAGAGTCTGATTCAATCGAAGTGATTGGTAGGTATCTAATATCAAATTGTTTGTTTTGTCTGTCTTTATCTTAATGTCAAGCCTTCTTTTTGACATTAGATTAACAAATCTTATCAGTTAAGATTCGGGAAAGTGATTTATTTATTTTGTTTACTTATGATTATCAACACTATTTGTTTTGTTTATGCGTCATGCTGACGTATATTTTTGATTGTGAAGGAATTTTGAGATTATTTTTAGGTAATTTTAAGATTGCTACTGCCAAAAAGTATTAGATTGGCTCTTAAGATATTTTAATGTAGCACATTGTCAATTTGCTCAATCTTTTGGCAGTCGACAGAATACATATATAAGTCTTATCTAAATCGTAAGCAAGCATTACAAAATTAATACATATTTACAATGTAACATCAATTTAAGTCACGCTGCAACAATTATGTTTGTGCATAGGTATAATGTATTTTTTACAGCTTTCAGTCAGTGGCATAGTATACAAGTCATGATTAGCGACAATGATGCATCTGTGCTAACTGATGGATGGCTAACCTAACGCACATTTAAAATAACTACAAAATCTATGTTATGTAAGAAAGCGTATTATAAAATTTCAGACTATCTAACGGATAAAAACGCTTGGAATTAAGTCGCTCTAATTCAATACAATAAACAAACAAATTTAATAGATATAAGTACTAAGTACTTCATTTAAAAAAGAAAAAAAGCCTACTGAGTTTTTTTCGCAGTGTTTCTCAGTAGTTGCCAGTCATTCACTGCACGGTAGGAAAAGAAATTAGACTATTTTTAAGTAGACTCGCGTCTCAAAAAAAAAAATAAAGCATATTTTCATTTCATTTCATTTCACAGTCATCCTTTGTGGACTAAATCCACCATGGTCTACCATGACTTCATAACTTAAGCTATTTTCCTGTGAAATAGTAACTAACATGCGTAGATCCTCACAAACTTTAACATTTACAATATTAAAAGTAGAAATGATAGCGTACTTGTTTTCTCGTTACCATTCTATTCATATTTCATCCGTTTGTTTACTTTCATTAATGTCGTGTGACGTCTGAGGGACGCTACAAAGTTATACTAAGTAAGTAAATACTGTTATTAGTCTCTCTGGTGTCGGGAGCGGCGCCAGTGACAATCGTAAAAGTGTGATCATTTTATTTCTGTAGCTATTTATTCGCTTTTATTTACACGGTCGTTGGATGAATTGCGTAGGTGTTTTTTATAACGAGCATTCACATATAGCATCTCAATTAGTTTTGTTTACGTACTACTCTGAAGAATACCTTGTAGGGTGGGCGTCAGGGCTCGAATCCTGTACTACCCGTGGGCAATAAGTTTAGTGAGAGAAAATATAGCACTAACTCTAATAACTATTATCGAAACAGTATCAAATAATTGCCTTATTCATAAAATTTTTATGAAACTCTTTAGATAAAATGGACTTTGTCTTTTTCTTACTAGCATAAATGGCAAGATAAAAGACAAAGACAGACGTATTATAAACCTCTTTTAGCTTTAATGAGCTGAAAAGATGTTTATGAATAAGGTGATAATATTATAAAATCGAAGAGCTTCGTTGCGTGACGTAAGCCAGTACGAGACTAAGATGTTAAAAAAATGGCGTTGCCTACAGTTCAACACAGGAGCTTGAGGGGAAGTTACAGGGGTAGCAAGCGTAGGGTTGCATTCCAGGCGAGTCTCAACTTATCGCGCACGGTTAATACAAAAATGGTCCCACAACTCCATAGCTCCGAGAAATTAGTATAATAATAATATAATCAATAATAATATTATTAAGTCTTGATAGGAAACGAGCACGCACTATATTAAAGGTCACGTAATTGCATAGGTAGTAATATTTCTAGCAGTACAGTTTTTCCTGGTAAGTATTTTATAGTGCTGTCCTTAACAAGGTTAATAGAATGTGACATTTTATTTATTTATATCGCGGTGTTTGTTATTCCGAGCCAGATTGTGAGGTTTTGCGATAAATAATCTAATTTATTTAGACCGCTAATTGGGTAGTTAGGTTTGCTGCCACCAGATACACCTACGGAAAAAATTAGTAGGTATTTTATCACTAAGGTCAAAATCAATGAATGCGCGGCGCAAGGTGTAATTTAAAATTTTTCCTGAAATTCCCGAGTTGTACACACGGCTAAATATCAAGCTGTACATACATTTCAGATCAGCTTATACTGATCTCACATTGTATAGGATTTCCGTACAACGATAGGTCAGCGTATAGTGGAAATGTATAGCTTGATGTGTAGGATGCACTATTTTGCTGACTTAAAAAAAAGGCGGACGTTTTAAAATTGACTATGGTTATTTTTTTTCTGGTCAGTGGAATTTGACAAGTAAGCACTAATTCCATATTTAAATAAAAATAATCACGTAGTTAAATACCGCAGTTTTTAGAAACTGAACTCAAATTGCTAAAACAAACAAACGCTTTTGCGAATAATAAGCATTAAATACATACCTACCTACATTTTATATACATGCTCATGTACTACATGCGCTATATCAGTGACGGCATAGCTAAACAAGTAAAGGTGCTAGAGAAAACAAGAAAACAAGAATTTAAAATGACTGGCCTGTGGATTCCCACCCTAGTCAGACATTAGTGTGATGAACATGTCTGTTTGTCTTGAGTCTGGTTGTAATTATTTATATTTACGTAAATATTTACAAAAGAAAAGTATTATATGTAGGTAGATTACCAGTTATCTGGTTTCCACAGTACAAGCTCGCTTAGTTTGGGATCAGATGACCGTGTGTGTTAATAATGTCTTGTTGTAATGTGTAATTTGAATTTCAAATGGTACTCATTACAGATTACTTTTTAGGCCTTTTTTTCGAGGGACAATGCTTTACGGATCCCCTCGCCCTGTACCCATTTGAGGCTTCAGAACGATCAGTGACGGTAGTGAAGACATAATATATTATTTTCCGAAGTAAGAAGTTCCGGCTTCCTAGACTTCCACCCTTCGCTACTGCTACTTAGTCTATGGTTGTCACATTATTTCTAGAGATTACTATCCTGTTTCGTAATATATGTCCATATTACAGGATGTTTTTCTATAGCTGGATCGCCACGACGAAAACTGGAATGGATTGAGTCCACTCACTTACTTCTTATTATCCGCTTCCTGGAGTAATTGGGTAATGGGGTATGGAGTAATTCTGTTATCATTTAAGTGTTTACGACGTTCTAGCTAGGTTGTGAGTGAAATGATTTTAGTAGGTGTAGACGTCTTTTATGGAAGTTGTAGGTTAGTGTTATCATTTCATTTTATTTATTCCATAAGAACAATTTCCATTGTGTCAAAGTGTAAAAGTGTGTTTGTCGTTAGATTACGAAGACTTGGTTAATTTTTAAAATTCTAAATGATGATATAGGGTGGTACTATTAATTATTCTGTGATATGGGTACCAAGGTGGACTGACGATTTTATCAAAATTGCGGGAAGCGGCAACCGATCGCTGTGGCGTTCTAAAAGGAAGGCCTTTGTCCAGCAGTGGACGTCTCCAGGCTGATGTTGATGATAGGTACCTATTGTTTTGCGTTTAGAAATAAATTTCGATTTGTCTGAAGTTAATTCATAGAAAATTAATTATTTATTTATTACGTGTTATGTAAGTTTTCTATTTATTTTAAACTAGGTACTAAAGTTTGAGGAGCAGAGATTTAATTTTAGTTTAGTTTTCAACCGACTTTAAAAAGAAGTTAGTTCACAATTCAACTGTAGGGTTATTTTTTCGTAAGTATTACGCAATAATTCCACTAATTGTGGAGCGATTTCTATAATTCCTTTTTTATTTCAAAGGGTACATTTTTCAAGTGGTACCATAAAAAAATTATCAACATCAGTTGAGCTGGTATTGGGTTATTATTAAAATATTAAAGATGATTCTTTTTTAAAGCTATTTGGTATGGTGTAAAGTATGCCCCTGATTTCGAAATCTATAAAGTCGATAGAGTCGTATAACTATGTTTCGATTTCAGTCAACCTCATTTTCTAGTGTTTTTGCAAGTACTTAGCCTGATATCCTTGGTTTGACTATCCCGTTTTAACTTTTGCAAATAAATACAGATGGCAAATAGGTGTGTAGGTCACACCAGACGTTTCAAAGTTTTTGTCAAATATACTTCTAAAAGTTTTGGATGTCAGCCAACACCATTTGTCTGGGTTCATTATTTTTCACAGAACTTTTCTCTTTTCTCAGTTATACTCGTGTCACCAGATAGTGATTGGAAAGTGATGGAAGATTCTGGAATTTTCGTGTTATTTATTATGTGTACAGAGTGTTGATGATTTTGTGAGTGATGTGTGTAATAAGGTGGGGTGTTCTAATCTAATCGTATTTTGTTATTATAAAGAGGTGTTTATAGATGCAACAAAGACTGAGTATTGAGTGTGTTGCTATGCAATAATTAGGTACTTATTTGCTTTAAAACTCTTTGCAAACTCCCTGATATTATACAGTTATATTACGAGTTCTCAATACGAAAAAAGTTTTCGAATTTCATTGACCCGTCAAGATAATAAGTTAAAATGCACATAATGTAATGCAATACAAATTATTTTACCTATTCTGTTTCTTATCTTTTCATTTCATTTATTATCATTCATTTATTCATTAAACAATAAACATTGTGTCTGAATTAATAGATACCTTTAAATTATTTAATTAACATAATAATATAAATAAGTTATAAAATTATAATACGTAACTCTGATTATATTAATTTTTTTAAATAAACATATTAAATTCAATTTTATATTATTATAGCAATTATTAAATTAATTAAAAATTAATACCACATTTAAAATTAAATATTAATAATATGTAATCAATTTAGATTCATTATTTGTCAAATTTGTCATAATCGTATCCGTTTTATTCTATTTCTAATACATGTTACATTTTCTCTTTCAATCAACATTTTCAACGAAAAAAATTAATATGAAAACTGATTTTGAAAATTTCAAGATAGTATTCGAAATCTTTATTCATATCGACGAACTCGTGCTAAGGGTACTGATCAAAATATGGCTATACCTGTTGAAAAAAAATGTTTTTAAATAACACAATAGACATTAGTGCATCAGAAAGAGAACCGAAAAGAGCTATATTAAATGTATATTTTTAACATACATAACATTATAAATTAAGCGTAGGCGTACCAGTATCAGGGATCAAAATTAGTACAGTACAACCGGGGAAATTTACCAAATTTTTCCTAAACAATATTGAACTTTTTAATTTTGTTTTACGTTTAGTTAGACTAAACGTTAACAATCGTAATTTTAAGAATAATTATTATTGTTGTAGCGCCAGGTATATCGATATATTGATCTTCGGTAAAAGAAAGTACCTACTTTATTTTGCATTAAGTTTTTACGTAGGTACCTAGTACCTACCTATATTTTTTGGATTCATATAATCCAAATATTTTTATAACGCAAATAAATAACTCAGTAATCTATTTAGCACTAGAAAATAATTCTTTAAGTTCCACTTGGATTTCTTGTTCTTCAGATGAAGAGGTTGATATAGGTTGAGGCTGACCTGGATATAGAGTAGATAATCTATATATATTCTGGGACATTAACACACACGGTCATCTGGTCCCAAGCTAAGCAGAGCTTGTGTTATGGAAACCAGATAACTGGTATATACTATACATATAATACTTTTCTTTTGTAAATATATACTTAAATATAGATAATTACACCCAGACACAAGACAAACAGACATATAAAATTCAATGCCACTTTTCGTTGTAATTTTATAACTCAAAAACGGGCTTACCTATTCTAACCAAATGTTTCGGCATTGTTTGGGCTAAATTGTTGAGTGGGCTGAAGCTACCCGGGCGAAGCTGGGGCGGGCCTCTTGTGTATTATAAATCGCTCTTCTAGCATTTCAATTGCTTTGTCTTGCACTAAGAAATCGTTTTCGATTTTCATGTCATATTGACAAGGATTTCTAATAGGTTTGGGTTCACTGATGTTGGGATATCATTTTGAAAAAATAAACGAAAGGTATCAACTGTAGAACAGTACAACTTACTGCTTCTAAATAGAAATGAGGTACAATGCTTCTAAAGAAAGATGCGTACTCTTCTAGTTAATAAAGCCAATTTTTCTATGATAAAGACTACTACTGTATTAAATAATTTTTAATTGGCAAACTATAGTTGCTATGTCTGATCTTGTTATAAGATAAACTAGCTGCCCCAGCGAACTTCGTACCGCGTATTTATTAAAAAAAAAAATATCACTTAGGGGTATGAAAAATATATTATTAGCCTATTCTCAGACCTACTGAATATGCATAAAAATTTCATAAGAATCGGTCAAGCCGTTTCGTGGAGTTCGATTGCGCACACCGTGACACGAGAATTTTATATATTAGATTTGTTAAGTCACTGTCTGATTTAAAATAATTATTATTGTCTACTGACTTGACTACTGTAGGTTCTTAATGGACTTGCTTTTAACATTTTACACTAAGTATAAAAAAAAATTTATGCAGGTATGTGATAAATCACTGCATAGTATAAAACAAAGTCGCTTTTTCTGTCCCCATGTCCCGTATGCTTATATCTTTAAAACTACGCAACGGATTTTTATGCGGTTTTTTTTAATAGAAGAGTGATTCCAGAGGAAGGTTTATAAGTATAACACATAGCACCCGTGCGAAGGTGGGGCGGGTCGCTAGTATTATATAAATTCTAATAATAGGTAATTTTGTACGGTAGAGGCATGTACTTTAGTTTGTAAGTACCAACCTATTATTCACAAAATGAATAAATTTGAATTTGAAATAATATCAGGAGCATTAATTTTTTTTATCTTGAACGTGTTCGCAGATGTTAATTATAAGTTAACTGCACGCTTATCGTAACTATTGTTTTGTTAAGTGTCACGTTGTGTCACGCTTGGCCTTGAACCCGGTTATCTTTCAGTTGCAATAATTATGTTTTACTGGTAGAATCGTAGAAAAAAGACAGACTGAATCGTCGCGATATAAAAATCTAAATTTAACCGCGATAAAATCCTAATAGTAATTTTATTTCAATGTGTGACATTCGAGTTTAAAAAAAAATAGGTCTTATTATTTTTTTAAGAATCTCACACGTACTCAAACGGCGTCGGTCGAGCCTGGGCCGGGTTTCAATCAGACTCTTGAACAAGCATTTAAATTTTTTCCCCGGAATTAACTCTTGTTCTGTTTCTGTTTATGTCCCCGGCCTAACTGTATCACACGAGTGGCAAAAACTTTATAGGTCTCGTGCTTTGTGCAAGGAGCCCCACGTATTCGAACCTCGTAACAACCGGTTTCGAGTCAGCGATGTGGTGCGATGCCCAACGAAGTATGAACGTGTCACACGAGTAGTTTGGGTTTTAATCGTTTCGTGTACAAACTTGACCTTTGTACACATCAAACTAGTACCATTATAAGCTGATCTCGCATTATATAGGATTTCCGTACAACGAGAGGTCAGCTTACACTGGATTTTTATAGCTTGATGTGTAGCCGTGTGTACGCGTGTGTTGCTTCTGTAGATACAGTGCGACATAAAAGAATAGAAAATTTCGTCATTCTAAGAACATTAATCACAGGAACTGTTATGTGCACGCGTTTTTCTCTGCCGATGTACCTATATACCATGCCTACAATAGTTTGTATGCATAAACTGTACATGTTTTGTGTTTGTGTGTAGCGTACTAGAAGTTACGTAGGTAGAACACCTCCCGTCTTAAATGCTCTAATGCTCTAAGAAAGAAAGAAAGAAAAACGTTCAATTGACAGAGACAGGACACACAGAATCAAATGATAAAAAAAAACACACGAAAAGAGAAAAAAAACATTAATGGAAACAGTTAAAAAGAAGAATAAATTAAAAAATAAACAAAGAGTAAGTGTGACCCATCAGTGTCAAACATGGACATTGCTCAGTAAACGCTGTGAGTATACCTCCTAGAGACGACCCACAACACTGATTTTCAGCAATATCCATATTCCCACAGTGACGGGCCGGTGCAGCGGTGGCGTGGTCGGTAAGATACTTGCTTTTCACGCCGCAGGTCGTGGGTTCGATTCCCACCCGAGACAAACATTTGTTTAAATATGTCTGTTTGTCTTGTATCTGGGTGTAATTATCTATATTTAAGTATATATTTACAAAAGAAAAGTATTATATGTAGTATATTACCAGTTATCTGGTTTCCATAGTACAAGCTCTGCTTAGTTTGGGATCAGATGACCGTGTGTGTTAATGTTCCACTAATGTCCCACTATATAGTGTAGTGTTCTAAGGTATGAAAGAACCATAATCACAAATTTTTCATTCAAAGAATCCATTGAGAAAACATCTTGTTTTGCATTTTAAAAAGATAATATGATGTATGTAGGTATAGTACTAGTATAGTATTAAATTATCTGTGGTAGGTATTAGGTCATTGAATAGAAATACATTCCTATTTATGTATGGAAATTACCCAGAGCGGTTTCTTTACAGGAGATGTGAATTGAATGGCATTATTTACATACTATTAAAATTGTTTTTTTTTTTTCAAACTTGTGTAATAAAAGGAATTAAAAAGTTATTAGCAATATTTCTAAGCCAGTTCACAGGGAAGTTAAAAAATATTGTTAATAATAGCTAAAATTAAATATAATTTTATTTCTTTTAATTTACCTAATTGTGACAAGTACACTGATAAGCATAAATACGTTATCATTTTCAAAGCTTGCTTACATTACGGTTGCATTGATTTTTTTTTAAATTAGATCCTATCACTATGCTTGAGTTATTGTTGTTTTGGTATCTACATAATTCCGATCATTGTTCACATGCGATTCTTTAAATTGATTATAGCGAGCTTGATTTCCCCATGTCAGTGTCTATAAGGCGACTATTTTGCATTATAGGCCTGGCGTCGCTACTGTTAGTTCAGCTGCAGGAGGAATTTTAGCAGACCTTTCCCTTTGTAACGGCTTCCTGGAGTGACCTTGGGAATCCTAGGCGTTTAACCCTTCCGTACCTATGCCTGTTTTGTAAACGATGTCACATGTGGAAGTTAGTAAGCAAAAACAAACTTTAAATGAATTTTGAACTGTTTACATTGGTGCTACGGTAATGTTTTGTTATTCTCAACTTCTCAAGCATTTATCTAGGTCGTCATTATAGTGTGATATGAATAGGTTGCCGTGACTCGGTATAATAAAGGGGACATCGGCCAGGAACGTTGATTTTCTGTCCAAAGTCCAGTTGGATTGATTTGACACGTACTGTCAGCCTTGTGTTATTGTTTATAGGAAGTTTAGTTTTTTTAACCGACTAGTGACTCCAGAAGGGAAAAGACTCAATTTCGTTCGAGGATAACTTCGTCATTTATGCACATTGACCTAGGCATATTTGCAAAATCTAACTTGACCATTTAACTCGCGTATCGCCTCTCGCCAAGATTCTGACTCCTCAAGCTGCACAGACAGTGATGATGATTCAAGCGATATGGATATTAGTGACGAATAGTCTTACATTACTTTTATCTGTGGTTAAATAGTTCTATAGGAGATTTAATTAATGTTTTATGACTTTGTACCTCAGATGGCGATACGCGAGTTAAACGGTCGGCCTATAGTGTTCACTGCTAGTCTTCTTATAACTATCTTCTAAAGATTTTATTGACTAATTATATGCTTTCTGAAATGGTTTCGTCCTTAATACTTACTTATGTATACATAACCAAATTATTTATAATCACCGAATGGATTAACATTACGTTCACGATGCTATTCGAACAAAGTTTTTTCAAAGTCTCAATTTTTTATGTTGACTGTACCTATCTCTAACAAGATTCGCGTGACTGTTTTTGTATGGGTGTCAATTAATTTCGTCTCGAGATTAATGTGTTTAATTTAGTGGTTTTAATTATTATATTTACTATTCAACATCTAGATAATATTATTATACCGGTTGATAGGCTATTTATTTAAATTGTTATTACTATAAACAAGGTTACGAAAATGGCACAGTAAGATTTGTTTTTCATCAAACCACAGACTGACTTCAAATTTTTATGGGACCATTCGAAATTAACCTCTTCTCTAATCTATACTTTTTAATCTGTCTGTACATTATGATGACGTAGTGAAATGGTGATAAGCTATCATACAACATACATGGCACTCTTCTCTGTATTACCCGAAGATATGGGAGATGGGGGCTGAGTCACCATCGTCCGTGGGTGTACACCTTTAGTTGAATCCCCACACGTGGTCCCCGGGTGGTGCAAATCGGGTGACAATCAACTGGTGGTAGGCTTCGGCCGTGGTAAGTGACCACCCACCAGACAAAGCCGCTCCGCCAAGCGGCCTTGCCGTGTTCCGGTGCGATGTCTGGTGACACCTTATAGAGAGTGTGGGTCGGATTGTTGTCCTATAAGGTTTTTAACCATATGGAGGTTCATTCCACTGCCACCTTCTCACCGATAATCATTCGTAATCACGAGTGAATCGGTATACTAGACTGGCGCGTTCCATCGTAGACTACATCATTGCTTAACATCAGGCAAGATGTAGTCAAGCGCCAGCCTATCGCAGAATAAAAAAATAAAAAAAATATTGGCTGAGGTGAATATCACGCACTTTTCGCCGGCTATGTTTGGGTCCCATTACGTAATAGGGGCGAGCCTATTGCCGTTCATCGAAAACAATTCGAAACTTCGAGCTGCAACTAAAATTCTTATTGTTTGTTGTACATAAAACACTTCCACAGACAATTATGTTTAAATAGAAAATAATACAAGACATGTAGGAGTTTCACAGGCATGTTTCACATAAATATGATTTTTTTACCAGCAAACCAAAAGTAAAAGCAGCGGTAGCGCAGCGGTACGGGCCTTAGAAAAATAAGGTCACGGGTTCGAATGCTGGTCGTGGCCACACATCTTTGTCTGAATTATTTCATCTCCACTGCTTAATATCGGTGAAGGAAAACATCGTGAGAAATCGGCATGTCTTAAAACTAATCCTTCGAGGACATGTGACATCCACCAACCCGCACTTGGCCAGCTTGTGTGGATTAAGGCCTAAACTCTCTCAACTTGTAAGATAGTTGAGAGAAGACCGGGACACTAAAAAGGGTTGAAGTTATAAGTTTTAAACCAAAAGTATAATAAATAAGTAATTGTTAGTTAATTACCTTGAGTAGGTACCTGTAAACGTCTCTCATCGCGTTATCTTATTGTTTTGTTGCATGGTACTAGGTCAAGTGCCCTGGTTACCGCGGAAACTGATAAATGACGTCACTGCATACACTACGATTAAATGAATTACGGAAAAGTATGAAACATAGACTCCTTTTACTCTATAGTTGAGAGAAGATCTGTGAGAAGCTGTAGGACACTGAAACTAGTAGAAGGAAACTTTAAATACGAAGTTTAAGGCTTAGGTATACTTGTCATATCTTTAATCTTTCTGGTATAGGTACATATGTTGTAAATAATGAGCCACTCTGCTGGGGTGTGGCATAGATAACCTTGTTTGTAACAAGAATAAAACAAATCATGTTGGACTTAACCCTAATATCGCATGCGTCTATATCATTAATGAGACCATAAAATGTTAACCAAGTCTCTCCTTTGTTCCAGATTTAACCCTGTCATCGACAAGCTTGAAATGTTTCACTCATTCCATATAACAAAACTTTAATGTCAGGAAGCTCTACGAGGTTCGACAGAAGAACGAGTTTTGTTAGAGAAAGTGAATTTTTCAAAAGTGTAGAATCGAGGACTCGCCGGTCCTTGATGTACCCGACAAGCTACAACCCTTGCGCCCTCACACTTTCTATATCCAAGATACTTTGTAGGTATTCAGCAAGAGATCCAAGGTTAAGACACTGGTCGAGAGAACTAGTCATCTCCTCCCCGTAGACGAAACTTCAATTGGATTTAGAATCCAATTGTGTAGTTCACAAGGTCCTTAGAGACTGGTTTAGAAAAAGAACGTACTTAGCACGGTACTTAAGAGAGACGGTTTAAAAGACTAATGGAATCACAAAGAGCCTATGCGAATGGAGTTCCAGGCAAAGATCCGAGTAAGCATGAGTACAAAGTACCGTCTGAGGAGGAGAAGACAACCTCTCCCCTCCTTCAGAGGAACAACGAGATTAAGTATATAGATGGAGTGAACGATGATGCGGAAGTAAGAGATACGGAAAAGCTGAAAAATGATTTAGATACAGTTAATTCCATAAAAACGGAAGCAAACAATGATAGAGATAGTCTAGCGGTATGTTTTCATAAAGACGTGAATGATGATGATGCGGCCTCGACTAATGAAGGCGTCAAATTCTTTGGCCTCGGTGATACTGACAGTATTTGTTCTAGTAAACCGCCTCAGGAGCCAGGTCCTCAGATACCTGATGGCGGTTGGGGATGGGTGGTTGTCGCCGCTTCATTCCTCATAGCTACTGTAGCTGATGGTCTCGCATTTTCCTACGGATTGATGCACGACAAATTTGTTATCTATTTTGAAACCAGTGAAGCTAAGACATCGCTAATCGGAAGTTTATTTATATCAGTACCGTTAATAGCTGGGCCTATTATGAGCGCTTTAGTAGATCGATATGGATGTAGAAGTATGACAATAGTGGGTGGAGTAGCGTCAACCATTGGATTTATAGCTGCTTCGTTCAGTAATTCGGTTGAAGTTTTGTACGTAACCTATGGGCTGATGGCAGGACTTGGAACAGGCCTACTCTACGTAACCGCTGTTGTGTCAATAGCCTATTGGTTTGAGAAGCGAAGGAACTTAGCAGTTGGATTAGGTTCTTGCGGAGTCGGCTTTGGAACATTTATATATTCCCCGTTGACTACGTATCTTCTAGAAGAATTTGGATGGAGAAGTACTTTAATATTATTAGCTGGTACAGTACTTAATGTGTGCGTGTGTGGGGCAGTGATGAGAGACCCTGAATGGTTGATATTAGAGCAAAAGAAACAGAGGAAATTGAATAAAGCTAAACGTGCGTCGAGTTCTATGTCAATATCTGCGAAGTCTGGTGGTGGAGAGTCCGTGTACCCAGGAGCTGAAGAACTGAAGATTTTACTGAAGAGTGGAGAAACTCCTGAATATATTTTGACCACGTTAGTAGCATCAATAGCTGAAGCAGAAGACTTGGAAGCTGCGACTAAGAGAAATGCCGATATGTCGCAACACAAAAATAGCTCTGTAATAAATCTGCCAACATTTTTGAGACAGAGTGAAAAGGTATGGATTTGACGTGCCTAGGTAGATACTGATTTGAAAACTTTTAGTAAAATTATTCTCGTTTAGCCTAACTTTAAATATAACTTCTTTATTTTCAGGTACCTGCCGAAGTATTAGATCAGCTTGTGACAAACAAACGTCTCTACAATATAATTCTTCAAAACTATCCATCACTTCTTGCATTAAGAAGTACTTCAGAACAAAAATTGAATGAACCAGCACCAGAAGCTTCCAAGCCTAAAACAGTAACAATGTCAATGAAGCTAAAACTTAATAAGAAAGAAAAAGAAAAGAAGAAAGAGTTCGAACATAAATTAGATATGGTTAGAGAGAAGTTACTGCAGCCTATACCTGAGAATAAGCCGGCAGTTATCCCGCCAAGAGAACGCCAGGACTGGTGGACAAGGCAGTTCCACACTGATCGTCATTACTTAAAAGACATCAGGGTTCATCGTAATTCTATCATGCATCGAGGTGCTATGATGAATATTGCTAAATATAAACTGCGTGCGTCATCTTGCCCAGACATTTATAGAAATTCCATGTGGTCTGTAGAGGAAGAAAAGGTAATTACTTAATCCACTTTAGCTTTGAACGTTTAAGGAAATCCCATCTTTATTTCTTATGTCTAAAAGCTATATTCGATTGCTAAATTGTTTTATTTTTTCAGTCATGGGGTAAACGCCTTTTGGACAACATAAACAAAACATTTGATTTTAACATGTTTACCGAGTTCCACTTCCTAATGATGAATCTATCAACGCTTGTGCTCTTTATCTGGTTCATCGTACCGTATTTCTACATATCGAACTTCATGCAGATGAATGGTTACTCTGAAACCCATGGATCTTGGATGCTTAGTGTGTTTGGCGTTGCTACTATCATTGGCATTGTAAGTAATTTTGCATATTACCTAATTAATTTCGTGGGTAATAATATTTATTATGGACTCTTAGTAGCCAATTATGGTCCAATTTATAAAAAATATTATAAGCTTATATAGTTAGAATGGATTTTGTCTTTTACTTATAAATGTCAAGATGTTAAACAAAGACTTACCAATTCAAAATTTAAATAACTATTAACTTGTGTATGTTATGAAGCTAATACAAACTCATAAGACGTTCATGAGGAAGTTAGAGTTTTAGTAGTAGCGATTCCACAAGGTTTAGCAAGAGGACTTTTCGAAATATGAAAGACGTTTCTTATGAGAGAATCTTTTTTACCTTTGTCTTTAGTTTACGTTTATTTTTGGAATCAACAATTTCAATGTTAACTTCATGTACGATTTAAATTTCGATGTTTAATATTTCCAGGTTGGACTGGGATGGATGGGAGATTTGCCCTGGGTGAATGTCACAAAAACTTACGCATTATGCTTGATCCTCTGTGGAGGCACTATCATCCTCTTTCCGGTTTTGATTAGAGTGATGGATCCAACAGCTCCGTACAGTTTTTATATCCTAGCACTAAACGCTGTGTGTTTTGGATTGATGTTTTCAAGCTCATACTCGTACACACCAAGTATTTTGGTGGAATTGATTGCGTTGGAGAGGTTTACAATGGCGTACGGATTGGTGTTACTTAGCCAGGGTATTGGACATCTGATTGGACCACCTATGGCTGGTAAGTGTTAAGTTAAACGCCTCTGTTTAATACCCACCCGAAATTTCATATTTTTCTTCAAATTAAATTTCCCTTGCTCTGAAACAAAAAAGAAATGAAAGAGATTACCCATTTTATTGTACATTGCGTACTTGCATCTGACGTCTGTTTAATAAACGAAAGCAAACAAGCGATGGACTGTTTTTTGATAACAATGCTGAGGTTTCCACTTTACTTTTTGTATTGGTTTAGTAGAGTTTGATACTAAACATATCTAAACGAAATAAACATTAGATATATTGTCAGCTGTCTGTCAACTAATTGTATTTATTAATATTCCAGGCGCGTTAAGAGATGTCACCGGCCATTGGGACGCTGCGTTCTACGTCGCTGGTTTATGGGTAATCATATCAGGCCTGCTTGTTGGTGTAATACCTTACACTGACAATTTCCGCATCTGTGGAAACGCACCTCTCGCTAAAGACGTCGCTGGTGAACCTGACCCTGGAGTTAAGATCATCATCGCCCATTAAACGTATTTGAAAACTATTCAAAAAATGTTTGCTACATTTGTCTCTATCGCATAGGAATGATTAGAAAGAGATAGATAGTGTTTTTAATAATTATGTTTTAATGTGCGGACCAAACGCACACTTAGAAGGGGGTTTGTAACAATGTTTTGACATTGTAGCCAGCTCAAAGGACTAAAACTGCTAAACAATACAGGATTATTTTAAGAAGTTATAGCTCTTTGATATGTCATCTTACGGTTAGTTACAAGCTTTAAAAAAGTCCATAACCTATGTACCATAATAATAAAAAGCGTGTTTTATTGAAGCGCTTCGAAACTTGTGGCTGAGTAAACAGGGATTAATTTAAAAATTAATAATTAATTAATTAGTAATGATTTTTTATTAATTTATTTATTATTAATTAAATTAATCAATTATTTTGCGGTTGAATTTTTTTTATAACTGCATTAATTGAGTTGAATTTCTTTGAATAAATTCAGTTGTCATATACTCGTAGAAGATATCTAAGTAGTAAAAACGGTTTAATTACGATTAATAGATGGAAATCTGATTACGAAGTCGTTAAGATATGTGTTTGTCACTCATTTGTTTTTGTTAATTTAAAGGAATGTTTTACAAACTACTTACCTACTCGTTTTAGAGAGTTGTAGGTATCATTAAGTTTGATTTTGATGAGGGTATCGAATGAAAGAAGGTGTCACAACTTTTTGAAATAAAAAATATGCCATTTTTTTCACAATAGACGTTTTAGATGGGAAATATTGGAACCTAGGAATATAATTATATTTGTACCTATAGTTCAGTTGATATACCTACATAGGTAGCGTAGAGTAACATGTGCTTTAAAATATTTTTAAAATTATGCAGTGTTCTTAATAATAATATCGACGTTCCTTAATACAGGTGTATTTTAAATAGTTTCGGAGATATTTAGAAGAATCTGGACAACTAAAGGTGATCAAGAAATAAGGCTGCTATAAAAAAGTGACAACCCTGCTTAGACTCGTACACTGCTTAAACTGAGTTAGTGAGTTAGGTACTATTTATTATTCAAAAAGTATTATGCGATAGACTTTAATGAACAACTCCGTAAGCAGATATTGGAGTCAAGCAAATATTGGAGCGTCCCATTTCAGGGCCCCGATTCTCACGCTTTAGACATTGTCTTTAATATACATTTGTCAAATAAAAATGGCGGTTTCTTTTGTTTTTCAATGATATCCGCCATTTTTTGACATTTGTCTAATATAGATTACAGTCTATCAAATCTAAGAAGTACCGTTTGACAGTTCTAAACGTAGTACATTTAGAATTTTATTTTTTGTATGAAAATTGTTTATGTTATGTTAAAATAAAAATAGCTTCATAATTCAATTATTTTACAGGAAAGCTAATAAAAATTGTGTGAATTACGCCTCTATTAAGCTAATTTAATAGAAAACAGTGAAACGTCAAACGGTACCTCTTAGATTTGATGGACTGTAGGTAATGAAATGCGCGCGAAAAACAAAAATGCCATTTTTGTTCGACGGATGTCTATTAGAGATAAATGTCTAAAGCACCAGAATCGGAGCCCTGGGTCGCTTGCCAGACGAAAGGTGCAGGGCTGATAGCACTTGGTTTTAAAAATTGCTACCGTTAATTAGACAGCTTTCGTTTGTCAGATTATACCCTAGGTACATGCTATTGAAATAGGTCAATCGAATTTTAACACATGAAATCGCAGCTCCTATAGTGTAGTGATTAGGTAAAGATTCTTTGTGTTCTTTGAAGTTGACTTGTTCAGTTATTTAGATTACAGAACAAGCCAATTTTAGCTTCAACTATAGATTAGGGTTTGGCTGGTAACAGACATTTTTGAAAGTATTTTAGAAGATAAGTTTGTCTACTTACTTAGAATTTATTATTATTCTATACAACGGTATAATATTCTGTATGATTGGAAATTAAATATTGATTTTAATGAAAATTTTGTTTAATTTATCGTCACACTTAATTGGTAGGTAATATACCTAATTAAAGTAATAAAATAACACCATGATAAAAAAGCCAGTTTTAGAAGTAAGCTTGGTAGGTATAATTTAGGTTATGGATAATAAATAAATAAATATTAATAAAAATTCTATTAAAAAAAAAAATTTTAAAGCTATTACACTTGCTTACTATTATTCCTTTTTAAATTTATAATGGATTATTATCTGATTATGAACTCGACCTAACATACCCAGACTTTCCAAAGGAAAAGAAGAAAAGTAAGTAGAAAGTGCTTGAATGGAGCAAATACTCCAAAGAAAAAGTATTTAACTTGGCAGTTACTTATCAGCGTTAGCGTTTTGACGCTCTTTGGTTACTTAAGTGTTTTCAGAGTAAAACTACAAAAAATATATTTGTAATGCGTTACCCCTGAATGAGTAGCGAATTCCTTATATATTCTAGAATAAGTGTGGGAATAAGTATTGAAATGTAGTGGTATATCTTAAAATAATATTTTAATAATTATCCACCAACTCGCACTTGGCCAGCGTGTGTGGATGTGTAGCTTTAACTCTCACAAGGGTAAATATATAAATTAGTAAGGTTCAAGCAGCCTGTCAATCAACTAAGTTTGGTTTTCGAGTCATACGGCCAAAGCAGCCAGCAACAGCCATTAAAAAAAAGAACGTCTGCGGCTACAATAGACAGAAATGATGACATTGATTGATTAAAAAATAATAATCATCATTCTTCCGAAAAAAATGGCGTCTTAGAACGTCGCAGTTTTATAGTTTTTTACTACTAATCTTTAAAAACTTAGCTTATTTATGCCCGGTTCCTATATCAAAAAAACGCCTCGTTTTAGCAACGGATGTTAACATTTTCTACCTACTGTCATCAAAAACTGTTCCTATAAACAACGTCCCGTTGTGAAAATTACCAAGGTGTATTACTAACGGATGGGAGGGCTAACTACTACGGTCCGTAAATTTAAAGTATGGAAATTTTGAAAACGGTGTTCCTATAAAAATTTTGAACGTCAGTGAACTGTCAAAGTCTACTATCCGTCATGAACGTCGCTACCGCTCGATTTTAATCGGTACCTACCTACCTAGCTCTTGAGTAGTTATTTTATTTGACCAATTTTTAGCAATATTTTGTATTAAAGTTATAAAATAACTAAAAAAAGCTAATTTAGAAGTGGTCAATATGTTGTCGGACTATACTTCCGACTCGGATACGACGAAAAAGTTGTTTAAACAAGGAGTGGATTGAACTAATTAAACCTATTGAAAATGACGACTATCTGCGGTTATAGATCTCTCGACAAACCAGCTGTAGAATAGCAGCTGATCGAAATTACCTATTTACAAGTGGTAAGTAATTTTTGTTTACTAGATACCTGACACAACCTCTAACCATCAAAAGATAAATTGTGTGATGGATGATTAATTAACCTTGTATTTGTTTAAGGAATCATGGAATATCTCCACTGCACAACTGTTGCTAACAGTAGAGCTTTATGAACTGGTGACTACTGACAGTGTCAGTGTCAGCAGAAGATTTCACTGGTGCTACTATCTTCAGCTTGTCACATCGTTCGGGAGGTCAGTTTTACAGTAGCCCAGCTATGAAAGGACCATATTAAAATAAGACCTGACACAGAACTAGCATTTTACCAAATAGCCCTAGCTTTCCTAGCTAGTGTCACAGTGCAATTAAACGAACACAAAGTGATGAGAATACAACCTCCTAGTAAGTACTTTGTACTTGTATTAATATACATCATGACTTAAATCTATTTGATTATAGCCTTTCTACATGGTTTACAGATCATGCTGATTACAAATTAAAAATATAAATAGGGTGTAATATACTTCCAACACATGTATGAATAATAAGTAAGAATACAATTGCACATTCTGAATAGTTACAATAATTTTCTGGAACACTATCACCTCTGACATCAGATCTCAAGCTAAGCAGAGCTTGTAATATGGAAACCAGATACATACTGTTCATAATACAACTTTTTTATGTAAATACATACCTGTAATAGATAATTACACCTTGACTCAAGACAAGCAGATATAATCATGCACACAAGTCTCTGTCTAGGGTAGGAATAGAACCCAAACTGAAGCATGAAAAGCAAGTATCTGATTGACCATGCCACCTGTTTAGTTTATTAATATACTAGCTTCCGTCCACTGCATCACCCCTATGTGGTACTTATTTAAATAAAAAGTAGCCTATGTGTTAATCCAGACCATAATCCATCTCTGTGCTAAATTTCATCCTATTCCGTCCAGTAATTTTTGTGTGAAAAAGTAACAAACATCCATACATTCTTACAAACATTCACCTTTAAAATATTAGTAGGAAAACAAAATGTTAAATTATAATAAAAAAAATACAATGTACTCCTACCGGTTTTAAAAATAACAATTTTGTTTCAGATACTCAGAAGTGTTCAGGAGCCCTAAAGGGTACTTTCTATCAATGTGTGAGAAGATTGTGATCTTTAATCTTTCATAGATGCAAAGTAATTTAACAGATATCCATTAGGTTTCTTTAGATTACCTAGGTATTTGTTACAATATAATTAATAAAACATTCCTTTAAATACATTATTATTGTTTGAGTATTTAATAAATGTAACTTGTTTTATAAATAAAAACCATATCATGTTATAAATTAATATTTTTTTATTTAAAAAAATAAACAGTATGTTAATGAAACCTAAGACATTTCCTTTGGTCATGGCATTGTGTGGGAACGGCTGAACTGATAGCTTCATGTGGTACACCTCTTGAATTGAAAAAAATTGTTAGGGAGTCCCAGGCTTTATCTTTCAATTTATTAGATTATGCATTAATCACCTTGCTTGTCTAATTTGCACTATATCCACTTCATTTTAATTCAAAGGGTTTTTCATTTTCTGAAACAAAATAAATCTCACGTCATAAGTCATGTTACACACCTCAAAACAGCCTTAGTTTTGTATTGACTGGCTAGGCAGCCTAAGTAGAATAAATACTTGTGGAATGAGTAATAGTGTACAACAATTAACTTTATACACCTATAATCTAACATTTCATAGCATGTAATTGAATATTATGTCCGTCCTAACCATACTAAATAAATACCCATATTTAATAATCTATTTGGCTATCCTTGTAGCTAAGATAAAAAAAAATTTTCTTTTATTCCTCCTCTAAACATTTCTAAATAAAAACATTGATTACTTGCTCAGAGGTAAAGTCACAGTAGTTAAGTTATTAAGTATGTACTCACCAAGTCACTTATCATTAACCTGGGGATGTCCACGGCTGGACATAGGCCTCCCTTAAAATCATCCATCATCGAGCGATCATCCATCGAGTATACCATCTGCTTCTCGCAGTATTCACAATGTCATCGGTCCACTTCGTGGCGAGCCTTTTACACTGCGACACCCATTGCGTGGTCTGTACTTGACAACCTTTATTTCCCAGCGGTTATCGGTTTTACGAGGAATGTGGTCTGCCCGACACCACTTGCTCACTTTGATTGCTTATACAGGTGACTTCAGTTCTTATGCAGATTTGTTAACTGTCGAAGCCGTATCCATTTTATCAATTGATATTTATCTGTACACTATATTTCGATCACTATTTTTCGTAACGAGGTTTATTTACAGGTATTATTATGATAAATATGAATACATAACCAAACAAAAATATTGTATTGGCACTATGGCGCGAGTAGGTACCGGCCGACAATACCAGGGACCTGTAACGTTACTAAAAGTAACGTTACTAAATGTTCTCGTAACGTTAATCTCAGTATCGTTACACAAGAACGGAACGAAATTCCTCATTTCGTTACTAACTTTATGCCATAACGGAACGAAATTGGAATTCTGTTCCATAACAGTAACATTATATAATGTTACTGTTAGGAACATAAAACGTAACATTACTCATTTTGTTAAGCGGCGTTGCCAGTTTTATCGCAAGGCCGCCGGCCGGCCGGCGTGGTCGGGCGCTCTCTGGTACTCCCCGCGTGCAGAATGGCAACCTAGCATAATTTCTTCGTTTCTTATTGTTTACTTACATCTTGTCGGATTTCTGGTCAAGTTTAATTTTAATCGAAGCCGTAGTTGATTGAGGTTGCTTTTGTTATTTATGTATGCGATTATTTTATTTTATTCAGTTAAATATTATGCGATTTATTTATTTTATTTAGTTTAATATTATTCGATTAGTTTATTTTATTTAGTTTAAAATTATTAAATCTAAATTTATAAAATACTAATACCATGGAGCAGCGGTGGCGCAGCGGTGCCGGTCTTGCTTAGAAATATAAGGTCACGGGTTGGATTCCCGGTCGTGACCACACATCTTTGTGTGAATTGTTTCATCGCCGCTGCTCAGTATCGATGAAGGAAAACATCGTGAGGAAACCGGCATGTCTAAGCACTATTCATTCGACGATATGTGACATCCACCAACCAGCATTTTGCTAGCGTGTGTGGATTAAAGCCAAAACTTTGTCTACTCGTACGATAGTTGAGAAGACACTCGTGCCCAGGAGTGGGACACAAAAAGGGTTGACGTGAATATCATGGAGAGGATTGATTTGATTGTTTGTTTGTTTCTTACGATTTAACTCAAATACTACTGGGCTGATTGACTTTCACTATCAAAAAGTAACATTTTTACTGAGTAACTTAAACTTTATGTACGTACACTAAAAATGTTATGAAAACGAGTTGCAAGGCGAGGCTCTCGGAGTGACTACAGAGGCGTCATGGCACCCTTGGCTTCAAAGTGACACAGGTGCTGACGTTTCATGACAACCAGGTGCCATTTTGGGGCTCCCGACGACATGCCGCTGCACTCGCCGGTCGAGCGCCCGACGTGGTTGTCGCAGCGGTTGAGTTTGGTCTCAATGACCACATTGTATAAATAAAGTTTGAAACAAATAATGAAACACGTGTTTTTTATTTTTCCAAAAAATATTTTATCGTAGATATTCTGGGGGTGATTTTAATCGAAATTGATATCAATACTCTTTCGTACTTTTGATTTAAATAACTCTTTATTTGACACAATGACATGTTTGATTACTCAATGCGATGAATAGGTATGCGTACGCGCAGCGGAATTTTGTCGTATTTAAGTATTTTAATTATGCAGATATTTAGTGTATGACGTCGTGTAATTGTGTATGGTAAAACAAATTGTGTGTGCAGCCATTGTGCAGAATTTAGCCAAAAACTGATTGCGCTGGGCGAACGTTATCCTGGCGAAACTTTTTTTAATCCATGGACTTAAAAGAAAAGAAATATGTCCAAAAATTATGACCGTTTGGCTGGCTCGGCCCCACTAAATTTACGTTTTATATGTACACCAATGAAATGTACTCGCCTCTAGGAGTATATGTACCGCTTTCTTTTTTAATGTAACGCTCTACTTTTGAAGAAATACGCAAAAGAAGGTGGCCGTGCCAGCCAAACGTTTTGAGCTCCGCCCCCGTGTAACTTGGAAAATATACAGCGTATTAGAAAGTTTATTTTACTCCAAAAATGTACTCCATTAACACGTTTTATGTACCGCAACAGATATTGTTAATACCTAATAACAAATAATGTATAGACGTGGTATGTGGCCGAGCTGAAAAAAATAATTATATGAAAATATCTAAAAAGGCAAAAGAGCTTCAGCCAAAACTATTAAAATATAATTTATGCATGCCAAGTACCATATGTACCGCATTATTCTTTAATACAACTAGTTAAATTTGACGAATAAACCAATCTTAGGTATCAGTTCGGCCCCCTACAGATGACTATATCTTTTTTAATTTAACATGTAAGTTAACACAAATCGGCTTCCTGACGTATGCATAGGAGCACATTCGTTCAAAGTAAATTGCGATTCTCCTGTACAAGTGATTTAAAAGATAAATTGGTTAGTAATTTAAAAGATAAACTGCTTGCTATTTTTTCAAGGTATATTATTTAAGACAAATAAAAACCATACAGCTAATTTCTACTAAAGATTCCACGAATCAGGATTCTTATTATAGACCTTAGGTAAATTAAATAATTAGGTTTCTGAAAAAAAAATGATTTTTCTTATGTATTTTAAAACTATATTATTAATAATATTGATATTTAATGCAAAAAACTGAAAAAAATTCAATTAATTATGAACAATTAAAAAAGATGAAAAATCAAAAATCACGTGACTATAAACGCGCCATGATTGGTCACCATTGTTGTGACGTCATAATGTTATAGCCATTAATAACAGTACGGCGTTTACGGCTATTACACGTGACTAGACAATAAAATTGAAAATTTATTGTTAAAAAACGAGTTGTTAGTTGGTTCCGATTACCTATGTGTGATAAAGGACTTATTAAGGCAAAATCAAATTATCAAATTGAATCCCAAACATTAGTTAAAGATACATACATTTATTATTTAAACACTTTAAACTATCAATAAAAAAATTTAATGCTATGATTTTAAAGGTAATAATTTGGAGTCCAGTTGAAAAAAAAAATTACTGAACTCTACTAAATTACAGTAATTATTTGTTTTGTATACGTAGATAAATAATAATTAATGTAATGGACCCCGCCCTGTACCTCCTACTTACTAGGTCGAGTGGGTTCCTTATACTCTAGAGTATGTGTCCCTAGAGTATATGATGATGTTTTGGTAGGTACCTAGACCTTCGTATATTCGCCGCTGGTGGCACCTACCCCACGCACCCCTAAATGCGTATATCCAGTGAAATAGGTACGGCACTACTGGCCAACTAGAGAAACCCCGGTCTTGAAATGCAAACAACAATTTCTTCCAAAAATTACTTCTTGGTCTTGAGATCTCGAGATTTTTCTTTTTGTTGTTTACTCTTCGGCTCTTTATTTGCGACTCTTCATTTGCGACTCTTCATTTGCGACTGACTCGTTCGTTCGTCGAGATCATCTCACACCCCCTCACGGGGGTCGAGGAGTCGGTGACGGGGCAGGTTTTGCCCCCTTGCCGAGAGGGTCCTTCGCTGCCCGTTAATACGGGCAGGTCCTTGGGGGGGCCGCTGTGGCGGCCCGTCTTGCTGGTGGTGCTTCCCCCTTGGGAATGTGGTGTCGGGGCCGCGTGCGCGGCCGCTCAGACAAACGTCTGTTAGGTAGAGGGCGTCGTGCTAGAGGGAGCGTTTCTTCACGCCGTGCGTGCGGTCTGGCCTTGCCGGGTGAGACCCCGTGCGGGGAGGCCCAGCAGGGGCCGACCAGCGTACGCTACGGCGGCTCAGTGTCGCTCCCTCTGCTGGTGTCAAGTGACGCCCTCGTCCGGCACTGGGGGCGCCGGAGCGGCGGCGTCGCGGCCAGCGATCAGGTCCCGGGGGAAGCGGCGTCGGTCCTGGGCGGCCTGCGTGGAGGACGCGAGGCCGCGAAGATGTTCCCACGTGGAGACGTCGGCGCGGGCAAACATTTGCCCCGCCAGACGGGCGACGAAGTCGTCCAGGCTCTCGACTCTAAGGTCCCTCTGGATTGTTGCGTTCCTCACGTAGCGAGGGGCGTCAGTGATGGTGCGCAGCGCTTGACTCTGCTGCGCACCTAACCGCTTCTTGTTCGTCTCGCTAGTGAGGGCGAACCAGGCGGGGGCTGCGTAGGTTAGGCGTGTACGCACGTAAAGTTTGTACACGCCCAACTTATGTAATACTAGTGGTAGCGCTTTGCTTACCCAGACGTGGTGTTTCATTCATTTACACATACAGGGATCATACAAATTTTAACACACTCTTGGCAGACCAGGAAAAAAGTATTATACCAATCTAGATTTCTTATCATTACATACCTACATTCTTACGAGCTCTGTCTACCCCGTGAGAAATATAGTCGTGGTGTTACATTTAATTACAAATACAGGAACCATTAGCTAAATTTTTCGTGTATATCTCTGCTGTTGTAGATATAATTCAATGATTTAAAAATATATTAACCCTGACACATTTTTTTTGTTAAGAATTATCTCTATTACCGACTTAACAATCCAGCTTCCAGACTAAAAATGTTTTTAAATGGTACCTACGCTATGTCCATAAAAATATATAATAAACTCCCGAATGAAATAAAAGACGAACAAAAATATAATACATTCATATCAAAATTAAAAAAATTACTGATAAATAAATGTTATTACAAAATAGAAGAATACCTAAATGACAATTTTAAAAAGTAAATATTTATATAAAATACTAGTTTTCCGCCCGCGGCTTCGCCTGCGGATGTCGGTTATCGCGCTAGACCATTAATCCCTTTTTTCGCAGTCGGATAAAACTATCCTTTCCCGGGTCTCGAACTATCTCCATACAAAATTAGTTCAGTAGTGTAAGAGTGTAAGCAACATTTTGAAATCGGCAAGCCCCCTTAGGTATATCCATAAATCAACAGGTGTTTCTTAAAAAATACTACGGCTCTTAGACCATACTTATAAGAAGAAGTAAAATTTAAATTTCAAATTCTATTCATCGCAGAGTTATCAAACATGTCGTTGTGTCAAAATAAAAAGTAATTTAGATCAAAATCACGAAGGAGTATTGATATCAACTTTGAAGAAAATCACACTCAGAATAATTTCGCAGGCTTCTCCCGCGTAGTATTAGGTTAAAAATAAAAAAAAATAGAAAAATATAAAACACGTGTTTCATTATTTGTTTTAAGTTTTATTTGTACCGAATTTAAAGTGAATCGGACCACAGACTAAACAGTTCTGGAATATTAAATTTTTCCAAAAAAGCTCATTTTACACTCTCCCTGGGGGTAGTTTTGAAAAAATAAAAAACACGTGTTTCATGATTTCTTTTAAGGTATATGTGTGCCAAATTTGGAGTGAATCAGACTTGAGACTATACAGATCCAGAGAAACTTTTATTTTTACTAATAAAACTCATTTTCCACACCTCATGGGGGTTATTATGGAAAAATAAAAAACCCGTATCTCATTATTTGTCTTAAGGTTTATGTGTACCGAATTTTAAATTAATAGGACCATGGAATAAAAAGTTGCATACAAACTTCACCCCGCTATTTAACCCTCTTAAGGGATGATTTTTAAAAATATTATTAGCCTATGTCCGATTCTAGGGTATACACTACCTACATTTCAAATTTCGATAAAATCGGTTGAGCGGTTATGGAGATACGCGGTAACAAACCTTCACACACACACACACACTTACTTTCGCATTTATAATATAACTAGTTTTCCGCCCGCGGCTTCGCCCGCGGATGTTGGTTATCGCGCTAGACCATTAATCCCTTTTTTCGCAGTCGGATAAAACTATCCTTTCCCGGGTCTCGAACAATCTTCATACAAAATTAGTTCAGTAGTGTAGGAGTGTGAGCAACATTTTGAAATCGTCAAGCGCCCTTATGTATATCCATAAATCAATAGGCGTTTCTTAAAAATACTACGGCTCTTAGACCATACTTATAAGAAATGAAATTTAAATTTCGAATTCTATTCGTAGCATTGAGTTATCAAACATGTCATTGTGTCAAAATAAAAAGTAATTTAGATCAAAATTACGAAGGAGTTATGATATCAACGTTGAAGAAAATCACCCTCAGAATAATTTCTCAGGCTTTACCCGCTTAGTATTAGGATGAAAATAAAAAAAATTGAAAAAATAAAACACACGTGTTTCATTATTTGTTTTGAGCTTTATTTATACCAAATTTGAAGGAAATCGGACCAAGGACTAAACAGTTATGGAATATTTAATTATTCCAAATAAACTCATTTAACACCCCCACAGGGGGTATTTTTGCAAAAATAAAAAACACGTGTTTCATGATTTCTTTTAAGGTATATGTGTGCCAAATTTGGAGTGAATCGGACTTGAGACTATACAGATCCAGAGAAACTTTAATTTTTACCAATAAAACTCATTATCCACACCTCATAGGGGTAATTATGGAAAAATAAAAAACCCGTATCTAATTATTTGTCTTAAGGTTTACGTGTACCGAATTTTAAATGAATAGGACCAAGGAATAAAAAGTTGCATACAAATTTCACCCCTCTATTTAACCCTCTTAGGGGATGATTTTTGAAAATATTGTTAGCCTATGTCCGATTCTAGGGTCTACACTACCTACATTTCAAATTTCAATAAAATCGGTTGAGCGGTTATGGAGATACGCGGTAACAAACCTTCACACACACACACACACTTACTTTCGCATTTATAATATTAGTAGGATATTAGTAGGAATAGGAATAAAATAAGTTAGCGCTATTCCTCCTCTCTCCTACTTTTGCTTGTGCCCGACAGGGTCCATAATTGTCTCTTATATAATTATTAACACCTTTTTAACATTATGGTTTGCAATAAATATTGAGTATTGAGTATTGAGTATTATTTCAGCTTTCTAATAAAAAACCGCGACAAACAGATACACGTCTCAACCTTATAACACCCCTTTTTTTGTCGGGGTTAAAATCCATTAGAGTCCCAGACTTATCCGCTCTGTTTCTTAAATTTCAATTTTGATAAATCTTACACTTATGATAACTTTTGAAGGGTATGTCTAATTTAAATAATTCAAAAAGTAATTTACAGGTACTGATATACCTTTGAATATTAAATGATTTATTTAGATAAGGATTAATACCAAGGTAGGAATAATTTTGTTTAATTTGTACCGGCGTTGAAATAGCATATTTTAAGATGAAAAAGTAGTCAATGTGACGTAACTAGAATATTTAGACATATGGTACCACCAACATTTTTGTAGACTTCTATAAAACTGTAGTACATTATTTTGCTCTAATGTCAATAGTGTCCGCAGCGTACGCGATATAATGTTTTTTTCGTTATTTTTTTCACACCTTGGGTTATATTATCGAAGTTTTCATGCGGATCCCTTAATTTTTTTTAACATATAATAGCCTATGTTACTCAGGTACAGTGCGGCTTTGTCTGATGGGTGGTCACTAACCACTGCCGAAGCCTACCACCAGTTATTTACCAGTAAACATAATTACCAGTTGATGGAAATAATGAACAAATAAGGTGGCAACTGCTAATCAATGTGAACAAACTCCAGCAAAGTGAAGGCCTGCAATTTGCTAATAAATTGACACCACGTCACATTTCTTTCCGCAACCAGATAATGAAAGTAAAGCTCGCTACGCAGTTGCTTAGCATGAGTGTTGCAAAAGCAATAACCCTGTGTGATGAAATTTTAAAATCAAGCCAATTCAAAGATTCTTCTGCTACTGTTAACTTCATAACAGTATTGAATAACTTTTTCGGTTAACTTAATTTTTATGATTTTAAACTGTCAATAGATAAAACAAATCGGACATTTTTGCCTTTCTAGATGAAGTCAAGTTTTATATACTTAAGCTAAATGAATTATCCAAAGAAAGAACCAAGATCCTAGAATCTTATTAAATATTACCAAAAAGAAAATTGTGGAGTCCCCGACTAAAACTGGGTTTATTGGTAGTGTAATCTGCATTGAATCAATGAAGACACTCTACAATTATTTAGTAGAAGAAAAAAAAAATATTAACTACATATCAATGTACTATGCGGTACAGGACTACGTATGTGCGTGTTGTTTACCACGTATCTCCATAATATCGATTTAACCGATTTTAAAGAAATTTATAATTACCTATCAATGTACTATGCGGTACAGGACCACGTGTGTGCGTGTTGTTTACCACGTATCTCCATAATATCGATTTAATCGATTTTAAAGAAAATCCTAATACCACGCGGGCAAAGTCGCGGTCAGGCGGCTAGCTATTATAATGCTAATAAATATCAAAATCGGTTCACTCATACGAAAATTCTGAGGTAATAAGCATAAAAAACATTTAGTCGAATTAATAACCTCCTCCTTTTAGAAGTCGGTTAAAAAAAACTAACGTAATGCTCTATTTAATATAGTATGCATTCAATCAAAATTAAATTAAGTTTTGTAGGTACAAAAGCCAGTAGCTAACTGGTGTCACCTCTGCGGCGTCAATCTTTAATCTTTTAATAACATGTCTTTATAATACGTTGAACAAAACGCGTAACCGCCATGAAATTCACGGCGCTTACGACTTTTTGGTCGCGAGAAAAACCACCGCGCTCACCCCGCGCATTCCGCCCCCCTTGTCGTCTAGATGCGACACGTTTTTTGTTTGGTATAGCTTCTCTTTCACTTCAACCCTTTATAGTGTCCCACAGCTGGGCACGGGTGTTTTCTCAATTATCTCATAATTTGAGAGAGTTTAGGCCTTAATCCACACATGCTGGCCAAGTGCGGGTTGGTGGATGTCACATGTCCTCGAATGATTAGTTCTTAGACATTCCGGTTTCCTCACGATGTTTTCCTTCACCGATATTGAGCCGCGGAGATGAAACAATTCACTCAAAGATGTGTGGGCGCGGCCAGGATTCGAACCCGCGACCGCCGGCTTCCTCACGATGTTTTTCTTCACCGATATTGAGCATACCGCTGCTCTCTATACGTAGTAATTACAGCTCACTGGCGGCAGTCCCCGAGTGCCAGATAGTGAGAAAGGCACCATTTGAGAGAGTTGGTCGGAATTTTTGATCTTAAATATCAATAAAATGTAAATCATTTGTGATCACGAGTGTATCTGTATTATGGGCAAGCGCGTTCCATCGTAGACTGCCACTCGTTCAATGTTTCTCAAGTTCTTATACCTAAGCTTTCTTCTTTCATTTATCTTGAATTGAATAAAAGTAACGCAGCGGCCCCAGAGTATCGAGAGGTATAAGAATAAAACCAGTAACGTTAAAGTAACGATACATCCAGTAACGTTACTGAACATGTAACGTTAAATAAAAATTTTGTTCTCCTAAAATGATACCTTTAACGTTATTATTTTATAACGTTACACATTGCTTAAAGTTTCAGTAACGTTACTTATTTTATACCGTTATGAGGTAACATTTCGTGGAACGGAACGAAATTAATTTCGTTTTTAAGTCCCTGGACAATACACAGCTGCGTTTCGTTCACAATACAGCATTAAAAATAGCAAAAATGATTTAATAAAACTATCCCCTAATAAAATTGTTTTTTGTCACCATTTCACTATTTAACTACAAATAATTTCGCAATAGTATCTATTTACACTAATAACTGTATTATTTTATAAGTACGCATTCGACTTTTTTTGGTGTTTGCTAACGTCGATTGAAGTAACAAAACGCAGAGAGGACCAAAGAGGGCCAGTCTTACCTGCGGATACTACCCACCGGTAGCCGTCAAAAAAAACTTGTGGAACGCACGTTAACGCCCCGTTGGTTGGAGGATGGAAACGGAAGGTTACGTTTACTAATGACGGAAGTTTGATTATAGGAACCGGGCATTAAACTTGACACTGGCAAAATTGCGGAATAATTTCTGCAGAGGCCTTAGTTAAAAGAAAAAGAAGAAGAAAAAAAAAAAGAAAATCATTCTTGCTCCGAGAGGTTATGTTTATATTTTTAATAGAGGGTATTTAATTAAAAATCCATCCCTGCATTATAAGAATGAAATAATCACTAGTATGTAAGTAAAACTATAATAAGCTTAAAACTAAACGTAGCGGCCATTCTGGACAAATTTCATCATAATGCAGAGGTCGTAAGTTACCTATGTTTTTATTTAATTAAAACAGTAATTTATGGAAATCAAATAACTTTTTTATAATTACAGAATAGTTCACCTTGATCTAAAGGGCGCACCGTACAAAATCCCTTATTTAGAAAAGGTAATTGTCAAAAACACGTTTTTAATAATTATATTTTGGACTTGTGTTCCTCCCATTAAGTACAAGTTCATCCTGTCTTCGAGTGGTCGTATATTGATGGAGCAGGAGTGTCCTACACTATGCTTGCAAAGGCACAGTCCCCCCAATGTCCCCACACTAGAACTTCCTTACCCCAGCAGTTATTGGTTCTTCAACAGATATAGCAGTTTGCTATTATTGCATGCTATGTCAATAACTTTAGGTTCTTTGTCTTTTTAAATAACTAGCGGACCCCGCAGATGTTGTCCTGCCCAGTAAAGTAGTGCCACCTAGCTGATCCCAAAATAGATTATAACCAATTCTCATACCTACCGAATATAGATATTCATAAATGGCGGTCAAGCCAGAGGAGATTGTTTTTTTTTTCTCTGCGTATGAACCATCCTCATACTTCAAAGAAAGAATTTGCAAAATCGCTAGAGCCGATCTAGAATTTTGTACTTAGCAACACATTTAGTGATTTACTTTTACCTTATTCAATTAAAGACTTGAAGCTGTAGCAGACATATTGACTTGGAAAGGGATTGTTATCATATCAACTTGAGCCGATAAGTATAATTTGTATGGAACTTCCTACTGCAAAGCCCCTAGTGCCCTATCAGAATGGTAATGTAACTGCCTTGTCTTTAGACAAGTTCAGCTCACTGCGATGTGTGTAGTCGACTTGTATTTCCCACGCTTAGGGGGCGTCCATTAATTACGTGAGGTGTTCTAGAGGAGATGGGATCAAGCTAAATATTTCTAAATCTCAGTTAGGGAAAGGGGGTCTTGGCAAATATCACATTATTATTTTTCTCACAGGAAAAGGTGTAAAATTGCATGAATAATTATTTCTATAATAAAATTTCTCAAAAATGCCTCACGTAATTAATGGACGCCCCTTATGTCTTTCTCTTTGTTCCTGAGTTGATATGTGTGCTAGATACTTATTAGTTTAATTATTAAATTATTTAAGGTCTTACTGCTGGCTAAGTCATGGGGTGCGACAGGAGTACTCCTAGAGTGGGAGGACACATTTCCTTACACAAAACACTTAGACTTCCTTGGCAGCATGGTCAATGCTGGAGGAGACAATCTTTACTCTTTACAAGAAGTGAAACACATATTGAAATTTATTACGGACAATGGATTAGAAGCTGTAAGTTTGCTATAGCCTGTGCTTGTCTTCTCATATCCTATCTCACAAACAGTCATATCTACCCTGGTGTTACATTTCTCAACATTGTTGAAAAATGTCTGTAATATTGTTTCTATACCATCATCGTTTGACTATCGTTGACTCCTGGTCTGCTAGACCTCTTAACCTGTAAGGAACCATTAGCCGAGGTGGTTAGACCATATTTATATTAGGCTACTGACTACTTGTAACGATCGTCATATACTTTTTTAATGACAACTTTCTGCACCATTCAGTGTTTACGAGATATATTAACATTTTTTTATTTCTGTTTTCCGATAACTATAACCTGCCTTTTATCAACTCATAAGTCAATCTACTGGGCAAGCGCATTTCGTCTTAAACTACAAAATTGTCAAGTATAAGCCTACAGGATAAAAAAATTGATGGAGAGAAATTTATCTGCTTCAAATGAGTACAAATAATTCTATTTAGTTTTGAAAATACCCTATGTAATATTTTTGTTTTGGAATATTGATAAGGGGTTCATTTTGTGGTTACCTACCCACATGCATTAACATCAACGCAAGGTGCAACAGGCGCGCGACTCGGATCTGCGGTTGCGCCAGCGATGTAACCTATTTTTATAGTTTGCGGCATCTCACTCTAACGCATAGGTGTGTCCCTTTCACTCTTTACTTAATTATTGCGTATATTAGGCAGGATCTATAAGAAAATAAATAGACCATTATTCCACTTGTATTGGGAGTTTCATTGCATCACAACGATAGGCACTAGGCAGGCAACCACAATTTCATCTGATTAAAGACTAATACTATTGTGTAACTTGTTCATTTACTCATTCTAGATACAACTGGTTCAAACTATAAGCCACATGGAGTATGTTCTAAAACATCCTCAGTTTATTCACCTCCGTGAAGTACCTCGGTCACCGGCAGTGTTATGTCCTTGTAAGCAAGATGGACAGGTCCTATTGAGAGATATGCTTCAACAAGTGTTGAATGTGCAGCCAGATGCCAAGTATCTGCATATAGGAGCAGATGAGGTAAAATATTTATGAGATAAATAAAATTTTGGATCGGAAGGCGAATTGCACACACGTATAGAAAACACGCGTAGTACAACACAATAACCACATTTACTCGCAGTGTTAAGCGCAGGCCACACTGCCAGCTGACGGACGGAGCGGGCGAAGCGGACGACATCGTTTCACCTCTTTTCATACTTGGGTTCACACCGCCAACTAACGAGCTAAGCTACCTCAGCGATGCGGGCGATGTAAGCGAAGCCAACGAAAGTCCAGCGAAGCTCCGCGTTTCGCCTGCGTCGTTAGCTTCGCTCGCCCGCCCGTTTCGCTAGATTAGCTCGCCCGTCCACCCCATTTCAAATATTCAGACTACATACGTTTACATCATACAAACTAAGAAATTGTTGGACACTCGCGATAAATTCTTCCATGACGCTTACAACAATGAGCAATATGCAACTGCTCGCTAGCGACATCTGCACACCCGCTTCGCCCGCCCAGTCCGCTCAGCCCGCTTCACCCGCGCCGTCTGTTAGCTGGCAATGTGGCCTGCGCTTTACAGACCACGCAAGAACATGCGTGGGTGCGTGGTAAGACGCAAGGTGTGGCGCACCGTGTTCTGCAGAATATGTTTCTTTTTGTTTATAAATGTTCTGCAATGCACTATCACCACCGCAAGCTGCTGTAAAAAGAAGCCTAGAAGGCCACTGCTTAACTATGCTGCAGTTTCATGCGTTTGTGTGGAGAAATATGCTTGGTGATGTAGATCTGCACTCCAGCCGCACACACTGCGTTCAGTCTAAGTTACTCACTTACCTATATACTCTGTTGGCTCATCGACCCAAAATGTGTCTTGGCCTCTGTTAAGAGCTTTGGCCACTTTCCGCACTGTCTGTCACTGGTGGTAGGCTTCGGTCGTGGTTAGTGACCACCCACCAGACAAAGCCGCACCGCCAAGCGGCCTTGTCGTGTTCCGGTGCAATGTCTGGTGACACCATGCATAGAGGGTGGGGCGGAATTGTTGTTCCTTTAAGGTTTCTAGCCATATGAAGGCGCATTCCACTGCCACCTCGCCGATAATCATTCGTAATCACGTGTGAATCCGTATGCTAGGCTGGCGCGTTCCATCGTAGATTATATTATTGCTTAACATCAGGCAGATTGTAGTGCGCCAGCCTATCGCAGAATAAAAAATAAAAAAATTCCGGGTTTTAGAGTCCGAAAGCCAGACATGTCAACAAGATCTTTTAAACATATTCAATGTAATAAAAAACAGTTTAAAATGTCATAAATCACCTTTTTTATTCATTCATTATTGTAACAAAACAGAATCATGTTACAATTTGTTACAAATTGTTTAAATAAATCAGTTACTTGGTTCGTCGGTTGATCGTGGTGTGCGAGCATAGTGCGTGTCTCGCGGGCGGCCCAATTTTTATTTATTTTTTTAAACTCTGTCTACAAATGAAACCTTCCCCGGACGCTCCCCGGATGCCCGCTAAACTATAACAAATCCGGGGAAACCCGGACGGATGCCAACTCTACTTATATCGCCATATTATGTAGGTGTCCCGGGACTTGATTCTGTCGATCCTGGCTTACAGTGGTAGAACTTTGGTGGTGAGTTACGTCAAAAAAAAAATTAAATAATTATTTATTCTATTACAGGTTTGGTATTCTGCAGTATGTGATGATTGTAAATCTAAGGCATCTACGAAGGATTTCCAACCCCATTTGTTGTATCTCGAGCATATCCGAGATTTGACCTTATCATTAAAGCAATTGAGGCCAAATCTAACTGTACTTATCTGGGATGATATGCTTCGGAATATTCCTGTTAATACTATAAAAGGTTTGACATTTTTCTATTCTACTACCTACCCTTCTGCCACAGATTAAATACTATAAGACATCACTTTATTAAAATATTGTTCAATTGAATTGATTGTATTCATCAAAATTTGGTGGAGTATTGGAGAAGACAGCTAATTTTGATTGGCTCGTTCAGTTCCTTGAAGGAAAACGTGAGGAAACCGGCACGTCTAAGAACTAATCATTCAAGGACATGTGACATCCACCAACCTGCACTTGGCTAGCGTGTGTGAACTTGTAAGATAGTTGGGAGAAGACCGGTGCCCAGCAGTAGGATACTAAAAAGGGTCGAAGTGAAAACTTAATAGCAACATGAAATTGTGAGTTGATCCTGATTAACAGTAATAGAAATGCCTACTAAACGTAGGCAGCAAAATGTGGGTGATATTCGCCTCTGCCTACAACAATGGGTAAAAGTGAATTGTAATTATCTATTCCAGCATACTGCTTAGGCTATCTGGTTCAGCCAGTGGTGTGGCACTACCTTCCTAAAGAGGGGTTTAATATTCAGCCAAGTATGTGGGCGAATTATAAAGTATTATTCCCTCAAGTGTGGGTGGGCTCCGCGTTTAAAGGAGCTAACGGGCCTTGCCAGGTAAGCTTGAATTAAATCTACTAATATTAATAAACCCTTAAGTTTGTAAGAATGTATGGATGTTTGTTACTTGTCGACTCAAAAACTACTTGACGGATTTGAATGAAATTTGGCACAGTGATAGATTATGGTCTAAATTAACACAATCATCATCTACATCATCGGTGCGATGTCTGGTGACACCATGCAGAGAGGGTGGGTCGGAATTGTTGCTCCTTTAAGGCTTCTAACCTTAAGGAGGCCCATTCCACTGCCACCTACTCACCGATAATCATTCGTAATCACGAGTGAATCGGTATACTGGGCTGGCGCGTTCCATCGTAGACTACATCATTGCTTAACATCAGGCAAGTTTTAGTCAAGCGCCAGCCTATCGAAGAATAAAAAAAATATACATATGAATTGTTTCATCTCTGAAAACGGCATGTCTAAAGACTAATCATTCGAGGACATGTTACATCTACCAACCCGCACAATCAAATAACACATAAAAATAAACTAAAAAATAATAACTAAGTGAACAGACTTTTATGAATTTTTTAACAGACTGCCAATAAATTTATTTATTATTATTACTTTAATAATTATTTAGTTACTTTAATAATATAATAATATAGTGGGACATTAACACACACGGTTATCTGATCTCAAACTAAGCAGAGCTTGTACTATGGAAACCAGATAACTGGTAATATACTACATATAATACACCCAGACAAGACAAACTGATGAGCAGCGGTGGCGCAGCGGTACGGGCCTCGCCTTAGAAAAATAAGGTCGCGGGTTCGAATTCTGGTCGTGCCCACACATCTTCGTGTGAATTGTTTCATCTCCGCTGCTCAACATCGGTGAAGGAAAACATCGTGAGGAAACCGGCATGTCTAAGAACTAATCATTCGAGGACATGTGACATCCACCAGCCCGCATTTGGCCGGCGTGTGTGGATTAAGGCCTAAACTCTCTCAACTCATAAGATAGTCGAGAGAAGACCCGTGCCCAGCAGTGGGACACTAAAAAGGGTTGAAGTGAAGAGAAAACAAACAGACATATTTATACAAATGTTTGTCTCGGGTGGGAATCGAACCCACCACCTGCCCGTCACTTTTAATGACATCTTTCAGATTCTATCTCCGGTGGAAAGGTACGTGAGTAACCAAGAAGCGTGGCTGCAAGAAATAAACAAGACAGGTGGAGAGATCAACTTTTCTGGAGTCATCCTGACTGGGTGGTCACGGTAAGAATATCTTTATACAAGTGACATAGATAGGATAGATACTACGCGTTAGAAATGAGAATATAACTAGACTAGGTGTTAGACTCGCGGCTAACTTCATACTAAAACCAAGAAAAAGTAGCGTCAGCAAAAAATATGAAACCATAGATAATTAGGTATATTATTTTAAATGTATGGAAAAATTAATTACATATGTATAAACGTATGTAGCTACCTTCCTAACTAAAGTTACGCGCTAAGATGCCACACATTTGTACACGTAATTTGACGACACCGCTTTTCGACAAAATCGCCACTTTACCGGGGTGGTGGGTCCCGTCCTTAAAAGATTTTAACTTACTTCTAGTTTCATACCTATTCCTGTCCCTTTACCTACTTCTATCCAGTTACTTCTATCCTAAAACAACCCTCGTATAAACTCTATTCCAGCTGATTTTATACACTTAAACACTAACCTAAAAATGTAACCCTTCCTAAATCCTATCCGTACTAAATTAATTTGTTTTAATGTTTAATAAGTTTCCCTAACTTTTTTGTTGGCAAATGGTCTAAAACCGAGCCATTATTAATAAAAAAAAAATAAAGAAAGTTTCGTAATCTGTTTTGTTTGAGAGTTTAATTCCGAAGTGGTCCCAATGAAATCTTAAGTATTTTTTTTTGTTAAATTAATGTGTTTTTTTTTAGATATGACCACTATGCTACTTTATGCGAGCTGTTGCCTGTATCTTTGCCAAGCCTCGCAAGCTGTCTGAAGATATTAAATAATACACAAAATATACCAAGAAGTGAGTAACCAAATTTCACATTTTTGATAGAAAATTGGATCATTTTATCATCAAACAAGTAGAAGTACGGCTGTGCGACATCGATATATGGTGGAAATTTCACGGGTTTGCGCTTTGCTTCCACTTTTATTGTGCGAACTTCCAAGTTGTGGAGATCGATACCGGCATCTCTGTTTTCCGATAGCTATAATCTGCCTGTCTTCAAGTCACTAGTGAATCGAAATTTACTGGTTAAGCGCGTTTTATCGTAGACTGCATCATTGCATAACAACAGGCAAGTTGTGGTCAAGTGCAAGCCTATAATGGAATAAAAAAAAACTGATTAACTGCCTTAGTGGTATTCTATGTAAGTACTTCGAAAATCTTAGTTGCAGTTCGAAGTTTGGAATTGTGAAGTCCAAAATGTAATTTACTATTGATATTTGACGGGCCGGTGGCGTGGTCGGTAAGATACTTGTTTTTCACGCCGCAGGTCGTGGGTTCGATTCCCACCCGAGACAAACATTAGTGAACAACGCTTGTGTTCGTGTCGAGTCTGGGTGTAAATATCTATTATATGTATATATTTACAATAGAAAAGTATTTTAAGTATTGTATATACAAGTTATCTGGTTTCCATAACTCAAGCTCTGCTTAGTTTGGGATGAGGTGGCCGTGTGTGTAGATGTCCCAGAATATACATACTCCATGTTATCAAATCTCCTTAGGACCAGACCATCTGCGAATACTCTAAACATACTGTTGGTGCTTTCTCTCACTCTGTATAGCTAGTCTGCGAAGTGGTTAATATTGACCTCTGCCTACCTTCGGCTACTACAGATTAATTACCTGTCATAGTATTGTCTTAGATTTACGCGAATATCACACATTGAAATAAAACTACTTTTTAACGGATTTTATCGCGGTTTATTTTAGATTTTAGATACCGACGTTTCAAAGTCTTTTCAGACTTCATGTTCACGGGTGGACTGAGATATTTGACGTCCAAAAATATCAATCACAATTATCACTGACTACCCTCAAACATTAATATTTAAGTTGCGTTCCGATTTAAGCAAACTGAGCTGTCATGTTAAATTTCAGATCAGTTGGTACAAGAAGTATTACCAAGTGAGGAGTGGCCGGGTGAAGAGTTGGCGCGCTCGGTACATTCGTTTGTAGTTCTCAGAGATCGTGCTAACGCTCTCCTCAATTCTGATCAGTAAGTCAATCCTATCCTAATTTTGGTGTCCTACTCCTGGGCACGGGTCTTCTCTAAACTATCTTACAATTTGAGAGAGTAAGGCCCTAATCCACATAAGCTAAGTGCAGGTTGGTGCATGTGACATGTCCTCGAAAGATTAGTTCTGAGATGTGCTAGATTCTTCTATTTTTCTTCACCGATATTGTGTGGGGAGAGAAGCCGTGACCATATATTTCAAAGCTGCTTCTCTGCTGCAGACTATCGAGACTTTCTTCAATAAGATATCGTGGTGAAAGTAGGTGAATGACCGCTATCAACTGTGTATTCAGGGTTTGGTTTAAAGAGTGTTCTAGCGCAGTACCGATGGCTTAACGTAATGTCTAAGGCATATGAAATAAAATATACAAATAAGTTGATGTCAAATTATAATTTTTCAGAAAACTTTATTTTTTATTATAAATTAGGGTTGCGCTTGATTACAACTTGCCAAGGCCTCGATTCTCCCTCTTTGGACATTTATCTCTAATAAACCTTTGTCGAACAAAAATGGCGATTTCCTTTGTTTTTCGATGATATCCCGCCATTTTTTTTCGCTATATCTATATAATAAAAATGAATCGCAAAATGTGTTGGTAAGCGCATAACTCGAGAACGGCTGAACCGATTTCGCTAATTCTTTTTTTAGTATATTCCTTGAAGTACGAGGATAGTTTTTACGCAGTTAAATATTAAGAAAACTCCTCCCGAAACAGCTTGACCGATTTTTATGAAATCTTATAAGTCGTATTATTTTCGGACCCGACAGGTGGCACTGCTTTACCGGGCAGGACGACGACGTCTGCGGGTTCCGCTAGTGTTTAATAGAGATACATGTCTAAAGCGCGCAAATGAAGAAAAACATGGCGGATGCCATTGAAAAACAAAAGAAGTCGCCATTTTTGTTTGACAAATGTCAATCAGAGATAAATGTATAAAGATCGAGATTCGGGGCCCTGATGACATGTAATGATGTAGCATACGAAAGATAACCAGATTCACTCGTGATTACGAATGATTTTCGGTGAGAAGACGGCAGTGAAATAAAGCCCAGACATCGCACCGGAACACAGCAAGACAGCAAGGCCTCTTGGTGGTGCGACTTTGTCTGGTGTGTGGTCACTTATCACGGCCGAAGCCTACTACCAGTTTACTGTCACCTGATTTTCACGACTCGCGGACCATGTATGGTGATTCAGATATAAAGTGCGCTCCCACGGAAGAATGTGATTTAGCCCCCAATATACTATAGATAGACCGTATAACTCGCGTATCGCCTATCGCCAAGATTCTGACTCCTCAAGCTACACAGACAGTGATGATGATTCAAGCGATATGGGTATTAGTGACGAATAGTCTTACATTACTTTTATCTGTGGATAAATAGTTCTTTAAGAGATTTAATTAATGTTTTATGACTTTGTACCTCAGATGGCGATACGCGAGTTAAGCGGTCGGCCTAAAGGTGTATTTTTTTGTTATTACAGGGTAGCGACATGGATGAACCCGTGGCAAATAGAACGTAAATTCACGCTGCCTATGCAGATGGATAGCATCGTAGCGGCGGCGGGACAGTAAGTAACTTGACTGTAGTTCACTGGCCTGGTGGCGTACTTAGTTACCCTGAAGGTTATTCGAAATTGCAGGTTCGATTCATCATTCATTCATTCCCACCCAGGACAAATATTTGTGTGATGAGGGAGCATGATTGTTTGTCCTGTGTCTGGGTGTAATTTATCTAATACTAGCGGCCCGCCCCAGCTTCGCCCGGGTAGCTTCGGCCCACACAACAATTTACAAAAAATGTGATAAATAAAGAACCGCTCAACCGATTTTGTGCAAACTTCACATAAACCATCTACTAAATAGTCCGAACAATGCCTAAACATTTGCTTTGAATAGGTAAGCCCGTTTGTGAGTTATAAAATTACAACGAAAAGTGGCCTGCCCCTGTTTTGCACTGGTAGGTATCGGTATATGACAAATAATTTCGAAATTATAAATTTGAACAAACTTTTCTGGCAGACTTTCCATGCTTAGAAAAAACACGTCAATTTTGATCTTCATCAAGACAATTTTAAAATTGTTGACAAATTTGCAACCATACTTAACTATAGACATATTTCGTTCTTCGTATGTTTTAAATACTCTTTGATATCGTTTAGCTGTCAGTTTCGTTTTGTTATTTCAAGGCAGTTGCGTTTTGTGTCACGTCCCTTGAAAACGGAGTAAAAACTATCCTTCCTTCTCCTGGTTCTAAGCTACCCTACCACCCGTGAACATGAAGTCTGAGAAGACTTTGAAACGTCGGGATCTAAAATCTAAAATAAACCGCGATAAAATCCGTTAAAAAGTAGTTTTATTTCTATGATATGAATGTATTTACAAAAAAATATATAAGTAATGTATCCGTTCCTAGTACCCATAACACAAGAAAATATAATTGCTTGATTTAGGACTAGATGGCGTTGTGTGTATGTGTGAAAATATTCATTTCATTTCACTATTATGTTTCTGATTAAAATCGTGAGGGATCCAAGACAGTTAAGGTGTCCCGAGATTTAGCTGGGTTCAAGTCCCGAGTCTCTTCATGGCGTCGCTGTCGATCCTTACATACAAGAGTAGCAGTGGGATAGCGGCGGTGGGTCAAGTCCCAAGCCATGACGTATAGCACTCCTCTTTTTTTTAAAAAGGGACCATAATTACCAATACAGGATCAACACAGGATCGGACGGTAATGACGGGCTGGTGACGTGATCGGTAAGATACTTGCTATTCACGCCGCAGGTCGTGGGTTCGATTCCCGCCCGAAACAAACATTTGTTTAAATGTGTCTGTTTGTCTTGTGTCTGGGTGTAATTATCTGTATTTAAGTATATATTTACAAAAGAAAAGTATTATATGTAGTATATTACCAGTTATCTGGTTTCCATAGTACAAGCTCTGCTTAGTTTGGGATCAGATGACCGTGTGTGTTCATGTCCCACTATATTATTATTATTATTATATATGTTTATTTCAGGTTGTTACAAGAACTTAATATAGTACTTGTGGATATGACTAGATACTTGAAGAATGTCACTGGAGAGAGGAGTACTGAGGAATGGTGTAACACATTCGTGAAGCCGTTAGTGTCCAAGTTGATCGAGTTGTTTCAACTAGCCAACCAAAGTTCGCATCGTGATGCTAGCGTTAGGCCTTTGTAAAGTCAAACGGCCTTATTCATAAAAAAGTTATAAGACTTTGTCTCTTTCTTACTAGTATAAATGTGGTGAAGACAGACAAAGACACACGAATTATTAACCTATTTTAGCTATGATGAACTTAAAATACGTTTATGAATACGGGGAAAGGTTTTAAGGAAGGTAATGATGTTAAAGTTAATTATGTTGAAGGTAATGATATGAAAGTAAAAGATGCTGTTAATGACAGACAAAGACAAATGAATTATAAACCAATTTAGCTGTAATGAACATAAAATACGTTTATGAATAAAGGGAAAGGTTGGAAGGTAATGATGTTAAAGTTAATGATGTTGAAGGTAATGATATGAAAGGTAAAGATGCTGTTAATGACGCTGATGTGAATGTCATGATGCTATGTAAATTGTTGTTGTTGTTATTATTATTATTATTATTATTAAATCGAAAACGTAACTAACGAAAGTATTATCCGTAGTCTTAGTATTCACCAATATTTTAAAGAACCTGACAGAGAAGCACTTAGCGATAGTGTAACACGTTCGGGAAGCTGATATTCTCTGAATTGATTGAGTTGTTTCAAGTAGCCAACCAAAGTTCGCATTGTGACGCTAGCGTTAGGCCTTTGTGAAGTCAAAAGTTATGATGAAGGTAATTATATTAAATTAATTATGTTGAAGTTAATGATATTGAAGGTTAAGTTCCTCTTAATAACGCTGATGTAAATGATACAACGCTGTGTAAATAAATAACAAGAGTATTGTCTGTAGTCTCAGTATCTACCAATGTTGTAAAAATTTTCACCCGATAAAGGAGCACTGAGCAATTGTGAAACACATTCGTGAAGCCTTCTCTAAGTTGACTGAGTTGTTTCAAGTAGCCAACCGAAGTTTGCGTAGTGATGCTAGCCTTAGTTCTTTGTGAAGTCAGTTTATGATGAAGGTATATGGTTATGTTAAATTAATTATGTTGAAGTTGATGATATTGAAGGTTAAGTTGCTGTTAATAACGCTGATGTGAATGACACAACGCTGTGTAAATAAATAACAAGTGTATTGTCTGTAATCTCAGTATCTACCAATGTTGTAAAAATTGTCACCTGATAAAGGAGCACTGAGCACTTGTGAAACACATTTGTGAAGCCTTCTCTAAGTTGACTGAGTTGTTTCAAGTAGCCAACCGAAGTTTGTATTGTGACACTAGCGTTAGGCCTTTGTGAAGTCAAAGTTTATGATGAAGGTACCAATTATGTTAAATTAATTATGTTGAAGTTAATGATATTGAAGGTTAAGTTGTTGTTATGATGCTGATGTGAATGACACAATGTGGTGTAAATAAGTAACTAAAGTATTTTCTATAGTCTCAGTATCCACCAATGTTGTAGAAATTGTCACCTGACTGAGAGGAGCACTGAAAAATGGTGAAACATTCGTGAAGCTGGTAGTCTCTAAGTTAAATGAACTAATGAAAGTACGCTGACCAATGTTCTCATTGTGATGCTAGTGTTTGGCCTTTGTGATGAAATGGTTGTGATGAAGATAATGACGCTGAATTTAATGATATAGAGGTTAATGATGTTAATAACGCTGATATTAATGACCCGTGGTTGTGTAAATTGTGTCATTCCCTGACACCTTGTTGTAATCAATGAGATAAATGTCTGTACTTAAGAAAAAATTTACCTTTAACAAAAACCGACTTCAAATTTAAATTGGACCAATTCGGAAAAGGATTTTAAACAAAAAAAAATATGCATGTTCGCTTAAATGGGACAGAGTTATGGTTTAATGGCAAATATAAAAAATATAAACGTCCGATTTGAAAATTTCTTCCTCTTTGATGTCTGATAATAGTCACATTACATAACAATGTGACGTGGTAATGGTGCCAAAAATATATAAACAATTAATCTAATTTTAACTTGTTTTTTATTTATTTCACTTTTCCCATAACACTTTTTGTGTCCCACTGCTGGGCACAGGTCTCCTCTCGACCATCTTACGAGTTGTGAGAGTTTAGGCCTTAATCCACACACACCGGCCAGAGCGGGTTGGTGGATGTCACATGTCGTCGAATGATTAGTTATAAAACATGCCGGTTTCCTCACGATGTTTTCCTTCACCGATATTGAGCAGCGGAGATGAAACAATTCGCACTAAGATGTGTGGGCACGACCAGGATTCGAACCCGTGGCCTTATATTTTTAAGGCGAGGCCTGTACCGCTGCGCCACCGCTGCTCATTCTCAATCCTGTTCCTGACTCCCTGGTAAGAACAGTGTTGTGTAAAAATTGCTAAACCATTAAACATAGGATTTTTGTTACAATACACAGTGCAGTATTTGATTTTGTGACAAATGAACGGTAATCATTACCGTTCATCTATGACGAAATTTCTATGGATCTGTATGGCTTGCGAGTTGCTGGACGTCGACGCCTTTGCCTACATATTCGGTTAAAACGGTTAACGCATGTAAAAGGTGAATATAAAAAAAAAATACATGGTGAAAGAAATCAATGGACCGTGATGGTAGTACTTAACCACTTTAGATAAGTGTGTTACTAAAACTAATAACATATTTGTCCTTACAGTAAATGGTAGTACCGAATCAGATTAGGTACTACCATTTACCATGGTTCCATGGTTCCATCCATGGTTGCAGCGATCTGTTACTCGTAAAAGTGTTCAAAACTCATAAGCAAGCACCTTGCTGCAACGCTGTGTTTTTCATTGAACATAAACAGTAGCGGCCTTTTTCAATGGATTTTGTCCCTTTCTTGCTAGAATAAAAGTCAAGATGACAGACAAAGACAGTCGAATTATAAATTTATTTTAGCTAATATGGGTTTAAAAGACGTTTGTGAATACCTACGTCCAATCTAATTCCTAAATTTCATTTAAATCTATTCACATGTTTTAGCGTAACAGTAACTAACTCCGCACAAACTCACATTTTTAGCGCCATCATTACCCACCCCATTTGTAAAAATCTCGACGTTTCTTTATATTTTCGTGTCACGTAACTGATGGTGCATTATGAACTGTCACGGCTTGCGTAGATTATGTTGCTACGCTTAATTTCCTGCTTCGTCGACGTTGGATGTAGCGATTCCGTTTGTCATCAGCTTTTCTACATTTCTTAGACGCATGAATATTGTCGGAGTTTAAGGGTACGTCCTCATCTGACGTAATATGTGTAAGTAGTACAGCTAGCTACAAAAGTTGATGAACAGATTCAATATTATAAAACATCTATGTGTTGTGTGTGTGACTGTTCGTTGTAAGCTACTAATGTTGCTTATTTTTCCTCTCCTTGCGACTCCCTCATATCACGGGCCGGTGGTGTAGGCCGTAAGATACTTGTTTTTCACGCCGCACGTCGTGGGTTCCATTCCCACCCAAGACAGACATTTGTGTCAGATCAGATGGCCGTGTGTTAATGTCCCACTATATTATTATCAGGTAAGTATTACAATCTCAGAGTAATAATTACACTACTGTAATTATTTCTCTGAGATTAGAATCTTTTAGATGTTTTGTTTTATTGAATCTGTTATTCAAGTCTTGTTATAGAGCAGCGGTGTCGAAGCGGTATCGGTCTCGCCTTTGAAATAATAAGGTCGTGGGTTCGATTGCTGGTCGTGCTCACATATCTTCGGGTTGATTGTTTCATCGCCGCTGCTCAATATCGGTGAAGGAAAACATCGTGAGGAAATCGGCATGTCTAAAAACTTATCATTATTCGAGTACATGTGACATCCATCAACCTCTTGGCTCGAGAGAGTTGAGAGAGTCGGATCAACTGATAGAGAGTGCCCACGAGTGGTAGTAGTACTCTACAAAAAGGTTGAAGTGAATTGAATCATATTTTGTAGTTGACTGTAGTTATCTATCTAGAATTTTTTTTTGTGATTCTATTTCAACAACAAACAATCTACTTAAGCTAGGTTTTTGTCAGATATTTTTATGCTTTTGTAGCCAGGAAAACAGTGGTGCAAGGTACCGATTGATACCTAAATAAAGCAGGAAAAAATTCACGTAATTGCGAAGGTCGACAAGTATATTTACTTACTACACCTATTATTACCTATAGATACCTTTTCTCGGTCTCTAACTGTCACCAAACTTAATTTTACCGCTGGGCATGGTTCTTATCTCAACTATCTTACGAGTTGAGAGAGTTTAGGCCTTAATCCACACACGCTGGCCGAGTTCGGATTGATGGATGTCAATGTCCTAGTTCTAAGACATGCCGGTTTCCTCAAGATCCGGATTCCTTCACCGATATTGAGCAGCGGTGATGAAACAATTCATACAAAGATGTGTGGGCAGGACCGAGTATTGAACCCCCTTATATTTCAAAGGCGAGACTAATACCGCTGCGCAACCGCTGCTCTTAGTAGTTTTATTTAATAACCCCGTATTCATAAACGTCTTATAAGCTCATTATAACTAAAATAGGTTTACAATTCGTTTGTCTTTGTCTGTAATTTTGACATTTTTACTAATAAGAAAGAGATAAAGTCCATTATGACTGAATTGTTTCATAATATTTTTGTGAATGAGGCGATAAAAATCAAACAAGTTACGGGCCCAGCACGCTTTAGATACGAATTTTTTACTAAGTTCTAGTACCAATTTTTTGTCGGATGAAGCCAACAGCAATCGCTAGTATATTCAAAAAGACGTAAAACAAAATGACAGCATAAATCACAGCGAGCTATGGTGTGGGCGTAATATATGGAGCCATGATGCAAAATGTGACGCTGAGAGAAATATCAAGAGCCCTTCTCTAAGAACATTTGGAGACAAATGAGATTCAATCTCGATGTTCTATTTGTATAATGTCGGATGACACTTTATTATGTTGGATGTCGGATGACTGGCCTGGTGGCGCAGTGGTTAGTGACCCTAACTGCTAAGCCGAAGGTCGTGGCTTCGATTCTCACCCAGGACAAATCTTTGTGTGATGAGCACGAGTGTTTGTTCTGTGTCTGGGTGTAATTTATATATTACTAGTTTTCCGCCCGCGGCTTCGCCCGCGGATGTCGGTTATCGCGCTAGACCCCTAGATCCCTTTTTTCGCAGTCGGATAAAACTATACTTTAGCGGGTATCTAACTATCTCCATACAAAATTAGTTCAGTAGTGTAGGAGTGTAAGCAACATTTTGAAATCGGCAAGCCCCCATAGGTATATCCATAAATCAATAGGTCTTTCTTAAAAAAATTGGTTGCCTGTAAATTCGGTATACGGGCGAAAGTTTTACGTGACAACGACTTTGAGTGGTAAAATAATTTTAATGTGAATATTCATTCGTATAGTAGGAAGAAGGATGAAACATAGTTGAGTGGGAGAGAGACGCAAGGCATTCGGCGGGCCTCTCTCTCGTTTGGTGACTCATCGTAACGTTACCGAGCGTTACACTTTTTCATAAGTGCCTCCCAGCCGCAACCTAATTTAAGACGTTGTCACGTCAAAATACTACGTCTCTTAGACCATACTCATCAGAAGAAATAAAATTTAAATTTCGAATTCTATTCGTAGCCTTGAGTTATCAAACATGTCATTGTGTTAAAATTAAAAGTAATTTAGATCAAACTCACAAAGGAGTATTGATATCAACATTGAAGAAAATCACACTCAGAATAATTTCGCGGGCTTCTCCCGCGTAGTATTAGGATTAAAATAAAACAAAATGGAAAAATAAAAAACACGTGTTTCATTATTTCTTTTAAGCTTTATATATACCGAATTTGAAGTAAATCGGACCAAGGACTAAACAGTTCTGCAATATTTAGTATTTCCAAAAAAACTGATTTTACACTGCCCCTGGGGGTAGTTATGGGAAAATAAAAAACACATGTTTCATGATTTCTTATAAGGTTTATGTGTGCCAAATTTGGAGTGAAACGGACTTGAGACTAAACAGATCCAGAGAAACTTTAATTTTTACCATTAAAACTCATTTTCCACACCCCATGGGGGTAATTATGGAAAAATAAAACACCCGTATCTCATTATTTGTCGTAAGGTTTATGTGTACCGAATTTTAAATAAATAGGACCAAGGAATAAAAAGTTGCATACAAACTTCACCCCCCTATTTAACCCTCTTAGGAGATGATTTCTGCAAATATTATTAGCCTATGTCCGATTCTAGGGTATACACTACCTACATTTCAAATTTCAATAAAATCGGTTGAGCGGTTATGGAGATACGCGGTAACAAACCTTCACACACACACACACACACTTACTTTCGCATTTATAATATTATAAATAAATAAATAAATAAATAAATAAATAAAGTAGGATACATTGATATAAAACTACTTTATAACGGATTTTATCGCGGTTCATTTTAGATTTTAGATCCCGACGCGACGTTTCAAAGTCTTTTCATACTTCATGTTCACGGATGGACTGAGGTTTTTGTCGTCCAAAAATATTAATCACAATTATTATTATTTAGTTTAGACCACCCACGCTGGCCAAATGTGGTTTGGCGGATGTCACATGTCCTCGAATGATTAGTTTTTAGACATGCCGGTTTTCTAACGATGTTTACATTCACCAATATTGAGCAGGGGTGATGAAACTGTTTACACAAAGACGTGAGGGCACGACCGGGGATCGAACCCGCGACCTTATATTTCAAAGGCAAGGCTGGTACCGCTGCGCCACCGCTGCTCTGGTAACCTCCATGGCGGTATTTTAATCAAGTTGAGAAGTTTGATTGTTATAATTTCTTTCTTGTTTTGAAGTTATAAAGAATTTGTTTTGATGGCAATTTGATAAGTCTGTAACTTTTTTAATATTCTTGTTTTTTTTTTAATTGGAGTTTGGTGGCTGTTCCATGTTCTTAAAATAAAATAATAATAGCCCATTTATTGAGTGGGCGAATCGCATCCCTGCCATTTTATCCGTGGGTTTTCATTGGTCAGGCAGGGGCCATAGTTCTTCCATAGTGCCCTACTTACTCAATTAGCACCTATCACCATAACCCACATTTTAGTTCTCATTCCCTGGAATAGTTCTGCACTAACCGGGGATTGTCCTTAGGTACCTACTTATATAGTGCGATAAGGGATAATCGTCGGTTGGTACCACATTTTAGAGCAAAATTTTCTAACAAACCTCTACGTTGGCTTCGGCCCCATGCACGCCTTCCAAAAGTCCGGAGCTCCATAGCTCCGAGATATACGAAAGACTTATAAATAATAATAATAAACACCATAGCTGAAAAATTCCAATGAAAGAAAGAAAAACATTTATTCGACAAATTATTAAATAGGTAATTAATTATTAATTTTTTTTTTTATTTGACGGGCCGGTGGCGTGGTCGGTAAGATACTTGCTTTTCACGCCGCAGGTCGTGGGTTCGATTCCCACCCGAGACAAACATTAGTGATAAACATTTGTGTTTGTGTCGAGTCTGGGTGTAAATATTTATTATAAGTATTTAATTACAAAAGAAAAGTTTTATATGTATAGTATATACCAGTTATCAGGTTTCCATAACACAAGCTCTGTTCAGCTTGGGACCAGATGACCGAGTGTGTTAATGTCCCAGAATATTTGTTTATTTACAACTACTTTCTGCAAAATATAGCAAATATATGGTGGCTTATGTAATATGACTAATGGCGAACAGTCTAAAAAGATCCAGAGAAACTTTAATTTATACAATAAAACACATTTTTTACACCCCTTGAGAGGGTAATTTTGGGAAAAATAATAAACCCGTGTCTCATTATGTCTTATGATTTATGTGTAGGTACCCAAGTTTAAGTGAACAGGACCAAGAAATAAAAAGTTCCATACAAACTTCATATTATATACCTATATTTAACCCTCTTAGTTGATGATTGTTGAAAATATTATTAGCCTATGTCCTTTAAGTGACGATCTATGCAAGGTGGCTGGTAAGAGCTGGATGAGAGTAGCCGCGGATCGTGCTCAGTGGCGTGCTTTAGGAGAGGCCTATGTCCAGCAGTGGACTAGGATAGGCTGATGATGATGAATTGATGATGATGATGTCCTATTTTAGGGTATACACTACCTACATTTCATATTTCAATAATGTTGAAACATATTCAACACGAACGCTAATAGCACTACTTGTACAAAAGTTATCATCAGAAAAACAGTAGCTTTTATGTTTACTAAGTACATGTACTTTGTGGCTCTGCTGGAGAGTATGCTCTGCAGCAAACCCACAATCAATGTCTATTTTATCATTACCTAATGCACGTACAGCGATTAACGGTATACGTACAGTATAATAATAATAATAATAATAATAATAATAAGCCCGTAGGGCAGCTTGTGGCGAGCTGTTATGGCGTAGCGACCATACGGACCCGAGTGCTCCAGGGAGAAGGTCCTGTCCCTCACCTCCGGCTTGTCTTTACTGGCTGGCTGGAGTGAACCCTGACGGGGGATAGATCTCCCACCTCTTGCTTGCCTTCATTGGCCGGCTTGAGTGGAGTCGTGAGAGCAGAGATGCTCGGAGGAGGAAGTGTCCCATAAGTGGCTAGTGGGCACGTGAGGCTGGACCCTTAGGGAGCCAATGATCGGGTGGAATGCCGTGGGACACCGCTCTACTCCTCTAGCCCCTTAGAACATGTTGCCCCTTGTCGCTTCTTTTAGCGGCCATACGGGGGCCCATTTATTGAGTGGGCGAGTCACCCCCTGCCATTTTATCAGTGTTAATTTGCATTGGTCAGGCAGGGGCCATAGTCCATCCGTAGTCCTAATTACCTAATCCACTAGCACCCACCACCATAACCTAGATTTTAGTTCCTATATTCTGCAATAGTCCTGCTCTAACCGGGGATTGTCCTTGAGTGTACCTATATGGTACGAACAGGGATAATCGTCGGTTGGTGCCACATTACATTTACAGCAAAATTGTCTAACGGGCCTCTACGTGTTGGTTTCGGCCCCACGCACGCCTTTTAAAAGTCCGGAGCTCCATAGCTCCGAGATAAACAAAGACAAACATAATAATAATAGTATAGTGGGACATTAACACACACGGTCATCTGATCCCAAACTAAGCAGAACTTGTACTATGGAAACCAGATAACTGGTAATATACTACATTTAATACTTTTCTTTTGTAAATATATACTTAAATATAGATAATTACACCCAGACACAAGACAAACAGATACATTTATACAAATGTTTGTATCGGGTGGGAATCGAACCCACGACCTGCGGCGTGAAAAGCAAGTATCTTACCGACCACGCCACCGGCCCGTCATATTATTATGTATGTGCGACGACGTACATCATTAACCGACTTCTAAAAGGAGGAGGTTATCAATTCGACTGTATGTTTTTTTATGTTTGTTACCTCAGAACTTTCGAATGGGTGAACCGATTTTGATATATTTTTTTTAATTGAAAGCTGATGCTTCCCGTGTGGTCCCATTTCAGTTTGGTTTAGTTCTGAGAATGGCATCCATGAAGTCGGTTTTTTTTGTTAATATTTTAACTTAATATTATTTTAGGATATAATTGGTCGGTTTCTAAACTGATGGCTCTGCAGCCGAGCATGACACAAAGATTTGATTGTTTGTTTGTAACGAATAGGCTCAAAAACTACTGGACCGATTTCAAAGAAATTCTTTCAAGTTTTAAGTTCCAAGATTCAGAGTATATATTTAAACAAGAATTGCTCGTATATAGTTATTAATTAGGTCTCGAATTAGTAGGTTGGTACTACTACTTAAATAATACAAGGCACTTATTTATGTATGTAAAAATATGTTTTAAAAAAAACAAACGATGATGTAAGATGTAACATAATAATTATGGTAATTAATTGCCATAAACGTTGGTACTATAATTTAGCTAATTAACATAATTTGCATGTTTACCTGTTACAGTAGGTAACTAACAAGATCAATATGACCGTTTGACTATTGTCTTCCTTCTAAACCGCTACTCTTATACCTCTGCTTTCGTTTGGATAATTTACATTCGTACGGAATGTTTTATTACCAGTAAAATAAATAGTGAATAAATTACAAGTTACAAGCTCAAGTCTATTTCAGAATAAAAAAACATATATAAATGTAAGTATTTACCTATCTACCTACGCTTTTCACGCCGCGGGTCGTAGGTTCGATTCCCACCCCAGACAGACATTTGTGTGATGAACGAACATATCTGTTTGTTTCGAATCTGGGTGTGATTATCTATTATATGTATGTACTAGATTCCGTTCGCGGTTTCGCCCGCGAAATTGATCTCACTAATATTATATCTCCATACAAACTTTGGAACCCCGATTCACCCCCTTAAAGGGTGAGTTTTGAAAAATCCTTTCTGAGTGCACCCCTAGACCCCATAAGGAACCTATGTGCCAAATTTAGAGTCTCCAGACCCAGCGGTTTGGGCTCTGCGTTGATATGTCAGTCAGTCAGTCAGTTTCTTTGTTTATATATTTAGATGTAGGTTAAACCTCAGAAAATTCTTACCCTACTGGTATTGTAAATGTGAAAGTTTGTATGGATGTGTGTTTGTGTGTTAGATACTCTTTCAAGCAAAAACTACTTGACGGATCTGGATGAAATTTGGCAAAGATATAGATTATACTTTGGAATAGTACATATGCTACTTTTCATCTTAATAATACGAAGGTGAAGCCACAGGCGGCAGATAGTCAATTATAAGTTTTTTTTATCTATAATAAATTTACATCTAAATACGTTGCCTGGAGAGAAGAGCATATTTACAGATGAAAAGTGACTCAGTTAGCGGGATGACCGACGATAGTGACCGAAGTTTAAAAGTTGTAAGGCGTTTTGTTTAGCAAAAAGAATCATCCGAATGAACAAAAAACATGGAAAAGTAGGGGATCTGCGTACGCGCTTGGCTCTATATCTATGCAGCAGAGTCCAGTCACGTGTGTTACTGTTTGCTAACTTATTAGTCATTTGCCGCTTGACCGCGTTGCGAAGCGGTCGTAAGGTTATCAAAAATGAATTATTTATTTTATTCTGTATTATGTGTTGTGTTTACATGTGGGTTTGCGGGACCGTTTCGCACTTTGCTGTACTCTGATTGGATAACGTGTGAGTGACGTCATTATTGTTATTGGTATAAGGTCATGCGCGGTTATCCTGTTAAAGAAGGTCGGTCAGATTCGTTTTTTATGTCGGTCTGTTTATAAGTGTGATTAGTGAGTTTAGTTAAAGGTCGTCTACCCATCTTTTTAATAAACTGCTTAGGGGGCGTCCATTGATTACGAGAGGCATTTTTGAATATTTTTCCAATCCATATTGAGACATCGTAAGATTTTCCTCAATTCCCTCTCCCCTCTCCCCTCTCGTATTCTTGCGAGATTCTTCAAAACTTGCGGACTATATACTTTTAAATTTTCGCGTTCCATTATTAATATATATTTATCATAACGACCGGTGCAACCCGTGTCGAAACGTACAGCAAAATTAAAGGTGAGCGCGTTAATAATAATAATAATATAGTGGGACATTAACACACACGGTCATCTGATCCCAAACTAAGCAGAGCTTGTATTATGGAAACCAGATAACTGGTAATATACTACATATAATACTTTTCTTTTGTAAATATATACTTATACTAGCGGACCCCGCAGACTTCGTCCTGCCCGGTAAAGCAGTGCCACCTACGGGGTCCGTAATGAAATCACGACCGATTCTCAGACCTACCGAATCGGTCAAACCGTTTCTGAAATCTTTGTTTTTTTATAATTTTTCTTTGCGTAAGAACCATCCCCGTACTTCAAGGAACATTCTAAAAAAAGAATTAGCGAAATTGATTTAACCGTTCTCGAGTTATGCGCTTACCAACACATTTTGCGATTCAGTTTTATATCATAGATATAGATAATTACATCCAGACACAAGACAAAAGACATATTTATACGAATGTTTGTCTCGGGTGGGAATCGAACCCACGACCCGCGGCGTGAAAAGCAAGTATCTTACCGACCTCACCACACCGGCCCGTCGATTTTATTTTTATTACGCGTTATGATAAATATGTATTGTAACTACATATATGGGCTGTAGACGGTCAATATAAATTTTGTCATGCTGGTGTCGATACAGCTAAACAATCGAGCGCTACTTCGATGCTCTGCGAAGTTCGGACGAATACGAACAACATCTACTACACTACAACTACTATTTACAAATCTCAGATTTGTCCAAATTTTATTTTAGAAACATATTTCACGCAATTTTACTCCGTTTTTTGCGAGAAAAATAATAACGTGATATTTGCCCAATTTATAATGTTACAGGGCAGGGCCACTAGACAAGTTCCATAGCAAAGTGTTGACAATCACCTTCGAAATGTCACGTAACAATCTTATGTCAATCCATAACAATCAATTCATTTTGTTCTTTTCGATCTTTATTTATGACTTCGCTATGTAATTTGTGTATAGGCCGAATTTTCATCTATGGGCCGACCGTTTAACTCGCGTATCGCCTATCGCTAAGATTCTGACTCCTCAAGCTGCTCAGACAGTGATGATGATTCAAGCGATATGGATATTAGTGACGAATAGTCTTACATTACTTTTATCTGTGGTTAAATAGTTCTTTAAGAGATTTAATAAATGTTTTATGACTTTGTACCTCAGATGGCTATACGCGAGTTAAACGGTCGGCCTATAGCAACGTTGAGCTGCGATTTTTCTACGTTAAAAACCTCTTTGCTTATCAATCGAAAATCGAAGAAGTGAAGTTTCAACTAAAACAATTGCCGACTGTTACTGCGTTTTTTAAATCATATTGCGCAATTACCACTAATGTTATGTTTACTACGAATAAAATAATTAACGCATATGACAACGGCATTTGTAGCAGCGATTAATTAAGCGATTTTTAAAGCGCTTAAGTCACTTAATCGCGGCCGCTCTTCCAATGTGTGCTAAGATTTGGTTGTTAGGACCGCCAAAAATGGTAAAATCTTACGTCACCTAAAACAAACTGGCCTACAGTTAGGTACCAACATTCAATAACGAATTTGTATCACTCATGTTTTTCTTCGTTAATAGTGTTGGGTTCAAGGGGCAGACCTACACAATAAAGAAAAGTATCTAGCATAACCGATATTAAATCGTTCTAGGCGACCTAGGTAGCTCTATACAGAAGGATAACTCTCGACTAACACGTTATTCAACGCAAAATTTACATTTATCATGTACCTAGCACGAACTTTTAGATTCCATATTTCTATTTCTATATTTCGTTTAGCACGGCTGAATGAGTCGACAGGTGCACTGACCGAACGTTTTTAAGTCTGGACTGACATTCTCCCTAGTATTGTATTATTTTTATCCATCTTCACAAACTTTCGCCTTCATAAGTATTATTACTGATAAGTTATTAAAATACGATTTCCCTCTAATTCCAGGTGACCACGACAAAAATCTTGACTACGGTGTCAGCGAAGTGCAAATCTACTTCTACGACTTCCAAAACAACTTCAACCTCACCTTCCCCATCGATGTAGCAGTTGAAGGCTTAACCACTGCCTACAACTTAGACATCACAAGGAAACTTATATTCTTCGTGCCTGGATATAAGTCTCATATCAGCAAAAACACCGAAAATCTAATCAGACAAGCATTTAGCAGTGTTCCCAACATCTACCTAATCATAGTTGATCATTCAACTTACACATCTGCTAGAGGAGGAAAAATCGCCAGTTACGAACGCTCAGTCAAATACGCATACTACTTAGGAACTGCTTTCGGCAACCTCCTAGCTGGTCTTCGTGCTAAAGTATTCCCTTCCAACAAAATCCACTGCATCGGCCACAGTTTAGGAAGCCAAATGCTAGGTTACGCTGGTACCAGGTACACAGAGTTAACAAATGAGAAAATTTGGAGGATAACAGGCTTAGATCCAGCTGGACCTTGCTTTTCAAACAGCTATATGGATGACCAGATTCGTTCCGGAGTTGGACAATACGTTGAAGTGTACCATTGTAATGCTGGAGGATTAGGAACTACCACTGTTTTAGCGGATATCGATTTCTTTTTCAACAAAAAAGGAATGAAACAGCCTTCATGTCATGAGGGGTTCTTGAATCTTCCTGGGAAAGGCGAGAGTGATGCTGCAAAGTGTAGTCATAAAGCTTGTGTAAGATATTATGCTATGTCAGTGCATCTGAAGGACGGATTTATTGCGGAATTGTGTGATTCATACGACCACTATTCGCATGGGCAGTGCGCAGGGAATCAGGTGACAATCGCAGGGTATAATAATCCCGGTAACGCGACTGGTATATACTATGTGTCGACTGAATTGTATGGTATAGAATAGGTTTAGTTAATACATTTTGTTGTTATTTATGCTGTTTGTCAGTTTTTTCGTTAGCATAGCGTGGGTGAAGGCAATAGGCATGTTATTGTCACCTGTCGATCGTTCTGGTAATTCGAAAGATATACCGTGGCCTGTAGGCTAATTCAGGTAACTAAATAAGTTCCATTGCAGTGCAGTTGCATTTAAGTTTCGATCAAAACAACCCTTTTCGTACTTTCGTAGTTTTGACAACCGCTGTCAGATACGCTCGCGTCACGTTCGCGTCACACAAGCGCTTTAACTTTTATGTTATTTATGATTGTTACATGAATACCACTTTGCAGTACGACGTAAACCTAGTAGCAACTGCAACGCAACTTGATCGGTTGGTCAAGAAATTACGTGAATTAGCCTAAGACCTTAATTCACACACGTTGGCCAAGTGCCGGTTCCTGGATGTCACATCTCCTCGAATGATTAGTTCTTAGACGTGCCGGTTTCCTAACGATGTTTTCCTTCACGGATATTCAACAGCGGCAATTTAAAAATTCATACAAAATGTGTGGGCATGACCGGGTATAAAACCCGCGACCTTATAAGCCCGTACCGCTGCGCTACCGCTGCTCTGCAGTTTAGGCTGAATCTTTGTCTAACTATAGGACTGTGAATAACTATATATTGCCTACAAGCCTCGCAACCATTAATATAAACCAGATGGTTATCTGGAGAAGTTGGTGAAATTTTTGTTTGGAGCGCAAGCACGCGTCGGAGTCGCGTAAATTGTGATGACGTATTGAGAGTTATGTCAAAACTTGTAGAGCAAAAGTTGTTTTTATATAATGTATGGCATCAGCTATCTACTACTTCTGCGAGCTATCTACTCCTGTTTTTAAATATATGATATTATTGGAAACACATATTTAGTATGCAGAGTCCCTAATAGTCCGCTTTACTCGCGGTTGAAACCCGTATTATAGTCCATCAAATCTAAGAAGTACCGTTTGACAGTTCTAAACGTACATTATTTAGAATTTTATTTTTTGTATAAAAATTGTTTATGTTATGTTAAAATAAAAATAGCTTCATAACTCAATTGTTTTACAGGATAGCTAATAAAAATAGTCTAAATTACGCCTCTATACAGCTAATTTAATAGAAAACAGTGAAACGTCAAAAGGTACTTCTTAGATTTGTTCAATTGTAGAGTCTATTAAGTACTACACTCTCAATGTTAAGCTATGTTAAAGTGTAGTTGAAATCAGACCTGAAAACACAAAGTTCTTGTTCGGAGCCACACTTCAGCCATTAGGATCATACTAAATACTTAGATCATTAGTGTAAACTGCATTTAAATGTATCCAGGCTCCAGCGCAACACTGCTGCACTGCATTTATCTTGACAAACCTCACCTTATACATTTACTTCCGTATTCATAAACGTCTTATAAGCTAAAATAGGTTTATAATTCGTTTGTCTTTGTCCGCCATTTATACTAGTAAGAAAGAGACAAAGTACATTTATACTAAAGAGTCTTAATTTTATGAATAAGACGGTATTAGTATAGATTTAGGCACTGTACATAAGATATGCAAACCTTAAGATCTTATTTATTTAAAAAACACAACAAAGAAAATGAAAATCCAATTTGGACCAAAGGGTTTAGTAATAAACAACGGACGAAACCTCTAATCGTTTTGCGGTTCGGACCCGGATATCATTACCAACCGGCCCGGTAATGAGTTCGGATAATGACTATACCGGGCAGTAGACATGATACTTAGCATTAAAGTAAAATATATACCCTTTAGTGTCCCACTGCTGGGCATAGATCTTCTATGTTAAAAGTTGAGAGTTTAGGCCTTACTCCACACCCGTAGATTAAGACCCATGTATTTTTTAATTCTTCAATAGGCTTAACTACATCTTGCCTGATAGAAACCATAAAGTAGCAATAATTTCGACCCACCCTCTTAAATGGTGTCACCAGACATCGTATCGGAACACAGCAAGGCGACTTTGTCTGGTGGGTATTCATTAACTATTGCCGAAGCTTACTACCAGTTTAATACCCGTTAACAAAATTACCAGTTAATTCTCACCTGATTTGCACCACCCGAGGACCATGTGTGGGGATTCAGATCAAAGGTGCACTCCCACGGACGAAGGTGACTTAGCCCCCAAACTCCTGACTCGTAACTGAACAAAGCCATTGTTTCTCTAATGAAATCTGATGAGATATTGTTTAATTAACGCACCATTAATTATCTATAGTAATTTAGTTAAACTTCATCCGTATTGTTTACTACCGCACCGGCTTCGCACGGACAAATTTTTAGTTATTAACACACTATTGAATACTTAGTATTATCTTAGATTTACGCGAACATACATTGAAATAAACTATTTTTTGATGGATTTTATCGCGGTTTATTTTAGATTTTAGATCCCGACGTTTCAAAGTCTTTTCAGACTTTATGTTCACGGGTGGACTGAGGTATTTAACGTCCAAAAATATTAATCACAATTATTACTGAGATCTACAAATTGCGTTCCGATTTAGGCAAACTTACAGTGTCTTGAATTGATTTTGGTTGGGTTTTGGTACAAGTAAATTAAGCACTGGGTTACAAGCTGGTGGTACCTATATTCCTGCCATTTTTTCTGTTAAAATTAGGATGCTTTTTAATTTCAATAGCTTCGCGGATCATTCTTGGTAGGAACCGGTTTTCTTTGACAAGAACCTGTGTTTTATCAAATCTCAGGTAATAGTTGGGGCCTTTTTGAGTATGTTCACACACTGCAGATTTCGTAGAGCGTTGATGTTTTACGTCAGCTATGTGTTCTTTTACGCAGGTCTCTATACTTCTCTTTGTTTGTCCTATAGAAACTCCAAACTCACAGTCAATTTTATAAACAACCGCAGTTTGTATTAGAACTTGACACTTGACAGATGGTAAAAATTGTCTTATCTTGGTTTTTGGCTTGAAGTAAGTATTTATAGAAGCCCGCTGGATACAGCCAGTCTTGCCGGTTACTCCTCTTTTTGGAAGAATTGTAAGTTGCCTTTCAATTGTAGCTGGTTTTACACGTGATCTGCGGTGACGCGACGCGGTGTCCGGAGCTTGTTGTCACGCAATACTTGCTTGACGTACTCAAGCGAATAAAGCGAAGCATATGAGCGATGCCGATGAAGCATATGAGGTATAATCCTAGTGATTATTAAATAAAATAACACAGCACTCATCACTTAAATAAATTTATTTAGGGTCGTGGACACACAAAACCGTCACAAAATTCCTACTGTGGAAATGGCGCTCCGGTACTCCCCTGGCTGTAGGCGTTGTGAAGCGACGGCCGAGGATGGTACGAACACAGAGACGAGGTGATCTTGTGGTCGGAACTGAAACCGCGGCGGTTGGTAGTGTCCAGATCTGGATCCACCGGTCAAACGAGCCGACACTCAGCCAGGGTCAATTTGGTACCCCAAGGTATGGGGTTAAAACAACACTGACTTTACATTTTATTTAACATAATTAAAGTGTACATTAAATAAAATCAAAATCGCCGGCGAAGTGCATGACGCCGTGCTAACCTAGAAATACGTCCTAGACTATGTTAGACACCGTCGACGGCATCAACCAGGCGCAAGCGGCGCAGGGAGGTGCGGAACAGCCGAGGCTGCGCCTACGAAAATACGAAATCCGTTGTTTTCGTATTCATTTAGCACTTGGTTGACTTTTTAAATGAGTAGGTATATACATATCCTGTCTATTTATTTTAAAACAACCAAGTTCAGGATACAAAATATTGTAATTAAGTGTTTTTCTGAAGGTATAACCTGTCATTACATGTACAAGCCGCCATTTTAGTTTTTTTTGGCGCCGGTTATATACTCACCTTCCTAGTTAGTTGTTAGATAGAATGCGTTACGTACTAGGGACTTGTTGGAACAAGTATTTAGTACTTACGGTTTGCTAGTTTTGAGTTTCGTGGTTACAACTAAATCCTATCCATTTCGGTTTCAACTTCTGAAACGGCGGAAGTAGATGTTTTGTGGCTTTTGAAATGCATCTGTATTTCAGTGGCCCAGTAAGCAGCCTTTGTCCTATTTCAGGCTCTGGACGGTGTGCCGTGATAAAATCTGTTATAAATAAGTTTTAGTTCAATGTGTGTTATATTCGCGTAAATTTAAGAAATTACTATAGGTACTTTCGCATTGATAATATTTGTAAGGATAGCTCAGCGGCGAGCTCATACGGCCGCGATCACCAAATACATCTCATTACCTTTGCATCTCGATGACACAAAAAATAACACCAGAAGCAAATCAATTTCTCTGCGAATGATTACAGCACCTCCCTAATCACAAATATTCAGAATACCTTTATTTTTTGTTAAAAATAAATCTCACAAAGGACCTTCTTCATTACTTCAACTTTCAATTTAAAAAAATCAGTCCATCCATTATAAAAAACACAATTTATTTTGAAAATTGAAATATTTCATATACTCTACTGAAACCTTAATTTTGAAGATTATTATGAAGTCTCAAAAATTATTATACCTACTGTTTGTACTACACACTTAAAGTTTAAGGTGTGTAGTAGAAAAAACAATAGTCATGAATGTCATAATAATTTCAATTATATTGTAGTACCTATTATTCTGTCATCATATTCACTACAAGGTGGTTACGCCGTTTGACTTACTTTTGAGAAAATGGGGAAAAACCGTGGGAATCGTTATTTCTTCACAAATTTGTATGATCTTTAGGTAAATAAATTGAACAAGAAAAAATATCTAACTAATTCAGTTCTACAATCTCTACAATTAGCAAGTAAAGCTGAAAAAGGTAGACCACTACGCCTTACGCGCAGAATGTCCAATCAGAAGTGGGATGTTCTGGTGAGAGCAGCAATTGCGTATTGTTAAGGTTGTCTCGGTGATCACAACAGAAATAAAGAACACGAGGCCTTACCTAATCGCACAAGCTAATCTGCGAAGAAAGGAAGAAGCAGCCAATGACCTAATCCGCGAGGCCGGAAATGGAAAATAACATAGGATAATAATACTAGGAGTGGGTAAAATGAAAAACTAAGGCACTACAAAAATCTACCAGTGCGCAAACAGTATTAACAAACCTGTCAAAGCAGCTATAACTGTCTTCGATCATAAGGTCATAATCGAAGACACCTATAGCTACTAGCTAAAGTAACACATACAAATAATGGTATAGTTTCATAGTAGGTGTATTAAATTAAATCTTTATTATGTTATTCTATACTTTTTTGTTTTTTAAGTCGGTTTTTTAATCGCAGTTTTTATTATAATGTTACACAGTAGTAGTATAGTTCCTATTGTTTCGTAAATGTGTGTTATCATAACTTTTTATTCCGAATAGTTTCTATGTTAATTTGGAAACGTTAGCTACAGTTATGGATATAGCAAAGTCTTTTATAAGAAGTATAATTATACCATAAACAAAATCATTCCATGATCTAATTTCTGTTATGCCTTCATCGCAATCCGTAAAAATATGACTATTTAAATTGACACAAACGGACCCATCTTTTTGTACACAACAATAGATATTCATAAGAATCACTTTTATTTTATACAGTAGCTTTTTAATAATGTCAACGTCACCTTCCGTACTTACGTAGTATAGTTTTTGTTTCTTTCCCCTATACGGACCATGATTTTAAAGATAAAGATAAAGATAATTTATTTGTCATAAACATGCGTTTACATCCTGGTCAGGCATGCAATATGTAGAATTAAAAAAGAGGTCGACATGTTTTGCCTTTTAAGGCGTACAAATTGAGATATTTATCAGCTTACAATTTTCACAACATAAGTAAAGTTCAAGAGCATAAGTAAAGTTCTAATATGATTAATAATTTAGTTAAATTAGGTAAAAAAAAAATTAATTTTTTTTTGACATTATAAAGAAAATTGAATAATTGAAAAACTGAATTGATTCAAATATTGACATTATAAAGAAAATGATTGAGTCGTCCTTTCATACAAACCTATTTACACAAAGATTTATTTATCAGCTCCTTTTTGGCTTCCAAAGTAGGTATGCTGTCGAAGTGTTCTTTTCCTAGGATAGCCTCAGATAGCTCAACCAATGTTTCGGAGTTTAACGGTTTCTAAAGCCCCTTGCAGCCAGGAATCGCGGCTACCGTCCGTAGCGTCACTAGTATGAGAGCTTGGTCACTAGTGTGAGCGCATAGGTTTCATTTTTTTCTGCATAAAATTATGTTGTTTGGGTTTAGTTCGAGGAATTGCCTGACGTGAGTTGCTATTTGCATAGTGTTTTCATAATCAGATTCTGGTACGCAAATTTCAATGTTATCGGATGTTTGTGCTTGTTCTAATTTATCAAATATTTATTCCAGTTAGTTATTCTTGAGGTCTAGGTTTTTGCATATATTGGCTATGTTTTTACACGTGTCTTCCATAAGTTTTGCACGGTTGTCGTAGTCCTGAAATTTTTCTTCATATTCGTCGATTTTATCCGAGTAGAATTTGAGGATACTCTGCTATTTATCTCGAATTATTTCACGGACTATAGACTATTATTTTTATTGACTTCGGTATCTATATCTGATTCATTATTTTGTCGTCGTCGCAATCAAATTAAGGATTTCATTACTTTTCTGACATTCTTTTGACATTTGTCTATTAGACATTTAAGTCAAATGTAGAAAAAATGGTTACATCATAAAATATTTCGAAAAAAACAACTGTCATCAAAAATGAATGAAATCGCCATTTATTTTCGACATTTTTTGTCTAAAGTGCGAGAATCGGGGCTCAGGAACGCAACTGAAATAATATCATTTTTGTGAAGTATTCGGGAGCACAGGAATGATGCTATTGTAATTACACGTATATTCCAAGTCACGGTTTACCTTTATACTCATAATAATTACGACAAGGTGGCACCTACTACCTAGGACATACATTACAGGTTGTAAATAGTCGGTAATAATTGTGATTAATAAGTTTGGACGTCAAATACCTCAGTCCACAGTGACCACAGTTTGAAAAGACTTTCGAACGTCGGGATACAAAAATCTTAAATAAACCTCGATAAAATCCGTTATAAATTCGTTTTATTTCAATATAACGGTATTCGCGTAAATTTAAAGAAACCTATTAAATACCATACACTTCAGTGGATACATAATATATACCAGTCGCGTTGCCAGGGTTATTGTAACCTGCGATTGTTACCTGATTCCCTGCACACTGCCCACCTGAGTAATGGTCATATGAATCACACAGTTCCGCAATAAATCCGTCCTTCAGATGCACAGACAGAGCATAATACCTTACACAAGCTTTATGATTACAGCTATCAGCAAAACTCTCGCCAACCCCAGGAAGATTAAAGAGCCCCTCATGACATGAAGGCTGTTTCTTTCCTTTTTTGTTAAAAAAGAAATCGATATCCCCTAAAACAGAGGTAGTTCCTAATCCTCCAGCATTACAATGGTACACTTCAACGTATTGTCCAACTCCGGAACGAATCTGGTCATCAAAATTGCTGTCTGAGAAGCAAGGTCCAGCTGGATCTAAGCCTGTTACCCTCCAGATTTTCTCTTTTGTTAACTCTGTGTACCTGGTACCAGCGTATCCTAGCATTTGGCTTCCTAGACTATGGCCGATGCAGTGGATTTTCGTGGAACGAAATCCTTTAGCACGAAGACCAGCTAAGAAATTGCCGAAAGCAGTTCCTAAGTAGTATGCGTACTTGACTGAGCGCTCGTAACTAGAGATTTCTCCCCCTCTATCAGAAGTATATGTTGAATGATCAACTGTGATAAGGTAGATGTTTCGAACACTGCTAAATGCTGCTCTGATAAGATCTTCATTGTTATCGTTGATTTGAGACTTATATCCAGGCACGAAAAAAATAATTTTCCTTTTGACATCTAAGTTATAGGCAGTGGTTAGACCTTTAACTGCTACATCGATGGGGAAGGTGAGGCTCAAGTTTTTTTGGAAGTCGTAGAAGAAGACTCGTACTTCGCTGACACCGTAGTTGAGGTTTTTGTAGTGGTTACCTGGAATTTGAGGGATTGAGTTGAATCGTGTTTTTATAACTTATCAATATCCTCATAAGCTGCTAGTAGTAAAGGTGTATGTGAAGACGGATGGAAAGGAAATAATTCTACTAGGATAATGTCAGTCGAGTAAGACTGGCCAGTGCACCTGCCGATAGGCGTACGAGGTATCGGTATCGAGCCCAACGAAATATAGAATAGAATCTAAATCATCGCTGTCGATCCTGGTTTATCTACAGGAGTTGCAGTGGTGGAATTGCGGTGGTGGGTTAAGTTCCGTCCTTTATTAATAAGATAGCTGCGCATACCCTTATTAAATATTACAAAACCACCAAGAACAATAATGATGTCACTCACATTTTATGTGACCAGAGTACAGAAAATTGTCAAACAGTCCAGCAAACCCACATGTAAACATAGCACTCAGTAAAAAATTAAATAAATAATTCATTTTCGATAACCTTACAACCACTTCGTAATTAAGCGACAAACGACTAACAAGTCAACAATCACACGGGACTGAACTTAGCTTTATGACAAGCGCGTGCGCGGTTCCCCTACTACCTACTATTTCATGTTTTTCGTTCGTTCGGATGATTTTTTGACGTGATAACGTCTTTAAAATCGTTTTAGTCGGGTGACATGTTCAGAAACTTGTGTCACACCAAAACCTCACGAGCGCGATCGCAGGTATAACGAGAGAGAGACGGACCGATCTCCCGTCTCATCTCGAGCGCTGCCAGTCATTCCGTGAAACTTGTCACGCGGAATCCTCACGAGCGGAGGCTGGCATAGCGTTCGAGTGAGTGGACCGATCTTCCGTCTCTCTCCCTCTAGCGGCATACTTCATTAATTCCTTATTTCCCAAAAACTTATATCACCAATTAGACGTTATCACGTAAACATCTCGATCGTAAACCTACTTTACAAACAACCAATTTTTTGCTCAACAAAACATCTTTAACTCAAAACTTTCAAACTCTGGTCACTATCTTCGGTCACATAGCAATAATGACTAAAGAAATTGGTCACTATTCGTCTGTATCTATTCCCGTACTCAGACAATTTTTATGACCGTTTCGCGACCGAAACGGTCATAGGGTACCATAAGTTCTAAAGTTCCATGTTTATTATGTTATGTAGTAATGTGTTTTAACTTATCTATCAATTTCACAATTAAATCTGTTTTAAATAACTCAATTTTGTAGTTTTGTAGTGAATTTTAATGAATAAGTAATGGTGGGTGATAATCTTTATATGATATTTGCTTTTTTCTTAGTACATACAAACAAATTATGCAGGTTTGATCTTTTGGCAACCTTGGCGCCTGGTGTCACACTATGGGACATTGCTGAAAATCAGTGCTGTGGGTCGCCTCTAATAGGCACTCACAGCATTTACTGAGCAATGTTCATGTTTGACACTACTTTTACATTTGCCATTTATGTTCTTTTTTCTCTTTCTATGTGTTTTTTTATCATTTGATTTTGTGTGTCCTGTCTTTGTCAAATAAATGTTTTCTCTCTTTCTTTAAAGGTGGAAAAAGGTTGGCCGTTGTGAGCAGCTTAAACCACGCAACGGATTTTGATGCAAATTTCACTTTCATATAGATGATTAGCTGTCTCCCGCGGCTTCGCCCGCATATAATTAACATAATAATAGTGATGTTATTACAGACAGTAATACACTTGTAATTTATCCACTATATTATACGGCCGGGTGGCGTGGTCGGTAAGATGCTTGCTTTTCATGCCGCAAGTCGTGGGTTCGATTCCCACTCAAGTCAAAAATTTGTGTGATGAACATGTCTGTTTGTCTTGTGTCTAGGTGTGATTATCTATACATATTTAAGTATGTATTTACAAAAGAAAAGTAATTTAAAAAGTATTACCAGTTATCTGGTTTCACAGTACAAGCTCTGCTTAGTTTGGGATCAGATGACCGTGTGTGTCAATGTCCCACTATATTATTATTATTGTTCTATTTTTCATAAATGGTCATCAAATATTCCGTACTAATGTAAATTGTCCGAACGAACGTAAAGGTATAACAGTAGGGGTTTAGAAGGAAAACAATAGTCAATTTTGTTTTTTTAAATCCATTTTGTAAAGACATGAGTAGTTATACTAAGGTGTAAGATAAAAAAATAACAATAAAATGATGTGGTGTCGTGTCCCACGACACCGAAGTTCCTTCGGCTAATAAAGAAAGAGGGGGAAAGAGAAAGGTATTATACACTACTAGCTTGTGTATGCGACTGTCGCGCCTGCGCACGTCTCATATAACGGTTTTATTCCACGCACTTTTTTCCACGGATTTTTTCTTACGGTTTTACTATCACATTTTTTTCAGTTCGGTCGCGCAGCAAAATCCCTATCCCCTCCAAGCCTGCCGTAAGGAACTTCGTTTCAATAATATTAAAATGTCGTCTTCCCTATATAAGTTTGTTTAGTATTATTTTTGCCATATTATATTTATACGGTGAATTAGATTGATTTCGCGTGGCTCACGCGTGAGTGTACATTGGAGCGGCAAATTGAGCGTACCTCGCGACAGTCGAGCACTGAACCGTGTAACTACAGCCGTGAACGCTAATCAAAGCGTGATTCTACTTTGTTTGTTAACCCACGACGAAAGAGAGGTTGGTGGCACGAGGTGATGTGATACCGTGTCGGTCAATCCGTACCACCGAACTAGTTTAGACGGGCCGGTGGCGTGGTCGGTAAGATACTTGCTTTTCACGCCGCAGGTCGTGGGTTCGATTCCCACCCGAGACCACCATTAATGATGAACATTTGTGTTTGTGTCGAGTTTGGGTTTAAATATCTAATATATGTATATATTTACAAAAGAAAAGTATTATATGTATAGTATATACCAGTTATCTGGTTTCCATAACACCAGCTCTGCTTAGCTTGGGACCAGATGACCGTGTGTGGTAATGTTCCTGAATATTTATTTTATTTATTATTTATTATTATTATAGTGTGCAGGGAATGGAGAGTGCACTGTACCTACTTGCCTGGCCAGATTATCTGCGTAAACGTCTATAACAAAATACCCTAAAACGTTAGACACACCAATTTATTCGAAGCCAGGTTAAAAAATAGGTACTAGAGAAATGTTTCTACATTATTCTTAAATAATAAATCGTTTTAAATGTTGATACTTACAACAATTGTTAAAATATTTGTTGTATTTAATTAGTTGTAGGCTTCGGCCGTAGTTAGTGACCACCCACCAGACAAAGCACCGCCAAGCAGCTTTGCCGTGTTCCGGCGCGATGTATGGTGACACTATTTAAGAAGGTGGGTCGGGATTGTCGCTCCTGTATGGTTTCTAACCATATGGAGCCTCATTCCACTGCCACCTTCTAACCGAAAATCATAGCGAATGAATCGGTATAATGAGCGAGCGCGTCCCATCGCAGACTACAATTGAACAAATCTAAGAAATACCTTTTGACGTTTCACTGTTTTCTATTAAATTAGCTTTATAGAGGCGTAATTCACACTATTTTTATTAGCTTTCCTGTAAAATAATTGAATTATGAAGCTATTTTTATTTTAACATGATAAACAATTTTCATGCAAAAAATTAAATTCTAAATGTACTACGTTTAGAACTGTCAAACGGTACTTCTTAGATTTGATGGACTGTACATCATTGATTAAAATCAAGCAAGTCGTAGTCAAGCGCAAGCCTATACCTATCAGAAATCGACTTCAATTACTTAACAGATGTAAATATTATTCTTCTGCGTCCCTGACTAAGTCAGTTAAGGTCAGTTTTCGTTGTTGGACCGAAATACAGTTAGTAGGAGTATTCTTTAATTTCTCAATAACTTAATCTAGTTTTTACTTAACAAAATCGTTGTTTGCATAAAAATGTGAATCACGTTTTGGCCAGTAATCTGTGACGTGTTGACTAAAGAGCTTTCTGACGGCATTATACCGCGCTCATATTTCTTTCAGCTGGCACAAGTTGCAAGCGATAAGCGTGGTAAGTCTAGCAGAAATGATAGTAGGAAACGCCCGATTGATCGCTTTTTAGGGGGATGAGTCACCTTCGTCCGTGAGTGGTGCCAATCAGGTGACAGTCAACTGGTGGTAGGCTTCGGCCGTGGTTAGAAACCACCCACCAGACAAAGCCGCACCGCTAAGCGGTCTTGCCATGTTCCGGGGCGATGTCTGGTGACACCATGCAGAGAGGGTGGGTCGGAATTATTGCTCCTTTAAGGTTTCTAACCTTATGGAGGCTCATTTCACTGCCACCTTCTTACCGATAATCATTCGTAATCACGAGTGAATCGGTATACTAGACTGGCGCGTTCCATCGCGGACTACATCATTGCTTAACATCAGATAAGTTGTAGTCAAGCGCCAGCCTATCGCAGAATAAAAAAATAAACAAAAAAATTGTCTCATTTCGATTGGTCGCACGAAACAAAGCGACACATAGCGGTCGTTTCAACTGACTTTAAAACTTAACTGGATTATTTGCACGTGGGCAATAGCCGGGAACACAGAACTGTAAGACAGGACAGCGAGCTACTAAAAACACACCGCATTGGATAGTTCTCAAGACATTAATTGTCTCAATTTACATTATGATTTTTGTGGCTTTCAGCTGCTCTGCTGTCCTGTCCCGGCTATTGTCCTGGTGTAAATAACCGCTAAAGTCCGCTTAGCGGTGCGGCCTTGTCTGATGGGTGGTCGCATTAACAACGACTGAAACTTTAACAACTAATTTATTGTCACCTGAGTTGTGGTGCAAATGTGAGGGTTCCATTATTGGGATTCAGATTGTAGGTTTCATCATCACCATCAACAGCCTATTTTAGTTCACAGTTGGACATATGCCTCTTCCAAAGCACGCCACTGAGCACGATCCGCGGCTACTATCATCCAGCTCATACCAACCGCCATGCAGAGATCGTCACTCCACATAGTTTGAGGGCGTCCAACCAATTTGCCTATCCGTGGTCTCCTTTCAAGAACTGGTTAAGCCCCAACGGTAATTATACGGGATTGTACATGTACTTCCGACGGAGATGACTCGCTATTTAAACGCTGGATCTTATATCTTGGACAGTAACCTTCAACAAACATAATAATATCTGTTCGAGCTACAGACAGGATCACGTAACGCAGCTTAAAGCAGGACGTGGCTTGATTTGAGCTTCAGCTTCAGTCACTTTACTCTTAACTCTATGGTTTAGCTGCCTACAGGTAATTTGTTTGACTGCGATGATTACCCTTCCCAGCTGTATTTAGCTAGTGAGCTCACTACTACCCGTGCGCAATAAGTTGAGACTTGGGGGCGGTGACGCTACAGACGCATGGTTGTACTATGCACAAAAAAATATCACAACAAATTTCCACCCGTGACTTTGTGACTGCTATATTTTTTTTATAGCGAGTATTGTACTCGGAACAACGGCGCCTTAAACTAACAGGGGTAGCGGGCGGAGGGTTGCATTACAGGCGAGTCTTAACTTATCGCGCACGGGTAGTAGTTAAGTACATTTAAGCTAGGCTATATGACTTTTAGACTTAGAGCATTAACAACGGGAGGTGTTACACGCAACTTCCAGTACTAAATTGTATCTACCAGTTTTTTGAGAGTTTAGGTATTAATCCACACACGTTTGCCAAGTGCAGGTCGGTGGATGTCACAATATGTCCTCGAATGATTAGTTCTTAGACATGCCGGTTTCCTCACGATGTTTTCCTTCACCGATGTTATGCAGCGGCAAATAAAACAAGTCACACAAAGATGTGAGGGCACGAGCGGGGTTCGGACCCGCGACCTTATATTTCAAAAGCAAGGCCGATACGATTTTATAACCCTATTTGATACTGTTTTGTGAATAATTATTAGAGTTATGCAATAGTTATTAAATTATATAATAATAGTTATTAAATTTTACATCATGGAAAGAAAGGACTTTTTTGAAAACGTAAAACGGAACAAACATTTTTGTTTATCTGTTTATCTACCTGTATGGATTAAAAAAATAGCAGAGACGAAGTCGCGGTTGGAAACTTGTTGTAATATTTTTTTGTGCACGGTACATCCATGCGCCTGTATCTTCACCGCCCCCAGGTCTCAACTTATTGCGTACGTATAGTATATTCGCAATAAAATTTATTTGAATTTGAAAAGGTGAGTAAAAATTGCAACATTTCTTACACGTTATTAGTTAAAGTCATTATTTAAGATAAAACTGAATAACAATTCATTGTTCTACATGAAACGTAATTAGAAAACATAATGAAAATTAGCTATTCCTAATTACCAAGATGTTTTGCTCGCAACCAATATTTCAGCTTAATTGTCCGTTTAAATATGAATTATTATCTACAATAAGGCGTGTGTTTTGCGATAAATAATATTAATTACTGCAGAAAAGTTAATTTACTATCTTAAAATGTTTAAATTAAATGGCATTGTGGTCAAGAGGTCATAAGACTGCTTAAGGTGAAACTGAGGTGACGAGTAGCTAATACAATTTTCATGCGCGGAAAACTATAGTTATTAGCATCGCAGGAAACTATTTATATATATAAAAATGAAACCCGTTTTCCATTGACACGACATAGCATGAACACGGCTTGACCGATTTGTAGTTTTCTAATACTCTGTACAAGGTTCTAACGGAAAAAAATATTAAGCAAATGCAAAAAAAGTAGTGCATCAAATTTACGCTAAGGTGGTACAAAGTTCGCCGGGTCAGCTAGTAGATAAAATAAATAAATGTTTTTGGTACATTAACACACACGGTCATCTGGTCCCAAGCTAAGCAGAGCTTGTGTTATGAAAACCAGATAACTGGTATATACTATTCATGTAATACTTTTCTTTGACGGGTCGGTGGCGTGGTCGGTAAGATACTTGCTTTTCACGCCGCATGTCGTGGGTTCGATTCCCACCCGAGACAAACATTAGTGATGAACATTTCTGTTTGTGTCGAGTCTGGGTGTAAATATCTATTATATGTATATATTTACAAAAGAAAAGTATTATATGTATAGTATATACCAGTTATCTGGTTTCCATAACACAAGCTCTGCTTAGCTTGGGACCAGATGACCGTGTGTGTTAATGTCCCAGTATATTTATTTTATTTTATTTATTTATTTGTAAATATATACTTATAATAGATATTTACACCCAGACTCGACACAAACACAAATATTCATCATTAATGTTTGTCTCGGGTGGGAATCGAAAAACCTGCGGCGTGAAAAGCAAGTATCTTACCGACCACGCCACTGGCCCGTCTAGATACTCGTATTGTTCTTGCGGAAAACCCATAATCATTATTACTGCGGAAAATCGATGTAATTACTTGTCAATCACAAAAACGATATCATCAGATAATAGTAATTTGTGCATAATGCGGAAAAACGATACTATATTGTTTTCCATCGAGACAAAACTCGATAAACAATGTAGTAATTCATTTAACAAGAAACTGATACCTATATTATCTGTGCCGATACTCTTGTCCCTCAAGAATGCTATATATTTATCCTATAGATTTTTGTTACGCGGAAAAAACAAAAGACATTCGTCCCGCGGGTAATCATAGTCTCTAATACGCAAGCTGTTGATCTCTGCTTCAAGAGAAGAAGCTAGGTTCTGATCCAAAAAATATAATTTCAACAGTTTTAACTTTTATATAAAAAATATTATTCGTTTTACAGTTTCAAAGTCTTTATAAGTTATGGGTGCTCATAATACTTACCTATGTTTCATATCCCCATGTAATATTTCGTGAAACATGAGTAGTGATGTCATAAAGGTAATGTACCCTGTAAGTACCTTGGCAGAGCACCAGCCACACGTACAAGCTGTTTAACACACCTTTATTGTGTAGTAGAAATACTGAAATATTAGCTTTAGTTAGAAAATCTTCGAGTACGTATACTATAATATTGTAATTTGACGGGTCGGTGGCGTGGTCAGTAAGTTACTTGCTTTTCACGCCGCAGGTCGTGGGTTCGATTCCCACCCGAGACAAACATTAATGATGAACATTTGTGTTTGTGTCGAGTGTGGGTGTAAATATCTATTATATGTATATATTTACAAAAGAAAAGTATTATATGTATAGTATATACCAGTTATCTAGTTTCCATAACACAAGCTCTGCTTAGTTTGGGATCAGATGGCTGTGTATGTTGATGTCACAGTATATTTATTATTTATTTATTATTAAATATTAATAATATTGTTTGTTTCCAGTAGTACAGTCTGGTACACAACGAATTTAACAATTGGGATCACATAATGTAAATTCTCTTTTTGCTCTCTCCCGCTTAGCCTGGAGAGAAGAGGACAGTCAAAATTTTTTTTTGCGTCTGACCTAAACTAACCAGTCGGAAGGGCCTTTATTAAGGGCCTTATTCACCTGAGTTTTTCGGTGAACCGACGATCTAACATTCCAACTCCTCTTATATAGGTTGCAGCCGTACAATAACTCAGTAAAGTATTATTATTGCAGTTGTCAAGAAAGGAAATAAAATGAAAATACTTTTAGGTTTTTTTGAGACGCGAGTCTAAATAATTTTTTTCCAATTTCTATTCCTACCGTGCTGTAAATGACTGGCAACTACTGAGTAACATTGCCAAAAAACTACGTAGTCTTTTTTCTTTTGTAAATTAAATACTTACGAGTATTCTATATTTATTTAATTTAGTATTAAAGAAACATTATTAAACAAAATCAACAAGAAGTACGAAGTATTTACATCTGTTATGTAGAAAGAAGTTGCTCCCCACATTGTGTACTGGCACCGTTCTTACGCAGCTCCAACAATTCTGCTTTTTGCATTTATGCGTTGCAGTAGACAGTATAAGGAATGAACGGTTCGAGTTGATATGGTAACGATCCCTCTTCGAGTTGATATGTCTGCTGGGCCACATATCTTAAATATTTAATTAGTGGTATATTTAAGGCCCTATGTCCAGTAGTGGACTTTTAAATGGGACTAAACCCTCCACCACTAACCTACCACTGCGACTCCTGTAAGCTAGGATCAACAACGGCGCCGTGAAGAGACTCGGGATTTGAACCCAGCCAAGTCCTGGGACACCTAAACTGTTTTGGATCCCGCATGAATTTAATAATAAAGATAATAGCAGGAGTTGGACAGTTAGGTTGTCCAATTCCCTTCAGGCAAAGCGAGAGACAGCATAGAGAAAAAAGAGACGTTTAAATTGCCTCTTTATACTGGATTAAACACTAGACAGGGATTATACCCTACATAAAATAAAAATAAAATAAAATAAAAAAAGCTTTTATTTCTTCTACAGTTAAGCTTTAAAATACCTATAAACTCTAAAAAAAATATATATTTACGCTTAGTTAGCAGTCATCGCCGCAGTGTAGGCCTCTCCTTAACCTTTCCACACCTCTCTTTCTCGTGCCTTATCCACATTGGGCATTGGGCACACCTCTGGCTAAATATGTCTCTCCATCTTTTATTTGGTTTCCCTTTTTCCCTTTTACCGTCTCTACCTATATAAATAGCATTAAATTAATAAATAATTCAATAAAATAAGTATTAATAATAATAATATAATAATAATATTGTGGGACATTAATAATAAAAAATTAAATGAAAAAAATAAATAAATAAAATAAAATTAATAATGTAAAATAAAATATAATATTAAATTATATTATTATTATATTATTTTTTATTTAATATTAAATTAATTGAATTTATTAATTCAATTGTTTCTGTGTTTTGTTATCCAATCAATAAAGTCAATTTAATAACCAATTTTTTAAATTGAAACAAGTATAACATTTTGTACTAAAACTAATTTCATTTTAATGGTATCAATAACCTAGCTGGACTTATAAAACTTGTAATTTCCTGTTACAAATAAAATTTGGTTTTCAATTTCATTTTGTGATAATTGTAGGTATTTAATCTGGTCTAGTTGGATATTATTGTTATTTATTTTCTTAGTAATCTACGGACAAATGCATCTATTCCAAACACACTAAAAATCGCTAAACGTCTTGCGTATTCAATATTCAATACAATGAGCTGCTTCACATGCACATGTTCTCGAATTACCTTCACAGATATTGAGCAGCGCAGCACTAAGTTTAGTGCAAACATATTTTATAATAATAAAACACGTTTGCACTAAACTTTAGTGCAAAGGTGTTTTATTGACTGTACAGTCAGATAAAAAAGAGAACAGATTTAATATTTTACATCTTTTCACTTTTACAACTGACTGTACAGTGTATTTCAAACTAAACCTAACTTCTCATAGTAACTGAAGCTAACTCAACTTTGAACTACAAACAAAGAAATACCTCAGACGCAAATACCGAACAATTTCAATCGAATGAACTTCATAAGTACAATGGAGGCCACAAATATTTACCCAAGCTTAATATCAAGGGAGAACCTCTGTAGTCGAGGGTTGTAGTCTTATTGGGCTATATAGTGCGGTGGCTCGCGGCTTCGATTCCCGCCCTGGACAATTTTTGTGCAACAGCAAAAATTTGGTTTCGGTGTCTGGTTGTTTGAGGGGCTACCCTTCGTGCCTCAGGAAGCACGTTAAACCGTCGATCCCGGTCGTCAATTTAAAACATATATGACAATCGTTAAAGCTAATCAGAGGCCTGATATAATCTGACACCTGGTCTAACCATCTCGGCTACTGGTTCCCCACGGGTTTCGAGGTCTGATGGCAGTCGCTCGTTTAATTCTGGTAGCTAGCCGCATTTGTTTAGACTGTGAGCCGACCTCAATAGAAATGGGAAAAAGGCAAGGGATATGATACGCCCGAGTGATGCAAAACTAAATTACAAAAAATCTGGTGACAATATTAATAGAGTAGCGGTGGCGCAGCGGTACGGGCCTCGACTTAGAAATAAAAAGTCGCAGGTTCGATTCCTGGCTCTGCCCACACCTCTTTGTGCGATTGTTTCATCGCCGCTGCTCAATATCGGTGAAGGAAAACATCGTGAGGAAACCGGCACGTCTAAGAACTAATCATTCGAGGACATGTGACGGCCACCGACCCGAACTTGGCTAGCGTGTGTGGATTAAGGCCTAAACTCTCTCAACTTGTAAGATAGTTGAGAGAAAACCTATGTCCAGCAGATTGTAGTGAATAATGTAACCTGATTTTTCGTATTTTAGTATAACTGGTGGTAGGTTTCGTCCATGTTTAGTGATCACCCACCAGACAGAGCAGCGCCGCTAAGAGGCCGCGCCGCGTCGTGTCTCGATGCGATGTCTGGTGACACCATTTGAGAGAGTGGGTCGAAACTGTTGCTCCTTTATGGTTTCCAAGCAAATACGTGTGAATAGGAGCTACAATAATATTAACATGTTATCGCTTGAGGTAAATAGTTCATAATGAATCATTAAATAAACATCTTGAGGTAATTTACTTCAATTAATAAAACGGGGCTTCCCGCGTGACATAAGGAAATATGACGGGCCGGTGGCGTGGTCGGTAAGATACTTGCTTCTCACGCCGCAGGTCGTGGGTTCGATTCCCACCCGAGACAAACATTAGTGATGAACATTTGTGTTTGTGTCGAGTCTGGGTGTAAATATTTATTATAAGTATGTATTTACAAAAGAAAAGTATTATATGTGTAGTATATACCAGTTATCTGGTTTTCGTAACACAAGCTCTGCTTAGCTTGGGACCATGGCCGTGTGTGTTGATGTTCCAGAATATTTATTTATTTTATTTATTTATATTTCTCACGTATTTCTTAACAGTTACAAATTACATATCGGCTACATCATCGGTGCGATGTCTGGTGACACCATTTGAGAGACTGGCTCGAATTGTTCCTTTATAGTATCTAACTATATGGAACCTCGTTCCACAGTCACCTTCTCACTGTAAATCATTAGTATCACGAGTGAATCGGTGGATCGGGCAAGTGCGTCCCGTGGTATACTCCATCATTGCTTAACATCAGGGAAGTTGTAGTCAAGCCTGTTACATACGGCCACATCCCACAGCGCGAGTTGCAGCCCGTCACGAGGTTCGTGTCAGCAATTGCAACATCGATGGCCTGCCTCGTGCCAGAGCTGATTTGCTGACTAGACTTTTACGACATGTGACCTAGGTAGCCCCAGTTGCACAGGACTTGTAATATAAGTTATTAATTAGTATTTATAAGTTAACAATTAATTTTGGCAGTGTGGTTCCAAGTTCGAACCCATTCGCACCTAGGTTAGATAGGTTTAAGAACTTATAATGTTTTAATTACAGTAAATTTCATTTTAAGTAATTTCTAGTCCCCTCCGTCCGCCGTTCACGTAATTAGCCTATAAAAAAATCAAAAGAAAACATACATTGTTATGTTATTAATAATAATAGTAATAATATTTTCACACAAACACACAGCGCCATCTAGTCTAAAATTAAGCAATTATACACGCGTCATACTTTTAACATCCCTCTATTTCGTCGTGAGTTAATTTATTTATCTATGCAAGGCACATCAACAACTTAAACACAAATATTTATAGTTATATTTATTTATTTATTGTTTTTTTTATTTAATTAATTAATAGTTAAAAATTCATCTTAATATCTCTTACCGAAATAACAAAAATCTGATACTGCAATCGCATAAGGAAAAAGTGGAGCTCATAATATCGATATGTAGATTATTTTCCTTATAAAACTATAAACGTGCATGAATCGCTGTCTAAGATTCTTATCTACATTTTGGTACAGTAACTACCTACCTAAATAAGAATGTAAACACACGTGACCAGAGAACTAGTTTGAATCTCGACTAAATATTAACATTGTCATTTAGCGTAGAAAATGTATACACACAATTTTTATCATATAAATTTTCTATGGCGATTAAAAAAATTAACATTTTTATTTAAAACGAAAAAATCACGGAATGTTTTTTATTTTTTAATGGAAGAATTTGGGGGAGGCCTTTGCTCAGTAGTGGGACAATATAGGCTAAATAAAAAAAAAAAAAAAAAACCTTAAAATAACCTATCATTCTTCCATTTACTATATCAGAAAATTCTTCATACATTTTTAGATATTTGATGAAATATGAAATATCCCTAGATTCTGTTGATGTGTGTTTGTATATCTAGAAAAACTACTACTTATATATCTACTCAAGAAAAACCAATACCTTTAGTTTTTTTTCGTGATTAGTTATTAGACATTCCGGTTTCCTCACGATGTTTTCGTTCAGCGATATTGAGCAGCGGTTATATCACAATTCACACAAAGATATGTGGGCTCGATCTTATATTTCTATGGCGCGTACCGCTGCGCCACCGCTGCTCCAAACAGCAACATACATACTATTATGTCTGTATATACAACATACTATGAACAAACATCGACATACTATGTGTTTGTATATCTTCACAAACTTTCTTACTTATAAGTACAATTTTATTTCTCACAATATTCATACTTGCGTTTCCTACAAACGTTCATTTTTCTCATGAAATAATTCTGCTGTTCCTGTCATGTGAAGTGCAATCCGTCCGTAGCTGAGAGAAATAATGTCGTTTTTTAAAACAAAAGCTTTTCCTTGAACGTGAAGTGTGTAGCTGTCAAGTGTTGGGTGCTAAGTGCATGTTAGAGGTACTGCACACTGACGTTTTATTCGTTGCTGGTAATTTTAGCTATGGTATGGCCTTAAAAAAAACTTACCATGCAGTATTTTATTTGGACTAGATTAAAACCTTTTTCATTTAGTAACTCATTTTAAAATGCCTAACACCGCCATACTTAATACAAGCACAAAGAAAAATAATATTTAATAGCTAAAAACTTTTTACTAATACTTTCTTTTAGACCCCAACTGGCTGAAGCGAAAACAATCCCAGTAGTAGAAACTCCACAGAGTCCAGTACCAACATCTCAAATACGTAGAAAATGCAAAGGTTTCCCAAGTTTACCATCCATCTGCGATCCTTTAGTGCCAATAGATCCTCAAGGTAACGTCAGAATGGTTTTAAATTGCTCTAATGTGCAGTAGCCATAACTATGGAGATAGAACGTTAGAAAAAAGAATACCTTATCTTCATAACAGCCTGCCAGCCGACATTAAAGTCCATCAAATCTAAGAAGTACCGTTTGACAGTTCTAAACGTAGTACATTTAGAATTTTATTTTTTGTATGAAAATTGTTTATGTTATGTTAAAACAGGAAAGCTAATAAAAATAGTGTGAATTACGCCTGTATAAAGCTAATTTAATAGAAAACAGTGAAACGTCAAAAGGTACTTCTTAGATTTGATGGACTGTAGGGACATGGAGGATAAAAATAAGTTTGGAGAATCACTCAAACAATTCTTACTTAGCCGTTTGAATACTGTATAAGTGTACACCTATACCGACCTTTATAGTTTGTTAAATCACGCACTGTTATAACCATTGTTGACCTGAGTGGGTGTGTGTTACCCACAGACAAACTGTGAAAACAGTTTTGTGGGGCAATGAAATATTGTAATGTAGTGTTTGATAATAAAGATACACCTACGTACAATACGGTATTAAAAAATGTTATAGAAGATGGTGAGAATTATTTTGTCAAATAGGCTTATGTTTACCACAACTACAGTCCATCAAATCTCAGAAGTACCGTTTGACAGTTCTAAACGTTTGTATGAAAATTGTTTATGTTATGTTAAAATAAAAAAATAGCTTCATAATTCAATTATTTTACAGGAAAGCTAAAAAAATAGTGTGAATTACGCCTCTATTAAGCTAATTTAATAGAAAACAGTGAAACGTCAAACGGTACCTCTTAGATTTTATGGACTGTAGTCTGTTGTTAAGTGATATGTGGTGGACCGCACTTCCCCAGTGCACAAATTCACTCCTGACCACGAGTGATTATCGGTGAGAAGGTGGTTAAGGTAACTGTTCGGACCTATCCTTTCAAATGGCGTCATCAAACACATATTTTGGTATTTATATATAATCTAGATGGCTTTATATAATAATAATAATTTATTCATAACCCAACACTGAAATTGACCGCAAGATAAAAACTACAGAGATTATGGATCAGACTAGTTGCATTATACAAAGAATATACATCCCGAGATAGTGAAATTCATTGATTTAATTAAGTAGCCCTAGTACTAAAAAATGAAGTAATCGCTAACGAAAGATGTTTACTATTGATACTAAGGGTACAGTCGCCCTCTGGCCGCCGTGTTAACTGTGCGATCAGTGACCCTCACTGACCACTAATTTTCCGCCGCACGTTTTTATTGATCTTATTATTAAAAATTAAATTGAATTTTTTTTTTTTTAAATTAAAATTTTATTTAAAAAAGAAAATTTAAAAAACAACGTATTGAATAATTATTGGAAATGTTTTTATTACTAGTAAAACTGGTAAAGTCTTCATGTCAATATAATGTGTAAGGTACCTTAAACTCGTGGTCTCTAGTGACGCATTCTGAAGCATCACACTGGCTTTGTGAGATTTCTTTTGTTTGCTTTGCTTTTCAATACCTACCTAACTCGGAGAGTACGTACATTAAAGTGAGCCAGTATGTACTGGCTCACTTTAATATACCCTCTAACATTGAAATAAAACAATTTTTTTTACGGAATTTATCGCGGTTTTTTTACCAACAATGATCCGCGAAGCTACATAAATTAAAAACATCCCAATTTTTACCGAAAAAATGGTTGGAGTATACCACCTGCTTGGGACTCAGTGCTTAATTCACTTGTACCAAAATTCAAGCAAAATCAACTCAGAATTCAAGACACTGTGAGCCTAGTTTGCTTAATTCGGAATGCAATTTAAATAATGATGTTTAGGTAGTCAGTAATAATTGTGATTAATATTTTTGGACGCCAAATTCCTCAGTCCACCCGTGACCATGAAGTCTGAAAAGACTGAAACGTCGGATCTAAAAACTAAAATAAACCGCGATAAAATCCGTCACAAAATAGTTTTAATTTCAACGTGTGATATTCGCGTAAATCTAAGAGAATATTATGCCCTCTAACCATCCATTACTGACCACCGTGACCACCATGATGATTGTTGGACACCCTAAACCATTGGATACTAATGCTAGCCTAGTCCTTGAAATTTGACTCATCAGATTGACAACAGATTTTACAGAGTTAGAAAAATAATGGAGTGGTCATGGTCAAATCATAGAAGTATTCATTACTTTAAATGGTTCTATTTTATGAATGAATGAATGAATGAAAAGACTTTTTAAAAATATTTTTTTTTTCTTTTTACTAACAAAACCTCGAAAGGAAAAACCGTAATAACTTTGGTCTATCTGTCACAACCCCTTTTTCTCAAGCGTGGAGGTATCAAGCTGTATAGATCAAATACGTACTCAGGTCTACCGTCCCTTGAAAGTTGGAGCTGTGACAAAATCAAAATTCCAAGCCAACGCAATAAAAAAAATAGAGCCGTTTATGCCGCAAATTTTCGACCCCAGCAAAGGAATCAAACCCTACATACGTAAACTCAGAAACTTGAAATTAGGTACGGTAACATCATATAGCACAGGTAAAGGAAAAATTGCGAAAACCGTAAATTTTTAGTTGCATCATCTATTATAAATATTTTTAACAATTTTAAACTTCTATCGGAATATTAATGTTAATTTTTAAATAAAATAAATAATATTTTTTTCGTGTTAGAGCGACTTAATTCCAAGCGTTTTACAGACGTTTTTTTGAATTTCATACAGTCTGAAGTCTAAATTGTATTTTATTTTATAGCGTAAATTTTATTTTTATTATTTTAATTTGTTAATTGTAGCTGATTTCCTTAATATATATTTGGATTTTTTTTTGTAGAAAAGTATATTCTGCCTCATAAAAGCGTTACTGTTGAGATAGGAATGATGTGCTACGAGATCATTGTTATTTCTTGTATATAAATATAGAAACCATGCGTGTCGCTTATCTTATAGAATTTCGTAATATTTTTATGCACATTCAAAATGTGAATTGGAAAGTAACACTGCACACGCCATGATGGCCTGACCAGCCAGATCAATGAATTAACAACCGAACATTATAATATATTGACCACAAAATTGGTAACCTATGTGGTGATAAAAAGACAAATATAATATTAGTGATAATCTGGAATTATGTTTACTTGAAAATGCCAACTGCCTACATCATGATGGCCTGACCAGATTCGATTAATAAAAACGTTTAACGATACGAATATTATAATAATATTGTATTGACCACCAAATTGGTAACCTATTGTGGTGATAAAAAGACAATTTTAATGTTAGTAATAATTATTAGAAAGATAATCAATTAACATAACATTTTTATGTTTATTTAATTGCTTTCTAAGATGTGGATACGTTTCAATTTCACAATATTTATATTTTAGTAATAACTTTGTCTTTGGGTGGAAAGAATAGATATTAAATGGGTGAAGTAGGTAACTCTACCAGATATTATGTGCTATAGATGTAAAATATTAGTTATACTATGAGACCGCTATGCAGAGGCTTTACTTCAACTTTCTGGAGTGTCCCGCAGCTGTCCACAGCTAGCAGCGCAGGTCTACTTTGAACTAACGAGTTATGAGTGTTTAGATTGTAATCTGTGGATTAAAACCTATACACTTTCAACTCGACCAACTCGCAATTGGCTAGCTTATGTGCAAGCTGGCCAATTGCGGGTTGGTGGATGTCACATGTCCTCGAATGATTTAGTTCTTAGACATACCGGTTCTTCATGATGATTTTCCTTTACCGATATTGAGCAGATGATGAAACAATTCACACAACGATGTGTGGGCATGATCGGGGACCGAACAACCGACTTTATATTTCAAAGACGAGGCATATACCGCTGCGCCACCGCTGCTCATGCTTAGCTACGTTTAGCATGCAGATGATCTCCGCCGAGATGTAGAAATATAGTTAAAGATGTACCTGTTTGTACCCACTGAAGAAATTTAGAACTCAACACAACCCACTAGTCTCGTTGTTTCGAACCTGCGTTCTGAGTGCCTCAGCAATTATTTGTTTTACTGGAAAGTAGGTAACACAACATTTATACTCTATCTTATTTATTATGTAGATATGGCAACAATTTATTTACTTAATATCATCAACTGTTTACATAAAACGGCTATAATTATACATACACAGGACAATTTATATTATTCTGTCTAACAAGCAAAACACATAAATGTACCTACGTTGCTATGTTACATACAATATTTTCTATAATTTTTGCATCCTGCAGACTTATCAAGCATTAAAGTCAAAGGTAGTAAGGTAAGGTAAGGTTCTTCCAAATATAACATTCAGAGCAAAAGTAACTTTGTCTGCATTACACCTAAATCACCTAAACACGTAATTAAAATTATCTCACTACCCATCAATCATTCACGACCTTCAGTAGAAAAATAATAAACACCAGTTGCGTTACCAGGATTCCAGAAACCACCGAGAGTTCTTTCATTCATCGAACAATTTCCATTTTTGAATAGCTTGTACTTATCACATTTAAACGCTGGGTACCAATCAGGATGTGCTACTGATGCCGTCCACATTTGAATACAAGTTTTATGATTACAACTAGCAGCTTTAGGAGAATCAAAGAAGCCTGGTATCAACGGAGTAGAACATTTAGGCTGCGATTTGCCTTTATTCACAAAAAAGTCAATATCACCCAAAACGCTTGAAGTTCCCAAAGCACCTGAATTACAATGGTATATTTCTACATATTCAGCTACCCCAGATCTAATTTGTTCTTCAATCAAACTATTAGAAAAGCATGGTCCAGCAGGATCTAAAGCTGTGATTCTCCAAATCTTTTGTCCAGTGATTTTAAAGAAATTATCCCCAACATGTCCCAGTATCTGACTTCCAAGACTGTGTCCAATGCAATGCATGGATTTTGGAGATATTTTTCCTTGGTATAAGCCTACTAAGAATTGAGCTATTTGGCGTCCGATGTAGTAAACATATTTTACTGATCTTTCATAGCTTTTTTTCTGTCCATCTTTGTTATTTGTGTACGCTGTGTGATCAATGATTATTAAGTAGCTATTGGGAAAATTCCTGAATGCTTCTCTCATAAGGTCTGCAGAATTGTTGTTTATATAAGATTTGTAGCCACCTACATAGATGAAGAATCTTTTCGATTTGTCTAAGGTTCTTATAGCTAAAATTCTTTGTGCTGCTTCGTTGATGGAGAATGCTTCTGTAATCCCTTTGGCGAAGTCGTAGAAGTAAACGTTAATTTCACTGACATCCAAGTTCAGTGTTCTGTCGTGGTCACCTGTAATATTAATTGCAATAGTAAAGAAATCAGCTGATATAAAAATGTCCCTTGTTACGTTTGTCATGTGTTTATACCGAAAAAACCGAAAAAAAATTAAACGAATTTTCATACGATTTTATAAAAAATGTTATTTCACTTTACCCACGAAATTTCGGGGAGGGACGCGGGTCGTTCTTAGTAAATTCAAAATTCCATGTTTTTGACACATATTAAAATAGTCTTTCTGCTAATTCAATGCCATCATTTTCCATTTGGTTAGTTATTCATTAGTCAACCAATTATTTGTTTGCAAAGGATACATTGACTATTTTTTAGACTTTTTAAGTCATTGTATTCTGCATGCGAGCAATCGTGTAAATTTTATCATAACATATAATTATATCAATCAAATAAGGGTTTGTAAAGGTCTATTTAAGCAGCTTAAATTATTTTTAGGTAGAAATATTAAGTATGTTATACCTAATAGTTCAAACTGCAGTAGCTACATTTTAATACCCTTGACATTAGCTCCGTAATCAGTTGCACAATTTAATTATTACAATTTAGTAATTAATTTGTGGCAAAATAGTTTGAATACTTACATTTCATCGTCCTTAACACGATACTCAGCGGTCCATACTTCTCCAAATCACCTTTACCCCATGCACTTATATAGTTCACACTACACACCACCAACAATATTACCACCAACTTCATTATTATTAACTTCACTATCTATTTACACTTTATTTTTCAAATTAGTACAATCTGTGTGTGTTATGTTATTATTATTATTTAAAACTGTTAGTTATAATTCGTTTAAATTGCAAAAGACTGCGACCTTCGCGACGGTTGCAGTCTCACTGCTAATATTTTTATTAGAGCCATTAGTCATAGCAGCCTTATCTATAGTGTCTTGTAATTTCACTTTCCTGTTTAAAGACGTATTGGTACTTACCCAGATGTATCAAGTTTTCCAAAGTTTGAGGATAATATACAGCATTTGTAAAGAGGTGCCCAGTTCAGTATGTGCGTAAGAGCAAAACAAATAAATTATTTTCAGGAAATATTAGGAGCCGAGTTAGAGAAGTTTGCGACCTTGAAGGTCTCATAAAAGCAAAAGTAGTAGGTCTAACTACTATTTAGCGTCTTACAGCTGGCTCTCCAATCATCTTGAGAATTGACGATTTCAGGCCTTATTCTACACGAATTGCCGAAGAAGTGCGAGCCGGTGACGTATTTAGTTCTTAAAGTTTATAGAAATAAAACTATTATATAACGGATTCTATCGCGGTCTTAAAATCTAGAATACACCGTAATAAAATCTGATAAAAAATAGTTTTATTTCAATGTGTATATTCGCGTAAATCTAATAAAATACTACCTTAAAATTTAGTTAGTTAAACCTAGGAGTTACTCTGATTTCTTTTCTCTGTGTGGTTTGTGTATTTTCTCTTTAAAGAAAAAAAGGTTCTCGCTTAATTAATGTAATTAGTGTTAGTTATTGTAATTAGGTTGTTTAAAAAATTTATCGATTTTTTTTTATACAAAACGCACACCCGTCGTTCGTGCCTTTGTACTTATCTCTTTTATTGTCCTTTTTTATTATTAATAATTACTATGCTAGTGGGCTCCCTGATGTTGTCGAGAGGCTATATGTTATGCAGTTATTTGGTATCATGATGTTATTGGGAACCTATCATTATCATCATCATCATCATGAGCCTATCAGCGTAAGCTACTGGACATAGGCCTCTCCCAATAAGCGCCATTTCACCCTGTCCTCGGCTTTTCGCACCAGCTACTGCCGGCTATCTTTCGCAGATCGTCACTCCACCTAGCTGGAGGGCGTCCCACACTACGTTTGCCAAGACGTGGTCTCCATTAGAGAACTCGCTTTCCCCAGCGATTGTCAGTTCTTCGACAGATATGGTCAGCCCACTCCACTTCAGCTTGCTATCCTTTGAGTCGTTTTTATTTGCTGTAATCTCTGGTGTTGTTGGTGTCTCGTTGTCTTGTAATTTTATGAAAAGTGTGGATTTAGGTAACACTGCTCTGTTTTTATCAGGCGCTTACTGCAAATATTCTTTGTTATGAGTCACGTCTATTTACGGTAACACTTCCACCAATAGCAGATAAGCATTATGTGTGTTGGCATAATCTACAAATGACCTAGACAATGATCTCTATTAGAAGATAGTCCAATTACGTCTAATTATAATTATCTGGCTCAAGGAGGTTTTTACTCCAAAAAAAGATTGTTCATTTAATTTGTATGTTTATTTTAGTCTTATATATTCGGATTTGCAGAATTTTTTATTGACTGAGAGAGAGTTATTTCAAAATGGCTCCTTTAAAATTTGAAGTCTTTTTTTTTTAGTTTTTTCCCTTTTTTGTGTTCTGACTACTTAACATTTTTTTATTTCACTGATCTGTCTTTTAATTTGTATTTTATAAAATTTATCACACCTTGAAACCAAATTGCTTTAAGATGGTTTTTATCGCGATTTATTTCAGATCACGGAATAATTCCTTCAATTGTTACAGTACAGTTTTCAAAAATTATTTTTGGTTTGAAAGAATATACTCCCAAAATGTTGGTTTTATTAAAAAATATCTAAATATAGTCTCGTTGTTTACTTTTATGCCCTGTTATCGTCAGTGAAGTAACTAAGCAAATACGTATTTGACATAGAACTTATCATTCAATTAATTACAGGTTGTAATAAGTATTCGGCACCGAAATTTCTCGAGCTATATTATTCAAGAGCCGCCTTAATTACAGGTTCGTTTTCCAAAATAGTGAGTTGAGTTTTTTGATTACAGCCTTCAAAATTATGAAGTAATTGGGTTTTTATCGAAGAGTATGTATCAAAAATACTTGTATGTATATCAACATCGAGCTATGCTGCGCTGTACTGCGCTGTGCTATGTTTGGTCAACTCACTCTGTTCAATCCAAACTGAACATTTTGTTTATATCATCGTTTTTACACATTTACCTAGAAATTATTGTATTTTACGAGTAATCACTTTTAGTCCAGTTCACGTTCGGACAGCAAGAGCTCTACGTGTGCTAATAAATAAGTAACAATTTATATCAGTGTGTCATTTATCAAATTATCTTCTAAACATCATTATCATAACATAAAAGGTGTTGGACACAACACACTCGTCTGATATTTTAATGAGGATAAAAACAAACCATGCTGTGCTGCGCTGTGTGAGGCTACGCTCTGTTTAAAACCGCAGCAGTCTCGAGCGAGGCGCGCTACCCGCCGTGCTGAGCCGAACTGTGCTATGTTTGAAGTCTATCTCTGTGCTAAATTTCATCCAATTCCGTCCTGTAGTTTTTGGGTGAAATAATAACAAATATCTATACATTCTTACAAATTTTCGCGTTTATAACATTAGAAGGATATTAGAAACGTGCCTTTATGTGTAACTTTTCCATTAAAAAGCATGCTCGCGGGCCCTGACAGCTTTATTTCGCTATTATGCTGTTTGTCGCTACTGTAGCAATACGAAATTAAATATCTGTGGCCATACGACACCAACCCCAACTTGACATGCTTCGACGTCATTAATATTGTTTTAACAACAACTTTTACTTGCTCTATTTTCAGTTTTGTTGTAAATTCTAACGGTCTTATTCATAAAAATCTTATACAACTCTTTAGTTAAAATGGTCTTCGTCTTTTTCTTACTAGTATAATTATAAACCTATTTTAGCTAAAATGAGCTAAGGACGTTTATGAATACGGGGGTTAGAATAAAATAGACACGTAATTTTTTATTTATTTAGGTAATCGATAACTTAATAAAGGTGGTTCATTGAGCCAAAGTGTCGCGTGACGTTAACTTCACAGAGTTGCTATATATTAGTTATTTTAACGTAATGAATACCCACTCCGCGATTTATCTGAGAACGTTTTTATTAATTCGTAAAAAAAACGTTTCCAATATTTTTTAATATTCTACAAGATAAATTTAAATAGAATTTTGATTTTTGTACCTTGGAATTGTGGTACGTCGCAGATTATGAACCGTCTACTCAAACGAGGTGTAGATGACGTGTTCTTCGTAGCTTACGTGATATGATATTGTGGAGCAAATGTCAATAATATTTAAAGCCAGCATTCTGTAATCAGGAAGTTGGTAGTTTGACACCGCTGTGCCTTAGACTGCACTTTAGATCGTTGGTCCTGTGCTCTATACCTTATCAGACATGCCAGTCAGCCTGGCCTACAAGACACGGAGTAAGAAAAGAATGGTGCACCTATATTTGCGCAAAAAATTGTTTACTAATTAGTACTAACTAAAATACTAACTCATAACTAAAATAATATAATAAAAATAATAATATAGGGGCACATTAACACATACGGCCATCTGATCCCAAACTAAGCAGAGCTTGTACTATGGAAACCAGATAACTGGTAATATACTACATAAATACTTTTTTTTGTAAATACATACTTAAATATAGATAATAACACCCAGACTCAAGACAAGCAGACGTGTTCGTCGGTAGTAGTTGTACCCTAATGTGTTTACAAGTAATACATATGTCCTCAAACCAAGCAATAAAATGTAATTGGAACACGGTGTTTAGATAAAACAAACAAACAATAGAATGTAAACGGCTCATTGAAACTCGTTAAGTTCGTATACAAAACTGTTTAATTCTAAAAATATTACTTTTTGTACGTTAACAAGGAAACAATTTTGAATAATTGCACGCACATTTATTTTTATTTTTATTTTTACCTATTTTAAATGTTTTTATCTGGTTAGAAACGAACTATGTTCTATCATAATCATCATCACCGCCTATTTTTGTTACTTTCTGGAGATAGACCTCTCCTAAAGTCCACGATTTGCGACTAATCTCATCCAGCTAAAGTCAATATAGTAGAAGTCAACTTCGTCTCGCTTCTTAACATTTGCCAAATCTTCGTCACGTATCTATGTATATCTATACTAATATGCGAATGTAAGTTTGTTTGTTACGCTTTCACGCAAAACCGATTTGGATGAAATTGGGTATGGAGGTAGTTTGAGACCCGAGAAAGGACATAGGATAGTTTTTATCCGACTGCGCAAAAAGAAGGTAATGTTTTGGCGCGATAACCGACATACACGCGGGCGAAGCCGCGGTCGGAAAGCTAGTACTAAATATAATTAATTCCTTTATATTGTCTAAAAATAAATAACAATTAATTCACTTAACACAAATAACTATATATCGTAGGAAAGTCCTTGAGTCGAAATATAGTAAATCCCGGTAGCGGTGCCAGGATTTCGGAAACCACCAATAGTTTTTTCCGTCGATGAACAATTTCCATTCACAAAATGCTGGTATGAGTCACATTTGTACGCTGTAAACCTATCTGGATAGACCACCGACGATGCCCATGACTCCAAGCACGCGTTATGATTACAAGTTGCTGACATTGGAAAATCTATAATAGCTGGTACGTTAGGGGTCCCACAATTTGGCTGTGTTGTTCCTTTATTTACGAAGAAATCAATATCTCCCAGAATATTAGTAGTCCCTAACCCACCAACATTACAGTGGTAGATCTCTACGTACTCTGCATTACCAGCCTTGACTTCTTCTATAGAGTTACCAGCGTAGCATGGTGCAGCAGGGTCTATTGCGGTGATTCTTCCAATTTTCCTTCCAGTGATTTTAAAGAAGCTATCCCCTGCGTATCCTAATATTTGGCAGCCTAAACTGTAACCTATACCGTGCATCTTCTTCGGTGACATGGCGCCCTGGTACATAAGTCTGGATAAAAACCACGCTGTTTCCAATCCTATGTAGTATGAATGTCTGACTGCTCTTTCGTACCCGAATTTATCATTTGGTTTGCTGTTAGCATACATTACGAAGTCAATAATAATAAGGTAACTATTAGGAACTTGTCGAAAGGCTTTTTTTATTCGTTTGGTAGAGTTACTGGTTATTTCTGTAGTGTATCCTCCTAAGTAGATGTATAGGTTTCTAGTTCTATCAAAGTCTTTCATTAATAGTATTTCACGGCTGGCTTCAGAAATGTTGAACACTTTTGGTTCTATAGTATTGTTGACAGGCTGATTCTGGAAGTCGTAGAAGTAGACTAGTAATCCGGTTACATCTAGGTAAAGGTTCTTTCTGTGATCACCTGAAATAGACCAATTGAATATGTTAATTTTTCTTTAATAAATTTTTAGTAATATGATGGTGTTGTAGTTAGAAAAATTAAGAAAAATAAGATGTTATATAACTGTAACTGTATTAAACAGAAAAGAAATGCAGAAATTTGGGAGTTCAATACTCAATACTCAATAACTTTATTGCTTTACCATAAGTAAGTAGATGCTTAGGTGGTAGGTGCTTATTATAATAGAATCATTATGTACCCTGTCGGGCACAGCAAAAATGTTAGACGAGAGGAAAATATTTTAATGTTTCGTAGTTGTTTAATGTATTTAAGAAACCTTGCTAAACTGTTTTGTGTCAATGGAGCTTTGTGGGAGCATTGAATATTGTTGATTAATTCAGACCCACAGGTTTCGCAGCTAGTTACTACCTTTCACACGACCCAGGCATCCGCATGGGCAAATTGAAAGAAAATCTCTATAAAAGCCAAGAAAATCCCTAATAAATTCTCCGCGGATAGGAATTTATGGGCGTTTATTGAGAACTTTCTGATTTAGTTAGATATTTTAGTTTACGAAAGAAGTAAATCAAAAAATAAACAACACACAAAAAGCAGTGAAGAGAAGAACATTACAGATTAAGAAAATACGATGTGTGGAGTTTTTCGACTTTTGCTTCAAGGTAACCTTAAATCACCACCAACCATTAAACTAAATAATGTGAATATTAAATGAAAATATTTGTCTGCTACTTAGGTTTCGTTTTAAAACGTAATTTTTCCTTTAGTCGGAGAAAAATCTAAGCGCAACTTCTTTGTCCTAACAAGAATATCAACATCAATCTGGGCCTTACATATAAATTATTAACTCAGCTAGGTACATACCTGGGTTGTAAATGTTATGGGTCTACCGTTTGGTTGGTACGCCCTTGGTCAGTGTTAGTGGATTAAGGCCTAAACTCTCTCAACTCGTGAGATAGTTGAGAGAAGACCCGTGCCCAGCAGTGGGATAGTAAGAAGGGTTGAAGAGATGTGAATAAAAACATTGATCGCCGATGTAGCTCGGAAAGCCGCTAAGCTGAAGTGGAATTGGGCTGGCCATGTCTTTCCCACGACTAACGAGATGTGGGCAAAAGTAGGGACAGATTGGCGCCCAAACCCAGCTAGAAGACGTCGAGGTAGACCCAGACGTAGATGGTGGGTTAATCCGGATGGGTTCTTAAGCAGGTGAATAGAAGAGGCTCAAGATCGTGATATATCGAAGGCGTTAGTGGAGGCCTTTACCCAGCAGTGGTAATCAGGGTTGATAACAATAATATTTCAATACTTCTCTTTGGTCCGGATTTAAACTCAAGACCCTAGAGGCTAGAGACGAACATGGTATAACTAAGCCACCGAGGCTTAAAAAAATAAAAATCGAAGAAAAGTCACTTACAGTCAAATATTTTATATACCAAGTTCACAAATAATGTTTCACTTTTCGATTTTTGAAGCCAAAACGCGTGCAAATGGCCAACACTATATAACATTATAAACATTAAAAATAGTTTCATTTTAAATTTTACAATAAAATTTCATTTATTTTAATTATATTTTTTTTCTTTGAAAAACACTTTTCTTATATAATTACAAACATTTATCAACTTTATTTTAACACACTGTAAACTGTTGTATTTTTTTATTTAATGTTTTACAGACTTTTTTGTCACTGTTTTTTTTTCAAACACTAGAGTAGACTGTGATTATATGATAGTTTAATGACGTTTTAAATGGATTTTATTTGTGTATTGTGTGAGAATACAAGGTGAAGATCATAGGTATCTACTAGGGATGTGACTTTAAAAGTCGATTATTAACTATCGACTTTATTTCTAAAAAAGACATATTAGTTATTAAATGAAAATAGTCTAGTCGTCCGAAATGAAAATTGGCGTTTTTACAAAAATGAAATACTAAAATAAAATATAATTATTTAGAATAAACCTAAATAATTATGTATTATTTTATTTTTATTTGTTTATTTTAATTCTTTAGTGTACAATAAATTCTTACATAGACAATTTATAAACAGGAAATCACAATGCGCCAGAAAGGAAAAATTTAGTTTTTTAATCATAATTTCCCACAATTTGTACAGATTAATTTGGATATTCATTGTCCCCTGAGTTACTCGTACTGAGTTATCATTTTCATGGGTATTAGTTTTGCATATTAACTATAACTATTTGTACCAAATTAGTGAATTGTAATTGAATTATATTTTTTTATAGAAAATAAAATTTTTGATAAATGATTTTTCTTATTCAGTGTTATCATCAAATAATGAATATTTAAAACGTAATTTTTTTTAACTTAATAATCGAAAATTAATGAATTTTTCATTCATCGATTTTGTAACATCCCTAGCAGGTACTAATTATTAATTATAGTTTAAATCAACATTCTGATACCTGTCCTATTAGTAGATACATTGTGTAACTAACCATACTAACTATGGGCAGTAAAAAACCAAGCAAGTAATATTAGGCCTTTTATAAATAATAATAATAATATAGTAGGACATTAACACACACGCAGCATTAGCAGCGGTGGCGCAGCGGTACGGGCCTCGCCTTAGAAAAATAAGGTCGCGGGTTCGAATCCTGGTCGTGCCCACACATCTTTGTGTGAATTGTTTCATCTCCGCTGCTCAATATCGGTGAAGGAAAACATCGTGAGGAAACCGGCATGTCTTAGAACTAATCATTCTAGGACATGTGACATCCACCAACCCGCACTTGGCCAGCGTGTGTGGTTTAAGGCCTAAACTCTCTTAACTCGTAACATAGTTGAGAGAAGACCCGTGCCCAGCAGTGGGACACCAAAAAGCAACGCTTGTACTATGGAAACCAGATAACTGGTAATATACTACATATAATACTTTTCTTTTGTAAATACATACCTAAATATAGATAATTACACCCAGACTCGATACAAACAGTCATGTTCATCACACATATGTTTGACTTGGGTGGGAATCGAACCCACGACCTGCGGCGTGAAAAGCAAGCATCTTACCGACCACGCCACCGGCCCGTCAAAATCTTATCTTATCCGTTAACTTCGTCTTCGGTAAGTTTGGATTCATTTTGTCATACTAGACTTTGTTCTTTCAGTTTACTTTTTTAACTTTGTTATATCCTAGTTAACTTAATGTTTAGTAGACAATATCTGTTTGTCTAATTAACCGACAATATCTGGATGACCGAGCATTGCTCGGTATTTTTTTTAATGGCATTTCCTAAAAATGATTCTTAGCTAGATCGATTTATCGCCCCCAAAACCCCCTATATACTAAATTTTATGAAAATCGTTGGAGCCGATTCCGAGATTCCAATTATATATGTTTGAGGGTGCGCAGATGTATAACGAGCTAACGAGGGAAATAAAACAATGCGAAACACTTTCCATGTATAAAAATAAACTGAAAAAATATGTAATAAATAAAATATGCGATTAACGACCTCTGAAAGTTTTATAAGTAACTAACGTAATGATAAGTAGTACTAATACTCATTGTAAGTGGACTTTTGTCTTTTATGAGTAAATAAAATTCTTTAAACCTATATATACAAGAATTGCTCGTTTAAAGGTATTAGATAAGCGCGGGTGGAGCCGCGGACGGGTAGCTAGCAGTGGTGAAGAGTCCATACAAGCGGACTCTCACAGCTTCCCTTTAGGGAAAGATCAATATCGCACGTACTTAATTGTATATTACTAGCTGCCCCAGCGAACTTCGTACCGCGTATTTCTCACCTTATAGGGGTTAGTGATAGAAGGGTGAAAATTTAGAATTGTATGTTTAATGCTACATAATAAAAAAAAAATTATAATAAAAAAAAAATATTTTTTCTTATAACTTAGAGGTTTGAAAAATAAATACTTAGTAGCCGATTCTCAGACTTACTGAATATGCATAAAAAATTTCATAAGAATCAGTATTTTATATATTAGAAGATGTCACGCCTGAAAGTTTTAAATAGCAACAATAATAAGTATAACATCAAATGTAAGAACGGCGGTGACGGCAGTGAAGACATATTATTTTCCAAAGTAAGAACTTTTTTGTTCCGGCTTCCGTATTCCAGACTTCCACCCTTCGCTATTGGTAGCTAGTAATCTATAAATCAGCCCGAACAAACAACAATTCCTTCTCTTTGAAGTCGGTTAAAAACTGAATATGCGTTGTTGTCTCGGACATAATTATTTTGTTGTACAGTCATAATAATAATATACGTAATGCAACTTTGCTGCATTCTCGAGCATTAAATCGTTGTTGCAAATTAATAAATTGCATCATACTTCATTAATAAATCGTTAAATAATTAATCAGCAAACGTTTAATGTTATTTTAATATTTATTAATTGCAATATTAACTGTTTATTGCTAATAACCAAACACCTGTGTTGTGACTGTGTAATTATTACACTAATTAACAAAATCTGTGTCGTTTGTTATTAATTTATATAAATAACTAAATAAATAAATATTCTGGGACATTAACACACACGGTCATCTGGTCCCAAGCAAAGCAGAGCTTGTGTTATGGAAACCAGATAACTGTTATATATATAGTATACATATAATACTTTTTTTTGTAAATAAATACCTATACTAGATATTATTTACACCCAGACTCGACACAAACACAAATGTTCAACACTAATGTTTGTCTCGTGTGGGAATCGAACCCACGACCTGCGGCGTGAAAAGCAAGTATCTTACCGACCACGCCACCGGCGGCCCGTCAAAACAGCAGAACCTACCCAAATGTTTTTTGTATTAATATAAAGATTCTACCCAAAGCATCGACTAGATGTTTAACTAGACGCCGCTTTATTTCAAATCCTTACTAATCCTTCATGGCACGGGTTTTCTTTCAACTATCTTACGAGTTAAAAGAGTTTAGGCCTTAATCCACACAAAATGGCACAAGTGCAATCCACCAACCCACACTTGGCCAGCTTAAGTAGATTAAGGCTTAAACTTTCTCCCTTGGTCTTGCTGTGCTCCGGTGCGATGTCTGGTGACACAATTTAAGCGGGTGGGTCGAAATTGGTTTGGTTTTGTGGTTTCAACCTTAAGGAGCCTCATTTCACTGCGACCTTCTCACCGAGTCATTCGTAATCACGAATCGGTACAGTGGGCTAGCGCGTCCCATCGTAGACTACATCATTGCTTAACATCAAGTAAGTTGTAGTCAAGCGCTAGCCTATACAAGAATAAAAAAACGCGTAAGATAGTTGAGAGGTGACGCGTGCCCAGCAGTGGGACACAAAAAGTGTTGACGTGATTGCACCACCCGGAGACCAATGGGGATTCAGATGAAAGGAGCACTTCCACGGACGAAGGTGATATCGATTCGACCGTCGGCTTATTGGGTTAGGTTATCCGCAAAATCCGCAAGAAAAAGACGAAGGTGACTCGGCCCCCATGGTGCTAAACAGGTGTAAACTGGTATTACTCCGGCCTTGATAAGTGGTTAGTGCCACCGCACCGTCAAGCAGACGCGCCTTGTTCTGGAATTCTCCCTGAGTTCCAACCATCAATATGGATGGTCCTTCAGTCCACTTCCGCCTTCTCACCGATATTGGTACTACCGGCGATAAGTTGAGACTCGCCTGGAATGGTAAAATATGATATAGTAGTAATATACTTATAGAGCGCTTACCTACTCACTTCGTTTGCTATATCTAGTATTTTGCACGCAACATTGGTTTTGGTGTGAGTTGCACGTTTACTAACTTTGTACCTATTTTAAGTGTATTTAACTTTTTCTAATGTGTAACTGTTTTATGTCCCAATAAAGAAAAATAAAATAAATAAAATAAGCCAAACCTATTAAAACAAAAAATAGTTTAAAATAGCCTTATTCATAAAATAGTTAAATGAGACCCTTTAGTTAAAATGGGCTTTGTCTCTTTCTTACTAGTATAAATCTCAAGATGACAGACAAAGAGAAACGAATTATAAACCTACTAGCGGCCCGCCCCAGCTTCGCCCGGGTAGCTTCAGCCCACACAACAATTTACAAGAAATGTTTTAATCAAAGAACTGCTCAACCGATTTTGTGCAAACTTCACATAAACCATCTACTAAATAGTCCGAACAAAGCCTAAACATTTGGTGTGAATAGGTAAGCCCGTTTTTGAGTTATAAAATTACAACGAATAGTGGCATTGATTTTTATGTATGTTAGCTAATATTCAGCTCAAAATACGTTTATGAATACGGGTGTAAATGTATTTAGTTTTTATTTCTTTTGTAAAATAGCAGAGACGAAGTCGCGGGTGGAAACTTGTTGTGATATTTTTTTGTGCACAATACAATTATTTGTCTGTGGCGTCACCGCCTCTAGGTCTCAACTTATTGGGCACGTGTAGTACTCTACGTGCATTCCATTGTAAATCAAACCATTCATTAACAATAGTCGAATTATGGTCAAACACACACACGCACGCACGCACGCACGCACACGCTCACGCACACGCACACGCACACGCACACGCACACGCACACGCACACGCACACGCACACGCACACGCACACGCACACGCACACGCACACGCACACGCACACGCACACGCACACGCACACGCACACGCACACGCACACGCACACGCACACGCACACGCACACGCACTAACGCACGCATGTCATATAATGTTTAATTATTAAATTAAATTATTATTCTAACAACTACAATTAATTATTACATTATTTTTATTTTTATTTACATTTTGTGCTAATGATTTTCGAATGGTAGGTAATAACAAATGTAATTTTGTGTTATTTTAGACCTTATGAAAATGTTTAATTGTTCTCTTTTTATTTGGCAATTAAATGATTATTCAAGGATTAAAGAAAATACTTGTAGCTGTCACAGGCGGAAACACACTCGGCTACACATTTGCTATACATTTCCAGTATAAGCTGATATCGCATTGTATAGGATTTCTGTACAACGAGAGGTCAGTGTATACTGGAAATGTATAGCGCGATGTGTAGCCGTAGATCTAATAAACATCTACAGTGCAGTGGCAGAGTACACAAACCAATATTGCGACTCTACAAACAGTCTGAGACAAAGAATTGAGGCAATATCCTCTTATTTTCAACCCTTTTAAACTTATTGGATCTAAACCGAGAACAAAGCTATCAAGCTGCTGTTTAGGGTTCCAATTGTTATTGTAATAATAATAATATTGTCACACAAACACACATGTAATCCCAAATTAAGAAGTTATATTTGCTTGTGTATAGGTATTGGGAACGGGTACAATCACTTTAACCACTTTTTAGTGTCCCACAACTGGGAACGGGTCTTCTCTCAACTATCTTACGAGTTGAGAGAGCTTAGGCCTTAATCCACATACGCTGGCCAAGTGCGGGTTGGTGGATGTCACATGCCCTCGAATGATTAGTTCTTTGACATACCGGTTTCCGCACGATGTTTTCCATCACCAATATTGAGCAGCGGAGATGAAACAATTCACACGAAGATGTGTGGGCACGACCAGGATTCGAACCCGCGATCTTATTTTTCTAAGGCGAGACCCGTACCGCTGCGCCATGCGCCACCGCTGCTCTACGGGTACAATACTTAATAACATTATTTTTGTTAATACATAGATTATAGATATAAATTACACCCAGATACAGAACTAATTTTAATAATCGTGCTCGTCACACAAAGGTTGACGAGAGGTCCTTGAGAAACTACAAAAACATGAAATGTATGAATCCAGTTCACCACCAGTAGTCCACAAAAGCACTCAGCCTATATTGCCAACTGCAGAAACACCGAAACTATCAAAAATCTCTCAGCCGAAGTCAGTAGTAGTTTCCCGACCTCAACATTTTGCAGCCAATCAGCAACCTGCACGTAAGAGTAAATCTTCCAACCAGCCGATAAAGCAAAAGCAAAGGAAGCCTGAGAAAAATCAACCAGAAATCAGTATACCTACTAATGCGATACTTAGTGAATGCAATAATAGTTGTTCACTCCCTCTCGTCAATGATTCATCTGAAAGTACTGAAACTACGAATAAAAATATTGATAATCAGCCGTGGATAGAGGTTACAAAGAGAGCTCCACGACTTACATCAATCTTCGGTACCGCTGGACCTTCAGCTACATCGTTGAAAGCTGTCGAGGCGAAGAAATATTTACACGTATGGAACATGCTATCCAATGCTGAAGAGATACGTCATTATTTGCAACACTTGTTCCCAAAGGAAGTATGCTCTGTGGAGGAATTGAACCCTAAAGGAGATTACAAATCATACAAAATTGGCGTTCCACTGGATCTCTATGATAAATGTTACTCTGCAGACATATGGCCAGTCAACGCAAGAATAAAAGCCTGGATTAACAGATTTCCCAGAGAAAAAATTAACCCTCAGCATCAGTCCTTTCGTGAGCCAGACCCGAGACGGTAAATCTTACAGTATAGATGTATTTTATCAAAATGTTCGTGGACTTAAAACTAAGCTGCGAACATGGCGAAACAACCTGTTATTACTGGAACATAACCTTGTAGCTATTACTGAAACATTTCTCGATACATCTGTTGAAGATTCTGAGATTGCTCCAGGAAACTGGAATGTCCTGCGGCGAGACAGAGAAACGCCATGTGGTGGCGTTCTTCTCGCGGCTCGAGCTCCTATCACGTTGCGCAGGCGTGCTGAGCTGGAAACAGACAACGGAGAGAACCTCTGGGCCAGTTTCCAATATCAAGGACATACCGTTTATGTTTGTGTGGTATATATCAAACCAAGTGCTAATGATAGTGACTATATGTTATGGTTTTGTAAAGGTGAAAGCATCATCAGTAATTTGAGAGGCATTGTATTGATCTATGGTGACCTTAATTTAAAAAGTGCATCGTTAAATATCTGCAATTATTATTATTATTTTTTAACCTATTGTAGCTTGACAGATATGAATACAGAAAAGAATGTATATGGTGGAATGTTGGATGTGGTATTAGTCCGAGAAAACAGTGGCGCAAACGAGGTAAAAGTATTAGCAACAGATGGCTTAGTGGCACCAGATCCTCCTCATCCTCCCCTTGATATTTGTATTAAAATTGTTGGCACACGTCACTGCGATCGTTCTGAGCCAAGTAATATATCTCCTGACAGAGATTGGAACTTTCAAAAAGGTGACTGTGATATCCTGTACGGCATGCTCTCTGAAATATCGTGGCTGGGCCTATATCAGCTAAAAGATATCGAACTCAGTGTTTCATTTTTCTACGATACTATTTATCGTATATTTGACGTTTGCTTCCCTAAAAAGTGTCGTGACAAATCGAACGTTACGCGATACCCAGTCTGGTTCACAAAAGACATTATACGTGATATTAAGCGTAAACTGAAATTACATCGCATTTGGAAGCAAACTAAATCTGACAAAGCATATCAATCCTTTTCCAACCTTCGTAGTAGCTTAAAATACCGTATCACACTCGCCTATGACTCATATGTAGCTAATAAGGAGAAAAACCTTAAATCCAATCCACGTGGATTTTGGCAACACATATCGAGCTTGCGGTCCAAGGGGGGTTTTGAGTCATGCGTTGACTACAAAGGTACCATGGTGAATGGTGTTGAAGCTGCAGAGGCATTTGCAGACTTCTTCTCTAGCGTCTTTTTATCTCAACCACCTAAATTGGATAGTCAAAAATCCACATCTCTTCAATCTACTAGTAATAATAATGTCCACATTAACGAGATTACTCCCTCTAGCGTTTCCACGGCAATTAAAAAGCTTAAAGTCAGTAAATCTGTGGGGCCTGATGGCATTCCATCCTGGTTTATTAAAAAAGGTAATAAGTTTCTGGTTCTTCCTCTATGTCATCTCTTCAACTTAGCATTGAGTACTGGACATTACCCTTCCCAATGGAAGTTATCTAGAGTTACTCCCATTCCAAAATCCTCTAATAAATCGTCTATAGAGGAATATCGCCCAATCGCTATACTTTCAACATTAGCAAAGCTCTTTGAACATATAATCCACACTGAGATTTATAAACAGGTCGAGTCGTTTTTGTGTAATGAGCAACATGGGTTTAGGAAGGGAAGGTCTGTCGACACCAATCTCTTGATTATTTCGGACTTTGTTTCTGGCGTGTTGGATCGTGGGGGGCAAGTAGATGTACTATATTTTGATTTTCGGAAAGCATTTGATCGAGTCGATAACGACATACTGTTAAGGAAGTTAAGTTGTCTGGGTTTCTCACCAGGTCTTCTCTGTTTTTTCACAAATTATCTTCGCAGTCGTAAGCAATTTGTTAGACTCGGTTCGTACGAATCTCAGCCTTATCACACGCTCTCTGGTGTGAGTCAGGGCTCAGTGCTTGGACCACTCCTTTTCATTTTAATGGTAAATGACCTTCCTAGTGTCATCTTAAATTCAAAATGTCTTCTCTACGCTGACGACCTGAAATTGTACATGGAGATACAAACCGAGGAAGATTGTTTAAAATTGCAGCATGATATCAATCTAATTTATCAGTGGAGTGTTGACAGTAAAATGGAGTTCAACGCCAGCAAATGCTTGCAAATGACTTTTGGTCGAATGCGACACCCAATAAAATTTCAATATAGACTTGGCTCAGATTTTTTAACAAGAACTAATACAACCAAAGATTTGGGTGTCACATTCGATCAAAATCTCACCTTCCACGATCATATAACAACAGTGGCTAAAGAGTCCTATCGCAGATTGGGTTTTGTACTTCGAAACTCGAACGACCTTCAGGACATTCATGTGATAAAACTCATCTACAATACCCTGGTCCGAAGTAAACTCGAGTCTAGTTCATGTGTATGGCATCCTTATCAAACTAAATATTCACTGTTGCTTGAGAAAGTGCAAAAAGTCTTTTTAAGGTACCTATACAAGCGTGCTTACGGATACTACCCATATATGTACCCTACTAATTATCTATTGGGAAGTCTCATGTACAACTCGTTAGAAGTTAGAAGATCTTATAACCAACTTGCAATGATGTGCAAGATTTTGCGTGGTAAAATTGACTCCCCAGACATAACTTCCAAACTTTTTCGTTTGTTTGTTCCTAATAACTACCGGAGGAACCGTAAACATAGGCTGTTTGCTGTCCCTGCGTGTCGTACAGTATCTCACTCGCGATCTCCTGTGCCGCGATCGCTTGCAACACTTAATGCTCTCCTGGACAAATACCCAGAGTGTGATGTGTTTGCGGATGAGTGGAGGGCGTTATTGCTGGCCTGCCTGACGTTTTGCGAGGACGATTGCATGATGTAATATTTGTTTTATAGTTATTTCAGTAATTTTTAAATATTAATTTATAAGTTTGTTTATTGTATATTTTTGTAGATTCTAAGTATGACATATTAATGATTGTAATTGGTTTTTGTACCGTAATTATTAAGCACTGAATAAATAAATAAATAAATAAATAAAATAAATTAATTTTGTCCTGGGTGGAAATCGAACTCACTAACCACTGTACCACCAGGCCATTGAAATAAAAAAAGTAATGTAAAATACTGTTAACTTATAACTTTTGCTATTTAGATATTTTTGAGGATAGTGTTTGAGCTATAAAGAGAAACTGCCTACTGCAGTTTGCCTGCTGCAGCGGCAGTCAAGATGATGGAGAAAAAGAAGAGATGAAGAGGAATGGTCTAACGAGCAGCCTTTGTGGTGCTACCGCTGCCTTGAGAGGGAGTATTTCAGGCGCGCCGTGCAGAGAAAGAAGTTCTGCACCGAGTCCGCGGAGGGAGACGAACTCAACGGTAATGGCGCTTCCTTACCCAGGTCCACCCACCACCCGAGGGTCCACCCGCACCCTTAGGGATGGCGTGCAAAGCGTAGTCACTTGAGGAGGACGCGCACACGTATATCCGCGCGCTTTCCACCACTCGCAGGGAAAGGAAACGGTAATATCCCTCCCAAACCTAGAGCCGTGTTGGAGGTTCGCGGTTGTGTCACTAGTGCTGTGTATAAGTGTGTAGAAGGCTATTACCGTGACAGCATGATCTCTGGCTGGATCTATACCCGCGAAGGAACACTCAGAGTTTTTTAGTGGGTAACCTTCGGAGTCCCAAATTCCCTTTTTTTTCGAAGGGAAATGCTTTAAGCATCACCTCGCCCCAAATGGGCACAGGACGAGGGATATGTTCGACTCCCGTTATTGGCCCAGGCGAGCGAGACCCCATAGTGTCTCCAGCTACAAGCGGCCGGGCCTGGTTTACCCACTAAAACCCGGTGTTCCGTCGGACACCCTTTGTGCCGAGCTGCGGGATTTGCTCCTGCATTCACCGATCAGCCCGGCGGGAAGTCCTAAATGCCCTACGCCCACACTGGGCAGGGAACTCCACATAAAGAATTAAAATAAAAGGTTAGGTCACGTTTGTAACCTTGAGCAAATAAAATAATATTTAATTCGATTTCTATTGATAAGGCCTTACTGCCCGAACCTACGACTTTACTCACCAAATTATTCGTATTCGATGTCGCAGTACGTCGAACTTCCGACACTTGTCGGCGCAATTTTGAAATGTAGAGGTTCCAAACGGCCAATATAGATGGTGCTATTGTGCACGCTTTAACTACATGCACTTTGTTCTCTACAACACATAGAGCACAATATTACGCGCGATTACTAGAGTTGCGGATAATGTTCAATTACATTCCTAAGAAATGCCTGGGTCTAATAGTAGATCAATGCAGACTCGTGATCACACTTTAGCACACTTTATATTATTACTAGCTTTCCGAGTTTACGCCCGCGTGAACTATATATCATGCCCGGCTGTGGGATAAAAAGTAGCCTACAGCCATCGTCAATAAATGACCTCAATAAATTCCTATCTAACAGTGCAAGATTTTTTAAATCGGACCAGTAGTCTCTGAGTTTAGCGCGTTCAAACAAAAAACTCTTCAGCTTTACAATATTAGTATAGATAAACCTAGCAAGTTATATACCTAATAATATTAAATACATTAGCTACCTTGGAGAACTTCGTATCACGTATTTCTCGCCTTTTAAGCTCTCCTACTGTTCGCTCTACTATTAAGCCGCGAAAAGACTGCTCTGAAATTATGATGACTAAAAAATCCTCAAACTGTATATGATAGTTGCCTTTCGCCCTAATTATTTAAAGTCGTATATTTTATTGGAGCTGAGCATTAAGCATTTTTCTATAGATGCCGCCTCTAGTTATGTTAGTTAGTCCCGTGCTCTGTGCCATTCAACGTTGTGATTCCGCTGACGTGTGATCTGTTGCTGCACATCAATCGTAACTTGACCCCTCTCTGCATCCTATATCCTACATTTATAAAGAGCTTCATACGTAATCTGAGGTCTTCTAACACTGGTTGTAAGTTACACTTTACAACACTATATTTACAGTTCTAATGACTCTTATTCAGTAGTTTTAAGGTTTATTTTTGGATGTTTCAATGCTGTTGGTGTGTAGAAGGCTATTATTTCGCGACTATTTAGAATGAGCTGTCGATGGTGACGTATTGTAGGCTTTTCAGTGTTCTATTGCTGAAGTGGAAATTGGAGGGACAAAGTGCTTTTAGTTTTACTGAACCGTTTGATGGATAGTGTGAACTGGATAGAAGAATTTTTAAGGAATTAATTTATTACAAACTCTTTACGAATGCGAAAGTACCTCTGTCTGTCTGTCTGTGTTGCTTTCACGCCTAAACTATTGAACCGATTTGGATGAAATTGGGTATGGAGGTAGTTTGAGACCCGAGAAAGGATATAGGATAGTTTTTATCCGACTGTGCAAAAGAAGGTAATGTTTTGGCGCTATAACCGACATACACGCGGGCGAAGCCGCTGTCGGAAAGCTAGTAGAGAATATTTTAAACTAAATAACGTAGATGTTACTGTATGTTTCGTAGATACTTTTCTGTAACTTTGTTTGTTTGGTTAACAAATATACACTTTAATCGTGACCCACTTTATTTATGATAAGGTGTCCTAAAATATAAGTTAACCTTATATTAGATACTAAATATTTTTTATGCTATGTTGTAACCTACCTTCTCATCACTTGAAACCTTTTTAGTGTCCCAGTGCTAGGCACGGGTTTTCTCTCAACTATTTTACCAGTTGAGAAACTTTAGGCGTTAATCCACACACCCTGGCTAAGTGTGAGTTGGTGGATGTCCCATATGTCACTAATGGTCTTGGACATGTCGGTTTCCTCACGATGTTTTCCTTTACCAATGTTAAACAGCGACGATGCAAAATTCACAAAAAGATTTGTGGCCACGACCGGGTATGATCGTCAGTCCACCTAGTTAGAGGGCGTCCTACGCTACGTTTGCCAATCCGTAGTCTTCACTCAAGAACTCGTTTACCCTCTCAGTTGTCGGTACTTCGGCAGATATAATATATAATATAATATATTCTAGGAAATTAACACACACGGTCATCTGGTCCCAAGTTAAGCAGAGCTTGTATTATGGAAACCAGATAACTGGTATATACTATACATAAAATACTTTTCTTTTGTAAATATATACATATAATAGATATTTACACCCAGACTCGACACAAACACAAATGTTCATCATTAATGTTTGTCTCGGGTGGGAATCGAACCCACGACCTGCGGCGTGAAAAGCAAGTATCTTACCGACCACGCCACCGGCCCTTCAAAAGATATAATCGGCCCACTGCCACTTCAGCTTACTAATCATAAGAGCTATGTCGATAGATCGGGATCTCTATCGGTTCACCTTCAGTCTAAATTCTCACAATGGATCTAGGTGGTGCAAATCAGGTGACAATAAACTGGTGGTAGGTTTAACATAAAATCTACCTATAACTTGTAATGAAACTACTTTTTAACGGATTTTATCGCACTTAGATTTTAGATCCCGACGTTACAAAGTCTTTTCAGACTTCATGTTCACAAGTGGACTGAGGTATACCTCAATCTAAAGTTTTATTCCAATGTGTGATATTCGCGTAAATCTAAGAAAATACTATACCTTGTTATATTTACCACCCGTACTGTTGCAATTGTAACCAATCACTTCAACCCTTTTTTAGTGTCTCACAGCTGGGCACGGGTCTCCTCTCGACTATCTTATGAGTTGAGAGAGTTTAGGCCTTAATCCACACACGCTGGCCAAATGCGGTTTGGTTGATGTCACATGTCCTCGAATGATAAGTTCTTAGACATGCCGGTTTCCTCACGATGTTTTCCTTCCCCGATGTTGAGCAGCGGAGATGAAACAATTCACACAAGGATGTGTGGGCACGACCAGTATTCGAACCCGCGACCTTATTTTTCTAAGGCGAGGCCCGTACCGCTGCGCCACCGCTGCTCAGACCAATATTTGTAACCAATCATTAGTCAGTAATAAACTATTGAATATAGTATACTGACCTGGTGGTTAGTGATTCTGGTGGTTAGTGATTTTAGGTTTACACAAAGATAAAATTTGATAAAATTATATTTTTCCTTTTAATATTCTCCTAAAATTAGGTATGTTATTGCAGAAAATGCTTTCAATCTTAAATTTGATTCAGTAAATGCCTAAACAACGTTTAAAGGAAAGTTATTTAGGTATGTTTCAGACTTGTTTCGTGGTTCCAATGAAACCGCCGACCGCTGAAATAATTAAAATTGTACCTTTTTTAATCTGAAATTGGCATGCGCTCGATTACAACTTGCCTGATGTAGTCAAGCGAAAATGATTTCTTTCTTTCTAATCTAAGGTTGGAATTAGAGTAATTCATGTACTTGTATTGCATTGTTGATGTTAATATGGATTTCCCGGAATTTTTACGCACAATAATTTAATTCACAAACCGAAGATTAATTAACCAACAAAATAAAAATATTAGTTTTCATTTTTTTTCTTATTTAACCTTAACTTTTGTAGAGACCGCCAATTGTCATTCATTTATCACTATTTGTCACTATTATTAGGTAAAAGAAAGTTCAGCAAAACAGCTATTGGGGATGCGCGACGAGAAATTTTAGTAAATTAAAAATAGTATCAAAATATACCTAATGCAAATTAATTTCTGATTTTGCATAGTCTTACGAACCTGAAGAATGTCTGGTTTCAAGTATAGTAGAGCCTTTCTGGTTCTGGTTGTTGTTGCTTATCCACTTCATCCTTTCGCTTCATGAAATCAGTGTGAGTACATAAATAATTAATAACTAATAGTACGGCTATGCGCCACCGTTATATGGTGGAAATTCCACGAGAACGCACAAAGCGCTTTGCTTCGACTTTCATTGTGCGAACTGCCAAATTGTGGAATTCGCTGCCGGCATCTATGCTTCCCGATAGCTATAATCTGCCGGTCTTCAAGTCACGAGTGAATCGGTTTTCACTGGGTAAGCACGTTCCATAGTTGACTGCATCATTGCTTCACATCAGGCAAGTTGTGGTCAAGCGCAAGAATAATTTAGATTTAAAAAAAATCTATAATTCCGACCTGCTAATAATGGAATCGCTGACACTGATACCCCACCCGAAAGTCATATTCCGGCAAACCTTTTCGTGTAAACGATTATTTTGTTTCGTTTTATTACTGTTTGCTTTTAGGCACAAGTTTATAGACAACTTGGGGCGCAATTATGCAGCCTTTTACGTTATAAAAACAAATAGGTACTTTGGTATCTTTCCGAAACATACTTACGAGTTTACTAATGGAACTTAAGCAGAGTAAGTATAGTATAATTTATTTATTTATTTGTAACAGGCAAATATATGTAGGTAGGTATAATAATAACTAAGTATTATATATGGTATGGGCAGCAGTGGCGCAGCGGTACGGGCCTCGCCTTAGAAAAATAAGGTCGCGGGTTCGAAATACTGGTCGTGCCCACACATCTTTGTGTGAATTGTTTCATCTCCGCTGCTCAATATCGGTGAAGGAAATCATCGTGAGGAAACCGGCATGTCTAAGAACTAATCATTCGAGGACATGTGACATCCACCAACCCGCATTTGGCCGGCGTGTGAGGATTAAGGCCTAAACTCTCTCAACTCATAAGATAGTCGAGAGGAGACCCGTGCCCAGCAGTGGGACACTAAAAAGGGTTGAAATAAATGTATGGTATTGCGCGTTTTACTCACTGAACCAGTCGCGAAGTGTCTATACAAGCCGATTCCAATCGGCTTAATAATCCTAATATTCCTTAATTAATTATAATAACATTATTCCTAATAATTAATTTATAATTTTTTTTAACTATATAAAATAATTTAGTATCTGTAAGTTTAAATTAAATAAATATGAAGGCTTTTGAAGGGTTTTAGACTAAAAATATCAGGATTAGCAGACAACTCAAGGTAGGCGTGAATAATCGGGTAAGAAGACGGTATTTCAATAAAATAACTACGGCAAATATCACTTCACCCCAATCTCTCGATAGCACAATCATGAATTCTACCAGTTAATTACAGATCGTTAAGATTACGTTGGATTAAATAGTAACGTTCACCAAACACGTTATTGCATCTGCACTACCTGACGCCACAACGGTTCAACGCACAGTGTCAGCCATTCTAATATGGCCGCTTCACCCGTGCTCGGTGTTCATTCGTTCGTTCATAATGACATTTTCGAGTGACAGCTGACTTCAAAGACAGACGCGATGACAGTATAAAATGACAGCTGATGCATTGAGAAGTAGATGTGCCAACAAATAAATTTATTAGACAAGGACAGGAAACACATAATCAAAATAAAAACATTAAAAACAACGCTAAGTATCTCATTTTATTCGCAATTTTATTAGAAAATAATAATTTTAATTATTATTTCTTGCACTCTTCCGCTTTCCTTTGACCTAATTAACTTTATTGAAGGAATTAATTTTAATAAATCATGATTAATTAGAATGGATTTGTAAGTAAAGCCGAAGACACAATGGCGTTTCTTCGTTAAATTAAAGTAATTAAAGTCCGTTACTTAAATATTATGCGGAGATTTATTTACATTGAAAAACTTATTATTGTTCTTTACAAGGATACACTCACTTCAATCCTTTTTAGTGTCCCACTCCTGGGCACTGGTCTTCTCTCAACTATCTTATGAGTTGAGAGAGTTTAGGCCTTAATCCACACACGCTGGCCAAGTGCGGGTTGGTGGATGTTACATGTCCTCGAATGATTAGTTCTTAGACATGCCGGTTTCATCACAATGTTTTCCTTCACCGATATTGAGCAGCGGAGATGAAACAATTCACACAAAGATTCGACCAGGATTCGAACCCGCGACCTTATTTATCTAAGGCGAGGCCCGTACCGCTTCATCACCGTTGCACTTATCTTAGTTTCTGTTAATTCAGTTAATTCTATTAATAGAAAAAATATGTTGACAATATACCACTAGATATAATGGAATCACGCGCGTTAAGAATAGTCAGGTACAAAAGTCGATTATCTGATTAAATGTTATATAACACCTTGAGTTACATTTAAGTTTATTTATTTATTTATTTTATACTTAAATAAAAATATTATGTATTATGTAATAAATAAATCATCTTGAATAAGCTTGAAAAAATAAGCTTGTCATTGATAGTTGTCATAGAACAGTACGAATCACAGATAATATAATACTATGGTACGAATACACTTTTTTATAAAATCTTTTAGCGTTTAAATGCTTTTTAATGTTCATACTGAAAGTACCGTTGCTTCTAAAAATTATTATACAACTCTTAGTCTTACGGTCTTATTCATAAAAATCTTATAAGACTCTTAAGATAAAATGGACTTTGTCTCTTTCTTACTAGTATAAATTTCAAGGTGACAGACAAAGCTAAACGAATTATAAACCTATTTTATCCAGAATGAGCTTATAAGACGTTTATGAATACGGAGGTTAATGTATTTGTTTGAAAACTGTATAAATATTTTTTAAATAAATAAGAAAAAAGTTAAATCTATGAATCAACTTTTGTAACTGATTATACCTGATAGACACATTGCTCCTTGAATACAAAAGTGCCACAAGTAGAAAAACTTTGACAATACTTTTATTGCATAAATAAAGATAGAAGACCTTTACAATGAAACGTTTTTCCAAAATGAAATAAAACTATTTTATAACGGATTATATCGCGGTTTATTTTATATTTTAGATACCAACGTTTCAAAGTATTTTCAGACTTCATGGCCACGGGTAAAAACTTTGAATCAACGAGATCTAAAATCTAAAATAAACCGCGATAAATTCTTTTACAAAATAGTTTTATTTCAATGTGTGATATTAGTGTAAATCTAAGAAAATTATCGTTACCAAAATTTTCGATTTGTGGCACTTTTGTATTCAAGACATACACACATAATACGTACGTAATACGTTTTTCTACGATATTTTTTCTACCACATTTTCCCTACCTCGTTCACAAGCCAATCCTAATTGATCATTACCTCCGTCTATTATACCCCCAGCTTTAGTTGAAGAGATCGCGCTGAGAGTCCAATTATAAAAGTTTTGAACCCCTAATTAGGGCCTTTCGGTCGTATCTCTGGGCTCGGTAATTACTACCAGGTTTATACCCCTGAGGTAGGCTCGTCAAATGTTTTTGCTAACCGTACTTTAAGCTTTCATGTATCTAGTTGTAATCTTAAACTTGTGGTTTTAATTACATAGAAGTTACCTTCAAGAAGAGGGATTCGTTTGTACAAGCTTTTAACTGATGTAAGATTTGTTTTTTAATTTTTGTATTGTGTTTAACTTGCTTGCTAGATTTGTGATGTAGTCTACGATGGAACGCGCCAGCCCAGTACCGATTCACTCAAAATTACGAATGATTATCGGTGAGAAGGTGGCTGTGGAATGAGCCTCCTTAAGGTTAGAAACCCTAAAGGAGCAACAATTCCGACCCACCCTCGCTGCATGCTGTCACTTGATTTGCACCACCCGGGGACCACGTGTGGGGATTCAATTAAAGGTATACCCAAGGACGAAGGTAACTCAGCCCCCAAGTTATCTTATTTATTAAATTTTTATATTATATTTAACTTGATAGTCTGTAAGCCTATGTAACTTGGAAACTAAAGGCTTCCTAACGTTTAATTCTGCAAAATTCAGCATAGTTGAGTTTCTTATCTTATTTATATAATCACTTGAACCCTTTTTAGTGTCCCACTGTTGAGCACGGGTCTTCTCTCAACTATCTTACGAGTTGAACGAGTTGTGTGCGTGGATTGGTGGATGTCACATATTTTCTAATGATTAGTTCTTAGAGTGACGTTTCTTCACGACGAATTCATGTCTCGGGATTTGGCCGGGTTCAAATCCCGAGTCTCTTCACGGCGCCGTTGTCGATCCTTGCTTACAGAAGTAGCAATGGCGGGATTACGGTGGTGGATTAAGTCCCATAAATACCCTGTGCCAATTTAGGGCAAGGAGATGCGTTAAGGATTTTTGTCTTCATAAATTAGAGATAAGTGAAAAGGTTCGTTGAGTATATTGGTTTCGAAAAAAGTCTGTATTAATTTCGTAGTGTATTTTCTATAGATAAATACCAAACTTTATCTCCAAGATCAGTAAACAAGTCCACATCATCGAGTTTGTCTTTTAATCCCTTCAATGTTTACTTAGGACGGTCGAAGATTCTTTACTTTTATTTTTTATTTACCTGAAATTTCAGTGATTTGTTTCAAAAAAGTTGCCCTATTTTGTCTTCTACATCAAATATTTGTTAACTTGTATAGGTAAGTAGTGAACGTGGATTCCACTCCCAACCAGGGCAAATTTTAATATTTGTGTTATAAACATGGTTGATTGTTCTGTATTTAGGTTACACTTAAATTCACCAAAATATAATAACATTAATAACCATTTATTGCAGTCTACTGGACCCGTTTCCGTGTCACAATGTTTCTTATCGTACTCCTCCGAAACGGCTTGACCGATTATTATGAAAATTTTTATGCATATTCAGTAAGTCTCAGAATCGACTACTATCTATTTTTCAAACCTCTAAGTAATAAGGTAAAAGAAATATTTTTTAATTTTTTTGGTATTTTTTTTTATTATGTGGCATTAAAAATACATACAACCTTAAATTTTCACCCTTCTATCACCAACCCCTATTTTTTAATATCGAAATTAGTAATACGCGGTACGATGCAAGCGCAAGACTGAAGGCCCAAGTTGTAATAATGTAACAGTTTTAATTGACGTTTAAAAAATTTATGGCCCTTTGCTTTAAGTTTTTACTATTTCTAACTAATTCCCATATAAGTCTTACTTCGTTTCGCAAAACGGGCCCTCAATCCAGATGGACATGTCGAGACCCTTACCGCTACGCCACGGCGGCTGCTCAATTTTATATATACGAGTATGCTGAGTGATAATTCCGCCATCTTGATTTTTTTGTTTCAAATGGTAAACTTACTTTCCATACGGTCCCATTTAAAATCGATTGAGCGGTTTTTCAGTTTATTACACTGATGCTCAGTCAGTATAAAACAAACAAACTATAAACCTAACGAAAAAAGTATCTTTTCTTAATATGGCTGTCTTTTGACCAAACATTCTGATTCCACCAAAAGTACCAACATTCATACGTCCCGATGAAATAACAAGCGTAATAGTATTAACACTAATAGGATTATAGGAACAGGGAAGTTACACTAGTTAACCGGTTTCTCTGACTGTCTTAAACACCCGATTTAAAACAAACAAATAAACTAGGGCTGAGGGGTGGCTGACTTTCTAACTCCTCTTATTATCTTTCTGATTAAATTCGTGCGGAACCGAAGACAGTGTTAGTTGTCCCGGGACTTGGCTGGGTTCAAATCCCGAGTCTCTTCAAGGCGTCGCTGTCGGTCCTGGCTTCCAGGAGGAGCAATGGCGGAATTTTGTGGTGGGTTAAGTACCATAAAAATCCCATAAGCTAGTTTATAATAATAATAAGTAAACATTTATTTCGGAGCACATCCATACAGAGTTAGTAAATACACATAAAGCTATGTTAGTGAATAAAGATAGTTACTTATTATTAAAAGATAAAGTTACTTAATATTAAGTTAAACTGCCCAGGCAGTAAATTTACAACAAAACTTATTATCTTTATTGCTTTTCCATATGGATTCTTAGATGCTAAATTTATAATTTACATCATTATAGCCCCTGTACACATAAAAATAAGTTAGGAGAGAGGAAGCTTTGTTTTATTAGTTTGGTCTTATTATTGGGTATTCCTCCTTATTGACGTGCCAACGTCTTATAAATTGGTTTGCCGGGTGACACTTCAAGAAACTGCGTTACGCTCCGCTCACGTTATGCGCTCACAATGAGAGCGAGTGAGAGGCACGCGTCCCTTCCACTCGGGCATGGTTAGCCCGCCTAAGAGCGAGAGAGACAGACATAAAAAGTGAAAGGCACGCGTCCCTTCCACTCGAGCACAGTTAGCCCGCCTAAGAGCGAGATTCTTTGTATAAAATAATGTTTTAAATATAATTCTTTGTATAAATAAATGTTTTAAATTGTTACTATTATTTCATCCTTCTTCCTACTATATGAATGAATATTCACATTAAAATTATTTTACCACTCAAAGTCGTTGTCACGTAAAACTTTCGCCCGTATTCCGACTTTACAGGCAACCAATTTTTTTATGTTACTAGATGCAAGTAGGTTAGCAGATTACACACAGATATATAATTTACATTATTATGTACCCGGTAGGGCACGTTTACATTATTATGGACCCTGTAGGGCACAGTAAAATTTAAGAGAGGAAGTTTTGCTTTATACCTTTATTTTTTTTTAGGTATTCCTATAATAATGGTCTTACTAGATAATAACAGGCTGATCCCCTAAATCTAGAGTTATTCGGTAACGTCCTGAGCCCAGTTCCGTCCCCACATGGGGAGTACTCGAGGCAGTTGTCACAGTACTTGATCAGTTCCACCGTTAAATTCCGACGAACCAATAAAGGCCCTTCCGGCTAATTGGGTAGGTCATCCGCAAAAAATACTATGTAATAAAATACTACCTACATTTTTTTTGTTTATATGTATATTATCCCACTGCTGAGCAAAGGCCTCCCCCAAATTCTTCCATTTTGTTCGGTCTTCCGCAACCTCTGCATGGCCATTCAATATCGAATACATCCAGATCATACCGCCATCTTTTTCTCGGTCGGGCTTCATAAAATTATTTAGTGTTATAATTAATAGAGAACTCTATGGTTAAATAATAGACGAGTGGTTATAACTTTGGTGAACTTCTTGCAATTTAAGCTTGCGAGTCAGAGATTGCCTTTTCTAGTGTGGTTTGTTCAATGATTTTGTTGGAAATCTTGCTGTTCAGTGGCAGACATATTTATCTATTTTCAATAATTAAAGACTAACTGTCTCGGTAGTCATACTAAATGCCATAATTCTTTTAATAATGTACGGAATTGTAAACGTCAAAAGTTGGCGGGCAATCGGGGAATATAAGTAATTTTGATTAGTTGTCCTATAAAGGTCAACAAAAAAGTCTGCGATGGTACCTATATGTCTATGTCAGGATAACCCACAATAACCATTTTTTATCCTTTTCATTTGGCGGGCCACTAGTCATTTATAAATGGGAAAGTAACTCTGTCAAAATTTAGTACAAATATAGTCTAGATCCTTAAAAAGCACTTAGACTACATTTTATCCAAATACCATGCGGGAAAAGCTGCGGAGGAATTGTCCTTTCCCTGCTATTGTCCTATTTTAGTATGTTAGAAGGCACAGAAATGTGTCTGTGGATTAATAAACGTAGGTTCAAGGTCATATCTCACATAATTCTCACAAATCTAACGTCATAACTTTAAGTGTATTTTCTTATATTTTATAAGTCTCTATTTTCACTTCAGCTGGCCTTTAGAGCGCTTTTAGACTGGCGTCTTTTTAAACGTACAATCGTTTACTGAGCAATGTCCATGTTTCACACTGATAGGTCACACTTACTCTTGTTTTTAATAATTTTTTCTTTCTTTTACATTTGTTTTTTTTCTCTTTCTATGTGTTTCTTTTTTATCATTTAATTTTGTTCTTTCTTCTTTTCTTTCGTTTCAGAATACGTGATTCTAAGCACACTGCAGTTATATGCGCTTTAAAAGCAGAAGTCTAATTCACGTAATTAAATAAGTTTAGTAGCAGTGCAGTTGCAGTTAAGTTTCGATCACAACAGACCTTTTCGTATTTTCGTAATTTTGACAACCGCTGTCAGATACGCTTGTGACAAGTTTGCGTCACGACAGCGCTTTACCGTATAAGTGGTTTATACAACACACTACAAGAATACTATTTTGTACTAGGATGCAAACTTAATTTCAACTACACGGTAACTTGATCGACGCGTCATAAAATTACGTGGATTAGCCTACTGAACGCACGTCCACGGCCTGATTCCGGCTTTTATATGTAAGGTGGTTACTTTGTTATTCAATAACAAACTTTGTTGTTTGTTTTTCTTGGATAAGCCGGACTCGATTACTAGTACCTATACATACCCCTCGTCAAGATTAAATTGCAAAGCTTCGAGCATCGCCGCATGGTTGCTAGTCTTTCGGATTGGATACATTTCGGAGAGTTTGCATTGCAATTACATAATCTTATTCCCCCATCCACGTTCTTTCCACGGACAAGTAGAGGTACAGTTATGTGCCACTGAACACGGTGAAAATTCTACAGGTACGCACAAAGCGCTTTGCGTCCACTTTTATTATGCGAACTGCTAAGTTTTGGAACTCGATGCCGGCATCTCTGATTCCCGATAGCTTCAATCTGCCTGTCTTTGAGTCACGAGTGGACACGTATTTTTTGGGTTAACGCGTTTCATCGTAGACTACATCATTGCTAACAACATGCAAGTTGTGATCTAGCGCAAGCCTATTATAGGATAAAAAAATACAAATTTTAATCGTGTTAATAGTATATCTAACTGTGCGTTTGCACTGCGCTACAAAACGTGTTACGAACACTGTCTATCTCTTTCTAATCATCCATTAAGAATGATAGAGATACACAGTATTTTCAACATGTTTTCTTGTACGTTCGCCAGGGTTATGATGTGTGAATGTGTTTCTAAGAATGATTTTTTTCTTTTTTTGTGATTAATAAAACGCTCGTCTGAAGGCTGTTACATTTTCTTTGGGCAACTAGCCAACAGTGTTCAACAGAGCAAAAAGGCAAGAAAAACTAGTGGGAGTTACTATTGAAATATTATATTTGGGCCTTTGTGGTTTGTTTTGTTATGATAAATATTCTGTTAGTAGATAACCCCAATATTACAAAACCAGAGAATCACTAACATTAGCACATTACAGTCCATCAAATCTAAGAGGTACCGTTTGACGTTTCACTGTTTTCTATTAAATTAGCTTATTAAAGGCGTAATTCACACTATTTCTATTAGTTTTCCTGTAAAACAATTGAATTATGAAGCTATTTTTATTTTAACATAACATATACAATTTTCATACAAAAAATAAAATTCTAAATGTACTACGTTTAGAACTGTCAAACGGTACTTCTTAGATTTGATGGACTGCAGTGGAGAATAGATTTGTATACCTTCATTATTTTTTTTAGGTCTGTCAACTATCTTAAAAGTTAAGGCCAAGCCAAGTGCGGGTTGGTGGATGTCACATGTCCTCGAGTCATTAGTTCTTACACATGCCTGTGACAGACATGTTTTTCCTCCTCAATATTGAGCAGCGGAGATGAAACAATTCACACAAAGATGTGTGCACGACCGGGGCGAGGTCGATACCGCTGTACTACCGCTGCTCTACCTGGTCCCCAATTATATAGCTGGAATTTTCTTCTTAATGTAGTACGTTCCACGTCCTGTTATATAAATTGCGACATCTTTCCGCGAGACAGTCACGAAAAATGCTCTAAATGCGAAATTGTCAAGTACCTACCTCGTTTTAAAATGTGTTGCGAATTTTCATTGAATAAGATCCTATGTACGCCAGACTTACGTAACAGATAAATACAAAATCTTATTCCCTTATAACTTTTTTGTTTTCAGATTATGTAATAAAAATCTGTGTACATTTTGACTGGCCCGGTGGCGTAGTGGTTAGTAACCATGAATGCTACACTGAAGATTGTGAGTTCGATTCTCACCCAGGACCAATCTTTGTGTCATAAGCATGATTGTTTGTTCTATGTCTGGGTGTAGCCTATGTATTATAAGTATGTATTTACAAAAAAAAATGTATTTAAGTAACGTATCCGTTCCTAGTACCCATAACACAAGCAAATATATTTTGCCTAGTAGGACTGATGGCGCTGTGTGTATGTGTGAAAATAATAATATTCTTAATTTAATAAAACTGTCAAGTAACTGTAACTGGTAGATAGTCTTTTTCGTGACTACTTGTCTGTCTGCCACAGCCATTTTGTTCCGGAACTACTGGACTGATTGAGCTATGATTTGGTACTTACACTTATATAAATTGGTACCATCGGTTTCACGTTTTTGTACAACTAACTATACTCCAAAAAAGGCGACGATTTTCTCTTCTGAGGACCGGTGCAATCCGTCGCGAAACGTAAAGCAGAGGTTAAAAGTGAGAGCGTTAATTGCCGGTTATCTTAAATATGAATATTAATAATGCAAAGCGAAAGTATAAAAATTGGTTGTTTGTAAAGTAGGTTTACGATTGAGATGTTTACGTGATAACGTCTTATTGGTGATATAAGTGAGAGAGACGGAAGATCGGTCCACTCACTCGAACGCTATGCCAGCCTCCGCTCGTGAGGATTCCGCGTGACAAGTTTCACGGAATGACTGGCAGCGCTCGAGATGAGACGGGAGATCGGTCCGTCTCTCTCTCGTTATACCTGCGATCGCGCTCGTGAGGTTTAGGTGTGTGTGACACAAGTTTCTGAACATGTCACCCGACATTATTCAGAAAACTTTAAGGCTTATGTCTCAACTATTATCTATATATTAACAATTGCATAGATAGACGTAATCAGGCCGAATGTGACACTACATTTTAGTGATTCTCTGTATTATATAAACTCCCATCTAGTAAGTCTGGCAGCCTCTGGATCTAAATTCATAAGGGTTGATGACTTTTTTCGCGCGAATAAATATTTTTGCTCTTTCAGCCGTTTCGCTTTCTCGCTTTGTGTGAGATAATGATATGAAATTTTACATTAAAATGAAATTACTCAGTCGTATTTTGCTTAGCAACAGTTTTATTGCTGACTAGAAATGCTTTAGGTTGCTTACCATTTAATCTGATGACCTATATTTTTATTTCTCTTTGTTGAATTGAATTAAATACAAATATTTTTTTAGGTATGCGCTTGACCACAACTTGCCTGATGTGAAGCAATATTGCAGTCTACGATGGACGCGCTTACCTAATAAATACCGATTCACTCGTAACTTGAAGACTGATAGAATATAGCAATCGGGAAACAGAGATGCCAACAACGAATTCCAAAACTTGGCAGTTCGCACAATAAAAGTGAAAGCAAAGCGCTTTATGCGTGCCCGTTGAATTTTCACCATATAACGGAATTAGTTAATTTTAGTTAATACCTCAGTGTCTTGGTTTCATTTTCATAGATCTTATATAATAATATTAAGTTAAAATATTAACAAAAAAAACCGACTTCATGGATGCCATTCTCAGAACTAAACCAAACTGAAATGGGACCACACGGGAAGCATCAGCTTTCAATTAAAAAATAAATTATCAAAATCGGTTCACCCATTCGAAAGTTCTGAGGTAACAAACATAAAAAACATACAGTCGAATTGATAACCTCCTCCTTTTAGAAGTCGGTTAAAAAAGTTATGATTAGGCTGTAAAGCGATATACGAAATACAGCTGGATGGAGATTGAATAAATGAGGCGAAATTTTCTAAAATTTCAACATCACGGGGAAAATTATGGCTAAAAATTCTCTCCACACAATGCCTCATTCAGTATCCAAAGTAATAAATTATTATCCGTCTTCAACAATGAATCAACATTTTTGATTTATGTAATGACGAAAGGGACAACCCCAAGGGCACTTCTTAAATATCTCTCCACACAATATTTTTGTTGAGTAACGTTTCATTCATTTGCAAATTATTATTTTATGCATATATATAAAAAACTTTATAATAAATCAAAACGCATGTATTAACATAAATAACTAATTTAAAAAAAAATTGGTTGCCTGTAAAGTCGGTATACGGGCGAAAGTTTTACGTGACAACGACTTTGAGTGGTAAAATAATTTTAATGTGAATATTCATTCGTATAGTAGGAAGAAGGATGAAATAATAGTAACAATTTAAAACATTTATTTATACAAAGAATTATATTTAAAACATTAATTTATACAAAGAATCTCGCTCTTAGGCGGGCTAACTGTGCTCGAGTGGAAGGGACGCGTGCCTTTCACTTTTTATGTCTGTCTCTCTCGCTCTTAGGCGGGCTAACCATGCCCGAGTGGAAGGGACGCGTGCCTCTCACTCGCTCTCATTGTGAGCGCATAACGTGAGCGGAGCGTAACGCAGTTTCTTGAAGTGTCACCCGGCAAACCAATTTATAAGACGTTGTCACGTCAACAATTAAGGATTTTAACAAAATTTGTAAAGAGTAACAATTGGATCCATATACCATTAAAAGCAGTACTGCTGTAAACCTTAATTTTTATAAATAACTAGCGGACCCCGCAGACGTCGTCATGCTCGGTAAAGAAGTGCCACCTACAGGGTCCGAAAACAGAATACGACCTATTAGATTTCATAAACATCGGTCAAGCTGTTTCGGAGGAAATTTTGTAACTTTTCTCTGCGTAAAACCCATCCTCATACTTCAAGGAATATTCTAAAAAAAGAATTAGCGAAATCGGTTCAGCCGTTCTCGAGTTATGCGCTTACTAACACATTTTGCGATTCATTTTTATATTATAGACTAGCAAACCCGGCGAACTCAGTTTCGCCACCAGATGGCTTCGTTTTATGTAACATTTTCCCCGCTATTCTGTTGAAATTTTTCCTGAATTTTCTTTGCTCTTCTTTTTATAAACTTCATGAAGCCCGAGACCTTTCCAACGAATGCAAAACCGTGGAAATCGGTTCGTGCGTTCTGGAGTTATAGCGTCAGGAAGGAAAACCCGACTAATTTTTATATAGTAGGATTTGTTCTTTGTTAGTTTAGACTCTAAAAGGTTCTTCGTATTTGCTTGCCAATGTTTTGAAAAATTTATAATGTTACTCAACTGCTATTCGTGAAAACCTATTATTGGCTTACTGTTGTTTATTTAGCTACTTTTTCAGTATGTTAAATAGCTGTTGGTTTTCCTTATTAAATAAATAAATAAATTAAAAATACAGAAATACTAAAATAACGATGCGACAGAAGTTATGTAGTTTTTTTCGACAGTCTCTAATGATCCATGGCTGGGCAAAAGCCTACCCAGTAGCCATCTGTGGCGTCACATACCTAACGCCACTCAAGAGACATGACGTCATAGCAATCCTGAATCGCACAAGCAAAGTTTCACCGACGATTAGCATGTATACAACTTCCCGACAAGAACAGTTGGAGGGAGTACCGCGGTCGCCGGGCATTACAACTCGCCCGGCTGGAAGATCTTCCCTTTTCACTGGAGGGTCACTACCACCCGATCCTCCAGTCACCTCCACACATCTAACTCCCTAACTCCCTATCACACGCTTCTTGCGTGCAAGTGGAGACAAACGAGTTGAGATCATTGCGCCATTGTTCCCATGGTCTTCCTTGGTGACGTTAACCGTCTTTTATTATTCTGAAATATACTTGCGCTTAACTACAACTTACCTAGTATTAAGCAATGATGTAGTCTACGTTGGAACGCGCTCCTAATGGTGTATTAGGATTCACTCGTGATTACGATTGATTTTCGCTGAGAAGGTGGAAGGAATGAGAGGCTCCATATTGTTAAAAACCATAAAGAAGCAAAAATCCTAACCACCCTCTAAATGCGGTCACCAGATATCGCACCGGAACACGGCAAGATTGCTTGGCGATGCGGCTTTCTCTAGTGTGAAGTCACTAACCATGGCCTAAACCTAACATCAGTTTATTGTTACCCAATTGCCCCCTGGGACTACGTGTGGAGTTTAAATAAAAGGTGTAATTCCACGGAATTAAACACAGCCCAGACCACTGGGATCCACTGTGTTATGTTCCGAGCCCAGCTGTCTCGAAGCATATGACAATGAGACCAGCCTAATCCCATTTTAGCTGTGCGGATTTGTAGCCCGTGGCTACTATGCTTGTTTTGGAAGTGCATCATGGCTGTAGTTACCTAGTTAGGTATCTACTTTGTTTAATTCTTTATTTTTGTTTTGTTGTTATTTCTAAAATAATTTCTTTGAATAATTAGCTGAAGTATACTGCAATGAATACATAATTTGTTTTACTCCAACAGCGTTTATTTACTTACTAAGCTCTTAATAGAATGGTTACCTAATCACATCTTTGAAAGATTTGTAAAATCAGGCCATGTATCGTCCACAGTATCATTAGTTAGTTTTTTATCCGGTTTTGTTTCCTTTATTATAGGTATTTCATTCACAATCGTTTCGTTTTCTATCTTCACTTCTTCTTCTTTTGGCCTTTTATATTTTGCTATCAAATTAATTACTTCATGCTGCATTTTAAATTTAGCTTCAGACGTCAAATTCTTCATTGTATTAGCTACATATTGTCCGAAAACAAAATCTTCTGACACTTGTCTGGTTAGAAATTCTCTTCCTAATTCTACAAAAATGTCTTTTATAATAGCTGGAGTTATATTGGTGTTGTTGGTTGGAGCAGTAGGGGGTTTGTAAAGGAATTTGTCATATTTAGGACGAATAGGAGGAGGCCCGATAGCTACAGAGATTACTTCGTCGTTATCCATATCATCTTCTTTAAGAGGCGTGAGGTATCCTGACGACTGGAATTCACAAAATATTTTATGAATAACACCTCGTTCTAAGTAAGCTAAGTATTTTCTTATATCTAAGCAACTATTACTAGGTACACATTGAAATAAAATTATTCTACATCATTATTTTTCCAATTTATTCCAGTTTTATGTCTTGACATTTCAGATGCATTACAGCTTGTGGAGAGAGGAAATCTGTTAATCCTGGCTAACAGAACTATGCCGGACTTCAAGGATCAGAAAACAGAAGTTCTCAATTTGGTTCTGCGTTTTATGAAATGCTTGTTTCCCACTTTCTCTGGCTAATTCTTACACCTACTTTTATAGCTACTTTTCAGACCAATTGTTTTTGTCAAAATGTTTAACTAAATATTTTTCTACCTTTTTTCTGCTGTCCCTTCCCCGGTTCGAAACTCTTCTTGACTTTTGCTCGTCTGGTTCGGACAACATGTGCCGTTTAGTATGAGAGTGTATAGCTCGCCTACGGTCGATCCTTCTCTTGTCATCTTGTGGGAATTGTTTCCAGGCGCCCTGAAAACAATTACCTCATTATCTAAAATTTTACCACGTCGTTTAAAGGACCTGAAATATGCTCAGCTAAATACGAATTAAGTGCAAGATCATGTTAATTAAAGGATATGGTCAAGGAAAGCCAAAGAAGGACAAAAAATGGGACAAGGTCTAGAAGAAGGGTAAGTAAATGAAGGTCAAAACAATCACACTCATGCTTGTAATATTTAAAGATGTGGCTGATGTGAATACATACGTAAATCGTACTAGCCTAATGCTTTAACAGGTTTTAATTTACTAAAGATAAATTGCATCAACTAAACAAATTCTAAAAAAAAAAATATTCTACGATAGGCTGGCGCTTGACTACAACTTGCCTGATGTTAAGCAATGATGTAATTTACGATGGAACGCGTCAGTCCAGTATACCGATTCACTCGTGATTGCGAATGATTATCGGCGAGAAGGTACAATGAGCCTTTTTAAGTTTAGTATCCTTAAAGGAGCAACAATTCCGACCCACCCCTCTGCATGGTGTCACCAGATATCGCACCGGAACACTGCAAGGCCGCTTGGCGTTGCGGCATTGTCTGGTGGGTGGTCACTAACCACGGCCGAAGCCTACCACCAGTTGATTGTCACCTGATTTGCACCACCCGGGGACCACGTGTGGGGATTCAATTGAAGGTGTACACCCACGGACGAAGGCGATTCAACCCCCAATAATAATAGATAACGGATATACCGTGACCATAAAAGAGTATTACATTAAATTAACTAAATTGTTTCTGCCAGTTTTTGGGGAGACGAAGTAACCACGTACAGCACACATGTAAAAGTTGAAGCGTCTTTACAAATGCACGTAAATAAAAGCTACAGACAAACAAAAGACAGGAACAGTTTATGCATACACTTTGTTCATGTACCCCGGCAGAGGGGAGCGCGTGGAGTACTACAGTCCATCAAATCTAAAAAGTACCGTTTGACAGTTCTAAACGCAATACATTTAGAATTTTATTTTTTGTATGAAATTATTTATGTTGTGTGAAAATAAAAATAGCTTCGTAATTCAATTATTTTACAGGAAAGCTAATAAAAATAGTGTGAATTACGCCTCTATTAAGCTAATTTAATAGAAAACAGTGAAACGTCAAACGGTACCTCTTAGATTTGATGGACTGTAGTTCCGTGTTAAATTTTCTAAGGATTAGTTGATGCAACTAATCCATAATACTTTAAAGATTATTGTTTAACTACTGCTAAATATTAGCTGAAATTCTTACACTTTAAACCCTTGGCACTTTTTCGAAGTCTGTGGTAGAAATAAATAACTTACAATAATCACAGGTGTTAATATTAACAAAACTATTGTCCATCTTTTGCCGTCCATTGCTTTTGAAAACTGCTTGGTGACTGATGATAGGCATCTGAACTAAACAAAGACAACTATTTACTAATAAGAGTGCTGGTTCTCTGAAAAACAATGGATTGACATCAATGATGTTTTGAGATTGTTTAAGAATCAACCAGAAGTTAAAGGTGTTTCGGTCGGTCACTGTACACATTTTTTTAAATCTAAAATAGGCTTGCGCTTGACCACAACTTGCCCGATGTGAAGCAATGATGCAGTCTACGATGGAACGTGCTTACCCAGTATATACCGATTCTCTCTTGACTTGAAAACCACTAGATTATAGCTATCGGGAAACAGATGCCGGCAGCGAATTTCACAATTTGGCAGTTCGCACAATAAAAGTCGAAGCAAAGCGCTTTGTGCGTACCCGTGGAATTTCCACCATATAACGGTGGCGCATAGCCGTACCTCTACTTGTCCGGTGGAAGAACGGGGATGGGGGAATAAGATTGTGTAATTCCAACATTTCTCCTAGTCTTGTATTTCTCGAGATACAAGACCAAGAAGCCATGAAGAGACTAGTCTATTCACGGCGCTGCTGTTGATCCTAGCTTACAGGAGCAGCAATAGTGGGACTGCGGTAGTAATTCCTCACCTGATTACGTATAGTGTCTTCACTTCAATCCTTTTTTTTAGTGTCCCACTCCTGAGCTCGGGTCTTCTCTAAACTATCTTACGAGTTGAGAGAGTTTAGGCCTTAATCCACACACGCTGGCCAAGTGCGGGTTGGTGGATGTCACATGCCCTTGAATTAGTTCTTAGACATGCCGGTTTTCTCACGATGTTTTCCTTGAGCAGCGGAGTTTATTGAGCAGCGGAGATGAAACAATTCACACAAAGATGTGTGGGCACGGCCGGGATTCGAACCCACGACCTTATTTTTCTAAGGCGAGGCCCGTACCGCTGCGCCACCGCTGCTCAATGTGTGGTATCTATCTATATCAGGGATGGCGAACCAACGGCACGCGTGCCTATGATGGCACGCAGCGCAATATTTTGGGCACGCCACTGATCACAAATTGGGCCAGTGGAACTGTCCAAACTTGGCGTTGGCTTCGCACACCAAAATATGTTACGCACTGTCTCTTTTTACTCATCCTAGAGCGATAGAGTCGTAAAGATTATACAGCATATTGTTTTCTTGTCCATGTTTCGCCGGTGCAAACCAGAAGTCAAATTAGCAAAGTTTATAAGTCAAATTATAACTGTAATATTTGTAACTAAGTTATTTGTAATATAATCTGAAACGACAGATCACACTAGTGTTGCTTTGATTCGAAAAGCAGATAAATTGAAACATGTATACTCTAAGTAATATTTAATAGTAAATAGAGGGTTTGAGTTTGATAGTAGTATTAGACAAGTTAAGATATCAAGATTATTTAACGGCACCTCTATGTCTTGATTTTTTTTTATATAAATGGCACGCCGGCCCAAAAAGGTTCGCCATCCCTGATCTAAATGATAAAGATAAATAAAATTTTTAATAAAATTTTGGGGGCTGAGTCACCTTCCTCCGTGGGAGTGCACCTTTTATCTGAATCCACGTAGCCCCGAGTGGTGCAAATCACCGGGCCTTGCCGTGTTCCGGTGCGATGTCTCGTGACACAATTTAGAGGGGTGGGTCGAAATTGTTGCTCCTTTATGATTTCTAACCCTAAGGAGCATCATTTCACTGCCACCTTCTCACCGAAATTCATTCGTAACCACGAATGAATCGGTATAGTGGGCGGACGAGTCCCGTCGTAGACTACATCATTGCTTAACATCAGGCAAGTTGCAGTCAAGCGTCAAAAATATGCGTGAGTGCCAAGTATTTTTATGTTATCAAATTAAAAAATTGCTGCTTTCACACACTAACACAAATCGTTCGTTAATTGTCCGAACGAAAGAAAAATCTACAAGAGTAGAGTCGAGGGAAATAGGAAATGTAAAACATTTATCCCACCATGGATTAAACGAACACATGTTTTTAATGTGAAAACGTAACTTTAATGGAATTTGTACGGAACCTATAAAAGTTTTAAGCGAGGTTGTTAGCGTACCAGCTAATTACGAACCAGTTTATTTGACTTGTAACACATCTTCCATTGGCAGGGCTTACTAACGGAATCTGCTGCTATATCAGCCTTTAGGCTTAAATGAGAATAAGCTAAATTAATTAACTTGAGTTACTTGAGTGATTAACGAATTAAGTCACAACACTACGGGAAAGCTAAATAACTTGAAAACAGCTTCCTTTTAGCTATTTAATTAGATTTTCACGGCAATTGAAAATATGTTCTAACATTAAATTCTCAAGTAAATGGTTCGAATGAGAGTAGCGTCAGACAAAAATGTTAAATTAGTATTTTTTTAAATTTACGCTAATATCGCACATTGAAATAAAACCATTTGTATAGGATTTTATCGCGGTTTATTTGAGATTTTAAATCCCAATGTTCCAAAGTCGTTTTAGACTTCATAAACCGCGATAAAACCGTTAAAAAACAGTTTAATTTGAAAAATGTTAATTTATTTAAGCCTTACTTCCAGTCTTATTTGTGCAGATGAATAGATTTTTGTGACACTTTCATAATGTAAATATTACAGACTTGAGTTTTGATGAAATTTCACACAAAGGTCGACTAGATCATAACAAAAAACAACTTTACATCGCATCAAAATTGGTTATTATTACATAATGTGTACACTATGTAATTTTAGAAAAAGGATTTTACCGATCGGTTCTTGCTGTTTTTATGTTTTTTTAGGTATCTTATTTCCATCAGTCATGGACGGATTAAAATAATTATGTAACTTCTAATTGTAAAGAACAAACAATGGAAATAATTATTTTGTTTTTAAAAAGTATTTTTATGCTATCAGTACTACTGAACATCAAGTCACGTATCGTTAGCAAATTCAACGTTAGCTTGAAACTTACGCATGTACGAGTAACTTAGTTTGTGCTTATTCGAAAGATATTAATTGTATTAATTCCGTACATTTATTACATGACTTTATACTGTTAATAAAATAATTTGAAAATTATAGCATTTTTACTACAAACCCTCTTCAAAATATAATGTTCAATATCGGTGTAGGAAAGCATCGTGAGGAAACCAGCATACCTACTAAACATACAAGGACATGTGACATCTCACACTTGGGCAGCGTAAATGGATTATGACCTAAACTCGCTCAACTCGTAAGATGGTTGTGAGATGAGTTACCAGCAGTGGTCCCTAAACAGGGTTGAAGTGAGGGCATGAAATATAGAGTAAATCAAGCGGGCAAAGTCGCTGGGGGAAAGCCAGATCACCGTTTATTAACTGACTATATAAAAAGAGTTTCTCCACCAATCGGATCTTTTTTATGATTTTGTTTTCATTGTGATTATTTAAAGACCCTTGAAAGGATTTGCACATTTTCATTTTGTTTCAAAGGATCACGTGCAACTATTATTGCTATTATCCTCTTAATCATTATGTCAATAAGCATAAAGTAGCTAAAATAGGTTTGTTGGTACATACGTTTCTCAACCAGCTGTCATTTTATACTGTCATCGCGTTCGTCGTTGAAGTCAGCTGTCACTCGGAAATGTCAAAATGAACAAACAAATGAAAACCGAGCATAGGTGAAGCAGTCAGATTAGTCTAGCCTAAAGCCTTCAGGTTTATAATTGGTCTGTCTTTGTCTGACATCCCGACATTTATTCTAGTAAGATAGAGACAAAATCCATGTTGAATATGGCTTGTAAGATTTTTATGAAATATAAAATATCGTAGTCAGAGGGAAATTTTGTGCCTCTTCATCTTCTGGTTTTGATTTGATATTATTGATCTTATCTGTAGGTTTTAAAATAGATAGTCTAAAGCATGATATGTTCACACAAACTGATAGAACTCCACACACATTGTAATAAGTTTTAATCAGTTCACCCGTGACCATGGTTTGAAAAGACTTTGAAACGTCGTCGGAATATAAAATCTAAAATGAACCGCGATATAATCCGTTATAAAATAGTTTTATTTTAACTATAGTGCAATGATAAGGTCGGTCTCAATACATTGAAGACTGTCGAGTGATACGTAAGTTCTCAGAACTACGTAAATCCATATAAATGCACTTTAATTAAATTCTTGATAGTTCCGAACTCTGCAGTTTACTCGCTAGTACGGAAAACCTAGAATTTCAACTGCTTGGGTTAAGATTTATAGAAATAATTATGCGTTGAGGTTGGTTTTCTTTACCTTCGGCTGTGGAACAAACCTTTTTTTTGACGGGCCTGACGGGTCGGTGCGGTGGCGTGGTCGGTAAGATACTGGCTTTTCACGCCGCAGGTCGTGGGTTCGATTCCCATCCGACACAAACATTTGTTTAAATATGTCTGTTTGTCTTGTGTCTGGGTTTAATTATCTATATTTAAGTATATATTTACGTAAGTAAGTATTATATGTAGTATATTACCAGTTATCTGGTTTCCATAGTAAAAGTTCTGCTTAGTTTGGGATCAGATGACCGTGTGTGTTAATGTCACACTATATTATTATAATCCATATCCATACTAATATTATAAATGCGAAAGTCTGTCTGTCTGTCTGTCTGTCTGTCTGTCTGTTACGCTTTCACGGCCAAACCGCTGGACCGATTTTGATGAAATTTTGTAGGGATATAGTTTAAAACCATGGTTCAAACATAGGCTACTTTTTTTTTCAAAAATCAACCCCTAAATGTCTGTCATAGGGGTTGAAGGTTTTTGTTACTTTACACTTTCACAGCCAAACTGCGGGACCGATTTTGATGAAATTTTGTAGGGATATAGTTTAAAACTATGGTTCAGACATAGGCTACTTTTTTTTTCATAAATCAACCCCTAAATGTCTGTCATAGGGGTTAAATGTTATTATTACTTTACACTTTTACAGCCAAACTGCGGGACCGATTTTGATGAAATTTTGTAGGGACATAGTTTAAAACTATGGTTCAGACATAGGCTACTTTTTTTTTCATAAAACCACCCCTAAATGTCTGTCATAGGGGTTGAAGGTTTTTATTAATTTACACTTTCACAGCAAAACTGCGTGACCGATATGGATGAAATTTTTTAAGAATATAGTTAAAAACCATGGTTCAAACATAGGCTACTTTTTTTTTCAAAAATCAACCCCTAAATGTCTGTCATAGGTGTTGAAGGTTTTTATTATTTCCATGATTAAAAATACCGTACGGGGTATCGTTGGTAGTGGAATTTTATAAGGTTTTACAATAATTCGGGAAAAGTACGGGGTGCATCACAAAAAAATGTAAAATAAAACTTCTTAGAAAAAATGACCGCGTTATAAAATTTAAAAATTAGTTTCTTTACATCTGTTATTTGAAGTCGGTGCTAATTCGGTAGATTTCGATTCGAAGTTCGGTAAAGTGTCCGTTAAACGTCAATTGACCCTTATTTTACGTATGAGACTTAAAACATAGCCGACAAAATGTGGGTGATATTCATCTCTGCCTTCATCTTCAGATGGTACAGTAATGAGCGCTATGTTAATAATAACCAATGAAGATAAATCGATCAAGTTGAGTTTTTAACCCCCCATAAAAAGGGATATAATAAGTTTGAAACGTATATCTATGTATCTGTGTACAAATTGAGCCTCTATTGGTTCACCAGACTTTTTCGGTGAGCCGTCCGGGGACCGTCGAACCGATAAATTGAGAGGGTGTAGGTACTCAACTGCTTAAGTAGAATGATTTTACAACGATTTTTTTTTTCGAATTATTTAAATTATGTTGATTTGTTTTTTTTTTTCATTTGCAATTGCTACTCTGTACGCGGAACTTAATTTAAATGAATGAAAGCTAAAATAAAACATTCATCAATGCTTTAGTTTGAGGAATGGTGCGTGAAATGACTAACTTCATAGTGGAAAGGTTGGCGGTTTTCTTTGATGGTTTCTAAGGTATCGATATATTCTGTCTAATTTTACAAAACAAAGCACGATTAGTGAATATCCACAAAGTTTCTGACCTAATTTCATGTACCAATCATCTCAGTATGTCCGTCCTCCACAAACTGATAGAGTGAAATCCGTATATTTTCACTCTATCAGTTTGTGGAGGACGGTCCTATCCACCCGGTATACCGTGTGGGGTATAGTTTTGAGTAGAATTTCTTAAGTATTCACAAACGTTCGGGAAAAGTAAAAAAAAAAAATTGTTTATAATTTTTATATAAAACGGGTTCCTTGGGGATGTTGCCTAGAGGGAATAACCCTAATTGGTTTCCGACGGGAATAACCCTTTTAAAATTCCTAACAAAGTTTGGTGAACTAAAGATTTTAACAAGACTTAAATGGTACAAAAATAATTTTCCAAAATGGAGTAAGACGTCTTCGATTAAAAGAAACAAACATAGTATTGTCTTAGATTTACGCGAATATCACACATTGAAATAAAACTACTTTTTAACAAACATGATCTGATTTAAGACCAATAAAAAATATGATAAAGGTTTCTTAAAGATCTGTAACTTGGCTAATTTTTATCCTAACACAACGCGGGCGAAGCCGCGGGCGGAAGCTAGTACCAAATAAAGTGGTCCCTGGGTGGTGCAAATCAGGTGACAATAAAGTGGTGGTAGGCTTTAGCCGTGGTTAACGACCACCCACCAGACAAAGCCCCACCACCAAGCAACCTTGCTGTTTTACGGTGCGATGTCCAGTGACACCCTATATGAGGGTGGGTCAGATTGTTGCTCCTTTATTTACTACATTCACATCGACCCTTTGAGTGTTCCGTTGCTGGGCACGAGTCTTCTCTCAACTATATTACGGGTTGAGAGAGTTGAGGCCTTAATCCACACACGCTGGTCAAGTGCAGGTTGGAGGATGTGACATGTCCTCGATTAGTTACTATACATGCTGGTTTCCTCAAGATGTTTTCCTTCACCGATTTTGAGCAGCGGCGATGTTACAATTCACATAAATATGTGTGGGCTCGACTGGTAATCGAACCCGCGACCTTATAAATCTGCTACTTGGTACTTTGTTATGAAACATCCCTAGTAAAAGTGATAAGGTATTAAATGTTATTTTGGTGTGTTATTCTGTTGGATTTTATCTGGAATACCCTCAGAGCAGCGGAAATATAGGTCGCGAGTTAGATTCCCGGTCGTGCCCCCACATCTTTGTGTCAAATGTTACATCGCCACTGCTCCATATCGAGGAGGAAAAACATGTCTGTCACAGGCATGTCTAAGAACTAATCATTCGAGGTCATGTGACATCCACCAACTCGCACTTAGGAAGCTAAACTTTCTCCACTCGTAAGACAGTGAAGACCCGTGCCTAGCAGTGGGACACTAAAAGGGTTAAGGTGAGGTGAAGGACTGTAATAGTACTGTAAAGTCTTTTCTACATAAACAAACCTAATCTGAAACAGAATTAAAATAAGAAACGTTAAAACAAAACACTGTACTATATAAACATGTTTGTGATGTACATTCCATTCACTAAAGTTAAAATATTCAAAGTGCTCGCTCTGATGGCATGCACAAAGCATGTAATTCAGAAAATTGCGCCTACATAAAGTATATAAACGATTCAATATGCATTGTAAAGTGAAATCACAGTATTTCAAATTGGAGCAAGATTATATTTTCTCGCTGTGTTTTTGATTAATGTTTACTTCAGGATAATATTGCAGTAAACTGGAATTTACATTGTTTTATATTGCTTAAGTTAGGTTTTTAAATAATAATTTTTAGTTAAGCCTTTTTTTTGTTATGTGCAGATACGTAGTGGCTTTATTTATAACTAAAAACATAAATAATGAACAGTCTTAGTTTGATTAAGCTATTTTTATTCAACTTAGAGGTTCAAGTTTGGTTTCCAATAGTAGGTAGGTAAAAAGTACCTAGACAAGAAAAAATACCTAAAGTAGGTACCTAACCTAAAATAAAAAATTATGTATACTAATTTAAATTTCCGGGAACGTACCCAATAAACACATTTCCAATGGCAATGTTGCCAGATTTCTGAGTACGTTTCTGGAAGATGTTCTATTTCAATTTAATTTTAATTATTATTTACTAATTTATTTTACTATATTGCCATGTAACCATTTATAGCAGCTTAAAAACCAAACGGAAGTAAGTATACCTACTTCAGGTTTCCGTTTCCGACTGTCATACTGTAAGCATCGTAATTGTGTAGCTCCGTATTATTGAGTGCTAAAAATAATTTCGTACACTGTTCTTGAGACTGCGACGTCACAAAACACAAAGTGAAGTGTCGTCCGTGTAGTGGAACTACCGATTTCACACAATATCACGTAAGTTCTTGAATTTCAACAAAAGTATCTCCAAAAAGTGATAATTAGAGGTTAGAAATTCACCAATCATATTGAGCATAGACAAAAGATCAATGACATTGACACTTGTCACAGTAACAGCTAACTAGTGTTGCCAGAGCAAGTAAATAAAAACTACCACTAATTACGTTCCATAACACGCAGATTTAGTTTACAAGAATGGAGGATCAGTTTCAACTATTGTTTGATAAAATGAAGAATGAAATCTTGAACCAAACAATAGAATTGAAAGATTCGATAACAAATAATATAATGGAGAGATTAGACGAAAAACTTCAACCTATTATAACAGAAAATAGAAACTTAAAAATAAAAGTAGAAAATCTCGAAAAGGAAGTAGAAAGTTTAAAAAGAGGAAAGAAGCAAAACAATTTGATAATGTTTGGAGTAAATGAAGGCGAAAGGTCTACACAAGAATTAATACAAAATACAATACATATTTTCAAAACTGACCTTGACATACAATTACAAGAACATGAGATAAACAAAATATATCGTCTAGGAAAGGGAAAGTCTTCTGGAAAACCAAGACCAATTCTGATTTCCTTTACGAGCGAATGGAAGAAGAATGAAGTTATGGGAAAGAAGAAAAACTTCAAAAATGTATATGTTACAGAAGACTACACAAAGGAAGTAATAGAGAAAAGGAAAACGTTGCAGGCGCAGCTAAAAGAGGAGAGAGAAAAGGGAAATATCGCGTACCTGAAATTTGACAAACTAGTAGTAAAAGGAAAAAATACTAACATAAATAAGGAAAAGCGCAAAAGAGAAACATCATCATCCCCACAAAACAATGCTCAACCAAGGAAACAACAAACTCTAATGCCGCCGATTAACAATAGACCAAATGCTTTCGACGTAATGAGGATTAGAGCTAATTCTCTTTCGTCTTTTCCCGCTAAGACAACAACTAACAAAGAATAACAATTAACTGTCGGTAAACGGAAAAATAAACAGCTCAACATGAACCAACATAAAATAACAAAACAAAATACTTCCCCAAGCCGACTGGTCATCGTGGGGAAAAATGACCACGACCCTCTAAAGGAAAAAAATAACACTAACATGAAAAACAAAGTAAATGACATCCACATAGCAACTATTAACTGTCGATCTCTTAGAACACCTGAAAAACTCCAAGAACTAGAGCTGGCAATAGAAGAGTTAAAGTGGGATATTATAGGTATTAGCGAAATGCGCAGATTTGGAGAAGGTATAGAAAACCATGGCAAATACGTACTACATTATAAAGGGGAGACGCCCGGGCTGTATGGAGTTGGATTCATGGTGAAAGTAAATTTAGTCAACAACATAGAAGAACTTAGGGGATTCTCGGAACGTATTGCAATCCTTAATATAAAACTGCCCGTGAACGGAGATAAAGAAGAGAGATGGTCTATTATACAGGCATATTCACCAACTGAATCTGATAAAAAAGAGGACGTAAAAACAATTGAGGAATTCTATGAAAATCTCCAAAACGCTATTGATAACGCACACAAAAACGTCATCGTGATGGGAGACTTTAATGGACAAATTGGGATTCAAAATAGTGGGGAAGAAAATACCATAGGAAACTATGGGTATGGAAATAGAAGCAAAAACGGAACAAGACTAGTAAACTTTGCACTGGAAAACAGATTAAGTATTCTAAACAGTTTTTATAAAAGGAAACCATCAAAAAAATGGACATGGATCTCACCCAATGGACAATATAAGAATGAAATCGATTTTATTATGTCTAATAATAGAAAAGCCTTCAAGAACATTTCGATCATAAACAATTTAAACTTCCACACAGACCATAGGATGGTTCGAGTTGCGATGTCAGGAATGTTCAAGAAAACAAGACGATTTCAAAATAAACAATTAGCGGTACAATACTCAGGTGACCCTAAACTATTACTTAATAATCTCCAAACATCTCTAGATGCCGCGGAATTAGAGAAGAAAGAATATCCATCGATACAAGAAAAGTACAACCTATTACTAAATCAACTAAAAACAGTAACCAGGAAAACAAACAAAAGTATCAAGAAAGAAGTCTCACTTACAATCAAACAATTATTACAAGAACGAAAAGAACTTTTACGACAAAAGGAAATTAAAGGAAACCGCCAAAGAGTAACAGAAGTAAGCAAAAAGATCAGTGAACAACTTAGGAAAGAAAGAAAAACTAAAAGATCTAATACAATGAAAAGTTACATAGAAAAGACAGGAGGAATAAAAAAGGCATTGAAGGAGTTAAACTACAAAAAGGACTGGATACCAAGTATGAGAAAGAAAGATGGTAATAGTACAGGTAAAAGACTCGAAATATTAAAAATCGCTACAGAATTCTACCGAAACTTATACCGAAGTCAAAAAGAGAAAGACACTATAAAAGAAAACGACGAAATAACTAATGAAGAATATATACCGGAAATAATGAAGGAAGAAACCATAAAAGCAATAAATACACAAAAACTCGATAAAGCCCCTGGATCTGATCTTGTTACAAACGAACTTCTAAAAGCAACGTTACCAGTAATCGCTCCAAGACTTACAGATATATTTAATGAAATTATCAATACGGAAAACATTCCAGAGGATTGGACAAAATCTACAATTATACTACTACATAAAAAAGGTGACAAAGGAGATATAGCAAATTACAGACCAATCAGTTTAATGTCCAATATTTACAAAGTGTTTTCAAAAATAATATTATCTAGAATCACAAACACACTTGAAGAAAATCAACCCAAAGAACAAGCTGGATTCCGTAGACATTTTTCAACAATAGACCACATACACGCCCTTAGACAAATACTCCAGAAATTTAAAGAATATAACAAAATTTACTACATAGGGTTCGTGGATTTCAACAAAGCATTCGACACACTTGAACATAGATTTATCTGGGACGCACTAAAAGATCAAGGCGTACATGCAAAATACATACGGATACTGAAAAACGTATACACAAAAAGCACCGCACAAGTAAAACTAGAATCTATAGGCGAAGAATTTCCGGTTGAGAGAGGTGTACGCCAGGGAGACCCAATTTCACCAAAAATATTTGCAGCAGTTCTGGAAATGATATTCAGAAATCTGGATTGGACGAATAAAGGACTAAATATAAATGGCGAAAATCTGAGTCACCTACGCTTTGCAGACGACCTAATCTTATTTTCGGAAAACCCGAAAACCCTAAAGGAAATGTTGCAACAGTTAGCGGAAGAAAGTGAGAAGGCAGGCCTGTCAATGAACTTAACGAAAACAAAAGTAATGTCTAACTCCTCACAAACAGAGTCCATAACAGTAAATGATGAAGAAATAGAGTATGTAAAGGAGTATGTGTATTTGGGACAGTTAATATCTACTGAGGAATGTATGCAAAAAGAAATAGAAAGAAGAATAACTAATACTTGGAAGAGATATTGGTCACTCAGTGAAGTCATGAAGAACCAGGATATGTCTATGAGGAACAAGAGGAGAATATACAATATGTGTATCTTACCATGCTTACTATATGGGTGCCAAACATGGGCATTGACAGAAGAACAAGCAAGGAAAATAAAAGTTTGTCAGAATGGAATGGAGAGAAGCACAATAGGAATTAAAAGAAAAGACCGAGTTAAACTAAAATGTATCAAAAACAAAACAAAATTTAAGAATGCATACACAACATACAGGTGCTTAAAGTGGAGGTGGGCTGGGCATATGATAAGAGAGAAGAAGGAGAAATGGACGAGAATAATAACTGAATGGCAACCACGAGATAGTAAAAGAAACAGAGGCAGACAGACTAGAAGATGGGAGGACGACATCAAAAAAGTGGCAGGCCCAATATGGACGCGCATAGCGAAAAATAGAACAGAGTGGAAATCTTTAGAGGAGGCCTATGTCGAAAGACAAGCTGAAATGTAGAAACGACCGTTTACCGATACCTGATTTATGAAAAGAAAAGAAACTGTTAAAAGTTATAAACGTATTTGTAAGAAAAATTACTGTAAAAATAAGTTCAGCAATAAAGGCTATTTTATTTATTTTATTTATTTTTTTATATTGCTTAAGTTAGGTTTTTAAATAATAATTTTTAGTTAAGCCTTTTTTTTGTTATGTGCAGATACGTAGTGGCTTTATTTATAACTAAAAACATAAATAATGAACAGTCTTAGTTTGATTAAGCTATTTTTATTCAACTTAGAGGTTCAAGTTTGGTTTCCAATAGTAGGTAGGTAAAAAGTACCTAGACAAGAAAAAATACCTAAAGTAGGTACCTAACCTAAAATAAAAAATTATGTATACTAATTTAAATTTCCGGGAACGTACCCAATAAACACATTTCCAATGGCAATGTTGCCAGATTTCTGAGTACGTTTCTGGAAGATGTTCTATTTCAATTTAATTTTAATTATTATTTACTAATTTATTTTACTATATTGCCATGTAACCATTTATAGCAGCTTAAAAACCAAACGGTTTTTCTGTACATTGCCTGCTTTGTGTCTCGAATGCCGAAGTTATGGCTGCCAACATAAAAAGTGAAACCCTGTTTGATTTATGCTCACACTCAGAGCCCTCGCGGTTTGGAGACTTGAAAATTCTTAAGTACAAAGTTTGTTCGTGCCCCGTATTCGTTGAACGCAAATGTATTTGAGATTTTCGATGAAATACTATATATTGTTGTGTATGAACTTTGGCTTAAAGGTAAAATTTATTGAATAAAGTACACCTAAACCTAGTAAATCAGTCGCAACAGCGCGTGCGATGGTCCAACAGTGTCAGACATTTTATTAAACTTTAGCGGTACGTACATTTTGAATTTACTTACTAAACATTTACGATCTTATTCATAAAAATCTTATAAGCCTCTTTACTTATAATAGATTTTGTCTCTTTCTTACTAGTACAAATGTCAAGATGACGGACAAAGACAAACGAATTAAAAACCTATTTTAGCTATTACGTGCAAACTCGGGGTTAGCTTACATTAATCACTGTATGTGTTGCCAAGCACAAAACTCAAAAGCTACTATTCCTTGAAGTACAAGAATGATTCTTTCCTAGAGAAAAAGTAAATAAATTGCCTGAAAATGTCTAAAATCAACACTTTTCTATACTCTCATACCAACGATTCGTAATAACACTTAAGTCAATTTGAACTTTAGTACCTGTATACAATAGTTCAAGTGTTAGTGGAGCTACAGTGTCAACTATAGGCCGACCGTTTAACTTTCGTATCGCCATCTGAGGTACAGTCATAAAACTTTAATTAAATCGCATAAAGAACTATATAACCAGAGATAAAAGTAATGTAAGACTGTTCTTCACTAATATCGATATCGCTGGAATCATCATCACTGTCTGTGCAGCTTGAGGATTTAGAATCTTGGCGATAGGCGATACGCGAATTAAACGGTCTATTTATAAATCTATCTATATAAATAAAAATCAATTGCTGTTCGTTAGTCTCGCTAAAACTCGAGAATGGCTGAACGGATTTATCTCATCTTGGTCTTGAAATGATCATGGAGGTCTAGGAAAGGTTTAAAAGGTGAAAAAAATATTTTATACATAACTTGAGGTCTTTTATTTATCAATTGAGGCAGTACGAAGTCTGCGGGGTCAGTTGTAGCTATAGAAATAAATTTAAGTCGTACCTTAGTTACCCAAGCTAACCCTAGACCTGTATCTTACCGGCTTTTATAGCAGTAACAGCATTAGGTACCATAGGAAAATAAATATTAAGAGTTCTTCGTTAAAGCTTGCCACTTATGAAAAACCAAATCTCGTTTTTAGTTTTATTGACCTAGATTATAAAGCAAAATGAATAATATTCACATAGCTATATACACATTTAAAATACACGAAGGCTTTCGACTAAAAATCAGAATTACAGACGGACACGATTACAGTATCAAATTACAGCTGATGCATTGAGAAGTAGATGTGCCAACAAACCTTTTAAAATGGTATCAAATTTATTTCATTAAATCAACTTGTTACATATATGGACAGGGCAAAAACTGTTAAAATCTTTATTTTCCACTTTCTCAAAATATTTTATTTTATAATACAGTGCTTTACCTTTTCACGACAGTTGGCGATGAAATCAGATGACCGCGGTTCGAATCCTAGTAAATATATTTTTTTAATTCCTTCTTTCTGTGAGTGAAACCATTAATGGGAGCCCATTAATATAATTTTCAAAAAAAAACACCACCATAAATAGGCAATGATGCCATTTTTTGTATGACAGGGCGGATCCGCGGGCATGTACCTAGTATTATTATAATAAAATTTCTTCACATACCATAAATCCTTGCGGTCCACAAATTCTTAACAATGCACTTCGCAAATACATCACACTGCGTCGCTAACAAAAGCGGACCCTTAAAGCGCTTGACCGCTTTGCTTCCTCCATACATAAATCACGCTGAGTTTTCAGCGGTGTTAGGAAAACAAAAAGAATTCACATCCTTCTTGCAGCGTAGCGCTTTTTAACACTTGGTATTGACCGAGTATAATGTAGTTTTGAAAAAAGAATACGGTGAATTTCGACCAAATGTGGATTATTACTAATTGCAATTATTGACGTGACAACGTCTTATAAATTGGTTTGCCGGGTGACACTTCAAGAAACTGCGTTACGCTCCGCTCACGTTATGCGCTCACAATGAGAGCGAGTGAGAGGCACGCGTCCCTTCCACTCGGGCATGGTTAGCCCGCCTAAGAGCGAGAGAGACAGACATAAAAAGTGAAAGGCACGCGTCCCTTCCACTCGAGCACAGTTAGCCCGCCTAAGAGCGAGATTCTTTGTATAAATTAATGTTTTAAATATAATTCTTTGTATAAATAAATGTTTTAAATTGTTACTATTATTTCATCCTTCTTCCTACTATACGAATGAATATTCACATTAAAATTATTTTACCACTCAAAGTCGTTGTCACGTAAAACTTTCGCCCGTATACCAACTTTACAGGCAACCAATTCTTTTTTTTGTTAAATATATTTTTTGCCATGACAGTATTTTTTTTTGGTATAATAATATTATTTTTATTTTTTTAGTATTTGGAAATTTCTTAGACACGACATTGCAAGTACGAATAGGATTACCTACCTTGTATTTTTAATCTTTAGCAATTTTCCTAAGATTACCCAAAGAACTTAGCAAATGAGATCATTTACTGCCGTAATGTGAGCTTAAGCTGTCTTACTCTTGCTCGTTTACGTGATACCTGTTAAGAGATTAGGCCTTTATACGTCTTTGTCAGCGATATTACCTGGAGTAGTGTTACTAAGCTTAATTTTTATTTTAAACTACACCCAATCCTCGATTTCTTTCATATTACAATAATAAAAAGTGCTAAAAGTGTTTATCCAGGAACTTATAGGCCGACCATTCAACTCACGTATCGCCTATCGCCAAGATTGTGACTCCTCAAGCTGCGCAGACAGTAATGATGATTCAAGCGATATGGATATTAGTGACGAATCCTACATTACTTTTATATGTGGTTAAATAGTAAGTCCTTTATGAGATTTAATTAATGTTTTATGACTTTGTACCTCAGATGGCGATACGCGAGTTAAACGGTCGGTCTATAAGTATCTGGATTAACACTTTTAGCACTTTTTATTATTGTAATATTTAGGTTCCTTAGTCTACATGCAAGCAAAATGGTATCTTAATTTGTATAAGAATACTTCTCACGCACGGGTACGGGTCTTCTCTCAACTACCTTACGAGTTGCGTGAGTTTACGCCTCAATCCACACACGCGCCAAGTGCAGGTTGGTGGATGCCGGTTTCCTCACGGTGTTTTCCTTCACCAATATTGAGTAGCTGCGATTGAAACAATTCACACAAAGATGTGTGGGCACGACCGGGAATTAAAACCGCGACCTTATATTTCAAAGGTGAGATTGATACCGCTGCGCCAAGAAGTACATACCTGACCAGGTTATACGGAACTGCATCGTAAAAGACCAGCGCTTTACTGCTTACGTGACTCCGAAGGAACCCCGAGGGTGTCACATAACATTTTATTTTTAGCAAGCGTGCGAAACACGTTTTCTGCTCCCATTGATTTTGCTCAAATGCCTAGGGAGATTTATTTTTTTTGCGCGTGTAAGTATCTTGAAAGGAGAAGGTTCGATTCCCACCCAGAACTTAACTTTGTGTGATACACGATTATTTGTTCTGTGTCTGGGTGTAATTTATGTTCATTAAGTATATTTACAAAAAAATACTTTTTAGATACATTTTCTTTGTAAGAAAATTCTAAATCATCATAATCATCATCATCGGATTGTAGCAGTCCACTGCTGGACATAGGCCTCTCCCAATAAGCGCCATTTCACCTTGCTTTCGGCTTGTCGCATGCAACTACTGCCGGCTATCTTTCGCAGACCGTCACTCCACCAAGCTGGGAGGCGTCATACTACGTTTGCCAAGACATATACACTTAGATACATTACACCTAGACATAGAACAAACAATCAAACTCATCCCACAAAGACATGTCCTAGGCGGGAATCGAACCCGGCTTAGTAGTCAGGGTCACTAACCACTATGTTAACAGACCAGTTGATATACTCTCACACTTGAGCCCTATCTTCTGCGAATTCGATTTTGATTTTAAACTTTTGTCCTTCTGTACCCATTATTATCATTAATAATAATAATAATATAGCGGGACATTAACACACACGGTCATCTGATCCCAAACTAAGCAGAGCTTGTACTATGGAAACCAGATAACTGGTAATATACTACATATAATACTTTTCTTTGGTAAATATATACTTAAATATAGATAATTACACGAGTTGGTGAAAAACCCGAACCCATGACCTGCGGCGTGAAAAGCAAGTATCTTACCGACCACGCCACCGGTCCGTTATTGTAATGAGCCTAAGTATCATGTTAATAGCACATTTTTGTCCCCATTACTAAGACTATAACTAGATCGCCCCCATTTCCTCCTATTTAGTGGTATCGTAACATTTTATATCACACACTAACCGGTTCGTGAGGGGAATCGGTTTTCTTATTGCCTTCAGCTATGTAATGATGACTTTTCGAAGGATATTAACCGCAATCTTATAATTTCATATGGTTCTTAAATTGACAGACTAAAAAATGACTCAGAGGCAAACACATTACTATTGAAAACTGATAATTTTTTAAAAAACATAATGACCTGTAATCGTTCTATATAAATAATTTCAAAATATAAATGATTTGCATGTTTATATTATTTTAGTTTATTATGTATTTTATTTATTATTAAATTATTTTATTAATTTCAAAAATTAAATGTATTAATTATTAAGATCGTTTTTAATGTTTTACGTTTAGTTTTTAATAAAAAATAGAAATTATTGTAATGACCGATACCGGTTGAAAATAAATAATTTGAATTTGAATAAACTTAGAAAATTTAACAAAGTACAGGGCCTCGACTTTCGTGCTTTAGACTTTTATCTCTAATAGATATTCATCTAACAAAAATAGCTATTTTTTGACATTTGTCTTATATTTTGTCTTTAGAAATAAATGCTTAAAGTGCGCAAATGTCGAAATAATGGCGAATATCATTGAAAAAGAAAAAAATCACAATTTTTGTTTGACAAGTGTCTATTTTTGTTTGTGTTTGTCTAAATATATAAAAGAAAAAACTGACTGACTGACATATCAACGCAGAGCCCAAACCGCTGGGTCTGGAGATTCCAAATTTGGCACATAGGTTCCTTATAAAGTCTAGGGGTGCACTAAGAAAGGATTTTTCAAAACTCACCCTTTAAGGGGGTAAAAGGAGGTTCCAAAGTTTGTATGGAGATATGAGATTGCTTTGACCAATTTATTCAAAACTTCGCAGGAGTACTCCTGGCATTAAATAAGTAAATATATGTTTCAGGATTTTTCAAAATTCAACCCTTATAAGGGTTGAATAATCCCTATACGGAAGAAATGTGGTATTTCGTTTCACACACATTAAAAACTACAAACACGATCTGATGACCAATAACAAATAAAAAAATATGATAAAGGGTTCATATAGATCTGTCACTTCACACTGTCACTAATTTTTATCCTAACACCACGCGGGCGAAGTCGCGGGCGGAAGCTAGTTAGCGATAAATGTCTAAATAGCTAGAATCGAGGCCCGTGTTTCCTTCTGCCTATATACATGAACAGTTTGTATGCATATACTGGTCATGTTCCGTGTTTGGGTCTAGCTTTTATTTGCATGTGTATTTGTAAAGACGCTTCAACTTTTACATGTGTGCTGTACGTGGTTACGTCACCTCCCCCGAAAAACTGGCAGAAACAATTTAGCACTAGAAGTTGTGTAAAACACTTCCCTTGTTAAATGCTTTTGTAGTCAATTATCGTTTACAAGTTTTTTTTTATCCTACAATAGGTTTGCGCTTGACCACTACTTGCCTGATGTGAAGCAATCTTGGAGTGTACGATGGAACGCGCTTACCTAATAAATCTCGATTCACTCGTGACTTGAAGACAAGCAGATTATAGCTATCGGCAAACAGAGATAACAACAGCTACCAAACAGCTTATTGCTACGAAGTGCTACGGCGGCGTAGAATTTCGTAGCAATGCTACGAGTCGTAGCACCTACGTAGTCGTTCCGTAGCTTAGAACATTTAACACAGGAACTGTTAGGCACACGCGTTCCCCTCTACCGAGGTACTTACAATGTGTGCATGTTTTTTTTAATGATGACCTCACCCAATCGGGCGGAAGGGCCTCTATTGGTTCACCGAACTTTTCGGTGAGCCATCCGAGGACGGTCGAACCGTTCAATTTCTGTGGGAACTGCCATGAGGGCTCCCCATGTGGGGACGAACCTCGGCTCAGGACGTTGACGGACAGTCTAGTTTATTAGGGGATCAGGGGGCTGCATGTTTTGTGTTTGTGTGTACATTTCATTTACGTGAACATTTGTAAAGACGGTTCAAGATAACCACATCTTTATCGTGCCCAATTGCGGGATAAATAGAAGTCCTTAATGGGCTCCATAAATAAATTTCCTATCTAAGAGTACAAGAATTTTGCATCAGTCCCTAAGATTAGCATGTTCAACAAAACACGTACAACTCTTTAGCTTTATAATATTAGTATAAATAAACCCCACTTGAGTTTTAATGTACGACAAACCGCTGGCAAGTCATAAATATTTGTGTACCATTACTCGTATTGTAAGGGCTATTAGAAGTGAAATGTATGATGTATACGCAATGTAGACGTTGCATCGCGGGAACTCGGGTCGAAATAGTTCAGTGCAAATTTAACAAATGGGATTGGCCGCGAGTTGCATAAGCGATGTGGCTGTTTGGTACAAGTTAATAACTATGGAGATATGGGGTTTTCTCAGACTAGCTAAAGATCCACAACACCACTAGGCTCCCACAGCTTCGTTTATCAAGCGGAGCCGAGCACGTAGTTGCATGTGCATCTCCCGACGACGCAACCTTCCAACACAAATTGTCGGCCCTTCTCAGATAACCGCTTCACCCGTGCTCGGTGTTTATTCGTTCGTTCATATAGACATTTTCGAGTGACAGCTGACTTCAAAGACGGACGCGATGACAGTATAAAATGACAGCTGATGTATTTAGAAGTGGATGTGCCAACATATTTTATGTTGTAAAATTGTGACATAATTTAGTAGGTGTAAAATTTGTATTTTGTTACTGTACCAAATAATATTCTAATATACTATGTTAGAGAATCTTAGTTAGGAATTGTGCTCGATTAACAGCAAAAGGCTCGCGCTCAACGTTAAGGACTTAAATTCAGCTTAAGTGGGTGACCTCTGCCCACACCTTCGAGTAAAAGAGGCGTGACGCTGTTATATCTAAATATATAAAAGAAGAAACAGACTGACTGACTGACATATCAACGCAGAGCCCAAACCGCTGGGACTGGAGGCCCCAAATTTGGCACATAGGTTCTTTATGGGGTCTAGGGGTGCACTAAGAAAGGATTTTTCAAAACTCACCCTTTAAGGGGGTGAATCGGGGTTCCAAAGTTTGTATGGAGAAAGAAGATTAGTGAGCTAGTTAAAGCATTATAACTCATTTAGTATAACTTCAAGCTTGTAACTTAAACCGGCGAGTAGTTTGTGGCTTTTCACGCACATTCAACAATTCAAGTGATTTATTCTAGCTGTAAAGTAGGAGCTGGCAGAGTAAAGCGTTCTACAGCGATATTGCTGTACTTAGTAACTGCAACGTTGTATGTACTACGGGTAGCATTAGTCATTATTGCAGAAGTAATGGTTTGTATGATATTTAACTTTAATTCTCCTATACTAAGGCTTTTTTACTATTTAAGATGGTTTAGTTAAAAACAACAGCAGGGCCCCGATTCTTGCGGTTTAGAAATTTATCTCTAATAGAGATTTGTTAAACAAAAATGGTGATTTCACTTGTTTTTCAATGATATTCGCCATTTTTATAAATGTCTAAAGAGCGTAACCAGAAATCGCCATTTTTGTTCGACAAATGTCTATTAAAACTGCAAACTGAAAAACAATACAAACAAAAGCAAGTTTAGGCTCCCATCAACATCAGGTAGCCAATTCATTACTAATTGCAGCAATTGTAGGTAGACAAAACATGTTATCTAAATATATAAAAAAATGAAACTGACTGCCTGACTGACTGACTGACTGACTGACTGACATATCAACGCAGAGCCCAAACCGCTGGGTTTGGAGACTCCAAATTTGGCACATAGGTTCCTTATGGGGTCTAGGGGTGCACTAAGAAGGGATTTTTCAAAACTAACCCTTTAAGGGGGTGAAATGGGGTTCCAAAGTTTGTATGGAGAAACAAGATTAGTGAGATCAATTTCGCGGGCGAAGCCGCGGGCGGAAGCTAGTAAGTACATATTTTTCTGGTAAATAAACTTTTATTCTAAATATTATATAACGTATAGGCTCCCGACAACATCAGGGAGCCCACTAGCTGGTAATTAAAATAATAAAAGTCAAAGAATATTAAGTAGGGAGGAAAAGCGCGCGTGATAGAGCAGTCACAAGTATCAAGCGCACTCCCATGCTTCGGTCCATGGTAGGACCATGGAATGGAGGTGGAAATATACAAAAGAGGCAGTGACGAAGAGGTCATACAAGCCGATTCCCATCGGCTTCCCTTTAAAAAATTGATAATATCACATACTTACCTAATAATATGTAAAGCCTAAAAGTTTGAAATAGCAACAAAAATGAGTACAGCATCAAGTGTAAGAACGATCGGTGACGGTAGTGAAGAGATATTATTTTCCTAAGTAAGAACTTTTTTGCTCCGGCTTCCCTTTTATAGACTTTTTTTTTATTCTTCGATAGGCTGGCGCTTGACTACAACTTGCCTGATGTTAAGCAATGATGTAGTCTACGATGGAACGCGCTAGCCCAGTATACCGATTCACTCGTGATTACGAATAATTATCGGTGAAAAGGTGGCAGTGGAATGAGCCTCCTTAAGGTTAGAACGACCTTAAAGGAGCAACAATTCCAACCCACCCTCTCTCCATGGTGTCACCAGACATCGCGCCGGAACACGGCAAGGCCGCTTAGCAAATTACTTAGCATTCTTCTTCTTGGTCGTATCCTCATGACTGAGGGACGTGATTGTGGCGCGTAATCTGTTCAACCACCCTTCTCCAGCATACCCGATCTTGCGCCATTCGGATGGAACTTCGTAATGTGGCTCTTGTGATTTCCTGCGTAGTGTGTGTCCATAATGTCGGCGATCTACCCCTGCCCCTTTTTCCTTCGACGCATCCAGTTATAAAAAGCCTTTCTAGACTGTCAGGGTCTCTCCTAACTGTGTCTAGAACTTAAGGACTCTCTGCCTACTTAGCATTAACTAATCACAATCTACAAATTATGCAAAGACAATATATTAAGGCAAACACAACACGTAAATCATAGAATTCAATTAGTAATACGAGGAAGCGCGTACAGGGTATCGAAGCGTTTATATCTGTGCAAACTATGTACACATAAACATATATACATTTACGTATATAGCTGTGTATTTGAGTTTAGCTGTTAAATCTGATCTATAAACGGTAGTTTCGTATTATTCAATTGAACCCTTTTTAGTTTTCATTTCATTTATTTGTTTTAGTATCCCACTGCTGGGCATGAGTCTTTCTTCAACTATTTTACGAGATGAGACTGGTCCAGTGCGGGTTAGTAGTTGTCACATTTATTCGAATGATTAGTTTTTAGAAATTCCTCACGGTGTTTTCCGTCACCGGTACTGTAGGCTAATTCACGTAATTTCTTGACGCGCCGATCAAGTTGCAGTGCAGTTGCAATTAAGTCTACGTCTTAGTGCAAAATGGTATTCTTGTAATTGTCGTACAAACTTAACGCGAGTGTATCTGACAGCGGTTGTCAAACTCACGCGGTCACTAACCACGGCCGAAGTCTACCACCCAGTTGGTTGTCACCCGATTTGCACCACCCGGGGACCACGTGTGGGGATTCAAATAAAGGTGAACCCACGGAGAAAGGAGACTCAGCCCCCAATCAGTATCTATTACAACTAATTAAAAATAGTCCAAAGGGTATTACGTTGGTACCTTTGATGTTTTGCTGAAATATTGTATGTCTGGGAACAACTCTCTGCTCACACACCCCTCAAACTTACAACAACTTATTTTTCGTCGGAGTTTAGTATAGCTATATTAAATTCAGAAGCGTTGGATTAGGTACAATATTGAATAGCAAATGAGATATTTCGTCAGTCGGAGAAAAAACGTACATTTCTGTGAATTATTCAGACACAATCACTGACCGTCTCATTTATTCATACTGCGACCGTATTGCGTCACACAGATATACATTGGAATAGATATTGCTTATTGGTAAGATAAGATAAGATAACAATATCTGGATGACCGAGTTTTGCTCGGTATTTTTTTTTAAATTACATTTTCTAAAAATGATTCCTAGCTAAATCGATTTATCGCCCCCGAAACCGCCTATATACTAAATTTTATGAAAATCGTTGGAGCCGATTCCGAGATTCCAATTATATACAAGAATTGCTCATTTAAAGATATATAAGATAAGTCTTTATTTTGTAAACAGGTCCTTCAGATGTTTATGGTCTTCGGTCTTCTATCGGATACAATCGGAGTGTGTGTTGGAATTACTTCTTATTCCCTCATCTCGGTTTTTTCATCGAACAAGTAGAAGTACAGCTATGTACCACCGATTATATGGTTGAAATTCCACATTCACAAAGCGCTTTGCTTCAACTTTTATTGTGCACAGTGCCAAGTTGTGAAATTCGCTGCAGGCAACTCTGCCTGTCTTCAAGTCACTAGTGTATTTACTGGGTAAGCATGTTTCATCCTAGACTGCGTCATTGCTTAACTACAGGCAAGTTGAGGTCAAGCGCAAGCCTATTGTAGGTTTAAAAAAGTTAAAATAAAAAAACCTGCGACCTAAACCAACCGACCTTTTTTTGGGGGCTGAGTCACCTTTTATCTGAATCCCCACTCGTATCTGTGGTAAGTGACCAGCCACCAGACAAAGTGGAACTTTCAAAGGTCTTTGCCGTGTTCCGTGTGTAGTATGATCGGAATAGTTGGTCCTTTATAATTTCTACTTTCTCACCGAAAATCGTTCGTATCTAATCACGAACGATTTACGTTCCATCGTAGACTACATCATTGCCAGCGGAAAGGCCAGGAGAGCGTTTGATTTCCAAAGAGCGGTTAAAACAGGTAGTTGACATGACAGGGCCCTTAATAATTTTGGAATCTATAAAAGATACTGATTCCGAAATTATTTATCACTCAGTAACCAAAAGAAATATCAGGTGCGCCCTTTTTTCAGGCAGAATGAATAAGACTTCAACCTCACTATTTTTTTTTAATCTGCGATACACTACAACTTGCCTGATGTTAATCAATGATGTAGTCTACGATGGAACGCGCCAGACCAGTATACCGATTCACTCATTATTACGAATGATTATCGGTTGCGAAGGTGACAGTGGAATCAGCCACCATATATATGGTCAGGAATCCTAAAGGTGCAACAATTTCGACTCATCCTCTGCATGGTGTCACCAGACATCGCACCGGAAGACCGGAACTCTTGATCTTGAACAGTCAAATTAAGTTTAATGCTTGTTTTGAGATAACATGCGTAGTCTGTTGTAATATATCTGTGGCAGGTATTAATTTAGGGCGTGATGGAATTGTGTAGCGAATCTGTCATCTGGTGTGGAATTGGAAATATGTGTTGCGACTGTTTCAGTTTTTGGCACCGGGTATGTGATAGATGCAGTTTTGTACCATACGAGTTTGTTATACGACAAATTCTTTTTGTTTTTTTTACATCAGATAGGTGAATTAAAATTATTGGACTCGTGTTTTTTGTGTGATTAAAGGTGTTATGTCTAAGCAAAATCTCGACTGATGTCATTATTATATATGAGTATCTTCATACAATAATAATAACGATTCATCGAGTCCTAAATTAAGTAATTATATTTTTTTTTTACTTGTATTATGAGTATTAGAAACGGATATCATACTGAAATGCATTTTTTTTGTAAATACATACCTAAAATAGATAAATTACACCCAGACACAGAACAAACACTCGTGTTCATCACGCGAAGATTTGTCCTGGGGTGGGAATAGAATCCACAAACTTCGGCTTAGCAGTCAGGGTCGCTAACCACTACGCCACCAGGCCAGGCCAATCATATGATGATGCACTCCCACTGCATTTTATGCGTTATATCTTATTATTGTTTCATTTCAATGATAAAGCAAAAAATATGCATCTAACATTTGATGTTATAATTTTATACAATCTTCCATACCTTGTCATCATTCGCATTGGAATATTGTACTTTGAAATTCCATTGCAACAATCCTTCAACAGCGGTGGCGCAGCGGTATTGGCCTCGGCATTCAAATACAAGGTCTCAGGTCTAAGTCTCTCGGTCTAACTCAGACGTGCCCACACATCTTTGCGTGAATAGTTGTAGGTAAGGGTAAGGTAGTGAGGAAACCACTAGCAAGCACTTGGCCTGCGTGTGTAGATTAAGGCCTAAGTTATCTGAGAGTAGACCTGTGGCCAGTCGTGGGCCGTGGGACACTTAAAAGTGTTAGTAGAAATATTTAATTAAATTTAATATAATTAACGTTTAATGTATTATTAGCACAACTGGTTTCATCCTAATAGCTTTAAATGGAACTTAATAATGGTGCATGTAGTAGGTAAAGCTGCTTAGTAGTTTACATTAATTATATTAATTAACTAAATGCTGTACTATTGGCAAATATCTGAGCCATATAATATGTATGTGAACCAAAAAGGGCATAATCATGCTTTAAATTCTATGTTGTTTGAGGCTTATGCAATAATATTGTAAACTTTAAATTTTAATTAATCAATAAGTAAAAAAAAGAATAACCTACAAAATAAATATACTAACGTAGATGTAATTGTATGAAATTTAGCACAGAGATAGATTATGGTCTGGATTAACACATCGGCTACTTTTTACCCTAATAAGTATCACGCGGGCGAAGCCGTAGGTGGAAGATAGTGGGTAATGAGCGTTACACTGGGCACTTTGGATTACAGAAACACGTGTGGAACGCTATGGCGGTTTATTATTAGTATAATAATAATATAATATCGATATCGCTTGATTCATCATCACTGTCTGTGCAGCTTGAGGAGTCAGAATCTTGGTGATAGGCGACACGCGAGTTAAACAGTCGGCCTATAGATGGGTAACGAATCGTTTTGGTAAGTAATGAACTAACGACTGATGTTTAACTATTAATTTTGATGGGTAACTGAAGATTTAAGTTCATCATCATCAACGGCCTATAGCAATCCACAGCTGGACATAGGTCTCTCCCAATAAGCGCAATTGCACTCTGCTCTCGGCTCGCATCCAGCTACTGCCGGCTATTTTTCGCAAATCGCCACTCCACCTAACTGGAGGGTATCCTTCAAAAGGCTACTTAAGTTATTAAACCATAATTCCAAAATGTAAACTTGGAGCATGTTGGATAAAAATATAATAGAAAAGTGATGGATAATGTAAAAGTTATGAACCGTTACGATCTTCACAAATATTTTTGCAAACATTGGTGACGGGGTGCAAAATAGAAGCGATAGCGTACCTATTCCTTTAAAATTACAACTAGATAATCGAACGCGGACCGGACCCAACAACGCATGGTGCGGGGCCGAACGGTGCGGTGCAAACAACACACTATCATACCACAATACAGACTCTGGACAAGTTTTTGGAGAGACGACGTTTGATTTAGCTATTGGTACTTTAACACCCGTGGCTTTAAGTAATACAATATCTCCTAAGGTACATAATAATATATTTTATATTCAGAGTTGCCACCGACTTTAAAAATGTAGCGCATGAACCTATTTAGAAAGACACACTTAGGCGCAGTGTCACAAGTTGCTGATAAGTTTTGAATAGCTTATTTACAAGTTTTTTTTCTTTCTTACTTTATATCAAGTGACAAATCTGTCCGATATTTATCAGCAACTGTTCACGGTGCTTAAAAATTTTGGTTTTTCTTATTCTTTATTGTACACAAGACACTTACATAAACAATTAATAAATAGGAAACAGCACATGTACACAGGCGATGGTTTTTGTTATCGGTATAAATTAATTTTTCACTGTGTTATTTACTTCCTATATCTGAAGTCAGTTTTAACCAAATTATTTAGCTATATCATAATGTTGTCTCTTATAGGTAAACACTACATTTATAGGTATATTGAGCAAAACTCACATAATAATTTATTTATTTTAAAATCAGTTTTTTATGTTGTGACTTTACGCTCTCAGTTTATAAATTAAGATGATACAAGAGTTTTAGTGGAGAAATCTTTAAAATGCGCTAACAAATGCACGGCGCGCGGTAAAACAAGACATACATGTCGATGAACATATGCTTTACCACTACAAAAGACAAAGTCGCACCGCCAAGCGGCCTTGCCGTGCTCCGGTGCGATGTCTGGTGACACCATGCAGAGAGGGTGGGTCGGAATTGTTGCTCCTTTCAGGTTTCTAAACTTAAAGAGGCTCATTCCGCTGCCACTTTCTCACCGATAATCATTCGTAATCACGAGTGAATCGGTATACTGTGCTGGCGCGTTCCATCGTAGACTACATCATTGTTTAACATCAGACAAGTGGTAGTCAAGCGCCAGCCTATCGAAGAATAAAAAAAAACATATGATGTTATTGTAATCTTCAGAGGAATGTGTTATTATATTATATTATCGATAGAAATTTCCATAACAGAACAAGGAAGTGTATGAACTGTATTATCTCCCATATTTTGTTTACCTTAAACATCTCCGGGCCGTCAAAGTAGAACTGTGTTTATTTTTTTCTTGCTTTTTTTGTTTTTGTAAAAATATTCTTTTCTTTTCGCTTTTTGTTTTGTTTTTTTACGTACCTATAAGAGGTGTCAACCAGACTAACCCTCAACCAGAATTAGGTTCGGTGAACGGAGAACTCTAAAGTGTCAGGATGGTCTTTTATATTAACTTCGTTATGCAAATCGGTAAGTAGTTATTCTGTTAAGCTATCATTTAAACAGTAACACCGAGATTACCCTACCTACTCCAGTATTAAACTATTATAAGGTCCTAGGGTATTCAGTAAGTAAAACTATAAAAGGTGAATTAGCCGCGCACACGACCGCTCTACTTGGCGTCTCGGAATTGGTCTACTGATTCGCCAGCGGACGTCTAACTCGCACGGGGTCCAATGATATAATGATTTTAATGGTAACGTTAATACAGAATACATTAAACATAATCAGAATTCATTCAGTCGAACAGCTCTGCCGTGTCACCTGTCATACTTGACAGCTGACGTTGATCCGGTCCAAACTTACTATGACCGATAACATATCTACTTCTAGCGTATACTTAGCACTTCTTAGCTCCCATTATACAAGCTTTGCTTAGTTTGGAAGCCAAGGTTAGTACAATATTATTACTTTGTGAAATTGTTGAGAATCGGCTACTATCTATTTTTCATACCCCTAAGTGATAAGGGTTGTTCAACCTCAATTTTTTTTTAATTTTTGGACGACATTTTTCGTTTTATATTTTAGTATAATGTGGCATTAAAATACATACGTATTACATTAGAAATACGCGGTACGAAGTTCGCTGGGGCAGCTAGTATTATTAACTTCGACCCTTGACGGGCCGGTGGCGTGGTCGGTAAGATACTTGCTTTTCACGCCGCAGGTCGTGGGTTCGATTCCCACCCGAGACAAACATTTGTGATGAACATTTGTGTTTGTGTCGAGTCTGGGTGTAAATATCTATTATAAGTATATATTTACAAAAAAAAGTATTATATGTATAGTATATACCAGTTATCTGGTTTCCATAACACAAGCTCTGCTTAGCTTGGGACCAGATGACCGTGTGTGTTAATGTCCCATAATACTTACTTACTTACTTACTTACTATAGGTATTTCCCTTATAAGATAGGGAACTTTAACAACGATCCCAAAATCACCAGTATCAGGGAAGAGCTTATGTTTATCGATAGCAACGTTGGCTCTGTTTTTAATGGGATAAAGGTGAACGTGACTTTTAGATGTGTTTCAGACTTATCTGCCGGATTGTGACAGTATTACCTATACGTCGATATCGGTTAACGTAAAATATAAAACTTTAGAGATAAATCTGGTTAGATTTCACTTCAACCCTTTTTTTAATGTTTCACTCCTGGGCACAGGTATTTTTACGGCATTAGTTCTAAGGCAAACCGGTTTCCTCACAACGTTTTCCTTCACTGATATTGTGCAGCGGTGATGAAACAATTTACACATAGATGTTTTGGCATGACAGGGATTCGAACCCGTGATCTTATTTCAAAGGCGAGGCTTGTACCGCTGCGCCACTCTGCTCTTTGATTAGATTTAAGAGAGAGTAAAGGCCCTCGGGGAGGCTTCAGCAGATAGCCTAAGTAATAGCTACTTACGTAAATTATCATTTGAATAAACACATATAAATTGTATATTTTACGAACTGACAAATAATTTTAGCTACTCATGTTAGATAAACATGATTCCACGGTATTACAGACGATACTACCACGTCTTTATGTCTCTTACAGACGATACTACTACGTCTTTATGTCTCTCACAGACGATACTACTACGTCTTTATGTCTCTCACAGACGATACTACTACGTCTTTATGTCTCTTACAGACGATTTAAACAGTGTTCTATAACAGTAACCTTTTCAGGTAGCTGAATAAACCAATCCGAAATCGGCGCGATCGTCCACACCGTGAACCAGAGTGCGCTGCGACTGGTGGAAGAATGTCGCTGGTGTACGTAACACTTATCTCTTTTTTTACGGCTAATATGTGAAACTATTGACTTGTTTTGACACGTTTCTTCCACTGGCTCCATTTTTTTTTGTTTTTCTGTTTGCTAACCTCATTCCACATCGGGTACTACAGTCGAAGTTTTTTTTTTACCGTTTAGCAAGAGCCTGTGAACGCCAGACATTCATCGTAAGAACGATAGGTCCATTACTAAGTTTGGGTCATCGTACCTTGTGCCGGTAACACCACACATTGCCTGTCGTTAATCAATGATGTGGACGACGTCCCAGTAAATATCGAGTGACTTAAAAAAAGGCAGATTATAGCTATTGGGAAAAAAAGATGCCAGCAGCGAATTCCACAATTTGACAGTTCGTACAGTAAAATTTATTGTAACAGTATGATTATTCAAATACTTTGAAAATAAATGTTATTATTTGTACAGTTGATTTGTAAAATGAAAGATAAAATGATAATGATAAAGAATGATATATTAACTACACAGATTAACACTATAGATTTGATATTGCTAATGATAGGTACGCGGCGCGGAGTTAACAACTGAGGTATAGGTCGCGGAGAATGCTATGTCGACGAATTTGCTGCAATTACTAACTGATTGTTATTATGTTTTAATGCGTTATATATTGAAATAAGTTGGTCACTGCGCGGCCGCGTCAACATAAAACTAATACTATTGATTTGTACGGATTTGTCCGTACATTATTAATCTGTCGATTTAAGCACGAAATCCACAATTCGCAAGTAACAAAACAGAGATAAATCGCCGATCAGAACTATAGATGTAAATAAAAACAGAAAGCGAATTTGCTTGGGGTAAAACAAATCGTTTTTCAGTAACACTCCCCCAAGTCACGAGCGATTTGACGTGACGATGATAAATGGATTTGGTAAATCGAAATTCCTTCACACCTGAGCAGGAATGACAACTATGATTCGGAGATTTACTTAAGCACCACCTTATTTTGGAACCACCGACAAAAAAAGGTTGTCTTGAACTTTAGAATGAGAGAAAACATGTAGAATCTGTTTGGGATGACCTTTTTAATAAATAAGAACTGACCCTGTGTAAAATTGTAATGTATTCTTAGCAAATAAATAATTGATTGATTGATAAATAAAAATAATATAATAAATAAATGAAGTCGGAGTCAACTTGTGACTACGGATAGTTTAGTTTTATTCTGAAAAAGGCTTGCGCTTGACTACAACTTGTCTGATGTTAAGCAAAGATGTAGTCTACGATGGGTCTCGCCCGCCCTATATACCAATTCACTCGTGATTACAAATGATTTTCAACAGAAGGGGGTAGTGGGATGAGATATATGGTAAGAAACCACAAATGAGTAACAGTTCTGACCTAACCTCTTAAATGGATAATTAATATGCTAATTCGAAATATCTGACTCCTAACTTAAGATAGATCAAATTAGTTCTGATATTTTTTTTGTACTTTGACATCACTTGACAGTAAAATAACATTAAGCTATTTTTAGTTTAGTTTAAGAGGAGTCTAAGCTAATTTATATCGTAATTACATTTTTGCTAACATTTAAACTAATTATTACACTTAAGTAGTATTTTCTTATATTTACACGAATATTACACATTGAAATGAAACTGTTTTATAACGGATTTTTTCGCGGTTTATTTTAGATTTTAAATCCCGATGTAATTATAAGATAGTTTCATTTCAATAATTATTACACTCTTAGCCATATTTCACTTTTACAAAGTGTATAATCGCTGTACTCCAATGAACTACATCCGTAGGTATTGTTTCATCATTAAATTCGAAACATCCGTCGTCCGTAGAGCTCGATAATTTATCATCTCACACTCGGTCGTTGGAGCAAAAAGTACAAAAACAAATAGGAAACAAAATATTGAACATTCATTTTTTGTTTTGTTATGAATCTGTTCGGTAAATTTACCTAGATATGCTACTAACGTTAGCATATAGCACCAGCTAATAGCACTAGCTAATAGCTCTAGCTAATAGCACAACGCATTGAATAATAATTAATAACATAGCAACAGCTTTACTTGTTTATAGCCTCTTTAGCTTTTTTTATCGAATGGGGCCTCAACGTACACATAGCCAGCAAAAAGTGACTGCACGTTATATAGTTTTAGTGATTGAACTAGAAATAGCAATGTTTAAACTGTTTTTACAGTGACGGTTTTGCCTGCTATCAGCTGCAGTCTGGCTCGATCATATAGAGCAAAAATACACTAATTATGTAATAAAAATAGCCAGACAATATTATAGTTTAGTTCTAGCCAGACCAATAATAGTTTAGTCCATTCAGTTCTGCACGGATCAAAAAGACTGAACATTTGGTGCTACATCATTTGACCTTCGAGATTAGTTTGTTAACAAAATCGCTGTTTCATATTTTGATTAGTATTTTATGCTCAACTGTTGCGAACGATATAAATATAAGGTGGGTTACGAGCGGGGTTAATATCACAAGCTGATATAATTTTCTTTTTATTCTGCGATAGGTTGGCGCTTGACTACAACTTGCCTGACGTCAAGCAATGATGCAGTCCACGATGGAACGCGCCACTCTAGTATACCGATTCTCTCGTGATTACGAATGACTATCGGTGCGAAGGTGGCAGTGGAACGAGCCTCCATATGGTTAGAAACCCTAAAGGAGCAACATTCCGACCCACCCTCTCTACATGGTGACACCAGACATCGCACCGGAACACGGCAAGGCCGCTTGGCGGTGCGGCTTTGTCTGGTGGGTGGTCACTAACCATGGCTGAAGTCTACCACCAGTTGATTGTCACCTGATTTGCGCCACCCGGGAACCACGTGTGGGGATTCAATTAAAGGTGTATACCCACGGACGAAGGTGACTCAGCCCCCAAAAATCTCTATCTAATCATCATCATCGGCAATCTCTCATCCTGACTTCGGCATGTAGGATTCAGTTGTTGACGGCTATCATTCGCACATCGTTACCCCCCCTAGCTGGAGGGCAACCTATACTACGTTTGCTAAGACGCTGTCTCTGGAACTTGCTTACCCCAGCGTTTATCAGTTCTTAGCCAGGTAGGCCAGCACATTGCCACTTCAGCTAGCTAATCTGTTGTACTAGGTATGTTAAAATATTCTAAGTAATAGCACTACATAAATAGCATAGCTAATAACAATTAGCAAAGGTTACAATCAAAAAGGCCCTATCAAAAAAATGTGCAATGTCGTTTGACCGATCTAAGCGGTGGTATGATCACCGCGCTGTGTTTTCCGAAATTAGTTTGTTAACAAAATCACAGTTTGATATTTCGATTGGACTATTTCGCACGATTGTTGTGAACAAAATAATTGCAGAGCGCCAGCGGGTTACAGCTTGGGTTAATTCGGGTTTAGTTTACTTATCAAAAGCCTACTCCGATTTATTTCGTTAGATTGAACAATTTATGGAATGGTTTTGTACATGTAGCGTGAATGCTCTGCTATGATTTCTCCTTGTTCTGGGTTGGCAGCAGCTACGGCAGATCACCACGCAAAATATGCGTTAAATTATCGTCAAGATGCGGAAATTCAAACTCTCTACAATTTAATTAATTAAAAAATAATTAATTAATTAACTATTTTTATTTATTTATTTTCTAATTTTTTCTCACTCTTTTTTATTTTTTTTATCCAATAGGTAGTTGTATGTAAATAATTTACTTGTTTAATTCAAATTTATATAAATTTTAATAGTATCATACTTGTACTAAATAATATACATAATATATTTAACACAAAAACATTGAAAATAAAATACAATAATTACGGAAAAAATAGGTACGTTACCATTTTTTAATTTTATTTGTATTACTTAAAACTTATTCAGCTCTATACAGCTTTTGTCCATAGTAAACAACGATCTTGTATGGAGGCGTGTACGCATCCTTTCAGCTTTCCGCGTCTATTCTGTTTTCGCGGCAAACCAGTGTCAAATGAGGATAAATGTGTTTTTATCATGCGAATGCTATTAGAGCGTTCAGCGCTGTTCCGCCACGTTCAGCGGTGAATAGCTCTTTACAGAGATGTTTCGCGACTCCTGGTCGATAAGACTTTTGTAACACGGGTCTCAACAAGTCCGTAATTTTGTAAAATTTTGCATTATCTATCCTAAAATGCTCTTCGAATTTACCAATGTTGCTTATTCTCCAACCAAATCCTTTTTCACCAATGTGGGTCGACCCACGTCGTTTGCGTTTTATTTTTTTACGTTAATAGTTTTCTATTTCTTCTACAAGAAGCGAAATGAACTAACTTATTCAACTATCGCACATAGAACTGTCCATATTGAGGGCACAATACTAAATGAATCACTTACCTTCTTTGCAGCATATTTAGCGCCGTACGCAGTAGACAAGCGTTTCGGCGGAGATATCACGCTATGACTGCTTTTCTCATTCTTACTACTTACACGGCTGAAAGAAGCAGAGCTGTGAGTAATTGTGACCAAAATCGTTCAGCGAAACGCGAATAGAGCTGAATGAGTGTGAGTAGTCCCTTAGTGCTCGATGTATTAATTTAATTAGGTGAGGAGTCTTGTATGAAACCTATCGGAACCGCAACGCTACTAGTAACAGGTACAAAAGATAAGTTCATAGATCTTTTTTAAACAAAAAAAAATACGCTTAGGATACGACTAGGTCACTAGTTTATGAATTGAAATAGTTTTATAAATTCTATAGTCCGAACGAGACTACTCAACCCAAACAAACGAAAACTGTAAAGAAGTAGGTCTTTTGGGTTTGGGATAAGAAGGTTGGGATTAGAAAACGAATTAACATGTGAAATTAGAGGAAAAGGGTTAGCCCTTTCGGAAGAAAGTGAAGATACGCGAAAACGGTTAGGATTAACTTGGTAATGCCTCCAATTCTGTTGGCACCTTAATGTAAATTATTTAGTTGTGTTCCATTGAAAGCAACATCATAAGTACCTACATAAGTTTTCTGCAATTTTCAACTTCAAATACTTGAAACCTTTATAATGTCCGACTGCTCGCACGGGACATTGGCCAAGTGTCACTCGCCCTCTGGTGAATGTAACATGTCCTCGAATTATTGGTTCTTTGACAGTTTACTGATTACAGTGGCGATGAAACAATATGTACAATGATAAATGTATGACTGGGGAGCGAACCCACAACCCTATGTTTCAAAAGCGATTAATTAGTTAAAGTATCTAATAAAAGTATTTGAATTTTTATAATTTCAGATAGTTATCTTAAAGTTAAGTATTTAAACTAAGACAATATCGGCGTAGGAAAACATCGCGAGAAAACCTAAAATATCGAGGACATATTAAAATTTATGAGCATGTTAATTGCCTAAACTCTTTCCTCTTTATTATTAAACAACATTTAAACTTATAATAGTTAAAGTAGATTTATAATTAGTTTACTTTGTCTGTCATCTTGACATTTATACCAGAAAGAAAGAGGTAAAATCAATTTAACAACAGAGGTTTGTAAGATTTTATTAGATCGATTAAATTTAATGCAGCATTTTAATAGATTTTTTGAAGTGAAAACTTCTTTAGCGGCGTTGAGCACTTTTATTGTAATGGGTATAAAATCTTAAACTCGCGTCAGGACACGTGACTTGATCGAAAAAGCGTAAGACGGATGGAGAGTAGACAGCTATCCCCTCTCTACGGCGCGGCGAAAATGTATGCCTGGGCCTACTGTTTCGTTTAGGCGGCGCAGGGCGCTTGTGCGAATGTTTTCACGTCTGCCGGCACACCCGGAGTGCAAGCCGTCTTTTTTTTTAATTTGTACCTCCTTTATTCTAATTGTAAATATTAATGACTCAGTAACCGAAGTTTGTAGTACTTTAACTAAGTTTATTTCAATATAATAATAATAATATAATATAATACAGTGGGACATTAACACACACGGTCATCTGATTCCAAACAAAGCAGAGCTTGTACTATGGAAACCAGATAACTGGTAATATACTACATACAATACTTTTCTTTTGTAAATATATACTTAAATATAGATAATTACACCCAGACACAAGACAAACAGACATATTTAAACAAATGTTTGTCCCGGGTGGGAATCGAACCCACGACCTGCGGCGTGAAAAGCAAGTATCTTACCGACCACGCCACCGGCCAGTCATATATATAGATTTATAATTTATAAAAGCTAAACCTTTTTCATTGTAATGTCTCCCTAAAAACATTTTAAAACATCTCCTCTCAGCAGTTCTCACGTCTTCAACAAACAAATTAATGCGTCCATCACAATGCGTCCCAAACTTTACAATTTTATGACGTTTAAAAGCGTCAGGTGGGCAAACTGAGCATTATTTATGGAGAGTCGGGCCGAGCATTAAGTGTTCGTAATAATTGATGAGTATGCGCACCCTAACTGTGTACATAGTCGTTAGTAATGGATAAGAGAACAACCACTAGGTTAACAGTGGTTGTTCTAATATCTCATATGGCGGCAACACTGTTATTAATGATTAGATTTTATAAGATTTTTTTCAATTTTAATTAATATTAATAGTTTTGTAAGAAGAAATGTTTGTTTTTATCATACTAATTTTCTATGGCGATTTAAAAAAATAACATTTTTATTTAAAACGAAAAAATCACGAACTATTTTTTATTTTTTAATAAAATACCCCAAAAAAAGTCTATCATTCTTCCATTTACTTTATCAGAAAATTCTTTATAGATTTTTAGATATTTGATGAAATACATAATATCCCAAGATTCTGTTATACGAATACGAAATCTAAAATGGCGGGACTAATCGTCCCCTTTTACTCGCACTTTATTGCTGTCTTAAGTCACACAAAAAAAAAACATTTTTAACCATGTGTTCAGAGTTACCCCTAGTTTCCACTGCACAAGAAAACATGTTGCAAGCACTATCTGTCTCTATCTTTAAGAGATGAGTAGAAAGAGATAAGACTATGCTTGGATCATGATTTGTTGTGCAGTACAAACGCCCAGTTAGGCAATAAGTTGCACTTCGTTGGCTTTTTATATAGGTGCATATCTTGGAAACATTTTAAAACAAGCAAGGTCTATATTAAAAAATATCATCTCTCTGACTCAAGGATATTACACTGTTAGTAGTAAAATGTCCTAGCTCACCTTTGTTTTGTTTATGTCTCAAACTATCATTACAAGTCCAAGCCGCCATTTTGAATTCTTTTTTACTGGCGCGGGTTATACCTTTAAGTATTTTGAGGACAACTGTACTTATTACGAATGTTCTACCAAGATTCTATGTGGAGTTCTGTTCCATATCTCCGAAGTACATCATCAGATCCCAAATAAAAAATATGGCAAAAACGTTTTAAAATCGGTCCACTAATTATGAAAAAACCGCCAAAAACACAACCGAACCTATTTTATAATCTTTTCCTTTTTAGTCAGTTAAAAAAAAAAAAAATTCTTTACATGACTCACAAACATCTGAATTAAAACCTCCTTTGTTTTGACCTCGTTTAAAAATACATTTTAAAACAAACTGTCTCGGAAAATAAATGCACAAAATTCCTCCTTCCTGAAAAATGAATTGGACTCACAGGAATCTGTTCGGACGGCGGCGATCTTGGAACACTTGGGAGTAGTCAGACGGAATTTTCTTATTAACTCAAGCTTTATTAAATTCAAGTGTAAAATTATTGCAAGGTATGAAGAGTTGAAGTTATTTCAAGCAGATAAAACTGCAAGATTAAAATATTTATTATTTTATAATGCTTGAATGGCATAACTGATATTAAAAATATTTAAAAATGTCACTCACTTCACTTCAACCGTTTTTAGTGTCCCACTGCTGGGCACGGGTCTTCTGTCAGCTATCTTACTAGTTGAGAGAGTTAAGGCCTTAATCCACACACGCTGGCCAAGTGCGGGTTGGTGGATGTCACAAGTCCTCGAATGGTTAGTTCTTAGACATGCCGGTTTCCTCACGATGTTTACCTTCACCGATATTTAGCAGCGGCGATGAAACAATTCACACAAAGATGTGTGGGAACGACTGGGATTCGAACCCGCGACCTTATATTTCTAAGGCGAGGCCCGTACCACTGCGCCACCGCTGCTCTCAATTTAAAAATGTAATGAGGTTTATTCGACTTTGTTACTTTAAACATAAATAGTAGTTGCACTAGTTGAGTTTGGTTACTTTACTTGCTCAACTTATAATAAATAATGGCCTTCTAGCCATTTTTTTGTACGACAGCCAGACTAAGTTGACTAGCTAGGTTCACTAGAAAAATTACAGGAATTCAAGCTAAGTGTTCGTTGAAATTGTGGCGGCAAACCGCCGGGATGATTTAGTTATGAGAATTAGAAGGTGGAAGCGCAGTGAATATATGCCTGGCTCACCGGGAAAGGGTAGGTAATATGAAGAACTCACGTATTTACTCGACTTTCAAGGCGCGACCAACGATGTTGGTTTGTCTTCGGTACACCGTCCACGTGCTTGATTTCTTGTTTGTTAAATACCACTAATGGACATGAATAATGGAACACTTGAGGGTCGACACATCCACACACAATTAATATACAGAAAAACTAGTAATTTACATTAGCTTTAGTTAAAAAATCAGGGAACGCCACACGAACGTTGTTGTCACGGCCGAGGTTTATTAAGAAGTCGTCTGCAACGCTATTGGTCGATTTTTCTATGATCAACGCTTGAAACCTTCTCTGATTGGCCGTTGCTTGACGCCATGAGTTCAAAGAAGGAATTTAAGGAAAGGGAGTGATTAATTAAGGCAAGCCAGAACAAATTGATTAACCAAGACTACATTCAAGCCGTTCCTAATGTATGAGTAAAAAAGCAGTTCACTGAAAACCAACTACACTTACGCTTTTCAAAAATGTCTATTAAGCTGCCAAGTGGAACGCAATCATGTGTCAGAATGAACGATATTGCATTTGTAAGTGGGACACCAGAGCGGACGTGTTAAAGCGTCATTGGACGCATGCGAGCGGAATTAGACGAATGGCAACAGTCCGGAATGATGAATGCTGACAAATCGTGTCACTTCACGTCAAGCAATGTTGGAAAATGTACGCTTTAACGTGAGTTCATTTGAAAATTCTATCCAGAAATGAGATTAAGGGGTTGTTTCACCAATTTTTGAAAAAGTGTTAAAATTACCAGCCGCATTAATGGTACCTAAATCTGGATTTACTAGGTTTCTAATACATATTTAATAATAATAATAATAATAATATAGTGGGACAATAACACACACGGTCATCTGATCCCAAACTAAGCAGAGCTTGTACTATGAAAACCAGATAACTGGTAATATACTACATATGTATAATACTTTTCTTTTGTAAATATATACTTAAATATAGACAATTACACCCAGACACAAGACAAACAGACATATTTAAACAAATGTTTGTCTCGGGTGGGAATCGAACCCACGACCTGCGGCGTGAAAAGCAAGTATCTTACCGACCACGCCACCGGCCTGTCAGAACAATTAAAAAAAAAGAAAAATTAAAAAAATAAAATACTTTATTATAATTAATAGATAGAGTAAAATATTAATTATCTGTCGGAAGTGGCCATTATATATAACTAGCTTTCCGACAGCGGCTTATAGCGCCAAAACATTACCTTCTTTTTGCTCAGTCGGATAAAAACTATCCTATGTCCTTTCTCGGGTCACAAACGGGTCCATACCCAATTTCATCCAAATCGGTTCAGTAATTTAGGCGTGAAAGCAAAACAGACAGACGGAGTTACTTTTGCATTTATAATATTAGTAAGGATGAGCGACCAAATACCTATAGACACCGCATAGCAAGACCGGTTCAGTATTTATAAAAAATTAGGTATGTATTTGTCGAAAAACACGACGACGTCGAAATGACTAATGGTTTAGTCATACCTTTTAACCCACTCTATGTTGGTTCTATACCTGCTTGACGGTCCTTGACTGAACCAGCAAGATCGTCGCGGTGGACAAACATTCCCTGTCACGTCAATTTGATCTCGGTCAGAAATAATCTATATCTATACTTAATGTTATAAATGCGAATGTAAGTTTGTTTGTTACGCTTTCACGCAAAAACTACTGAACCGATTTGGATGAAAAAAAACCGACATACACGCGGGCGAAGCCGCGGGCGGAAATTTTGCGCCGAACTGCACTGATGGTTTCCATACCATCATGCATAAGTTGCGTCAGTGATGAGGAGGTTGCGAGGGAGTCACTACAGTATCCTGCAAATTGTTGCTGCAGACTTGCCATCGTCTGTGTTGAGGCACTTTGTAGAGGTGATGACCAAATAGGACATATGAAAATGTGCCTTATCTTCTGTGTGTCTATCCCTGACAGTGTCTCTGCACGCAGTTTAATATTTAAATCACATCTTTTGTTGGTTTTTATAATTATAAAAACCAACAAAAGATGTGATTTAAATATTAACAATAGTATTAACAATAGTAATTACTAACAATAGTTTTGTAAGTTAATGTTACTAACCCATGGATCATTGTTATTTGAATGAATAAAATTTTGAATTTGAATATAACATTTTTCTTTTGTAAATACATACCATGACGAACAGACATGTTCATCACACAAATGTCTAACTAAGGTGGGAATCAAACCCTCGACCTGCGGCGTGAAAAGCAAGTATCTTAACTTAATAATCACTTTCTCGGTAACGTCCCAGAGATAGTGGCGGTGGATAAACGGCCTAAGGGCTACTCAGCAGCAAGCATAGTAAACTCGTAATACGGGTACAGTAGAATAACCAAATCCCCTTTTGATCTCTTTACCAAGCCAACACCACAGCATTACAATACAGAATTCTTCAACAAAGCATATAAACAACGCTAAAGGAAAAGCCGAAAGCCTACAAAGGCCGGCTGAAAATATTGTCCGGTAGAAGCCGCAAAGAGCCGGTAATCTCCGGTTAAAACTGGTTCTGTTAGAGCGATTTATGTTTGCCTTTGTGAATATTATGTTGATAGTCTTACATACTCTGTACAATTATGACAGAAATGGTACAAAATAAAAAATAAAAGCACCTACCCTTTTAATATTAGGGTACTAAAAAACCCGGCAAACTTAGTAACCCATAAAATATTTTCCAAAATCAGTTATATCACTTCAACTCTTTTTAGTGTCCCACTGCTGGGTACGGGTCTTCTCTCAACTATCTTAGTCCGGGTTGGTGGATGTCACATGTCCTGGAATCATTAGTTTTTAGACAATCCGGTATCCTCACAACGTTTTCCTTCACCGTTATAGAGCAACGGATATGAAACCTTTACACAAAGACGTGTGGGCCCGACCGGGAAACAAACCCGCGACCTTATATTTCTAAGGCGAGGCCCATACCGCTGCGCCACCGCTGCTCAGCCATTCTCAACTTTATGTGAGACTAACAAACGTAAGTTCATTTACTTAAAGAAGAAATGTAAAATATTGTAACAGGTCTAATATTCTGCCCTATATTTTAAGCCAGTCATACTGGTCGAATATAGGGCAAAGCCCAGCAACGTTTTCCATCTTTTTTTTGGGACGTAGCCCACTACCGCAATCCCGCCTCTGCTACTCTACAGGAGCCTAGGAACTACTCCTCCTGCTTCAGATTAGATGAAATTTAATATTGTATTTGTTCAAAGTTTTATATTTTACTAGCTTTCCGACAGCGGCTTCGCCCACGTGTATGTCGGTTATCGCGCCAAAACATTACCTTTCTTTTTGCGCAGTCGGATAAAAACTATTCTATGTCCTTTCTCGGGTCTCAAACTACCTTCATACCCAATTTCATCCAAATCGGTTCAGTATTTTAGGCGTGAAAGCAACACAGATTGACAGAGTTACTTTCGCATTTATAATATTAGTAAGGAGTAAGGATCCTCGTTGCCTGAAATAAATGGTTATTATTGTGATTATTATTAAACGAAGATCAGCAGTGGCGCCGAAAAGAGACTCGGGATTTGAACCCAAGTTCTATCTTTTCCTGTCACCCGCGATCTCTATACATTAAATTCTCTGGCATGGAGACTAAACGTGCGCTCCCATAGATAAAGGTGATTCAGCCCTCTCACTCATTTCAAAATATCATTCAAAAAGACTAGTGCAGGCAAAAATCATAAAGCAATATCTTGCGGAAATCAAAATGAGAGTACATGTATCGAAGTGATACAGTCTCGTCTCTCGCTCCAAATAAATCGGCGCGGTCGGTGCCCGCGGCTGGCAGTTCATTTGCTAGGATTAAACAGACGTGAGATTAGGTAGAAACATTGTTGGAATCCTATAGGCCAACCGCTTAACTCGCGTATCGCCTATCGCCAAGATTCTGACTCCTCAAGCTGCACAGACAGTAATGATGATTCAAACGATATGGATATTAGTGACGAATATTCTTACATTACTTTTATCTGTGGTTAAATAGTTCTTTAAGAGATTTAATAAATGTTTTATGACTTTGTACCTCAGCTGGCGATACGCGAGTTAAACAGTCGGCCTATAGCTCTTCGTGGTGAAAAATATAAGGCAGTGGACTGTCCCACCTCCATCCCATGGTCCTACCCACCTTGCAGCATACGGATCAAAGCCCAGGAGTGCTTCTGCTACTTGCGTCTACTACCTGCAACGCGTTAATTTCCTCCTTAAAAAAACCGGTCAAGTGCGAGTCGGACTCGCGCACCGAGGGTTCCGTACAAACCTGCAAGGTTTACAAAGTTCGTTTATATTTAAGTTTATATTTATTAAAAAATATATATTTTGTAATGTAACAAAAAATTTAAGGTTTTCGGAATTTTTCCTTTATGTGTGCTATAAAACGTTGCTTCATGCCAAATTTCAAAATTCTAGGTCGACTGGAAGTACCCTTTAGGTTTTGATTCCCTTGCGAGTACTTGCGAGTTTCAAAATATGCAGCTTAAATTGCTGTTTCTTTTGATTGCGTTGACATAGAAGTTTGATTTTGTTACAGCTTAAAGGTATTATAGACCTGAGTATTTGGTATGAATTTCAATTTAATACCTCTACGCGTTTATGAGGAAATGGGTAGTAAGTTTAAAATTATTAAAAAAATATATATTACTAGTTTTCCGCCCGCGGCTTCGCCCGCGGATTTTGGTTATTGCTCGTTACCCCTTTTTTCGCAGTCGGATAAAACTATCCTTTCCCGGGTCTCGAACAATCTCCATACATAATTAATTCAGTAGTGTAGGAGTGTAAGCAACATTTTGAAATCGTCAAGCGCCCATAGGTATATCCATAAATCAATAGGCGTTTCTTAAAAATACTACGGCTCTTAGACCATACTTATAAGAAATGAAATTTAAATTTCGGATTCTATTCGTAGTATTGAGTTATCAAACATGTCATTGTGTCAAAATAAAAAGTAATTTAGATCAAAATTACGAAGGAGTTATGATATAAACTTTGAAGAAAATCACCCTCAGAATAATTTCTCAGACTTTGCCCGCTTAGTATTAGGATAAAAATAAAAAAAAATGAAAAAAATAAAAAACACGTGTTTGATTATTTATTTTGAGCTTTATTTATACCAAATTTGAAGGAAATCGGACCAAGGACTAAACAGTTATGGAATATTTAATTTTTCCAAATAAACTCATTTAACACCCTCACAGGGGGTAGTTTTTGAAAAATAAAAAACACGTGTTTCATGATTTCTTTTAAGGTATATGTGTGCCAAATTTGGAGTGAATCGGACTTGAGACTATACAGATCCAGAGAAACTTTAATTTTTACCAATAAAACTCATTATCCACACCTCGTAGGGGTAATTATGGAAAAACAAAAAACCCGTATCTCATTATTTGTCTTAAGGTTTATGTGTACCGAATATTAAATGAATAGGACCAAGGAATAAAAAGTTGCATACAAACTTCACCCCTCTATTTAACCCTCTTAGGGGATGATTTTTGAAAATATTGTTAGCCTATGTCCGATTCTAGGGTATACACTACCTACATTTCAAATTTCAATAAAATCGGTTGAGCGGTTATGGAGATACGCGGTAACAAACCTTCACACACACACACACACTTACTTTCGCATTTATAATATTAGTAGGATAGGATAGGATAGGATAGGATAGGATAGGATAGGATAGGATAGTAGGATAGGATAGGATAGGATATATTTACAAAAGAAAAGTATTATATGTAGTATATTACCAGTTATCTGGTTTCCATAGTACAAGCTCTGCTTAGTTTGGAATCAGATGACCGTGTGTGTTAATGTCCCACTATATTATATTTATTATTATTATATTAATCTCCTCTTAACATTATGGCAATGGCGGCTATCGGAGCTGAGTATGCTGAGGTATGCAGGACATCATTATACTAAACAAATTATGTACGCAATCACAGGTGTACTATAAGTACCTATCTATCCTAAATCTTAAGATCTAGGCCCCAAGACAAAGTGTCATAGCGAAGCGATACACAGACAAACATCATGATTTTTAGGAAGGTTTTATTGGAATCCCAGGATATTATTGGGTAAGCGCGTTTCATCGTAGACTGCATCATTGCGTAACAGCAGGCAAGTTGTGGTCAAACGAAGTCTAAAACAGATTAAAAAAGGTATTTAGGATTAAAGATGTCTTCCTAAAAATTATGATGTTTATACCGTAGGTAATATTAGTCAGTAGGATGTATGACTTGTCCTTTCTGTTTTCAATAACTTATATTCTACTCTATGATAGCAAGATGTATTGATAAATTGAGCAATCGACTTGCACGAAGACGAAAGGCAGGGCGCTGCGAGCGACATAATAATTTCCACGGCTCGGCAGATGAGAAATTCAATCTTGCTGTATTCTGAGACCCTACTCTCCTAACTTTAATCAAAATTCAGGACAATTTACGGGAACTGTATGCGATTACGTATTAGTTAGGTACTACTATTATAAATTATTATTATGTTTGTCTTTTTTTATCTTGGAGCTATGGAGCTCCGGACTTTTGGAAGGCGTTCGTGAAACACGTAGAACCTCGTTATACAATTTTATTTTGCTCTAAATGTAATGTGGCACGAACCGACGATTATCCCTTTTCGCACCATATAGTTACAGCAAAGGACAATCCCCGGTTAGAGCAGGACTATTGCAGAATATAAGAACTAAAATCTAGGTTATGGTGGTGGGTGCTAATGGATTAGGTAACTAGGACTATGGATGGACTATGGTCCCTGCCTGACCAATGCAAATTAACACGGATAATATTATTACGGCCTTATTCATAAAAGTCATAAGACTCTTTAGTTAAAATGGACTTTGTCTCTTTCTTACTAGTATAAATGTCAAGAGACAGACAATTTAAAACCAATTTTAGCTATAATGAGCTTACAAGAAGTTTATGAATAGGTACAGGGGTTAAACCTTCGCGTTGCATTTTTATTGTTGTATTATAATTCAATGTTGTTCTACAGCCACTGTCATCAATGAAGCTCTTTCGCTAGATGAATCAGCTTGCGACCACGACCGGTGAAACCCGTGTCGAAACGTAAAGCCTAATTGAAGGTGAGCCTATTAGTAGATCGTTGTGATAAACATTATAGGGATTATGTGAAATCTATAAAAATAAAATAGGTAGGTAGTTACTGACTCAATTTAGATGAGGGACGCGAATTGAGTTCCATATCTTAACATACCTATAAGTTAGATTTTTAACTATGCTTCCTTGGTACCTGTATCTACATAATTCATTAGGACTAAAAAAAACTGTTTTGTAATAAATAAACATGAAGGCTTTTGAAAGGTTTTAGACTAAAAATATCAAGATTAGCTGAAAACTTTAGGTAGGCGTGAATAATCGGGTAAGAAGACGGTATTTCAATAAAATAACTACGGCAAATGTCACTTCACCCCAATGTCTCGATAGCACAATCATGAATTCTACCAGTTAATTACAGATCGTTAAGACTACGTTGGATTAAATCGTAACGTTCACCGAGCACGTTATTGCATCTGCACTTCCCGACAACACAACGGTCCAACACGCAGTGTCAGCCATTCTAAAATGACCGCTTCACTCGTGCTCGGCGTTCATTCGTTCGTTCATAATTACATTTTCTAGTGACAGCTGACTTCAAAGACGGACGCGATGACAGTATAAAATGACAGCTGATGCATTGAGAAGTAGATGTGCCAACAAACATATTTCTTAACTTTTTATGCATTCTAAACAAACGAAATAATCGTTTTTACATTTTCGTTCGAAAATTAAAAGTAAGTCTTCTAAACACGTTTTTTCAGTCCAATTTCGATTGAATATCTTAATTATTGTGTCGTGTTTTTAATATCTGTTCAAGGCAGGCTATTAAGTGCCGCTGCTGGAATTCTTGGCGATTCAATTAAGCGTTGGGATTAGATTGAATTCGTGTTACGTACCTACTATTTTGATAATTGTATTGTATGATAAACCCACACAAATCGTAAGGAGCGCTCTGTTATATATTTTACTTGCTGCCCCAGTGAAATTCGTACCGCGTATTTATTAAAAAAAAATTCACTTAGGGGTATGAAAAATAGATAGTAGCAGATTCTCAGACCTACTGAATATGCATAAAAATTTCATAAGAATCGGTTAAGCCGTTTCGGAGGAGTATGGCAACGAAAACTGTGACACGAGAATTTTATATATTAGATTTATCTTTATTGGGACAAAAACCAGTTGCAAATTACGGCTACAATAAATAAAGACTAAATCAATAAAGAAAACTAGCTAAAAGTGTAACCCACACCAATGTCCGCGGAATAATTTTACTACAACTAGTTAAGGGTGCACATAACCAACGGCAAAACACAGTCTTCTCTCTTTGAAAACAAAAATTAATTAATAAAATAAGGATAAAATTTAAGTAGCCATTTTCTAAAACTTAGCGTGTGATAGTGCAAATATATCTACTTTTGAAAAATATGTATTGTATGTATCTGCGATACGTCTATATACAGCGTGGAAGGGACAGCCCTCAACAAATTGAGATGGAGCATTCATCTCCATATTTACAATCATTTTCCACTGAAACTTATTTTTGTATATTTTTGTTAATTTAGTTTTATTTGTTAATTTTAGAAGTAGGTACTACTCTGTACGCAGGACTTGCTTTCATTGTAACACAGCTAAAATAAAAGTTCCATCAATTGCGATGAGTGAAATAACGCAACGTCGCGCTTAGTGGTAAGGACTAATCCTGTACTGGAAAGGTTTGCCGTTCGCTGTACCTATGGGCTTCCCTAAGGTAAGGTAATACGTTCCGATTACTGATGAACTGGCCTTGCTATGTTCCAATGCGACGTCTGGTGTGTTGCAGCGCTGATGTAGGCTGACTGCAGTTAGTTATAGTAGTGTTGTTATGAATATACGAATTATGTTTTAAACGAATATACGATTTTTTTAATGGAACATGATGTGGAAATAATATGGTTTTTAATGATGTCAAGAATTCATTTTTTTATATAACAGTCGACAGTCGTTTTGTCAATTGTGTCAGTTCTTGAGCCACACTTCTTCCTCATACCATCCGTAGATGGCGCGGTAATAGGTGACATTATTTAAGAGGGTGGGTCAGAATAGTTGCTCCTTTATGGTTTCCAACCATATGGAACCTCAGTCCACTGCCATCTTCTCACCAAAATCCCTTATCGTCAACCCTATTAGATGAAGGTAAACTTACTATGTTTCTTTATAAATAAGTATTTTAGAACATCAACGTTTCATTACAGCTAAACAAAGTTTAATCTGATAGTAATAATTTAATTAACCTCGCCTGTTATTTAGTTACACCGACTTTTAATTCTGAGTTTAAGGAATTAGATTAACTCAACTTAATTAGAACTTATAGGTCGACTTTAAAAGTTCTAACTAGACCTACACTCCGCGAGGTCGCTTTTGAGCTTTGTATTTGTGTCATTTTTCGGCCGTGGTTAGTGACTACTCATCAGACAAAGCCGCACCGCCAAGCGACCTAGCCGTATTCCGGTGCGATGTCTAGTGCCACTATGCAGAGAGGGTGGGTCGGAATTGTTGCTCCTTTAAGGTTTCTAACCATGTGGAGGCTCATTCCACTTCCACCTCCTCACCGATAATCATTCGTAATCACTATTGAATCGGTATACTAGGCTGGCGCGTTTTATCGTAGGCTACATCAGGCAAGTTGTAGTCAAGCGCCAGCCTATCGAAGAATAAAATAAATGTTCTGGGACATTAACACACCACGGTCATCTGGTCCCATACTACCTAAGCACAGCTTGTGTTGTGAAAACCAGATAACTGGTATATACTATACATCTGTGGCGAAGAGACCATGCAAACCGATTCCCATCGGCTTTCCTTTAGCAAAATGGTCAATATTACACGTTATTAATAATTTATTAATATGTAACGCCTAAAAGTTTTAAATAGCAACATAAATGAGTATAGCATCAAGTGTAAGAACGATCGGTGACGGTAGTGAAGAGATATTATTTTCCTAAGTAAGAACTTTTTTGCTCCGGCTTCCCTTTTTCAGACTTCCACCCTTCGTCAATGCTATACCTACATACAATACTTTTCTTTTGTAAATATATAAATTTAATAAATAATTACACTCAGACTCGAGACAAATAGACATTTTCCTAACACAAATGTCTCGGGTGGGAATCGAACCCACGTCCTGCGACATGAAAAGCAAGTATCTTACCGACCACGCCACCGGCCCGTCAAATGTATGAGTTGTCTATGGTTAAATGTCAAAAAGCGGTACTAGCTGGTTTAAACCAAACAAAGGACGCGACGTGCCCTAGACAGATGTCAAACGACGTAAACTCAGCTTACGGTCTAGGATCATTTAATTTTATTTTTTTTACATGATAGGTACATACTATATGGTCTATCCCCTAGAATACCTATGTAACGTACCTACTCAGTTGTTATTGTCGAGATACAGGTGGTGTTTCCGGCTTAGTTAGTGATTATGATGACACTGACATTGAGTGACAGAAACCTCCATTCATTCATTTGTCACTCAGACATTCGTGTTGTCATAATACGCTGACAGGCAGACTCTCACTTGTTCACTTGACTTTTTAAGAATATAGATGGTTGTGATTTTAGTGATATTAAACCTGTTTTAATCTAAATCTCATTCAATTTCTGAGATAAACCATTCATCCTTCAATACGTGTAGGCTAGGGTGTAATAAGTTACAATTCAAAGGATTAATTTAATTTACACAAAAAGCTTGATTTCACATTCGCAAATTTAAAGGCACCTACACAAATTGTCACCACAAAAACCTTACAGTCCCTCAAAGGGGTCGCAGATGTTATATTTGTATGGTAAATGAGCCGTGTAAGGGAGTTTCAATGTTTTCAAGTACCTATCATCAGAGTTTGACCATCAGGTTTGACTTTGTTGGACTTATTTACATAGGACTATTTGGTTATAAGCGAGTTTGGAGGAATGTTAAAAGATAATTTTGTGCAGGCAGATAAAAGAGGTCACAAGGGTACCTACAGTTTTTCCTATTGCAATAATGCTAAAATGTTTCTATTAATCAATCTTCATAATAATATCCACCATCGTTAACTACGTCATTGACGAATCCTGCGCTCGACAAAAAAGCCAAATAGGATTTTTTGAATTTTTCAATCAGTAGCTAATTAGTAGCAGCGGTGGCGCAGCGGTACGGGCTTTGCCTCGCAGGTTAGATTTCTGATCATGCCCATCTTGGTGTAAATTATTTCGCCGATGCTCAATATCGATGAAGGAAAACATCGTAAAACTAATCATTCGAGGACATGTGACATCCACCAAAGGCCTAAACTCTCTCAACTCGTAAGATAGGTGAGAAAAGACTCGCGCCCTACAGTGGAACACTGAAAAGGGTAGAAGTGAATCAGTAATAACACGTAACCTTCAAGTCATCCATTCCACAGTGTCTAAGGCGAAAGTCTTCCACCAGTGCGTCTTACCTGTTGTGATGTATGGAGCCGAAACGTGGACACTCACTGGAAGACTGGTCCATTCAAAGTCCCTCTATCTATGGAAATGGTTTCGCTCATAAACTCTAAAGGTTCGAATAGGCAATGAAGTGATCTACAGGGACAGAAAACTAATGTAATCCACATAGCCCACCGGATTAGTGAACTGAAGTGGAGATAAGTGGAAGCTGGCAGTGGGCCGGTCATATCTGTCGCAGAATCGACTACCGCTAGGGTAAACGAATTCTTGAGTGGAGAACACGAATTGGCCAAGTGGCCGCCGTAAGATTAGGTGGAGTGACGATCTCAGCAGGGCCGCTGGTAAGAACTGGATGAGAAAAGCCGCAGATCTTGATCAACTGCGTTCTCTAGGAGGCTTATATCCTACAGTAGACTAGAATAGGCTGATGATGATGATGAATCAGGAGTTAAGAGGTTGCTGGTGTGAAATTTCTGAGCCTCGGAAAGCATGTTAAGACGTTTGTTCTAAAACAATGTACTTCCCGGGTACGCCACTCTAAAAACCAAAATTGAGGAGAAATAATTTCCTGTACAAATGCCGCTGGCAAAGTTGATCAATTAAGAATAAGTAGGTAATTTCTTCATATACCCTAAGGCATACAGGCGTGAGTAATTATGAAACACCTAATTAACGCTTAGTCAAGTTAAGTGTCTGTTCAAGAAGCAATACTTGAGGCACAAAGAAACGTCAGCCGAACGTGAAATTTTGTTGTAAGCTGACAAACTACTCTTGGTACGAAACAGGCCTCGCTCGCACAGCTCATCTTGTTTAACTGTAGTACAAGGTATCAGCTTAAGAGAAAACATATTTTAATAGTTTTTCTTATAAACAATAAATAACAGAAAAAATCTTTAATCAGTACTTTAACTTTAAATAAATTAACTCATACAAATTTTTATAGACGCGTATTTTAATTTTTTTTATGTCTTAATTTGTAATAAAGTGATTATTATTATTATTATTATTATAATAAAATAAGTAATAGCAAACAAAAGTTGTTTACTATCGATACTGATTGTACGCAACACGCGGATAAAAGCCACGTGCCGTGTCAGCTGTTCGCTGGCTAGGGTCACTGGCCGCTTATTTTAAGCCGCGCACTTTCATTGATTCTATTACGAATAGATCGACTATAATTTTTTAATTATATGCTGAATAAAATAAACGTATTTAGCAATTAATTAATGGAAGTGTGTTCAAAAGTATTTCTGTAGATCTATTTTTATTTTATTTTAGTTATTTATGGAAACTCTACAGCTTTGTGACAATTAACATGCAATATGTTAACATTGTATCAGACTTAGCATATTAAAGAGTTCCACGACATGCAATCAGTGGTGAAATATAACATAATAATATAACACAGTTCTAAAACACAGGTTTTTTTTATCCTTTAATGACTTGCGCTTGACTACAACTGGTCTGTTGTTAAGCAGTGATGTGGACTATTATTTACAACTAATTGTTGAGACTACAATTTGTTTAGTTAAAGAATTACTAAAATTCTTTCTTAATTACTAAAGAATTGGCATAAACGATGACAGCTACAAGTGTGAAGTGGAAGCAGGTTGGTATCGAATTCAGGGATTCATAGCCCGGAGTCATTCGGACTCATTGGGTACCTACTGTTAGACTAAACGTACTCCTCTGTCACCGACGATTAGCATATACTTATGCAAGTACCCGACAAGAACAGTTAGGGACCGCAATCGCCGGGTATCATACCTTGCCCGGCCGGAAGATCTTTCCTTTTGACTGGAGGGTCACTACCGGTCTCCACACGACTTTCGTGGACAAACACAGCTTGCGGTACGCATTTAGAAGCTAGTCTATTATTAAAGGGGTTGTGAAGCCAACCTAACGCCATTTATGAGACATAACGTTAGCAATCTTGAATTGCATAAGCAAATTTTTAAAACATCCAACAAGAACAGTTTTGGGGAGAACCGCGGTCGCCAGACATTACACCTCACCCGCCTGGAATGTCTTCTCTTTTCACTGGAGGGTCACATCCACCCGATCCTTCAGTCTCCAAACTGGGTTCCGACTGGTCTTGTTGGGAAGTTTACATTATCATGTTAATGGTCGGTGAAACTATGCTTGTGAGTAAATAAGTACAGTTGCAGTGCAGTTGCATTTAAGTTTCAATCAAAACAGCCCATTTCGTACTCTCGTAGGTTTGACAACCGCTGTCAAATACGCTCTCGTCAAGTTCGTGTCACGCAAGCGCTATAGCTTTTAGGTTATTTATGACAGTTACATGAATACCATTTTGCACTAAGACGCCAACCTAATTACAACTGCTCAAGAAATTACGTGAATTAGCCTACAGGATTACTATGAATGTCATGTCTATTCGGTAAAGGTCTTGATTCGGTTATAACTTGTACCATATAACCCAGAGTTAGGGTGGAAACTTAACCCAAGAACCGCGAGTCGTCTTTGAAATATAGCTGTAGTTTATCTCCCGAACTGTGCTAGCTTTTGATGTAATTTGTAATCTGTTTCAAAGAGATAATTTAGTAATTTCGGCGACAAATGTTTGTGGTTTTGAGCGAAATTATTTATGTACAGTCATTGTTTACCTTGTATATGTGTTTTGTAAGGTGAGATGTTTTTGTGGAAATTATTTCCTTATGTGTACACTCGAGTAATAACACAAAACATACTCTAGTAGTTCAAATATCGAAATATGGCGAAATAGAGGGATAAGACGTAACGCTAAGGAAAAGCTCATACAGACCCTCATGTTTTTATATAGTTCTGAAACTAGGACATTAAAACCTCTAGTATGATTTAGGATTGACGAAATGTTTATGTAATTGTTAATAAAAAACTTTCATCGTCCGAAAGCAGTACAGTAGGAGCAGCGGTGGCGCAGTGAGCGGTACGGGCCTTGCCTTAGAAAAATAAGGTCGCTGGTTCGAATCCTGGTCGTGCCCACACATCTTTGTGGAAATTGTTTTATCTCCGCTGCTCAACATCAGTGAAGGAAAACATCGTGAGGAAACCGGCATGTCCAAGAACTACTCATTCGAGGACATCACATTGTGATATCCACCAACCCGTACTTGGCCAGAGTGTGTGGATTAAGGTCAAACTATCTCAACTTGTAAGATAGTCGAGAGAAGATGCTTGCCCAGCAGTGGGACACTAAAAAGTGTTGACTTGATCAGTTGAGAGCCGTTCTAACACAAAATCACTACATAGTATAAAACAAAGTCGCTTTTTCTGTCCCTATGTCCCTGTGTGCTTAGATCTTTAAAACTACGCAACGGATTTTGATGCGGTTTTTTTTAATAGATAGAGTGATTCCAGAGGAAGGTTTATAAGTATAACACATTGCACCTGTTCGAAGCTGGGGCGGGTCGCTAGTACATCTATGTAAATAACTACTCACATATAAAACGCTATTCTGAGAGAAACTTTTAAGAACAATTGGTACATTTCCAGTTTATTCCAGTTTATTTTAGTTTGCAGCAATGTCACAATATCTCCCCACGTCTAGACACCCTCCCAGAGGAGGGGAGGGGTTCTCGATTTAGATGTCCTACAATTAGAACTAGATAACAATAATATTAAGCTCTGCTTAGTTTGGGATCAGATGAACGTATGTGTTAAAGTCCCTCTATATTATTATTATTAATAAGTTAGAAAGAATGATTAGCTACAGAGAGATAAATATTAATAATAATATTACCTACCTAATAGTAGCACATTCACACATTCATAAACCTATACTAAGCAGAGCTTGTATTATGGAAACCAGATAACTCTTCTTAAAAAGTTCTTACCTAAGAAAATAATATCTCTTCACTATCGTCACCGATCGTTCTCACACTTGATGCTATACTTATTTTTGTTGCTATTTAAAACTTTTAGGCGTTACATAATATATTATTAAGTACGTGTGATATTGACCATTTTCTAAAGGGAAACCGATTGGAACTTTTCGCTACTGATAGGTACTAAATCAATTATGACGGGCCGGTGCAGGTGGCGTGGTCGGTAAGATACTTGCTTTTCACGCCGCAGGTCCTGGGTTCGAATCCCACCCGAGACAAATATTAATGGTAAACATTCGTGTTTGTGTCGAGTCTGGGTGTAAATATCTATTATAAGTATATATTTACAAAAGAAAAGTATTATATGTATAGTATATACCAGTTATCTGGTTTCCATAACACAAGCTCTCTTAGCTTGGGACCCTAGGCCAATTCACGTAATTAAATAAGTTCAGTTGCAGTTAAGTTTCGATCAAAACAGCCTTTTTCGTATTCTTGTAATTTTGACAACCGCTGTCAGATACGCTCGCGTCAAGTTCGCGTCACGCGAGCGCTTTGACGTTTATGATATAAATATGACAATTACAATAATGCCATTTTACACTAAGACATGAACGTAAATTGCAACTGCACCGCAACTTGATCGGTGCGTCAAGAAATTACGTGACCTAGCCTACAGATGACCGTGTGTGTTAATGTCCCAGATTATATATTTATTTTATTTTTTACTGTGTTACAAAAATTCTGTTAAAAGTTTTCCTTTTCCGAAGAAATAATAATTGGGCTGTACCAACATATTCTTCAGTAAAATCTTAATTATATTACAATTTGCAATATTACGCGCGTCTAGAAACTATCGAGACTTGTTAATTTGTTCAGCAAAGAGCGGCTGAACTAGTGCTAATTTATGACTACAAAGTGCCTGAACCCGGCAGCTATGAAATTGTAAATTGTTTTCACTGTTCCCGCCATTACTTTATTAGTTTCAGTTTCATAATAGCTCTCCATCCTGCTTATGTTCCCTTTATTGTGTCCCTACACTAGTAGAATGACCTGTAGTTACTAATAATAAGTAATGGATTAAATAGCATTCACATTAAACCCAAATAAAAGAAACGAACATAAAATACAATTTAAAAAACCATTTCCTATCTAAGTTGATTTAAAAAAAGAACAAATATAATATTATGCATAATAACAAATAAAATCAGTCATCACATTATGCACCTGTATGTTTTCACTGCTTGAACGAGTTATCGAATGTTGTCGTTCGTTTGCTTTCAAATAATTTATTAGTAGTGAACCTACCTACAAAGGAGACGTTCAAATAATGTATAGAGCCTGGGATTAAAATAATTGTAAGTTTGAACAGCAATCTGAGTTACATAGGTTAATAGAGCATAATTAATTAAATTTTTTGGTGTATTTAAAATAATTTTACACCCTCCCGTTTTTTTTAAATAGAAAATGAAAATAAGAATCCATAATGCAATATTATGATTATTGCAATTGGCAACCCCATAGCCAAATGACAATTGAGCAACAAAAAATAAATAAAATTATTTAGAACGCTGTCAATCTAACTGATCAATGACAATGACATCATGACGTTTCCCGTAATTATATTTTTTCCACGCGTTTTGTTATTACACTAATAAGATAACAAATATTTTTCGTCATAATTACATTAAACTGCAGCTAGAATAATATTACAAGAAAAAAGTACTCTAATAGAATACAATTTAGACGTGATTGCAATATTTATACTGCTCAGGAATCGGATAATTAAAGGTAATGTGCGTTTTGTTTTTCTATTATATTTTTTAGATTTTTACAAAAATGGGTGCTCCTAAAATTCGTGTTTAGTTAAATTGTAACAGTTTATTAAATAAGCTTTCCAATGAGGTATATCACATTGGTGTTCAAAATTCTATCACACTTTTGACCTCTCCTTTAAATTTATTAACTGTTTACTTACACCTACCTTCAAATGTAGGTAATATTTATGAAAACTTTACTAAAATAATCTTAATGATTTTGCTAATTAATGTCGAGTTTACGAAGACGAATAAGTGTACAGAAAAACCAGTGATGGTTTATGCGACACTGCTAATGTAAAACTTCTATTGTATATTTCTTTTATTAATTAAATAAATAAATAAATAATTAATTGTTAGCATGCGAATGTTTTACTAGCGTTTAATAAATTAAGAAAATTATTCACATAAGTTTGAAGGATTACATATGTTCTAAAGAAATCATTCTAAAATATCATTTACAGTGTGTTTAGTTAGTGTTCTTACTTTCGTAGTTATTTAATGAAAAATATTTTTAATTGATCAATCGTGAACTATAAAGTACCCTTTTATCTTTTGTTTACCTTTTAGCTTCGGTTCCCTGAATACTACGGAATAGGTACGCCTCGAGCCAAATTTGAGCAATTATGTACCTACTTAGTTATAAAATCGCGTTGTAAAAACGCACGGTAAACGCTTTTCATGCGAACTCTTAAAACATGCTCTGTTAAGACGCTACTTCAGGTGGCTACGAACACATTAATTATTAAATTGGGCTGAAAGCAAACAGCATTTTAGCAAGAAAAACTAATGTTGTAATAATTCGTTTTCCTTATCGCAGCCGACATCAAATTAGTGGAATTACATGGCCGATCTGTAATGTCTCACTTCTGTGCTTGTCACGGGATAGGTGTAAAGGAGATCGCATACTATTGCGACCATATCCATAACCCTAATATCACCTAATATTAATGACCACCTGAGTCACCTGACACTTTCTAAAATGTAATACATATTTCTGTTTGTTTTTGTTTGATGTTTTTAATGTTTCTATGGCACTCGGACATAGTGATTGTAACACAAATCTTCACTTGATTGTTCACTTGCGAGCAGATTATGCCAACTTATCACTCAAAAACATGTATCATTCGCGTAAGATCTATCTGATCTGACATCTTTCTGTTTAGATAAATTACTATATATAGGTTTAGTAGTTCGAATTGCTCGCATTTTTTGATCGTCTTTAACATTTCAGATCTATAATACGATATTTTTACGATACGCAGAAGATAACTCTTATATGTATCATCGTAATGTAGTCTCCTCGCCGCCCGACAGGTCAGACCTCTTCACGTGCTCCTATTGCATATCTAGCCACTGATAAAGTGATCAAAGCTATTTCAAGTGATTTGAAATGATATTAGATGAGCTGCATTTGTCTTAGAACTGTTAACAATTGGGATGAAAGGTTCTCGAGAGGAGACCAACCGAGAGATGTTTGTGGCCGGAAACCAATCGTTGTGAACATCTGACGTTGCGACCTTTAGAACATCCTCAGACTAAAGATGATGATGAATGAAATGATACTATTTAGTACAAATTCTTAAATACTTGGAAACAATATTATGAATGAACGCTCCTTAAGATAGTCGAGTAAGCATAGCTCTAAAATTAAAGAAAAATAAATTAAACACCATATAATGGTGTGCTGTTAGATGTGCGATCACGTTTACACATTTAATTCCTGATTTTCTTGTCGTCCAACCGCAATGATATATGTGTGGGTCTGAAACCCTTTATTATCATTAATTATTCGTATCTGTCCTTCGTCCTTCTGTTATCTGAGAAGAAACCTGATGGAAGATCCCGGAGAAACTTTCGGGGTTTGTAAAAAGATACACTGATATCATCTTTGTTATTCAAGGTCTGTTGTTTAGCTGATTAAGATCAAGGTACAATGAGCTACCAAAGTTGACTAAATGATACAATATAGTAATAATAAATTGTTTGTTTAATAAAAGATCAAAGTTACAAATCAATAGAATATTTTACAATTTAAAAAACGATTGTCGTAAAGGAACCTAAACTAGGTTTGACCGGTGTTTCTGGCTATAAAGTACTTATATCATCTCTAAATAAATTAACTCTAAATACATTATGCTAGGTACAATGTAGGATTTTACCGTGTTTGCGATTTTATTTGCAAACTACGAGTAAATCTTCTGTCTGCTCATAGCTGTGAGCTTGTAGCTGTGAGATACTTACGTTTAACTTATTTACAGTTGAAATAGCTAACTTATAAATACCAGTCTTATTCATATAATCTTTTAAGACTGTTTAGTTAAAATGGACTTTGTCTCTTTCTTGTTAGAATAAATGTCAAGATGACAGACAAAGACAAACGAATTATTAACCTATTTTAGCTTTAATGAGCTTATAAGACGTTGATGCATACGGGGGAGTTTTTTATGTAATCTATTTTACAGAAATGAGCCTAAAAAATTGAGAAACTTTTTTACAAAAACATGTTTTGGGGTCGAGATTGAATTGCATACTATATCTTATATGTTTTGTCATATTTCATATACTATTATGTAACATTTTATCACAAAAAGATTCCATTAATAATTGTGTTGTGACTTGTGACTGTTCATAGTAGGTAAACTACCAGTTATTGGCAAGTTCATATTCAACTCTCGTAACGTCACTTATGGAATCTTTTAGTGTCAAGATGGTATATGTCATATTGACTCTCTATTTACAAACTTTTGTAGCTGACTGTACATTTATCAAATACCTAAGCACAATAAAATACAGGGTGACTGGTAATAAGTGTAAATTATTAATTTGCTTTTTCATTTTTATTAAACATCTAAAAGCACAGTAAATAATTTTATAGGGTTACTGGTGATCAGTGTAAAATATTTCACCACGTCGTCGTAGTGCTTCTGATTACAAATGTTGTCGGTCATAGTGTGTTCGGACGTCAATTCTGACACGCTACATTGCAGAGCTGTTTGACTGAATAAAGTGTTGTCTATGTATAGCTTTATGATTATTTTGTATAATGTACTTTGTCTGCGTTAACTGTTACCTATTTAAATTAGTATATCGTTGGACCCCATGCGGGTTAGACGTCCGCTAGCGAATCAGTAGACCAACTTACCTTACCAGACGCCAAGTAGAGCGGTCGTGTGCGCGGCTAATCCACCTTTTATCTTAGTTTTACTTACTGAATCCTATATGACCACATTATAATTTAATACTGGGGTAGGTACGTTAATCTGGGCGTTACTGTTGAAACGATGGCTTATCAGTGTAACTACTTACCTATTTGCATAACGAAGTTAATATAAAAGACCATCCTGACACTTTACCTAGAGTTCTCCGTTCACCGAACCTACTCCTGGTTGAGGGTTGGTCTGGTTTACACCCCCTCTTATAAAACAACTTTCATATGGTAATTAGTGACTAACCGCGACCCAAGGTTACCCACCAGAGATTACAGCTCATTTAACAATTGCCAGGGATCACGTGTTTAGTACAACTACACATATAATGTAATAAATTGGCAACTTTAAGTCGTGTTGTAAATTGGCAACACAAAGGAACGTCACTTCCTTTTTTGAATTGGTCGAGTGGCGGTTCACGATTTGTGCTCTTGTAATTAATATGTCGAAGAGTGATAAATAATCTATGAACAACTTGATAAGTTGGAGATGGCAGCACTGGTAAATCGAGTATAATAATCAAATGGTGGCATTGATGTGTCATTGTCATTTTGACATTTGACGTTTGGCATGTGACGTTGTTACTGAACGAATATCTGTCAGTGGCGCGATTGGAATGGAGACTTGCTCTTGTACCGTCTCCTGCGCCGGGTGTGCGCACTGATCGATAAAAATACGACATGGCGGACACAAATAACGTGGATTTGGATTCTAATCCGTTCGAATCTGCGTCAAATATTTATAATTTCTTAATAAACTCTATTGGAAAAGTGAATTTTTGATTTCAAGGCCCAATCGGCAGTAAGGGTAAATCCTACAGACGATAGTGCTTGCACATGAAACTAAAGGACACAAGTGGTCGTTCATAACATTCGTTAAACAATCTAACTCCTCCGGAGTGTCAATGAATTTAAACTAGAACTGTCGATTTCCAGTCGAAGTGAGACAGAGAGAATCGTAAAACTTTTAATAGAAAATAACATTTTCCTAATGAATATTACCGAAGTTGAACATCAAAGCGAGTCTACTAATTTTATCTGAGTCAACTTCCCGTCAACAGTGTCTTTATAAAGGGTTGATGAAAGAACTTAGCCCGGGTGTCGATAGTAGTAAAGCAAATGTGAAGATACAGAAGGTTTAATTCGTACAACATCGGCAAAAAACCGTGGAGAAAAAATCTTTTTCTATATTCCTCTTAATAATATTATAGAAGAAACTGAATAGCTGACTTATTTATATTTTACACCCACAGCCCAAATCACACTCCAAAGGTTCCTTAAGAGGTCCAATGTGCAATAAGAAAGGAATGAATGAAGAAAAAGGAAAAACAAAGAAAAAGTATTGATTGATTGATTGACTGAATAGGATATAGAGTTTATAATTATTGTATATGTATATGTTTAAGTATATTAACTTAGCAGTGCAATGTTATAGTATTGTCTTAGATTTACGCGAATATCACACATTGAAATAAAACTACTTTTTAACGGATTTTATCGCGGTTTATTTTAGATTTTAGATCCCGACGTTTCAAAGTCTTTGCGGAAAGCGGAAAAAGAAAAAAAAAAACCGGTTCTTACCAAGAATGATCCGCGAAGCTATTGAAATTAAAAAACATCCTAATTTTAACAGAGAAAATGGTTGGAATATACCACCAGCTTGGGACCCAGTGCTTAATTTACTTGTACCAAAACCCAAGCAAAATCAACTCAGAATTCAAGACACTGTGAGCTCAGTTTGCTTAAATCGGAACGCAACTTAAATATTAATGTTTGAAGGTAGTCAGTAATAATTGTGATTAATATTTTTGGACGTCAAATATCTCAGTCCACCCGTGAACATGAAGTCTGAAAAGACTTTGAAACGTCGGGATCTAAAATCTAAAATAAACCGCGATAAAATCCGTTAAAAAGTAGTTTTATTTCAAGTGCAATGTTATGCTTTTTTATGCAATAAATAATAATTATTGTTCTTTTATCATCTAATCTCTATTGTTTAATAATATTTAGTATCTAACACGCGACTGACGCTGACGAAGCTAGTTCATAAATAAACTTGTTCTAGATCTGTCTAAAGCAAAGCAATAATATACTCCGCGACGAAATGTGCTACCCCTGTAAATACGGAACAACTGCTGAGTAATTTTCTGTAAACAAGTAAAATAAGGCTCCTTAAAGTTGACTACAATAAAACAAATAATGAAGCAAATACTCCTGCCTACCCTTTTAAATGGTTTCACCAGATATTGCACCAGAACACAGCAAGATCGATGCAGATTTGTTTCACGAAATGTGTTTTGTATTGCCGCCATTTTGGCACGTCACAATCTCGGGCCAAGTTCTAGCGGCAGTGCCGAACTAAGCAATATTTTAGTGGACGCCGGACGGGGTGACGGCGCTCGGATGACGGGCGTGCAGTGGACACACGGCCATAGTAAATGTAAATAGGTGCAGACATCTCGTTGTCGGTAATGTACCGGTGACGGTGGCGATAGACAAACAGTCAAAGACTACTAAGCCAGTTTATAGTTTACTAACAATCCCCGGGAACCATGTGGCAGAATTCCCATAGAAGTTACACTTCCACGGAAGACAGGCGACTCACACTTACACACTTTTCCTTGATTGAGGACAAAATTAAAAGCTTCAGAATTCAGTGGGACTTCTGTTATGGTTATCATGTCGATAGTTAAAAGCTGTGAAACAATTAAGATGAACCGCGGACCGCTCGCGGCTCTTTTGCCAACGCTTAGGCGTTGAAAGAACGTTGGGGGAACTGCTGAGGGAACTTTGTCTAAAATTAAGTGGTTGCAGGTGATATCATTAACCGCACTGGTGCTATCCAACGAATTAACATAAAACGGTATAAAGATGGGTATTACTCTTGACGCTCTTTGATGAGGCACTTTAAACCTCTCTTCTTTTTTATATGCTGTCTCCATCTTTGCCCTGAGGAGTGGATAATCTATATTTCCAACTCCTCCTATTATCTTTCTGATTAAATTCATGCGGGATCCAAACAGTTTAAGTGTCCCGGGACTTGGCCGAGTTCAAATCTCAAGGCTTTTCAGGCGTCGGCTTACAGCTGGCTGCGATCCTTAATTGTGCCCACACTCTTTGTGTGAATTGTTTCATCTTTACTGCTCAATATCGGTGAAGCAAAACATCATGAGGAAATATTAATTAACTAAGAACTAATCATTCGAGGACATGTGACATTCACCAACCCGTACTTAGCCACCTTGCTTATTAAGGCTCAACTAATACGATACCTAGTTAAGAAAAGACCCTAGCCCAGTATTAGGATACTAAAAAAGGTTGAAGTGTGTTAAATTATATTCTCATTTTATATCAGCCGTCTGTGGCGTTCTCAATTCACGTCATATATTAACACCCCTTGTATAGGTAAACAAAATTATTTTTTCTACTCGTAGAACAGTATCTATACTCAAATATTCAGTAGTTCATTTGTTAGAAACAGCAGAAATGTCTACAATATGTTTATCCTTAACACCATTAGTTCGTAATGGTTGGAAATTAGATGCATCGCCCGTAATTTTCTTAACAGCACACAGTGAGTTACAAATTGTGGTGATCATTGTCTGTCTGTTATTGGTACCTCCAAAAAGCACAGTAAAACATCAAGCCTGTATCACCCGAAGGTGGTAGACAGAGGTGAATGTCACCCATTTTTCGCCGGCTATAAGTCTCATAGGGCCGAGACTATATCCGTTTATCGGACACAATCCCAAACTTCAAATTGCTACTCTTAAATTCTCCGAGAAAGAGGAGGTGTGTTTGATTCCCACCCAGGACAAATCTTTGTGCGATGAGCATGATTGTTCGTTGTGTCTGAGTGGGTATCGAATCTGGGGGATTCGCGATTATAAGCGAACACACTTACCATCAGACTACCGTGGTAACTACATACATACAAAAATAAATATAATAGAAAATTACACACAGACACAACAATCATGCCCATAGCAAAAAGATTTGTCCTTGATGGGAATCAAACCCACTACCTCTGGTTTAGGCTTTGACCACAGGCCAGACGAATAATAAAACTCAATAATATTTAAATAGGACTTTTACGTAAATGTCATTGATAAAACTCTTAAAATATTTTCTCTCCGCCATATTTCTTTTATAAAAATACAACACCGTAGCCTATATTATATAATCAGGTATATGAAAGAAGAAAAACAACGAAAATCCATTTCGTAAATATAATTTACACTACGTCGAGTTTTTTTATTAAACCCCGAGCGTACCGTAAAGACAAGGGCTCAGAAATTTATTCATTTCGAGACATAATTCTGAGCATATTTTAACAAAAAGGAACGTACTTTCGGAATTTAAATTCTGTGATTCCTTTCATTTTTGGCCCTGTATTGGCGGAATGAAGAAATATATAAGATTCGAAATTCAAAACAGACGAATAATGTGCAGTACTATGCGTTTCAAATATGAATTGGACTGGAAATCCACCATCTTGGACTGGAATACGTAACAACTTCACATTAATCACATTTAGATTTAAAAAAAATGCGTATATCTTATTGCCGTTCCAGTATGATTGAACATTTGGAGTCGAATATTTGGGCACGAACATATTTTTATTAACTATTGACGAAAAAGCGGTGATTTTTTTAAAACTTAAATTATATCCGTGTATAGGTAGTTAGGTATTTGTGTACAAGTTTGCGGCATCCTAGCCCGCAAATTTACTTAGGTAGGTAGCTGCATGTAACAACATTAAGTAAAGTTTTTTACATAAATCACTTTTCCATGCATTTTAAAATAATATTAATTTCTGTGGTTTGACATTTTGTGCTGGCGCTACTTTTGCTTGGTTTTCGGCATGAAGTTAGCAGCGAGTCCAGTTCTATTCTCATTTGAAACGCATAATAGATGCATTCTTTACTTTTGAATAAACTAGGTTATTTTTGGAATGAAGTTCTTTATTTGGATAAAAGAAGAAGCTAGACGGTATTATGTGTACCTAACCACAACCGAAATTCAATTTTAAATATTGCATAACTTCTATCGCGGGCCTTGAGCACAGGTATTCTCTCAACTATCTTATAAGTTGAAAGAGTTTAGGCCTTAATACACACACGCTGGCCAAGCGCGGGTTAGTTACGATGTTTAGCGGTTTCCTCACGATGTTTTCCTTCACCGATATTGAGCAGCAAATATGAAACAATTGACACAAAAATGTGTGGGATACATGATTTTTAACGAGAAGGCGGCAGAGGTGGAAGGACCTCTATATACCTATGGGTAGAAAACAATTTCGATTCCCCCTCTTAAATGGTGTCACCAGACATGGCACGGCAATATGGCAAGGCTGGTTGGCGGTACGACTTTGTCTGGTGGATAGTCGTCGTAGTGTCACCTGGTTTACACCATCCTAGGGCTACGTGTAGGGATTTAGATAAAAAGTGCACTCTCATAGACGAAAGTGACTCAGTCCCCCAAATCAAATAGCCAAATAGATATTTAAGTCAAATAACCTTCATCTAATGAAGACGAAGATTCAGTAACGAATTATTTTCATAACAATAGTGTCTTCCATACCCCTAGGTACCTAACAAAACATATTTGGAAGTGAAAAGCTGAATAAAACAAAAAACTAACGTTTTTCAGATACAAGATAAAATAAAAAAATTGAACAATTCAAATTTAGAACAAACAAAACACATTCTAAAACTCATTTAAAAATTAAAAACTAAAAAAACTTTCAACTCAAAGGAGGCAAGCCTAAAGAGATCGCATTTTATAACAGTACCTTTATCAAGTGAGACAGCTAAAACATTAAAATGCAAAGACAAAGTTAACTCGATGGTCGCTGCGGTCCAAACCAGCTGAATAAACTTAGATGTCCGAATTAAACGTGACTGTTGGAAATTTGCTTCTCATTCTTTTTTTTACTAGTACACCGGCAAATAATTAAGATAGTTTTGTAATGAATATACTGTTAAATTTTATTTAAAATTATTAATTAAATCTGGAACAGAACAATGTCTATGGATGGGTGTTTTCTTTTTCATAAATTAGCTAATGGCTTGCGTAATGGCTGACTGTACGAAAAAAGGTTTAATATGCTTTTGGCAAAGAAAGAAAGAAAGAAAAAACATTTATTTGACACAAACAGGACACACACAATCGAATAAAAACACACGTAGAAAAGAAAAAAAAAACAAAGAAAACACCTAAAAAGAAAATAAACTAAGAGTAGGAACACGTACCTACGTAACCCATCAGTGTCACAAATGGACATTGCTCAGTAAACGCTGTAAGCACCAACCAGAGAGGACCCACACCACTGATTTTTGAGGAGGTTGGTGTAGGCTAGGTGACCATTTTGGTGGCGTTACATAGCATAGGTTCTAAATGCTTTGTAAAAAAATTTGACAATAATAATAATATTTTTAACGCTCTACGAGAAGAGGGGTTTTGTAAGTTTCACGTGAGTATCTTAAAATCTGTGTATTATGGTTTGTGGTATCGTAGCGCTGAACCCAAGGAACCGATATTAATGCGAGTCTCTTTATTTAATACTAGCTTCCGCCCGCAGCTTCGCCCGCGAAATTGATCTCACTAATCTTGTTTCTCCAAACTTTGGAACCCCGTTTCACCCCCTTAAAGGGTGAGTTTTGAAAAATCCTTTCTTAGTGCACCCCTAGACCCCATAAGGAACCTATGTGCCAAATTTAGAGTCTCCAGACCCAGCGGTTTGAGCTATGCATTGATATGTCAGTCAGTCAGTTTCTTCTTTTATATAAATACTAGCTGCCCCAGCGAACTTCGTACCGCGCAAAATTGTGAATCTAAACCATTCCCAGATCCCCTTGAACACACACAAAAAATTTCATCAAAATCGGTCCAGTCGTTTAGGAGGAGTTCAGTCACATACACACGCACACAAGAAATATATATATTAAGATATAAATAGATTTGAAATGATATAAATTGTTTTAAGCCAAGGCTTTTAAGTAATATCTACCAGCAATTGTGTTTACATAACTAATATATATTTCGCTATTTTTTTGATTTATTTTAGCAGTCGCATGTAACATCTAATATCTTTTGTTAACCTACCATGTTTCTAGCAAATAAACATTATCTATTTATCTTATCTTAACTATGATCTGCTGAACTTAGAATTAAATGTAGATCGAAAGAAAATGATTGCAATTCTGATGTCAAAAAAGGTGCCAGAAATTGCTAAAATCGTTTAAATTTTTATTGGTTTCACATGTAAACTAAATCTTGGTGTCACTTGTGATAACTTAATAGCGAGCATTAATATGTTTAATCACTCATTTCGTAGTGTCAAGATAAATCTAGTTTGATCTGACGTTTTCACAATATGAAATATCGTTTGGAGGGTTTAAAAACAATTTTAGAAGCTTTTGATATTTTTGAGACAGTAGAATTAACTTCTCTTTCGTCAGTGTTGACAGAATCATCCTTACCAATCTTTCATATCAAAGTAACTCTGTCTTCTGTCGCGGTTTTTTGCCAAACTACATAACCTATTGGGATGAAATTTGATATGAACATAGTTTGAGACTCGAAGAAGGATATAAGATAGTATTTATACGCTAAAAGAGGTTAATGGGTTAATAAGCACGGGCAGAGCCGCGGTCGGAAAGCTGGTAAACATTGTAATTAAGTACCCTTTTTAACCAACCCTTCTGTATTTCTGTCGATCATCGGAGGGGGGAAAAGTAAGATACTGTATAATATTCCCATTATATCCCCCTTAGTGGTATTTCTATCGGCCATCACCCGCGGCTCAGCAGCTTTGAAGCCTCCAAATGATATCATTAATGTCGATTTTCCCCCTACGGGCCTTCGTACACTACACCACTAAAAATCCTACTATATCCTAAAGTCCTAATAATATTTTCTACAAATAACTTGTTATTTTTTTGCACAAAGATAGATTGTAGTCTGGAACAGCGAAACTGGGTAAAAGTACCTATCATATTAAAATATATATTTCGGTACAGGGGGCCTATCAGAGAGACAGTCCTCGCCAGATAACTTATTGAGTGGGTGTGGTAACGAGCAGCAAACAAAATTACTTAATCACACAATTAATTTGTTACGAAATGTAAATTAATACAACGAGTGGTAAGACAGTTCCTAGACCAATGTTGGTCGCACGAACTTCTTTACAGGACTGGGGCACACAGTTCGTGTAGCGACAATCCCCACTCTATGCCCGTGCGGACCTCAGGCTAGATTCTGTCGAAGCGTGTCGACACGACGCTCTACCGCCTCGCTGTCAAGGATGGTACCGTACTAATGACTTCTCCGATATATATATTTTTCTAAGCTTGTATAATAATAATAATAATTACAAAAAAACTTATAAAACAGATAGGTAAATATGGGTCAATTTTATCCAAAAAATTACCTACCTACTTAACAAAATATATGTCTGAACTAGGTAATCCTTGTACGCTTGTAGCATGTATTTTTACATCAATTTGATTTTTTTTACGATAACACCATATCAACTAACTGGGTTTAACCCTTTTCTAGCTTATGTACGGCAGCATATTACAAAGTATTGCGTCATGTTGCTATTAAGATTACAAGTCGTCATATTACAAGACGTCAGGCGTCACTAGTGTACGAAGAGCCTTCGTCGATAGTTCATTGAATATGTAATGTTCTTATTGATTTTCCTTCAAATTGTACAGCTTTATTTCAAGGCTGGCACGGACTTAACTTAATTCTCTAGGTACGAATAAGTTATGAGACCAAGTTAAGAGAAAATGCGTATTTTTATTCTATGAAAGGCTGGCACTTGACTACAACTTGCCTTATGTTAAGCAATGATGTAGTGTACGATGGAACGTGCCAGCCCAGTATATCGATTCACTCGTGATTATGAATAATAATCGGTGAGAAGGTGGCAGTGGAATAGCCTCCGTATAGTTAGAAACCTTAAAGGAGCAACAATTCCGACCTACCCTCTCTGCATGGTGTCACCAGACATCGCTTCGGAACACGGCAGGATCGCTTGGCCGCTTGACAGGCCGATGGAGTAGACGGTAAGATAATTGCTTTTTACGCCGTAGGTCGTGGGTTCGATATACACCCGAGACAAATATTTGTGTGATGAACATGTCTGTTTGTATCGAGTCTGAGTGTAAATTTCTTTTGTATGCATGTATATGTTTACAAAAGATGAGTATTATATTATAGCTACCCCTGTATTCAAAAACGTCTTATAAGCTCATTATAGCTAAAATAGGTTTATAATTCGTTTGTCTTTTTTAAAATGAATTATGTAATTTGAATTTTACTTTATGATACACTTTTATATTTTAATTATATATATATTCTATTTTAATTATTAGAATATTATATGTTTTAATTTATTATTCATTTTATCTATTTATGTTTGATTTAAATTTTTATCTTTTTTTAAAACTACTAATAATGACATTAGATCTTTAAATTAACGTCTCAAATAAAGCCTCCTCTCTCCTACCCTATTTTGCTGTGCCCTGCAGGGTCCATAATGATGTACTATGTTATATAATGTTACCACCTTATAATACTTATGGAATAGCAATAAAGATATTGAGTATTGAGTATTGAGTATTGAGTATTGAGTCTTTGTCTGTCATCTTGACATTTATTCTAATATGAAAGAGACGAAGTCCATTTTAACTAAAGAATCTTAAAAGATTTTTATGAATAAGACTGATAGTATATACCAGTCATCTGGTTTCCAGCTCTTGTTGTGATTGGAGCCTCCTTTTAAGCAAAAGCATGACTTTGTCAGGTAACACCGTTTTCCATACTAAGACATAGTACGGAATAACGGAGTCGCCTGGTTGTTTAATATTATTTGCAAATCATGTATGTATATGTTGGCTTGGCACATCTAATTCCCAATGCATCAGCTGTCATTTTATACTGTCATCGGGTCCGTATTTGAAGTCAGCTGTCATTTGAAAATGACAATATGAACAAACGAATGAACACCGAGCACGGGTGAAGCGGCCATATTAGAATGGCTGACACTGTGTGTTGAACCGTTGGGGCGTCCGGTAGTGCAGATGCAATAACGTGCTCGGTGAACGTTACTATTTAATCCAACGTAATCTTAACGATCTGTAATTAACTGGTAGCATTCATGATTGTGCTATCGAGAGTTGGGGGTGAAGTGATATTTGCCATAGTTATTTTATTGAAATACCGTCTTCTTACCCGATTATTCACGCCTACCTAAAGTTATCTGCTAATCCTGATATTTTTTAGTCTAAAACCCTTCAAAAGCCTTCATATACAATCCTGATTGTATACTATTATTTGCAAATCATGTATGTATACAAACATGTATGTATACAATTATGACCAATCTTAATAGGGTTACAATTTGAGGATTTTTTTTTGTAAATTTAATTCTCTTAATCAGAAACAAGTAGGTAAATATATAACTCTACATTAATAGCGCACATTAAATGGCGCACGCTGCGAATGCGTTGCCTTCTGGAAACGAGGCGAGATAATTTTTCAATTAACAAAGTAAATATTTATTTATTCAGACACTGGTGAAGCGATGGCGGTGGGTAATTTGAATAAAATTAATTTATAGCACATTGAAGGCTGTGTTTGAATGAGGTTTGAGTTTACTTCTGGTGTATCTTAATATTATGAACTAAAGTCGAAATAATACTAACTAATTTATTTTTCTTTTATTTCAGGTCATCGGTTCCTGTCGGCTGCCTGACCTGTCTTCAATCCTGACTCAAAGTTTGCGTTACTGGTTAAAAAGTTTTACTAAATAAACAGTAGTAATACTTATTTGTATTTTTTTTACAACGTTTCGAAGTAATAAAGACTTTGGGATGATAAAATTGTAAATTTACTAATAAATTTTGTCCAAGTAACTAAGCACATTAAGAAAAATAATGGTATCTCTCATGAAATTGAGAATTACGGTTATTTCCGTTCTTTAACTTTTGTTTTACGTTGTATTTGACATAATAATTTATATGTTCTATTAGTATATTACTAAGGTTGACCGCTGTTCCATGTCGGTGAAGGAAAACATTGTGAGGTTTCCTCATGGAGGCATGAGGCATGTCTAAAAAATAAACTAATTATTCGAGGACATGTGACTTCCACCAACCCGAAGTAGGCCAGTATGACGTGCGGATTAAACGCTAAACTCTTTCAACTAGTAAAATAGTTGAGAAAACCCGTGCTATAGGTCACTAAAAACGGTTAAAGTGAAATTAGCAGAGGTAAAGGAGGTATACCTTAAACCTTTGTCACGAACAAATAACCATTTGTGGAATCCGTTTTAATTTTTATTCATGCCTGCATTGAAATAGGACTTAAGACTTAAAGGTGGATAAAGATCAACAATGTCATCGACTCCTAGTGCAAGGGAAGACCAAGAAACTTGCCCGTCTAGTTCAAACAACGGCTAAGCAGACGAGGAATCTGCTTGATAAATCTTCTTCCTCGGATGTGAGGAATACAAACTTCTTAGCTAGTTTCTTGTCAAACTTCTTGTTCTTGTTCAATTTCTCAAGTGCCTCAGCATCCTTGCAGGGTACATTGAGGATCTCAGCCTCATCACATTGCTTCTAATCATCCAGTAGTGTACACACACTTGCATTTGAGATAGCGGATGTACTTGACGGTGTGTGAAAAATGATTGCCCTCTAGGATCATTCATAGTTTTTTAGACCAGTTTTGATCTCAACAGTTTCTGAAATATTAAGTTTCCTCCACTGTTCCTTGTGAGGCGTTGAGCGTATTACGTGATAGTTTAGACGACACGGTGACAAAGTTGATCTTGCTTCAGCTTTAAGAATTCGCTTCATTAGAAAGCACCCACCTTTATTTCAGGATGATTGTCTTGTAGCTATTTTGTAGTTTACGCTGTTAGGGCGCGTACCCTCTGTGCCGTGACGATTAATTTCTCTCAAGCTGTTCCCATTATAACGACTCCTTGTCGTAATTTTTTTTATCGTTTAGCGACTGTCGTATCTAGCAGTTTACATTGGAACACAACGACATTTTATCATTCCACAGCAGTCGTTTTGTCGTTTGCACATCAGTAGCAAGCTGCAACCACACAGTCGTATCTCTGCTCTTTTGGAGATCAGAAGTACGTTTATACAAATGATTTTCCGTCACCATTTAATCGTGACGATTTTTTTATCGTTTCACAGCTGTCGTGCTAGCCGTTACCACTTGTCACGACAATCTAACGTCACCACAAAAAAGTAGTATGCGACAGTTAATCGTGTCGTTCTATATGTTAACACTTCCATTTAAATATATAAGCCATGACTTAAAACGACACGACAATCTGCCGTCACGACATAGTGGGCACGCGCCTTTAATTTATATGAAATTGTTATGACGTTTCAAGTATTTTATTAAATGTCATTGACTCAGGTAAGCACTCATACTGAAGGCTGATTAAACATTGTGCTATTTATACTACAAAGGTGCGTGGAAGTAGGTCAATTTGAGATGCATGGCTGGATATTTATATTGGTGATAAGGTATTTTAACAAAACGTAAAGAGATATTCTCCCCTAATATGCATGCATAGGACTACCTCGTTGACGTAGAGGATAGCAGAAAAGGTATGGCTTCAGATGACTAGTTCAGAAAACATTTTACTATCTGGAATAGCATTTAAATGTAGGCATAGGGAATGCTGGTAGCTTTTTTAATTCTGAAATAGGCCTGCGCTTGATTTAACTTGCCTGATATTAAGCAATGGTGTAGTCTACGATGGTACGCGCCTGTCCTATATAAATGAACAAATACTTGAAGGATTTAGACTACAAATAAGGATTAGCAGACCGGACAGAGTATTCCAATAAAATAACTACGGTAAATATCACTTCACCCCAATCTCTCTGGTGCAGCGGTACGGGCCTCGCCTTAGTATAAGGTTGCGGGTTCGATTCCCAGTCGTCTTTGTGTGAATTGTTACATCGCCGTTGCTCAATATCGGTGAAGGAAGACGTCGTGAGGAAACCGGCATGTCCAAGAACTAATCATTCTAGAATATGTGACTTCTATCAAACCGCACTTAGCCAGTGTGTGTGGATTAAGGCCTAAACTCTCTCAACTCGTAAGATAGTTGATAGAAGACACGTGCTCAGCAATGGGACTCTAAAAAGGGTTGCCTTTTCTAATGCGAGGCCCGTACCGCTGCGCCACCGCTGCTCTCGTAGGTCCCTCTCCTCTAAAGAAACCAGTTCCGTTGAGCTGGCCTAAGTCGACGTCATTTAGATGTGCCGCCCCTTGTGAGTAGTAAATATGGCACCACAATGTTCTCATGGTAGGTACCTGATGTCTAATAATGTTTATTGGTCTATTTGAACACAAAGAGCTGTTATTTAGGTCAGATAGGAACTTATCGCCACTTTGTATTCTATTTACAACAACGAAACATCGTAAAACTGAAAGGGTATGCATCACCCGACCAACTACGTGTTACATAACAACGGATTATGTTGAACAGTATCCCCTGTATGAGTTCGAAAATACGAAAATAGTTTAAGAATACCATCTTCAATTCCTCGAAATGCGTTTTCAAATTCAAAACGTTCCATAAAAAGAACATACAATTCTAGAAATAGAATATAGTTAATGAATTTGAAAATGGAATAGGTAAATCTTATAGTTTTTTTATTATCTTGACAGGATAATGATAGGAGGTACTTTTTTTTTAATGGCTCGGTTGTAGACCATTTGCCAAAAGTACGTACTTACTCGAAAACTTTTTGAAGTTATACTTCTTTAGGCGCGTTATGAAAAAATGATGAGAGTGAAATTTTAAGATGCGCGCGCATCTGTGACACAAAATTAACAGTATGAAGCTGTCTGCTTATTTAATGATGCCAAAGAAGTAGGTATAACTTGTCACGCGCGTACATAAGTACACGCACATTTTTTTTCGTCTTCACAAAATAAATTTGAAAATGGAATAGGTAAATTTTATAGTTTTTTTTTTTGTACTTAATATCTTGACAGGTTAATGATAGTAGGTATTCGAACTTTTTTCGTTTTCACTACTCTGAACTTGACTTGTGTTGTTAGACATGGCGTCCGAGAGGTTTTGTGTTTTTAGGGTCTGAAGTCACCTTCGTCCATGGGAGTGCACCTTTTATCCGAATCCCCACGTGAATCCGAGTGGTGCAAATTAAGTGACAATAAACTAGTAATTTTATTTACTGGTAATTAACTGGTGGTAGGCTTCGGCTGTGGTTAGTGACCTCCCACTAGACAAAACCGCACCAACAAGCGGTCTTGCCGTGTTCCGGTGCGATGTCTGGTGACACCACGCAGAGAGGGTGGTATGTCCAGATGTGGACTGGAATAGGCTGCTGATGATGATAATGATGATTTTTCTGTTATGTTTTACAGCCAAATTAATGATCTTCTCATCGCTCTCTGGATCTATAGTCTTATGAAATATTGTTAGGCAGTTTTGCATTGTTTTACTATCTCTATAATCCTTATCGTTATTAAGATAAGGTTTAATATTGTCTGACTTTAGTATTCTTAAATCAAAGTTATCTTTGTAAATTGCTGACAGTTGTTTTGTCAAACTTTTGTACAGTTGTTTGTTAGATCATCGTTTTGTTTCGTTGATCACCTTTGATTACTTTGAGAATTGTTAGCAGTGCAAATAATGGTTAAAGTTTGTAATGTTGGTTAGAGTTAAGGGAGGGCTAAGTTTGCCAGTCAGCTGATAAAGATGGGTACTCATTAATAAGTTGGAGCTGTAACATGGATGACGTAATATAGCACTTACCCCTGTATTACCCGAAAGTGTTTGTTTAATATCACCCACTTTTCACCAGCTATGGGGGCTGAGTCACCTTCATCCATGGTTGTACGGTGTACACCTTTAATTGAATCCCCACACGTGGTCCCCGGGTAGTACAAATCAGGTGATAATCAACTGGTGGTAGGCTTCGGCTGTGGTTAGTGACCACCCACCAGACAAAGCCGCACCGCCAAGCGGCCTTGCCATGTATCCGGCGATATCACCATATAATTAGGTGGGTCGGAATCGTTACTCCTTTATAGTTTCTAATCATATGGAGCCTCATTCTACTGTCGCTTTCTTACAGAAAATCATTCGTAATCACGAGTGCCGATTCACTTGCCATATTAGCCAAACGTGTTACATCGTAGACTACATGATTGCTTAACATCAGGCAAGTTGTGGTCAAGTGCAGGCCTATTGCAGAATGAAAAAAGAATCTAGTTGATTGTCAGATAACTGGCTTCGATAGTACAAGCTCTGCTTGGTTCTGGATCTTATGGGAATCACACAAAGGCAAATTAAATTTTGTATCACATCTCAGTAAATGATATACTGTCTTTAATATTATAATTGTAAGTCTATGCCTAAGAGGTTCGATACGAGAACTACTAAGTAATTATTTGCGAATTTGAAATGTTTGGAATTTTGTGGAGCTATATTACCTATTTGGCTTGAAGCCAAATTGTTTGAAGAGTAGCCCGAGGGATTAAGGAAGGCAGTAATTAAATGTATGAATGTATTTGTAAATGTATCATCAAAACCACTAAAATATTAAAAAGATTATAAACAACTTGAATATTAAAAGTGAAAAAAGGTTTTATAATGAACACACACATAATTGATGTAGATATGATCCATGTTTAAACTAAAATAGTGACATACAGTGGCAAAACCACGATAAGTCTATACAAAAAAAAAATACCTGAATATATGGACTTTGAAGACAATTGTGAAACTCAAGCTGTCAATCATCAAAAAAACAAGAGTTGGACAAAGTTCTGGTCATTATAAAAAATAAAATTAGGGAATTACTATGAATCTAAAAAGTTAGTCCTATATAAAATATATTCTACTCACCCTGATATTACAGATATCAGACGTGGGTATAAAAAGGATACTAGTAACGTGTGTCAATGCAATGGAAAGAAGCATACTGAAAATACGAAAAATACAGAAAATAAAGAGCGATCACATAATAATGAAAACCGAAATCATAGATACTCTGCACTATGCTTGAAAAAGGAACTGGCTGTAGTCTGGGAAAATAGTGGGCGACCGTCAAAACATAGAATCTAGAAACAACATTGTGGAATCTAAATATATAAAAGAAGAAACTAACTGACTGAGATATCAACGCAGAGCCCAAACCGCTGAGTCTGGAGACTCCAAATTTGGCACATAGGTTTTTTATGGGGTCTAGGGGTGCACTAAGAAAGGATTTTTCAAAACTCACTTTTTAAGTGGGTGAAACGGGGTTCCAAAGTTTGAATGGAGAAACAAGATTTAAGATTAGTGAGATCAATTTCGCGGGCGAAGCCGCGAGCGGAAGCTAGTAGAATATAAGAAATAACATAGGAGCAATAGAAGGAAAGAATGGAGATTAAATGCAAAGGACAAAGAAACTCGAGGAGGCCTATGATACCCGAGAAGGGATGCCAATCAATGAAATTGATTACAGAAAAACAGGAAATGTTGTATACTAATACATAATAAGGATTTATTGACAGTAAAATATTTATAAAATCTTTGATTGAATAGTAGTACGTAGTTAAGTAATATTTATTCTTTTTTAGTAGCAATTGTACCTACATTTATTAAATTCAATGCGTGTGAGATATTGGAAATAGCATTATCATTATCAAATTTATCATCATCACTGAAATACATCAAAACCTTGTATATTAATCTATATTTAATAACTATATTTTCAAGTTGAGTCTTAACATTGCCGCAGTCGCAGTCCTGATGGTCACAGTCACATTATCGCTGTCAGTGTAGTTGCCGTTTTCGTTCTTGGTGTCGGTCTCGAACTCGAACACGTTCTCAGTCGATATCTCTTCTCATTTAAATAAATTCTTATATTCATTCGCGTTCAAATTCTCATTGACATTCTAGTTTTTAATATCAATGTCATTGTTCTCATTGTAATTCTTTTTACAGTGCTTAGAATAAAATTTTGTTTCATATTGTTAATAGCACTCAAAATAAACGTAGTTCTTTGACTCGTTATCCCAGTCAAAGTTGTAAAGTTATAATTCTCTCGTAAATCCTTCGAGACGTTAAATTTATAAGTTGGTGAGCGACTCGGAAAGATAAGCGCCGCTGCATTTGAGATGAACTTGGATTCATTCGTGACGGGGTGGCTTGACAGCATTCACTTCAACCCTTTTTAGTGTCTCACTACTGGGAATGGGTTTTCCCTCAACTTTCTGACGAGTTGAGAGAGTTTAGGCCTTATCCACACACGCTGGGCAAGTGCGGGTTGATGGATATCACATGTCCTCGAATAATTAGTTCTTAGACATGTCGGTTTTCTCACAATGTTTTCCTTCACTGATATTGAGCAGCGGCAATGTTAAAATTCACAGAAAGATGTGTGGGCACGACTGGGAATCGAACCCGCGACCTTATAAAGCTAAGGCGAATCCTGTAACGCTGCGCCAACGCTGCTCACAGTTGACAGCATTATGTACACAGATATTATATATAACTTATTAGACATCAGACCTTTACTATATAGGTTACAAGTAATACAGGTCAAATGTTGGCTTGGGGGCGTAGTGGTTATTGACCCTGACTGCTAAGCTACCCAAGACAAATCTTTGTGTGATGAGCACTATAGATAGACCGTTTAACTCGCGTATCGCCATCTGAGGTACAAAGTCATAAAACATTAATTAAATCTCATAAAGAACTATTTAACCGCAGATAAAAGTAATGTGTATTCGTCACTAATATCCATATCGCTTGAATCATCATCACTGTCTGTGCAGCTTGAGGAGTCAAAATCTTGGCGATTCTGTGTTTGGGTATTATATATCTTGAATGTATATGTATTTACAAAAAAATATTAAATTATTCAGCGTAATAAATCCGCCATATTTAAATGAAATCTACTTATGAACACTTTGGTTATTGAAACAAATCTAATGAAACCTACTTATCGCAATCCAGTCAGCTGTTATTATTCACAAAAATGTGAAAAACTAAAGAACTGTCTCCTAATAAAATCTAAATCTAATCTAAAATAGTAAATTAGAAAGTAATTAAGATGAAAACAAAGATTTGTTGTATATAAGCACCCAACTTTAATTAAAAGATGTAAATACTCGTAATGTTTTCCACATTTTAAAAGACGGTTGTTTGTTTAAATGATGTTTTTTCTTATTTAAATTAAACAAAATACTAGCACTATTCTAAAAACGTGTGTACAAAAGTAAATACATAAATACACAAAATACTAGCCAGTGTATTTAGTTTAATACTCCCTTATTTACTGCCTGAAACGGCAAATTTAAAGTTACAGTAAATTATACATGATACAAATAAAGCCTTTTATACCGTACGACATATCTGTAGGTAATCGGTATCTATGAGTATTGTATTATTTTTCAATGTCACATAAAAAAGAAAAAAGCCTACTGAGTTTTTTGGCAGTGTTTCTCAGTAGTTGCCAGTCATTCACTGCACGGTAGGAAAAGAAATTGGACTATTTTTATGTAGACTCGCGTCTCAAACAAAAATAAAGCATATTTTGATTTTGAATATCACTAAAGCAGTTAACAAGCAGCCTATGGACGCTTGCAACACATGTTTTATAGACTTTGTCTATCATCTTGACATTTATACTAGTAAGAAAGAGACAAAACCTATTTTAACTGAGAGACTTATAAGATTTTTATGAATAACATGTTCATTCGTTATTCTTTCATAAGGGCCTTTTCTGTAGTCTTTTAGAAAAACCGTGGTAATAAGCCTATTCCACAGCCTCAGGGTACGTGGGAGAAAATTTATTTGAAACGTTCTATACGAGATTGTAAAGTTTTGGTCATGTGAGGGTGAGCAGTGGTTTATCGTCATGGAGTCAAGAGGATTTTTTAAATTTCTAAACTCTGTGTCTTTTAAACTAATATTTTTCGGGTAGACAGAACACGGAGCAAAATAGCAGTTTTGCTGGCTTGCAATTGAGGCTCGTTTGCTTGCAGTTAACCCGCTTTCATTCAGTTTGCGTTCGACCTTAAGGAGGCTCATTCCAATGCCACTTTCTCACCGATAATCATTCGAAATCACGAGTGAATCGGTACACTGGGCTAGCGTGTTCCATCGTGGACTACATCATTGCTTAATATCAGGTAAGTTGTGGTCAAGCGCCAGCCTATCGAAGAATAAAAAATAAAGCCCGCCATCGTCACGAGCTCAAACCATTTTACCATAATATACCATTTAACAATTTATATGACCAAATAAGTTAGCTAGTACAATATTGATATAGATCTTAGATCATTGTAAAAATATAGTGAATACCAAAACAGTGACTTTCCTTTGATCGCTACCATCAAATTATAGTCGACCATAGTAATAGAGTAAAAGAGTGTGTAGGGAAACCATACCACCCAAAAAACATATACCTACTCTTTTCAAATATTTTAAAGCAGCGGTGGCGCAGCGGTACGGGCCTCGCCTTAGAAAAATAAGGTCGCGGGTTCGAATCCTGGTCGTGCCCACACATATTTGTGTTATTGTTTCATCTCCGCTGCTCTATATAGGTGAAGGAAAACATCGTGAGGAAACCGTGATGTCTAAGAGCTAATCATTCGAGGACATGTGACATCCACCAACCCGCACTTGGCCAGCGTGTGTGGATTAAGGCCTAAACTCTCTCAACTCATAATATAGTTTAGAGAAGACCCGTACTCAGCAGTGGGACACTAAGAAAAAGGGTTTAAGAGAGAAATATTTTAAAATCTTGTTTTAAATTCACGATTAATCGTATCAGAGTAGATCTTTTAGTTGTATTTTCGCAGTCGTACGTGACTTAACTACTTACTCGTAAGTTTAAACTATGTCCTGTGTACTGTATTGGTCGCTCGGTTGTCTATGGTTTTAATGTATAGTACCTAGCTTAGTTGAAACTGTTTCGGAGTTACTCGGACAACGAAATATTAGGGGTAATTTATGAATGCCTTTGTTAATAGTAGTTAATTTGTGAATCTTATGTAATTTGATGGGCCCGGCCGGTGGTTTGGTTGGTAAGATACTTGCCTTACGCCACAGGTCGTGGTTTCGATTCTCACTTAAGTCAGACATTTGTGTGATGAACACGTCTGTTTGTCTTGAGTCTGGGTTTAATTATCTATATTTATGTATGTATTTACAAAAGAAATGTGTTATATGTAGTATATCATCAATTATCCGGTTTCCACAGTACAAGCTCTGCTTAGTTTGGAATCAGATGACCGTGTGTGTTAATGTTCCACTGTATTATATTATTACTAGATGCCCCAGCGATCTTCGTACCGCGTATTACTAATGTAAATTGCCAAAAAATTAAGCGTGAACAACCCTTATCACTTAGGGGTATGAAAAATAGATAGTAGCCGATTCTCAGACCAACTAATACGCATATAAAGTTTGGTAAAAGTCGGTAAAGCCGTTTCGGAGGAGTACGGTAACAAACATTGTGACATGGAAATTTCATATAATAGATTATTTATTTCAGAAAACAATGAACATTGTGTAGAAAATTAAGGGTAAATGGTATATAACGACGGATGCATTTGTAAGGAGAATGTATTGTAATGTACTTCGCTGTTGTAGTCTGAATATGACTAAAAGGAGTTTATTTATCACTTCAACCCTTTTTAGTGTCCTACTGTTACGCCCTAGCCACGAGAGACTGCGTCGGGCGGCGCGGTTTACGATTTCATCGTTGATTGCGTATTTGCTTAAGCAGTGTCTAAAGACAAGTGAACGCGAGTGGGCAATGAACTGCATAATCGTCAGCCGCGCCGCCCGACGCCGTGTTTCGTGGCCAGGGTGTTAGACGGGTCTTCTTTCACTATCTTAGGTATTGAAAGAGTTTTGGCAATCCGAGTGCCAAGTGCTAGTTTGTGGATGTCACATGTCCTCGAAGCATTAGTTCTTAGATATTCCGGTTGTCTTACGATGTTTTCCTTCACCGATATTGAACATGTGATGAAACAATTCACACAAAGATGTCATGGAACGACAGGGGTTCGAACCCGTGACATTATATTTCAAAGGCGAGGCTGCGTCACCATTGGTTAATAGTTTATTCATCTTCTATTATATAAAATTTCCATGTCACAAAGTTTGTTACCGTACCTACTCCTCCGAAACGGCTTTACCGATTTTTACCGAATTTTATATGCGTATTCAGTAGGTCTAAAAATCGGCTACTATCTATTTCTCAAACCTCTAAGTGATTATTTATTATGTGGCATTAAAAATACATACGTATTACATTAGTAATACGCGGTACGAAGGTCACTGGGGCAGCTAGTAGTTTTATATAACTAAAAGAAAAATGTTGAATAACGCTAAAAGTTTGCCTAGAATTATAGTTATACAGAGTTCCTTAACAATTATATTTGAATAGCTTCTACAATCTATTATAACTTAATACAGGAAACCTCATTTCCTACCTTAAACGCCTTGATAATAACTTGGAAACCAAATTAATTTCACCAATACCGAGATACAACTGGTACCTACTAGTACCGACCATAGAGCATACAACAAAACGACTACTAGACTTATACCCTTTCTCATTGTGCTAAAGACACATAAAAAAAAATATAGTGAGACATTAACACACACGGTCATCTGATTCCAAACTAAGCAGAGCTTGTACTATGGAAACCAGATAACTGGTATATACTATATATAATACTTTTCTTTTGTAAGTATATTCTTAAATATAGATAATTACACCCAGACACAAGACAAACAAACATTTAAACAAATGTTTGTCTCGGGTGGGAATCGAACCCACGACATGCGGTGTGAAAAGCAAGTATCTTACCGACCACGCCACAGGCCTGTCAAATAATAAGGTAATAATATACTTCAGCTGCCGAATGAGTGTTTTAAGAGATAAATTCCGGTGATAGAAAGAAATGCATATACTTATATCGCAGTAAGATAGATCAACCCGTAATATAGTTATATCTCTTATATCCTTCACTTACACTCTCAAGCTGTATAAATATTGGAAGCTGTGTACAGCTGTAATTGGAGTGCAGATTTAGAAATGTAACTATGTAAAAAGCTTTTTTTATAATGACTAATTGATCTGTGTTCTGTAACTGTACCATTTGATAAATAAATAAATATAATTATATACCGTAACATATATACGAAAGCGATTGATTACTATCTCAATAAGAATATAGTTATAAAACGGTCCAAGTTTAACGATATACTTATATTACTAGATTAAATTAGTGAAATAGCTTTCGGAGTGTGCGGCGCAGGCGAAGGCCGCCTCCCCCGCGGCGGGGTTGGGTCGACTTGCGGAGACTTGTAGTTTTAGGGATATAACTATAGGGATATATCTATATTACGGCTTGATCAATCTATCTGACAGATACATCAGTGGCGAAGGATGGAAATCTGAAAAAGGGAAGCTGGAGCAAAAAAGTTCTCACTTATGATAATAATATATCTTCAATACCGTCACAGACGTTTCTATGGCGACCACCACCTTCATACTACAGAGTGTTATTATTAATGCTATTCAAAACTCTTATGCGTTACATAATTTTAATGATGTAAGCTATATTAATCAATTCTTAGAGGGAAACCGATTGGAATCAGCTTGTATGGACTTTTCGCCACTTGTATTCTTCCACAGAAATCTCTTTCATTTTTAACACTCATAATACAGCAGCTACAGTCATATTTATATGTATCACTTTAGTAAAATTCATATTTTTGCTTTCCGCGACTTTGTGAAGCAACCCGACACAACATTTATTAAACAATAATAATAATAACCATTTATTTCAGGCTACAAAGCCCATAATAAATATAACACTATGAACAAATACAATATTAAATATTATCTAATCTAAATACTATAAATACAATATATAATATTTTATTTTATTTTTTCCACGCTGTATCATGAATGACAATACTAGCATAGCTTCGTTTTCGTGGTACATATTGGAATAAAAAGTAGCCTTTGTGTTAATCCAGTCCATAATTTATCTCTATGCTAAATTTTATCTAATTCCTTCCAGTAGTTTTTGCGTAAAAGAGTAACAAACATCCATACATTCTTACAAACTTTCGCCTTTATAACAAATATAAAATATCACCTTTTTTCCATGGGGGTAGTCAGAGACTTTAATTATCAATATGAAAAAAATTATGCTATAAGTAAATCCAGGTAATAAACAATATTATGTGTGTAATTACTTTACCTCCTTACAAACTTACACGTTTTATCCGATATTCATATACAATACACATATATTTTCACAGGAATTATTCGTTAAAAGTACTTAATAAGACTAGGTAAAATTTATTTATTAGGACCTCGAACAGACAATACATAATTACATTAAAAAATACATAGTTATTAAACACTTCTCGTTATTCTCCTCCTGTTTAGTACAGTAAAATAATAATAGGCTGAAAACTACATCCAATTTCAATAAAAACACTCTACATTAGTATTAAAATGTTTTTATTGTCTTTATTTACTTAAAGGGACTTTAAGTAAATAAACCGCGGGACTGGCATACGCACAGCATATCAATTAATAATTAAAAAATTATCTGAGTACAAATATAAGCCATAAATTTCAACAAAGTCTTTGCATCGCGACCGTTTGGTTGTGACAACAATTTATGAAACGTGCCTATATCGACTTTGTTCAAATTTAAGTCTCCCATTAACTTACTTCTACTTTCTTCAAACTGGAATAAAAATGTTGTGAACGCCATATCTAGTAATATGGTACGTTACTATGTGCTCTATAGAAACAAACAACATAGAATTTGCATAATCTCTTTGATTTTCAAAATAATAAATCGCGGCTCGTTTAATTCTATTTCCAAAGTAAACAGTGATTAAGGTTGGTTAAGTTTTGTTTAGGATTTAACCGTTTTAATTTAGATAAGAGATGTTTAATCATGATTTTATACTTTGAACATAAAATTTAACATTTAAAGTTAAAAATAAATGATCTACGGTCTTACTCATAAAAATCTTTTAGTACTCTTTACTTAAATAGACTTTGTGTCTTTCTTACTATTATAAATGTCATATGACAGACAAAGACAAACGAATTATAAACCTATTTTAGCTTTATTGAGCTATGTCATTTTTTTAAATCTAAAATAGGCTTGCGCTTGACCACAACTTGCTTGGTGTGAAGAACAACTTACCCAGTAAATACCGATTCACTCGTGACTTGAAGACCACCAGATTATAGCTATCGGGAAACATAGATGCCGGCAGCGAATTCCACAATTTGGCAGTTCGCACAATGAAAGTGGGAGCAAAGCGCTTTGTGCGTACCCGTGGAATTTCCACCATATAACGGTGGCGTGTAGCCGTACCTCTACTTGTCCGATGGAATAACGGGGATGGGGGAATAAGATTGTGTAATTCTAACGCACACTCTCCGGTAAAAGACCGAAAGACTAGCAACTATGCGGCGATGCTCGAGGCTTTGCAATTTAGCCTTGACGAGGGATTCGTTATCAATAAGCCTCTTGGCTTGCCTTTCTATAGACTCAGACGACATTTATGAACACGGGGGTTAATTTTTAGTGTTAACTAAATCCTAACAACCCTGTCCGCGCCCTGCTATGCTATGCCCAGCGCTGGGGTGTCTTCACCGATCAAAGCTCGTGGTCCACATTTGACTTCAAAGGTTTGTGTTAGATTTTAGATCTTGACGTTTCAAAGTCTTTTTAGACTTCATGGTCACGGGTGGGGCGTGGTGTCAGTTTGCTTAAATCAGAACGTAACTTAAATAATAATGTTTGTATGTAGTCAGTAGTAATTATGATTAATAATGGACGTCAAAGACCGCAGCCTTCCCGTGACCATGAAGTCTGAAAAGATTTTGAAACGTCGGGACCTAAAATCTAAAATAAACCGCGATAAAATCAGTTATTTTGTAGATTTATTTCAAATTCTAAAATTTCATATTCTCGCAAATCTAAGAAAATACTGTCTATAACTCGCCTAAGTACACTCACCGCCACAAATCTTTTCACAAAAAGTGAACGTGAACCATAAGTGTGTGAAACAAAAATAATAAATACTTTGTCGCTTTGAGTGCTTCGCTGTTCAGCCACTCGCACGAGTATACGCTGTTACATTTTAATGATGCGACTCGGTTAGAAGATTGTCTTGTATAGAACTGTCTATATTTTTCTTTGTAATCCATCCAGAATTTTTAAATCCAATAATTTAAATAATCTTGAAGTATTATGAACATGTCTGTGTGTCTCAAGTCTTGATGTTATCATCTATCACATGTCTATATTTACATAAGGAAAGTACTATACGTACAGTATATACCAGTTATCTGGTTTCCATAACACAAGCTCTGCTTAGCTTGGGACCAGATGACCGTGTGTGTTAATGTCTCAGAATATTATTATTATTACCCATCCCCCAATTTTGCACTTTGCTGGTAAGAAACTCAGGTGTATATTTGAGTGTATTTGAGCTAAACTCGCTTTTATATCGAATACACGTTTCGTTTACTATATATTTAAACTGTCTGTGTTAGTATTTAAGTAGTTACTATAAAGAATTAAAAACTTCTGCACGTGATCATTATAAAATTAAAATCTGTTGGATCGGTATTTTGGGATAAGGAATATTTTCTAGATTCTTCCATAATTGTTTGACGAAGTATTGTCTAAAGAAACAGAAAAATTAAATGGAATTTTCTTACAGTGGTAATATTAAGAGGGCTGGTAGATTTTTTGAGAATGAACGTATTTCAAGAACTAGTCAAAACACTTTTGTCTCCGTCTGTCTCGTCTTTTTGTATCCTTTAACACAGACCGACTCTGAAAAGAGAGCAGATTTTTATCACGTTTAAAACATAGTTTTAAATCGTTGTTATTAAGTTTATTTTAAAATGTCACTTCCTTTGATTTAGAGTAAACTTAACGCACTTAAGTAAATGTAAAAATAATCCTTATTACAATGATTAAAAACTCTGTTTTAAACGTGATAAAAATCTGCTCCCCTGTCCGAGTCCGTCTGTGTGAACATAAACTTTTGCTTCTACCTGTTCCTCTATCAGCCGATTAGTTCTAAAACTACTGAACCGATTTAGAAAAAAATCGGCTAATTCCTGGTGATGATTCAGAGCTGGAAGTTTTATTTAAATAAATAAATTTTAAATATAGGAGACTTTTCTAGATTGAAAAATAAAAAAGTTGAGCCTTTTATTCAATAGAACGTAGTAAACTATAACCCCCGTTTTCATAAACGACATATAAGTTCATTATAGCTAAAATAGATTTATAATACATTTGTCTTTGTCTGTCATCTTGACTTAAACTAGTAAGAAAGAGACAAAGTCCATTTTAACTAATGAGTCTTATAAGATTTTATGAATGAAACCATTAGTATTTTGCTATAATACGAGCCTCAAAAAATATTTTAATTTTAAATAAAACTACTTTTTAACGGATTCAATCGCGGTTTATTTTAGATTTTAGATCCCGACGTTTCAAAGTCTTTTCAGACTTCATGTTCACGGGTGGACTGAGATATTTGACGTCCAAAAATATTAATCACAATTATTACTGACTACCTTCAAACGTTAATATTTAAGTTGCGTTCCGATTTAAGCAAACTGAGCTCACAGTGTCTTGAATTCTGAGTTGATTTTTTTTTTGCTTAAATCAGAACGCAACTTAAATATTAATGTTTGAAGGTAATCAGTAATAATTGTGATTAATATTTTTGGGCGCCAAATATCTCAGTCCACCCGTGATCATGAAGTCTGAAAAGACTTTGAAACGTCGGGATCTAAAATCTAAAATAAACCGCGATAAAATCCGTTAAAAAGTAGTTTTATTTCAATGTGTGATATTCGCGTAAATCTAAGACAATACTATATTTAAATTTAACAAGGAACTGATGTTGCGTGCGTTTCCCTCTGCCGAGGTATGGATCAGCTGTTCATGTTTCTTGTTTGTGTGGAGTTTTTATTTATGTGTGCATTTGTAACGACGCTTGAATTTATACATGTGTGCTGTACGTGTTTACCTGGCTTCCCCAAAAACTGGCAGCTTCAATTTAGTACTACAAGTTCCGTATAACACCTCCCGTGTTAAATACTCCAAGATAATGACTGTCAATTCTGTACTCATAGTTAGTCTACAGCTCTCAAGCGACCGCAGTCCTGCAGGACAGAAGCCTCTCCACACGAGCGTCGTGCTGCGACATTTTAATGAACTCGCGAGCTCACTCGAGCCTTTCATAGTGTTACGAATGAAAACGGTTTAATTGCACTCAGTATAAGTATATTCAGAGGACTGTACCTACTATATTTTTTTTACAAAACTAACGAAAATTATATAAATTTCAAATATTGCAGTGTTTGGACTATGCCAGACACTTGCTTAACTTATGACTAACATTGAAATAAATCTATTGTATGGTGGAAATTCCATGGGTACGCACAAAACGCTTTGCTTCCACTATTCACGCCGCAGGTCGTGGGTTCGATTCCAATCCGAGACAAACATTTGTGTTGGAAACCACATATACATAGTACATAGTATTTACTGGGTAAGCGCGTTCCATCGTAAACCTCAGCGTTGCACGGGCAAAGACTACAACAAAACATCAGGGTATGTTGTGAACAAGCGCAAGCCATTTGTTGTATAAAAAAACTTCTGTTTGAAGTCGGTTAAACAGGTTAAAAAGGTTGGTTAAAATGTTTTTTAACCTACAAACATATAAAATAAAAACAGATTGTCTGATATAAAAAAAAACCTTCCCTATCAAATCCGACATGAAAAATTGGAACCGACGTCTGCTCAATTTTCAGTTTTTTTACTTTTCTTATAACATAGGTACTGCATGTTTCATTGCGTAAATTTAATCCGCAAGTCCGTTGGGGGCAGATTGAAATTCAACACACAGTCTATGAACTCATAAATCTTAGCTAAATAAATGTGAAAAATAGGAAATTATGTACCTCTTCTTAAGAAAACTTTAAATTAGACCCTTTTTCCATGAACGCAGAGGCTTAAAATATAGCTAAAAGTGGTTAATTCGTTGGTCTTTATCTATCATCTTGACATTTATAGTAGCAAGAAAGAGACAAAATTAGATTTTTATGAATAAGAACGTAAATATATTGTTACAATTTCAATTGCAGCTAACTGCACAAATTAAGCATTCACACAACCAAATATATGCTTTTAAATATGTGCATAAGATTCAAATTTGAATGCGCCATGTTAATAGAATTTTGTTAATGCGAAAACAAGAGACTGCGCTGAAAACACGCAAGTATTTCCTGAATTGTTATCATTTGAAAATGGAATGGAGAATTATTTTAATTGCTAACGTTACGGGTTAGGTTAGTAAGGGTTAAGAGTTGGTTGGCAAAAGAGTATGAGAAACCCTTAATAAATACCTACGTACCCTGGCGAAGGGTAATCAAGGGTACACCTTGACATCATCATCATCATCAGCTTATTTTAGTCCACCGCTGGACCGCCTCTCCTAAAGTACGCCACTGAGCACGATTTTCTCTTTTCACTTTTCTCATCCAGTACTTGCCGGCCGCCCTGCTGAGATCGTCACTCCACCTAGTCTGAGGGCGTCCTACGCTACGTTTGCCAATCCGTGGTCTCCACTCAAGAACTCGTTTACCCCAGTGGTTGTCATTTAGACTACGTTTTATCCTATCACAATGCGGGCGAAGGCGCGAACGAATACTAGTCTACAGGGATAACATGAAAGGGTTTCCATACACAACTCGTAAAAGTAAAGTAAATAAATCCTGTAAATCTAAATACCATTGCCAGCCAGGTGAAAGCGAGGTAAGATAACATTCATACACGCAGAACATTATATTTTTTACCTATCTACCTCTCTGATGCATGGGTCGTTACATCAACTTTGTTATAAGAACCTTCTACACTAAGCGAGGCATATTAAAATTACTTTGTCACTAGTGCTGTTGGGTGTCTGATAATGTTCGACTGATCTGTTGGGGAATTAGTAGTGACCCTGACTTCTAAGGTGGAGGTCGTAAATTTGATTCCCACCCAGGAAAAAAAACTTTGTGTGATGAGGACGATTGTTTGTTCTACATCGGGGTGTAATTTATCTATAAAATGTATGTATTTATAAAAAAAGAGTATTTAAGTAGTGAATATTAATTATGTTGCTTTCCTAGTACCCATAACACAAGCAAATATAATGGCTTTTTGGACCAGATGGAGCTGCGTGTATTTGTGAAAATATTATTCTTAAAATTTTGAACATGTAACTCTCGTAGTAATAATTTAATCATTAAGTGTCTCACTGGGCACGGGTCTACTTTCAACTGATTTGAGAGTTTGAACTCAAATCTACAAGCGCTGGCCAAGTGCTGATTGGTGGATGTCACATAATGTCCTCTAATAGTTAGTTATGTTACATATCCCGGTTTTGTCAAGAAGTTTACCTACTAAAATCTACAAACTTTTGTTGTTATCATGATGTGGTTTAAAATCAATCTGACGTCATAGGTAGGTACATTATGTATTTCAAAATTGGGGTCGTGATTCCTAAATTTTGCCTAGTACATACAGATTCTGAAATCACGACCACAATTTTGCTTAGATTTGAGGCATTGCTCTGAAGAGGCACTATATGCCTCGATAAGTCTATTCCCTCCTTAATACAATTTCTTCAACCGCGTGCGACGTATTTTCTCAGTGGTAAAGGTTGGTTTCCAAGTGATTTAACTCGCTTCCACATTTGCGTCGAGTGCAGAACATTGAATCAAAGTAGTATATTTAAAATTTGCACTGAAAATGTTGTAATTTTCAAGGATTTTAAGCAGAGACAGAGTTGTTGAGCGATGGGGTAGTACAAACAAAGTGCTCGTGCCGGCTCACGAGCATTATCCGAAGGTTCAGAACTGAATATCACTCACGTTTCGGTCGCTTTGATAGACTTCATCTCAGAAATTTTAACACGGAACTGTTAGCGCGCGCTTTCCTCACTGCCGAGGTACATGGACAGTTTGTATGGACAAATTGTTCTTGATTTGCGTTTGTGTGTAGCTTTTAGTTACGTGTGGATTTGTAAAAACGCTTGACTGCCCTGGTGGCGTAGTGGTTGGTGACCCTAACTGGTAAGCTGAAGGTCGTGGGTTCGATTCCCACTTAAGATAAATCTGTGTGTGATGAGCCCGATTGTATGTTCTGTGTTTGGGTGTAATTTATCTAAACATGTATGTATTAATTTAAGTAGTTTCTAGTACCCATAACACAATCAAATATTAATTTCTTAATTTAGGGCTAGATGGCGCTGTGTAAGTTTTTTTTTTGCTGATGACCTAACCCAATTAGCCGGAAGGGCCTCTATTGGTTCACCGGACCTTTTCGGTTAGCCGTCCGAGGATGGTCGCACCGATGCGCTGTGTGTGTGTGTGTGTGTGTGTGTGTGTGTGTGTGTGTGTGTGTGTGTGTGTGTGTGTGTGTGTGTGTGTGTGTGTGTGTGTGTGTGTGTGTGTGTGTGTGTGTGTGTGTGTGTGTGTGTGTGTGTGTGTGTGTGTGTGTGTGTGTGTGTGTGTGTGTGTGTGTGTGTGTGTGTGTGTGTGTGTGTGTGTGTGTGTGTGTGTGTGTGTGTGTGTGTGTGTGTGTGTGTGTGTGTGTGTGTGTGTGTGTGTGTGTGTGTGTGTGTGTGTGTGTGTGTGTGTGTGTGTGTGTGTGTGTGTGTGTGTGTGTGTGTGTGTGTGTGTGTGTGTGTGTGTGTGTGTGTGTGTGTGTGTGTGTGTGTGTGTGTGTGTGTGTGTGTGTGTGTGTGTGTGTGTGTGTGTGTGTGTGTGTGTGTGTGTGTGTGTGTGTGTGTGTGTGTGTGTGTGTGTGTGTGTGTGTGTGTGTGTGTGTGTGTGTGTGTGTGTGTGTGTGTGTGTGTGTGTGTGTGTGTGTGTGTGTGTGTGTGTGTGTGTGTGTGTGTGTGTGTGTGTGTGTGTGTGTGTGTGTGTGTGTGTGTGTGTGTGTGTGTGTGTGTGTGTGTGTGTGTGTGTGTGTGTGTGTGTGTGTGTGTGTGTGTGTGTGTGTGTGTGTGTGTGTGTGTGTGTGTGTGTGTGTGTGTGTGTGTGTGTGTGTGTGTGTGTGTGTGTGTGTGTGTGTGTGTGTGTGTGTGTGTGTGTGTGTGTGTGTGTGTGTGTGTGTGTGTGTGTGTGTGTGTGTGTGTGTGTGTGTGTGTGTGTGTGTGTGTGTGTGTGTGTGTGTGTGTGTGTGTGTGTGTGTGTGTGTGTGTGTGTGTGTGTGTGTGTGTGTGTGTGTGTGTGTGTGTGTGTGTGTGTGTGTGTGTGTGTGTGTGTGTGTGTGTGTGTGTGTGTGTGTGTGTGTGTGTGTGTGTGTGTGTGTGTGTGTGTGTGTGTGTGTGTGTGTGTGTGTGTGTGTGTGTGTGTGTGTGTGTGTGTGTGTGTGTGTGTGTGTGTGTGTGTGTGTGTGTGTGTGTGTGTGTGTGTGTGTGTGTGTGTGTGTGTGTGTGTGTGTGTGTGTGTGTGTGTGTGTGTGTGTGTGTGTGTGTGTGTGTGTGTGTGTGTGTGTGTGTGTGTGTGTGTGTGTGTGTGTGTGTGTGTGTGTGTGTGTGTGTGTGTGTGTGTGTGTGTGTGTGTGTGTGTGTGTGTGTGTGTGTGTGTGTGTGTGTGTGTGTGTGTGTGTGTGTGTGTGTGTGTGTGTGTGTGTGTGTGTGTGTGTGTGTGTGTGTGTGTGTGTGTGTGTGTGTGTGTGTGTGTGTGTGTGTGTGTGTGTGTGTGTGTGTGTGTGTGTGTGTGTGTGTGTGTGTGTGTGTGTGTGTGTGTGTGTGTGTGTGTGTGTGTGTGTGTGTGTGTGTGTGTGTGTGTGTGTGTGTGTGTGTGTGTGTGTGTGTGTGTGTGTGTGTGTGTGTGTGTGTGTGTGTGTGTGTGTGTGTGTGTGTGTGTGTGTGTGTGTGTGTGTGTGTGTGTGTGTGTGTGTGTGTGTGTGTGTGTGTGTGTGTGTGTGTGTGTGTGTGTGTGTGTGTGTGTGTGTGTGTGTGTGTGTGTGTGTGTGTGTGTGTGTGTGTGTGTGTGTGTGTGTGTGTGTGTGTGTGTGTGTGTGTGTGTGTGTGTGTGTGTGTGTGTGTGTGTGTGTGTGTGTGTGTGTGGTGTGTGTGTGTGTGTAAGAATATGTTATTATAAAAAAAACTTTTACATGTGTGCTGTATGTGGTAACCTCTCCTCTCCCAGAATTGGCAGAAACAAAATTTATTTTAAAATTAAACTAACTTAAATTAATTTTTATAGTAAAGAGAAATTAATCATAATCAGTAATCCATTTTGGCGGTAGGAGGCAACAAACACGTGTAAAACTAAAACACCCATTTTCTGTTGGGGGTTAAAAAAACAAACCCACGAACCCCAAGTAGGTACACAAAGGAAAACATTTTCAACAAACACCCAACACGAATCACGATGTTTCCACGTGATTTAGCCGCTGGGGCTGTTCCGGTTGAATTTATAATATCCACCGTCACTTCCGGTGGCTTGACGTATGTTGCTTCCGGTTCAACCTTATATTTCTAGCTGAAGACGGATAATATTTGAAGTTAAAGTGATTCTGTACGTTTATATGCAAAGTACTTTAACCTCTGATAAAAAAGAGGTGTTATATTATAAGTTTGATAGGGGTTGTATTTATAAACCGGAGGTCGTTAGTTTGATTCCCGTCCTTAACAAATATTTGTGTGATGGGCATGATTTTTTGTTCTGTTATTATTATTATGTTTTTTTAATGGTATTTATTTCGTTTGATAACCGAATGGACTCATTTTGATGCAGTTTCTACATAATTAAAGTAATCAATGTTAGAACAGCGGTGACGCAGCGGCATCGGCTTCGCCTATGAAATGTAAGGTCGCTCGTTTGATCCCCGGACGTGCCCATACATTGTGAGAATTGTTTCATAGCCGCTGCTCAATATCGCTTAAGAAAAACATCGTTATGAAACCGGCATATCTAAGAACTAATCATTCGAGGTCATGTGACATCCAACAACCTGCACTTGTGTAGATTAAGGCCTAAATTCTTTTAACTCGTAACATATTTGAGAGAAGATGCGTGCCGAGCAGTGGAACACTACAAAAAATTGAAGTATAATTACTTAAATGGAGGGCGAAATTATTTTAGGGGATTTTCTAAGCAGATATTTAAAAAACTAACTGCCGTATTCATAAACGTCTTTTAAGTTTATTATAGCTAAAATACGTTTATAATTCGTTTGTCTTTGTCTGTCATCATGATATTTATACTAGTAAGAAAGAGACATAATATTAAGTTAAAATATTAACAAAAAAAACCGACTTCATGGATGCCATTCTCAGAACTAAACCAAACTGAAATGGGACCACACGGGAGGCATCAGCTTTCAATTAAAAAAAAATTATCAAAATCTTTTCACCCATTCAAAAGTTCTGAGGTAACAAACATAAAAAAACATACAGACGAATTGATAACCTCCTCCTTTTAGAAGTCGGTTAAAAATCAATTTTAACTTAACTAAAGAGTCTTATAAGATTTTTAAGAATAAGACCGTAATTCGTTTAAAACGGAATTTGAACTAGGTATCATGTGATTAAGCGAACACTCTTTTACAAGACTGACGAGGCAATCTTCATAAATTAGTAACTAGGTTATTGGTATTGTCTTGGAATTACGCGAATATCACACATTGAAATAAAACTACTTTTTAACGGATTTTATCGCGGTTTATTTTATATTTTAGATCCCGACGTTTCAAGGTCTTTTCAGACTTTATGTTCACGGGTGGACTGAGGTATTTGACGTCCAAAAATATTAATCAAAATTATTACTGACTACCTCCAAACATTAATATTTAAGATGCGTTCCGATTTAGGCAAACTGAGCTCACAGTGTCTTGAATTCGAGTTGATTTTGCTTGGGTTTTGGTACGAGTAAATTAAGCGCTGGAAAAGACTTTGAAACGTCTGGATCTAAAATATAAAATAAACCGCTTTAAAATCCGTGAAAATGTAGTTTTATTTCAACAAGCATAATGTTTTAACTCAAAGCACACTGAGTTTTAATTTATTGTAGAGTAGCGCCCCTCTTCGATTCCACTTAAAACGCATTCAGAGGGAGAGTCCCAACGCAACAGATAAAAGGACCCTCCCTTATCTATTTCATTTTCCAAAAACCGTTGACCAAACATAAATAAACGTTGAAATGGGTGCCTACCCTTAGATCAAGAGATCTAGATATGCTACAAGATAAATCGATGGTGATTTTGTTACTGATTTCCAAAAGTATTGTTTGGAAGGGCTGGTTTATTAATTTTCTATTGTGACTAAGATATTTACAAAGCCTTCTATCTATCTATTTTCTATTTATATATCTATAAATATAAAAATCAATGCCACTTTTCGTTGTAATTTTATAACTCTAAAACGGGCTTACTTATTCAAAACAAATGTTAAGGCATTGTTCGGACTATTTAGTAGATGGTTTATGTGAAGTTTGCACAAAATCGGTTGGGCGGTTCTTTATTTATCATATTTTTTGTAAATTGTTGAGTGGGCTGAAGCTACCCGGGCGAAGCTGGGGCGGGTCGCTAGTACCTATATAAAAATGAATCCCTATTTCCCTTGGTAACGCCATCATGCGTGAATGGCTGGACCGATTTCGCTTATTTTTTTTTAGAATACTCCTTGAACTAGGTACAAAGATGGTTTTTACGCAGAACAAAATAAAAAAAAAAAAATCTCCTCCGAAACGGTTTGACCGATTTTTATGGAATCCTATATCTATTCGATAGGTCTGAGAATCGGTCGCAATCTATTTTCTGACCTGGTAGGTGGCACTGCTTTAACGTGCAGGACGACGTCTGTGGGATCCGCTAGTGTATTATAAAAAAAAAATAAAAAAAAAAGTTTAAAAATTACATAGTTGTGATGTCATTGAAGATTTTACCTGGACGTATTGCTGTTATATTTAGGTCACACAAAAAAAGAAAAATACGTATGTACCTAATGTTTTTAATTTATTTATCTGATAGAAAAAAAAGCGTCATCCCTTTTAAAATTAGTTCATCCATTTATCCTACAGCAAAGGTATGCATAATATTAGTTGAGATCATATCCTGAACCTCTATATCTGAGTCAAGGACCAAGATTGATAACTACTCTCAAATTCCCGCTGGGCGCGATTTGCGCTTAGTACATCTCATTTTTTTCACCGAAGTATCATATCGCTTTCAAAATTAGATCATAAGACAATCCAATAAGGTTTATTTCACGTTTATTTTACTTGCATTATTCTAACTATTACAGTTAGGATAATGCGTGATAATAGACAGTATCAGAAAATTGAACCTATTTGATACTTGGATAATATGTAACGTCTTGGTTGCGAGCTCTATTATACGTGTACTTGGTAACCATAGACCTGGGCCCCTAGACAAGAAACATGACGAAGCGATAACGAAATATCAGAATCGGAAATGTAGGTTTGGGATTAACATAAGATTGTCTCGTGACTTTTCGAAGGAGATTGTCACTGTCATACATAAATGTACTTTCGATATTTTGCTTTCGCTTGTTGTCTGACTACATCCCTTGGTCCCTTGTTAGTATTCCTCAGCTCGGCACGGGTCTTCTCTCAACTATCTTATGTACGGGTCGAGAGAGTGCAGGCTGGCCATGCTGCTTGCTAGTCACTTGTATAGGGACCCTGTAATCTTCGGTGTTTGTTCTATTATCGCCAAGTTATTGGTTCGAACCCAGGGTCAAGTAAAAAGTGCTTCTCGACTTTTCTAATAAGCATAAAAATCTAGTGATTTCAGAAGTTGCCCGTTTCGTCGATATTACGTACTACTACTTTCCAGCCAAAGTTCAGCTTCAGATGAAATAAATTTTTATCATACCCAGCAGTTGGATAAAAATAATCCTTTAGCCTTTCTCAATAAATGGACTGTCTAATTGTAAGAATTTATCAAATCCGACCAATAATCCCTGAGATTAATATGTTCAACCGAACTCCCCTTCAACTAACTTAACTTCCCTTCGTTTCCTTTCTTCTTTCTTTCCCTTTAACTTTCCGCCGGGCTAATAGAGTCTGTGCGCTTTCGGTTCTCCAATGATATCCGTAAGAGCCACAAGGTCTTCAACTTCGGTATTTTTCGGAACCTGCCATGTCCCGTCAGGACTCTGCAAAGGTCCCAGAATTTTACATTGGACTTTTCGTTCTGTTAGAAGGAATTTATTCTCTTTGTTTTTGTTAGTATCTACTCTTCACACTTGTACATCAATGCTGGTCTTTTTACCGTCTTACACAAAAATAAATAATAAAAGAAGGTGTTTTAACCTGCGAATTAAGATGTTCAAGTTAAAAGCTCAGTTAGTTCACGAATAGTTGACCACAACTTACCTGATATGAAGCAATGAATGAAGTCTACGATGGAACGCGCTTACCCAGTAAATACCGATTCACTCGTGACTAGACGACAGGCAGATTATAGCTATCGGTAAACATAGATGCCGGCAGCGAATTCCACAACTTGGCAGTTATCACACTAAAACAAAGACTAATATTAAGTTGCAAAGCAATAGTTAGAATTATACATTGTAGCAACATAATGTATGTGCAATACATCTAGTAGCTACTGCAGAAGGTTGTACCAACAAACTATCACACCACAAGGCATTTGAAGATGTCCCAGTTTCTCTATCTCTTTGGTTGGCTTCTAGTGCAAAAAGTAAACTTAGAGCGTTTTGGAAAACTTTATAAAATGAAGACAGTATTATAGACGGGCCGGCGGCGTAGTTGGTAAGATACTTGCTTTTCACGCCGCAGGTCGTGGGTTCGATTCCCACCCGCGACAAACATTAGTGATGAACATTTGTGTTTGTGTCGAGTCTGGGTGTAAATATCTATTATATGTATATATTTACAAAAGAAAAGTATTTTAAGTATAGTATATACCAGTTATCTGGTTTCCATAACACAAGCTCTGCTTAGCTTGGGACCAGATGACCGTGTGTGTTAATGTCCCAGAATAATTATTATTTATTATTATTACCATTATTATTATTTATTATGATACCGATTCACTAGTGACTTGAAGACCGGCAGATTAAAGCTATCGGGAAACAAATGCCAGCGAATTCCAAAACTTGGCAGTTCGCACAATGAAAGTGGAAGCAAAGCGCTTTGTGAGTACCCGTGGAATTTCCACCATTTAACGGTAGCGCATAGCCGTACCTACCTCTACTTGTCCGATGGAAGAATGGGGATTGCGTAATTCCAACGCACGCTCTCCGAAGTGTATCCGGTAAAAGACCGAAAGACTAGCAACTATGCGGCGATGCTCGAGCCTTTGCAATTTAGCCTTGACGAGGGATTCGTTGCCGAAAAGCCTCTTGGCTAGCTTTGCTATAGACTCCAATTCCTTGAGTTGGTAATTAGGAATTCTATTGTAAGGCCATGAGTAGCAACAAAAAATTTCGCTAGCGCGATTCAAACGACGTCACAGAATTCGTGCAACGCCATCTCTTAATCCACAAAATACAACTTCATAACATAGTAGATTGGACAATCTTTTAGAAGATTATATTATTCTGATATTCTCTTTTCGCATAGACCATGTGTCCACAAAGAAATTAAACCCGTATATTGAGGTTGCACGCTCCTGATAACAATGCACTTAAGCCAATCTCGACACTAGTCTCTGTGTTACTTCAAATTTCAGCTTACAGCCACAGCGACAGTAAACTTTTATGGTAATACAAATAAATTCAGTAGAAGTGTAACTTAAATTTATAAATAGAGATATTCTATACCAAATAAGTTATAATTACTTCAGCACAGCAAGCTTAAAGATTTCAGTATAATGGTAGGTGCGACGTTCCATCGTTACTTATCATGAAATAGGCTTGTGCTTGACTAAAACTTGCATAATTATTATAAACTAGGATTCGATACAATATTTTATTATAACTGTAAATTTAATATACTAAGATAGTAAATAACACTTCGTATAAACTTAAACAACTTTGCGTTATTTTAGTTCATCTGTTTAGTAATTGAAAATCCACCAAAAATATGAATACGTCATAATGATGTAACGCGACACATTGGCTCAATGTATCACCTTTATTTTTCGATTACTTAAAAAAATAAACCATGCGTTTAATCTACAAAACAGATTAAAGACTAAAAGCACTTTATACAACGAAATACAAAATTTTAATTTACTTTTTTGTGGATTACAATTACTAAACAGATTCCTCTTTAAGAACTAAAATAACGCCAAGTTATTTCAGTTTAAATAAATTATTATTTACTATATTAGTATATTAAATTTACAATTAAAATAATATTGTATCGTATCCTACTTTAAAATAAAAAATATGAAAACATTATTACAAAATAAAATTTCATATAATTGTTTAAATTTCAATTAAAAACATAATTCAAAATTAATAAAAATTAAATTAATTTTGTATAACCACAACTGCTGGCACAAAAATTGTTATTAATTTAAACATTACTAAATCTTAATTTCCAAAATTGTTAAATATTAATTACTACAAAATATAATAAAATATATTTTATTTAATTTAAAAAATAAATCATCTTGCTCATTTTGAAAACTGTCAACTATGTAAGATATGTATAGACCTAAAGGTTTTTTATATAGGCCCAAATCCAGCAAATGATGGATCATTACTAGATATTTTAGCGACTAGAAAATAAACGATATCAAAACTGTGCTTGAAATAACGAATACTAAGATAGTGGACCATGGAAGGCCATGCTCCTTTGAAGACCAACTATAAAAAATGTCATAGTTATTGTCTTGTGATTACTAATTCCTTCCATTTACACAAAGTTACATCAAAGTTAAGAACACAGATGCGGCGGTGCGGCGAGACGCTCGCGTTGCTAGTTAGTTTTTTTTTTGCTGATGACCTAACCCAATTACTCGGAAGGGTCTTTATTGGTTCACCGGACGTTTTCGGTGAGCCGTCTAAAGACGGTCGAACCGATCAAGTACTGTGGCAACTGCCATGAATGCTCCCCATGTGGGGACGAACCTCGGCTCTGGACGTTACCGGACACACTAGTTTTTTTAAGGGATCGGGGGCATTTCTCGCTCGCGCGGTCCGGTCCTGACCCGAATCGTAATCGACTGAGGGCCTATCTTGTAGGGGCGAGGCGCGGCCCACGACGGCGTGGGCGATATCTCGATACGTGTTGTGTGCTACTATTTTGTTTGTAACTAGTTAGTTAGTAAGAAGCCTCGCTTAGTAGATTTCGATCTTCGACGTATAGGTTTTAATTCGCGCACTTAGCAGAAGGTAAAAAATAAATGGCTTAAATGATTTTTACGTAAGATTTATTAAATACGCTGTCGGAAGCTCTACACCAGCGCTGGAAGTCAAGACGGTATCGCTCAAACGGCAAGTTTCGACGTTATTACCGTCAAAATTGATGTATAGTTCGTTATCGGAGTTACAAAGCACTTTGTTTGTTATGTAGAACATTTTATGAGGAACTGTCGCTTCTTTAATGTTATTTTATATTCAAACAATGGTATTTAGATTGTAAATTTTCATTGCATGGTGTTGCAATCAATGATATATTGAATATTTTGTGAAATACATTTTCCTTTTTTTTAGTGTCCCACAGCTGGGCACGGGTCTCCTCTTGACTAACTTAAGAGTTGAGAGAGTTTAGGCGTTAATCCACACACGCTGGCCAAGTGCAGGTTGGTGGATGTCACATGTCCTCGAATGATCAGTAGGTAGGTACTTAGACATGCCGGTTTCCTCACGATGTTTTCCTTCACCGATACGAAACAATTCACACAAAGATTTGTGGGCACGACCAGGATTCGAACCCGCGAACTTATTTTTCTAAGACGAGGCCCGTACCGCTGCGTCACCGCTGCTCCGTACCGCTCCTATATTCCGTAGTAAACTTACTAATAAAGTCACATTCATCGAAAAATAAATCTCTGAAATGTTAGTAAGAGAAATACTGACAAACATCATGATTCTATCCTCCATAGATGTAGGTCAAATAATAGCACAGCAATTATTTCGTCCTTATATTAGTAGCACCTATAACAAGCTGAAGTAGTATGAACAAGTAAAAATACAAAACTTTTACTCTCTATAAAGTGTAAATGTAAAAAGCAGTAAGCTACGTAAACAATTCTGTATATTTTCACCCTAAAAGAGTATCAGCTAAAAAAACAAAGAAAAAACAAACAAAAAAACAAACAGAAATCAAACATTAATTTGAAAAGCACACTGATTGATAATGAAAATCCTGTTTCATTAGCAGAATCAGATTATGTTCGCAAACGTACGGGTTGGCGAAAATAAAAAAATAAAAGAACAACAATGGAGCCGGGCGAGCCGGTGAGCCAGTGAGCCAGTGAGCTGCGTGGAAACAAAGCTGGCACAATCAGGATCAAGCCTTATTTACTGAGTCCGCCCTAATTGATACAGGGTCGGGATGTGCCAGAAAGGATAAATGTAGAGCCACGAAAATAGCGATGTATGTAAAAACAATTTACCTATTTTAACATAACACTATAATTATACTATTTAAAGTAGTTTTTTTTTAATTTCTAGAAAACTTGTGTCACATTTGTATAAATTAGGCAGACCGTGTAACTCGCGTATCGCCTATCGCCAAGATTCTGACTCCTCAAGCTGCACAGACAGTGATGATAATTCAAGCGATATGGATATTAGTGACGAATAGTCTTACATTACTTTTATCTGTGGTTAAATAGTTCTTTAAGAGAATTATTTAATGTTTTATGACTTTATACCTCAGATGGCGATACACGAGTTAAACGGTTAGGCTAGTTGCAAAAGCTATAATTTGGCTATCGATTGTTGACCTTGACAAATAGTCGATAGAGCGAATCGTCCTATTAAACTATCGAAATATTTAAATATTTCATATCGATAGCATCGATACTATGGATAGTATTGCATCCAGATAGTCAATACTGTCGATAGTATTTCGACCATCGATACTGTCGATGACCTATCGACGCGTTTCAATAGTATCAATTGTTTTGATGTATCTGTGTACCTTATGATACAATTTAGTGGCCATACAGTATCATTACAGTTCGTTAGATCGTATCATATCTGTATCATGGTAACCTACGTGTGAGGTGTATGGTGTGTTCGATCTGATAGTTCACCCTTGTTTGCCGCCCTCACATAGTATTAAATGTATTTATATACGTATCTATCTAGAACAGCGGTGGCGTAACGGTATCCGCCTCACCTCTTAAATATCGACGCTTCTCAATATCAAGAAACTAATGAGAATTCGAAAAACAATTCGAGAAAATGTGACATCCGACATCCCACACTTGGCTAGCTTATGTGGATTAAGGCATAAACTCTCTCAGCTTCTCATATAGTAGAGAGAAGCTAGTGCCCAGCTGTGAAATACTAAAAGAAAAGGGTTGAGGTGAGGCTTCGGCTGTGATTACTGTCTGATGACCCACCTACTCCGGGTTATAATATGTTGGCTCATTCTACCGTCACTTTCTCACCGAAAAAATCATTCTTAATCACTAGTGAATCGATGTATTGTTTAAGCACGTTTCATCTTGGAATATAGGCCGACCGTTTAACTTGCGTATCGCCTATCGCCAAGATTCTGACTCCTCAAGCTGCACAGACAGTGATGATGATTCAAGCGATATGGATATTAGTGACGAATAGTCTTACATTACTTTTATCTGTGGTTAAATAGTTCTTTAAGAGATTTAATTAATGTTTTATGACTTTGTACCTCAGATGGCGATACACAAGTTAAACGGTCGGCCTATAGGTATATCATTGCTTAACATAAGATAAGTTGTGGTCAAACGCAAGCTTAAAGAATAAGAAATACTTATAACGCTTTACCCAATGCTGGATATCATTTAGGTATAGATAGATAATATTAAATTCTACTTACTCCTCAGGGATAGAGAGATCAAAAAGCCAATAAAACGCCAAAGAAGCCACGTTGCCATATTACCGGATTTTCCTGTATAATCGGGGATTTGGAATCATTTGGGAATGTTCTGGGACCATGATTATTGAAATATTCATCCGATGAGTTGACATTCAAAGTGAAATCCATTTCTACGAAATCGCTTTAATTTGCATCCTCACATATAAATTCAATCTAAGTACATAAAAGCATAGTCATTTATTTCTATGATTTAGAGTCCAATAATCTTTTTAAAAATCGAACTGTTTTTTTTTAAATAGTTTTATTCCAAATACGAAAAAAATTGATAAAAAAAACTAACAATTTCTCTATACCTATTTTTTTTTTATTTCAGGTAACATTGGACCCACATTGCAATTTAAAATTAATAATAAACGAATGAAAATTAAAAATAATATCTAGTGACTATAAAATGAGTAGAGGTGGGTATTAAAATTAATTTCATGAACCTTTAAACCGAAAAAATGTCTATAAAAATAACTTAAAAACACATGAAAGAGGTTCTATATCGACTTTTAATTTAGACCTAGCAACATTCACAGAGTGCGCCCGTTCCCAGCACGTATTGTCTCCGATTTCATTACCAACACTAACGAACTAGAATCCTAGCACAAACTGCGATTGATTTTACAACACGTGTATGTAAACAAACTTGTTCTGTAGTATCTGTTTCTTCCAACGATATCGAAATGATAGAGACGTTGACTAAACAAATACGGACATGGTATGAAAAATCGTACATAAGTTGAGAGTTTAGGCCTTAATCCACACACGCTGGCCAAGTGCGGGTTCGTGAATCTCCCATGTCCTCAATAGTTCTAAGAAATTACGTGAACGGCGGACGGAGGGAACACATAGGAAACTAGAATTACTTAAAACGAAATTTACTATAATTAAAACTAACATTATAAGATCTTAAACCTATCTAATCTAGGTGCGAATGGGTTCGAACTTGGAACCACACTTCTCAACTTAATTATTTACTTAAAATTACTTTACAAGTACGCTACAACTGGGACTATCTAGGTCACATGTCGTAAAAGTCTAGTCAGCAAATCAGCTCTGGCACGAGACAGGCCATCGATGTCGCAATTGCTGACTCGAACCTCGTGACGGGCTGCAACTCGCGCTGTGGGATGTAGCCGTATGTAACAAAGACATACCGGTTTCCTCACGATGTTTTCCTTCACCGATATGAGCTCCATCTGTCAAATCACTTCACACTTCACATCAACCCTTTTTAGTGTCCCACTGCTGGGCACGGGTCTTCTCTCAACTATCTCACTAGTTGAGAGAGTTTTAGGTCTTAATCCACAAACGATGGCCAAGTGCGGGTAGGCGGATGTCACATATCCTCGAATGATTCTTGGACATGCCGGTTTCCTAACGATGTTTTGCTTCACCGATATTGAGCAGCGGCAATGTAACAATTCTCACAAAGATGTGTTGGCGCGACCGGGAATCGAACCCATGACCTTATATCTCTATGGCGAGGCCCGTACCGCTGCGCCACCGCTGCAATAAAGAATGTCTACTAACTATTATTTTACAGCTCTCTTTGTTAGTTTCAAACAATTTACGCACATAACAAAATACCTGCTATTTCACAACCGTGCAGCGTCAAATAGCGATTCATTAAGCGTAACACAAATAAATCCCGGTGACGTAACAATCCCGTGATGTAACAATCCCGTGATAGTGGGACATGTATTTAATTGAATTAGCAGTGATCCCGAGTACGAGATTGTTGGGTTTGAGGCAGATACCGTATTATAAGTGTTGAAACCGATTGTTATTCCGTTAAAAGAAAGGGATATGAATATATAAATTGTATTACCGCATCTCTTTCTTTCAACGGAATCATAATAGATTTAAGCACTCATAATACGGTAGCAGGGCTGGTGTATTGGCCGTGATTCTGTGACAAGTTGATAAAGGAATGTTAGCTTTTAACTGACGCTAAAAAAGAGGAGGTGCACAATTCGATTTTTTTAATATTTGAAGTTTACAGTAAAAAAGTAAAGGTCGGGCATAACTCCGCTGTTTACAGCATTTTTTTGACATCTTTATAAAATTCTTTTTTTAAGGTGTTAAATAGTTTCCACTACGAAGTCGCTTTTTTTTTAACTTTAAATACAAACCAGTGATTTAGGTACAGTAGAAAATATTATAATTTAAAGTTGAAATTAAAAAAATCTCATGACGCATTCTCATTACAGGTTTTCAAACCTTTGTAAATTTGTCGTAAATAAATTAAAAAAATAAAACCTTTTTTAATCAATCCTTTTTCTTTTTATAAGCAGGTAATAAAATACTGGTAGGTATGTTAGAAAAAAATGACAGGACGCCATTAGAGATTAAGAAATATAAATAAAAAATAAAATTTATATGGCATTCTACGAAAAATTTTACGCGTAACAGCCAGTGATGTCCCAATGAATTAAAACCTTTTTGCTTTGTATTGCACCTAGGAAAAAAGTCGAGAAAAGCCATAAATCATAAATATTTCATTATGAAACATATTCTGTCAAAAAATTATTATTCAAGCTATTGAAACCTCTTTTGGAACCTAATAGTAGTACTTACAAATAAAAGGGGTAGGTATCTTGGGAAAGATTTTATGGAGGCCGTTTATAAAACAAATCGATTGAAAATAAAAAAAAAACAAATAAAATGTAAATGTAAAAAAAAACTAAATAACAAGAAAGCTAAAAAAATAATAATAATAGTAATAATTTTGACGTGACAACGTCTTATAAATTGGTTTGCCGGGTGACACTTCAAGAAACTGCGTTACGCTCCGCTCACGTTATGCGCTTACAATGAGAGCGAGTGAGAGGCACGCGTCCCTTCCACTCGGGCATGGTTAGCCCGCCTAAGAGCGAGAGAGACAGACATAAAAAGTGAAACGCACGCGTCCCTTCCACTCGAGCACAGTTAGCCCGCCTAAGAGCGAGATTCTTTGTATAAATTAATGTTTTAAATATAATTCTTTGTATAAATAAATGTGTTAAATTGTTACTATTATTTCATCCTTCTTCCTACTATACGAATGAATATTCACATTAAAATTATTTTACCACTCAAACTCGTTGTCACGTAAAACTTTCGCCCGTATACCGACTTTACAGGCATCCAATTTTTTTTTTATTGTTATTTTTCATTTTATATTATAATCCAAGAGTTGTTGAGTTGAAACGCGGAGGATCGGTATGTAAGTACCTAATTACATAAATCGAGTTTAGAGAGTTTATGATTAGAAATCCGCCATCTTGGATCGGAATGCTCAACAACTCCACATTTTTCAGTACGGTGGGCAAAATTGTTTGTTCCATAATATAATCATATCTAGATAAAAAAATGCTTATGTCATATTGTCGAATATTTAGTTCCAAACATATTTTATTAGCTCCTGACGAAAAAAAGCGGAGTTATAAGTTAAAACGTATGTTAATCCGAGTTTATATATTTGTGTAGGTACAAGTTTGTGGCATCATAGCGCGTAAATTTACTTAATTAGGTATTAGGTAGCTATACACAAAAGTATTTTTTTCTACATAAATCACTCTTTCTTACATTTTTTTTATTTTGTGGTTTGATATTTGCTACTTATCAATTTAATGTTTTGAGAACTAGTACAGATGAGTCTTACCCCTAATTTCCACTAACATTCAACTAAAAACATGTTGCAAGCTCTTTCCATCTCTATCACTCAGGGATGGATAGAAAGAGATAAGACTGTGCAGTCAGGCGCCCAGTGTTAATTATTAAGATTTATACAGAAAAACCCAAAGCTTTTATATTTTATTTAATTAACTATAAGTGTTATAAAAAAATTCAATCTGCATATCTTTTTAGTAATTGAAATATAGGGTCATCACTATGTCCCCCAGTTGTAGGTCTTAGATTTTTAATTTTTTCAACTATTCGTTGAGCCAATCTTTTTTCATTCATATTGTTACGTTCTTTTGGGTGCAGCAGTTTCATAATATGAGTCCTGTCTTCGTTATTATCATTCGGATATAAGTTGTTAAATAAAAGGCCTTTGTTTCCGTCGTCGCGGATTTCATAAATCAGTAAATCAGGTTTTCGTGTTTCAATGGTATTGAATACGAGAGATACTGAAAAATAAATACTTATTTTATCATTTTACACAAGTTAATGAAGAGGTAGGGCATACGAATTTATATGTTCGATCAGCTCGACTGGAGAGGTAACTTCACCTTACAAGAACACTGTGAGCTCAGTTTGCTTAAATCGGAACGCAACTTAAATATTAATGTTTAATAGTCAGTAATAATTGTGATTCATATTTTTGGATGTCAATTACCTCAGTCCACCCGTGAACATGAAGTCTGAAAAGACTGAAACGTCGGGATCTAAAATCTAAAATAAACCGCGATAAAATCCGTTATTATAAAGTAGATTTATTTCAACGTGTGATATTCGCGTAAATCTAAGACAATACAATATTTGCTATTAAATTACTTTCAACCGTTTCTGATATTTTCGTAGTTAGTTAATATCTATTCATTTCTTCCTGATGAATCACTCTATTAAAAAAACCGCCTCAAAATCCGTTGCGTAGCAGACAGCGAAAGCGACTTTGATTTATACTTGTAGTGATTTAGCTTATAAATTTGATTCCAATCCGGGTTTCAAAAAATGCACCTTGTTTATTTATAGATAAAATAAATCATTTACTTACACAGAACACCAAAAATTAGATTCATATTAAATATATAATACCCAACCATTTCTAATAGAACGTAAGAAATAATAAATTTTCACTTTTTATGATTACTTTACGACCGTACCCCTACATACGTATTGAATACCTATAGGTAAATCGTAAATTTGGAAATTTCATTTATTTTATCGTTTACCGATTCATATTTTATTGGTATTACACTGGTTTTCATTTAGATTTTTTTATTAGTAAACCCGATACCAGTAAAATATTTGTAGATATTGACTATTAGATTTACTTTAGGATGTTATTTTGAGTCACTGAAATAATGTTTAGGTATTTTATAATAAATCCTGGGTACTCACACATTTACAAGTGAATTTTTTCATTAAGTTGTGTAAGATTGGTAAAAAAATATCACGAGGAAACCAGCATACCTTTGAACTAATATATTGTATTGAAATATAAAAATCAATGCCACTTTTCGTTGTAATTTTATAACTCAAAAACTATTCTCTACTCGGACTATTTAGTAGATGGTTTATGTGAAGTTTGCACAACATCGGTTGAGCGGTTCTTTGTTTATCACATTTTTTGTAAATTGTTGAGTGGGCTGAAGCTACCTGGGCGACACTAACACACACGGCCATCTCACGCCACTCAGGGAAACGTCAAACAATTGACTCATCCTTCAATTCTAATAAACTACAAAGTGTCTTCTAAATTCTAAGTCATTCACTTCATTACCACTTCGAACCTTTTTAGTGTCCCACTGCTAGGCACGGATTTTCTCTCAACTATCTTACGAGTTGAGAGAGTTTAGGCCTTAACCACACAGGCTGGCTAATTGAGGGTTGGTGGATGTCACATGTCCTCGAATGATTAGTTCTTAGACAAAAAGGTTTCTTCACGATGTTTTACTTCATCAATATTGAGCATCAGAGATGTAACAATTCACACAAACGTGTAGGCACGACTGGGAATCGAAATCATGACCCCATATTTCGTAGGCAAAGCCCGTACAGCTGCGCGACCGCTGCTCTAATATTAATAAAAGAATTATTTTTAGATCCTATAAAATAATCATTAGGTCTTTGCTGCTTCATATTTATTAATTCCTAAGTGTCCCAAGACACAGGAAGGCTTTTATCTCATGACATCTGATATTTTCATCCACTCCGTTTATTTAATCTATCCGCTGTGACATTTCTCGAGTCTTCGTGTATTATATTCTAATATTTAATATGATTCTATAATAATATCAACCCCTTTAGAAACCCATCGCTGTGTACAAGGCTACTAGAATTGGTAAAGTTCGGATTGATGAATGTCACATGGATTTGAATGTTCGATAACCATAGACAAGAGACATTACACATTGGTCGTCAAACACTTTCCTATAATTCGGAATACGAATTTAAGCACTTTTCTAGAAGAAAAGCCTTTAGTGTATCTCTAAATAGATGTTTCTTGTAAACGATTTTTTTAAGTCCTTATGTATTTAATTAAATAGTTCCACGGCTTGAAATTGAGGGTAGTGCTTAACTACATTCATTTGGCTACCATTTTATTCTTTACTAGCTTTCCGACAGCGGCTTCGTCCGCGTGTATGTCGGTTATCGCGCCAAAACATTACCCTCTTTTTGCGCAGTCAGATAAAAACTATCCTATGTCCTTTCTCGGGTCTCAAACTACCTCCATACCCAATTTCATCCAAATCGGTTCAGTAGTTTAAGCGGGAAAGCGTAAAAGACAGACAGAGTTACTTTCGCATTATTATATTAGTAGGGATAGTTTTCCTTCGAGTGCTTTCTCTGATTAGATACTCCTCATGTGTTTCATAATCCTGTATATATTTTTTCCTGTATATGTTTTCACAACCACCACTACCACAATATTACAGTCTAGAATAAGTTGGTTACACTTCGAAGCACTTTATTAGTCTATTCAATACAAGAACTCAATAAATAAAGCGGTACAGTTTGAAAGCGTTCCCCTGTTCGAGCTATTGTTGAGATGTGGATTGTTGACAAATGTCCTTGCGTCCAATGAAATCAGAATTATTTGAATTAGCTTTCATACATTTTAGGTTTGAGTTTATAGTCACCCAAAATTTATAAAGGGTTCAAAGTGTTTTGGGGGCTGAGTTACCCTCGTCTGTGGGAGTCCTCGCCTTCGATCTGAATCCTCACGCGTGGTCCCCGGGTGGTGCAAATCACGTGACAATCAACTGGTAACAACTGGTACTAACTAATGGTAGACTTCGGCCATGGTTAGTGACAACACACCAGACTAAGCCGCACCGACAAGCGGCCTTGCCGTGTTCCGGTGCGATGTCATGACACCGTGTAAGAGGCTAGGTCGGAATTTTTGCTCCTGATTGGTTACTAACCATATGAAGCCTCATTCTACTGCCACCGTCTCACCAAAAATCATTTGTAATCACTAGTGAATCGATACATTTGGTAGGCGCGTTCCACATTAGTCTACCTATATCATTGCTTAACATCAGGTAAGTTGTAGTCAAGCGCAAGCCTATTGCAGAATAAAAAAAATAGTTCTTACCTGTGTTGGGAGTAAACGCTGATAAACATTGTGCTTTTATTGAACGAGGTCGGTCTGGCGTTCACAGGCAGACTATAAGATAATGTAGTTAAAGGACGTATATTGGAACCAAAAGTTGTACTCCACGTTTGTTTAGGATCCTTGGGATTAATTTATATCAACATTAGAGTTACATTTAAGTATGTTTTTAATTAATCCCCTGAGTGTCCCATTTTTAGTTTTATCTATGTATATTGGGGAATTTGTGGGTTTTACTATATCAGACTAATTGCTTTTGATTTATTATGTTGGTAGTCAAAAGCAGGCCTGTGAGATAATTTGGATTGAATCAAATTGGGATTGACCCTTATTGAGCAAATTTGCCTGTCAGTAATAACTTTATATTTGCAAGTTTTCCTTCCGGTAATAATAACTTTTCCTTTCCAAATTCACCTGTCAGTAATAACTTTATATTTGCAAGATTTCCTTTCAGTAATCATGACTTTTCCTTTGCAAATTCACCTGTCAGTAATCACTTTTATTTGCAAATTTAGCAGTCAGTAAGTACTTTCATTTTTTGACATGTGTATATAAGAGTCTGTGTATCTGTGTCTAAGTATATTGCCGCATAGCGCAACGGGAAGGGATCAATTTTTGAAGAAGTATTCTTTAATTTAAAACTAAAGTGAATAAGATGATTCTTAGTCAAATGATTAATTAATTTGTTAACATTTTAAAAACTAACTAAATAATTCGTTTGTCTTTGTCTGTCATGTTGGCATTTATACTAGTAAGAAAGAGACAAAGTCCATTTCAACTAAAGAGTCTTTTATGATTTTTATGAATGACTTTACATTTTTTCAACCAAAATACAACTAGTTACCTGAAAATGCGGGTTCGATTCCCAGTCGTGCCGACGCATGTTTGTGTGAATTGTTACATCGCCGCTGCTCAATATCGGTGAAAGAAAACATCGTGAAGAAATCGCCATGTCTAAGAACTAATCATTCGAGGATATGTGACATCCACCAACTCGCACTTAGCCAGCGTGTGTGGATTAAGGCCTTTCAACCCGTAAGATAGTTGAGAGAAGACCGTGCCCAGCAGTAGGACACTAAAAAGTGTTGAGGTGACTTTTATTCCAAAACCTTTTAAAACATAAACGAACTCCGCTTACCAATTAAAAGGTTCGCCACTAATCCGAAAACATGCGACGTACCCGACCTTAAATTTAACTAATGTTATGATCGGTCAAAGCAAACGTTACTAAGCCCTACTATTGTACGTTGTTCGCAATTTCGGACGATTTACGGATATAAATAGGGATTTAGCCGTAGATACTATGACACCGTAAAGTATTATTATTGCAGTTGTGCAAAAGAGAAATTGCTCCATACATTGTATAGCGGCATCCCTCTTCCGCAGCTCAAGCAATACTGCTTTAAACTGTACACAAATGACAGGAGTAATTCCGTAGTGGGAATGTGATTTTAATTAGACGTGAACTATTATTTTTTTTGTCTCCGTCTATATTTTAAATAAAACCCATATTCTATAACATCCCATTGAGCACAACTCTAACTGGGGCTGAGTCACCTTCGTCCGTGGGTGTAAAACCTTTAATTGAATCCCCACAAGTGGTCCCCGGGTGGTGCAAATCAGGTAACAATCAACTGGTAATTATGTATACTGGAAATTAACTGGTGGTAGGCTTCGGCCGTAGTTAGTGACCACCCATCAGACAAAGCTGCACCGCAATGCGACCTTGCCGTATTTCGGTGCGATCTCTGGTGACACAAAGAGAGTGGATCGGTATTGTTGCTCCTATCGGAATAATTGTCGGGATAGTTTCTAATCTTAAGAAGGCTAATTACACTGCCTCCTTTTCACCAATAATCATTCGTATAATCGGTATACTAGGCTGGCGCGTTTTATCGTACACTACATCATTGCTTAACATTCCGCAAGTTGTAGTCAAGCACCAGCCTAATGAAGAATAAAAAAATAAAAAATTACACTTATCTGTTGTCGGTCATGTGAGTTTGGACCGGATCAACGTCATCTGTCACGTATGACAGGTGACATCGCAGAGCTGTTCGACTGAATGAATGTTTTAATGTATAGTTTTAAGAATATGTATGTTCTTTGTCTGTATTAACTGTAACCATTTAAATCAATATATCGCTGGACCCCGTGCGAGTTAGACGTCCGCTGGCGAATCAGTAGACCAAATTACGATAGCCAAGTAGAGCGGTCGTGTGCACGGCTAATCCACCTTTTATCATAGTTTTACTTACTGAATCCCCTAGGAACCCATAATAGTTCAATATTGGGTAGGTAGGATAATCTGGGGGTTACTCTCTAAACGATAGATATTAGGTGGATGCTTGGCAGTGTAACTACTCACTGATTTGGCCTAAATAAGTGGGTAAGTTAATATAAAAGACCATCCTGACACTTTACATATTTCTCCATTCCCCGTACCTACTTCTAGTTTAATTCTGTGTGGGGTTCACCATCTTCCTTCTTGCATCAGCAAGTGGGATTGTGTACCACTTTTGCCCACACACTGGTTAGGAACTAATAACGCGTGCTCTGAGCACGTGGTTAAGTTTTGCAGTTTACGATCGCGTCTGCCCCAGAGACGACGGAGCGTGACGGCGTGACCCGCTGGTACTCCCGCCCACGTGGTAAGGTAACCATTGTTCTACCGTGGATTTATGGCACCTGAAACGTTGGGCATGGATCTCGAAAGATTACGTAAGCGTTATACTGTTTTTTAATATCATTCCTGTCAGCTACCCAAGTGTAGTGGAAATGTGTTCGCTGATCGTTAAGCAATATGCAGGCCTAAGATTCAAATCAATTTATGATGGCCGAACGGTTAATGATGTGTAGTTTCGAGCACCTATCAGTGTTGATATAATTTGGACGGAAGATTTATTTAACATTTCAATGAGTGTTAAAATAAAGAGGCGTGACGTTAGTGAGTTTCTACTTCTGCCTACCGCACAATTATGTTGTTGGAATTTCTGTAAAAAAATGTCAATTATATTGGTGCGAAGAAAGTATTTTGTTTTAAAATTTTAATGGTTCAATATTTAGTGTGATTTAATGTAACGGTTCAATAGTGTTAAGAGCTGGGAAGTTAAATGAGGTTTCCAATCTGAGCAGCAACAGATATCCATTGTGAACACTGTTGTAGTGTGAATAGCGATACACGACTAGACTGATCCTGTATGAACATCAGCTAGTTCAAGCTATATCACGCAGGGAGCATATTAGGTTAGGTGATCAGATGCATCACGAATAAATGAATGCACGACTGATCAGGCAGTAACATATTCCTAGATAAGTACTAATGTTGGCTAATGTTCTCAGCTTCCCCAGCGGACGATAACACCTTCGAGGACGAAGGCGTACGTAGGATGGCCGTGTTGTCGGTCATGTGAGTTTGGACCGGATCAACGTCATCTGTCACGTATGACAGGTGACATCGCAGAGCTGTTCGACTGAATGAATGTTTTAATGTATAGTTTTAAGAATATGTATGTTCTTTGTCTGTATTAACTGTAACCATTTAAATCAATATATCGCTGGACCCCGTGCGAGTTAGACGTCCGCTGGCGAATCAGTAGACCAAATTACGATAGCCAAGTAGAGCGGTCGTGTGCACGGCTAATCCACCTTTTATCATAGTTTTACTTACTGAATCCCCTAGGAACCCATAATAGTTCAATATTGGGTAGGTAGGATAATCTGGGGGTTACTCTCTAAACGATAGATATTAGGTGGATGCTTGGCAGTGTAACTACTCACTGATTTGGCCTAAATAAGTGGGTAAGTTAATATAAAAGACCATCCTGACACTTTACATATTTCTCCATTCCCCGTAAATACTTCTAGTTCAATGCTGGGTTGGGGTGCACCACTGTCCTTCTTGCATATCTAGTACTAATGAGCTGTCTTGAAGTGATCTTCACTAATTTAGTTAACCTAGCGCCCCACGCAACGTTAGTCTACTGCGTAGTTTTTAACGAAATAGTTGCGTAGATGTAGACTTCGAATCATACGGACACTACCGAAAATTGATAATTATTTACATCATGCATTCGTAAAATGATTTGCCGTGGACTGTGTGACTTGTCCGAATGAAACTAATTTATTCAAACGAACAAAAAGCATGTAGTATACCCTGCGGTCAAACCTCCCTTGAATACTAATGCCCCTGGAAATTTTCGCAGGGATAAGCTTTTACGTTAAGTAAATTTATAGCTAACCAACGATATTGGATTATAATCTTTAGCTTGTACAAACATACACGAAAGTTTAAACAAGTGTACCGAATTTATGTTTCGCATCGGCACCTTGTTTGTTTATAAGCGATTTCGACGAAATTTAATGTCAATATTTAGAGAGGATTGAAATTTTTAGTGAATTTAAGCAAGTCTGTAACGCATAATTTATTGAGTTTAAATCTTTATAATAAACTAGGTACTAAATTTCGATTATCATAGTAATGGGGATGGATATATGACAACACATCCATAGAGTTTCGTTCATCAGGTACACTTTCCTTGTGGGACACGAAATAATACCACGGACAGCTAGTCAACATATTCTTTTTTGATTCTTTTATTGATTGTAGTACGTTACTTAACACAAACCTCTAGCTCATTTACACTCGTGTACGAGTTGCGAAACGAGGCGCAAGACGAGCCACGAGATGGAAGTGTGAATAGACGCTTGCGGTTCGCCTCGCGCTTCGTCTCGCGGCTCGCAACACTCGCGCCCGAAACGTTTTTTTTGTCACGAGCCAGAGGACTTCGCAATCAATGCGGGCGTGGTCTTTATATTCGCGCTCTCGCATCATTCAAGTTTCAAAGTTGTGCTGCGTCGTGAACTGGTCGTCTGCTGCGTTGTCGGGTGCTCGCTTGTGGTATTTAAAGTCGATATTGAATAGTAATAAAATTTAATAAGCAAAATATAAGATACAAAAGACGTGTCGTTTGACAATCGTCCATGATAGATGTGTGTAGGGAGGGGCCGCTGCTGGCGCATTCGAAGAACTCGTCGTGTGCGTATGTGTGTGTGACATACATAAGTATATGCGAGGCGTTAACAAATCAAAACTGAAAGAACCAGAACTCAAAGCAACTGTACTCACAACGAGAATGTAAACTGAAAGTTCATTTATCATCAATCGTGCGAGATACGGACCGAGACACGAGACGAAATATAAGTCAACAGTGTAAAATGGGGTAATCAATAATAAAATCACGTAAGTTGTAGACAAGCGCAAGACTATTTCATATTAAAAAATACGAAGACTTGCGAGATTTAATACGTATCTGTATCGTAAAGTCACTTAGGTTTACCACTTATCAGACCAATAGTTTCCAGCACAACGTACGGTTGTATGTATCAATCGAATCGATGTGCACATTCCGTCCATCTATCAAGTGTTCCCGATAACGAGGGCACATTAGCCGTGTGCTTGACATGGTAATGCGCAATCAAGCTTCATCAGCGATAGAACCGGCGGATATCCTTCACTGTGTGTGCCCACTAAAAATCATTTTAGTATTACATATACTTACGTAATGAGACGGCCTCGGTAGTCGAGCGGTGTAAGCCGTCCGATTGGGCTATAAGTATTGTGCCCGGGAGTGTAAAAACAAAAATTTGTTTCGGTGTCTGGTTGGTTGAGGGACTACCCTCCGCGCGTCGGAGAGCACGTTAAGCCACCGATCCCGGTTGTTATTTAACATCTATGACAATCGTTACATGTAGTCAGAAGCCAATATAATCTGACACTTAGTCTAACCATCTCGGCTACTGGTTCCCTACGGGTTTCGAGGTCTGATGGCAATCGCTCGTATAATTCTAGTAGCTAGGCGCATCAGGTTAGACTGGGAGCCGACCCCAATAAAAATGGGAAAAAGGCAAGGGGAATGAATGATGATATACTTACGAAATGAATAGCAGTACCTATACATCACTTCAACCCTTTTAAGTGTCTCACAGTTGGGCAAGACAGTTGAGAGAAGACCCGTGCCCAGTTTTGTGACACTAAAAAAAGAGTAGAAGTGACGTCTGGTCTTCTCGCAACCATCTTACAGGTTGAGAAAGTTTACGCCTTAATCCACACACCTGGCCTGGTACGGGGTATAGTAATGACACTAAATCTCCCCTTACAGTTGGTAAAACTGCAGTTAGAGTAGTTACGCTATGATTAATTGATTGCTTATACCGCAAACAGTTTTTGAAACTCCATTCCTAAACGTCATGTAAGTTATTTAGCACCATCATGATGCGACACAGTCACGTCAAATTACCTAAACCCATTTCCTGGCCCCACACATCTGTCAATCAAGCGACATGTACTCACTAATCTTGTTGATAAACGTCATGTAAGTTATTTAGCACCATCATGATGCGACACAGTCACGTCAAATTACCTAAACCCATTTCCTGGCCCCACACATCTGTCAATCAAGCGACATGTACTCACTAATCTTGTTATATCGCACCAAGACTGTCATGATGTCGTACTAGGTCCTTATCTTGATTGGTGTAATCACTCTCGTCTTTTGTTTATTATATTTGACAATTAAAATATACCTATGTACGAGGTGAGAGAGTTAAGGCCTTAATCCACACACGTGCCAAGTGCGGGTTGGTGGATGTCATATATGCCCCCCGATCCCCTAAAACTAGAGTGTCCGGCAATGTCCTGAGCCGAGGTTCGTCCCCATATGGGGAGCCCTCATGGCAGTTGCCACAGTACTTGATCGGTTCGACCGTCCTCGGACGGCTCACTGAAAAAGTCCGGTGAACCAATAGAGGCCCTTGCGGCTAATTGGGTTAGGTCGTCAGCAAAAAAAAGGGTGGGTTGGATGTCATATGTCCTTGAATGATTAGTTGTTAGACATGTCGGTTTCCTGACGTTGTTTTCATTCACCGATATGAGCAGCAGCGATGAAACAATTCACACGAAGGTACCGCGGCGCCACCTCTGCTTTTCGTTACATCAAGAATCCTGAGATTGAAATACCAATTATTTTTTAATTAAATATTTTTTCTTCTTTGATTTCCAATTTTTCTGCAAATAAATCAGCGCCACGTGCTTTTGAGTGTCGTACATTTTCCAACACATTTTTCTCTCTTTCTTATTTAATTAAAAGAACTGACCTTTTATATAGCCTGCAATTAATTCTGGAATATTGAAAGCCAAATGTAATTAATTGGTTTCATGGAAAAATAATTTGTTAAATTTCAAAAGTTAGAGCTCTACTTTTGTAAACTTTTCGATCGTATCGACTTTGTATGACATTAATTTTATGTAGGTACCTATGCCTCATTTAGTATTTTCATGAAAAATTAAATGAGGCATATTGTAATAAAACTATTTTATGACAAATGTTATCGTGGTTTATTTTAGATTTTAAAACCCGACGATTCAAAGTCTTTTCAGACTTCATGATCACGGTGGGTTTTGAAACGTCGGGAATTACTTATTTATTTTATGATATGCCGCTAACTACTCAGAGAGTCAATACTACAACCGCTAACTTGTAGGTGCTTATTTATAATTGGATAATTTGTTTTTAAAATTATCTTAAACTGAATTTTTCTATTTATGTTATAGTTATAGTTTGGAGCGGGCTAATTTTCCGAATTTAATAACTCGACGTCTCATAAGTGTTATTGTGCGTGATTGGGCTGGCGTCGCTATTGCCAGCCCAGCTCCAGGAGAAGTCCAAGCAGACCCTTCACGTTGCCGATGGCCTCCCGGAGCGACCTTGGCGATCCAAGGTGTTCTTGGTTTCCGGTGTTCTTTGTGTTTATTTATGTTTTACTCTAACGTATCTATACTTTTTAAGGTATTTTTACAACGTTTTTTCTTTCGGATTGTAAAGAGTATACCTCATAGCTAAAAGTAGGCACTTAGCATAATTGATGTTTTTAAGTTAATTGGTTTCTTCAGATCTCGGGATGTCTGAAATATTCTAATCAACATTCGTTACAAATTTGATTAATTATTTATTAGCATTCTCAGTTGCAGTTAGCTGTAATATGCTTACATCAGGACTTACGCCTAAAGCCCAATAATCCAGGTAAATTTTATTAAATAAAAAAAAATAGCTGTGCTGTGTGTCATTTTGTGGCTATCAACTTACATACAATAGTTAATGTTAAGCAGGTTTATGGTGTAAATATAAGTTTCTGTTGCGTACTTATATGAATGCTGTCACATATTATGTGACAGCATTAATATAAGTCTCCAGACATATTATGTCTGGGGCCAGCTGAAGATCAGTGCTGTGCGCTAGTACCTACAGCAATTACTGAGCTGGATCCCGTGTTGCACGCTAAAATTTGTGTTAAATATTTTATTTCGTGTCAGATTATACATTATAGTGTGTAACAAGGTAAATAGTTTAACTCGATGCAGTAAAAAGTGACAAGTAGTCAATTTTGGATGCAATTTGAGTTTCATTAAAATAAATATTTCCAATGATTTTTTTTCATTCGAAGTATTAGTTTCGAGATGAACGTATCACACTCAATAAACGAACAAATTCTTCAACTATATAATATCAGTATAGTTGAGAAGCTAATTTGCCTTCGTCAGATATTTATATGATGATACCTAAAGTCCGAATTTGCACCACAGTCACCACAATCATATCTCCGAGTTCTTAGTCAGCAAAAGTAGTAGGTAAGTAATATCAGTTATCTGGTTTCCATAGTACAAACCTTGCTAGGATTGACCAAGAACCGGGATTAAACACAAGACTATAACTCTATAAAAAAATATATATTTTCAGTCTTCTTTAGACCAGTAAGTTACTAAATTACAAACACATAAAAAAGGAATTATGAAACATATTGAGCTCCATGTAGTACATGGAGCTCAACAAATCTCCTTAGAAAAATATCATCTGGCCTTTCTGCAAATACCCTATTAAGGTGAAATTCCCGCGCTAAAAAACCAAACAGTCTAAGTTCAAATCTTTGTCTGTATCTAGCACCAATACAAGCTAAGTTTAGCTATACATTTTCCGTATAAAGTACACATCTGTTAAAATATTCACTTGCCTAAAAGCGTTCTGATGTTGCCAAGTCCGAGTTGTTCCGTAATTGGTAACGCAACTGACACGACGCCGTCGGCTGATATTATCGTTAAATTATTTATACAAGTTTCTGTTTCCAGAGTGGAATTAATTTCTTCAAATAACCTCCCATTTTGTTATTAAATCTGATTTTATTTATCTTCAGTTGTGTAGTAACTAGAATTATTACACTAATTAGATACCTAGGTAGGTTAATATTATTTTCAGTGTCCTCTTATACATAATAATATTATTTATTATAAATTATTCCCTCTACAGTAGGGTTGTCATTAGAAAATCATACTTTATCAACCGACTTCAACTACTGTTTGGTTCGGGCATAATAATATGTGTGCAGCCACTCATCCAGCTTTTACTTCCAGTAGTTGCCATAATAAATGAACATTAATTTTAACCGTAAACAAAAACGCAAAACCTTTTCTACAAAACCTCCGTAGTTACGTTTAAAAAAAAGAAATTTGTTCACAATTTTTTCTGTTACCTACAAAAGTGGATTTCGGTCCGAAAACATCCACTAGAGCTGGGGTTGTTATTCATTCATAGCTAGAAATACCGCTGTTTCACTGAGGGCGCTTCAAAAGTGAGAGTCACCACGCAGTTATACTTTCATGCACGATTAAGTTGAGTACACACCAGTGGCGAAGGATGGAACTCTGAAAAAGGGAAGCCGGAGCAAAAAAGTTCTTACTTAATAAAAAAAATCTCTTCACTACCTCACCGATCGTTTTTACCCTTGATGCTATACTTATTTTTATTGTTATTTAAAACTTTTAGGTTTTAAATAATATATCATTCGAAGACATATGACATCCACCAACCCGCACTTGGCCAGCGCGTGTGGATTAACGCCTAAACTCTCTCAACTCGTAAGATAGTTGAGAGAAGACCCGTGCCCTGCAGTGGGACACTAAAAAGGGTTGAAGTGATATTATGCATGACTTATTATTATTACTAGTGACTAAAATTATTTAATCTAATTTATTGTACTTGTAATATGTTATATTGCACACCCAATATACCTAGATACAAACTGTTGAGACTTCTAAAATTGTTATATATTTTGTAAATGTACACAGTTCAGGAATAAAGTCTTATCTTACCATATCTTACATTGAAACTTAAGGTTCGTGCGGGTTAATATTTGGGGGTAAAGATATCACTCAGTATGTCTCCAACCCATGATTTGGCACAAGACGCTGCGAAGAAGTGTCGCTACACCGCGACTTATTAACTATGTCGAGTCATGCCCTCGTGACCTCTTGCTAAGATTTTTTGCCATTATAGCATAAGGTTCAAAATCCTTTAGCTATCTAGCATATCTCAGAACATTTTAATATAAGACAGTCTGATAGAATGCAAGGTATTTTAGTTCTAATGAATTTAAGGGATCAGAGTAACTCTGATATATATTAGTGCCTCGTGTGCTCTCATTGTGAAGTTAAAATAAACTTCGATTGATGGCGTCTTGCTACGTAAATAGCAATAAATAGCAAGAAATAGTAGCTCATTATATTAAGTCCGATAATAGGTACTATTTCTGTGAATCAGGATGTAGGTACCACGTATAAAAAGGCTCATATTTTCGACTCTTACACTGTCTTAAAACTCGTACGATTTTATTCAGAATGATCATTCAGTTGATCCAGTATAAGCATGTTCACTTTATAGGTGCAAATTCTCGGGTTCGATTCCCGGGTTGAGTAAAAATACGTTACGGTTTAATCTTATTAGAAGCTTGAAGTCATGATTTCTGCTCGATGAACAGCACTAAGCCCGCTCCCTGTTACGTGTGGACCTAAATGGAATGTGGGTGCTATTCACATCTGCCTATACCTGTAGGTAATACAAGCGTGGTATGATAGTTAAAGAAGTTGAAAGGTTTCCTTATCTACTAGTAAGAACCTAAGAATTCACCAACTTTAGCTTAGACACGATTTTCCTTGGCTCAAATGTCCCTACATAATTGTAGTTTTAGTAACATTATAGAATATACAAGCTTACTGCGGGCGGTTTCGCTTGCGTGACCTACATATTATTAAGACGCTTGGCGCGCAATGTTCCGGCTACCTGGGTGAGGCCGTTTCACCGACTCGTTGGTAACCGCGGCTCGAGACTGAGACGCGAGCCCCCTGAAACAAACATGGCGGCCATACCACTCGGCGATAACTTGACCTGCCCACTTTATTTATTGAATTCTACTAATTATTGAAATAAAACTATTTAATATCGGATTCTTTTTATTTCAATATCTGCATAAATTTAAGAAAATAGAATTCAATTCTATTTTTTTTTTTTTTTTTTTTTTAATAATAATTTTATTTTAATGTTTCTAAAAGGAAATTGGATTGTTTTTTCAGTTTTTTGTTTATTTAGATTTAAACGAAATGTCAGACAGCGTTCTTTTTACGTATGAATGGAGACCCAAAGTACTATGTGTTAGCACACATAGTACTATGTGTGCTAACACAGGTGCATTTTTGAATAATATTATCTTAAATTTACGCGAATATCACACATTGAAATAAAACTATTTTATAAAGGATTTTATCGCGGTTTATTTTTATATGAATTCGGAAAGTAAGTTTTAACGTCGGGATTTAAAAGTTAAAATAAAACGCTATAAAATCTGTTATAAAATAATTTTATTTTAACAGGTGCATTTTTAGTTCTTCACTCTTGTAGTTTTTGGCATATAAAGGTACCATAAATAATAAATATTGATTACATATCTATCTGTTTAATTAATATTAATCTTAAAATTTAGGGTTCGGAGTGCGTCGTTTTAAAAATAAAAGTGATACAAGTGCAGGCAGTTCTTCTTCACTCAAAGATGATATAGAGGAAGGGGCCATTAATTTTGGCGATCCTGACTCCATCGTTATTCCCGGAGCTGTAAATATAAAACAAAATTAAATTAATCATATATATTCCCTAATGAGCAGCGGTGGCGCAGCGGTGGTGCAGCGGTACGAGCCTCGCCTTTGAAATACAAGGTCGCGGGTTCGAATCCCAATCGCGCCCACACATCTTTGTGTGAATTGTTTCATCACCGCTGCTCAATATCGGTGAAGGAAAACATTGTGAGGAAACCGGCATGTCTTAGAACTAATCATTCGAGGACATGTGACATCCACCAACCCGCACTCGGCCAGCGTGTGTGGATTAAGGCCTAAACTCTCTCAACTCGTAAGATAGTTGAGAGAAGACCCGTGCTCAACACTAAAAAGGGTCACTAAAAAGGGTTGAAGTGTATTCCCTATTGGACATCGTTAAGAGAAACAGGCAAGCTTCTACTTTTACTATGCGAACTGCCAAGTTTTAGAAATCGCTGCCGGCATATCTGTTTCCCGATAGCTATAATCTGTCTGTTTTCAAGGCACAAATGAATCGGTATTTATTGGGTGAGTTCCATCGTAGAATACATCATTGCTTAACAACAGGCCAGTTGTTGTCAAATGCAAGACGTATTTCACTCCATAACCAGTTTAAGATAAAAAAAATGCTTCAGATACTATGGACTGCATTCCGCACCTACGAGTCCATTCTACAGGAATTCAAAAGCAAAACCAGGCTGTCTACTATATGCTGCAGAGGAGTCCTAGAGTTTTTTGGTCATATAGCTAGGAAGGATGGACATAACCTCGATCAACTAATGGTAACAGGAAAAGTGGAGGGAAATCGCTCGTGAGGCCGTAGTCCAATAAGATGGTCAGACCAAATCCGCTCTACGCTGAACACTAAACTACACGATGCGCTCCATGATGCCAAAGACCGAAATAGATGGCGCTAAATTATAAGGACAAAGATTACTCCATGCTTGACGGAATCGCGACCGTCGGCAATGAGGAAACGAATTGAGCAGGAGGAACCAATTCAACTGGGGAAGTAGCTCCAATAAGACGTTGAAAAACAACCCAAGGACAGGACGATATAATTGCTTTTGTAGATAATTAAATCCGTAAATCTTGAAATAAAACTACTTAGTATTAACGGATTTTGACGCGGTTTATTTTAGATTTTAGATCCCGACGTTTCAAAGTCTTTTCAGACTTCATGTTCACGGGTGGACTGACATTAATATTTAAGTTGCGTTCCAATATTAATGTTTGGAGGTAGTCAGTAATAATTGTGATTAATATTTTTGGACATCAAATACCTCAGTCCACATGAACATGTCCGTGAACATGAAGACTCGAAACTTCGGGATCTAAAATCTAAAATAAACCGCGATAAAATCCGTTAAAAAGTAGATTTATTTCAATGTGTGATATTCGCGTAAATCTAAGACAATACTATCCGTAAATCCTATTATATAGCAGAAATAAAAGAATTATCAAGAATAAGTAGCGTAACCAAAATAGATTCCAGTAGTAAAACCCGAGCCAATAAAGAATCGAATCCAAAATGGTGGCTTGTATAAATGACAGTTTAGACCGTCAGCAGAATAAGGTAGTCAGATAGATGATATTTTTTATTATAGACCTTGGTTGTTTTAAAATAATTACGCAAGATATGCACTTATTTAAAAAGCCAACCAAATGTATGGACTCAATAACAGCGGAATCCGTATCTTCCTAAACCGTTTGAAACCTCATACTTTATCCTCAATACTTTAATATACAATATTATTTTTTGTACTACTACTAGTTCCCTACGGGTTCCGAGGTCTGGTAACAGTCGCTTGTATAATTCTGGTAGCTAGCCGCATCAGGTTAGACTGGGAGCCACCCTAATAGAAATGGGAAAAAGGCAAGAGGAATGATGATGATGAGAATATTATTTTTTGTGTGCTGTACATACGACTACATATCAAGCTATACAGAACCAATATAAGCTGACCTCTCGTTGTACAGAAATCCTATACAATGCGAAATCAGTTTGTACTGGAAATGTATAGCTTAATGTGTAGCCATGGGTACCAATGTGTGTGCCTGAAGACAGCAATAAAATACGAGAAAGAGGAAATGATTAGTGCGGTCATTTTAGATCCATTTTATTATTGGTACAGGTTTCAATTACGATTTGTGCGAAAGGTGCATTTTCTGTAGACTCATATAAGAAATTAGAAATGGGTTACAAGTGGAACCCTGAGAATATAATGCCAAATAGCCCGCACCCTTACCCTGCTAAAGCCACTCGGTTGAATGTCAGTTTTAACATAAATGTAACGAGTTCTATTGCTAGTACCATACTTATAAAAAATGTTAGACTTTTCTTGATACAAACTTTATGTGTTCTGTACGCGCTTGCAACATCTTAATCAATCATCTTCAGAACAGATAATTATAATCTCAAAACCACATGCATTGATCTAGAGCAGACTGAGTCATCTTTTTAACATCCCTGTCATTCACAAAAGGTGTCATGATTACGATAACTGTTACTTGGTCGCACAGCTTATCGTCAGCTTATCTTAACGTCAGAATTTTTTTGATGAAAGTCAGATGATAATAATTGTATACTAACTTTTTACTTTCAGCGGTACTAACTGCTGTTGTTCCATTCTCCTCCAATTTGCCAAGTTCATAAAACCTGGCGTAGTAATATGTGGTAGCGTCAGCCGTTGTGATCCAGGCAAAGGGCTCATAGTCTTTACATCTGTGATAGGTACATTTGTAGTTATTGTTTGTATGTCAATTGTAGTGTAGTTAATTATGATTTCAGTAGTAATAGTTGATAGAGGTGTAGTTGGTCCGGTTTCTGTAGTGTAATTTGATGTAGCGACTGTAGTGTTACTTCCTGTGGTTTCTGTTATCACTGCTTTGCGTTCTGTAATACAAGAGAATACATTAGATAACTATTTGTTACGTAGATGCGAATATATTACTACCGAACCTATATGAGGTTTCGTACACCATCCTACTAATATTATAAATGCAAAAGTAAGTGTGTTTATGTAAATGTGAATGTTTTTTCCCACTTATCTCGATAACTACTTAACGGATTTTAATGAAATTTGTGTATGACATGTGTATAGATAGACTCTGGAATAAGATATATTATGCTGATAATATTTTCAAAAATCTTCCTCTGAATACGTTAAATAGAGTGATAAAGTGTGTGTAACACTTTATTGCTTGGTCCTATTCACTTAAAATTCGATGCACAAACTAGTGTAGGAGGTGTGTAAAATGAGTTAATATTATAAATGTTGAATTTAAAAGGACATGTATGTTTCTTACAATTTTACGCAAAAACTGTTAGACGGATTCGAATGAAGTTCTGCACAGAGATAGATTATAATCTGGAATAGTACCTAAGCTACTTTTTATCCTAAATCGAGTCGAATCCTTTTCATGCAAACGAGAGTGTCGTCTGATGATGTTGTACTAGTAAAACAAAACCGGTTCGGTGGTGTAGCACCAGATTTTTGAGAGTTCTAAGTGTTATAGCATAGTAACCTTTTATAACCAAATGTCACGTTGTGCTTTATGAAAAAAACTACAGCTGGACGTTATTGGTAGTTTTTACGTTGTTTCAACGCATACTCGCTATTGTGCTGCATTTATGCCATTGTTTGTCACAAAGTGTTAACTGGCCTATGTATGAAGGCCAAGATTAAGCTACATGATCCAAAATAAGGAAAAAGATTAAAAGGAAAAGATTGTCATGTCGAATAGGGAGGTGAAAAAACCTGGTCTAAATCGAGCCAAATGAAAAGCGAATCACCAGCTGCAAGACAAGGGTTAACCTTAAATTAAAAGAGTTTAAGTATTTAAAATCGAAGTAACCTTCCAGTCTCAAAGAAAATATAAATTTACAGCTAAAGGCGCGTTCCCACTATGTCGTGACGATTAATTTATCGTCTGTAGCTGTTCCCATTGAATCGACTGTTTGTGATAAAAATATCGTTTAGCTACTGTCGTATCTGTTCCCATTGGGACACTACTACATTTTATCGTTTCACGGCAGTGGTTTTGTCGTTTGCACATCAGTAGCAAGCTGCAACCTTACAGTCGCCTCTCCGCTCTCTTGGAGCCCAGAAGTGCGTTTAAACACATGATATCCGACACCATTTAGGCGTAACGATTTTTTATCGTTTCTCGACTGACGTGCTAAACCGCAAAAAAAAGTAGTAGACGACAGTTAATTATGAAGTTCTATATGTCAACACCTCCATTACATATTTAAGCCTTGACACTTAAAACGACACGACAATCTGCCGTCGCGATATAGTGGGAACGCGCCCTAGAATGATAAATTTTAAAGACTTACTTCCACCGGGTCCAAGTCTCTTGATACGAACTGGATGTTTAATTAAATCTACCATTGAATTCCATGCTACACTAAACGCGTGCTGTTAAAGAATTATTATTATTCACAACTCTGTCATATTTGATTCAATCAAAATCGTAGACTTCGACATTCATACTGGCATATATAAATATACTTAAATAAATAAATATTCTGGGACATTTACACACACGGTCATCTGTAGGCTAATTCACGTAATTTCTTGACGCACCGATCAAGTTGCAGTGCAGTTCTGATCAAGTTGCGTTGCAGTTGCGATCAATTTTACGTTTTAGTGCAAAATGGTATTCTAGTAATTGCTTTTGTTTCATATTTCATGTTGCCCTTTTCAAAAATATAGAATTTTCTCTATATCTGTTTTTTTGGTTATTAGTCTTTTGTGTGAATATATATTGTATCATCACGCCTGGATTACCCGAAGGTAGGCAGAATATCACTCACTTTTCGCCGGCTATGTTTAGGTCCCATACGCAATAGGGAGCGAGCCTATTGCTATTCATCGGGCACAATTCCTAACTTCGAGCAACAACTAACATTTTCCAAGTATATTAAAAGTCTTTTGCTTGACCCAGAAATTGAAGGGACATCGCGGTTATTAAGCGAATACGCTTACCACTGGACCTCCGAGGTAGTTATTTTATCATTGATTGTATTCTGCGCTTGACTACAACTTGCCTGATGTTATGCAATGATGTAGTCTACGTTTGGACGCGCCTATCCAATATATCTACCGATTCACTCGTGATTAAGAATGATTTTCGGTGTGAAGGTGGCAGTGGAATGAGGCTCTATATAGCCAGAAACCTTATAAAAGCAAAAATTTCGAACCAATCACTTAAATAGTGTGACCAATCATCGTACCTGAACACTGCAAGGCTTCGGGGGTGGTCACTAACCACGGTTAAGCCTACCACCATTTTATTACCAGTAAACATAATTACCAGTTGATTGATTTAGCAAGTATAGCGTTAAAACAAAAACTACCTTGGTAGCAGTAAGTGCAATTTGTTTAGTAGAACCTGAACACATTTATCATTTGACCATACCTTAGCAGTGCGTTGACATCATGCGTTTTCATATTTATATGAACCTGAATGACCGTCCTCGGACGGAAAAAGTCCGGTGAACCAATAAAGGCCCTCTCCGCCGATTGGGTTACGTAATCCGCAAAAAAAAAACGTTCAGGTTCATTTATTTTGGTCAAACGCTAGAGGAAAGACTTCGGATTGTACTCCCAAGTTGGGCAAATTGTGTGTCAAGGTTTTCTAAACAGAAACGTTATGAAGATCATAGCATTTCGAAATTAAGTTAGCACCTAATTGGTCAAAGGCTTCCCCTATAACACATGGGGACTAAATATAGCTGTAACACTTTCAAGTATTAGGGATGAGTTTTGTTTGTAATAAAATACTTACCCCAATGTTTTGAAATATTTCTGTTATCGACGATTCAGCTCTATCCACGCAACCCAACACTATCAAACAGCTTACACACAAAAACAACCTCATTTCACTATAAACTTCATAGAAATTAGATAACCTTCAAATATTTGATGCAAATTCGTTACAATACAAAAAACCATTTATCCTTAACCTTGACCATTTAAAACATGGAGATTTTAATGATGGATTTGAGATTTAATACGAACTTAAGCCGATCTGAAAATTATTTGTAACGTTATAAAATATTTGGAAAATCTAATTATTAGTTAATTTAAAAGATGTTTATTAAACTATCGGCCTTTAGATAAATATGATATGAAGCAAAACATAAGCACTCAGTGAAAAGTGTATTTAAGTGGAATTTAATAGTAAACGAGTTACACGCACGATAAAGATTTTTATAACAGTAATTTTATGGATACGATAATGTTTTAACAAGTAAATTTCATTTTTGCTAAAATAATGTAGAAATTTTGTGAGAACACATGGATATGGCTTGTTGGTACTCTTTGTGTAAAATTGACGTACTGGTGGCATTTAAAATAAGTTCAATGTTAGCTAAAGATGCTTTCAATAGTTTGGCTTGCGCTTGACCACAACCTGCACTCGTGACTTAAAGACCGGTAAATTATAGCTATCGGGAAACGTAGATGCGGGCAGCGAATTCCACAACTTGGCAGGTCGCACAATGAAAGTGGAAGAAATCTTCATAAATGGGTGGATTATACTAAATGTACTTGTAAGTATAAGATTTTTAGGCGGTTATTTATTATGCATAATATTTATTATACAAGATAACTACCTGGCAACTAGTAAATGAGTATCTATGTAAATTTTTATAACGCGCTATGTATGATTATTTTTAAACAAGCTTCGACTACGTCGTTCATTATTTATTGACAACATATAAAGATTTTTATAAGGCAAATATTTAAACTTAAAAAATAAACTTAAATATTAATGTTTGAAGGTAGTCAGTAATAATTGTGATTAATATTTTTGGACGTCAAATATCTCAGTCCACCCGTGAACATGAAGTCTGAAAAGACTTTGAAACGTCGGGATCTAAAATCTAAAATAAACCGCGATAAAATCCGTTAAAAAGTAGTTTTATTTCAATAGGCAAATATTTTTTTATAAAAAGAGGCAAATAATACTCTTCTGCGTATAACACTTCTAAAGGTTGGGTACATGCAATTACTGCCATCTACAAATATAACCCATTTTCCTTGTTACTGTTACAGAAAATATGTATTTATTCGCAATGTTATTCTTTTCTAAATCGTCACGAAACATTTCCGAGATTGCCAAAAATCTTTGATGTTACAATAACATTGTATCTCAATTTATTGCCGAGATACATTACAGGGAAATCTTGAGGAAATGCAATGAAATAAGTCTTGATTCACGTAGGAAAGAATAAATATGTTAGATTATTACTGGATTGTATTTTTATATTGGTTACATGATTTGTCTGTTACTTTAGGGAAGTAAGGCCACTTATGTTACTAACAGTTGCCTTCGCTTTGAGAGTGATATAACCATACTGCGTTGACGTAACTTATTTAGAAATATTTGACTACCATCAAACCCCCACATAAAGGATTTCAAAAAAGATCCTTATTAATAATTCCACTGTATACACTCATCACAAGATTCCAGTATTTGTTTATCGTTTCACAGTTTTATTAGTAACTTTAAGTTAGTTGAGAGAAAACACGTGTCTTGACTTTGTGACACTGATGAGTTTAATTTTTGTTTTGCACTATTCTAAAGAACTAAGGTTTACTTTAAAATGCAGCAATACTCTAAAATAAATTTGATCTGTAGGCACTTTTGATAAAACACATAACACTACTTAATGCTTATGAATTGCTTTCACTGAAACAGAAATTGCGACATATTTTTAAGGACATGGAAGTAGTAAAAATGCAAGGAAAAAATATTACTTAGTTCTAATCTTAACAATAGCTGAACTAAGATTGAATCTTGTTTGACTGCGTTAGCTTATATAAATACTGTGTCTGAATAGGCGTGATGACAAAACAATGAACGCTGTACCTACATACTACCATACTATAACTTTTAATAACAACAATAAAGGTGATTAGTATTACTTTGTCGTAAAGAACAAAGCCTTGAATGCTTCAAATTTTGGAACGGTACATAAAATAGGAAAACCTACTCTTATTTGCCTTTTTCGTAAATAGAGGAAAAGAGTGCTTCTTTTTAATACAAATTTATATGCATTTTTATTTGCTAAGGCATTGTGTGCTGGCATTGGTCTAAGAATTGACCCCTGTAGTAAGCCGTAACATGTTGTTCTATTAATTATTATATTCTTCCATAAAAATGCCTAAATAGGAGTAGGGTTAGTTTGTTTATGTTTAGAGCTTAAAATAAACATTTACAATCATAAAGCAATCGTTTCAGTTAATTTACAGATAATTATAAGATTAGATCAAATGTGTCAATTGCTTTACCTTTGCGGGTAATTCTTGTTATAAATATTTCGGAATTAGTCTTTAATTCTACATTTTAATGTTAATGAATTTGATTTAAATTCAAGGCAGCTATATATTCCTATTATCATAATAAACATATTACCTATAATAATATAACCTTGCATAGGAAACTTTTTTTCTAGTTATTATAGATTAAAGCATATGTTTTATAAATACTTTCTTAGCACTCCAGTTTATGTAACCAGCTCATTGTGTTAATAACTTATAACTTAAACGTTATAATTATTGTATAACATTCCTGTATTGTATAATTATGTTAACTTAGCTTAATTATGTTAGGGAATGTTCCTTTTATTGTTGAAAGTATTCACATACGGCTACTTTTGTTACGGATTGAATTATTTACGGTGACGACTAATTTACTTTTTTGACGAGTAGCCTAAAATACTTAGATACCTGATGGATACCTAGGGCCAGTTTTCATATTTGTTTTTATTGTTAAAATTTTGACCTTATTCCCATTGACTGTCAAAACTTCAAAATTATTCCTAAAATAATCATCTGGTTAATCGGGTATTGAAAATCTTATCTTAGCCTAATCCCTTATTGAGGTTATTTTCATCATTGTAATTTAGTTAAATCTATTTTCTTGTAATTGAAAGTATTATTTTGTCGTAAATAAATAGGATTTTGTTACTTAAGTATTTATATTACAGAAAATAGAGCAAAAATCTCAAACGAGTTCAGGCACAGTAGTGCGACATTTGTAATATCGAAATCCTATACTTTATTGCATTTTTGCTAGCTGTTCCGCAAGCAAAATATAATAAACTATCGGATTTTATGGGTACCCATTGAATTCTAGTTTCACAATAATTTTCCAACAAAAATTATGTCAAATGTAAAATATATAAAAATACGCAAAAGTTCATAGCAGGTAAAAACAGTTTGTTACAAAATAGCATACTACAATATTATTATAATAATACTATGAGTATAACGTCTTGAAATCCAAAATTCACTATCACTGTCACTATCCACTATGCCAACAAGCCTGTACATTATGTTTTAAATGAGTCAATTTGATTAACTCAATTTTGTACCTGATTTCTATGGACTTTTTCATTTTCAGGTTTTGTAAAAAAACTTTAAGAATAAAGCGCAACACATTCGCATTGTATATACATTTTCGGGCAGGAATTTATCATTCATTTAAACTCATTGGTGGAAGCTCAGGACGGCAAAACAAAATGACCACAGAAATTTGTAATTTCGCTCGGACCAAACTACCGTTGAAATTTACTGACTTCAACCCTTTTTAGTGTCCCACTGTTGGGCACGGGTCTTCTCTCAACTATCTTATGTGTTGAGATAGTTTAGGCCTTAATCCACACACGCTGGCCAAGTGCGGGTTGGTGGATGTCACATGTCCTCGAATGATTAGTTCTTAGACATGCCGGTTTTCTAACGATGTTTTCCTTTACCGATGTTGAGCAGTGGAGATGAAACAATTCACACAAAGATGTGTGGGCACGACCAGGATTCGAACCCGCGACCTTATTTCTCTAAGGCGAGGCCCGTACCGCTGCGCCACCGCTACGCCACCGCTGCTCGACATTTACTCGTTAACTATGAATCTAAACATTCAAAAATAATTAGCTCTTGTAGGTCAATTAGTACTTATCGCAATCAAAACACTTTTTCCTATTTATGTTGGAGATTATCTTCCTGAGAGTTAAATGCTCTGTATGAAAGTGATTTTGGACAAGACACGAAAATTAAAAATTCGTCATTTGTAACATTTTTTTTAAAGTAACATTCTTTTAAATACATTTTAGTGGCTTCATTTAGATTCACGTTTTTTTCATTCTGAGAAAAATAATCGTTGCATTATCTATAAAACAGCACTACATTTTCATCCTAGACATGTAAATTTTTCACCTGAGTAATTCACTCAAACACACATACAATAACAAAAGTTTATTCTACTTGCCACTAATACTATTTTTAACCTACTTTTCATGTCGTTTTCACAATTGAAAATAGAGTGTCATAAATGAGAAAGTCAATTAGTATAATTGACATCTGCAGTTAGTATGAGCTATTTAAAAAATAGAACTGAAAAAAGAATGTGAGGACCAATAACACATTAATCAAAAACCTCGTAGAAGACAAAGAAGAAGAAAAGGAAGGCAGAAGCAGACCATGAAGAACCTACAATACCTGACAAAGGAAGAAGCGAAAGTCAATGTTATGTCGTATCAAAAAACAAAACGTTTATGAACGACAGAAAATCTTAAAAGCATCTGCACCCAAAATAACTTTAGTTTTATGATGATGGTGACCCATGTGAAGTTATCTTCGATTAAGGAAATAAACAGGGTTGGAATATGTTATCCTACTAATATCATATCTTTCTAATATTATAAACGTAAAAGTTTGTATGGTCAAATGTGTAGATATATGGATCTTTGATACTCATTCGCGAAAAATCTAGTAAGAGGAATTGGATGAAATCTGGCATAGAGATAGATTATAGTCTGAAATAGCACATAAGCTACTCTTATCCCCATATCATACGGATAGGGCCATAGGCAGAAGCTGTGTACATGAAATATGCTTTGTATATTGCCCGAACGAATGAAAAATTAAAAAGAGTAGGGGTTTAACTGAAAACGATGGCAGCAGCTGCTACCTCGCCACAACCCCACCCCGACCAAATAATCGCGCTACATTTTTTCTCATCAAAGGGAGCACAAACAAAAATAAACATGACATTTTGAGTTGACAAGGGTATAAACTTTGGACAGCGACTTCACCTGAGACTTTTTGTGGCTTACGTTCTGAATCTGAGTAAGTACCATCAGCAAAAAATGCTGACATTTTTATATTCTTTATAATCCAAATACATTATACAGTGGTGGATTTACCAATTTGCCGCCCCACACAATCTACCGCTTTCGCAAAAGCGGTAGATTGTGTGGGGCGGCAAATTAGGGACAAAGTAACATTTTTGCAACATTCACTAAGTATAGGTAATTATGTGTTGATTAACATACAAAATGATTTCATTTCCTTGTGCGTCTGACATATAACTTCAATATTTATTTAAGCTGTTAAAAACGTAACAAATAATAAATGGGCTTGGAATTCAACGTCAAGAAGACGATTTTTTCAATAAATTATAATAAATTAATTATTTTTGCGAAAAACAAATAAAAACAGTTCTTTACTGGAATTAATTTGATATTTCATTTCAGTGGGTGTTTTAACAGAGACTCTGCACTGAGATAAATTTTTACTACTAACTCATTACTTACCTTTGCTAAATTTCCCTTGCGTAGGGACCTGGTCGTTGCGTAGTGACCCATATATGGGGCACGGACGTGTGAAGCTAGTTAAATATGTGGGGTATCGTTGAATAGGTCTTTGTTTAAATAATGATGGAGAAGATTTTTCAACCTAATATTTTTTTTTATTCTGGTAAAACTTTTAAAACAAAAAACTCTTAGTAACTACGGTAACGAAGTGCAGAGGTAAAATTTGAATAGCTTATGAGCGGCAAATTTTAAATTCGTCACTGTACCTACATAATATAAATAACGCTCGTTATCACAAAGATGTGTGGGCACGACCGGGAATCGAATCAGTGACCTTATATTTCTAAGGCTTTACTTTTTGATAGTGTCAAGGGTAGGATACTCGTGCCTACATAGATACATTTATTTTATGGTTTTCACACTGACCGCAGAAATATTCGCAGTGCGGTGTCGTAAAACATGATTTTATACGATTCTTGAAAATGGCTGGAGATTTTACTAGTATTGGATAGCATTGTGAGTTTCTTTTGTAAGTTTTTAGATTTAGGCTAAAATTTAAGTACCTAATACTTAACTAACTGTAACTGTACTTTAACCAGTCCGTCTTGCCCGTTATGACCTATGGTGCTGAAACGTGGACACTTACAATACTGCTGGTCCACCAGTTTAAAGTCACACAGCGCAAAGGATTAGCAAGCTGAAGTTGCAGTGGGCTGGCCATATGTGTCGGAGAACTTTTATTTTTTTATTCTATAATAGGTTTGCGCTTGACCACAACTTGCCTGATGTGAAGCAATGTTGCAGTCTACGATGGAACGCGCCTACCTAATAAATACCGATTCACTCGTGACTTGAAGACAGGTAGATTATAGCTATCGGGAAACAGAGATGCCGGCAACGAATTCCACAACTTGGCAGTTCGCACAATAAAAGTGGAAGCAAAGCGCTGAGCTGATAATCTCTGGAGAAAGCGAGGTCTTGAGTGGAGACTACGTCTTGGCAAGCATAGTGTAGTACGCCCAGCTAGGAGGAGTGACGATCTGCGAAAGATAGTAGGCAGTAGCTGGATGCGACAAGCCGAGGACAGGGTGAAATGGCGCTTACTGGGGGAGGCCTATGTCCAGCAGAGGATTGCTATAGGCTGATGATGATGATGACTAAACTGTAAGAAAGAGCGGGGTCTCCTATTACAGGCATAAAGGAGACTCGAATAATCCACTGTTATAGGATTACCTATTGCTATAATAAATATAATTATTTTGATTTGTATTGATTGTGATGGTCAGATGGAGAATAAAATAAAAATAAAATAATTATATTGATCTTTTAATAACGGTGAAGGAAAACATCGTGAGGAAACCGGCATGTCTAAGAACTAATCATTCGAGGACATGTGACATCCACCAACCCACACTTGGCCAGCGTGTTTGGATTAAGGCCTAAACTCTCTCAACTCATAAAATAGTTGAGAGAAGACCCGTGCCCAACAGTGGGTCAAACTAAAAAGGGTTTAAGTGATGATGTCTTGTGATGAAGTGATCTTTTAAACATTGCGTTCTACTTACATAGAGGAATATTCAGTGAGTTTTAAAAACATGTGTTGAGGTTTCCTTGCAACTTCCCTATTTTAAATGAATGTTGCCAAGAAAATTAGTGATTTGGTTATTAGTTGACTACATTTATCCAAAGCCATTATGTATCTAAAGGTATTTTGAAAAGGACATTAGAATATTAAGTTTTTCTATAGGACAATGAGACATTGTTAGAAATTTTCTCAGAGGATATTTCTAAAGTCTGTCGGTATTACACTATTAGAAAATTCTGTTCGGTGAATATGAGTTGGGTTTGAAGGCATTTCCTACTTTATGTAAGTAGCCGACAAAGGGTGGGATGAGTCTACGGAGCTCCATTGTGATTAATTTTAATTCTTTGATAGGCTGACGCTTGACTACAACTTGTCTGATGTTAAGCAATGATATAGTGTATGATGAAACGCTCCAGCCTAGTAGGCCGATTCACTCGTGATTACAAATGATAATCGGTGAGAAAGTGGCAGTAGAATGAGCCTCCGACCCACCATCAGTGCATGGTGTCACCAGACATCGTACCGGAACACGGCAAGGCCGCTTGGCGGTGTGGCTTTGTCTTGTGGGTGGTCACTAACCCCGGCCCAAAGCCTACCACCAGTTTGTTGGTGATGGATAAATAATCACATATTTTTAAATTATAACAATTAGCCAGGGTTTTGTATAACGAGCAGCCAACTGCCCGGAGGGTACCGGATTTTGATGACCTGTGGCATCTTATATAAAAACTTTTTCGTAAAACTTTCTGACTTTTCTGAGTGACTTACTTACTGAGTTGAGTACAAACTTTGCTTAGGTTGGGATTAGATAGCCGTGTGTTAATTATCCAGGATTTATTATTTATTTTATTACTTATTATTACTATTATATATTATTTTATTACTTAAGAAATTATAATGTTTAAGATGGAACTTCAATATTTATCCTCTAGTTACTATCTTTAAAGGAAAAAGAAAAATAAAACAGATAAAAAAGAGAAAATGATAAACCAAGAGTAGGTAACAGTGTGACCCATTAAAGTTAAACGTGAATATTGTTTAGTAAACGCTGTAAGTAACCTATGGGAGCGACACACACACTGATTTTCAGCAAAATAATTTCAAATTATTATCTATATTGTCACACCTACACCTCCACCACACACACCTCACACCTTGCCGACACCTCTTCTGTAGAAGTTAGTAGTTATTAGTCTAATAGTAAATAATATTACATAGTACAAGTATACTCGTAGATTATAGATAGATTTTAAAGACAAAAAATAGCAATAAGGAATTATATTTTAGCTTACAATTGTAACTATAGGCCAACCGTTTAACTCACGTATCGCCTATCGCCAAGATTCTGACTCAGCAAGCTGCACAGACAGTGACGATGATTTAAGCGATATGGATATTACTGACGAATAGTCTTATACTACTTTTATCTGTGGTTAAATAGTTCTTTAATAGATTTAATTATGTTTTATGACTTTGTACCTCAGATGGCGATACGCGAGTTAAACGGTCGCCCTATAGCTCATGTATATATCATTAAGTTCAATAAACTTACTATTATTATTTTTATTTGAAAAGCATATTTAAATAACACTTCAGTAAGTACAGCAAGTGTACGATTTATGTGCTTATGTATTATCTATAAGAATAAACACTGACATTGGCAACAAGCCAGACTCAATAAGTTATGACATTCATAAATCTGTCTTCTGTTTTTTAGGGTCTAGACTTAGCGAAGGTTGATTTTATTTTCGCAAATCGCACATTACGAGTTTTATAAAAACAATATTAAATACTTCTGGTAAGTAAAGAACTGGAAGGACTGGTCTATAAATTCAAAATCTTAGACTTCATGGTCACGGATGGAAAAGAAAAGACTTTGAAACGTCGGGATCCGTTAAATCTGTTAAAAAGTAGTTTTATTTCAATATACGAACTTGTAGTTACACACAGAGATCTTTTATTTATAAAATTCTTGTGAGTCAGAGGTTATAAAAATGTCAATACATATAAAGGTAGGTACTAACAGATAATCACAATGATAGCTTATAAAAAATACGATAGCTTAAAAACGCGTTCAACCGATACCAACAAAATTTTAACCTTGAAAGAATACTCTTTGAAAAAAAAAGTCAAAATTGCTCTAAAATTGGCGAAATTTTCACCTTACATATAAAGAAAATACAGTGGAATTAAGAATCTTCTTCGTCTAGAAATCGGTTGAAAATAGTTAATACCTGCTATGAACGCTGCATAAAATTTAACTGCGCAATAAAAAGTTCCAGTAAAGTATAGTTATTAAACTAATTAAATGGAAACACGAAACCTTTGCAATCTTAGCTCGCGATGTGATACCAGTTCAATATTTAAATTGAAATTATGTTATCTCTAAAACCTATTTCAAAACAGAAGTGTATTACTTCTCTTTTTTTATCCTTTAATAGGTTTGCGCTTGGCCACAACTTGCCTGATGTGAAGCAATGTTGCAGTCTACGATGGAACGCGCTTACGCTTACGTGACTTGAAGACAGGTAGATTATAGCTATCGGGAAACAGAGATGCCGGCAACGAATTCCACAAATTCGCACAATAAAAGTGGAGGCAAAGCGCTTTGTGCGTGCTCGTGGAATTTCCACCATATCGGTGGCGCATAGCCGTACCTCTACTTGTCCGATGGAAGAATGGGGATGGGGGAATAGGACTGTGTCATTTCAACGCACACTCTCCGAAGTGTAAAAAGCCGAAAGACTAGCAACTATGCAGCGATGCTCGAGGCTTTGCAACTTAGCTCTTTGTGCGTATGTCAGTATGCAATAGGGAGTAAAGGGAGTATTAGGGACGTGTTACTTTGAATTTTATGAGAAAGATAATAGGATGAGTTCGAAAGTTAGGTTGTCCACTTCCCTGCAGACAAAACGGGACACAGCATAGAAAAAAAAGACAGGGTTTAAAATTTCTACATTGAAATGGACTAAGTACTATGGGTAATGTAAACGATTCAGTTTTGGTTTTGTTTTGCTATTATATCTATTTATCTAACACAACAATAATCTATATATTTAAAAATTAATGCCACTTTTCGTTGTAATTTTATAACTCAAAAACGGGCTTACCTATTCAATCCAAATGTTTAGGCATTGTTCGGACTATTTAGTAGATGGTTTATGTGAAATTTGCACAAAATCGGTTGACGAACACCGAGCATGGATGGATAAAGCGGCCTTCTTAGAAGAGCTGACACTTTGTATTGGACCGTTGCGTTGTCAGGAACGGTGTTCAGTGGACGTCATGCTTTTAGCTTTAATACAACTGAATCTAAGCGATCTGTAACTATCTAGTAGAATTAATAATTGTGCTATCCAGAGATCTGGGTAAAGTAATTATTGCCGTAGTTATTTTATTGGAATATCGTAAAAAAGGTTAAAGTTGTCTACTAATCCTGATTTTTAGTCGAAAGCCTTCATACCTATAGCACAACTATAGCATAAACATTTACATCCGAAACCAAGCAAAGTGTAACAGATAGCATCCTTTATGAATAGGTATACATTTTGTTTCAACGGAACTACTAATTTTAAACTTTTGTTTTGTACCGGAAATTATCGGAAACTTTGTTACTGTAGTAGAGTTGTGCACACAAATTAGCCATCAAACTAGTAAAAGCCTTCAAACTTTGAACGACTAAAATTCAATATCGAACAATTATCGGGGGTAAAATTGCCTCGTAGTAGCACTCTATATTATGCAGGTACCAGCATAGGTTTGATCTTATTAGGTAGGTGGGTAATAGGTTTGATATTATAAGTTGGGTATATACTTAAGTCTATGTCTGTCTCTGTGGTGTAGTGGTAAGTGTATTCGTGTAGTAGCAGCGAGGACTCGAGATCGATTCCTGCGTTGAGCAAAAATGATTATTGCCCGACGCTTTTAATAATTATAGATACTTAGAAAATCTTAGGGGCAATTCTAAGTTTGCAATTGTGCCCGATGAACGTCAACGAGCTCGCTCTATATTACGTATAGTACCGGGAAAATGTGGGTGATATTCATCTCTGCCAACAGCTTTGGGCACACTCGAGGTATAGCAGACACCCCATGCGGGGGGCGTCTTATTCCGAATTCATCATCAGCGGCCCATTTGCAGAACACTGCTAGACATAGGCCTGTGGAGGTGACTGGAGGATCGGGTGGTAGTGACCCTCCAGTGAAAAGGGAAGATCTTCCAGCCGGGCGAGGTGTAATGCCCGGCGACCGCGGTACTCCCCCCGACAGTTCTTGTCGGGAAGTTGTTTATATGCTAATCATCGGTGAAACTTTGCTTGTGCGATTCAGGATTGCTAAGACGTCATGACTTTTTTTTGAGTGGCGTTAGGTATGTGACGCCACAGGCCTCTCGCAATAAGCGCCATTACACTCTATCTTTGGCTTGTCGCATTCAGCCACTGCTGGCTACCTTTCACAGATCGTCACTCCACCTAACTGGAGGTTGTCCTACCTACGTTTGCCAAGAAGTGGTATCCACTCAAGAACGCGCTTTTTTCGCTTTCACCTGCGACAGATATGGCCAGCTCACTGCCACTTCAGTTTGCAGGAAAGTTGTTTTTATTATAAGTACTACCACGTGTATTTTACACTAATTATCTTCCAATCTCTATACATACATCACCATCATCATCATCAGCCCATTTTAGTTCGCAGCTCAACATAAGCATCCTCTCCTAAAGCACGTCACTGAGCCCGATCCGCGGCTACACACATCCAGCTCCATAATTTTATCACGTCAACCCTTTTAGTGTCCCACTGCTGGCCACGGATCTTCTCTTATCTATCTTACTAGTTGAAAGAGTTTGTGCCTTAATCCACACACTCTGGCCAAGTGCGGGTTGGTGGATGTCAGATGTCCTTGAATGATGACACAATGTTTTCCTTCACCAAATTTGTGCAGCGGAGATGAAACCTCACACAAAGATGTGTAGCCACGACTGGGATTCGAACCTGCGACCTTATATTAAGGCGAGGCCCGCCACCGCTGTTCCACCATACTTTTATATATACATTTATATACATAGTACTGTACATACATCAACCATATAACACTCGTATTAGTCGGGTGTTAAAAATGTATTCACGACGGACGAAAAAAATAATGTGTAATAATGTGGTCCGTAAGATGTTTGCTTTTCACGCCGCAGGTCGTGGGTTCGATTCCCACCCAAGACAAATATTTGTTTAAATATGTCTGTTTGTCTTGTGTCTGGGTGTAATTATCTATATTTAAGTATATATTTACAAAAGAAAAGTATTATATGTAGTATATTACCAGTTATCTGGTGTCCGTAGTACAAACTCTAAAACTGTGTGTTAATGTCCCACTATATTATTATTATTATTTAACTTAGTACGTAATAGTAAAGTGTGGTCGTAACCTAAGGCGATCGACGTGGCACAATACAGTCATTACCTAAGCACGTAATTGGCGCGCGGTATTCACGGTTCGTTAGACGAGGTATAGTCCGATTCAATTCAAACTTTATGACGTCTAAGCATTTTAGAAGAAAATGTTGCGTTATTTGGGATTTTTTCTTTACTTTTACAAATTAAATCTGCTGTATATGAGTGTTTTAAAGCGATTGTAATTCCGTTGAAAGAAAGGGATAGGGTTATACAATCTGGAAGAAAGAAGCAACTTGTTAGTTCCTTTTTCTAAGGTATATATGCATCCCTTTCTTTCAACGGAATAACAATCGCTTTAAACACTAATACCTAATACGGTAGCAGACTGCTTATTTCGCGTAAAAAAAGGGACATAAAAGAATGTTAAATGATTTTTATTTGAGGAGTTACTAACTAGGTGGTGTGACATTCTTATCTTTGGAGAGCTCCTAGTCATTCCTGGGAGCAGCAGCGATGGCTACGGGCTCTCCGAGGGTGAGGGTGTCTTGTCAGTCAATCCATCCAATCGGACTATGAGTGTGAAGGGAATAGAGAGTGCACTTGTGTTTATTACGTACTTGTGTTTGTGCACATATGTACTTGTGCACTATAATATATCCCGCGTACTTGGCTAGTCACCTTACTTGCCATGGTAGTCGGAAAAACGTCCATGAGAGATTAAATTATATTCTATTTACCTGTCTTTGCCAAGTTCACGGTTAACGAATTTATACACATTATGTAAACAAATTTGGATAACCATTGGCTAATAACAAGCTCACACAGATTACTAGTACATAATAAAAAAATAGCTAAATCCGTTGTATATATCTATTTAATAGACCCTAACAACCACTCCTAAAGAAATATTTGTACTTGATTTTTTCCTTGAAAATATATGAGTTAAAATATATGAGTTCTTGGAATGAAACCCCTTTGATGATCTATATAACGTTTTATGTGAAGTATATCAAATATATTCGTTTTACTGATATTTGTGACCTTTGTGCGTTCATTTTTCCGTAAATCGCGAATAGTTCAAAGAATAAGTAGCTGGACTGTATGATGTTAGGAACCATAGAGCATTGAATGTAGAGATAGCATCTTAATTTTTCAATATCTTTATGCAAATAAAAGGTTTAAAATACAAACCGACTTCAATTGTAAATTAAAAACAGCTCCAACTGTTTTTATAAAATTTAAATGGTAGTCCCATTAAAAGCCCCTCCGTAGAAATTATACCCTTTGAAAAAAAAAAGAATTATCAAAATCCATTTATAATTGGCGGAATGTCGCGTAACATCACACAGAAAAAAAAAACTCGAACTAAGGATCTCTTTCTTTTTGAAGTTATCTATTTTCCATGACAGAAGCCCTGCTTAGTATGGAATCAGGTGACTGTGTGTGTTAATGTCCCAGAATATTATTATTATTTGAAAGTGGAAGAGCAAGTTTGATGTAATGGTTAATCCTAACGAGTTAACTAAATTAAATATTGTTTGGGTTAACCTAACAAAACCACATTTCTGTGATTTATTTAAAATGTAATATCTAAAAACGCGTGATATTTTACTGTCTATGTTAGAATCAAACGTGCCGTGAAATCAGTAAAGGTTTATGCATCTTATATTGAAGTTTGGTCCTTTAAGGTCTCAGTAAATGGAAGTAAAAAGGTTTCCTTTGATTTGTCGAAAATTCTGTCTTATAGGAACTGGGTTAATATATTTTAATATTGTAAGTACTTACTTAGTTTTTTTTATTCTTAAATAGGCTTGAACTTGACGGCGTGGTCTACGGAAGACACCGCTTACCCATTACCCCTTTCGTCACTTAAAGACAGCCAGATTATAGTTATCGGCAGATTGTATAAACTGCTAGTTCGCACAATAAAAGTTGAAGGAAAGCACTGTAAGTATGCGTATTTCCACTGTATTGGTAGTTCATAACTCCAATGAAAATGCTTAATCACCTACCTACTTAGGTATTTATCTATCACTTCCCTAAATTCTCACTAAAAAAATTTAACAAAAATGAACCTCCTTATAAAAAGTGAAAAATTAAAATAAAACTTCTGTTAGTTTTTTGAAGTCGATTCTAATATCCTCTAAATCTTTATTATCGTCCTAAATACTGTCTAATCTACCGATTAAGCACCGACTTCAATTAGCAAAAATCAATGTAATTATTACTTTTTCTTTTCAGATAAAACCAGCTTCTTTACTCGAACTTAAACATTGTCTAAGCCTTCTATACTTACAGAATATTTCCTCCAACATTCAACTCAATCGAGCAGCATAAAATTTTAGGATCTCGCTAAACTTTGCCGCAACGAGAGTGAACATAAAAATTCTTTTACACATCATGTCTGCGAATAAGCATCAGAAGATTATGTTATACTTAGATGTTACGAGGTTCAAGATTTTTATAAGGAACTCGAGTTAGGCCACATGATCAATACTGGTTTTAGAGGTAAACGGTATCTATCTTCAAACCAGGTGACGGTAAATTTCGACTCTTTATACTGTATTTGTTCATTTGTGTGCATGTACATTTTAGTCTTGAGTCTGGGCTAGTATAGTTAATTATTCTTGTTCTTCGTCGTCCCGCTCAGAGTAGTCGTGGTAACATTGAGTCATCAACATCAGCTATAGAGGCGAACACAGCTCTCCGCACGATCTCCCGCCATCTGTGCCTATTGGTAAACTGTCTATTACAATTACGTAAGCGCCTAACAGATTTTTAAACGAACCCATAGGCGTCGTCAAACCGAAAGCGTATGGAACGTATCAAGGCGCTGAAATTTCACACACTACCGTCAGTAGTAAGTAGCAATACACAACGCAGACCCAGATATAGCCTACACCGTCGTCACCGTGACGCATCTGTACCGGACAGGTCGTCCTTACGATTACGTCTGGAAGTCTGGTCTTCATAGGTCTGGTAATGACAGCAACCATCACCGCGTCATCGCCATCGAGAGGACATATGAATCTGTACTAATATTATTAAGCTGAAGAGTTTATTTGATTTAACGCGCTAGTCTCATGAACTACTGCTTCGATTTGAAATATTCTTGCACTGTAAGATAGCCCATTTAAGGTTACTTTTTATTTCACTGCTAGGCAATATATAAAATGTAGTCCGCGCGGGCAGAGCCGCAGTGGATAGCGATGTTATACATATATTGCTACTATGAACTGATTTTAGATCTAGTACTTATTAGAAGCTAATCAGAGTTCGATAAAACGTTTGATAGGTCAAAACATATAAATATACCTAGACTGTTGTGAACACAACGCAATAGTTTAGCCCAACACTAATTCAAAACAAAATACGCTATACACCAAATACGCTATACACCAAATACTCTGTACACCAAATACGCTCTACACCAAATACGCTTTCTGTATGACAAAGCCCTCACAGTTTTTCCGTAACAATAGCCAACGAGCCGAAGTTATTACACGAGGAACATATTAATATCTGCTAATGGCAAGTGTCGTCCAAATCACAAGGAAGAAAGTTAATTAATCACACGTAAGCTGAAATTCACAAACTTTTAACCAAATGCTAAAGCCACTAAACACCTTTTTAACTATCGACAAAACAGGGGAATGTTATAAGTTTGACGTGTGTTGAGTATGTTGGAAGCGTAACGCTTAAACAAATGGTATTGCCAGTGCCACTATTACAAGTATTTTACGTTTAACACGGGTTGCACCGATCGTGGTCGCAAGCGTGTCGCAAAATTAAAGGTCTGCGCGTTAATTGACGTTATGATAAATATTAATATTGATAATGCAGTACTTTGCAACTCAATTTTGAAGCAGACATCTCGCTCCTTTTCAGCTGAATTTTTGTATACACGTTTAAATTGGATAACGATTCTGTGTGACGTCCTTCTTAATCCAATATGGCGGAATACCCAAGATGGCTAACTAATTGACAGCACTTCTACTTCTTACTTTACTTATTATTTTAAACCTATATGTTTTAAAATGATATAACTAGTAATAGTAATAGTAGTAATATAGTGGGACATTCACACACACTGTCATCTGATCCCAAACTAAGCAGAGCTTGTACTATGGAAACCAGATAACTGGTAATATACTACAAATAATACTTCTCTTTTGTAAATATATACTTAATTATAGATAATTACACCCAGACACAAGACAAGTATCTTACCGACCACGCCACTGGCCCGTCAAACGTCAAAAAACTTGCTGAAAATAACGCGGTTTTTATCACATTTTAATAAATGCTGTTATTGAAAAATAATTTTGTTTTCAATTATTGTATGAATTATTTTAGTAACTAAATAGTTGCCTCTTTAGGCGCTGTAACTGATTTATTTCATGAAGTTAAATGAATACAATGAAGATCTTATCTAAAAGTTTAAATAAATTTTTAATTCATATTTATTACCTTGTAGAAAGCTGTGGTTAAACAATAAACTTCAGGTTTGGAAGTTTGTAATATTTATTGTATCTCTTTCAGATTTCGATACAAAATAGTGAGCAAAAATATTATTAATAGTGTAGTGATAGCAAATAATTTGTCATGTTCATAGGAAGTGGAACGAGAGGTGGTCCATTTAGAGTGGCCCAAAAGTTTTTGTTGAAGGGTAGTAAAATAGGGTTATTTTTAGAGGTCTTTTGTATTTTGTGCGTTTTATTTAAAGAAGAAATGGTACAATTTTTGTTAAGCTCGGCTTTGGTTATATCCTTAAGCCTTAAGTAAAAGGCATGGCAAGGTGTCTACTTTATGTTTTGTGACTGTGTGCATTTTTATGTTCTTGGTGTGGAGATTGATACACGCATTGGAAAACCGGCGACCATGTTTGGCAGGCTTAGTCCTAGAGTATGGGAAAACAAACACCTAAAGGATAAAACCAAAATATTTGTATATCGAGCTTGTGTCTTAAGCATACTCTTGTACGGCACCGAGACCTGGACAACGTACGCAAAACAAGAACGTCGACTCAACACCTTCCACATGCGCTGTGTGCGTAAAATTCTGGGCGTCACTTGGAAAGATCTGATCACAAACGACGTATTTGAGAAAGCTCAGCTGCCCAGATTCACCGCCTTGCTGAAACAACGCATAGGGCATATGTATCGCATGGACTGTTCTCGTCTTCCCAGGCAGGTCATCCTTGACGCAGTAGCAGATGCAAAGAAGACTCTTGGTCAGCCTTTGCTTCGCTTTAAAGACTGTATCAAGCGTGATCTAGCCTCATTTAACATTGGGCACGGCAAATGGGAACAGCCAAGGAAAAATGGGAGCCAGTGAAAGAAATGTGACAAACAAGGTCAACAGTTTCATGACAGAGTCATTCAATTATTCGTAATGACGAGTGATTTGATAGGTAGACCACTTTGTGGGCAAGAGTAAGACTATTTTAAAATGAAAAAAATTATCATCTCATATGATAGGTAAGAGATGACCTATACATTACGTGCTGGCTTCCGCTAGCGGCTTCACCAACCTGGTATTAGATTAAATTAAGGTTATGTGCCATTCCAGAGTATTTTTTTTATTCTGCGATAGGCTGGTGCTTGACTATAACTTGCCTGATGTTAAGCAATGATATAGTCTACGATGGAACGCGCCAGCCTAGTTTCGTTCACTCGTGATTACGAATGATTATCGGTGACAAGGTGGCAGTGGAATGAGCCTCCTTAAGGCTAGAAACCTTAAAGGAGCAACAATTCCGACTCACCCTCACTGCATGGAGTCACCAGAAATCGCACCGGAACACGGCATGGCCGCTTGGTGGTGCGGCTTTGTCTGGTGGGTGGTCACTAACCACGGCCAAAGCCTACCACCAGTTGATTGTCACCTGATTTGCACTACACTGGGACTATCTTTGTAAATTTTATCCAAATCCGTTCAGTAATTTTTGCGTGAAAAAGTAACAAACATCCACAGATACAAACAAACTTTCGCATTTATAATATTATTTAAGAAAGATTTAAAAACCAACACGTTCAATAACTTCCTGAATAAGGCTAATTTCCGGAATAACTGCTTCAGTAAACTCAAGTTCTATGTACGCTATTGAAAACAAATATACAAGTAACAGAGTCTCCAACACTACAAAAGAATTTCACATCTAATCTCTAGTGTTAGAGTTTAAAATCGCTTTGTGCTAAAGCAACCCTCTTAACATAAGGTAGTGAAGTGTTTCTCAAATAAACACTTATTTCTTATCTATACGATCATATGTGCTTTGTGTTTCTTCGTTAATGTTGTCAAAGTTGCGTTGTTATTTTAACATCGTTTTGGAACACCTATTTATCTGAAATGGAACACTTTAAGCACAACAGTGTTAGGTTAAGTGTTTCGTTTAGTTAAGTGTTCCATTATGATAACTTATATTTGTCACCTCTAGAACTGGCAAGTGATTTGACTACAACAGTTTGAGTTAAACACTTAAATTGAGATGTATTGAACTTAATCATTACTTCATCATCGTCACTTTAACCCTTTTTTAGTCTCCCACTGCTGGGCACGGGTCTTCTCTCAGCTATCTTACGAGTTGAGAGAGTTTAGACCTTAATCCACACACGATGCGGTTTGGTGGATGTCACATATCCTCGAGTGATTAATTTTTAGACATACCTACGGGTTTCCTCACGATGTTTTCCTTCACCGATATTGAGCAGCGTCGATGTTAGAATTCACACAAAGATGTGTCTGCAAGACTGGGAATCGAACCCGCGACCTTATAAATCTAAGACGAGGCCCGTACCGCTGCGCCACTGTTGCAAAAAATATAATATTATGTTTAAATGTTTATTTTTAAACTTCTTATCCGCGTTGGACACATAGGGGAAAATCTTATAGGTTCTATGCTGATAACTGCATGCGCACAACGGCCGTATGTTGTAAGTGGACGCTTTGCATGGGTGAAATAAAATAAATAAAATAATAAATAAATATTTTGGGACATGAACACACACGGTCATCTGGTCCCAAGCTAAGCAGAGCTTTTGTTATGGAAACCAGATAACTGGTATATACTATACATATAATACTTTTCTTTTGTAAATATAAACATACATATAATAGAGATTTACACCCAGACTCGACACAAACACAAATGTTCATCACTAATGTTTGTCTTTGTCTTATCTTGTGAGTTCACAGTTTTCACTCTTAAAGGTAGTGCCAATTTTTTTTAATAAGATTCATCTATATATCTATCTCACTTCAAATTTGGAATAAAAAAACGAAACCAAATCGGTTTATGACGAACGCAACGAAATCGTCACGTTTTCATCGCCATTAATGAAAAATTAAAGAAATGCACCAACGGATAATATACATATTTTTAAAAGTCTTATAAACTTTTGTTAACTAGCTTTTACTGTTCCACAGCTGAGCAAAAACCTCCTCAAAGTCTTCCATCTTGTCCTGTCTCTCGCAACCTTTGGCCATTCAATATTGAATGAATCCAGATCGTTCCGCCATCTTTTTCTCAGTCTGCCTCTGCGACGTCTACCGTCTTTAGGCACTCAGGGAGTGGCTATTCGAGCCCATCTCTCTAGCTGCATTCGATACAAGTGGCGAGCTCACTTTCACTTTAACTCAGCTGTCTTGACAGATTGAATAGCTAAAACTTATCATTCGTCATCTTTGTCTGTCATCATCGCATTTATGACAGTAAGAAAGAGACAAAATTCTTTTAACCGTGCGCGATAAGTTGAGACTCGCCTGGAATGCAACCCTCCGCCGTCCGTATAACACTCGCTACCTATAACAAATAGTAGAGATGAAGTCGCGGGTGGAAACTTGTGGTAATATTTTACTTTATTGACGGGCCAGTGGCGTGGTCGGTAAGATACTTGCTTTTCACGCATCATCGTGAGTTCGATTCCCACACAAGTCAGACATTTGTGAGATGAACACGTCTGTTTGTCTTGAGTATAGGTATATTGATCTGAATATAAGTATACAAAAGAAAAGTTTTATATGTAGTATATTACCAGTTATCTGGTTTCCATAGTACAAGCTCTGCTTAGATTAGGATCAGATGGCCGTGTGTGTTAATGTCCCAGTTAATATTAATACTAACATTTTTTTTTGGCAAGTACAACCATGCGTCTGTAGGGTCACCGCCCGCAGGTCTCAACTTATTGCGCACGGGTAGTAACTAAAGAGGCTTCAAGGTTTTTATGAATAATACTGTAAGCTTGGACCATGGAATATCTCAAGTAGGTATAATAGCTCACGGTTATTCTGGGTCTAATATTATGGTCCATATTTGTTCCAATAGAATTACTCAACGAGATGATAGGAATTTTCATTTTAAAATTGCTCACATTTCGTGGACCGTTGAGCTTCTGAAATGAATATTATATTTATATCACGCTTTATTAAATGTTTAAGATGTGCTGATTCACATTCTTTGAATAATAAATATTTATAAAGATTTACATTAATTTTATAGTCAGTTTAATAAAATAGATTCTAAGTGAATTTAATTTTTCATGGTAAGATTTAAGTACCAATTCATTGTATGCATTAAGTTATTTTTTTTTTAAATATTCTGGGACATTAACACACACGGTCATCTGGTCCCAAGCTAAGCAGAGCTTGTGTTATGGAAACCAGATAACTGGTATATACTATACATATAATACTCTTCTTTTTAAATATATACTTATAATAGATATTTACACCCAGACTCGACACAAACACAAATGTTCATCATTAATGTTTGTCTCGGGTGGGAATCGAACCCACGACCTGCGGCGTGAAAAGCAAGTATCTTACCGACCACGCCACCGGCCCGTCAAAGTTATGATTAATGAGTGAGATGAAAATATGCTTTATTTTTTTTGAGACGGCCTTAATTGCAGGCCTATTTCAGAATAAAATAAATGCCAAATTTAGGGCATAAGTTTTGTATTAGATTTGGTTGATATGTGAAACTATTTCGTCTTGTATATTATATATTTAATTAAAAAATAAACACATAATATTATACATACACCTAAAATCAAGACAAACAGACATGTTCATATACACAAATGTTTGTCTTGGATGAAAATCGAACCTACAATGGTGTAGAAAGCAAGTATCTTACCAACCGCAGCAAGTGAATGAACAAAAGCATATTTCATTTCTAAAATCATGACAAAAATCTGTTAGAAATGTAACATAAAAAGTACAATTTACTAAAGTACTTTTCGCCCTCTTTCATTTAGTGAGAGTATTTTTGAAAAATATGTGAGTAGGCTTAATATTTTAGCATAAAATGTTTGAGGAATGTGATGGCGTTAAAATATACAATATTTACGTAAGTCACAAACATTTAAATACAATGTATTAAAGAATCGATATTACTCACTAGCATTAATTAATTTTTCATTAATTTCTATTTGATAATGAACGGTAGTCGAGCGGTGTAAGCCGTCAGATTGGGCTGTACTGTGCCCGGGAGGTCGCGGGTTCGATTCCCGACCCGGACAATGATTGTGTAACAACAAAAATTTGTTTCAGTGTCTGGTTGGTTGAGAGACTACCCTCCGTGCCTCGGAGAGCACGTTAAGCCGTCGGTCCCGGTTGTCAATTAACACATCTATGACAATCATTACATGTAGTCAGAAGCCAATATAATCTGACACCTGGTCTAACCATCTCTGCTACTGGTTCCCTACGGGTTTCGAGGTCTGATGGCAGTCGCTCGTATAATTCTGGTAACTAGCCGCATTAGGTTAGACTGGAAGCCGACCCCTATAGAAATGGGAAAAAGCAAGGGAAATGAAGATGAATGAACTAGCGGACCACGCAGACGTCGTCCTGCCTGGTAGAACAGTGCCACTTACCGGGTCCGATTATGGATTACTACAGATTCCTATCAAATATATCTAGATATAAGATTCCATATAAATTGGTCAACCCGTTTAGGAGATTGTTTTATTTTTATTTTTTTATCCTTAAATAGGCTTGCGCTTGACCACAACTTGCCTGATGTTAAGCAATAATGTAGTTTACGATGGAACGCGCCAGCCTAGTCAACCGATTCGACCGAACGAAACCGTAGTCAAGCGCCAGCCTATTACAGAGTCAAAATAAAAGTGATATGCTGATTGTTCATTATACTGATTGTCAGGAGTGAGAGACACTGACATAATGGTGATATTACTAAGGTGAAAAATAACAAGTTACTTTTAAAGTTGCCATGTCCTGAGAGAAATTGTGCACCTCATCATAGAATAATTAAAAGACTCCATGTATTATGTTTGTATAATAAGACGTACTAAAATATTTCAATAATTCACCAAAAATAAGATTTTATAGAATCAATTACAATAACTTATAACTATGTTGTTAGCAGCCGTAGTAACAGTTATTATGTTACTTGCTTTTTTAGTTATTTTTGACGTGACAACGTCTTATAAATTGGTTTGCCGGGTGACACTTCAAGAAACTGCGTTACGCTCCGCTCACGTTATGCGCTCACAATGAGAGCGAGTGAGAGGCACGCGTCCCTTCCACTCGGGCATGGTTAGCCCGCCTAAGAGCGAGAGAGACAGACATAAAAAGTGAAAGGCACGCGTCCCTTCCACTCGAGCACAGTTAGCCCGCCTAAGAGCGAGATTCTTTGTATAAATTAATGTTTTAAATATAATTCTTTGTATAAATAAATGTTTTAAATTGTTACTATTATTTCATCCTTCTTCCTACTATACGAATGAATATTCACATTAAAATTATTTTACCACTCAAAGTCGTTGTCACGTAAAACTTTCGCCCGTATACCGACTTTACAGGCAACCAATTTTTTTTATATTAAAGTAGTTACATTTTACACAAGCTGTCCCGGCAAATTTTTACTGCGAATTTCTCACCTTTAAAACATTCCTTGACCTATGCAAACATTTCAAACCCAAAATCAGAAATCGGTTCAGCCGTTCGCGAGTTTTAGCAATACAAACATGCATTGGTCAAATACTTTTTATTTACATATAGAAGACTTATTGTTGGGTCTAGAAATTAAAGAATTACTTTTCCAACAGAGTTTATTAAGAAAATTAGAAATATAAAGTACAAGAGCACAAATCGTGAACCGCTACTCGACAAGTTAAAAAAGGGAAGTGACGTTTCTTAGTGTTGCCAGTTAACAACACAACTTAAAGTTGCCAATTAACTCCAATATATGTGTAGTTGTACTAAACATAGTTGGGCGGGCCAGATTGCTGTACAAGCACTAAGAAACTTCAAAATTTAACTGAAATGAATGACCACATTGTAGGTCCAGACCAACATCTAATCTATCTTAATTGAATACAACTTGTCACTCAATAAGAGGACTATAATGCTACATTAAACTAAAAATACAACTCGTCACTCTTCAGTGAGAGGACTATAAAATGTTAACTTAAGGCTACAAATACAACTTGTCACTCTTTAGCAAGAGGACTATATGATTGCTTAACATGGTTTAACTCAGTAAATAGTAATAATGACTACTTACTAAGTTAAACCATAAGAGTGTTATCCCAGAGTGGACAGGATTTTATGTGTGACCCTCATTCTATAGGGAGAGGGCATAGCTTAGGTATAGACCTCAAATAAATTTTATTATTATATTTCACCTCAGCTACTCTCACCTGCCCATCCTTACCAGGACATATTTTTACAACTTTGGCCAAGGGCCACTCCAAAGGAGGTGTGTTTAGGTTTTTGACAATCACCATGTCTCCTACCTTTAAATTAGGGAAGGGATACTTCCATTTGGGACGACTCTGAAGTTGAGTAAGGTAGTCAGCTGACCATGCTTTCCAAAAATGTTGTTTAAGCTTAGAGACAACTTTCCAAAATTTTAAGCGGTTGATAGGAACCTCCATTAAGTCTACTTCTGGATAGTTACTCAGAGCCGTTCCAATTAAAAAGTGACCAGGTGTCAAATAAGTATTTTCTTTAGGGTTGGAAAGGAGTGGTCTAGAGTTCAAAACACCTTCTATTTGTATCACTACAGTGTTAAATTCCTCATAGGTAAGGCATAGATTAGCGATAACACGCTTGAGGTGATGTTTCACACTCTTGACCCCTGCTTCCCAGAGCCCACCAAACTCAGGGGAGTAGCTGGGGATAAACTTAAATGTTATATATTTTAATTTACAATAATTATATACTGACTCTCTATGAGCTCTAGAAGAATGCAAATCGTGCAACTCCTTTAACTTATTTTCTGCACCTTTAAAAGTCTTAGCATTATCACAAAAAACTTTAGAAGGCATTCCTCGCCTAGAAATAAATCTATCAAAGCATGCCAAGAAGGCTTCAGTTTTAAGGTCTGACACAACCTCAGCATGTACAGCTTTAGTTGAAAAACACACAAATAGTGCTACATAGCCCTTAGTTACGAGTGGTTTCCGAATTCGAGAAACCTTGATATTAAAGGGACCACAAAAGTCTATACCAACATGCTGGAAGGGCCTAGTGGCTGTAACACGTTCTGCCGGTAGAGAGCCCATAAGCTGCCTTGCACATTGCGCTTTTAAACGAAAGCATTTTAAGCATTTGTGTACCACCTTCTTGACCTCACGAATACTGTTAATTATCCAGAATTTCTGGGATAGCGAGCTAAGTACCAATCTGGGACCTGCATGTAATAATCTAAGATGTTCTCTTTCAATAATTAATGAAGTAATATTGCAATTTTTGGGTAATATTATGGGGTGCATTTTATTATGCGGAATGTCTGCATTTTGCAGCCTTCCCCCCACACGAAGTAAACCACTAGCATCAATAAATGGGTGCAAAGCAGCCAAACCTGATTTTAATTTATTATTGTTATGAAGAGCCACTATCTCTTCTGCAAAATGTTTATTCTGTATGAACCGAATTATAACTAACAACGCTAATTCTAACTCTTTAGGTGTTAAGCTATTATCTTTTATAGCATTTTTTCCTAATGAATTATTGCAAAATCTATAAATATATGCTACTACACTCTGTAATTTATTCAGACTTGAAAATTTGTCTAATAAGTTAAAATCGCAATTTGATTTTAATGTATTATTAACAAGACAAGAAGCTTCATCTAATAAAGCTTCGGGATCACTATATTGTTCCCGCTTGTGAGAGAAATTAGTTTGTTGTAAAAATTCAGGACCGTGCCACCACAATCGGTTAGATTGCAACATTAGTGGATCTATACCGCGTGAAATAATATCAGCAGGGTTATGCGAAGACCGGACATAGTACCAGCTTGATTTATCTGTAAGATTATTTATTTGTTGAACTCTATTATTAACATAGGTGTTATTCTTAATATTTCCTGCCTGTATCCATGCAAGCACGATCTGAGAATCACTATATTGATAAGTAGTATGGGCAAATCTAGAGAGAAGTACTTTACTAACTCTGCCAATCAACTGTGCAAGCAAGAGAGCACTATTTAACTCCAGCTGGGGTATGGTAAGTGTTTTAGCTAGTGGCGCCACACGTGACTTGGAGCAAAGAAGGTGAGTCTCAATACTCCCATCATTCTTTAAAACTCTTACATAGACACAGCATCCAAAAGCCTTTTGTGATCCATCTGCAAAGCCAACTAACTCTACAGAGATGAAATTTTGACATTGAATAGAACGTGGAATTGATATTTTGCCCATTAATTTTAAATTAGTGATAAATTTTTCCCATTGTTTTAAATAATCTTTAGGGAGGATATCATCCCAACCTAACTTTATAGCCCACAGCTTTTGCATAAAGATTTTAGCAACAACTGTAATTGGGCCAATTATACCCAAGGGGTCAAAAATTTTCCCTATGTAACTAAGAATTTTTCTTTTCGTTATTAACTGCTCATCACACTGTGATGGAGTTTCAAAATAAAAATTATCAACAAGAACATTATACTTTAAACCTAATGCCTTTACAATGTTGTCTTTATTTAAGTTTACTTTTTCAAAATACCTATCCTTTATTGGAATATTGTCCAATAGAGGAGAATGGTTGGAGCACCACTTGTGCAAGTTAAAGTTACCCAATTTGAGTAACTCAAGTAGCTGTTTTTTTAATAAGCTAATCTGTTCAATATCATCATGACCAGATAAAATATCATCAACATAAGTACTATAATAAATAGCTTCTGCAGCAAGAGGATATTTATCCTTATGCCTATTAGCAAGCTCAAGTAAACATCGTGTAGCCAAGAAGGTGGAAGACTTCAATCCATATGTGACCGTTTGCAGCTGTAGGCAGACTATAGGCTTACCTGGGCTGTCTCTCCAGAGAATATTCTGGAGGCTAGTGTGGTGAGAGTTAATTAAAATGCATCTGAACATCTTTTCTATATCGCAAATTAATATGTATCGATAAGTTCGAAACCTTAAAAGGATATCAAACAGCTCACTTTGTACCACTGGCCCGTTCAGCATGACATCATTTAAAGAAGTTTTGTTCCTTGACTTCATGCTTCCATCAAAAACCACTCGCAACTTTGTGGTCTTACTATCCTCATTGAAGACTGCATGATGGGCTAAAAAATAAGAAGAACCACTATTAATATCATAGGTATTAATATCAACCTCCTTGGCATGCCCTAATGCTACATATTGGTTTATAAAATGTTTATATTTATCCAACAACAAAGGATTCTGCCTAAGTTTCCTTTCTAGGGCCAAAAATCTTTGAAATGCAACAGAGAAGGAGTCCCCAAGCCGCAGCTCTTCCTTAGGACAAATGAGCGGCATGTCTACATGAAACTTGTTATCTTTGATAATTACAGACTGCTGAAAAATAGCCTCTGATCTTTGACACTCATCTGTTAACCTATTTGGAAGTTCAGGAACTTTCTCTAATTGCCAAAATTTTTCTATTACAGATTCTAAATCGCCTTCATTTGATATTGCAAAATTTGATACTAAATCTGTACTTACTGCTTGCTTACAGGGCTCAATCTTTCCAGCAACAACATACCCAAATACGGTATTTTGTAGGACAGGCCCATTCAATATTTTACAAGTGCCCTCTAAAATAGAATTAAAATATATGTCAGCCCCTAATAAAATAGAAATATCAGAAGGAACATTAAAGTTATTGTCTGACAAGGTTACATTTTTTGGTAAGGACAATTTAGTTATATCAACCTTATATTGTGGCTGAGGTGTAGTGATATTATCAGTCACATAACATCTTACTTGAAATTGAACAGACTTATGGGAACATGAATTTACTGTTAAGTTAACAATTTGGTTTAAATTAGTAGATTTATTTCCTATACCAATAATATTGACAGGCTGAGATTCAGGAACAATCCCTAATTTTTTAACTAAAGAATCTGTAATAAAAGAAGCTTGACTTCCACTATCAAGCAAAGCCCGCACAAAAATATCACGACCATATTTGTCAGTGACATATACCTTTATTGTCGGCAGTAGTACATTACAATTCGAATTGTTGCTATTGGAACAAAGTACTACAGATTCTTTTTCATTGTTGTGCAAAAGAGTATTATGGGAATCTTTGCAAACCTTACATTTAAATTTATACCTACAAACATTGTCTGTATGGACTCTTAAGCAAAGTGAGCACAATTTGTGATCTTTGACAAAGGTTAAGCGGGTTTCTATAGGAACCATTTTAAACTTGGGACAGCAATATATAGCATGATCCCCTTTGCCACAATACTTACATGTGTCCTTGGTATGTGAAGCCAAGTTAGCAACCTGCACTGCAGGCTTAAATCTGTGTTGGACAGGTTGCCCCTTTATAGGGATACTATCCTCGAGCGCCATAGCACGCTTCTCTAAAAAGTTAAACAATTCCATAATTGTGGGTAATACCTCTGGATCACGTTCCAGATGAAATGCACGATGTGTATACATATCAATTTTCTTGTATAAAATACATAACAAAAGCCTATCCCATTTATCCACTGGTTCATCAAGATTACTGAGTGCATGTAAGTTTTGCTTTACTTGGGAAACAAACGTCCTTATAGAAGCCGCTGTACCCTTTGACATTGAAGGTATATCTAAAATTAAATTAATGTGATTACAAATTAATCGTGACTTACTGTCATATCGTTTTTCTAACAATTGCAATGCCTCTTTATATGATTTACTGATTAGAGGTAAATTGATTATTGTAGACAATGCTTCATCAACAAGAAATTTACGCAAGTAGAACAATTTTTGAACATCACTTAAAGTGTGATTTTTATCAATAACAGCAATAAATAATTCATAGAAAGGCTTAAATTTTGTGATATCCTTGCCATCAAATGATGGTATTTCTATGCTAGGCAATTTAGAACTATGAGGGCCATGAGTGGAATCTGAGCTTGCAAGTGTACGTAGCTTTTCTTTTAACTTCGATAGAACTATGAAGTATCTTTCCTCAAATAAATTTACATCCTCAGAGTCCTGATCATCTAATGCTAATATATCAATTTGAAGCGACTCATATTCCCTCATAGCGGATACAAGTTTCTCCCTTCTTACTTCTAAGAGGTCCGCCGTTATTTTACTTTTAGGGTCCTCGATGTAAGTCTCTATTCTAGTTACTGCTGCCTTACATGCGGCACGAGATAGTTTCAGCTTTTTAAGTTCCGACATTTAAATGATTCACTTTACCCAAACACAAAACCACAACACTTGTTTGTTTATTTTTAACAGACGTAAAGACAAACGTCAGTAAAATGTCAATGCCAATTGACAGCCGATGTCACTTGAGACGTAAGGGCGGAAATGAAGCAAAATATTATAATGGCGGAAAGCGGAACAGTTAGCATTGCCAACCGCACCGCACCGAAAAAATGCCTGAGTGGGTACCTACCCACAACTGCAAACACAAAACGACGAATTTTAAAATTTGCTTACATACCCAACTTGTAGTCAGGAATACCTTTAATTAGATTCTCTCAAATGCTTTCCATGCACAATCTTGTCCCAATCTTAGGATTTTATCCAGATTTTGTCAAAAATAGGCTTTCTTGAAAAATGGCGGCCGGCCGACTTCCCAAGACCGGCATCCACTTGCGTCGTCGTTGGCGGTCGCAATCGCAAATTTTGCGACGCGAATTTGCGAATTTTACTTGCTCTTGCTTGCACTCGGTATTATAGAACCGAGTGATATCCCGCGCCAGCGTACCTTGTGGAAAATTTTTCACACACCAAACACGTGGAACGAAAAACACTCACTAATGCACTGTTTCACCAACACTTTTCGAAGGACCACATCTGATGGGTCTAGAAATTAAAGAATTGCTTTTCCAACAGAGTTTATTATGAAAATTAGAAATATAAAGTACAAGAGCACAAATCGTGAACCGCTACACGACAAGTTAAAAAAGGGAAGTGACGTTTCTTAGTGTTGCCAGTTAACAACACAACTTAAAGTTGCCAATTAACTCCAATATATGTGTAGTTGTACTAAACACTTATTACCCCAGAAGAAGACTAATCGAGCAGCTCAGTGGTATAGGCCTCGCCTTTATAATACAAGGTCACCGATTCGATTCCCGGTTGTACCCACACATTTTTGTGTAAATTGTTTGCTGCAGTTAAGGAAAATATTGTGAGTAAACCGGCATGTCTAAAACATGTAGACATCTCTCAACTCCTTAATTAGTTGAGAGAATACCCGTACTTACTAGTGGGACACTAAAAAGAGGAAGTGAAAAACTGCAACCGAACTTAAATCTGATTTTACGTGAAATGGTTATTTACAACCTATATAAATACCTACTTATGGGATTGTCGAAAACAAAATAATTATCTGTATTCTATATTTAATCAACTCATAATCATTTATTAATAACAACATAAAATAACATACCGCAATAAATTACCAAAAATAACATTTTATAGAATCAATAACAGTAACTTGTAAGCGCGTCCGTAGCAGCCGTAGCATCAGTTGTCTGGGCGCCGTAGCGCGGGACGGACGCTACGAAGCTGCTACGAAAACGTGCTACGAAAAATACACCTCGTCAAGCTATGTGGTCGGGCAACAGTCTTTAATATTTTCTACGGAAATTATTACTCAAATTTAATTGTTTCTCTGCTATAGTGGTTGTATTGTGGTTATAATGGAGTGGACTACATTTCTGTTGGTGTGTTTCTTCTGCATCGTATCGGGTAACCCTGCAAAAATAGGTCAGTATAAGTTAATAATTTAGTTTCTGCGCGGTTTGCTTATTGCATAGATTGGCAGTTTGACGGCGGTAACAAAGGGGTAGCTGTGAATTATGGGTTTGATGTTGGTAGACGTTTTAGAAGACTTGATTTATATTTACTAATTTGAATATGTATATTATACTATACTAAACACTATGAACTATTAACAGTCTTAACTGTGAGTGTCTACTCAAAACTAAGACTGTATTTGAGTAAGTAAAAAGAAATACCACGAAGAATTCGGTAAAATGGTATCCGATTTTGATGTTATCACGATTGTTTTACATCCCGATGTGTCGGACAAATGCTTAACAGGCTGTATTATGAGAATAAAGTATATCACGTTCCGATTTGTTAATTAAAAGTATTATCAACAACTTACACCTACATAACATAACATCATTTTATCAAGTCATCGCTAAATAGGTACTTATTTGTTATTATTGATTTACCTACTTTATTTTTGACGGGCCGGTGGCGTGGTCGGTAAGATACTTGATTTTCACACCGCAGGTCGTGGGTTCGATTCCCACCCGAGACAAAAATTTGTTTAAATTTGTTTGTTGGTCTGGGTGTAAAAAATATCTATATTTAAGAACCTATATATTTACAAAAGAAAAGTATTACCAGTTATCTGCTTTCCATAGTACAAGCTCTGCTCAGTTTGGAATCAGATGACCGCGTGTGTGAATGTCTCACTATATTATTATTATTATAGTCATATTTACCTTATAAATTTTTCCTTTGTTACCTTCACTTACATTCTCAAGCTGTATGAATATTGGAAGCTGTGTACAGTTGTAATTGGAGTGCAGATTTAGAAATGTTTTTATGTAAAAAGCTTCTTTGTAAGGACTAATTGATCTGTGTTCTGTAACTATACTTATACATAAATAAATAACAAACACCATACATTGAAATAAAACTACTTTTTAACGGATTTTATCGCGGTTTATTTTAGATTTTAGATCCCGACGTTTGAAAGTCTTTTCAGACTTCATGTTCACGGGTGGACTGAGATATTTGACGTCCAAAAAATATTAATCACAATTATTACTGACTACCTTCAAACATTAATATTTAAGTTGCGTTCCGATTTAAGCAAACTGAGCTCACAGTGTCTTGAATTCTGAGTTGATTTTATTTCAATGTGTGATATTCGCGTAAATCTAAGACTATACTAAACACCATACACCTTTTGTTATTCTTAAAAACCTATTATTGCCTTACTTTTATTTATTTAGATATTTTATTAATTCGTTTCATAGCCGTTGGTTCACCTTAACGAATAAATAAAAGATTTGAGAACGCAATACATAATTTGAGTTGTGATTGAGGCCCCGGTATCTTGAGTGATACTTGATTAATAAACAAAACTCAACACTTGAGTACTTTTGAGTTATTAAGTAAGATGACGATTCCTGAGAGCATTTGATTATTATAATATATTTGAGATAATATTTGTCATCTTTTATATATTACTATAAATACAGTAGTTATTTTAAGTAATAGTACCTATAAAAGATTAGTAAATTATGATTATTAAACCAAAAGGAAAACATCGTGAACACCGGGATATATAAGGACTAATCATTCGAATGGTCAGCTTAGACTTGTCGGCTATTCCAAAATTCGGGTAGGTAAATGTCACAATAGACTTCGACTTCAATAGACTCGAGGACATCCACCAACCCGTATTAGGTCAACGTGCGCGGATTAAGGCTTACTCTCTCAACTCACAAGATAATTGGGAGAAGACAGCAGTGGGAACTAGTAGCGTATGGTTAAAGCAAGTGTCAGATTATATGGAGGGTGCGTTTAGATCTTCCCCTCCCAAACTACGTGACGGGGCTCGCCTGAAAGGGCGATCCAGCATTTAGAGTGTCACAGTTGTGTCACCTGTGGTTCCCGTGACACCAGGCCAGGAAGCGCGAAGGTACCTATGTTTTGGTAACCTATATTTCACTTCAAACCTTTTTTTAGGTCCTACTGCTGGGCACGGATCTTTTCTTAACTATCTTCTTGAGAGAGTTTAGGCCTTAATCCACACACGCTGGTGCAATGCGGGTTGGTAGATGTCACATGTTCTTGAATTATTAGTTCTTACATCCCGTTTTACTCACGATGTTTTTCTTCACCGATATTGAGCAGCGGAGATGAAACAATTCACACAAAGATGTGTGGGCACGACCAGGATTCGAACGTTATTTTTCTAAGGCAAGGCCCGTACCGTTGCGCCACCGCTGCTCTAACCTATATGGAGTTCCACATACTCTCCGCCCTGCGCTCTTACAGGTCGGGGGGATGCATAAAGGATTTACCCCGGTAAACAAAAAAAATGTGTAAGATTATATTGATTGAGAGAGTGGAATCAAAATGGTTTCTCTTTTATGGTTTTGAACCATATGGAGCTAGCTGCCAGTAGACTGGCACCTTCTTACTTAAAATCATTTGTATTTATGTGTGATTTGGTATACTGAGCAGGCGCTATTGTAGATCACATCGTTTCTTAATGTGAGGCAAGCTGTGTTCAAGCTTTAACCATAACTTTAACTTTTATAAAAATATTGCGGGCAAACATGCTGTTAGGTATGCGTGAAAATTTTGTTCTGTTGTGTGTTCCTGTATTAAAAATAAAGAAACAATTTCAAATCGTAATTGGACTATTTCGGAATAAACTGGACTTTATGCTATCCTATATATACGAGTATATTAAAAAGGTAGTACCTCATTAATATTATTAATGCCTAAGTTTGTAGAGATGTGTGTAAGTAAGCGTGGTGTGGATGTATGTTCAATACTCTTTTACGCAAAAACTACTACACAGATTTTGTTGAAATTTAGCACAGAGATAGATTATAATCTGAAATAGCAGAATAGGCTACTCTTTATCCTAAAAAATATGCAGGCAAAATCGCAGGCGGCAGAATCTTATAATAATATAATATAGTGGGACATTAACACACACGGTCATCTGATCCCAAACTAAGCAGAGCTTGTACTATGGAAACCAGATAATTGTTAATATACTACATATAATACTTTTCTTTTGTAAATATATACTTAAATATTTATAATTACACCCAGACACAAGACAAACAGACATTTTCAAAGAAATGTTTGACTTGGGTGGGAATCGAACCCACGACCTGCGGCGTGAAAAGCAAGTATCTTACCGACCAGGCCACCGGCCCGTCTAAAACACCATCTTTGCATTACCGTATTTTAAAGCAATAAAATTTTTCAACTTTGAACAAACTCAGCACGATTCGCGATTACTAATCAATAATTATTATGTCAGCCGCCACCTTAGTCACCTTTCATAGATCTTCAACGTACCTATTGTCCTTAGACCGGCCTACGATACGCACGCCAATCCATGGTACAATATACTACAGATTTAATAAGTAGTAACAAAAACTTATAAATTCAATCCTCTTCATGCTACCATGTATGGCCATCACTACTGCAACTCGAATATTTGTCACCTATATTGCGCCATTTTACATTGTAGACACCCCTAGTCTCGAGGGCAAGAGAAGCGTCTCGTTCAATTCGAATTTAGTCTCAAAACGTGATATTGCTCACATTTATTGAATGCGGAACGTGATGTTCGAAATTTGCTTTTGTTTTATCATTTTTATTTAAAATTCGAATGCATTTTTATGTTTATTCGTATTTTGTATCTAGTTTGTTTAATCTGATTTTGTATCGAGATTTGATGGTATCTATTTTCAGTTTTATTCAAAAACTGAAAATAGATACCATTATTTTTTTTTTTATAAAAGTCATTTCGGTACATAAGGTGTTAATTAAAACAAATTTATAAGATGTTACTTAATTAACCTGTCAAACTTTGCCAAGGTACTTGGTATCGAGATATAAACATTGTAGGTACAAGAAAAATAGAGTTATTTTCTTTTTCATCTAAGAAAAATTAATATAACAAAAATACTTCCTCGTGCAGTACTTAACGTACTTCCATTTCAAATAATAATAGGACTGGAAATCCAACATTTTGGACCGGAATGGTCAACAACTTCACATTTTTAGTACGGTTGGCAAAAAAAATGTTCTATATTAAATTACATCCAGATTAAAAAAAATACATATATCTTATTGCCGTTTAGTAGGGTTGGACATTTGGAGTCGAATATTTAGGTACGAACATATTTTAACATCCGACTAAAAATGCGGTGTCATAAGTTAAAATGTGTGTTTATATCCGTGTATTTGTGTACCAGTTTGTGTACCTAGCGCGTAAATATTCTTAGGTAGCTGTATGTGGCAACATCCCTAAGTAAAATGTTCTACATAAATCACTTTTCCATTTTAAAATAATATTACTGTCTGTGGTTTGATATTTTGTGCCAACGCTACTTTTGCTCGGTTTATAGTATGGAGTTAGCCACGAGTCCGGACCTATTCTTATTTAAAACGCATAGTACAATGCAATAGCGCGCTTTCTTCGGTTTATTTTTTTTTTTGCGGATGACCTAGCCTATTTAGCCAGAAGGGCCTTTATTGGTTCACCGGGCTTTTTTCGGTGAGCCGCCCGAGGACGGTCGGACCGATCAAGTACTGTGGCAACTGCCATGAGGGCTCAGTGTGACGAACCTCGGCTCAGGACGTTGCCGTACACTAGTTTTAGGGTATCGGGGCTTCGGTTTAAAAGTGAACGTCACTTGTATAGCTTCAAACAACAAGCAAAATTATATAACTCCAATAAATTCTAACAACTGCACAACAGTAAATCATAAAGTAGCAATTATAGTGTACTGCACAAATGGTACACATAAATCTGGTACAAAGTTTCAAACTGCATTTCGTGATATCTTTTGATATATCGTGGGTGATATGTTGCTGAAGCTGCAGTGTAGCGCAGCGGTACGGGCCTCGCCTTAGAAATGTAAAGTCACGGGTTTGATTCCTAGTAGTGTATTTCTAGTAGAGTCCCTCAGCTGGGCACGGGTCTTCTATCAACTATCTTACAAGTTGAGACAGATACACGTTACGCAAGTGCGGTTTGGTGGATCTCACATGTCCTCAAATGATTAGTTCTGAGATATGCTGGTTTCCTCACGATGTTTTCTTTCACCGATATTGAGCAGCAAATTCACACAATAATGTGTAGGCACGACTGGGAAACGAACCCACGGCCTTATAAAACTTAGGCGAGGCCCGTACCGCTGCGCCACCGCTGCTCAGCTGAGCACTAAGGGGCAACAATTCCGACTCACTCTCTCAAATGGTGTCAAAGCCACAGTGGTCACTAACCACGGCCAAACCTACTATTAGTTAATTGTTACCTGACTTGCACCACCCAGTGACCACGTGTGGAGATTCAGATTGAATGTCCCACGGACAAAGGTGACAAAGACGATTTTTTACAGGACACAATATTTTTTAATAGTGAGATTAATAATAAAACCTTTTTTAATAATAATACAATTGCTGTAAGCTAGTACCACTAGATATAATTATTTTAATTTAAAAGTTTCTTCGAAGCGCTTGTATCAACGTTCAAAGACGTAAACATTAGATACCAACATCAAAACTTATACACAAACACTTTAGAGGAGAGGAACACTTTACAATATCACACATTGAAATAAAAGAAACCAAATAAAAATCTGAAATCTAAAATAAACCGCGATAAAATCCGTTAAAAAGTTGTTTTATTTCAATATACCTACTCACCTACACAAAAATTTCACGTCAGCAGCTAACGTTTGAAAAAAGAACGTTTTAAAACAAAATCGTATAAAAAGGTTTTATACTACCACAACAGAATATTTAAATTAAAACCTTCGTAGATCGTAGCCCTTTGAACTCGTGACATTATGACATGTGTTTGACCTATATTAAGACCACTGTCATGCATTGTAGCATAGCCACAGACTAATAATATGAAAAAAACAACTGACAGTAAAACTTGCTGGAATGCGATACCAAATGGGATTTGTTTTTGTGTGTTATTTGGTGCTAGTGTCTTCACTTCAACCCTTTTTACTGTCCCACTGCTGGGCACGGGTCTTAGTTGTAAGATAGTTTTGAGAGTTTTAAGCCTTAATCCATACACGTTGTCTAGAGGGTTGGTGGATGTCATATGTCATTGAATTTTGTGCTGACGATACTTTTGCTTGGTTTTTGATATGAAGTTAGCCGTGAGTCCAGTCCTATTCTTATTTGAAATGCATAGTAATGATTGCACATGTACACTGTACATTATTTGTCTTCATTATCACTTATATTGGTGAAATCGAAAACAAACATTCGGTCGGTTACGTTTCAGAAAATCGTTAAAATTCATTACATTACCGTTAAGACTAGACACTGAATATTTTTGAGGCAAAAAGTTAAAATTTTATCACCAAATATTTCTTCAACAAACACCGTAATATAAACTTTTGATAAATATAAGGTTTTGTAATAAAATACTGCAGCTTTATTTGAGTTAGGTTCCCTTAATATCGCTGTTTATTTCAAACTTTATATCCTAACGTTTAAGGCTTACCAGACTTCGTGGTCACTAGGTGACTGGGACATTCGACGTCGTTGTTATAATAAGTTGGGACATCAAATACCTCAGTCCCCCTGCGACCATGAAGTCTGAAAAGACTTTGAAACGACTTATAAAATAGTTTTATTTGTAATACCTATCATCTTAAATATAGTATTTAAAACACTTCAAACACATCCTTACGATGTCACAACTCCACCCTCTTCATTCATACTTATATTAACTGCCAACTTCATACAGGTTTATCGAAAAACCCGTAAGTATTTTCGCCATCTTTACTGCATAACATAACAATTCTAGTGTACATAATATATGGTATATAATAACATTAATTTTGCTAAAATGCGCTGTTCGCGGCGACAGAACCAAATCTTACATTAGTGCGATTGTGTTGAGTCAAATATACGGGGATGTATTTTGTGCGTGTCGATTTTGACAGTGTGTCAGGTAAATATCTACTTATCAACCAAAAATACTTGTCACAATACATCAGTGGCAAGCACATTCAAGTTCTGTACTCAACTTAATTTTAGTTAATTTAATTATAGAGAGAGCAGCGGTGACGCGGCGGTACGGGCCTCGCCTTAGAAAAATAAGGTCGCGGGTTCGAATCCTGGTCGCGCCCACACATCTATGTGTCAATTGTTTCATCCCCGCTGCTCAAATCGGTGAAGGAAAACATCGTGAGGAAACCGGCATATCTAAGAACTAATCATGTAAGGACATGTGACATCCACCAACCCGCACTTGGCCAGCGTGTGTGGATTAAGGCCTAAACTCTCTCAACTCATAATATAGCTGAGAGAAGACCCGTGCCCAGCTGTGGGACACTAAAAAAGGGTTGAAGTGAATTTAATTTGTATCTAACTGTAGTTTGCGTTTTACAAAAATAAGTAAGTATTATATTATATTATTTTTAGTCATGATCAGTCAGGTTACCTGCTACAATAGATCTTACTATACCCGAGTTAAACCCAATCGGTTCGCAAGTACAATCTATTTATAGAACATGCGGTTCCGTTACACCTTCTAACCCGTGTGTTTCCATAGCTTAAACCTATTGTTTGACATCTCTCAGAAATGTTCGCGAGTAATTTGGTACAATAACATTTGGCAACGAGGTTTAGCATAATTGAGCGTGCACATACGTATAATAATAGACGTTGGGAACATTTATTTACATAACCTAACATTGTAACTTGAGATTCATATGAGGTAATTGAAAGTACCTCATTAATTCCAGAGTAAGATATTGCAGGACTGGCTTTTACCTTCGGTTAGATAATAATATTAAAGTTAATTTACAAAAAACTCGTTTTTTTGTATAGAGTTGTTATAAGTTCACGAACATTTTAGGTGTTCTCGTATTTATTGTTATATGTGTATGATTTTGTTACTCTTGTACAGAGATAAACTGCACAAAATCGGATGAAATAACATGAGTGTCAATTCATAATGAAAATTTATTGTCACCCGATTTAAAGGTAACGAATATCAAACAAATAAATAAACAAACAGGGCAAGCTAAATAAAACAGTTAAAAACAATTAAGAGGTACAAACATTTAAGGTATTATTTCTTCCTATAACATCAGACATCTAAATTAATGGTTATTATGGTTTCTAACAAGAATCTAGATTGCAAATGCTTCCCAATGGCAATTGAAATTTCATTTTGACAGTTGAAATCCATTAATCTGTTTAGATTTGAAACCATTAGTTATCAATATTTGGTTTTGTTTAAAATGCAACTTATTTGTAATGAATGCTTAATTTGGGACTAGATGGCGCTGTGTTGCTGTGTGAAATATTATCAACCGATCTTCTATCTTTGTAGGCCCTTTGGAAATCGAAATAAAATAATAATCTTAATATATATATATTTCTTGTGTGCGTGTGTATGTGACTGAACTCCTCCTAAACGACTGGACCGATTTTGATGAAATTTTTTGTGTGTGTTCTAGGGGATCTGGGAATGGTTTAGATTCACAATTTTGTCCGCTGGCGGTACAAAGTTCGCTGGCACATACACACAGCGCCATCTAGTCCCAAACTAAGCAATTATATTTGCCTGTGTTATGGGTACTAGGAACGGATATAATACTTAAATACAAAATAAATATTTTTTTTAAATACATACATTACATACATTTAATGGATAAATTACACCTAGACACTGAACAAACACTCGTGCTCATCACACAAATATTTGTCCTGGGTGGACCACTACGCCACCAAGCCAGTCAAAATAAGCACCTACCTATAACTTTATTTTGAACCAATAAATCAATCATCAATGTCGTGGGTGCGATTCCCACCCGAGACAAACATTTCTTTAAATATGTCTGTTTGTCTTGTGTCTGGGTGTAATTATCTATTTAAAAGTATATATTTACAAAAGAAAAGTATTTTAAGTAGTATATTACCAGTTATCTGGTTTCCATAGTACAAGCTCTGCTTAGTTTGGGATCAGATGACCGTGTGTGTTAATGTCCCACTATTATTATTACTATAATTTTTATAGGTGTCTGCTCGGTGGAAACCATAAAGCCCGTATTGAACAAAATTGACTGTAACGTGGCGTGCCTCTAGTCGTGGCAACGTTTGCGAAAACCTTAAATGAAGCCCACACAGCCTTCATTCATAACCTCATTGGCATATTTGGCGTCATTTGAACTTTCCTCAATTGCCTAATATAAATATTTCATTACTACGGAATAAATGATTCAATTCGGTTTCATTTTTGGTATTTATGAGGTTTATGTTTCGAATACAACAATTAATTTTGTTTAATTTTAAAACCTTCGCGTTGCATTGTATGTATCTAGCTTACACCCACGGCTTCGTTCGCGTGGTACTTATTGGGATAAAAAGTAGCCTACATGGTAATCTAGATCAAAATCTATCTCTGTGCTAAATTTCATTCAATTCCGTTTGGTGGTTTTTGCGTGAACGAGTAACAAACATCCATACATTCTTACAAACTTTCGCGTTTGTAATATCAGTAGGATGTTCCAGGTTCGCTTGTGATCATGACCGGTGCAACCCGTGTCAAATCATGTATCAACAAAACAAGTGTACCTATACGATAGCAAGAGATCGAAAACAATAATAATGTATGGATGGGATTGACATTTACCTTTGAAACGTCACGTTCAATTTTATGTTTTCAATCTTTCGCTATCGTTTCGCTATATGACTTATCAAGGGGTCCAGGTAGACGTGTTAGTTGATAAACTTCAAAATGTAAATGTTAGTAGCCCTTTTCACCTATTTCAGCGAACAAAAAAACTCAAATAACCAAATATAACCTCGTGAAGCATTTCACGTTCCTTGTTACAATCTTTTTATATAACATCAAAGAGAGAAATAGCTAATTTGATACCATCAAAGGCGGTAACATCAATCTTGTTATTTTTCACAGCAGAAACAAATCATGCAGCGTGTTTATCTGTCGCAGTTTTATTTTTCACGCACCCTTTGCCTCGGGGTATGCGTGACTCGTATTCTGATTCTCAAAGAATAAGTTAGTTAAGAACAGCCTGTCCTTATATCTCACCTATATAATTTTGCAACGTGACGGGCGGGTGGCGTGGTCGGTAAGATACTTGTTTTACACGCTGTAGATCGTGGGTTCCAGTCCCACCCAAGACGGTCATTTGTGTGATGAACATGTCTGTTTGTTTTGAGTCTGGGTGTAATTATATATATTTAAGTATCTATTTACAAAAGAAAAGTATTATAAGTAGTATATTACCAGTTATCTGGTTTCCACAGTACAACCTCTGCTTAGTTTGGGATCAGATGACCGAGTGTTAATGTCACACTATTGTTGTTATTACTAAAGATAATACCCTTGTAAGATAATTAACTTAACTGAATAAAAATCTCAAAATTAACCCGACTGAAATACTTAACCTTCCTACTTAACTAATGCCTAAATAAATGTTTTCTCAACGTTATCTTCCAGGAACTTGATTTATAAATTATGGTAGAATTATACGTTTTTTTTTTTAATAATAATAATAATAATAATAATAAGAGACTCGACATTAAACATTGTGAGAATACAAAATGGTATATCTGCCGGTTATTCTTTGTCCATTTCCTACAACGGTTGTAGTACGACACTCCGCATCTGTTCCAAGCTCAGTAACACGTCAGGAATTTTGATGCTTACCTAATTCATTTAACTTTCCTGCAACGTGTGTGGACATAACACGTTGCAAGGTTTGTTGTTTTTTTGAAAAGAGAATATATGCTTTAAAACAAAGTTTTTTTATTTGAAATAATTTTGTTCACACTTAAGTTCAATTTTGGAAATATACATACTGCAAGATTTAGCCTATAATCAAACACCACTTGACTGTACATGTGGACTCTGGTCCCCAAAAAAATCAGGACTCACGTGTCCCCGGAGACTTCAGTCCCCAAATTACATTATTCAAACTGAACGACCTAATTTTAGTGCTGTGCACGTTCAAACTCGCACAGCACTAAAATTAGGTGTTGCTAATACAGGAGAGACTTAGGTATTAGAAGGCACTATTTGAAATTACCAATCCGTGAGGCTGAATTAATTGCTTATGTAATCTTGAGTATAATTATGAGAGATTTTTGTCAAAACATATTTTTATAACTTCTAAACTCATTTTCATTTCAAAACTTAGTTCAAAAATCGTCAGTTTTTGATCGGAACGGTGTGTAGTAGGCCTGAAGTCACGTAACCATCTGCATTCATAAACTGGGTGAAATTCGGGAATAGCGCACTAACAACATTACCCAGGGCTGGGCAAAGCTAATGAAAGCGAGCTAAAGCCGGCGGATTAGCGTCGTCATTGAATTTTAGTCAGCCAATCCCTTGGCATTTATGCGTGCTCCTGATTGGCGCTCTGTGGAATGATTAATGTTGGTATTATATTGAGTTACTTTTTGGCGGGAAATAAAAAAGATTTTTTGACTTAATTATCAATAAATTGTTTTTTATAATTTAGTCAGTGGTCTTAAGTGTCATTACAGAATATTGGTATTTCTTGATCAGCTAATAGATATTGGCTTCAATATTGACAGGTTTTTATAATAATAGTATTAACCTAAAAAGCAGCGGTGGCGCAGCGGTGGCGCAGCTGTACGGGCCCCGCCTTAGAAATATAAGGTCGCGGGTTCGAATCCCAGTCGTGCCCACACACCTTTGTTTGAATTATTTCATCGCCTCTGCACAATATCATAAACAATCATTCGAGGACATGTGACATCCACCAACCCGCACTTGGCCAGCGTGTGTGGATTAAGGCCTAAACTCTTTCAACTAGTAAGATAGCTGAGAGAAGACCCGTGCCCAGCCGTGAGACATTAAAAAGGGTTGAAGTGATTGACAGGTTATAGAGAACGATGGAGCTAATAGCTATAGGCCGACCGTTTAAAACACTAATTAAATCTTTTAACCACAGATAAAAGACTATTCGTCACTAATATCAATATCGCTTCAATCATCATCACTGTCTGTGCAGCTTGAGGAGTCAGAATCTTGACGGTAGGTGATACGCGAGCTAAACGGTCGGCCTATAGTCACTGGGTGACGAATGGTAGATGTTATAGAATACCAAGGAAAAAATGTCAGTACAATCGATGCGCGATGGATCGATGTCTTACGGATCTTTAATAATAAATATCTGGATGACCGAGCTTTGCTCGGTATTTTTTTTTAAATGACATTTTCTAAAAATGATTCCTAGCTAGATCGATTTATCGCCCCCGAAACCCCCTATATACTAAATTTTATGAAATTCGTTGGAGCCGATTCAAGAGATTCCAATTATATTTATACAAAAATTGCTCATTTAAAGATATAAGATATTACAATAGTATTTAAAAATAACTTGAGAGGTGTCAATATATATTTTTTTAATTATAATAATATTTTTTTTACTATTTTTTTTCTATCTCTAGAGAGAGAGAGAGAGAGAGTACACACGGCTACACATCAAGCTATATTTCCAGTATAAGCTGATCTCGCATTATATAGAATTTCCGTAAACCGAGAGTTCAGCTTATACTGGAAATGTGTAGCTTGGAGTGTACTGCTGACACCAATTGCGAAGATGGGACGAAGTTGTTGCTCCTATGTCCGTCATAACAATACCACTTTCTTACTGAAACCATGTAACCACGAGTGATTCGGTCTATTAGGTAAGCTAGTTCTATCGTAGACTACCTATATTATTGCTTAACCAGGCAAGTTGCAGTCAAATGCTAGATTATTTTATAATAATATTAAAAAAATTGTTACAATATGAGCAAGGTGCTTAAAATAATATTTCATTGTAAATAATAAATCTTATTAAGATTACCCGAGGCACAGGAGCTCAATCCTTGGATTAAAGTTTCTTGAACAACTCTAGGGACGTCTATCTTTAAGTCTGTTTTCAGGATGTTATAAAATATGTACTTGTTTAATATTTCTTGATTTAGATGCAGTTGAAATAAAATTAATAACTAGAACTTTGAATTGATTGAGAATGATCTCGGTAGTCGGGCGGTGTAAGCCGTCCGATTGGGCTATACTGTGCCTGGGAGGCCGCGGGTTCGATACCCGGGCAATCTTTGTGTAACAACAAAAATTTGTTTCGGTGTCTGGTTGGTTGAGGGACTACCCTCAGTGCCTCGGACAGCACGTAAAGCCGTCGGTCCCGGTTGTCATTTAATGCATCTATGACAGTCGTTACATGTAGTCAGAAGCTTAATATACTCTGACACCTGGTCTAACCATCTCGGCTACTAGTTCCCTACGGGTTTCGAGGTCTGATGGCAGTCGCTCGTGTAATTCTGGTAGCTAGCCGCATCAGGTTAGACTGGTAGCCGACGCCAATAGTAATGGGAAAAAGGCAAAGGAAATCATGATGAGAACTTTGAATTGAAAGTATAAGTCTCATAGTATTGTCTTAGATTTACGCGAATATCACACATTGAAATAAAACTACTTTTTAACGCATTTTATCGCGGTTTATTTAAAAAAAAAAATCGTTTTTTTTTGTTTTTTTTTTCAAATCTAAAATAAACCGCGATAAAATCCGTTAAAAAGTAGTTTTATTTCAAATTTAAGTCTCGTTTTTGTATAAATATTGTGGATATACAGTATCATCTAGGTATTTTATAATGAAGGAAGTTTGTAAGGATACAATTAATGTTTGCGAGGACCGCTATAATAAATGTCAATCCGTAAACATGTAGCGCCGATCTAAGCTGGCGGGCTTTGTTCTCAAACACTCATTTAACTTGTATTCGATTTTGCCGACTGGCTAACCGAGTTTGCCTATGTTTGCCGGACCACTTGTGTATAACGCTCCTTATTCTTTCACGCAAAGGTGGCATAAGAATAAGGTATAAGTCTCCTTAGTAGGATTGAAATTTTAGGATTGAAATATAATTATAGGATGTGTGTATGTTGGCATGCCTGCGTGTATAGGTATGCTGGAGAATTCCATTTTAACATGTACTCGTAAGTAGTTGCTGAAGTTGGTAGAAACCTAACTTCCCCTATACACATGGATGAACAAAGTACTTACCTACTTGTGTAAGTGAGGGGAGATTTATTGCTACTAATAGTTCACATTTAGCGATATCGCCACCAGGCTTAATACGTTGCGAACATATACACACCCATATTCATATACAGGATGCTAGCATATTTAATTTTTATTTAAGTTGCCTTTAATAGTTTTTTTTAAATACCTTTTTACAATGAATTCCGTTCAATTAATGCCAAGTAACTTTAATTTATACATATTATGAAATGAGTTCTAGAATGTACAGTCAGCTATAAAAAAAAGATTAAAAGATTCAACATTACAAAACATCTTAATACTAAAAGATTCCTTATATGTATACTAAATACTAATGACTAGCTTATTGTCTTTCTTTTGTCACGACACTTATTTTTCAAATATATTAGTATAAAAAAGTTTTGTAACATTGAATCTGTTAATCAACTTTTGTAACTGACTGTTCGTTTATCAATATACCTACCTAGTTAATACAATCATAAGAATACCTTACTTATATTAAAATATAGAATCCGTGTTTCTCTTGATTACGCCATAACTTGAATTTTACCAATTTCCTCATCGCTTTTTTAAGTTTTCCAATACTTTGGAGGCGGTTCTTGTCAAAAGAAAATTTAATGAAATTTCGCAGAAAATTAGAAAATTCATAACACAAATAAAGTTAGAAGCAAAAATATATTAATGCATAAATATTTTTTTTTTTTAAATTGTAATATTCATTTTTTCTTATTCATTTTGGTTTAAGCACTATATTACATAAAAGTATAATTATCAGAGCCTAAAATAAAGGTAAACAAGCATAAACCAGCATATCACTCTCGTAAATTAAGGGAACTGTACTTTTGTGGCCATCTTGGGAACAATAACGCATTAAATGAATCGCTGTTGAAGGGTTTTATTCCGTGTTATGTATCTACGTAAATTATATAGTAGTACCAACTTTTTACACGAAACAAAATAATAATTATGATTTGTTAATAAGCTAGCGGTAGCTTAGCGCATGGGAATTCGCTTTAAAATATAGTTCGCTGGTTCGATCCAAAGTTGTACCGTGTACCAGGTTGCGTACTGTTGTCATTGTAAATTGTTTCACAGTCGTTACTCAATATTTGTGACACAAATTATCATGAAGAAAGTTATATATTTTAGAAATGAACATTCAAATAGCACCCACCAAGCCTTAAGATAAATGAAAAAAGACCCGGCCTAGGGCCATTAAAGGGCTGCTAATTTCAACTAATAATGAACACTACTCATAATTAATTACTAAGTACTTCGCATAACAATTATTATAAATCAAAATAATTATTCAAACTTAATATTTTTGATGGTTTATCTAAGCTACTATAACCATAAATTACCGTAGAAAAAGAATTTGGACTGTTTTTATGTAGACTCGGGTCTCAAAAAAAATAAAGCATATTTTCATTCGTTCATAACTTTATCATAAACTAGTTTCCGCCCGCGACTTTGCCCGCGAAATTGATATCACTAATCTTGTTTCTCCATACAAACTTTGGAACCCCGTTTCACCCCCTTAAAGGGTGAGTTTTGAAAAATCCTTTCTTAGTGCACCAATAGACCCCATAAGGAACCTATGGGCCAAATTTGGCTCTGCTTTGATATGCCAGTCAGTCAGTCAGTCAGTTTCTTCTTTTATTTAGATAAATAAAACAAAATTTATATATTTCGGACAACAATTATTCAGAAATATTTCGTAGATATAAAAGTGAAACCCGCTGTATATAGAGTACAATGTGAATCCATTTATCACGTAGGAAGACAAGTCACTGTTGCAACCCTTTGGGACAAATATACGGACTGTAGGAATATCAGATGAAAGATTGCCAATAGCAAATTGTTTGGATATTGTTATGCATAGTTTTATAGAAACTATGCAAGACTAGTTATACAATATATTATGAAAACTAAAGTAACCAACATAGCTTAATCGAGCTAGACTTCTAGACAAAATAGGGAAAAAGCGAAAGATCGAAAGTAGAATATGTTTAGGATTGACATTAGACTGTCACGTGATATTTCATACACTTTGTTTTTTCGATCTCTCGCCATCGCATCACTATGTAATTTGTCTAGGGACTCTGAAATGACGTTGGAACAGCAGTATTGGTCATAAAACCGACAACTGTTGTGGTAAACGAGTTTTTGAGTTGGACGGCGACTACAGACTGATAAAATGTAGCATAGGGCGCCTCACACTAGTAGAGTGACAGTCTCTGTAACTTGCAGTAACACTTGGATAAGATTAGTTGCGTTTTTTGCTTTAAAAAACGGAAGGTAGAAGGACAGAAGCACAGTCTCTCACTTGTTCGAGCATGCTCAAATATAAAAGTCCTCTTTGTATGACAGAAAAAAAAGAACCACCAAAAAGGTTTATTTGTACCCCTCCTTTCTGCTCTTAAATCGTTGTTTATGCCCCAGACCGCCCTCCGAATAAATAATTAAACTATACCCAGCGATGTCTCAAATATTTATTACCCTTACATCGATCCCCTTTTAAACGATTTATCACTCTCGACAAGGCTACAGCCTCTCGAGACCAATAAAAGAATTGTGAAAATCTTTAGAGTAGATTTTGAATATTGAATTCGTAGTTACATTTAAATATTTTGATTTAAATATTATATGCGTTGATTTTTTGATGAGCCAGTACTCAACTGTACGAATGCGGCGGTACCGATGAACCGGTGCTAATTGCCGTGCCTTCAAATGATTTTACCATAATTATTATTGGACGCAGCTCTAATAGGTCCCCTTAAATTAAATTACACATGGCGCTTAATCCATTTTAATAAGGCAATTCAGACTTCTCTTTCTTTTGAACAGCAGCGGCGTTAGGGCCACTGACACCCCGGGCAGTAATATTTAGGCGCCCACTTAAGGAAATCATTATCGAGTATTCGGTCACTCCATCCCCCCCCCCCCTAACGCCGGTGAAAACGTAAAAATATCAAGCATAGTTTGTATGGAGAAAACATCTATTTGTCAAATCAAATCAAATTATTTATTATTTTTTAAACATAGGTAAAACATGGGAAGATCTTATAAATCTTAATATATATATATTTCTTGTGTGCGTGTGTATGTGACTGAACTCCTCCTAAACGACTGGACCGATTTTGATGAAATTTTTTGTGTGTGTTCAAGGGGATCTGGGAATGGTTTAGATTCACAATTTTGTCCGCTGGCGGTACGAAGTTCGCTGGGGCAGCTAGTAAATGTATAAATCGTTATGTTTTGTCTCGGTAAGACATACAAATATGTGTTGTATTATTAAAAAACTATTATACAATACTAAAACTATTTGTCATTAAAAAAAATCGTCAACTTTGCAATAAAATTTATCAATAAGGTAATTTTGTAAGGTTTTCTTGAACTTGTGAATGGGTAGTTTTTTTTATTTGGTCAGGTAATTTGTTAAAAATTTTTGGAGCGATACTGAAAAAACTTTTGTACATAAGAGATGTTTTACATATTGTATGACATAATTTTTGAGTTTTTTTAACATCTTATACTTACTTACTATACCGGCTATCTATGTGGCCTGAGCTATGGTAAAAAGTAGAACAAACGAATTTGTAAGATATTCAATTTTATACTCACTAAAAGAATAGTTAGCGGGTCAGATAAATTTACATCTATAACTATTTCATGTTGATTTTGCTCCATTAGAGCAACCTGATCAAAAGTGTTTTGCATTATCAATATTTCAGTGAAATTCTCGGAAGAAATGCGAGTTGAAAGCATCATACAAATAATACAAAGCATTTACCAACGAATGCAAGCGACAATACAATACATAACAGAACTGTGGCTTAAGCTGTCTCAAGGGGGCAGCACTGTCGAGTGACAAATAGTCCTTACTATTCACTGGCACTTAACAGTCGAGGGGTGTTTTAATTACGTATATTCAAGGACATTACGGCAAAAACACTTCGTTTTAACTTTATTTAACACGTTGTGTTTTCTATTAAACCATTAGTATAAGTACTGTTTTGGACCTAACAAAAGCGATCGCAGACAAAAATCAGGTTTTTCATCATATTGGATCAAAATCTCTGTGTGTAAGTTGGCATTTTATCTGGTGATAGTGGCAAAGTAAGTGCATGCTATAAAACATTTCATAGACTGAGAAATAAGTGGGTAACATTTTATGTTTCCCGATGGCTACAATCTGCCAGTCTTCAAGTCACGAGTGAATCGGTATTTAGTGAGTAAGCGCGTTCCATCGTAGACTGCATCATTGCTTCACATCAGGCAAGTTGTGGTCAAGGGCAAGCCTATTTTAAGTAAAAAAAAAATTATTGATATCAACACAATTGTCGATTACTTTTACCAAGAGCAAATGATTTTGAGGACCACTACTAAATCTGTAGCGTTGTAATGTAGCGATGCCACTAGAGCGGCTCCATACAAAGTGTACTAAAGCGGGATCATTCACGGGGACACGAAGGGAGTTCTCAAACGAGTACATGAAGGGACATGCGTAGGTCAAAGCGATGAAATCACATTGGGGGAAAACGCACGGGTGTAGGCAACACGCAGCGTTGGCAATTAGTAGGTAATAAGCTCCTATTGGCATCCGGTACGCACCCCTAATAATGAAAACGGTTAAATAGGAGTGGGACTCACACACCAAGAAATCGTGTGGCATGATACGTTCAAAGGAATCATGTCAGTAAGTTGTCGCGCGTGTCGCGACTAAAAAGGTTATAGTGATCTGAAGTAGTCAACTAATCCGCCAATAAAAAAGTCGACGACTTATGTCGGCAAGTAGGTGGGTTTATGGTATAGTAGTGGCGAAGAGTCAAACAAGCCGGTTTCCATCGGCATCCCTTTAAGTATTGTCAGTATCACTTACTTAATTTTATATAATGTAACACCTAACAGTTTTAAATAGCAACAAAAATAAGTAAAACATCAAGTGTAAGAACGATCGGTGACGGTAGTGAAGAGATTTTATTTTTTTAAGTAAGACCTTTTTTGCTCTGCCTTCCCTTTTTTTTGACTTCCACCTATCATCACTGGTGTATAGACTAAATAACATTTACCTAATTATCTATCTATAAAATGTTGATAGATTGGAAATAGAAATTTATTATTATTCTGTGAATATATCAAAAATCAAGTAATGCAGATAAAATAAAAATTATCAGACCTGCTTACTCCTTTGGGTATGTTTCCGGAAGATAACGATGCGGAATAATTTTTTAAAGCATTAGTATAAGTTAGGCATTAGTTAGTCTAGTTTTTAATTTAGGTTTATGCTGAGATTGTTATGCAATTCGCTCCTTTTTCTTGTCCAATAATGTTGTTATGTTGTAAATGAGTATATTACCACAGTAATGCAGATTAACAGCGGTGGCGCAACAGTACGGTCCTCGCCTTAGAAATATAAGGTCGCGGGTTATTATCCCGGGCGTGCCCACATATTTTTGAGTGAATTGTTTCATCTCAGCTGCTCAATATCGGTGAAAAACTAATCATTCAAGAACATGTGACATCCACCCACCTACACTTGATTAATGCCTGAACTTTCTCAACTTGTAAGATAGTTGATAGAAGACCCGTACCCAGCTGTGGGACACTAAAAAGGGTTGAAGTGATACAGATTTAGTAGTGGTCCTCAAAATCATATGCCCTTGGTAAAAGTAATCGACAATTGTGTTGATATCAATAATTTTTTTTTACTTATTTTTTTTATTTAATTGGCGACACGAGGCAAGGGCACGTTACGCCGATGCAGCAGAACGTGACGCGTGGATGACGGCTTTCATGTTGCACCACCGCTGCGTGATTCGACCACTTCTGGTACCACCATCGACCATTAGACACATCTCCATGGTTTTAAGTTTGATTGTAATATTTTTAATTAATAATTTAAAAAGTTGTTTTTTTTTTACAAACTTCGCCTGTCGCCTTCGTAATTGGCAATGCGGATTAGTGATAAAGGTGGTAATGGACCACGTTTGTGAAGTTTTCACTCTTAAATGGCGAAATCATTCGAAAAATATGACAAATATGAACCACTGTGCGATACGAAAGACCTACTGCCTTTGTGATACACAGCTAGCAATTAAAATGACACATAACACAGACCATGCACAAACAATATATCTCCACAAAAGACAGAGAGGCTCTCGGGACAGTTTAAGCTCACCACTGTCCAATATGATGCATATCACTACGTTTTGTAGTTCTCAGTTCAAGCAATATTCCGTGACAAATGTTCTGAGTTTGTGGAGAATTTTATGGTTTTATTCCTATTTGTTAGGTTGATACTAGACTTCCTCTGTAACATAGGGGATGACGCGCCTCTAGCTTAGAGTTTGCGGGTTCTGAAACCAAAAATAGTAGTATTTTCTTAAACTTACGCGAATATTACACATTAAAATAAGACTTTGACTTTGACGGGCCGGTGGCGTGGTCGGTAAGATACTTGCTTTTCACGCCGCAGGTCGTGGGTTCGATTCCCACCCGAGACAAACATTAATGATGAACATTTGTGTTTGTGTTTAGTCTGGGTGTAAATATCTATTTTAAGTATATATTTACAAAAGAAAAGTATTATATGTACAGTATATACCAATTATCTGATTTCCATAACACAAGTTCTGCTTAGCTTGGGACCAGATAACCGTGTGTGTTAATGTCCCAGAATATTTATTTAATTATTTAGACTTTGAAACGTCGGGATCTAAAATCTAAAATAAATAGCGACAAAATCCAATAAAAAACGAGAATTATCTAATATCTCAATACTACTTCCGAGCCAGGCAGTTAGTAGTATACCCTTATGCATTAGAAAGCATGTTAAGCCGTCACATCTGCGCCCGATTTTTCATAGGACTCTGAAAGTGAAGGTAATAGAAAGTGCTGTTGTGTTTGCGCTCGCACTAGTGAAACATAATATCTCCTACGTAACTGACCAGCTTAAACTGCAATAGGAGATATTAATAGACTTTGCACACAACTGTAAAGCCATAAAATGATTTGGTAAACCATAGAAGAAGAATAACAACTTGTGTAAAACGGTGGCTTAAACGATCTTCTGCTTACACACATAATACACCCAAATAATACTCTAAATTATAAATTTAATGATCAAGATAAGACTCTATTACCTACACAAATTAATCACCTCAAAACTCGTTCAGTCGTTTCAGCGCTACAAGTGCACAAAATTGTACACATGTCAAACTTATGACACCCCTTTTTTGTCGATTAAAAATTATATATAGGTATAGCAGTAAAACCCGGTCCAACCATTTTCATTATTTCATCTAAATATAGCAGCACTGCAATCAGCGTTAAAACAAAAACAACACATTTAATCGAATCTAACTTCTGAGAAAGTTTTCTAAGGAAATAACAAGCGAAACTTATATAATTAAAACTGTGTCCATTACCGAGCTTATTATTAAGACTTGCCAAGTTTGGACTGGGGCCAGACATCTTGATCTTCCTTTAGCCGTGATCACACGTACCAAATAAACGGGAGAGACAGTAAAATGTTTTGTGGCCGAGACAGTGAGGAAGCAAGTAGCTTTTCACATTTGTCATAAACAGTCACAATCAGTGTTCATAAAAAAATATGTGTTGATTGTACCCATTCCTTATCTGTAGCTATAGAATTCTGTAGGTCTGTAGTAGGTACGACTTTGTTTTAATATCAGTTTCAGTGTAAATTTTTTGTCCGTCATAATCTTGACTAAAAATATTGTACCGTGTGAGTTGTGAGAGCATTGAAAAAATTTAACTATCGAGTTATAATATAAAATCTCAACAGTCAGTGTTTTAAACAAAAAATATTTTAGAAAAAGGCGCGTGCGGTGATGTGACGACAATCACGTGTAATTGATTGGCAAGACAATGAATGTTCAGGACCCCGGTTCTCGCGCTTTAGACATTTATCTCGAACTCGACATACGTCGAAAATAAAGTGGCGAAACTAATATTCCTACTCTCAGGTATTCTCAGAATGTCACGTTAGAGATAAGTCTACTCAACGCACGGCATGCAACGAGTGGTCTACAGTAATAACCTAACCTAACTTGTCGTTTTTATTAGTTTTCAAGCAACATTTGCCATTTTTTCACACGAAAATTGAGGTCCTGCTGACCTACTTAGCGAGAGAGATAGACAGAGTGGAAGTAGAACTGGAGCCGAGCTGTTGACTCGCTGCTTAGTTCGATCGAGCACTCGGTTTACAATTACCTACCGAGTACTGTTTTATTTCTAGGTCTGTATTTATTGATGCGCATATAAAAATGTTTATTAAAAACATTTATCCAACTTCAAAATATATTTTCCACACATTTTTACAGTTCAATAAACACGAACGTTCGCAAATACTCACAATCACTTAAAAAATATCAATTAATTTCCACTTTATAGTTCGCAACTGAAAACACTGCGTCGCTACGTTTTATTACAATGTTATAGTTTTAATAAAGAGCATTTTAAAAGTATTACTTTGGTACAAACCTTTAGGTTTTGTTCAGCTAAAAATTCAACATTCGCACTTATCATGTACTTGACCGTCCTTCACACCCACTTAATAGCAAACTGCTGTAATGAAATGGAAAAAGAATGGATGTAGGACTGCAAAAATAAATAAGGAAATACAAAGATTGATTTCCCACGAAAATAAAATGCGTTGACATGTGTTTCGCCCAATGGCATAACCTCTTGATTATGCCTGTGTCAGCGGCCAAAGATTGTTACTGAACGTGAACAATCAAGGATGTCTTCGTTCTTGATTGTTCACGTTCAGTGACTGATTTGAACAGCGGTCAATTACATGCTAAGTGTTAAGACGGTTAAATTATCGAAACAGTAGAATAGTGCGATCCGGATTTGTAATTTTCAGCAAAGGATTTCCGCAAATTAACGACTCTATGTATTAATTTTATTCAGTTAGTTTAATAAAACAAGTCGAGATTGTGCGTAATTGTTTTCTAAAAGCACGCCTCTTTATCTTTAGCTGTTAAAATAAGCTAATGATGATTATGCACAAATATTAACTGATGGAATTCCAACTAGTCAGTTCAACACTATCCTAATGGAAGTCCAGAAAAATTCCGTGTACACACAGAAAGGCAATAGAAATTCTTGTACACTATTGTCTTTCATAAAAGTCAGATACGAAGTTAAAACATTGGTATACCCTCTCCATTTGCCTTTGATTTAAATTCACCCTAAGATTATCCTTACAAATGGAGTAATGTACATGAAAACTTTAGCTGAAACTTCTGTATTAGCAGTAAACTATTAGTATAATAAACTAGCGACGATGTAGGTCAGGCTATATCATTTGCTCAAGTGCCTTTATAAACGGCCACTTGACCAAATGAGTCTACTTTTGGGATTGCTATTTTGATTCTTTTATTTTACTTCATAGATCCATTTAAATATGATTACTTACTTAAAAGTGATACTATTATGAGTTTAGCTCAAGTTTTTATTAGAGACGATCTAGCCCCCCAATCTATCTTTACAAGCATTTTTAACAAACAATTTATATTAGCATAGATACTTGTATTAAATGTACAGTTATGGAAAAGGAGAAAACTTCGAAACAAAACATTGATGATTTAAAAATCAGTGAGCAGCGGTGGCGCAGCGGTACGGGCCTCGCCTTAGAAAAATAAGGTCGCGGGTTTGAATACTGGCCGTCCCCACACATCTTTGTGTGAATTGTTTCTTCTCCGCTGCTCAATATCGGCGAAGGAAAACATCGTGAGGAAACCGGCATGTCTAAGAACTAATCATTCGAGGACATGTGACATCCACCAACCCGCACTTGGCCAGCGTGTGTGGATTAAGGTAGTTGAGAGAAGACCCATGCCCAGCAATGGGACACTAAAAAGGGTTGAAGTGAAAAATCTGTGAACAATTACTTACTATAGTGAAACTTGTAAGGCAACAAACCTAAGATAAGTAGAGTATTATTACGGTAGTGATTCTTGTCAGGACATTTCGTTTCATTGCCCTTAATTTCGCTAAATAACAGAAAATAGTATATCATAGTCATGATCTACGACACAATACCTGATGAATAAAACAAACAAGGAAATACACGAAATACACACAAAACAGGAAGATCATAAAAAATAAGATACCTAAATAAGCGCAACTTTTGTGTATAAAACACCAATTCAGCTGATATTGAACAGTATACGTAACCCTTCCGTGGTCGGCAAAAACAAGCTCTATTTTGTGACACCGACATAATATTAAGACCACAATCACACAGAGAGTGATCTAACGTTCAAAATGAGTTACATCTTGCGTTCCCTATGCCTTCAACCTCTGATTGCTACATTCCTAGAATTCATTTTTACTGGGCCTCTCCTAACCATTATCTACCTCTAACATTAAACTTGCCTCCATTATTGTTTTTGTTTTAACCACAATAATGCTAAAACCTCCAAATCGTTTGCTTTAGTGTAAATTTTAAAATAGGAAAAGTGATTGGATAAGTTCGTTTTAAATAGTTTCTAATGGTCTCATTAGTCGAAATTCTCCATATATGTATTTTTAGTCTTTAGAAGATAAAGCAACTATTTAGAAATAAAAGTAGAACTTTAGAACTGCCTCTGTGTGTTCAACTCCCAAATGTTTCATCAAAGTAGGTCGAGTTACATAGTCGCAACTTCACCGGTACATTGGAAGGTTGCCAACACAAAATTAGGGCATGCACTTCGTTAAGTAAATTGATAACACGTATCTATTTACGGTTACCTGCAACAGTAATGACTGAATAAATGAATACCTGTTAAACCAAAATAAATATTTTTTTATACAAAACTGATTTGAAAGCATTTAAAACTAGTGTTTCAATACTTAAAGTAAATCAATTTGCGTGGGCGTTGACAAGTTTCAGATACAATGAAGTTAACAATGAAAGCGAGTAGGCAAAAATCATTTCTTGTAATAAAGTATAGGTACTCAAGATGTAAAGATAGCTCAGTGTTGACGATATTGTATTTCCAATCAAAGAACTCTATCTACTGTAAATAAATAACTTTACAGAAATTATTCGTGTAGTAATTTAAGATATTTAATGCTTATTCAAGCATTCACTTGGAAGCGATGAAAGAAAATATCATTAAAATTCTCACTAAGCTTAAGTTTCTTTACATTTTATTTACTTTTTACGTTACTTTAATAAAATATTGATATTCTACTGCCTGATAATTAAGAAAAATTGTTGTAAGCTTAATTCTAAGAAAAGCAAAGAAATAAGTATAAATTAGATAACTAGACTTTTATTCGTGTCTCAAATTATGTAAACTGAGTGGCAGTTCCATTGAAATCTATTTGGTGTGAAATTAAAAAAACATCCATTTATAGTTTTTATTTCATTCATCCTTACAAATATTTGCGCTTTTAAATTTCAATACGAACCAGATCAATGCGCATCAAATTAAAATTTCAGCAACGGAAATATTAATAATATAACTTCCCCAAATTGCAAACGAACAAAAAATCATTAAAATAATCGCACACAGCTCTATTATACTGAACCCAAGTCCATGAGTACACCCAATTACGACCCTATATTGAATCGTAAAACCATTGTATTGTAAGAAAAGGATCATTTCTGATTTGTGGGGAAATTTTAATAAACAGGCAATATTCGGCGGAGTTCTGTGATATCGTTCTCATATTCCGTTTGTTTGTGGATTATAACCAGGTGCCCGTTAAGCTAAATAGGTACTATTGGAAATTGAATGCTTTCTATTGTTACATTTCTTTTATATTACTTGTTTTCTAGGCTATGGAGAAGTACTTTTTGTATCAAAATAAAAAAAGTTTTTTTCAGAATTATGTATCGTTAAACATTCATCAAAAATACCTGGAAAAACGTTGAATGGGTTTGATTCAGAATTTTCGTTTCATTGATTATGTTGAGGTTGGGTTCTTTTATCTTTGTATTTTTATTTAGGTTATTTAATTTTAGACGCGTTTGCCAAAAGACATTTAATTTTATGTTTTCTAAGCATGGCTTTTAATTTTTTTGCTTATCTTATCCACAAAAATCTATTTACAAAAGTCATAAGTTCACCAATCCTTAATCAAATGTTTATTCCTAATCTTCTCTTATAATATTCTACGTTTAAGTAGCAAACATCAGATTTTTACGTTGGTGGACTTTGGCAGCAGACCAAGTAAGAATAAAATATGATGAGTGGAAATTAGGCTAGTGTATTTTGGAGTGAAGCCAGGTCACGACCTACGGAATTATGCATAAGACCTATAAACGGAATAGACCAGCTAGGTACCAAGTTTTAGCAAATGAAACTTAAAAGTCCTAAGTGATATTAAAACAAATTTGTAGTTATTTTTATGTAAAAATGAGTTGAATATATTGTATTACTATAACAATTTACGGGAACATTACGGTTTGATATAAAACTGCTTATTCCAGTTCTGGTTTCTGTGTTAACGTTTCATATGAATTTTCCGCCTCCATTGTCGGAGGGGGACATCACTCCCCGTGATCATGTAAGTTCAGTGGCATCCGAAATTCCATAAAAAGTAGTTTTATTTCTATCGATAGGTAGCTTGTTTTATATTCTTAAACAATGTTTTTGTTACTGATTCTAACATGACTCAATCCTATATATTATTAAGGTAACTTGAATATTCGTTTTTAAACTAATCCTAATTTAATTAAGGCTGTACTACTCGAAGGTGAAGGCACAGGTAATATTACTTTTCGCCAGCTATTTTTAGGTCCCATACGTAATAGGGGGAGAACCTATTGCCGTTCATCGAGCACTATTTCAAACTTCGAGCTGTAACTAAAACTCTCTAAGTACATTAGAAAAGTCTATTTTTTGCTCGACCCGGGAATTGATCCGAACCTCGTGATTATTAAAAGAAGACGCTTACCACTAGACCCCAGAAGCAGTAAATATTTCCTGGTAAACTAAAATCTACTCTAAAAGTGAAAACTTATCAAAATGATGTGTAGATGATACCCTCGAATCTTAGGGGAGTTAAACGATTTGCTCCTCAAACAACCAAGGGTTCTCGAGATTTAAGGGTTGATTCCCTTAATGATAATTATGGCAACGCCGTATTTCACACTTTTGTGACGATAAGTATCTTTTAGAGGTGGGTTTAGTGAATTCTCTTGCACCCTCTTTGATATTATGGAGCAGAAGTAAACAACATCGGAAGTTAATTACACAATGCTTTATATCTTAAATTACTTAGAAATATAATGACAAAAGTTTAAAAGCCTTTTATTTTTTTATTATAATAAAGTATACTAGCGTTTGGCACACACTTATCCGAGATGTAAATAGAGGGGAGGTGGAAGTGACAAGAACAACATCGATGAATGAAATCATCTAGCTTATTCCACTGGTGTTGCAAAAAAACAACCTAGCTATCTGAAACGACTCATATATTTCAAAATGAAATCATTGGATAAACGCAGAGATTCTATAGAATTATTATTTTTGTATAAATTGTTACACAATACCATTGATTGCTCAGATCTGCTATCCAAATTTAAATTTAATACCCCTCACAATTATCCCAGAAAACCAATTATGCTCCTACGTGCTCCTTCCCGAAAGTCAGTGTTGGGCTCCAGCTCGCCAGTATCACGGTTAAGCAAGATGCATAATAAGTTTAACAAACATGTGGATATCTTTCACTTGACTTTTCCACGATTTAAGCACCAGGTCAACACTCTTACTATGGATTGAACATCTTATAGTTACTAGTAAGTTACTTTTGATGTATTATGCATATTTTTTACGCTGTAAACATACCTTAGATTAACAGTTTTTCATTGTAATTTGTTTCCGTGTTATCGCTTAATTTTATCAATTATTATTATATACCTACATAGTAAACTATATTTAAGATTTTGCATGTGGTGTTTACCTATATGAGTTGTGCACTTAGTTTAAGCATTACTGTTCTAATTTGTATGAATGTTTTAGTGTAATAACCACTGGTAAACCAATAAATAAATAAAATAAAATAAAATGAAAAAGCGGCTGTTTAGACCCACTCTCTCAAACGGAGTTATCAGATATCTCATTAAAACATGGCAAGGCCTCTTGACTGCGTAGTTTTGAATGGTAGGTGATTGCTGGGTTTAGAATAGGCTTATATCATATATTGCACGGATTAAGAGAAATAATTAATCCGTTTCTATGTAGAAGTAGTGCCTCTATCACTTCAAATCGTTTTTAGTATCTCACTGCTGAGTACGGGTCTATTTAGTGAGAGAGTTTATGTCTAACGTTTATGTATACATTTGGGAAAATGCAATTTGTGGATTTCATAATGACATGACCTTGAATGATAAGTTCTTAGACACGCCTTTTCCTCACGACGTTTTTCTTTACCGAGCGTTGGCGATGAAACAATTCTCACAAAGATGTGAGGCCACGACCGGAGTTCAAATCCGCGAGGTTATATTTCAAACCGCTAGAGATACCACTGCGCCACCGCTCTGCTGTTCTACTGCTTCTGGTGGTGCCGCTGTTATGTTTTATTAAGTAAGAAAAGTGTAGTTTTTCTTCACAGGAATAGAGTAAATAGAGATGGAATAGCAAGTCAAAGACAAGGTGAAATGGCCCGTAAGAAAGCTGATGTCCAACAGTGAATAAGACTTATTGGTGAATAATGATTTTTTTTGTTTACTTAGTTTCTCTAGTACCTAATACATTATAATTATCATATTTATAACTTGTCCAAGCTAAATAGATATTGATTTCACTATTTATACATATCTATCAAAATTTCACATCCCAATTAACAACTTTGTTAGGGTCTTACTGAAATCCTTGAGGGGTTGCGCTTTATTGAATCTACGATAATACGAGTTGCTTTGATGGAAGTTTTAGACACAGATACATCAATACATAGTTTATACAGAGTTTCAGTATATTAGCTTTATAATATGTAATGGGTTTGACTTTGGAATTGAATGTTATTGCAATTGACAACCCCGTGGCCAAATGACAATTGAGCAGCTTTCTTTGTTTTTCCACGCGTTTTGTTATTACACTAATAACTTAAAAAATATTTTTCATCATATTGAACTGCAGCTAAAATAATATTACAACAAAAAAGTACTGTAATACAATGCAATTATTGATATTATTGTAATATTTATACTGCTTAAGAAACGAATAATTAAAGGCAATGTGCGTTTTGTTTTTTTAAATTTTTTAGTTTATTACAAAAATGGCTTATTAAATGAGCTTTCCAATGAGGTATATCACATTGGTGTTTAAAATACTACCCCACTTTTGACCTCTCCTTTATATTTCTTTCCTTGCTTTTGTACGAGTACATGGTTGCATGCGCACTTTCCGGCTGCGCAACGGTCCAACACAAAGTGTCAGCTTTCTAAAAGGGCCGCTGCATTCAAGTGACACATTTGCAAGTGACAGCCGAATTGAAAGGCGGTCGCGATGATAGTATAAAATGACAAGCGAAGTATTGTGAAGCAGATGTGCCAAAATATGCAATAACTTAGTAACAATAATGCATTATCAGCCGATAACTGAATGTTAATAAAAATGTCAAGAAAATTGTAAAAAATGCTTCGTTTTATATGTTAATGTCTCATAGTATTAAGCAAAGTGTATTTAACGTGAAATGTGAATCTACCTTTTCTTATCTATTTGTCCCGGGATCGACCCTCAGCCCCAAATTTCCCTACATCAAGATCAACATTGAGATATTTGTTTACTTGGCACTTTTGTTCCTAAAGGCGGCCTTCATGTTTTATCTCATGAATATGTAATAACGACTTCAGGTAATATAATATTAGGGATGGGTAATACCTGATCAAAACGGTTAACCGTTACTGTAGTAACTGTGTAACTTAAAAATAACATTTATTTTAGGATTAAGTTAGTATGTAGGTTTTTTAAATGTTTAATTATTTAATAAATATAAATAAGAAATAGATAAAAAAAAATATAGTGAGACATTAACACATACGGCTATCTGAATGGGTGATAATGTCCAAAAAAATTTTTTTTTTATATTTATCTAAATACGAATCCATATCACGAAGATAAAGTCGCAGGTGATAATATAAGCAAATATAGATATACATATTTAATATAAGTGTTTTGTGTACAATCTATAATATAAAATGAATCTCAAAATGTGCTGGTAAGCGCATAACTCGAGAACAGCTGAACCGATTTCGCTAATTCTTTTTTTAGAATATTCCTTGAAGTACGAGAATGGTTTTTACGCAGAGAAAAATTGAAAAAACTCCTCCGAAACAGCTTGGCCGATTTTTATGAAATCCTATAGGTCGTATTCTGTTTTCGGACCTGGAAGGTGGCACTGCTTTACCGGGCAGGACGACGTCTGCGGGATCCGCTAGTAAAGAATAAGAATAAGGTTTTTGGTGACAAAAAATATTCAATTTTGCCTATATGTCATAAATACTTATATTTGTCTATGCTATTTGAGGCAGAAGGTAGTCATTTATAAACCCATAAGGGAATCCACTTTTAAAGCTCCCTCATACATCCGTTTGAGATTACAAACAACAATTTTCCTCTCGTCACCGCTTGGTGACGTAAGCAAAATTATTATATATTCTATAAAATCCATATACAGTGTAAGGGTGCATTGTAAGGGTGCCTGCAGCCCTATAAAAACGATATTATGCGTAAATTGTCACGTTTGAGTTCCTTGGGCTGGACAAAATGAGCCATATGAGAGCAATTGGGGACAATTAAAAAAACCATGCCAAAATAGATATCTTCTCGAGTACATTTAGTGAATTCGCAATGATATTATTGTATGAGTTATGTTGTGAATTATGATATTATTATGATGAATTATTCTATGTATCTAGTACTTATTCTGTTTTTATTTTATATTATGTAAGTAGCTCACAAGCATGTAAGGTGTATTAAACTTATCTGTCGCATTAGGTTAATGACCTGTAATGATAGATTAAGTTAAGTAAATAAATAAATAAAATATTTTAAATGACCCACAATGAAGTCAAGCCAGTAATTAATATTTAGTCAAAACTTTTTTTTGTACCTTATTCATTCATCATCATCATTACCCTTGCCTTTTTCCCATTTCTATTGGGGTCGGCTCCCAGTCTAACCTGATGCGACTAGCTACCAGAATTATACGAGCGACTGCCATCTGACCTCGAAACCCATAGGGAACCAGTAGCCGAGATGGTTAGACCAGGTGTCAGATTATATTGGCTTCTGACTACATGTAACGACTGTCATAGATGTGTTAAATGACAACCGGGGCCGACGGCTTAACGTGCTCTCCGAGGCACGGAGGGTAGTCCCTCAACCAACCAGACACCGAAACAAATCTTTGTTGTTACACAAATATTGTACGGGGCGGGAATCGAACCCGCGACCTCCCGGGCACTGTATAACCCAATCGGACGGCTTACACCGCTCGACTACCGAGGTCGTCTTGTACCTTATTCATTATTAGACATAATATTATAACGCAGCGGTATCCGCCTCGCCTTTGAAATATGTATAAGGTAGGTGCGATCCCCCGTCGTACTTATCTTTGTGAGAATTGTAATATCGCCGCTAATTTATATCGGTGAAGGAAAACATCGTCAGGAAACCAGCTTGTCCAAGAACTAATTATTTTATTATATGTGGCATTTCCAACACGCACTTAGCCAGCGTGTGTAGATTAAGGCCTAAACCCTCTCAACTCGTAAGATAGTTGAGAGAAGACTCGTGTCCTGCAGTGGGACACTGAAAAAGGGTTGAAGGAAATGCAAATGCGTGTAATTCTACTTTTATAACGACTTTAAAAGTACATTTCAATTATAAACTTTTAAACTTTCGCGAAGCATATTACACACCTAACATTCCTAATGTTGTCGTCCGATATATGGTGGAAATTCCACAGGTACGTAGCGCTTTGCCTCCACTTCTATTGTGCGAAATGCCAAGTTGTGGAATTCGTTGCCGGCATCTATGTTTCCCGATAGCTATAATCTGTCTGTCTTCAAGTCACGGATGAATCAGTATTTTCTGGGTAAGCGCATTCCATCGTGTACTGCATCATTGCTTCACATCAGACAAAAGAAAAGTATTATTTATGCAATATATTACCAGTTATCTGATTTCCATAGTACAGGCTCTGCTTAGTTTGGGATTAGATGGCCGTGTGTGTTAATGTCCCACTATATTATTATTATTACTATTCTAGTATTTATCGTTATCATATTTTTTGTCTACTAACTTTGTCTCGTCCTTACAGGGTACTAACATGTACCATTTAACACTTTCGGCCTGGCATTAACTTCTCACCGGCCGGCCGCTTCAAACTTGACACGGGCAGAATAGTCGAAAACGGTTGTTGCCGAAAAAGAAAAAAAATAATATACAGCTTGTCATCCAGTGGGCTATGTTTACTACTTTGGTTGTCTAATCTTCACATTGAATATTTAATCCTTCAGAGAGACTGACCAAAATAAACACACATAAAATATAGGTTTCTGTGTGTAAGCACCCTAATACACGACTAATACACGACATTAGGGTGACTTGGCTAAATCGTACTCCGCCCAATTACAGGCTAAGGGTCTCAAAAGGTCTTCCCTTAGGACTTTATTATACGCTCCACTCGAGAGGGTGTATCGATAAGCGATATTACAAAATCGAATTACATACATTTCTTTCGCTCTATACCTTTGAATAGATTAATCTAAAAACTATTACACAGTGCTTCTGTGGAATGCTTCGGTAAACTTCGGTTGTAATCGGATCTCATATTCGTACTATCAATGTAAGAATTATAAACTTTAAATTTTTCTGAATTCTAAACCGACTATAAAATTATTTGAATTTAGAATATTGAATAATGTAAAATGACATTTTTGGCTATTCCATTTTCATGCAAAATCATTCAAATCTTATTAAATTTACGACCTTATTCATAAAAAGTTATAAGACTTTTTAGTTAAAATGGACTTTATCTCTTTCTTTCTAGTATAATGTTAAGATGACAGACAAAGACAAACGAATTATAAATTATTTTATAATTCATCCTATTTTAGCTATAATGAGCTTATATGACGTTTATGAGTACAGGGGTTAGCCTTGAGTGAAAGGCATAGAAACGCGAACCCCTATGTTATTGTTTTTGGTGAGGCCATTCATAGAGTTTTGTGACTGTGTGCATTTTTTTATTTTAGTATTGTGGAATTGTTGAAGGGAATTTTTATAAGTACAGGATTTCGTGTCACTCTTGTGTGAGTAACTGTACAGAAAAATTGAAAAAAAAAATGCGAATATACGCATTGTTTTACCACATCCCTTTTTAGCAACTGAATCACAATCAATTTGAGGCTGAGTCACCTTCGTCCATGGGAGTGCACCTTTTATCTGAATCCCCACACGTGGTCCCCGGGTGGTGCAAATCAGGTGACAATCAACTGATAATTATGTTTACTGATAATTAACTGGTGGTAGGCTTAGGCCGTGGTTAGTGACCACCCACTAGACAAAGTCGCACCGCCAAGCGGTCTTGCCGTGTTCCGGTGATGTCTGGTGACACCATTTAGGAGGGTGGGTCGGTATTTTTGTTCCATTATGGTTTCCACTATATGGGGCGTCATTCCACTACCACCTTCTCACAATTACGAGTTATCACGAGTGAATCGGTATATTAAGCGGGCGCGTTCCATCGTGGACTACATCATTGCTTAGCATCAAGCAAGTTGTAATCAAGCGCAAGCCTATTTCAGAAAAAAAAATCAACACTTATATTTCTTCATTTTTAACTTACGATGGCTAATCATATAGCTAATGTTGTTATCAAATAATCAAACATATTATCAGTAAATATTTTTAGACCAAAGAACAAAAAGCCTCAGAGGCAATTTTCATTCATTCATTTTCATTCATTCATTCATTTAACTCTGAACGGACTGTACCTCTAAATCTATCACTAATAATAATAATCTATAATCTATCTATTTGTTTATGTTTGACACTGATGGGTCACCCTTACTCTTTGTTTTTTTTTCTCTTCTATAAATGTTTTCATTTATGTTTTTTTGTCTCACTTTTTATGTGTTTTTTCAATTGATTCTGCGTGTCCTGTGTCTGTCAAATAAATGTTTTTCTTTCTTTAAAACCTCACTCAAACTATTTAGGTTTAGTTTCGACTATACGTAGTGAAACGCGACGTACAGAGGACACCAAAAAGGTATCCAACCTTAAATGGTCCGTACATATAATACATAAAACAAAGAATTAAAATAATCTCTAACATTCAAATACACTTTTTAAAAAGGAAATTACCAACTTAGCTAAGAAAACAGAATATTTTCGTGAAACAAAGGGAAAAAGGTTCAACATTTGTCTAAACAAATTCATTCTCTAAACAAATTAACTCAGACGAAAAAAAAGGTTTTACTCTAAGCAAAATGTTCGACTAACGATCACTAAATGAGCGAATGAACAAATAGGCCGCAAATGAACGGTGAAGTCTGTTGACAGTGAATGATTCGCTGTCATTTAACAAAGAGTTCAAAGGATGACCGTATGACCGGATTGGTTTTTGGCGTTCGAATTTCGAATTGGTGCTTATTATTGTTCTTTGTTATTGAACCTCTTTTGTTTTTGATTTATATTTGTTGATGTTCTGATTCAATTCATTTTTATAAAAATGAGCTATTCAAGTAGGAAATTGTGAAAATGTTTTAGAATTAGGTAGTAAAATTATTAATTATTATGAGTTAGTGATGTGTTTGTAAGTAGGTAGGTAAAATGAGCACAAGTGAATAAGACGACAGATGGTTTATTACTAATAATTGTAACAGCGTTCGGTATATACAATAATGTTGGTATCTTGAGGGTACTTTAATATACATCAGTTAGAATTATTTTTTCTTAATGGGGAGCCCGACTAGAGAAGTACCTGTATCTTCAGAATTCACGCAGTGTAATAACTTTTGGTTCTGTTCTTGGATGTGAGTAAGATAGACAGACCAGTAGACATCTAAAACTAGAGCTTGGCGTAGCGTATAAACCTTTTTAATGTGTAGGATCGACATTTCCACAAATCTCTGGTTCAAATTCCGACCAGATTTTAATCGCTTCAAAGTCTTTCCAGTCTTCATGGTCACGTGTGGACTGAGATGTTTGACGTCTTATTCTAAGACATTAACACACGGTTATCTGATCCCAAGACAAGCAGAACTTGTGTTATGGAAACCAGATAACTAGTATATACTGTAAATATACAACTTTTCTTTTGTAAATACATACTTTCCTTTAACAGATAATTAAATCCAGACTCGAGACAAACAGACATGTTTATGCACAAAATTTTTTCAATCATGGTAATCGAAACCACAACCTTCGTGAAAAGCATCTTAGCGACCACGCCACCGGCCCGTCAAAGTGGTAACTTACTATACGGGCTTGACGGGCCGGTGGCGTGGTCGATAAGATACTTGCTTTTCGCGCCGCAGGTCGTGGTTCGATTCCCACCCAAGTCAGATATTTGTGTAATGAACACGCCTGTTTGTCTTGAATCTTAGTGTAATTATCTATATTTAAGTATTTATTTACAAAAGAAAAGTATTATATGTATTATATTACCAGTTATTTGGTTCCCATAGTACAAGTTCTGCTTGGTTTGGAATGGCCGTGTCTGTTTAAATGTCCCATTATGTTATTATTAGATATTATTATTGTATTAATACACATAAGGTGAGAGCCTGGAGATATATCACACAGGTCCCGCACCCAGTATAGACTCCAGCTCTCATAAAGGTATTTATGAATCTGCCTGTAACTCTGTTATTTTGCCTAACTGTACCTTTTTGAGAGAAATAAACATTATTATTATTATTATTATTATTTAATTAATAGAGAATGAGTGAAACTGAGTCATCAGATACTTTTATAGTTGCACCGTAGACAAATTACATTAACCTATTCTGTATCTACATATAATTATATATATTTTCAAGCGCCAGTGTAAGTGGTGCGGAGTGTAATATTATTCTAGTAGACTCCAAACTGTGGTACTTAGTTTTTATTACACGAGATCTAGGTAAAGTTTGAAATTATTCTGAAAACCATCGGTAAACTGAATATTTTCTGTGAAAGTTTGTTTGTTTTACTGATATTGTAGGTAGACTTTTATAGAAAACTCGATATTAGAAATGGTTTTATTAAATTTTTATGCAGATAAAATATGTGCAATAGTTGCGGGCTATGCGGTTCATATCACAAATGCCATTCACTGGACAGTCTATGCATTTTTTTTATTATGCAACTGCACTGATTACGAATGATTTTCAGTGGGAAGGTGGATGTGGAATAAGGCTCCATAAGATTAGAAACCTAAAAGGAGTAAACATTCCGACTCACGCTCTTAAATGGTGTCACCAGACATTGCATCGGAACACAGCAAGGCTGCTTGGCGGTGCGGCTTTGTTTGGTAAGTGGTCACTAACCACGGTTGTAGCCTACCAGTAAATTACCAATAAATATTTACCAGTTGGTTCATTGTCACCTGATTTGCACCACCCGGGGACCACGTGTTGGGATTCAGATAAAAGATTCACTTCTACGGACGAAGTTGACTCAGTCAAAAACTCAGTAAAATTGAAGTTGGGTGGACATGTTATCAGCTCGAATGGAAATCGTGGAGGGAAAACGCCGCACAGGAAGACCACAAATGTGATGGAAAGATGATGGGAAGAAGAACGCTGGCTCTAACTGGATCCTGAGAGCCCAATGCCAAGAAGACTGAAAGATGTTGAAGGAGGCCTACACCAATGGTAGAGAAACGCTGAAGAAGACGAAGATATAATTCAGGTCAATAAATCATATGGCATTGACTCTCATCGCACTGTTTTGGCCATGATGGTCACAGTTCATTAGAGCCACCCGGCACCTGAACCGCACCGCGTTGACGCAACGTCGAATCGCTGTCGGCAGTAAATGTGTGCGTCTGCAGTGCGCAGCAACACGCGGCAAGCAAGCGTGCAGCGAGTTGTCACCGAGTAGTCGACTCATCCGCGCATGGACGACACGCGCCCTAGGCGAGTGACGCTACAGGATTAATGTTGTTAGTGGACATCCACACTAGTTCATAAAAAGAATACTAACCGCAAGAGGCGAGGTTCTAGAACTTTAATGGTTTCTATAGCAGTTTAAGCTTAACTTTATTCATTTTCTGCTGTAATTTCAAAGTCATTATACCTAATAGTATTCATTGATGATGATTGCAACGTATGGTTCGTACTCTATGGTTCGTAACAAAACTTCGTTTCAAAAATTCATACATATTAACTTTTGAAATTTACGTACAACGGAACGCTTCCCAAAAAAAAGAGGTACTACACAAAAACGTTTAAAAACAAACCTTAACATTAAAGTGCAAATTACATGTAAATAATGTGTAAAATTACGAGCAAACGCTCACTTTGTTGTTTATAGCGTGTGACACGGAACGTTCTCAACGTAGTCCCACTCAAAAATATTGGCCCATTTTTTTACAAATTACTGTAAACTGTGACGGCAGTAAAACCATAAAATTTTGGCGGGTAAGTACGGTAAAAATGTACTGCGAAATGTGGTCCTAATTGTGTTTGCATCGCACAACATTACATTTATTTTTAATTACAATAAATTATTCTTTATTTGCAGATACATACATATAAAGAATACTTGCTACGGCATCACTGCGCTCTTTGACTCACTGAAGACTACGCAGCATTACTGCGACTGGCAGACGCCTGGTTTCTATCGACCTCGGGTCTCAGAGAGGAAATGATGTGGCATCACATACCTAAAACCACTCAAGAGACATGACGTCACAGCAATCCTGAATCGCACAAACAAAGTTTCATCGACGATTAGCCTAATACAACTTCCCGACCAGAATAATTACCAGCGGTCGCCGGGCATCACACCTCGACTTGGCTCGGTCGAACGATTTTTCCTTTACACTCGAAGGTTACTACTGCCAGATCCTCCAGTCTCTTCATAAATACACGATTTTTTAAGTTAGAGTTTTGGGATCAGACGACTGTGTTAATGTCATTGGATATTATTGACGTGACAACGTCTTAAATTAGGTTGCGGCTGGGAGGCACTTATGAAAAAGTGTAACGCTCGGTAACGTTACGATGAGTCACCGAACGAGAGAGAGGCCCGCCGAATGCCTTGCGTCTCTCTCCCACTCAACTATGTTTCATCCTTCTTCCTACTATACGAATGAATATTCACATTAAAATTATTTTACCACTCAAAGTCGTTGTCACGTAAAACTTTCGCCCGTATACCGAATTTACAGGCAACCAATTTTTTTTTTATTATTCGTAAGGGGTTAAGAAGCCAATGTTTGTGAGTAGGACTATTGTCGAGTGACTTGTCGTAATATGGCTGACGTTCGGTATAAATAATTCAATACCCGGCTGTAGTAGAAATTCTCAAACAATTTCAGCAGGAAAGTAAACTGTTAGTTTTTTATACCATCAGCTTGGGACCCAGTGCTTAATTTACTTATACCAAAACCCACGCAAAATCAACTCAGAATTCAAGACAGTCCACCCGTGAACATGAAGTCTGAAAAGACTTTGAAACGTCGGGATCTAAAATTTGAAATAAAGTAGTTTTATTTCAATGTGTGATATTCGCGTAAATCTAAGACATTATTAAATAAATTTTCTAGTTTCCAAAGCTATTCTTTATAGGTACTATGGTTTGCGTTGCGAACCTCCATTCCCCCATAAGTGGGTGATATTAATATCTGCCTACACATTCGGGTAATAAAGGCATTAACGCTTTGAGCTATTTTTAAAAACTAACTTAGTATTAACTTCCTGGCGTCGCAAAATGTAAATTACTCGCCGTTAAAGCAACAAAATTTCAAACCGTAATTCATTTATAATCCTCCGTACTTCCCATAAAACGCAGTCTTTAAATATTTAGTACATCGTTAAAAGCATCTTCAAGAATTTACTCAGAATTTCGTTAATTCTGAGCGAACGCTTAAATATTCCAAACTGGTAACACTTATTAAGGATCTATAATAAAATTGGCCTCTGGCAATTCTAAATTACTCTCTGCAAGTTATTAAAGGTTGTCGAACACACTAAAACAAGCTATTCGTCAAGCTTAAGCGTTGTTAGCTTAACTTATCTGCCTTATTTCAGGTGCAGTGACTTTAAAATGATGTCCCGTAGATTTAATCTTGTAATCTTTAAGTGCTTTAGTTATTTTTTTAGGTATACACCAAAAAGCTATGTGGGTACAAAATGATGTATAGCCGTGTGTACTAATTGCAGTGATTCGAAACTACAATTAGTACACACGGCTATACATCACCTTCATCATCATCATCTTGTAGTCCAGTATAAGCTGATCGCATTGTATAGGATTTTCGTAAAAGAAGAGATCAGCTTATACTGGTAATGTATTGCTTAATGTGTAGCCGTGTGTAGGTGTGTACTAGCTTTTGCTTGCTACTTCGCCCGAATGGAATCACTACATAGTTTAAAACAAAGTCGCTTTTTCTGTTCATGTATGCTTAGATCTTTAAAACTACGCAACGGATATTGATGCGGTTTTTTTAATAGATGGAGTGATTCCAGAGGTAGGTTTTTAAGTATAACACATTGCACCCATGCGAAGCTGGGGCGGGTCGCTAGTAAAGATTAAAGAAGCTATGTGTTGTTCTAGACTATTAACTATCTCGACACCAAATTCTATCTAGTTGCTTTGAGTAATTTTTGCGTTAAAGAGTAACCCACATCAACCGACCCTTAAAAGTATAGGTACAAACTTTAGAAATTATGTTATTAGTATATAGGAAAGAATAGTTAATAAATTGTAATTTTTTCAAATTAACAATAAACTGTATCATACTATTTTTATAAAGGTTTATAAATAAATATCCTAAAACATTAGAGCAATGGAGGTTTCATTACAAAAATTAAATTAATACTGATGCACAGCTATTTTTATCATTTATTTTGTATTAATAGGGTTAAATGCTAAGCTAATATACTCGTAGCTAAGCTAAATCACAGTTCTACATGTGTGCGGTGGGCTTTACAGCTGCAAATTTACTACCCGCTACCAATGTTGACTTTGCTTCTTCGACTCAGCAAACTAATAAAACGAAACTTGTTCAAAGAAATAGTTAATTTTAAGTAAATTCTTACCTTAATTTTTTTACCTCCTACCAAAAAGAGGGGTGTACGTTTTGACGGGTGTATGGAAACATAAATCTTGATTCTGATTGGTCATTGCAAACGATATTACAGTCCATCAAATTTAAGAAGTACCGTTTTACAGTTCTAAACGTAGTACATTTAGAATTTTATTTTTTGTATAAAAGTTGTTTATGTTATGTTAAAATTAAAATAGCTTCGTAATTCAATTATTTTACAGGTAAGCTAATAAAAATAGTGTGAACTACGCCTCTATTAAGCTAATTTAATAGAAAACAGTGAAACGTCAAACGGTACCTCTTAGATTTGATGTATTGTAAGAGATAAGGTCCAATAGCTTGACAAGACAGTAATTAAAAAAAATTGGTTGCCTGTAAAGTCGGTATACGGGCGAAAGTTTTACGTGACAACGACTTTGAATGGTAAAATATTTTTAATGTGAATATTCATTCGTATAGTAGGAAGAAGGATGAAATAATAGTAACAATTTAAAACATTTATTTATACAAAGAATTATATTTAAAACATTAATTTATACAAAGAATCTCGCTCTTAGGCGGGCTAACTGTGTTCGAGTGGAAGGGACGCGTGCCTTTCACTTTTTATGTCTGTCTCTCTCGCTCTTAGGCGGGCTAACCATGCCCGAGTGGAAGGGACGCGTGCCTCTCACTCGCTCTCATTGTGAGCGCATAACGCGAGCGGAGCGTAACGCAGTTTCTTGAAGTGTCACCCGGCAAACCAATTTATAAGACGTTGTCACGTCAAAAGCATTGTAATGGAGACAACTGTCAGAGGACAATCCAATGCAATATTTATTCCCTTGCTTTTCTGTCCCGGCTATTGTTCTCATGTAAATGGCCCATTATTAGTCAGTGATTAAAAAGGATAATTTTAATCTGTTTAAATTACCGATAGCGCTGCTAATTATTATGTTAACACTTTAGCACAATCAACGTGATTTTAATCTAATGGTATATAATTTGATTGCAAATGTTTTGTTAGCAGAAACAATAAACTGGAATTAATTCAGTAAGTACTGATTTGTATGTTTACTTGACACACTAAATTAACGTTATAAATTAATAGCACTGAAAGTGCTCACGCCGGTATTATCCGAAGGTGTAAGCAGAGGTAAATATCAACCAATTCACCGGCTGTTTGCATTTGCAATTCTTTTTTTTTTAATCTAAAATAGACTTGCGCTTGACCTCAACTTGCCTGATGTGGAGCAATGATGCAGTCTACGATGGAACGCGCTTACCCAGTAAATACCGATAAATAAAAAAATATAAAAAACGTATCATAGTGTACAATCCAAAACTTCGAACTGTAACTTATATTTTTAAGTATACAAAAGACTTTCTGCTATCCCTATTCTTTTTTTTTCTTTTTTTCAGTAGGAAAATGAAAATGCGTGATGTAAAATTGTTGTTCTGCGTAGAAATTTACCCATCTTTAATAGTCAGAACTGTTCGAAACTATAAGTTTGTGAAATAAATTTGGGCAAAATGCAATAGCGTTTCAAACAAGAATAGGGCTGGAAATCCGCCATCTTGGACCGGAATGCGCAACAACTTCATATTTTTTTAGTACTGAGGGCAAAAATGTTTATTTAAAAAAATAATCACTTAAAGATGGAAAGTAAACAAAAATATCGTGTATCTATTGAATTTTAAGTAAGATTGGGTATTTGGAGGCGAATATTTAGGTATTAACATATTTTATTAATAATTATAAGATAAAACGCAGGGTATGTTCTCATTTGTGTATCTGTTTCTCTGTATTTGAGTACAAGTTTGTGGAATCCTAGCACGTAACTTTACTTAGGTAGTTAGCTACACACTTAGAGGTACCGTTTGACGTTTCACTGTTTTCTATTAAATTAGTTTTGTAGAAGCGAGTGTGAATTACACTATTTTTATTAGCTTTCCTGTAAATTAATTGAATTAAAATGCTATTTTTATTTTAACATAACAAAAACATTTTTCATACAAAAAATAAAATCTAAATGTACTACGTTTAGAACTGTCAAACGGTATTTCTTAGATTTGATGGACTGTAGCTACACACTTTTCTAAATAAATCACTTTTCCATGCATTTTAACATAATATTATTATGTGCAGTATGACTTATTGTGCTAACGCTACTTTTGCTTGGTATTTGATATGAAGTTAGCCGCGAGTCCAGTCCTATTCTTATTTCAAACGCATAGTACGAGGTTTTCAACGTAAGGTGTTCATATACGAGTATGTCTGTGGTAAGGTGTGTAAATCGGCCTCTATATACACGAAGTCTTGCTCTTTCAATTGTGTTTTAAATGATCGAAACAAATATAATTCTACTCACTAGACTATCGCTTAAATACGTAAAGTACTTGTTTAAATGAAAATGACCTAGCAATTTAGAAGCAACCTTTTCATTAAGTTTAATTTTGATAAACAAGAGAAGGCAATAAAACTGGGCTTTGAATTTTTCATAAAACATTGGCTTAATGTACTTTTTTATGAAACAACAGACTTTAATTACGTTTATAATGTTTGTGGGTGTTGCCCCAATTTGTAGTAATAGCTTTTAATTTGAGATTTAATTTAAAATACACGCTAGATAATCGGCCATGTTGTCTTTAAAGTTGAAAGGTGATTAGTGGAAAGAGATCGCATTACCTTTATCCTTGATAACACTTTTTTTTTGTTTACCGGAGGGATATCCTTAATGAATCCCTCCGCCCTGCGCCCATGCAGGGGTATGTGGGACTCCATACTGGTTACCCGAACTAAAAACCCCCGGGGTGTTCCTTCGCGCAACGTAACACCCTGAATGTGTCATGGGAATTACAAGTGACACATCCGTGACACCCTAAATGCTGGCTCGCCATTTCAAGCGAGCCCCGTGACTTAGTTTGGGGGGAGATCTAAACGCACCCCTCCACTGAGTCTAGTTGGCCAGCGTGTGTGGATTAAGGCCTAAACTCTCTCAATTCATAAAATAGTTGAGAGAAGACCCGTGCCCAGTTGTGGAACATCGGGCACAAATCACAATATCCAATTTTAAATATATAGAAAAGATAATGTAGAAAACTTTACTAAGTTTTGTACTAACTGATACAACTAATTTCTTAATAGTAATTAGGTAAATTTACGCGCTAGGATGCCATAAACCTGTAGCAAAATACATACTACACGAATTTTTACACACTTTTTAACTTTTACACGGTCTTTTTCGTCTGAAGTTAATACAATATTCGACTCCAATGTCAAATCTTACTCGAACCGCAATAACCTATACGTATTTTACATTTATTTTTCATCTATACTGTGTTTTTCCTTACCGTGCCAAAAAGATAAACAAAGCTTCAGTTTTCGTATCACTTTAGAATATCACGATTTTATCAATCAACCACACTATGTATCGACTTAAAAATGTCTTATTCCATTGAGTAAACACTTTAACTATGAAATTAACTGAAAAATGTTTTAAATCAACCAGTTAAATACGAATTATTGATAAAATTCTAAACACATTCCAAAATTCATGACCACAGGTTATGCAAGGACACGGCCTGTTTGACATTTTTATACTTTTTAAATTAGAGTGTGGACATAGATTTTTATGGATTCGATAACCATAGATTTAGGAAGAACTGAGTGAATGATATCCAGTCAAATGAACATGTGATGTTTAGATTGTACTTTAATGTAAAGTATTGTCTTAAATTATTTTATTAGTGGATAAATACTGTCTTCTTTAAATATGAAAATTTTGTTTTTTAACCACGTTACTGATGTTGTATGAAATTGAGTGCATATTAAATATAATTAGATGTATCGTATCGTCGCTCTTTAAAATGTTCTAAACGATCATTTAAATAAAATCAATCTGTGCTTCCCTTGGTCACACCATGACTTGAGAACGTTTACACCAAAATGGGTAATTTAAGTATTTTAGTGCCTAGATTTAAAATTTACTCAGAAGTTTGAAAAAAAAAACAGCTCTGCCTATTTTAAAAGATCTTTTCCTTAACAAATACATGATAAGGCTGTAGTCAATTTATCGGTATTCATCTAGAGCAGCGGTCGTCAAAGTGCGGCCCGCAGACGATATTTCTGCAGCCCGCGACAAACGAAATAATTTTAGTAGATAACAACCTCGATGTCCAACAAAAAAAATGCTAATGATAAGTTTGTCGTCTGTTATTTCATATGATTCAAATCAAATCAAATCAAATTCTTTATTTTGAAATTATTTTACTGTCAGGTGGTTCACCAGTATTCAATTATCACCAACGAAATATTCAGTGCCCGCTTCGCTTGCTTTTTCATTTATTTATTTTATTTTCCATTTTCTTTTTAGCTAACGATAGTTTTTGGCTCGCTTTTCTCACACTATTACGACTTTTGTTTTTATTTTTCGTTGTACCCAAGAAACATTTCGCTTCGCACTTGCTTTGCTCGCGTTTTCATTAATGATCAAAATTTCCTGGCTCACTTCGATTCGCGCCGAAAATCGCACTGTCATTTACCTATCCTTTGTTTTACAGTATTACTACCAACAAACTTTTCGCGCTCGCTCCGCTCGCGATGCATTTGTACGCTATTTCCAACTTTCGCTTTTATTTTCGTTGTTACCAACAAATAACTTCGCTGCGCTTGCGTTTTTATTTTTTTATAACCACATGACTCCTCCCTCTCTAATTAACACAGAGTTCATCCCGCATCCGCATTAGCCTACTCAGATTCACTAACAGATTATTGATTTATAAAAAAAATGTGCGTGTACTTATGTACGCACGTGAGAAGTTATACTTCTTTGGCATCATTAAATAAGCAGACAGCTTCATACTGTTAATTTTGTGTCACAGATGCGCGCGCATCTTAAAATTTCACTCTCATCATTTTTTCATAACGCGCCTAAAGAAGTATAACTTCAAAAATTAACAAAATAGCTTGTTTGACTTAATTTTGGTAACTGGCCAGAAAAAGAGAAATATGAAAGAAGTCTTTGAAACGTATGGCTTGTATTCTTTTAATATTTTCAAATTTTTTAAACATTTATAATATTTCCTGTCTTCAACAATTTATTTGAGATACGACTGTATTATTGTATTCCAGTGTTTTAATAATGTAAAGCTTCTTGGTTCCGAATAATGAATGATTAGCAATCTATTCAGTCACTCTTTCACAAATCATTCAATGTATTCAATCATGGTGGCCCTACTCTAAAAATATAGTCTTTGGTCACGAGGCGGCCATATTTGTTGATATAATATGCATCCTAAGGAAAAACAGACTTTAGATGTAATATTTTATGTCCACTGTACTAAAAAATGTGAAGTTGTTGCACATTCCGATCCAAGATGGCGGATTTTCAGTCTTATTATTATTTGAAACGCATAGTACTATAATGTCTGTACTATAATAGCATATTGTAACCTAGGGGAGTACTAGGCCTGGTCGGATATAAAAGCTCTTAGGCTCAAACCCACTTTAATCCATTGAACTACCGGATTCACCGGACATTGTAATTAATAATAATAATAATAATATAATATAGTGGGACATTAACACACACGGTCATCTGATCCCAAACTAAGCAGAGCTTGTACTATGGAAACCAGATAACTGGTCATATACTACATATAATACTTTTCTTTTGTAAATATATTATTATACTTAAATATAGATAATTACACCCAGACTCAAGACAAACAGACATATTTCAACAAATGTTTGTCTTGGGTGGGAATCGAACCCACGACCTGCGGCGTGAAAAGCAAGTATCTTACCGACCATGCCACCGGCCCGTAATTTTGTTTGTAGTAGATTTAACAACACATTTGAAACACATAGATAGTAATATAATGTCTGTACTAAAATAGCATATTGTGACCTAGTCAGTCAATGACTCGTGACCCTTACTCCCCCCTTCAATAACGGAAATGAAACTATTCCAAACAGCGCTGCGGATATCACTCATTACGACCCACGTATCGTGAGAACGGCTGAGTCAAAAGTGAGCAAGTTAATCATGATAATAATATTAATATTAGAATGATACGTGCCACGAATATCAGATACGAGATCGGGGAGTGGATTACATTTAAACGTATCTTATATCAACTCGTGTTTTGATAGTTTGGTAAGAAAAAACAACTTAGAATAACGTTACACGACGCCTGTATTACGCTAAGGTATAGGCAGCGGTGGCGCAGCGGTACGGGCCTCGCCTTAGAAAAATAAGGTCGCGGGTTCGAATCCTGGTCGTGCCCACACATCTTTGTGTGAATTGTTTCATCTCCGCTGCTCAATATCGGAGAAGGAAAACATCGTTAGGAAACCGGCATGTCTAAGAACTAATGATTCAAGGATATGTGACATCTACCAACTCGCACTTGGCCAGCGTGTGTGGATTAAGGCCTAAACTCTTTCAACTCATAAGATAGTTGAGAGAAGACCCGTGCCCAGCAGTGGGACACAAAGGGTTAAAGTGAGCTAGGCAGAGCTGATTATCACCCAGTTTTCATCGGCTATGTTTTGGTAGGTCCCATTCGTAATAGGGGGCGAGCCTATTGCCGTTCATTGGGTACGATTCTACTTTTCGAGCTGCATTTTAGATTTTCTAATATCAGAAATGTCTTTTTGCTCGACCCGGGACCTGGAACTTCGCGGTTTACATACCGAGGCGATTTAAATACTGTTGATAAAGCAGTTTTGTGCGATTTTATATTTTGATATTATTTAATAACAGGCAAAAACTGTCCATTCTAGTTCGGGGGGTTCCCCGTCAAGAATGAAGTCTATGAAATTAGTGATGTGCCGCAACTTTACAACTTTATGTACTACTAACTTTCCGCCCGCGGCTTTGCCCGCGTGTATGTCGGTTATCACGCCAAAACATTACCTTCTTTTTGCGCAGTCGGATAAAAACTATCCTATGTCCTTTCTCGGGTCTCAAACTACCTCCATACCCAATTTCATCCAAATCGGTTCAGTAGTTTTTGCGTGAAAGCGTAACAAACAAACTTACATTCGCAGTTATAATATTAAAGTAAGTATAGATGTACTATGTATATACTAGTATGTATGTTAATGTAATATTTTTTTTGTTACAGGTATGTTTCTGTAATTAAGAGTTACTTTTCAGTAAGTCATGGTATTCCCGAAGATGTAGGCAGAGGTGAATGTTACCTGTTACGGCTGGGCAGCAATCGTAAAGTACATTTTGCCCTTTAAAAATACCTTTAGCTAGAACGAGGTTATAAGAACCTTCTTTTATGATAGAAGCGTTCACAACAAACCAAATAAATTAGGTTGAATAAACAGTACACTTATTTCACAAAGATCTTTAAGCTTAATAAACAATCCAAGCTAAAATTACCTCTATTTATAGAGCAATAAGGTTCAGAATGCCATGGTGTTCGTGAGTAATCCCGATTGACTAATCAGGAAACATTCCCTCCGACTTTTGCGGAAATGTCAATCGATTAATCTTAGCATTTGTATTATAGTAGATAAATAAGTTGCCTTAGTGGTTTAGTGGTAAACATGTTTGCGATGTCCAAGATTCGAATCGAGCGAAATTACTTTTATAATAAATGAACTTAGATAATAGCTTTATAAAAAAACTACCCGCGTTACCTAAATATCATGCCCAGCGCTGGGATAGAAAGTAGCCTGTAGCCTTCCTCAACAAATGGGCTATCTAACAGTGAAATATTTTTTCAAATCGGACCAATAGTTTCTGAAATTAGCGCGTTCAAACAAACAAACTCTGCAGCTTTATAATATTAGTATAGAAATGCGAACCAACTTCAATGTTTTAACAATAATAACTCAAAACCCGCTTAACCGATTATGATAAATTTGATGTTTATCTGTAATTGGCAAAATTGTCGCGTAACATAATTATGTACCTAGATGCAAAAACAAAATATTTTTGAATTTTTCAAAAGTTTTTTAATTGTATACTACTATCATTTCTTATAAAATAAATTAGCGTAAGTAGGTGAAGGAAAACATCGTGAGGAAACCGGTATGTCTAAGAACTAAGGCCTAAACCCTCTCAACTCATAAGATAGTTGAGAGCTGACCCGTGCCAAGAAGTGGGACAGTATAAGGGTTGAAGTGAAAAGTAGGTAAATGTAAGTAGATTTCCCATACGTAAACCCATAAAACATGGAATCGCGGTTATGTTTATAACCTTCCGTAACCAAGTTACGGGCGTAGTTCAAAATAACTGCCGACGAACGAATAATATTTTATGTTGGCAGCACTAATGCACTCAAGAAAATTGACTCCGTATGAAGTGCGGTCCGAAACGGCGTTTTATTTATTCGTGAAAAATTTTCCTCGATTTTCTGGACGTTTTGGGTTCTTATTTATTTATAGCACTTAGTGGTTGCATGCATGTTCTTTTGATTAAAATAAAATGATATTGCAACAGCGTTGAATAAGTGTGTTTACAAAATTACGATTTAATGGGAAAATTGCAGGCCGCCAACCAACATAGACCGCTTCTCGGGAAGTTAGTTCTTCAAATAACTAGACACCAAAACAATTTTTTGTAGTGACACAAATGTTGTTCGGGGCGGGAATAAAAACCGCGACCTCTCTGGCATCAGTAAAGCCCAATCGGATGGCTTCCACGCTTGACTACTTAAGTGATTGTAGGAATAAATTTAAGTAAATATAAAAAAAACTGTACTTTAGTTGTACTGTATTATATAATTAGTTAAAAACGAGAACTGCTGCCGACAAACTGTTATGCAGTTTGGCAGAATAGTAATTAAGATAAATGTATGCAGATTTTGAGTAAATAAAAACAAAAAGTTGGTTTATTAAATAAAATACAAATTGTACAAAGGAAAGGTAGCAGCGGTACGGGTTTCGCCTTAGAAATATGTGAATTGTTTCATCTCCGCTGCTCAATATCGGTGAAGAAAAACATCGTGAAGAAACCGTCATGTCTAAGAACTAATCATTCGAGGACATGGTCTAAACTCTTTTAACTCGCAAGATATTTGAGAGAAGACCAGTGTCCAGCAGCAGGATTGAAGTGATGTTAATTGCACAAAGGAACTGAATGGTCACATTATATTCAAGGAGCGTTTAAACATACAGAGTAAGGTAAGGTGTCAGCCGGATGACACTGACGTTTTATGTCAACGTTTGCGGTCCAATTTCAACAATTATAATATCGAATGTATAGTTAATAATATAAAGGTATCGATTGTATTAATGGCTTGCAAATTGTTAATGATTAAATTAAAAGGCTCTTAACTGGATATTGTGAAATATTGCCGGCGGCCATATTGGCTCAGCACACAAATATATTGGTTTAATTGAAACTATAATTTCGAACATCACTTTGTACTGAATAATTAAAAATGTATGGTATGTTATTTACTTTAACTCGTTTACATAGTAGCTACTAATAAAACGAATTCAATTTGCTCTTACGTCACCGAGATAGTCGGCGGTTGGTGGTTCTTAGTGGCGTAGTAGAAGTTTTTTAGTGCCCTTCAGCTGGACACGGGTCTTCTCTCAACTATCGTAAGAGTTGAGAAAATTAGGCCTTATACACGCTGGCCAAGTGCAGGTTCGTAGATGTCCACTCGGATTGTTAGTTCCTTAGAAATGCAGGTGTCGATAAGATGTTTTCCTTCGTTGATATTGAGCAGAAGCTATGAAGCAATTCGCAAACGATGTATGGGACGACCGGGGATTAAACTCGCGACTATATATATTAACCCTTCGGCTGCGGATCTAAGTTATACAACACCCTGACGAACTCCAACTAAAATTCAAACCAAATCTCAAAACAATCTGTATAAGATTTCGCTGGTAAGAAGTATTTACAGGTATAACACTTTAGACCCTAAACTTTGCGCAATAAAGAGTGAATTTGAATACGCATACTAATTATTTATTAGATGATAGGTAGGTGCGCTACAAAGTTCTGTGATATTGCTAAGTACTGTGAAGCTAGTGGGTTTCGTAATGGATGCTGTTAATGTGCCCTGTTAAATGCTCTCTCTAGTAAATGGTGAGATTTGTTTTCTGAAATAGGCTTGCGTTTGCCTACAACTTGCCTATACTTATAAACTATAATTGGATGTAGTCTACGATGCAATTTTAACGCACTCTTTTAAATGGCATCACCAGACATCGCACTGAAACACAGCAAGGCTTGGTGATGCAGCTTTGTCTGGTGGTTAATCACTAACGACGGCCGACGCCTACCACCAGTTAATTACCAGTAAACATAATCACCAGTTTGACACAGGACCAGAGTAATCGGCATAGCTCACCGGATTAGTAAGTTGCAGCGGCAGGGAGCCGTTCATATCTGCCGCAGAACCGACAGCCGTAATCAGTGGCACTCAACGTGTTAAACTGCCTTCATAGGGTAAAAAGGAGCATCTGAAATTTATTTGCAACTACGTTTTTAACACTTTCAGAATCAGTATCTTTCATTGATCCCAATTATATTTATAACTCAGTTACAAAAAAATGTCAGATGCACCCTTTTTATGACGCGTGATGGGAGTAAAACCGAACAAAACAATAAAAAAAACAAACCCGGGACGGGCCAAGATTGTTATAATAAACCAAGAAAATAAACCTTCAAGGCGAGCTCAGTGCTGGGTTCACTGAAATGATAAACTTTTCAGCGTTCCTACAATTTGCGCACATAATAACGATTGTAATTTAGTTGCATGTTCTTACGTAGGTGTCAATAATACCCTCCTGGCCGTTTTCCAGCTACGTCGGCCGGTCTAAGCTGACTAGCCATTTATAGCCGGCGAAATGTCATCATCATCATCTTTGTTTTCACCATTTGGTGTTTCAGGTGTGAGAACAGGCGGGAGCACTATGATTGAGCGTTACTAGACATTTTAAAATTATAAATTTGTAACCAACCTGAAAAATATTACTAAATTCAAATTTAGTAATAGTAATCCAAACAAAGAAAAACAAATCTTGAATTTCGAATATAATTTTACAATAATTGAAAATCTTTTTTTTTTATAGAGTGGCTATTGAGCGTTACTAGACATTTTAAAATTCGAATAAATTTGTAACCAACCTGAAAAATATTACTAAATTCAAGTTTCGTAATAGTTATCCAAAACAAAAAAAAAGCAAATCTTGAATTTCGAATACAATTTTACAATAATTATAATTGAAAATCTTTTCTTACGAACAAAATATTTACTAGGGATGGGCTACAAATATCAGCTTTGTAAGAATATCGGTTTTCAATATTTATTTAATAACGATTACAAATAGTATATTTATTAGTAATTCAGTTACTAGCCTCATACTTACATAACGCAAATAATATTACCAAAATTCAGCATTCAATATTACAGAAACGTAACAGATACATACGTAATTAAGAGAATGGCATAAATTAGTCTTAAACAGAATGCAATCAGCTATTTTCAATTAACATCAGTCTCCAGACATTCGCAAGGCTTTGTGTCGACTTGAATACACTGTCGCTTTGTCTAGTATTGCGAAATGAGGAAGGCTGGTTTTGTTTTTTAAGCAAGCACTGCGCTGTCCTAGATTCCTCTTTCTAGAAATACTTACCAGTGTGAAAAGAAATATGAGTTACAATGAACCTCCTAGTATGAAAAGCAAGTATAAGGTACTTCATATTTTGAACCCCCAACCACAGATAATATAATATTAAGTATACTAGCCCTAATATACGTAGGGTACGTAGGTCGTAACATAGGATGTTGTAATTTTTGGCGTATGTATCTTTATGTCTGTGTATCTATGTACAATTTTGGGGCATCATAGCTCTTATATAATTTGAAGCAGTAAGTAAGAATTTCCGTTATAACTAAACTTTTCATCCGTTTACGTTTCACTCCTATACGCCCATCGTTACTTCAACGTGCAATATGAAACCTTATTAGTTCCAAAATAATAACTATAAAAATTAGGTACCCAGTCTCTGATCTACGATATCTACATCTATCAAGTAGACAGGCGATGATATAGTAGATATTTACCTCTGCCCTACACACTAGATACAAAACAAAAGTAGTGTTACAAACTCCATACGGTAACTTGGTAAAATATTTAAATATTCCTTCCGCAGAGTTCCGAAGTTTAAGCGGTACCTCACATAATCCTACACTACCTACGAACTACCAAGTTTGTCTTTCTATACTTATTTTATTACAATATTTCCATATTTCTAACGTATTTCATAAATAATCGATAACTACAAGTATGTAAAACCACTTTCGGATACCGATTATTACTGTACTGATATTTTGTATCGAATATCATTCTCCATGCGCATCATTATTTATATTCTAAATTCTAAAAATATTTTAACTAGGTATCCTACGTAATAAATTAATATTTACGATTTTAAATTACCAAACAGCTCTTGGCCATGTGGGTTAAGGCCTATACTAGCCTAAGCCTAACTCGTAAGATAGTTGAGAGAAGACCCGAGCCCAGTTGTGAGACACTAAACAGGGTTGAAGTGGAAAAAATCTAAATTAAACCGTGATAAAATCCGATATAAAGTAGTTACATTTCAATGTGTGATAATCGCGTGAATTTAAGAAAATACTATGAAAATACTAGGGTTGAAGTGATTTAAATTTAAAATGATGTATATAAGTAAGTACTGATTAATAGGAGATAATTTAAATTCAAAATGTCAAAGTCAAAAAGCAAAGACAATGTGATATTGTTTTTAGAGGACTTATATAAATTAAGAAAACTTCATGTCATTTAACACATCTATGACAATCGTTACATGTAGTCAGAAGCCAATGTAATCTGACACCTGGTCTAACCATCTCGGCTACTGGTTCCCCACGGGTTTCGAGGTCTGATGGCAGTCGCTCGTATAATTCTGGTAACTAGCCACATCAGGTTAGACTGGGAGCCGACCCCGATAGAAATAGGAAAAAGGCAAGGGGAATGATGATGAAGAAAACTAGGCAACGCAATACACAATTTTTATTTTACCTCTAGCTGTTATTTTGGCTAATCTTAAAGCTATGTAATCACTCAGCTTTAAAGGTAGCTAACATATTAAGCAGAGTTAAAATGACTATAAATAGACTACGACGAGTCTAATAAGTAATTGTGAACAAAATTAAACAGTTTATTTTTATTAATATACCTTTTACATAAAGATAAAATTTCAATTCCACATCCAACCTGTCCGCACAAAATTCAACTTTATTTTTTCAGTATTACGGTGTATATTTTGTTAATCCATTCCATCCAATCAGCTGATGGCTGTGAATCTTTTATTCGATGTAAGAACACAATTTGTGCAATCTGAACAATATGAATGAATACTTACATGGATGTTATGTATTTGTTTACAGTAACATTTTGTATGGATGAGGCATTTATTTTTATTTAGACGAGAAACTGGCTAATTGTTGTTGCTAAGAGGTGTCGATTTTCTCGTTTGATGGAAAAGAGTTTTGGTACTTTTTTAATTTCTAGTCTAGTCTCTAGTCCATAGGAAGTTGGCGAGACACCTCCGTGCGATCCTGCGTCCATAGAGAATAGAGGGCACCTATTTGTTGCGGACAAACTTGTGTGTATTTTATTATGATCTGCGTACTAGATAGTCAGCTCAGACTGGCCACATAAGCTAAAAAACTTGAAATAATGCATTGAATAATTAATGGAAATTATTATGGCGTTTCATCATTGCTTTAACAACAGGCAAGTTGTGGTCAAGCGCAAGCCTATCACAGAATAAAAAAAAATAAAAAATGTGTTTAAGTATTGATACAGAACCACCAAAAACCAAAAATTGTTGTTCGCACTGTTCAAATAGTTTTCTTTTGTTACTCCGTTATTTATTCATTTTGTTTCATATATTCTTAAAAAGTGAGCTCCTAATATCTTTAAAAAAGTTATACTACGTGATACATTACATTGTTGAGTGTAGACAGCCGTTCTTTGTTTAAAAGTCTGCAGAAGTTATCGGAACTGAGTTCGTTCAGCTGGCGATGCGCATTTGTTTCTGATGAACATCCAATAAAGTTCTTCGTACTCGATGTATATATTTTTTGTTTTTTTTGACAAAAATAGGTATGTTATAGTAATAATTATATTTTGACAAATACACACAGCGCCATCTAGTCCCAAATTAAGCAATTATATTTTCTTGCTATGGGTACCTACTAGAAACGGATATACTGCTTAAATATTTTTTTGTAAAAATACGTACTCGTATACTTGCTTAAAGATAAATAATTACACCCAGACACAGAACATCAACAACAATCGTGCTCATCACACAAAGATGTATCATGTGTTGGGAATCGAACCTACGACCATCGGCATATCAGTCACTCTAAACACTACACTACCAGTTCAGTCTATAAGTTTATAATTTTAAAGTATATACTTCTATAGAAGTCATTCATACAGTCGTCCAATGCAACGGGTTAGGTGCAGTTCGAATGAACGAAAACCGAGCGCGGACGTGTGAAGCGGCCATCTTAGAAGAGCTGACACTTAGTGTTGGACTGACGCGTCGTCGGGAAGTGCGTATACAACAACGTTCTCGGTAGACGTTATTCTCTTAGCTTTAATCTAATTTAATCTTAGCGATCTGTAACTATTTAGTAGAATTAATGATTGTAATAACGAGAGATCTGGGTAAAGTGATTTTTGCCGTAGTTATTTTATTGGAACACCGTCTTCTTACCCGATAATCCACGGCTACCTAAAGTTGTCTAATAATCCCGAAGTCTAATTTTAGTCGAACGCTTGCAAATGAACAATATAAAACCGCTCTGTATAAAAAAGGACATTTGTTATGGCATACAAAATATATAATAAAATTTCGGAGGATATTAGAGACTGTATAATTAAATTAAAAAAAAAACTATTTAACTCCTAATACTAAATCATTCTATTCTATAAAAGAATTCCTTGACTTGAAATGACTCAAGAGTTATCGTCTGATTGAGTGCATATTATTAATTAATTACATAAATTATATTTTTTTTCGTTTTGAATGACCAAATAAATGAATGACTTTTAATAATTAATTTTATTGAGGAATCTTATTATGTATATCTATATATATATAAAAATGAAACCCGTTTTCCGTTGTCACGACATCACGCGTGAACGGTTGGACCGATTTCGCTAATTCTTTTTTTTAAATATTCCTTTAAGTACGAGGATGATTCTTACCCAGAGAAAAATTAAAAAAAAAAGAAAATTTAGAAAGCGAAGTGCCGAAAACCGGGTTAGATACCTATTATTTATTATTGGTTATATTCAGTAGGTCTGAGACCCGGTAGATGGCACTACTTTACCGGGCAGAACGACGTCTGCCGGGTCCGCTAGTACTTAATAAATTTGTATGCCCACGAGGCTGGTCACAGCATGAGCTTATTATATTACTATACATATTACATTATATCTGTGTATCACAAATAAACTGATTTGATTTGATATATAATTTGACTATAGCTAGGCACCTACCCTACACACTGCACTAACAATGTCCTAACTTTCGAACAACAAATAAATTACATTTTATATTACAATACCTACCTAAAAATAATCTCCCAAATCCTGTTTCTAATACTCTATCAAAGCTATTCCCGAGTAGTTTTACAAACGTATTAAAGTATATTTTGTATCGAATACAGAAAGAGCGATTGAAACGGTATCGATTTAAAAGTATAATAGAGTTCTATCGAATAGACCTCTTTGATGTTGTTAAACTGACATTTGATTTATTTGATCCGAATAGGCTATTGACTTAATCAAAATATTCGTGTGTAGATTTAATACTTATTCAGTAAGTATTCGAATTTATGGTTTACTATCGATTCACCAGCCTTCGCATGGGTGCAAATTATCCACACATAATTTTAGTGAAAACGACGAGAAGTTTCCTTTAATTGTTTTTGAATTTATTGCGAACAGACAGCGGAAGTGACTTCATTCTATGTAAAGATGTGTTCTGGGTATTACATCTATATAAAAATCAATTGCTGTTAGTCTCGCTAGAACTCGAGAACGGCTAAACGGATTTATTTTAAAATGGTCTTAGATTTACGAGAATATCACACATTGAAATAACACTACTTTTTAACGGATTTTATCGCGGTTTATTTTAGATTCCGACGTTTTAAAGTCTTTTTTTTCATGGTCTTTTATTTCAATGTGGTCTTGAAATGTTCGTGGAGGTCTAGGGAAGGTTTAAAACGTGACAAAACTTAGAATATTTTTTTTTAATTTTCGTCCGACATAAAATCAGCAAACTACGCACGCACGGTGCGGCGGTAAAATAGCGGTCAGTGACCCTAGCGAGCGAACAGCTGATATGGCGGCGCGTGGGTGACAGAAATATCAGTATCAATAGCAGTAGTTGAATAAAAGTAATCTTCCATTATTGATTACTTTATTTTTTGTACTACATAATACATAAAAATAAAAACCGTGTTTATTAATTTTTTTAAGTTTATTTTCTGAAAGTTTGGGCAATGGTTAAATGTTTTTCCTGTTTAAATATCTACTTTTAAAACAGAAAAATATATGTAGAGTACCATCTTTAAGCCGGAAATTACTGATGAAATTAATTCAGTCGCGACTATTTGACAATCTACCGTCATTCCGATTACGAACCTCTTTGTAAAATTGACTACTTAAATAAAAATAAACAAAACAGATTTAAATTTAGAACCTATTTAAATTAAGGTTGTAACCTCCACAGAGCACCAAAGAGTTGCAGGTAGTTTTGCTATAGCAGTTTTTAAAAAAATTGAAAAACTGTTATATATATTTCAAAAAAGATTTTTATTTTCTCATAGCTTAAGTTATAATCGAAAAAAGTGTCACTATGTCTATACCGTGAACGAGAAAGTTTTAAAGTAAAGTAACTCAAGTTGCGACACTCCACGGTGAGAAGAATTTTAGTTTAGTTTTATGAACTTTCTAACGGAGTTTTCTCTCTCTAACTTAAGGCTTTGAGGAGATTTTTTTTATTATCTTTGATATTTGGTGATTAAGAAGATATTTGAAGGACTTACAGGCCTCTATAAGGTCGCGAGGTCGATTCCCGGTCGTGCCCACACATCATTCTGTGAATTGTTTCTGCCGCTGCTCAATATTGGCGAAGGAAAACATCGTAAGGAAGCCGGCATGTCTCAGAACTAATCATTCGAGGGCATGTGATATCCACCAACCCGCAGTTGGTCAGTGTGTGTGGATTAAGGCCTAAACTCACTCAACTCATAAGATAGTTAAGAGAAGACCCGTGCCCAGCTGTGGCACTCTAAAAGACTGAACGTGTATGGGCTGTTTCACCGGTAGCTAATTTTAAGAAGATATTTTTTGTTTACTCTTTTTTTTATTTATTTATGTTATTTTTTTCTAGCTTTCCGACCGCAGCTATATTTAATATCGTGCCCAGCAGTAGGATAAAATGTAACCTTCCTCAATAAATGGCCTTTAAAACAGTGCAAGAATTTTGCAAATCCGAGATTGACTCAAGTGACAATGTTCCTCCATGCACTTGACTTGTTTGTCTAATTTTACATTAAAGCAATCTGATATTACTCTAATATTGTTTGCTACAGTTCAGTAGGCTAATTCATTTTATTTCTTGACGCACCGATTAAGTTTCAGTGCAGTTGCAATCAAGTTTACGTCTTAGTGCAAAATGGTATTCTTTAATTGTGTAGCTGTCATATCTAATCTAGAGTCCGTGTCACGAAAGAAGTCCCGCGACATTCAGTGGAACTAATTATTAAAGATCGGAAATGTTTCTCAATTCGCAAGAAATTATAACAATAAGAATGAAGCCTGAATTATTATAATTAAAATTTGGAGTTGAGAGGGTGTCCTCTCAACTCTAAATTTTAATTAGACTGTAGAGTCGCCAAGCAGCAGCATCCTAGCGTCTCGGCTGCGGGGCTTCTTTCGTGAGAAGTACTCTAAAGCGCTCGTATGACGCGAACTTGACGCGAGCGTATCTGACAGCGGTTGTCAAAATTACGAGAATACGAAAAGGGCTGTTTTGATCGAAACTTAACTGCAATTGAACTTCAACTGAACTTATTTGTTTACGTGAATTAGCCTACGGTTCGAGTCCTTACGTCATTTGTGATTTGTGACGGGCATTTTTGAAAAGTCCCAATAAGCGCTCCGAAATTACCGTCGGCGAGGTATTTGGCAGCGATTTATTGAGGATTTGTCCATATTATGTCTATTTCTACCTAAGCTTCGAGTTGACTGACCATGTGTCTGCATCTATGGTCCCATGTGTCACTTAATAAAATAGATACGTACATTATATAGAAGCATCAGGTGTGGCTCGAAAGTGTTATAACTTGAAGGGCTACTCCTAAACCTTATATACTTACGAGTGTTAATAAATTAGATTGTGAATGTTGAGTGCCCAACTAAGTTTGCGAAATAATACTTGGTAGTTTACTATACGAAGTTAAAATGTAAAAAGGAATTTCATTTTATAAACTTCAAATGGATTAATCACTTCAACCCCTTTTAGTGTCCCACTGCTGGGCACGGGTCTTCTCTCAACTATCTTCCGAGTTGAGAGAGTTTAGGCGTTAATTCACACACGCTGGCCAAATGCGGGTTGGTGGATGTCACATGTCCTCGAATGATTAGTTCTAAGACATGCCGGTTTCCTCACGATGTATTCCTTCACCGATATTGAGCAGCGGTAGTGAACAATTCACACAAAGATGTGTGGGCACGACTGGGATTCGAACCCGCGACCTTATATTTCAAAGGCGAGGCTCGTACCGCTGCGCCACCGCTGCTTTAAATGGATTAATAGTTGCTTGTATAACAATTACTTTTAAATTTTTGCTTTTTAGATTTTGTAAAATAAGATTTTGCTAGTAGGTAAACACAACTACACATTTCCAGTTTAAGCTGATCTCGCATTGTATAGGATTTCCATACAACTAGAGATCAGCTTATACTGGAAATGTATAGCTTGATGTGTGGCCGTGTGTACATAGAAATGTAAGTGGTAGACGACGCTTGTTAAATATATTATATAAAATTCTCCTGACACGGTGTGCGTAATCGAACTCCTCCGAAACGGCTTGACCGATTCTTATGAAATTTTTTATGCATATTCAGTAGGTCTGAGAATCGGCTACTATCTATTTTTCATACCCCTAAGTGATTTTTTTTTAATAAATACGCGGTACGAAGTTCGCTGGGGCAGCTAGTATAAATATATAAAAGAAGAAACTGACTGACTGACATATCAACGCAGAGCCCAAACCGCTGGGTCTGGAGACTCCAAATTTGGCACATAGGTTTCTTACGAGGTCTAGGGGTGCATTAAGAAAGGATTTTTCAAAACTAACCCTTTAAGGGGGTTAAACGGGGTTCCAAAGTTTGTATGGAGAAACAAGATTAGTGAGATCCATTTCGCGGGCGAAGCCGCGGGCGGAAGCTAGTTAAATATAATAATAAAAATTGAACAACCCCCGACTCATGTTTTTAGGTGAAAAACATCTCTATTACTGTAGCTTTTGAATACAAAAAAAATCGGATCAAAATCGGTCCAACTGTTCAGGTGCTACATAACAACAAACTTGTACATAGATACCCAGATATGCAGATACTCGTGTCAAACATATGACGCGCCTCTTTTTTTGTAAAAGCTTAGCAAAGGTTTTCTTTTGGCAACCTTGGCGCCTAGCGTCACACTGTTTAGCGGCACTCACAGCGTTTACTGAGCAATGTCTATGTTTGACACTGATAGGTCACACTTAATCTTGTTTTTAATTTTTTTTTCTTTTACATTTGTTTTTTTTTCTCTTTCTATGTTTTTTATCATTTAATTTTGTGTGTCCTGTCGTTGTCAAATAAATGTTTTTCTTTCTTTCTTTCTTTCTAAATAGACTTATGCACAGTAAATATATATTCAGGTATATTATAGCGCGGGTAAGTGTGTGTGTCATTCAAAAATTCGATTGCAGCAACCGCGGCGTGCAGAGGTCGGCAAGTCTGCGTTCTGTAATCAAGAAATTCTTAAAAACTATCAAAACATTTTTCAGTGAGCCACTTCTTCAGTTGTAATTTAAATTTATTGAATGTCAAATCTCTAAACAAATTATTAGGAACTAGATATCCGCCCGCGGTTTCGCCCGCAGATGTCGGTTATCGCGCCAAAACATTACCTCCTTTTTGCGCAGTCGGATAAAAACTATCTAATGTCCTTTCTCGGGTCTCAAACTACCTCCATACACAATTTCATCCAAATCGGTTCAGTAGTTTTGGCGTGAAAGCGTAACAAACAAACTTACATTCGCATTTATAATATTAAGTATAGAAGTATAGATATTATTATATTTATGGAATTTAATGCACTGTTATTACCTGTTACTGTCAAATAGGTTCGAGGGTGCTACAATTTGTTAGGCTTTACCGATCTATAGGCCGACCGTTTATCTCGCGTATCAGCATCTGAGGTACAAAATCATAAAACATTAATTAAATCTCATAAAGAACTATTTAACCACAGATAAAAGTAATGTAAGACTACCTATTCGTTCACTAATATCCATATCGCTTGAATCATCATCACTGTCTGTGCAGCTTGAGGAGTCAGAATCTTGGCGATAGGCGATACGCGAGTTAAACGGTCTATCTATAGGGCTTTGATATTGTTGGAAAATATTCGTCGTTAATCAAAGAGACATTTCTCTAAAATATAAATACAAGAAACTTAATCCTTGAATTATGTACATTTATAGATAGTGTTAATAAATTAGATTGTGAATGTTGAGTAGGGTCCAGTGTTCAACTAAGTTTGCGAAATAAAGACTTTTGGCAGTGTTCGACGAAGATAAAGTACGTAATTCGGTGTAAGAATTTTCTTAAAGTATTTTCAGTTTGTTAAGTTTAAATTGGTTAATCGTTGTCTTTATTATTTGTTACGTATTCTAAATTAAATGTTACTTTAACAAAGGGACTCTAAGAAATTTTAACTATCATTTCAACATTTTCAACCCTTTATAGTGTCCCACCGCTGGGCACAGGTCTTTTCTCAACTATCTTATGAGTTGAGAGAGTTTAGGCCTTAATCCACATACGCTCATGTCACATATCCTCGAACGATTAGTTATTAGACATGCCGGTTTCCTCACGATGTTTTCCTTCACCGATGTTGAGCAGTGGTGATGAAACAATTCACACAAAGATGTGTGGGCACGACCAGGATTCGAACCCGCGACCTTATTTTTCTAAGGCGAGGCCCGTACCGCTGCGCCACCGCTGCTCCGCTCCAGAAATTTTAACAATGCCTATTAGTTATAAAAATGTGCAGGTGAGTATGCGTCTTTCATAGATCATTAGAAACAAACTATTCTACCATGTAACCCAACAATACTTACTGTTTGCAACTGTATATAAACTGTTTATCACACATTGAAAAAGAAGAGAAAATGGTTGGAATATACCACCAGCTTGGGACCCAGTGCTTAATTTACTTGTACCAAAACCCAAGCAAAATCAACTCAGAATTCCAAACACAGTAAGCTCAGTTTGCATAAATCGGAACGCAACTTAAATAATAATGTTTGGAGGTAGTCAATAATAATTGTGATTAATATTTTTGGACATCAAACACCTCAGTCCACCCGTGAACATGAAGTCTGAAAAGACTTTGAAACGTCGGGATGTAAAATCTAAACTAAACCACGATAAAATCCGTTAAAAAGTAGTTTTATTTTAATATTTGACGACACTTCAATCCCTTTATTGTCCCCCTGTTAGGCACGGGTCTATTCTGAATTATCTTACGAGTTGAGCGAGTATGGACCTTAACATCCTGGGCAAGTGCCACATATTCTCGAATCATTAGTTCTTAGACACGCCGGCTTTTATTTCTACGTTTCTTTTTCCGATATGAGCAGCAGCGATATAAAAATTCACACAAATATTGAAAGGGAAGAAATATATCCATTAGGAAAGAAAACATTATTCCTTTTACATTCCTTTAATCAGGCACTACTACAGAATTCCATACATTTGTTTAAACCGCCGTTTATCTTACATATATTTCTCACGCGACATTTTAGTAAAGTAAAATATATAAAAGGACTTACTTTAGCAATTATACTTAGTTAATGTGATCCACTTTCCTTGTTTAAATTAGTCTCCACTTTATTATTACGTTAATAATTAAAATATCCAGCCACAGAGAGGCCGTCGATGCTTTCTTGTTTTTTCGCGCTCTGCCTTTTATTTTTCTCCTCGATCTTTGGCGGGAATCAATGAATGAATGATGGAGTGTGTGAAACTAAGGTGAACGAGCGAATGTCAAAATAGAGTCTCAGAAAATATGACTGAAATAGATGAGTAATTCATTACCCTTACAATATGTTGATACCGCTGTGATTCCACTCAAACTGGTATGAATTTTGTATCTAGTTATTTTTTATACTATTACTAAAATTATTGTTTATGTTTCGCTAAGGTAGGTTATAGTATTTTATTAGTAACATTATTAGTAATAAAATATGGTTTCAATTATATTTCTCCGAACCTGGAATACGTTAAATATAGAATATGACAAGTTGTGACCGTCACTCATAACAAAATGAATTCAAGAAGTTTCCAGACAAAAAATGGTACTAGATAAATGTTAATACACTACACTCCAAACTTTTTCCACAACTGACAAACTTCAGTAACACAAACAGGAATACTTCGCTGTTTTTTTTGTTTACCAACAATTTTCTGCCCTGAGGATTTGCAACGGATCTAAGTTTCATCCCTGGGGTATGGTACACACCAGAAAAGTCGCACTTGTTTAAACCACAGCAGGATTGCGCTTGACCACAACTTGAGTCCTATTAGTCAATGATGTGGTCTACGATGGATCGCGCTAACCCAGCAAATACCGATTCATTCGTGATTTGAAGACAGACAGATTATAGCTTTCGGGAAACAAAAATGCCGGCAACGAATTCCACAATTTGGCAGTTTGCACAATAAAAGGAGAAGCAAAGCGCTTAGTGCGTGCGCGTGGAATTTCCACCTTATAACGGTGGCGCATAGCCGTACCTCTACTTGTCCGATGGAAGAACGGGGATGGGGGAATAAGATTGTGTAATTCCAACGCACACTCTCCCAAGTGTATCCGATAAAAGACCGAAAGACTAGCAACTCTGCGGTGATGCTCGAGGCTTTGCAACTCAGCCTTGACGAGGGATTTGTTGCCAATAAGCCTCTTGGCTCGCCTAAATAATAAATAATAGACTCTTAATAGACTCCAACGACCTATCCCAAAGATGCGAGCAGTACTCCATGCATGAACGAACTTGTGCTTGATATAGTTCGAGCATCTGTTTCGGTGTGAAGTACTGACGCACCTTCGCGAGGACACCTAGCTTTTTGGTAGCTAGTTGAGCCTATGTGCTATGTGTGTTAAAGTAGTGTTAGTGTACTGTAGTGAATCTTAGTGTGATATTAAGTGTATTACCGCCTTTAGACAGACTTTTTCCTTGATTGTTGGGAACTTTTTAAGTAAGTCACTAGAAGCTGAAGATATTAAAAAAGTTTGTCCATCATTTCATTCCTTAACTTAAAGTCTGAAGTTATTAGATTAGTTACTACATATTTTAACCTTGGTAAGATATTTGCTATTCACGCCACAGGTCGTGGGCTCGATTTCCATCCGAGACAGACATTTGTGTGATGAACATGTCTGTTTGTCTCGAATCTGGGTGTAATTATCTATTACTAGTTCCCGTCCGCGGCTTCGCCCGCGAAATTGATCTCACTAATCTTGTTTCTCCATACAAACTTTGGAACCCCGTTTCACCGTTTAAAGGATGAGTTTTGAAAAATCCTTGTTTAGTGCACCCCTAGACCCCATAAGGAACCTATGTGCCAAATTTCGAGTCTCCAGACCCAGCGGTTTGGGCTCTGCGTTGATATGTCAGTCAGTCAGTCAGTTTCTTCTTTTATATATTTAGATTATGTAAATACAAAATAAAACTAGTATATATGACATAGGTAGTATACACCAGTTATCTGGTTTCCATAACACAAACTCTGCTTAGCTTGGGAACAGATGACAGTGTGTGTTATTATAAAAGAAAAATAAGTAAGCAGAAGTTTTGTGACTGACTACCGTTCTCAGAGGTGTCATTTAACTTTAATCTGGCATTAAATAATCATTTCTGTATTGATTTTGACAGTATATAATGGTCCTCGGGTTGTGTGAATTAGGTGACAGTAAATAGGTGGGTACCGAAGATCGAACCAGTGACTTTAAATTTCAAAGTACTCTACTGGGTCTAAAATGTTGAAAATGTTAGAATAAAAAGCGCATTGTCTGAAGTCTGAAAAATCAATTGCTGTTCGGATTTATCTTATCTTGGTCTTGAAATGTTTGTGGAGGTCTAGGGGAAGGTTTAAAAGGTGAGAAAAATTCGAATAATTGATGGAAAAACCCTAAAAACTGCCCTATTTTTCCCACACTACTTATAGAATCAGAACTATATTGATATTGTTTTAAGATTATTTTATACAAAAGTTTAGGTTTAAGCTTTTATTTATCGATAGAGGTAGTACAAAGTCTGCCGGGTCAGCCAGTTAACAAAAAATTCCATAGGTGCGTATCTGTAAATTTTCAAAACTTGTCATGTTAACAGTAGTATTAATTAATATGATACATGATTGTGGGTTAGTGCAGATAATAAAGCCAGCATTTTAAATGATGCGGTTGTGCCAGTGGTATTTGTAACGAATGCATCTGATCACTGTCGACCACTTTGTTGTGGTTGGCATCGTTTAGCGCTCACCTTTGACGTTATTTGTGTAATTAAATATAAAATTTGAAATTTTATTTACAACCAGTGGATCCCGCAGACGTCGTCCTGCCCGGTTAAAACAGAATATTAGCTATAAGATTTCATAAAAATCGGTCAAGCTGTTTCGGAGGAGTTTTTTTAAATTTTTCTGTTCGTAAAAACCATTCTAGTACTTCAAAGAATATTCTAAAAAAAGAATTAGCGAAATCGGTTCCGCCGTTCCCGAGTTATGCGCTTACCAACACATTTTGCGATTAATTTTTACAATAGATAAATAATAATATTAATAAAATTAGTCGAGCGGTGTAAGCCGTCCGATTGGGCTATACTGTGACCTGGAGGTCGCGGTTTCGATTCCCGCCCCGGGCAATCTTTGTGTAACAATAAAGATTTGTTTCGGTGTCTGGTTGGTTGAGAAACTACCCACCGTGCCTTGGAGAACACGATAAGCTGTCGGTCCCGGATGTTCACAGCGTTTACTGAGCATTGTCTATGTTTGACACTTCGAACAGTAATATGTCATCATCATCATCATTCCCCTTGCCTTTTCCTATTTCTATTGGGGTCGGCTCCCAGTCTAACCTGATGCGGCTAGCTACCAGAATTATACGAGCGACTGCTATCAGACCGCGAAACCCGTAGGGAACCAGTAGCCGAGATAGTTAGACCAGGTGTCAGATTATATCGACTTCTGACTACATTTAACGATTGTCGTAGATGTGTTAAATGACAACCGGGACCGACGGCTTTACGTGCTCTCCGAGGCACGGAGGGTAGTCCCTCAACCAACCAGACACCGAAATAAATTTTTGTTGTTACACAAACATTGTCCGGGGCGGGAATCGAACCCGCGACCTCCCGGGCACAGTATAGCCCAATCGGACGGCTTACACCGCTCGACTACCGAGGTCGTGCTCAACAAAAATATGTCTTTGTACATTACATTTAACACTCATATTATAAATATAGAGAGTTTGTGTGTTAGGTTGGTTGAACGGCGTTAAACTCAAGAACTACTGCTCGGGACTGTGTTCCTATTCTGTGCGAAAATGAGAAGTTAGTTCGACTTCAAAACTAAGATTTCGGAAGTTAAAGGAGCGAAACTTTTAATTAAAATTAAATACGAGTGTAAGGGAACCAAATATAAAACGAATTGATGAGTTAAACTAGACAAACTAGTAGATCAAAGTAATACTAACATCAATACTCGACTTCCTACTTTTGTTTCGTCCAAGCCACCGAACACCCTGCTTACGCAGCAATTCCGTAGGTTACGTACTTTAGTGCATTAACGGGCATCGTTCCGACCAGGTGCGTTCATACATTTATAAAACACTAGCGGACCCGGCAGACGTCGTTCTCTCTCAGACCTACCGAATATAACCAATAATAAATAATAGGTACATAAAGGAATATTTTAAAAAAAGAATTAGCGAAATCGGTCCAGCCGTTCACGCGTGATGTCGTGACAACGGAAAACGGGTTTCATTTTGATATATATAGATTTAACATTTTAACATATAACATTTTAGTGATATTTTATATTTTATTCAATAAACATTATTAACAATTCATCGGTGTATTAGTCATCACTGCAACCCTTGCAAGTCGCACAACTTCCTACTAATATTAGAAAATACGTAAATGTTCAGGAGAAAGAAAAAAATGGGCACTGTAAATATTTTTACGAAGTCTTCTTTTTGTTGTAAAAATTTGACTCGCTTTTACAGCCAGAACTGTTCAATACTAAAAGATTGTCATTTGTTTTTTCTTAGAAACGCAATAAAAAAATTGAGCAAAAATGCATTTACAAAGTTTTTACTCTGATGAGCCGAAATCGATGCATGGAGGTGTAGAGGTGTACATGTTTGTTTACTTTTTTACGGAAAAGCTACTTAACGGATTTGAATGAAATTTGGCGTATAAATAAATTAAAGTCTGTAATAGCACATGAGCTACTATTTGTTCTAATACAAGCGGGCGAAGCCGCGGGCGGAAGCCTTTAAGAGACCTAAAATCAAAACCCATTTGCTGTACAAGAAACGCTGTTCCAAAACGGACTTACATTATATTTTTTGTTTCTCACACAAAATGTAATAACCACATAGAAAACTTTTTCGTGGCAGACTCCGGGATTATATTGGAATCGGGGTTATGAAAACGAACATTTGAAACATTGCAGTGAGGTATAGGTTGCAGTTTAATAAACCTATCTAGTACCTACATTTTTGTAATAATTAAAAATATTGCCTACCTAAACCTTTTATGGGAAAACAATTTTGACGTGGCCCACAGTGGAGTGAATGATTATGATTAATCTTAGACCGTAATAGTCAACAATAATAATAATAATAATAAAAGCAGAGATGCTCGGAGGAGGAAGTGTCCCGTAAGTGGCTAGTGGGCACGTGAGGCTGGACCCTTAGGGAGCCAATGATCGGGTAGAATGCCGTGGGACACCGCTCTACTCCTCTAGCCCCTCAGAACATGTTGCCCCTTGTCGCTTCTTTTAGCGGCCATACGTGGGCCCATTTATTGAGTGGGCGAGTCACCCCCTGCCATTTTATCCGTGTTAATTTGCATTGGTCAGGCAGGGGCCATAGTCCATCCGTAGTCCTAATTACCTAATCCACTAGCACCCACTACCATAACCTAGATTTTAGTTCCTATATTCTGCAATAGTCCTGCTCTAACCGGGGATTGTCCTTGGGTGTACCTATATGATGCGAACAGGGATAATCGTCGGTTGGTGCCACATTACATTTACAGCAAAATTGTCTAACGGGCCTCTACATGTTGGCTTCGGCCCCACGCACGCCTTCCAAAAGTCCGGAGCTCCATAGCTCCGAGATAAGAAAAGACATATAGTGGAACATTAACACACACGGTCATCTGATCCCAAACTAAGCAGAGCTTGTACTATGGAATCCAGATAAAAATATCTCATGATTGTATTTTTTTAAATTCACGCGAATATCTCATATTCAAATAAAACTACTTTAAAACTGATTTTATCGCGGTTTATTTTAGATTAGCTTACCGCCGCGGCTACGCCTGCGTGAACTACATATCATGCCCAGCAGTACGAAAAAAAGTAGCCTATAGCCTTCCTCAACAAATAGATTATCTAACAGTGCAAGAATTTTTAAATCGGACCAGTAGTTTCTGAGATTAGCGCGTTCAAATAAACAAACAAACTCTTCAGCTTTAAAATATTAGTATAGATTTTAAATCCCGGCATTTCTGTCTTTTCAAACTTTATGGTCACGGCTGGACTGAGGTAATTGACGTCACAATTATTACTGACTACCTACAAATATTATTATATTATTTATGTTGCGTTCATAAAATAAAGGCCACTTTTTCATACTTTTCTTTTCTCAAACTATTTCATTTTGTTCCCGCAACAGTTGTTCCGTCTGGGGAGAGCCTTAAGAGTAAAGTTATTACGTCTAGCGTTATAAGATATCGTCGCCGTCAACTTGAAAAATCCACTGTTAGTAAAGTTTAAAATTAAAGTTGGTATTTTTTGCGAAACCTTTTGGTTTGCATATTTTGTGTAATTCCAAAACTTCGGCGTACAAAATGTTTATTTTGCGTGTTCTGTCGCTATTCCTGTGTTTATTTTACTTCAAATATTTGAATTATTACAGTTTGGCCACTAAATATAGCGTTTAGCGGCGTGGCTAGCGATTTTCTCAACTAACGGAATTTCGTACTCGATTTTACTTAGTAAGACAAGACAAGACACGTGCAGTCATCAAAAAATGTGTTTAAGTAGTATATATCAATAAATTAATTTATCCTAGTACCAAAGCTTATAAGAGCAGCGGTGGCGGAGCAAGGTCGCGGGTTCGATTTTCAGTCTCCTCTTTTTCTTTTTTTTGTGTGAAAAATCAATTACAGGCCGACCGTTTAACTCGCGTATCGCCGTCTGAGGTACAAAGTCATAAAACATTAATTAAATCACTTATTAACTATTTAACCACAGAGAAAAGTAATGTAAGACTATTCGTCACTAATATCCATATCGCTTGAATCATCATCACTATCTGTGCAACTTGAGGAGTCAGAATTTTATTCAGAGTTCACTTTACTTGCTTTGACTGTCAACGAGGCGGTCGATACAAGTACCCAACGCTAAACGCCTCGCTTGACGCTGTTCTTGTGGCCAAACTGTTAGTGCTTGCGGCTTTCCAGTTATGAAAAACATGTTGCTTTGAGCTGTACACAAATTATTTTATTTAATAACAAGTTTTCAAATAATATTGTTTGTTATTTAACTACATATGTACTAGATTTGTTTACTTTTTCAAAATATGGGGTGGTATTCATTTGTTATACCTATTTAGAATACGACTCTATGCTAAAATGACAAAATAACTCTATGACAAATGACTCTATGACAAAATAAACTTTTGATTGATTGATTGATGCTTTCGGAATCGTTGAACCTAAAAAAATGTACAGAACAAAAGTTTCCTCCGGCTAAAATTCGGGATCGGAAGGCCTTGATCCCTTGTAGTTGACGCGGGAAAATTAAAATAATTGTTCGAGTCTGGCATAGTATGGCACTTATACTAGTACACAAATTTCTGTGACATTGTAGGCATTTTAGCTTAGAATGTTTAGGGGAGGTCGGCCTAAAGAAGGCACTCTTGTCAATATCACCATTTCAAAAAATAAAATAATTTTAGATAATTTGTATTACAAGTCATTTGTACAAACACAGGGCAACCTGAAACACAGGGCAACCTAGTTCAGGCAAATGCAACACTACCTGTTATGAAATAAACCTGTACTCTAAGATATTAATTGTAACTACTTACTACATGAATAAATTTTACTTTACTTACTTTACTTTACAAGTTGAATTTTGAATCTTGACATGTCACTGATATTTATCATAACGGGCAATTAACGCGCTCACCTTTAATTTGGCTTTACGTTTCGACACGGGTTGCTCGGAGCTCTTTCGCTGTATCAGTCTGCTTGCGACCACGACCGGTACAACCCGTGTCATAATTAATATAACTGTCAATAATGCAACACGAAAGTTTAAAAGTATATATTATGTAACTGATAGTCGGTACCTAATCGAAAACTTCTTTCGTACAGACAACTTGTACTACTGAAGTAATTCAATATTTCAGCACAGATGAAATCTTTGATGTAAACGCAAAGGATTCCAAGATTAATTAAAGTATGATTCACATATCAGTTGGAAATTTCATTTGTAACTCTTACATTTTAGAGCATAACCATATTATTAATATACTTAACTTTAACCCTTTTTAGTGTCCCACAGCTGGGCACGGGTCTTCTCTCAACAATCTTACGAGTTGAGAAAGTTTCGGCCATCCATACACGCTGGCCAAATGCGGATGTCACATGTCCTCGAATGATTAATTCTTAGACTTATCGGTTTCATCCATATTGAGCAGCGGTGATGAAACAATTCACACAAAGATGTGTGAACACGACCGGGGATCGAACCTTGAATTTTAAAGGCGAGGCCAATACCGCTTTGCCACCTTCAAAGGGGCATTAAAAAGATTTTTTTTAAAAGCACACAGTTTTCTTCTAAAGACACACTCCTTGAGCACGTTAACACGTGAGCTTAAAGCTTCACGTCAGCTTAAAAGCTTAGCACGTTAGCCGTAACTTAATTACGAATATGGTTTCCTTTTACGAGCGTTTCAAACGTGCTCGAATTTTAATAGGTGTTGATATTTGATGGGTGCATGAATTTCCTTTGCTTTTATGATTTAATTTATTTGCTCGTTAATAATATTGCTTCTGTATACGTATTTAATTAAAAATGATAATTTTAATGGCAGGAATATGAAGTAGAGAAGTAGGAAATGGGGATTCGGGACGTACGTCTACATTTTTTTTATAATTAAATCAGCCTTTATTTAAAAACATACTATACGGGCCGGTGGCGTGGTCGGTAAGATACTTGCTTCTCACGCCGCAGGTCGTGGGTTCGATTCCCACCCGAGACAAACATTAGTGATGAACATTTGTGTTTGTGTCGAGTCTGGGTGTAAATATCTATTATAAGTGTATATTTACAAAAGAGAAGTATTATATGTATAGTATATACCAACACAAGCTCTGCTTAGCTTGGGACCAGATGACCGTGTGTGTTGACGTCCCAAAATATTTTATTTATTTATTTTTTATCTATTTTATTTATTAAAAAAAGATAGTATTTTCTATATACACACAGCGCCATCTAGTGACAAATTAGGCAATTATTTTGCTCGTGTTTGTGGGTACTACGAATTTATGTACTACTAATATACATTTTCATCATGATCATCATCATCATCCGCCTATAGCAGTCCACTACTGGACGTAGGCCTCTCCCAATAAGCGCCATTTCACTATGTTCTCGACTTGCCGCATCCAGCTTCTGCCGGCTATCTTTCGCAGATCGTTACATACATATTATAGATAAATTACACCTAGAAACATAACACACAATCATGCTCATCACAAAAACATTTGTCCTGGGTGGAAATCGAACGCACTACCTCCGGCTTAGCAGTCAGGGTCACTAGCTAGTACGCCAACAGGCCAATCATTTTATTTTAAATCCTTTAGGTATTGTAGCAGTCGAAAATAACTAGCTTGGACTATCATCAGCTTGGAGACCTTAACTGCTGGACACAGGCCTCTCACAATAAACCCTTTTCACCCGGTCCTCTGATTGTTGCATTCAGCTATTGCCGGCTATCGTGCCAGATCGTCACTCCACCTAGCTGGAGGGCGTCCTACACTACGTTTGCCAATGGTGGTCTACACTCGAGAACTCGCTTACCCAAACAATTATCAGTTCTTCGACAGATATGGCCAGCCCACTGCCACTTCAGCTTGCTAATCCTTTGTACTGTGTTGTATCCATCGGCATCGCAATTTTAACTATGTCATCAGTACACCGTGTGGCGGGCCGGCCGTCACTGCGGCGCCCATAGCGTGGTCTCCACACGAGAGCCTTTGTACCCCAGCGGTTATTGGTTCTACAAGAGATGTAACCTGCCACCTGCCATTACAAGTTGCTTACTTTGAAAGATATCGCTCTTTGATCGTTTGAACTGTACAAGAAAATAAAATTATATATTTTTAGCTTTTTGATAGTTTTAGAATACTAGCATTCCGACAGCGGCTTCGCCCACGTGTATGTCGGTTATCGCGCCAAAACATACCTTCTTTTTGCACAGTCGGATAAAAACTATCCTATGTCCTTTCTCGGGTCTCAAACTACCTCCATACCCAATTTCATCCAAATCGGTTGAGTAGTTTAGGCGTGAAAGCGTAACAGACAGACAGACAGAGTTACTTTCGCATTTAAAATATTAGTAGGGATGTTTGCTGATCAAAACCATAAATTGCAATGTCGTCATAAAATTTTAAGTTGGAAGTCGTTTCAGTGATCTAGTAGCAATTCCGTTCCATATTAAGTTTAACAATATATCATCAGACGATGAACAAATACGTTTACCGATTACATAAACCCACCGACTAAATACCCACTAGACATCGCTTGATTTAAATATTGTATGAAATGGTAATCGTCAAGTTCTTTTCTTTGCGGAAGCAATCATAACCAGCAACCATTAAACTAAAATAGGCTTGCGCTTGACCACAACTTGCCTGATGTGTAGCAATGATGCAGTCTACGATGGAACGCGCTTACACAGTAAATACCGATTCACTCTTGACTTGAAGACCACTAGATTATAGCTACCGGGAAACGTAGATGCTGGCAGCGAATTCCACAATTTGGCAGTTCACACAATGAAAGTCGAGGCAAAGCGCTTTGTGCGTACCCGTGGAATTTTCACCATATAACGGTGGTCATATAGGGTCCAGCTATGCGGTTATATAGATATTTTGCCGGTGTATAAATAAATAAATATTCTGGGATATTAAAAATCACGGTCATCTGGCCCCAAGCTAAGCAGAGCTTGTGTTATTGAAACAAAAAAAAACAATATTAACCATTCAAACCATTTTAAGAGAAAAAAATATAAAACTTAACAAAACTTAACATGACGAGCCGGTGGCTTATATACATGCTGTTCACGCCGCAGCAGGTCGTGGGTTCGATTTCCGCCCAAGTCAGACATTTCTGCGATGAACACGTCTGTTTGTATTCAGTCTGGGTGTAATTATGTATATTTAAGTATGTATTTACAAAAGAAAAGTATTATATGTAGTATATTACCAGTTATCTGGTTTCCATAGTACCAGCTCTGCTTAGTTTGATATCAGATGACCGTGTGTGTTAATGTCCCACTATATTATTATTATTATTGTCATGGTTGCAAAACTTTCTTTTTACTAACCACAACTTGCCTGATGTGAAGCAATGACGCAGTCTACGATGGAACGCGCTTACCCAATAAATACCGATTCACACGTGACTTGAAGACCAGCAGATTATAGCTATCGGGAAACAGAGATGCCGGCAGCGAATTCCACAATTTGGCAGTTCGCACAATGAAAGTGGAAGCAAAGCGCTTTGTGCGTACCCGTGGAATTTCCACCATGTAACGGTGGCGCATAGCCGTACCTCTACTTGTCCAATGGAAGAACGGGGATGGGGGAATAAGATTGTGTAATTCCAACGCACACTCCGAAGTATATCCGGTAAAAGACCGAAAGACTAGCAACTATGCGGCGATGCTCAAGGCTTTGCAATTTAGCCTTGACGAGGGATTCGTTGCCAATAAGCCTCTTGGTTCGCCTTTCTATAGACTCCAACGCCTCGAGTTGGTATTGGGATGGGTCAGCTAGACCCATCCCAAAGATGCGAGCAGTACTCGCTAGTACTCGTAGTAGCTTAATACGTTAAAGTCTACAGCTTGACTGCCACTAAATAGTTGTTGCTTTTTTGTTTCAGATCCAAAACGGGAGCACTGTAACAAGACGGTCGAAATCTATGATGATGTGTCATCTCCTCCAGTGACAGCAGAAAACTTTGGGAGACCACTTACTTGTACATATAGGTTAGTAGTATAGCACTTATAACATATAATTATCTATGGGATGGGATGAAATGTTAAGAGTTTTCAAATATTCTACACTATTCACTTCAACCCTGTTTAGTGTCCCACTCCTGATCACAGACAGGGCAGAAAGTTTAGGACTTAATCCACACACGCGGGCCAAATGTGGGTTGATGGATGTCACATATCCTCGAATGATTAGTTCTTAGACATGCCGGTTTCCATACGATGTTTTCCTTCACCGATATTGAGCAGCGGCGATGTAACAATTCACACAAAGGTGTACGGGTGCGACTGGGAATCGAACCCGCCACTATTCAATAATCAGGTATCATAATCGTCGGTATGCACACAATACATGTAGCACTACGGAAACTAGAAAGAAACCGTTCAGAACGGTACACTCACACAGACGCACGCTTCAAGAAATGGCGGAGGGGTTGGGGGGGTCTCGCGCAGGGCTCTCAATAACGAGTCGCATCATGATGTTGAAGCGCACGTATTAGTTTGTTAATTAAATAAATAAATAAATAAAATTTTATTCAAATCATGTGGTCATTGTACATTCAAAAATCAATAAAAATAGTAAATTATGCTAATAATTACAATTTAACCCGAACTAGGTGGAACCTGTGTTTCGGGTTGTTACTACTACTTATATGTATATTAACAACATAAGAATAATAATAATTGTTTTAAAAATTTAAAGACTGCTTTGACTAAGCCATATTCAGAATTCGGCTCGAAGGTGATCTGTAGAGGTAGTCTGTTGTGGATAGTAACCATATTTCATTAGCTTCATATTTCATTATTTTTGACGGTCCGGCGTCTTGGTCGGTAAGATGCTTGCTTTTCACGCTGCAGGTCGTGGGTTCGATTCCCACCCAAGTCAAACATGTCTGTTTGTCTTGTGTCTGGGTGTAATTATCTATATTTATGTATATACTTATTCACAAAAGAAAAGTATTATATGTAGTCTATTACCAGTTATCTTGTTTCCATAGTACAAGCTCTGCTTAGTTTGGGATCAGATGACAGTGTGTGTTAGTGTCCCACCATATTAGCTAGGTTTAAGTTGCGAACCCAATTTCATCATCATCAGCCTATTTTAGTCCACAGCTGGGCGCCAAAGCACGCCACTGAGTACAATCCGCAGCTACTCTCATCCAGCTCTCACCAGCCATCTTGCAGAGATCGTCATTCCACCTGGTCTGAGGGCGTCCTACGCTACGTTTGCCAATCCGTGGTCTCTACTCAAAAACTCGTTTACTACAATGGTTGTCGGTTCTGCGGCAGATATGATGGGCCCACTACCCCAGTGGGCCCTTTCCACTTAAAAATATAGAGCTATATCAATTACTCTGACTCTCTGTCTGATCACTTCATTGCGTATTCGATCCTTCAGAGTATTGGATCCAATTTGGTTGCACATAATTTAAGCAAGCCATGGACCAAGACGGACCAAGGTTTTCATATTTTTCATTGGTCCACCCTAAACATTTCTATGGTGAATCTCAAAGAATTGGTCGTAAAATTGTGTACCGTGTGGGTTATAGGTTTAAGTTTCATTCAAAATTACGTAATCAGATCTAAACATCAATAAAGTCAGACATCTTGAGACGTCTCCAAACTCTTCAAAGATACGTGACTTGAACTGTATCTGCCTACTTGCGTTTGTGTTAAGGAGAATCTGTTGACTCCAATTTATACTATCAAGTAGCGAACCTATTGATAGGCTGCACTTGGCTGCACAGTTGATCGTATATCAAGTGCTTGAAGTGTTTTATCACTTTGGATATACTGATACTGAGTTACAGCTGAGAGACTGAGATCATACTACAAGTAGCTCCCCCCTCCCATTTCCTCAATTAGAGGATGAGTTTCAAAAAATCATTCCTTAGTGCAACTTTATACTTCATATGGAAGTTATGTGCCAAATTTGAAGTCTCTAGTCAAAGAGATTTTGGCTGTGTTTGATATGTCAATCAGTCAGTTTCTTATATTTTCCAGGATAAAAACTATTGTGTCAAAAATTTTGTACCAACTATTGTCTTCATTTCTCTGAATCTTGGTATTAAATGTTACCTGACTGTGTAAAAGGAACTTAGTGTTGTTTGTAATAAACAATTAGGAATTATCGACTGTCAATATTGACAGGGTTATAGGAGCGCTTAAATTCATTCTGGTCCATAATGTTTATTCGTATAACCCTAACAAAAATTGTATTTCTTTGTATACAGCTTAACAATGAACTAATATGATCATATCAGTATAAGCGAGTGCAAAGTTAGTTTAATATAATTATGCTAAAAAAAAATTATTTTCAGGTTTAGAGCATTTCGAGGGTCACCCAAGGACTGGATTCTCAGAATCAGGTTCAAAAAGTTTAAAGTTGGAACGTTAATCAATGGAACCACGTGCCACAAAGGTTATATGCAAGTAAGTTTTTATGTTTCTACCATTGATAAGTTTCCTACCGTTGGGCATAGGTCTGACAGCAAAACGATTTACTTAAGTGTTTCAAATCTGTTGTTCTTGGTTGTTGCTCCCTAAGGCTACAAAATTGATTATTTACTTGTAACAAAACATCGAGCGTCCGCCCTTTTTAATGTTGTTGAACTGAACAACAACCAGAAACAAATAAATAATCGAACATCGCTACAAATATTGTCTTGATTATTTTGGTAAAACGGTCTAGTGGTTCTCGTCAAAAATATTCTTCACGAAGATGACAGACTTGACGGGCGCACGTACTGTATTTATTATTTATTTATTATTATCATAACAATTGTTTACATAAATTAAAATCTGTGTCCCACAAAACTACGTAAGTGATTTGACTGTGGGATCTAGTCCCCGTACAGTTTATATCTAAGTTAGGTACACCTAAATTCATAATTTAAATTACAAGGTTTGTAAGTAATATCTTTTAAGTTTTTTTTAAAGGTATATTTGTCATGCTCTTGCCGAATGTCTGCCGGCAGAGTATTCAGTAAATAGGGCAATCGTGTTTTTTAATTTCTGTCTCCGTAATAGTTATTTACCCTCGGTACTGAAAACCTGCCAGCAGTGATAGAGCGAGTGTTGTGGTCATTGGTAACCACACCCAAGTCAACCTCTGGATTGCCATGGTTGTAGTTGTTAGATGGATAAAAAATGGAAATTATGACAGAAGCTCATCTCGGCAAAAAGCTTGAATCAAATTTACAAAACGATAGATCGCTCGGTAAAACGCTCTCGTTAATTTTTCTGCAATGTAACATTGACAAAAATGTTCATTACAAGTGAATGCTCAATTTTAATAACAGATTTAAAATGATGTCAAAGGATAAATAAAGAAGCAATTAAATATAATACTAAAGTTAAGTATAATAAGTATAATAAAAGTATCTGTTGCAAAATCGCAAAATGATGGCCAGAACGATGATAAGTACTTTGAAATGAACAAACAATCGCATTAAAATAGGCAACTACGTACTGGAATTAGCAAATTATCCAACCAAAAATAAATCCTTATTGCATTCATTAATGCGGTAGAACGGAAACCAGGGAACGAGGGTGAAGCAATCCAAAACAAAAAGTAGGTACTCAGTCACAAAGTTGAGAAAATCGGCCGCCATCACGAATACTACTAATTGAGTCGGCGTACGCTTTTGCAATTTCGCTAATTAATTTTTGAACTCGTCTGACGGGTGAAAGAACTGGGGAACTCCGGTCGAACCAATTTAGGAATAAAGATGCGTTTATACGAACCTAGTTCTGAATCAAGTGCATATTTTAGTTCCTAGATTATTTCATGTCACTAGTTAGGTATCTACTACCCGTGCGCAATAAGTTGAGACCTGGTGGTGGTGACGTCACAGACGCTTAGACGTATGATTGTACTGTGCACAAAAAAATATCACAACAAGTTTCCACACGCGACTCCATCTCTGCAATTTTTTAATTCCATGTAGATTCTTTTTACTGCCTGATCAACGGGTAAACACAGCTGTTTGTTCCGATTTTCGTTTTCAAAAAAGTCCAACACTTTTAACATGAGATTTCTCTTTCCACTATGTAAAGTTTTACTCTTCATTATAACAATAAACTTAATACAAAAAATAACAATAACATATAGCAGTAACTCTAATAACAGTAACTGTTAACGAAAAAGTATCAAATAAGATTATAAAATTGGAGCGTGTCGTCGTTGCGTAACGTAAGCCAGTACGAGATTAAAAAGTAAAAAAATGGCGTTGCCTACTGTACAAGAGCTTGGGAGGAGCTTCCAGGCGAGTCTCAACTTATCACGCATAGGTAGTATACTTGCTTGCTAGCATAAACTTGTTTATCAATACCTAATACCCTATTTACATACAGCACATACCGCTGGTCCTGGCGCTGTCCGCAATCACCCCCTTGTTATTGCTGTAGCATGATTGAGAGAAGTGTAGTGTTTAAATTTATCATAACCGGCAATTAACGCGCTCACCTTTATTTTGGCTTTACGTTTCGACACAAGTTGCACCGGTCGTGGTCGCAAGCAGACTGATCCAGCGAAAGAGTTCTGTTAATAACAGCGGCTGTAGAACAACATTTTCTGTAACTACCGTCACTTGTAATATAATTTAATTATTGAAGGAGCCTACACACTACACTCACTATGTCCGAATTTTCGATCTTCAATATAAAAGTGAGCGGGTTAATTGCCCGAGATAAATATAAATATTAATAATGCAACGCGAAAGTTTAAAAGTTTATAGAAGTGTAATGTTCACATACTGCTCTACCTTTACATTGCTGTCGACTTTCGGCAATGGTAGACCGCAAAATATGTTTACTGTGTACGCGCGGTGTCTTCTCGCTATACACAATAATGTTAGAATTTCGAAAATATTTATCTCCTGTACTACCTGAAAATGTAGAGGTGTATATCATTAGCATGTCGCCGGATATGTATCTAAATGACATTTTATAACAATTTTTCCTTTTCTTGTAATAGATTTAACATAACATTGTGTCTCACCTCTTTGAAGTGCGCGCTAATAGCCGCGACACAGTACTTTGTACTAATGCGGCTGTTAATTTATTGTAAAATGTTTTATTTGTTCCAATAAAAAAATATTTACTAATTATTTTAATAAAATCCCTACTCCTTATTATAAATGTGAAAGTAACTCTGTCTGTCTGTCTGTTACGCTTTCCCGCTTAAACTCAGTAGCTTAAGCGGAAAACCGATTAGGATGAAATTGGGTATGGAGGTAGTTTTAGACCTGAGAAAGGACATAGGATAGTTTTTATCCGACTGCGCAAAAATAAGGTAAGGTTTTGGCGCGATAACCGACATACACGCAGGCGAAGCCGCTGTCGGAAAGCTAGTAATTTATAAATAATTTAAGAATATTTGAGAATACTACGAGAACTATTTTATTAAATTCCTCTTAATTGAATTTAAAAGAATTTCAGTAATGATTTACCAGCCCAAATAAGCTGCATGTAAACGGGTCATAAGAATTAGGTAACACAACAATGCTCAAACATTCTTTTAAACATAAGATAGCGTCACGCCAGAATGCCGAAGGTGTAGGCAGAGGTGAATTTCATCTACTTTTCCCCGGCTATGAGTCACATACTTAATAGAGGGCAAGCCTATTGCCGTTCATCGGGCACAATTCCAAACTTTGAGCTGCTACTAAGATTCTATAAGTAAATTAGAAAGTCTTTTTTCTGGACCCGGGCATCAAACCCGAACCTCGCAGTTATTAAGTAAACGCACCACTGGACCAATGGGGTAGTTGCATTAGAGTCTTTTGAAATAAAGTCAATAATCTAAGGCGATTAGAATTATATTAGGTTTATCAAAGTTTCAAAACTGACAAGTATTACCCTCGTCTAGACACACCTTAATTATTGAATCATTTTACATTTATAGATTTTGGGGAGTTCGTAAACTCCAATTTTAGAATTCCAAAGTGATTAAGAACGAAATGTTGTAAAGTAAAACGTGTTTTTGGCGTACGTTCCATTGTGAAGGGGAATTTCTTTGATTTGTTTCATACACATACACACACATACAAACGTGATGAGGGTAAAATCCTATTCTTACTTTGCCCTGTGTAGAGGGAAATTCAATTTCCCTTTTTAAATACTTCACGAACGAGTCAATAAATGAATTACATCTAAATATATAAAAGAAAAAACTGACTGACTGACTGACTGACATATCAACGCAGAGCCCAAACCGCTGTGTTCTGGAGACTCTAAATTTAGCACATAGGTTCCTTATGGAGTCTAGGGGTGCACTAAGAAAGGATTTTTATAAACTCACCCTTTAAGGGGGTGAAACGGGGTTCCAAAGTTTGTATGGAGAAACAAGATTAGTGAGATCAATTTCGCGGGTGAAGCCGTGGGCGGAAGCTAGTTATATTATAGCTAGCTTATATTTGGTTGAAGGCAAACTCGTTGGAATTAGTAACACTATTAGGTAATATAAGTTTTTAATTATTAATATCTCGAGATTATCAATTACATCAGCACCTAGAGCTTATGTAGTTTTGTAGGTATTAGCAAAATTAAACTAGAAAACAAATTTAACAACGGTGAAATAAAAAGAAATCCCAATAATCACACAATGGGTAAATAATAATGACTAATATACGCGCTTTGGGCTAAATTTATAGTTGGGAGTCGAAAAATAAAATAATATAATAATAAATTAATAACTTAAAAAAAATTGTACTCACTTACATAGTTTATAAGTGTCAATTGTTACTAACTATTAAGGATCATGTTACCTGATTTATTAAAGAAATTAAATTTAATTTAATGTAGGTAAACGATAATTCTCCCCAAAATATTCGCAGTTCGTCCCCACATGGCGTACCCTCACGGCATTTGTCAAGTATTTCGCCGATTCTGCTCGTCAAAAAAATACTGTTCTCGTAAAGTTTCTTTCGGCTGATTAGATAGGTAGACCTGAAAATCTATGTAATATAATTATAAGGTTAAAAAATTTATACGTTTTTTTTGGCGTTATCGTAAAATGAAGGCGATACATAGAGCTAAAGTTTCACGTGACGTCATGGTAACGTAGAGGTTTTATTCAACTCAAAAACTCCCACTTCTTACCTTTAAGGCGATTTATGAAAAAATGGCGTCTTAGAACGTCGCAGTTCTTTAGTTTTGTTACTACTAATCTTTTAAAAGCTTGTATACTTATTTGATGATAGTTTTAAATTAACATATTACCGTACAAGAACGCTGAAGTTTTATTAGTTTTAAACAACTGATTTTTATAAGCTTGTTTACTTAATTAAACTTGACATTTGCAAAATTGCGGAATAATTTCTTCAGGGGCCATAATTAAAAGAAGAAGAAGGCGATTTATTTCAGATGATTTTTATTAATTCGTAAAAACAAAAATTACGTGTGCAATATTTTCTAGTAATTTTTAAGACAGACTTCATGGAATTTTTTTTACATATTTACTCTGCATATTACACATCTTTGCCATGAATTTTGCCTTGACTCTGTCTGTTTAGCATCAAATATCAAATATTTGATGCCGAACAGAGAAAATGAAATGAAAATATGCTTAACTTATTTTGAGACGCGAGTCTATATAAAAATAGTCCAATTTATTTTCCTACCGTGTAGTAAATGACGGGCAACTACTGAGAAACACTGCCAAAAACTCAGTAGGCTTTTTTCTTTTTTAAATGAAGTACCTTTATCTGGTACATTTTGTTTGTTTAGTGAGTTGAGTTAGATCCACTTAATTCAAAGTGTTTTTATCCGTTAGATAGTTTGAAATTTTATAAAGTATAAGCAGTATAAGTTGACCTCATGTTGCACAGAAATCCTATACAATGCGAGTTCAGCTTATACTGGAAATGTATAGCTTGAGGTGTGTATTATAGGCCGACCGTTTAACTCGCGTATCGCCTATCGCCAAGATTCTGACTCCTCAAGCTGCACATACAGCTGATGATTCAAGCGATATGGTTATTAGTAACGAATAGTCTTACATTACTTTTATGTGTGGTTAAATAATTCTATAAGAGATTTAATTAATGTTTAACATTTTGTTTAATATGTTGTAATAGTGCGACTTAATTCCAAGCATTTTTATCCGTAAGATAGTCTGAAATTTTGTAAGTAAGTTCGTTTAATAATTAAACTTTCCACAGATAGTTGATGGCAACGCAAAAACGGACGTCTCAAACCGTAAAGAGCCCGGTCTCTTTTGTGGCGAGATTGAACAACCGCAGACTTTCATATCAGAGACCAACTTCGTGAAGATTGTCTTCCACGCTGATAACTTCACGGATCAAACTTACTTCAGCTTTGATTCCAGGTCAGTAGTTACTAATAGCGTAGTTGATAACAAGCCTTTGTGGAATTTAAAGTTTTGTGGTTGAAAATTAGTTGGCAAATTAGCAATTGGCACGCTATAGTTAAGAAGTTGAAGGTTTTTGTAGTGAATGGGAATATAGAAATAAACATCAGTGCACGCCAGTGGGTTAAAAGAAAGAAAGAAAGAAAGAAAACATTTATTTGACATAGACAGGACACACAAAATCAAATAATAAAAAAACACATAGAAAGAGAAAAAAAAACACAAACGGAAAAATAAAATAAAAAACAAAGAGTAAGTGTGACCCACCAGTGCCAAACATGGACATTGATCAGTAAACGCTGTAAGTGCCTATTAGAGGCAACCCACAACACTGATTTTCAGCAATGTCCATATTCCCACAGTGTGACGCCAGACGCCAAGGTTGGCAAAAGATCAAACCTGCTTAATTTGTTTGTATGTATTAAGAAAACAAAAAAAAATTATCCAAAGATTAGATTACCAACCAATTCATTAGAAAAAAAAACATTAAAAAGAAAAACATTTATTTGACGGAGACAGGATACATGAAATCAAATAAAAAAAAACACTTAAAAAGAGGAAAAAAAAACAAAGAGTAATTGTGACCCATCAGTGTCAAACTGACATATACTTTACAAATACTACTTTCCGTTTGTAAATACATACTTAAACTTGATAATTACAACCAGACTCAAGACAAACAGACACGTTCATGCACACAAATGTCTGTTCTGGGTGGGAATCGAACCCACGACCTGTAGCCTGAAAACAAATATTTTACCAACCACGCCACCGGCCAGTCAATAATAATATCTTTCTATTTAATGCGGGATCAAAGTCGTCGAACCTAGCATACCCACAGGAGTAGCAATTATAGATTTCTGTGGTGGATTCAATCCAAGGCTTTTCTGTGGTACAATCTCAAAAATCTGGTATGTTCGAAACCTGATCTGTTGCTCAGTTTACCCTTTATCACCCGACCGTAGATTGTATCCTACTAATCCTACTGCCTACTAATATTATAAATGCGAAAGTAAGTGTGTGTGTGTGTGTGTGTGAAGGTTTGTTACCGCGTATCTCCATAACCGCTCAACCAATGTAAATGAAGTTTGAAACATAGGTAGTGTATACCCTAGAATAGGACATAGGCTAATAATATTTCCAAAAATCATCCCCTAAGAGGGTTAAATAGAGGGGTGAAGTTTGTATGCAACTTTTTATTCCTTGGTCCTATTCATTTAAAATTCGGTACACATAAACCTTAAGACAAATAATGAGATACGGGTTTTTTATTTTTCCATAATTACCCCCAAGGGGTGTGGAAAATGAGTTTTATTGGTAAAAACTAAAGTTTCTCTGGATCTCTTTAGTCTCAAGTCCGATTCACTCCAAATTCGGCACACATATACCTGAAAAGAAATCATAAAACACGTGTTTTTTATTTTTCCAAAACTACCCCCAGGGGGAGTGTAAAAAAAGCTTTTTTGGAAAAATTAAATATTCCAGAACTGTTTAGTCCTTGGTCCGATTCACTTGAAATTCGGTATAAATATAGCTCAAAACAAATAATGAAACACGTGTTTTTTTATTTTTCCAAATTATTTTATCTTTATCCTAATACTACGCGGTTGAAGTCTGAGAAATTATTCTGAGGGAGATTTTCTTTGAAGTTGATATCAATACTCCTTCTTGCTTTTTAGCTAAATTACTTTTTATTTTGACACAATGACGTTTGATAACTCAGTCCGATTATTAGAATTCGAAATTTAAATCTTATTTCTTCTTATAAGTATGGTCTAAGAGCCGTAGTATTTTTTAAGAAATACCTATTTATTTATCAATATACGAGTACATATGAGGGCTAGCCGATTTCAAAATGCTGCTTACACTCCTACACTACTGAACTAATTTTGTATGGAGATAGTTAAAGACCCGCTAAAGGATAGTTTTATCCGACTGCGAAAAAAGTGATTAATGGTCTAGCGCGATAACCTGACATCCGCGGGCGAAGCCGCGGGCGGAAAACTAGTAAGACATAAATCTATGATCAATGAGTACTTTTATTCAAAATTATAAGTAAATATTAACGACTAGCGGACCCCGCAGACGTCGTCCTGCCCGGTAAAGCAGTGCGAAAATAGATTACGACCAAATCTCAGACTTACCAAATATACATAGTTACTAGCTGCCCCAGCGAACTTCGTACCGCGCAAAATTGTGAATCTAAACCATTCCCAGATCCCCTTGAACACACACAAAAAATTTCATCAAAATCGGTCCAGTCGTTTAGGAGGAGTTCAGTCACATACACACGCACACAAGAAATATATACCTACTAGCTGTAATACCCGGCTTCGCTCGGGAGTTGATATGAGGTTACGTGGTAGTTGAAATAAAAAAATAAACTATGACGTAAAAAGTAAAAAATATATATATATTGAAAACATATATATTTACATGTATTTACATTATCATGGATATATATATTTACATGTATATTTAAACATATATATTTACATGTATTTACATTTTCTCATTATTTATACTACTTGTTTATAAACAACATTTTTCATTTTATTGTCCGGGGTATATATATATAAATTTTTCGAATTTCCTACTCTTGAGCAAGCTACATAAAGCTGACCGTGAGAGAAGCAGGATTCTTTGAGGTTGATGCCACAATATTTTAAAGTTTGCCCTTGCGCTTTGTTAATTGTAAAACTAAAGGCTAATTTAATTGGAAACTGCAATCTTTTAAATTGAAATGGCAATTCAGAAGAGATCAGTGGTATTCTAGGTATAAATACTGTGTGTCCTTTGTTCTTTCCAGAAATAAGTTCAGCTTCAATGATATTATTCGATAGCTGTTTTACGATCATCCTCGTTCCATTACATAGTTTTGGGGAGTTGAGATTTCTAAGTAGTATGATTGGAGATCCAATTTTCAGACGAAGGCAGTGTAATGGCATTCCTGGTACTTGTAAAGAGTTTAGAAATTCAGTAGGGAAGTTGACACTTTCTTCAATGGTTACCATCGTGTCGATCGATTTATATACTTTCTCTTCACCAGGTATTTTCTTTAGAATATTAAAATTGATATCGTCAACAATATTATTTTTAGTGGCCAAAATTGCTCTTTGAAATAACCACTCTACGTTGGTATAGTTCTGAATAATATTTGGATAAATTTTGTCGATTAGTTCGTTTTCAGTAGTGGCTATGTTACAGAAATCACTATTGAGTTCAATGAGACCGGTCGTTTGGTCAGTAGGATATGTACCTTCGCCTATTTGTAAAAGCATTTTAGCAAAATGTGCTGTTGTTTCATCTTTTGATAATTCAACCCTCATGTTTTTTGTTAATTGCAGTATTTGTACTTCTGGCCAGAGATGTGACTTTTTTAAGCATGCATTGATCTCGTCTGCTGGTGTTGACTTGGGAATAACTGGAAGTGTTTGTCGAAAATCTCCTGAGAGTATGAGTAGAGCTCCTCCCATTATTTCAGAGTTTTTTCGCAATTCTTGTAATGTTCTGTCCATGGCTTCTAGTGATTTTTTATGGGCCATGGTGCATTCATCCCAGCAGATAATTTTAGCTTGTTTTAGAAGTTGACCCCGTCCAGATGCTCCTGAGACTTTACATACCGGGAATTGTTGTTCGGCTATATTCAACGGTAGTTGTAAGGCAGAATGAGCAGTTCGTCCTCCTTCCATAAGTGTGGCTGCAATGCCGGATGATGCTAGTGCCAGTGCGATGTGTTTTTTAGCACGTATTTCCGCCAGTATTAGATTTATTAGAAACGTTTTACCGGTGCCTCCTGGTGCGTCCAAGTAAATAATTCCACCAGTGTTGTTATTTATTCGGTTCATTATAACGTTGTAAATTGTTTTTTGATTGTCATTGAGGAGTGGTTTATTGTGAGCAATGTATTCAAGTAGTTCATTGACGTTGTAGCTTTTTTCCTTTGTAATTTCGTAGTTTAGCATACTGAAAGCATTTCTTTGTGGTGCTGGCATTCCAAGTTCTACTAAGGTCCGGTTATTTATTGCTAAGCATTTATCTTCTAAGCGAATGAGTGTTTCATTGAAGATGTTGTCACTGAATTCTATAGTCAGTTCTGGATTAGCTTGTCGGATTTGGTACAATATATCATCACTCATACTCCTTTTGAAAGAGTCCCATAGCTGTTTTGGGTTTGATGGGTTACATGTTGTTAGAATTATGGCGAATAACTCTCGAATTTGTTCAGCTGAAGCTGTGAGTGTGGCTTCTTGTAGTGTTAATTCCCAGTGGTTATCGTTTTCCAATAATCCTAAGCGTTGACATGCTTCTCTGTACGTCTGGCATAGGTAGCCGTCAATAGTCCTGAGATCTGTGAAACTTGTTGGTCCTCGTATTTCGTGTAACAACATCCGGAGATAGAAACATTCGGCATTGTTTGGATGTACAGTGTATACTCGACCTATTGTGTTAGTTTTCATTATTTCTGGATGACCCTCTTCTGGCATTCCTTGTTTTCGTCGTTGAAAAATTTTTCTTGTTTTGTCCCACGTATAATAAATAGGGACGTCGACATACAGTAACGTCTTTGCGAATGGATCCGTTTGGCAAAGTTGGAAAAAAGCTGTTAATGTTGTGTTCTGAGGTGGTTCGCTTGCAATTTTTCTAGCCGAGTCTTTTGTGAAGTAAACTCTCTGTCCATTCTCCAAATGTACTGCTAGATGTTGCACAGCTGGTTCGCGTTCGTGTATGGGAAAACTAAAAATCCTCCACGCTGCTTCGTTACTGTTGATGTATCTTCCCATTTGGTACATGAGTATCTCATCATTTCTGTTATTTTGTTCGCTATTTTGGACTATTTGAAATACTGCCATATCACTACCTTTGTTTACGTACTTACATATATATTTAATAGATTTTACTGAATTGCAATATTCAACGTTTATGTGTGCTTGGAACATTTTAGAAAGTAGTGGGTTATATGGTACTACCCATTGATTATCTATTTCCAGTTCATCTCTGCCTTGTATTCGTATTTTTGCTGTGAAACCACCGTTTTTCGGTGATCGTCTTCTATATTTGGGATAGCCGTCATCTTCAGTTTTTGTATCGTCTACGTATGGTTTTGGATATTTTTTTGTACATTTTCCATCACGCATGCATGGCGCATTAAAGTTTAATGGTCCACATGGTCCGTGAATCATGTTTTTCACTACTATGCTGTATAGTTCCGGATCTTTTTGTGGATTGGGAAATTCAGCTTGGATGATTTTGTCGATATCCGTGAGATAAATTTTATCGTGTAGCCATATGAGATTGTGTGAGTGAGGTAATCCTCGTTTTTGCCACTCGATTGTATACATCCAGCATCTAACGGTTCCAAAGATGTGGTATTTTGTGATGACTTCAATAAATCTTATTTGTTTTTGTCGAAAAACTCGGGCTATTATGTCGTGTCGATCCATGGAGGTTTGTCCATATTTTAGTTGTTCTTTGATTTCTGGCCATGATGAGTTGCATGTAAATGTTATGAAGAGATCAGGTCGTCCATATTTTCTTACGTAGGTCATGGCATCTTGAGTATATTCGTGCATATGTCTTGGACTTCCTATGTATGATGAGGGTAAGATTACCATTGTTCCAATATCGTCAATATTGCCGTCATTTATGATCGCATCTCGAAGGTGGATGTATTCTTCTGTGCGTAGTTTCTTCTGATTCAGTCTTATGTAAAGCATCCGTTCTGCTTCTATTTTTGCGTACATATCTACCAGAAATTGTTGGAATAAACGGCGAGTGTTGAGAATGTGATTGTATATTTCATTGTCTCTGATCATTAAGCGGTAAGCATAGAACTCCTTGGAAGTGACTTTTTTGTTTGTTTCTATGCCTGTTTCAGGATGAATTTGTTTTATATTGAAATGATAACCGTCCTCTCCGTGCAGAAATATTAAAGGATATTGAAGAGAATCATATGAACGGTGTGTCTCTGCAATGCGTTGTAGTCCTTTTCTTCTTCGTTGTAAAATTATGTCACGGCTTGTATTTTCATTGTCCACAATTACGATGGCGACTTCATCTATCTGAGGTGCATTAAATCTACGTTCGTGTTCTCCACGTGGTCTTTTATCGGCTCGAATCACAATTTTATAGTCATCAGAAATCATGCGATCTAGTGTTGTTTTGAATATGTAAATCAGTTGATTGTATTTGTGTAAGATCCTCTGTACATCTTGGATTATTTCGCGTTTCAATCCATTAAAATGTGTACTTCGTTGATCAATTTCTTGTTCTTCATTTCCAATGAAATATACTTGCAGAAATTTATAGTCATCGTTAGGCATTGGTAGTAACGATCCTATTTTGTGATAAATTTGCCCTTGAATTGAAAATACATATTCAAATTCATCTCTATTAGTGTTAGTCGAAGTAACACCGAAAGAAGTCATTTGAAAGCAGGAGTTGTATGATCTTATATTTTGAAGAAAGTGTTTTGATTCTGGTGTTTCCCCGGTCATGTAATGTAGAAATTCCTGCGGAGGTGCTTCCAGTGGTGGTAATCGAATTTTTCCATTCATGCAACAGAGACCTGGTGTTTCTTTACTGAATTTTTTCGCGTGGCAAAATTGGCAAATGTTATTCATTTTTCCGATCACAACATATTTATGATTGTAATATTTCTTCGTCGATTCGTAGTGGATTGCTTCCTTTGTTAGATTATCTTTTAAAATTCTCGATTCTTCAATAGTTTTATTTTCGCTTCTTTCTTCGCTTTTTCCGCTTCTCAGGGTGCTCATTCTGGTTCGTTGATTTTGTAAACGTGCTTCGCGCTGTTCTTCCGTTTCATTTCTTCGATATTCTTTTTGTTTCCGCCGTTTCGCTGCAGAACTGGCAAGATCTCCACCTCTTTTACGTCTAGGCATTATATTCTGTAAAATATAAATTAAATGAACATTTTATAGACAAATATATTATTACGTAAACGTGGGGCACGTTGAGACAAAGAAAACAAAATTATTTAATCTTCAAGCGGTCGCGCGATATTTTGTTTACGGCCAAAGTATATCGATTCAACGCCGCGCGACTACTTGAAAGTTAAGGAAATTACAATTAAAAGAAAAGAAAAAAAAACCATTAGAATTAATTAAATACATTATTAAAAATACTCACATTTAATATTTCACAATAAAGGCTCACAGATAACTTTTTTTTTTCTTCACTTCAAGATCATGAATTAATTAAACACACTATTAAAAATACTCACACGTGATACTTCAAAATAAAGGCTCACACAGGTAACTTCTTTCTTTTTCGTTTCGAAGTGGCTTGTTCCGCTGTTCAAATCGAATTAATTCTGGCGGGCGACACCGGGCTCTTATATATTCAGAAAGCTAGGCTCTAGGGTATTCCAGAAAGTTGGCTTTATGGAGACTATACACATGAAGTGTATAGTTGGCTCTAAGATATTCGAGAAAGATGGCTCTAGGATATTCAAGAAAGTTTGGGAATATTTACTTTCTCACACCTTCTAGGTATAGAATGTTCTCGACGTTATCGTTCGCCGTAACAATAGGTTTTGCAGCTGTAGCATACGCAGTAAAGGCGCGAAATTTAAAAACTTAAATTTTAAAATGTTTTCAGAAGTAATTTGAATAACTAAAATGATATCGCTTTAACTCCAACATATAAGTTAGCTACTGCTGTATAAATACACAAAATTTAATAACTTTATTATGGTAACAAATGTAATTTAAGACTTTATTGAAATGAGAATTTTAAATTTCGCGCCCCAAATAATCGTTCTTTTAAGTCCATATTGTGTACAATGAATGAAGTTCAACTATTTGACAACAGATGGCGCGACTACACTTACTTTCCAAGTTGAAGGGTTGGAAAAGCCCTTATATCTTTAAAAACACACCCTTTAGGTTAAAACGGGAACTTTCTTGTTCGAGGGGGGATAAAGGGTTATGGTAACAAATGTAATTTAAGACTTTATTGAAATGAGAATTTTAAATTTCGCGCCCCAAATAATCGTTCTTTTAAGTCCATATTGTGTACAATGAATGAAGTTCAACTATTTGACAACAGATGGCGCGACTACACTTACTTTCCAAGTTGAAGGGTTGGAAAAGCCCTTATATCTTTAAAAACACACCCTTTAGGTTAAAACGGGAACTTTCTTGTTCGAGGGGGGATAAAGGGCTATCACACTATATAAGTCCCTTTATCGTGATGGGACTCCTTTTTAAGTTTTATCGGCACGCACATTTTATCAACTTAGTTTTATTATATATAATGATATTAAGATTAACGACTAGCGGACCCCGCAGACGTCGTCCTGCCCGGTAAAGCAGTGCGAATATAGATTACGACCAAATCTCAGACTTACCAAATATACATAGATATAAGTAAGATTTCATAAAAATCAGTCCAGCCGTTTCGGGGCACTTTTTTAAAATATCTCTGCGTAAGAACATCGTTCCTCGTACTTCAAGGAATATTCGAAAAAAGAATTAGCGAAATCCGTTCAGCCGTCACCGAGTTTTACGCTAACCAACACATTTAGTGATTCATTTTTATTATATAGACTAGCTGCCCCAGCGAACTTCGTACCGCGTATTTATTAATAAAAAAAAATAATTAAGGGTGAACTACCTATCACTTAGGGGTATGAAAAATGGATAGTAGCCTATTCTCAGACCTACTGAATATGCATAAAAAATTTCATAAGAATCGGTTTAGCCGTTTCGGAGGACGGTTTACGCTTACAAACATTGTGACGTGAAAATTTTATATAATAGATATTAACGATAGAGCAGATGGAATAACGCTAAAGATAAAAATCAATTAATACGATACCCTAAAACAACAAGTAGAGTAGAGTTACCAAACAACCCGGAAACTGAACTGATTTTGATAAGACATGTCTATGAACCACTATTAGAAAACCTGCCATTGAATAAAAAAGCCCATTTTGTGAAAAGTAAAAAAGCCATACTTCAAACATCCTTAACTTTGCAAACTAAATCAAATTCATCTTAATCTAAACAAACCAACAGCAAAACTCTGAAGTAAATATGAATTTGAAGAAGCATTGTGTAAGTTTTCGCATTTTCTCCTCCGACAGAGCTGAACAACAATTCGAAGTGTACCTGCGGTATGGGCAGCATCCCGAACTGTATCCGAACAGGCGAGGCGAAGTCGTTGCTGGGTATGTGTATGTTTGGTTTATTTTGTAAGTTACAATGTTTATAAATAGTTTTCTTTTGTATGTTTTGTAGTTAGCAACCTCATGTATTTTAATAATAATATACATATAGTGGGATATTAACACACACGGTCATCTGATCCCAAACTAAGCAGAGCTTGTACTATGGTAACCAGTTAACTGTAATATACTACTTAAAATACTTTTTTGTAAATGCATACTTAAATAGATAATTACACCCAGACTCAAGACAAACAGACATATTCATCACACAAATGTCTGTCTTGGTGGGAATAGAACCCGCGACCTGCGCCGTGAAAAGCAAGTATCTTACCGACCACGTCACCACGTCAAATTCAAATTTTAGAAATAGTAAGGTATTCAAAGTAGTTCCTATTTGTACTCATTTATATTTGACTAGCTATCCGCCCACCCACGTGAATTACATTTTATATCGCACCCAGCAGTGGGGTACAAGTAGCCTTTTCCAATAAATGGGCTATCTAATAGTGTAAGAATTTTTTAAAACGGAACATTAGTCCCTGAAATTAGAGCGTTCACCCAAACAAACTCTCATATTTAAAACGTAAACAGTACAGTTTAGCATTATATAATCTGTGATAGTATCTACTTACTCCTATAATACCATTTTTAAATAGTTCTGCTTTGATTTGATCTTCGTCATTTCTGACGGTATAAGAACTTTTTGCACAATACTTATGATAATATTATTATCATCTAAAACAGATATAGAAAAAAACATAGCTACATAGAATCATCGTGGTTCTCTATTTAAATGATTCAATTTCGTAGCAGAGTTCAAAGGGCTACGTGATGGAAATCTAAAGCAAATCGTTTGTAAAACCGGGTTTGTAAAGGTATTGTCTGCAGCGGAATGATCGATTCTATGTATTGAGTTTACAAAGCGTGGTGAGCTGGAAGTTTGCATTCGTGTATCGGATCTAGAAGTGACGTAGTACTCAAAACGCAAAAGGGAACTTGCTTTTGACACACTTAAACATGAAAGAGCTTATTTTTTGTGTTTTTCGAGCTTAACACTGTTAGCCTAAGAAACTATGAATGCCAGACTTTTGTCATTATCAGCGCATTCTTCTAACACAGGTAAGAATGATGGATTAATTGTAAAGTTTGGGTCATCCTGGCTTTGGCCGGTAAAAGGTACTAAACGTGTGTAAATTCGTTAAATTATAATGTGTGTGTTGTCGGTCATAGTGAGTTTGGACCGTATCAAAGTCAGCTTGACAGCTATTGATGACACTATGACGTGACATCGCAGAGCTGTTCGACTGAATAAAGTGTTGTCTATGGATATTGTTATTTGTCTGTATTAACTGTTACCATTTAAATCAATATATCGCTGGACCCTGTGCAAGTTAGACGCCCGCTGGCGACTCAGTAGACCAACTTTCGAGTGTCGTCGTTGCGTGACGTAAGTCAGTACGAGACTAAAATGTTAAAAAATGGCGTTGCCTACAGTACAGCACGGGAGCATGAGGGGGGTTACAGGGGTAGCGGGCGGAGGCGAGTCTCAACTTATCGCGCACGAGCTGTATAAAATATCCTTTTAGGTTACATGTGCTCATTCATAACTTACATTTTACTTAACTTTACCTTTACCTAACTTGCTTGTTATCAACATAAATCAGGCGACGAAAATTTGTGTAACCCTTTCGTAAACCATAAATCACTAACTCAATATTTCAAATCATCACTTGGAGTATAAATCAGTTTCGAGTTGCCAATTACTTAAGGGGCTTATCCAATGTCGCAAATGTACTAAAATCATTCTGGTTCCAAATGGCCGCCACTTTGGTAGCTACGTGACCGAAATGGCTTATAAATCGTGTCGAATTGCTAGTAAGGGGCGCTGCCCACCTATTATTGTATAGGGTTGCCAGGTGACTGGGCTTATCTGGATATTTTCGGCGTTTTACGGCCGATTACGGCCAAATCTATACAAACTTTATGAAGCAAAAGTGTTTGGTTATTTTTGGACGTATTTCGAGAACTAGGTACAAGTCTGACTTGTTTTTTTTATGGAACAGTACATTTCTAAGTAGAGATTATAAAACACCTGTGTGATGACGGTCACTGCAATGCAATGGTATTCTATCCGTAGGAAACCATAGTTAGGACATAGTTAGCTAGTAAATACTATTAGTATATTTTTGACTTTCGAATTATTTTTAACCTTTAATGGGCTTGCGCTTGACCACAACTTTCCATTAGCTATAATAGAACGTGCTTACCCAGCAATTAAGCCTTTAGCTTATTCAGTTTATTAAGCCTTTATTGTTGAAAAGGAAATATACTAGAATTTTATACAATAATACAAAAAAATACTAAAATACAACACATCGTTTCCCAGACTAGTAATCAGCGTGTGTTGTGTAGCATAGGCCTTTTTCAGCTGCGTCCATTCTTTTATAACTTTTGTTTTCCTCATCCAAGTGACGTCTCCGACTTTTCTAATATCATCCATTAGTATTTCTGCTATTATCTTAGTAGTATTGTCCATTTTATTCTACTGTCACGTGTCATTCGACCTGTCCAACTTTATTTTAAATGTCTTACTATTTTTAAACTTCCACCTTAGCTTAACATCTGCGCTGCTCTTGTGCGGTCTTTTAATGTAACACTTATCATGCTTCTTGCCATATCCCTCTAGCATGTTCTGAATTTATTTAGGTGTTTTTGTTTAAATGCATATTTTACATCTAAATTACTTGACTGACTAAGACGTGGCATGATTTTCGAATTAGTACGAACCAAAACTCGATCCCAAAGGCAATATCTGTAACGAGCTACTGACAGGGACTGTTCTCATGATAGTGTGCTTCGTAAAAGTGAAGGTTATGATTAAATGTGTTCGTTCGATTTTGGATAAAATTATTTTGGTCAATTTACCGGCCATAAGTCACCTAACATTTATATTTTAAAGTCTGGCAACCCTAACTCACCTATTATTGCAACCGTTGATTTATTCCCTGTAATCAAGTACTTGAATTAAAGTGAGGTGCGTAGTCGCTGATTTAGGGATTTCTTTTTATAGTTCAGATACTTTTTGAGAAGTTTTCGGGAGGCTATATTTTATTTTCGTGACTGGTTTAGATTACGGCTGCCTTTTAAATTACACAAAGTAGTAAAATAAATTTTAGGTTCTTCGGCGTTAACAGTTGAGAGATCTCGATATTTTTATCTACTTACATCAGTAATTAAAACAATATTCTTTACCCTTGGCTTTACTATACTTGTGATGTAGGAAAATACATAAAATAATGTAGAATTTTAGAAGTTTTTGAAAGAATTTTGATTTCTCATGTGGTCACTTGTCATCGCAATTATCTGTGAAACCAGGTGATTTGGATTGGATTCAAATAGTATTCCGATGTATTTCAGTAGGAACAGTCCTTTAATTGTTAGTATTTTAGCCGTGAAAAGTCCCAGAAAAATGATTACCAAAGTCTGACGGACGATACATACTTACTTTGGTTTAGTTTATTATTCATTTCTGTTAGTTACGAGATTGTTATTTAGTGAGGTTGTTTTGTACATAATCTGTACAAGTTACTTACAGTTTTTACTCAAATGTTGCATGAAAATTTTCCTAAAAGTAAATACTCTTTGTCAACGAATTAGTTTAATGAGTGAGTAATTTTTCACAGGTCTTATTGCGAGCGGGTGTTCCGGGATTGTAGATTGCAGACTTGCTACGTACAGTCCGCCGCATACCCTGGAGTTTATCCAAGAAATCTTCACTGCAGGCAAGTCTATTAACGTAAATTACTGGCAAAAATTACTCTTAATGTACCAAATTTTAAGGTTAGGGAATTCTTACACGTGGCGTTTCCATTTGTTATGTGGATTTGATCCATATGATTGATAATTTAAACCTCCTATGAGGTTTGATTTGAATCTGAAACCGCAAAAAATATTCTCCGAATGAGGTCTAAAACCCATCTTGGATCCCTAACAAATATTGTAACACCGGCACCAGGTAAATATATTTTTTATGAATGAATAAATGAATAAAAAAATGCTTTATTATTTTTGACGTGATAACGTCTTTAAAATCGTTTTAGTCGGGTGACATGTTCAGAAACTTGTGTCACACCAAAACCTCACGAGCGCGATCGCAGGTATAACGAGAGAGAGACGGACCGATCTCCTGTCTCATCTCGAGCGCTGCCAGTCATTCCGTGAAACTTGTCACGCGGAATCCTCACGAGCGGAGGCTGGCATAGCGTTCGAGTGAGTGGACCGATCTTCCGTCTCTCTCACTCTAGCGGCATACTTCATTAATTCCTTACTTCCCAAAAACTTATATCACCAATAAGACGTTATCACGTAAACATCTCGATCGTAAACCTACTTTACAAACAACCAATTTTTTTGAGACGCGAGTCTACAAAAAATAGTCTACGTATTTTTTTGTCTACCGTGCATGAATGACTGGCGACTACTGAGAAACACTGCCAAAAATCTCAGTAGCCTTTCAAACTAATCAACAAACAAACTCAGTAGGCTTTTTTCTTGTGTGTTATGTAAGTACAATTTCTTGTTTATTAGTAAGTCTCCTAATGTACTTAATGACTCATCATTATGAGAATAAAGATCTGAAATCCAAGATGGCCACTGATATAAAATGGCGGATTATCAACAGATTTTGTACATTCTAATAAAATTCTTTGACCTAAAACCTTTTTAGGAGTAATTTCAACCTCCGTCGGAGAATATTTTTTGTTGTATCAGGTACGAATAGGTAATAGGAAAACAGGTTTTTATCTTCTAGAAAGATCTTGATCTCGATTTACCAGTAACACGGCTGTATAAATTGAAGCTTGTAGTACAAGCAGGCGAGACTATAACCGTAATTTACAGTTCTTACCAGAATACGGTGTACCAGGAAATTAGAAAATTTAAGAGGCCATTACCAACGATTGTATCACAAACAATAAATTGTGGGAAAACGGATAGTTTTAGCCAGCATTTATTATGAGGTTTATAGCTAGTACTAAATGTATATACCTTAATTTAGTGTGTTTTGCTAATAAATAAGGAAAAAAGTGTTGAAAATTTTCTAATTTTCATCAATTTAAATCTCACATATGTCCAAGTTACAATATATCACATCCACCAACCCGTATCGCCAGCGTGTATGGACTAAGAACTAAACTCTCTCAACTCATAAAATAGTTGAGAGAAGACCCGTGCCCAACAGTGGGACACCAAAAAGTGTTAAAGTGAAGTGATAGTTATGATGCCCAAGTTTTTTTTTGTTTTTAAAATAAATAGTGGCGGGTTGGGTTAACTCAACGGTAATCTTTGAATGTGATATTAGTTATTTGATTATTATCATCAACATCCACTTTCAAATGAAACTTAACACAGTGTAACAATTCGGCCAATGTGGCCTATCTAGATCCGCTGGTGTTATTGAGAATGATAGGATTAATTGAGAAAAAACTGTAGATACCAAGTATGAGAACGCGAATACGCTGTCGTCTAAAACCAGTAACAAATATAGTAAAGAGTACCTAACTGTGGTAATTTAGTCAAGAGAGAGGATGGATGTTAGACGGTTAAGAAAGGTACATTACGGTTAACGAAAGGTAAACGGTTAAAATACATGGTAGAGGTGAGTGCAAACGATGGTAGAGAACGCTCTAGAAGATCATACTACGATCTCTTGCTACACTCACAACCGCTGTACAGATGACGAGATATTATAATAATATGTACATAATGGAAGCTAAGGAAGTGTGCTTAGATTGTATGACTTTGTACTCTATTGTCTCTGTCTACCTCGGGGGAAGAGAAAGTGATAGCACGAGTATGTATGTACAGTACGCTACGAGGCATTGATTTTACAATAAATGCCTTTGATATATTGTAACTGACAATTGTATCATGAAAGGACTTGTACAAATTCTGACGAGGGTCTGTCTACAATAAAGTTGTTTGTTTAGGCCTTGTTGGGTACTGTTTGACAAAACATTTGATACAACATTTGTCCAACAGTTGGGCTGTAAAGAGTAGTTTCGTCAACATCAACGTTTTGATTTTTATTGTTGGGTTTGTTCTAGTAAAATATTTTTATGTTTATGGTGATTAATAAGGTGTTTTAAATATTTAACTTAAGTATATTAAATAGGGTTAGAAACCACAACACATCTTGCTACGCCCTAACAGGTTAGGGCGTAGAAAAATGTGAGGAATCCAAACCAAAAGTAACGTTTAAGCTGAGAATGTTTCTACTTTTTTATATAATAGGCTTGTGCTTGACCACGACATGCCTCTTGCTTAGCATTAATGTGATCTACGATGAAACGCGTGACTTGAAGACAGGTAGTTTATAGCTATTGGGAAACAGAGATGCCGGTAGCGAATTCCACAACTTTCCAATTCATCTCACAACTTGATTAGACTTTAGACCATAATCTACACACGATAGTCAAGTGCGGGTTGATGAACTTCACATGTCTCTTATGATAGGTGAGAAGAACCGCAGAATGTCCAGTGGTAGCACATTAAAGGGTCGTCAATTTATATATTTTCATAGTAAAATTTTCTGATCAGATATCATCTGAACACAAGACTGCCGTACATTAAGTTGTACATAGAAAACGAAGAGTTCAACATAGATGGCCAGCGATGCGAGAATATAATGACGTGTCCCATGAGACCTATCACATCTGGTAAGTACTATATACCTCCTACTTTTTCAAATAATATTTTTGACGTGATAACGTCTTTAAAATCGTTTTAGTCGGGTGACATGTTCAGAAACTTGTGTCACACCAAAACCTCACGAGCGCGATCGCAGTTATAACGAGAGAGAGACGGACCGATCTCCCGTCTCATCTCGAGCGCTGCCAGTCATTCCGTGAAACTTGTCACGCGGATTCCTCACGAGCGGAGGCTGGCATAGCGTTCGAGTGAGTGGACCGATCTTCCGTCTCTCTCACTCTAGCGGCATACTTCATTCATTCCTTACTTCCCAAAAACTTATATCACCAATAAGACGTTATCACGTAAACATCTCGATCGTAAACCTACTTTATAAACAACCAATTTTTTTTCTAAGTTATTCTGTATGCAGTCAATTTTATTAATAAGAAGATAACCTCTGCAGTCAAGCGGTGTAAGCCGTCTGATTGAATACAGTGCCCGGGAGGTCGTAGGTTTGACTCCCGCCACGGACGATCTTTGTGTAACAACAAAATTTGTTTCGGTGTCTGGTTAGTTGAGTTGGAGTTCTATCGGAGTGTGCTACCCTGCGTAACCCACGTTAAACCGTTCGTCCAGAAGGCTAATTCACGTAATCATAGTCCAGTTCATTTCATTGCAGTTACAGTTAAGTTCAAGTTTCGATCAAATCAGCCCTTTTCGTATTCTCGTAATTTTGAAAACCGCTGTCAGATTCGGTCGCGTCAATTTCGCGTCACGCGAGCACTTTAGATCAGATGTGACAGCTAAACAATTGTTATTAGTACCATTTTGCACGAAGACGAAAACTTAATTGCAACTGCACTGCAACTTGATCGCAACTGCACCGCAACTTGATCGGCGCGTCAAGAAATTACGTGAATTAGGGTGCATGTCGTTATTGAAATCACCTATGACATCAGTTTAAAGTACCAAAAACCATTTTGGCTAATTGTTTCGAGGACTGATGGTAGTCGCTCGTTTAATTCTGGTGGATAGCCGCATCAGGTTCAAGACTAGGGGCCGACTCCAATAGTAAGGAAAAAAACGATGGGGAAACGATGATGATAAGTCAATTTTATTTAAAAATTAGCTTCCGCCTGCGACTTCACCCGTATGGTATTAGAATAAAAAGTAGCCTAAGTGCTATTCCAGACTATAATCAATCTCTGTGCCAAATTTCATCTAAATCCGTCCAGTAGTTTTTGCATGAAAAAGCAACAGAGATCCACACGTACACATTATTATCCGTTCAAACTTTGTCATTTAAAACATTAGTAAGACTGTTGATATAAATTTAAATGCTACAATTTGATAGTATTTTCTGTCCAAACGTTAAAATAAAATGATTCCTCAAAATAATAAATTATTTTTAAATTAAATTTGGATGCAAAATATATTAATGCTTTAAGTTACTTTTTGTATACTTGATACTTTTGAAGTATACTAACAACAATAATTTTTACAGCAATCATTTGTATGAAAATGAGCATTATCAATAAAATATAACATTTTTTTATATTATTTTTATCGCTTTCTGCTTTATATTCGTAATGATCACAATTATCATAAAACTGCGGTTTGCTTTTTACCATCTTTTTTATGATTTCATAAAGTCTTACTTTGATGCGTAATAAAATTTTCTCAGGGTTTATATTAGAAATTTGTTTCTATTAGTAAAGTAAAAATATTAGCAAAGTATATGATTCATAACGAGGTTTTCCATCAGATATTAAAGCCGCTCTAGAGCGACAACAATTTATGTTTTACGTGAGCTTAAAAGTCATTTATTACAATGTTTTAGCAATGCACTGCGACTAGATAAAAACTGACCTCACTTTTAATAATTAAAAAATATTTTGATAATTTAATAAATCAAATATTTTAATAATTTTAAGAAATTGTAATCTTCAAAAGTTGGTGTGATATCGGGGGAGATCATTTTGATTAAATTAGCTTGTAGGTCAGATGATGTATTATAATACGTCCGGCGTCCATTCGGATCGTGAAATTCATAATTTTAAAAATAACGGAAGTCATAACAATATTTGTTCGAAATAATATAATAATAAAAAAGAATTAAATTATGATAATAATATTTTTATTACCATTATTATTCATAATTTCATTTCACCCAATTTTCTATCAAAGTAAATTACTTTTATTTAACACTAAAGGTTATTCAGTAATATATATTAGTTACAAAGGTGTTATAAGTTATGAGCGCAGTAAATAACCGAGATCCAATAACCGACATTAAATCGGTTTTGCTCTCAACTTTGCTGATATTAAATTCTTAGACCGCCGGCTTGGTGAAAGCTAATGTATTGAAAAATATACTCACCCCCGTATCCAACGTCATATAAGCTCATTATAGCTAAAATAGGTTTATAATTTGTTCATCTTTGTCCGTCATCATTCATTCTAATAAGAAAGAGATAAAGTCGATTTTAACTGAAGAGTTTAATAAGACTCTTATGAATAAGAACGTTAAAATTCACTTTATGATGCCGTGGGACACTTAAAGGGGTTGAAGTGAAGTTAAGTAAAGAATTTTTGTGCTATTTCATCTAATATTTTTGTTCATTAGGTGCAGAGAACTGTCCGTACGACTACATAAAGATTTATGACGGTAAAGACGAGTCAGCTTCAGTGATCGGCACATTTTGCGGTATGGGCAAATTTCCCTACTCAATCATTGGCACTTCGCAAGACTTGTTCGTCGAGTTTGTCAGCTCACCCGCAGGTAAATTATGTAATTTGTACCTTAATTATGAAAGAAGAAAGTTTGAAATTTATTGAAAATTTTTTGGAGAGTTAACGAAGTTGGATTTTGAAATACTTGTTCTTGTAATTAGGGAAAATGTGATTTTAATAGTAGATGAAATAAACTTTGTACTGCTTGGTATTTTGTCATTTTAACTGTCGCGTTGGTCTAGTGGTAAGCGTGTCCGCTTAATAACTGCAAGGTCTTGGGTTCGTATTCCAGGTCGAGCAAGAAGACCTTATTTGTTCTTAGCAGTAGTTCAAAGCTGAGAATTATGTCTGATGGACGAAAATACGGTAATTCGCTCTCATACATAATGGGACCTGAACATCGCCAGCGAAATAGTACTAAAGACTTTTCCAAAACCTGGATTCGAACCCAGGACTTCTCGGTCGTATTACCTAACAAGTCAAAACAAGTACTTACTTAAAGAAATTTCTAGATCAATATCTTCCTTAACCAGGTCCACTACTCAACACTGGATTCCATTTCAACGTTGGCAACTGGCCTGGACATGTAGAAGCTCCAGGATCTAAAGTGGGCACCTGTGACTGGCTGCTTACTGCTGAAACTTTGAAGAAGTCTGGAGATTCTGAAGGCATATTCCTTTCAGTCGCCCATTGGTATCCTCCGCATACATCTTGCACTTACCTGATGCAAGGGTTCCCTGGACAAGTTGTGAGGCTTTATTTTCCAAGGTATTTAATACTACTTACAATACGTAGAACCTATAACCGCTGGGGAACAAAGTTTCTGTATTGGAGAGCACGTAATGGGCGCCACTGCGTCGGCTAGCCGGCCTCAAGGTGGATCGCTGACATTTTTATAGTTGCTTTAAACCAATCTTCAACCAATCAATCCGGTGGCGTGGTCGGTAAGATACTTGCTTTTCACGCCGCAGGTCGTAGGTTCGATTCCCACCCGAGACAAACATTAGTGACGAACATTTGTGTTTGTGTCGAGTCTGGGTGTAAATATTTATAATAAGTATATATTTACAAAAGAAAAGTATTATAAGTATAGTATATACCAGTTATCTGGTTTCCATAACACAAGCTCTGCTTAGCTTGGGACCAGATGACCGTGTGTGTTCATGTCCCAGAATATTTATTTATTTATTTAATCTCTGTGGTGTTCTAATCGGGAGACCTATGTCCATCAGAAGTTAATGAAGATGATGATGATGAAAAACGTTCATAGTTTAATATAATTAATGTAGGTATAATTGGAGTGGCCTCTAAATTTTGGTAGGGTTACACAAATGTTGAACGTTCGTTCTCGAAAATTTAAAAGCAAACCCACGCGATACCATGTTACCGATAACCCTGCCTAAGTCGATTGTCCACACTTCAACCCTTTTTAGTGTTCCACTGCTGGGCACGGATCTTCTCTCAACTATCATATGAGTTGAGAGAGTTTAGGCCTTAATCCACACACGCTGGCCAAGTGCGGGTTGGTGGATGTCACATGTCCTTGAATGATTAGTTCTTAGAAATGCCGGTTTCCTCACGATGTTTTCCTTCACCGATATTGAGCAGCGGAGATGAAACAATTCACACAAAGATGTGTGGGCACCAGGATTTGAACCCACGACCTTATTTTTCTAAGGCGAGGCCCGTACCGCTGCGCCACCGCTGCTCAGTCGATTGTCCGTTAATGGATTATTATATCGGATCAGAAGATGTTAAGTGTTAATTTAACATCTCCTGCTCCGACATAATAATGTTGAGTAGTTTAACTGAATATGTGAGCAGAACCGACACTATAGAAGCTAAAAATTTGAAAAACAATTAATTCTCAGTATTTATTTATGGCATATCTACCTAATCAAATGTTTAACATGGATATTTGGAATTGCGTTCATTCGTTAGCGGCTAAAAATATAAAAGAAACAAATAGTATTGTCTTAGATTTACGCGAATATCACACATTGAAATAAAACTACTTTTTAACGGATTTTATAGCGGTTTATTTTAGATTTTAGATCCCGACGTTTCAAAGTCTTTTCAGACTTCATGTTCACGGGTAGACTGAGGTATTTGACGTCCAAAAATATTAATCACAATTATTACTGACTACCTTCAAACAATTAATATTTAAGTTGCGTTAAAATCCGTTGAAACAAATAAAGTCTGTTTTTCCTTAGGATGCATATTATATCAACAAATATGGCCGCCTCGTGACCAAAGACTATATTTTTAGAGTAGGGCCACCATGATTGAATACATTGAATGATTTGTGAAAGAGTGACTGAATAGATTGCTAATCATTCATTATTCGGAACCAAGAAGCTTAACATTATTAAAACACTGGAATACAATAATACAGTCGTATGTCAAATAAATTGTTGAAGACAGGAAATATTATAAATGTTTAAAAAATTTGAAAATATTAAAAGAATACAAGCCATACGTTTCAAAGACTTCTTTCATATTTCTCTTTTTCTGGCCAGTTACCAAAATTAAGATGAGGGGTCAAACAAGCTATTTTGTTAATTTTTGAAGTTATGCTTCTTTAGGCGCGTTATGAAAAAATGATGAGAATGAAATTTTAAGATGCGCGCGCATCTATGACACAAAATTAACAGTATGAAGCTGTCTGCGTGAAATTTTAAGATGCGCGCACATGATGCGCGCGCATTTGTGACACAAAATTAACAGTATGAAGCTGTCTGCTTATTTAATGATGCCAAAGAAGTATAACTTCTCACGCGCGTACATTTTTTTTATAAATCAATAATCTGTTAATGATTTTGAGTAGGCTAATGCGGATGCGGGATGAACTCTGTGTTAGTTAGAGAGGGAGGAGTCATGTGGTTATAAAAAAATAAAAACGCAAGCGCAGCGAAGTTATGTGTTGGTAACAACGAAAATAAAAGCGAAAGTTGGAAATAGCGTACAAATGCATCGCGAGCGGAGCGAGCGCGAAAACTTTGTTGGTAGTAATACTGTAAAACAAAGGATAGGTAAATGACAGTGCGATTTTCGGCGCGAATCGAAGTGAGCCCGAAAATTTTGTTCATTAATGAAAACGCGAGCAAAGCAAGTGCGAAGCGAAATGTTTCTTGGGTACAACGAAAACTAAAAACAAAAGTCGTAAAAGTGTGAGAAAAGCGAGCCAAAAACTATCGTTAGCAAAAAGAAAATGGAAAATAAAATAAATAAATGAAAAAGCAAGCGAAGCGAGCACTGAATATTTCGTTGGTGATAATTGAATACTGGTGAACCACCTGACAGTAAAATAATTTCAAAATAAAGAATTTGATTTGATTTGATTTGAATCATATAAAATAACAGACGACAAACTTATCATTAGCATTTTTTTTGTTGGACATCGAGGTTGTTATCTACTAAAATTATTTCGTTTGTCGCGGGCCGCAGAAATATCGTCTGCGGGCCGCACTTTGACGACCGCTGCTCTAGATGAATACCGATAAATTGACTACAGCCTTACTTATGTATTTGTTAAGGAAAAGATCTTTTAAAATAGGCAGAGCTGTTTTTTTTTCAAACTACTGAGTAAATTTTAAATCTAGGCACTAAAATACTTAAATTACCCATTTTGGTGTAAACGTTCTCAAGTCATGGCGTGACCAAGGGAAGCACAGATTGATTTTATTTAAATGATCGTTTAGAACATTTTAAAGAGCGACGATACGATACAACTAATTATATTTAATATGCACTCAATTTCATACAACATCAGTTACGTGGTTAAAAAACAAAATTTTCATATTTAAAGAAGACAGTATTTATCCACTAATAAAATAATTTAAGACAATACTTTACATTAAAGTACAATCTAAACATCACATGTTCATTTGACTGGATATCATTCACTCAGTTCTTCCTAAATCTATGATTATCGAATCCATAAAAATCTATGTCTACACTCTAATTTAAAAAGTATGAAAATGTCAAACAGGCCGTGTCCTTGCATAACCTGTGGTCATGAATTTTGGAATGTGTTTAGAATTTTATCAATAATTCGTATTTAACTGGTTGATTTAAAACATTTTTCAGTTAATTTCATAGTTAAAGTGTTTACTCAATGGAATAAGACATTTTTAAGTCGATACATAGTGTGGTTGATTGATAAAATCGTGATATTCTAAAGTGATACGAAAACTGAAGCTTTGTTTATCTTTTTGGCACGGTAAGGAAAAACACAGTATAGTTGAGATTGCATGAACGATTTTGCATCTAGGTGAAGTCGAGTAAAAATTAAAGTTTTAGAGATTGTAATGAATAATATCCATGGAAGAAGGCCGAAACGTTGGGAAACGATAAAAATTGTTTTCTCACATATATTTTCTACATGCGAAATTCTTTTCAAGTTGAACTAAAAAATCTAATGAATTAGGTAGCTGTAATTAATTTTCGTAGTTTCAAATTACTCACAATTCCTCATTTATAAAGGCAGACTGCTCCAATTTACTGAAAACTTCACTAAGTAATTGCTAACCTAGAATTTAATGACAGATATTAATTTGAAATTTTAAAGAACATTTTATTTTACAAAGATTTCGAGACTAATAGGAATTCTTAATTAAAATATCTTTTATTGATTTCGATGAAAAGTCTATTTCAATAGCTAGGTCCATACCAAACCAGACATTTTAGCGTAGCACAATTTGCGCGCACAGATCGCGATCCATGCGTGTTAATTGTGGACTAATTGTCATAGTCTGAGAATAGGTACTTAATACAGGTGTTGGATTGCGTGCGTAAACTTAGACTCGTTAAGTTTTACTTTGTGGGTACTATAACCATTCGCCATAAAATATCGTATTTTTTATGAGATCATAACGTTTGAAGAACGAAATTGCTTTTAACCCTTGCAATAATGTCTATGCTCGGATCTTGTGTGGCTCTTCCACGACCACAATGACCACACTTTAATCGCGATCTTGCCGTGCTGGATCGTTTGCTGTAGATCAAGTTACTGAAACAAACCTTACTTACTTGTGTATTTTTTTTAATCTAAAATAGTTTTGCGCTTGACTACAACTTGCCTGATGTGAAGCAATGATGCACTCGATGGAACGCGCTTACCCAGTAAATACCGATTCACTCTTGACTTGAAGACCACTAGATTATAGCTATCGGGAAACATAGATGCCGGTAGCGAATTCCACCATTTCCACCATATAACGGTGGCGCATAGCCGTACCTCTACTTGTCCGATGCAAGAACGGGAATGGGGGAATAAGATTGTGTAATTCCAACGCACACGTATTTAAGGAATTAATAAACTACTAAAACCACATTAGATATATGGATTAAATAATGTTTTTTTTATATAGCTTTCGGATCAACCGCATAGAGTCCCCGATCCAACCGTGGACTGGCGATTGTGGGGAATCGCTTACCCTCTACGACGCTCCAAGACCTGACGACGCGCGGATTATCAAGACATTTTGTGACACATTCAGCAGACCAATGGAGAAACATGACTTTGTGTCAACTGGCAACGCAATGTTCGTTAGATTCGAGAGCAAAACTGGCAGTTACAGTGGGTGAGTCTTTTTTTAAATATTCTACTATTTAGGTACTCCGAAGGTCTTCTTTCAATAATATTATTTTTTTTTTCCTCTCCTACTCCAAAGTTCCGTTTCAAAGACCTCTTAGAGTTTGTCGCCTTCGATTTCTGACCAATCTGTATCGAATGCGCTCGGTCCCGCTTTTTTAGTCATTATTTCTGCTTCTGGAATCTTGTCGAAACGTATGCAGGTACGCTGAACACTTGATTCTTTTTTGTTTTGTTCGTTTCTGTCAAGTCTGTTTAAAAAAGAAAATTAAAAATAAAGCTCGGGAATATATTTGAATTCGCGCACTTGGAGACATACAAAATAACACTACAGAAATCTAATCAATATCTCTGCCTATGATAACAGCATCTCTCTAACCACAAATTTTCACAAAATGTGTTGGAGGCAATAGTTTTATTTTTTCTTGTGCAGAAAAATTCGTTTTGCACACATACGTGCTCGCTCAACCGACTTCTTAGATATGTCCCTTGATGTAACAATGACAATCACAGACAAGCAACCTGAGTGACGTTGACGTCTTGTAAGTTTGACAACTGACGGGCCTTATGCATTGCGAGTGACAGAAGTGACATCTAGCCGTCTGTTTACGCAACAGCGTGCTACGTTTATAGGTCACGCATCACGTCACTTCAACCCTTTTTAGTGTCTCACTGCTGGGCAAGGGTCTTCTCTCAGCTATCTTACTAGTTGAGAGAGTTTAGGCCTTAATCCACACACGCTGGCCAAGTGCGGGTTGTTGGATGTCACATGTCCTCGAATGGTTAGTTCTTAGACATGCCGGTTTCCTCACGATGTTTTCCTTTACTGATATTGAGCAGCGGCGATGAAACAATTCACACAAAGATGTGTGGGCACGACTGGGGTTCGAACCCGCGACCTTAAATTTCTAAGGCGAGGCCCGTACCACTGCGCCACCGCTGCTCACGGTCACGCGCTCCGATTTAATAAATATTAATTATATTTATTGATGGAAATTTATTGAATTAGTGAGTGTCTGAATTCATAGTTAGTATGTATGTTAGAACTTAAATATACAAAGAAGAATAGAATACGAACTAAAAACTTTAATAAAGAACGAAAGCTTAAAACACCGTTTATTACCAACTCTAAATCCCCAACATTTAACCTCAGCCCACCACCAAAACATAATAATTCATCCCTTTTACTTAATTTTCTGGAATTTTTATAGCTCAAACACATAAAGCGGTTCTAATGAGTCTGGGGTGCTACTCTTCTGTTTTCGGTTCGTTTGGACAGTTACGAAATCTGTTCGATATTTTATTCAATTGATTTAGTATTGCCGTTACGTGTTAAAAATGTATTTTGAGAATTGCAGGTTATAAGTTTTTGAAACTTAATTTTTATTTAAATTAATATCATATTTATTTATATTTAAATTAATTATTTTATTTTTTTTATTAATATTATCAAATGTTTTCTAAAAATATATAGAAAATATTTAAAATAATAATTATTCGGGTTTACAACATTTTTTTTTCTTCATACATATCACGGCATTTGTCTCAATTTTACCTAATAGTGAGAGTGATTTGAGGGTACCCAATATTCAACTATGCCTATACCTTCGGTTATCCACAATAGGCATGGGGTGAGCGTAATATTTACTAAGTATATTCCGCCCGCGGTTTCCACCACTTGGTATTAGGATAAAAACCTATACACCTTATTCTATCTCTGTGCTAAATATCATTTAAATCCGTTTTTAGCGTTTTTTCAGCGTGGATGAGTAAAAAGTGTCCACACCTTTACACATACATACAAACATTCACATTGATAATATTAGTAGGATAAGATAGGGCTTGCGGATAAATAAATACGTAAATTATAGATTGAATCGAAAACGAAACTTAAGAATTACATTGGTAGGGGTAGGCTTCAGGGTGTAATAAACAGCGGTATTTTCGCCGAAGCTTACCAGTTTGTTTGTATGGTTATGATTCAGAAACCTCACAATCAATTAAATTCGAACAAGAAAAGAAACACAAATACGTAAACATAGAAATAAAATATCATTTTATGACAACGCTCATAACTAACTTGTTACGCCGATCTATAAACAATCCCGGGCCCATAGATTAACGACATAGCGAAGCATTAACGAAATATCGAAAAAAAGAAATTAACCTAAATATCTTTAGTCACTCCGGGCCTAGATCATTATCTATTCGACTAATTAGGGCCCAGCGACCTAGAACTATGATAATATTTGATGTTCATAATTAAAGTTCGCTTTATGTTTATTTAAATTATTAATTTTTATTTTTACGAGTTATTTTATGCCGCATAATTACTATTTCGTGCACAAAATATATTGTAATAATTTGTCCTTTTTTTGTTTAATAAATGTATTCTTTATTTAAATATTATTATAATAAACAAAAAACTACAAATAAATAAAATATGTCAAATGCATTTCATTTAAACACTTTTTTACTAAATTAAAGTTGTGGCACTACCACTATTTGAACCTATTTTTACTAGGTACGTTGGGTCGTAATATACTCAAAAAGACCTAAATTTAGGTCAGGCCTTACGAGGAGGAATTGACATAAAACTGACATATTGACTTTCAAAAATGAATATCAATGTCATAAATGTTTGTTCTTTACGATCTTACGATATCGCTTCGCTTTGTCCTAGATCACAATAGTACAAATTGTCTCTAATTGTATTAGAAATTACGACTCCAAATGATATTTTTCTACCTGAATATTGGGTAAGGTGTCTTTAGGATATGGTTGCTCTCCAAAAAAAATACATATAATAGTTTTATGGTCACACAACAAAGCTGTTGTTGGCGACCAAATCACCCCCTGGTGTCAGAACCATTAAAGTATGTACGCATTTAGCATGTCACTCATTCTGTCACTAGTTTCGCTAGAGATGTCCCTTCCTCCCACTCGAATCAATCCTGTCTGTTATGGTTGTCATTTTGAAAGTCTTTTTTTTCATTCTGAAATATGCCTGCGCTTGACTACATCTTGCCTAATGTTATGCAATGATGTAGTATACGATAGGACACGCCTGCCCACTCGTATGTTATATCGATTCACATGTGATTACGAATGATTTTCGGTGAGAAGGTGGCAGTGAAATGAGGCTCTAAATATAGGGTAGAAACCATCGAGGAACAATAATTACGACCAATGGCGTGCGGCTTTGTCTGATGGGTGTTAACTAACCACGGCCGAAGCCTACCACTAGTAAATTAGGTACCAGTGATATGTTACCAGTTTATTATCACCTGATTTGCACCACCCGGGGACCATATGTGGGGATTCAGATAACAGGTGCACTCCCACGGTCGAAGGTGAGTCAGCACCCAAAACTGATGACCCCAGTGTTGTTTTTGGTGTTTCTTGCTTGATAGCTCTAGACACAACGGTGATGTGACTGGTTGTACCACAGCTGTGTTCCAATGAAATATGGCTCATTGGATCATTGCTTTACGAAGCTCAAGTAGTTCACAAAACTAATATTTCCCCTTCATTCCAGTTCATCACTCTACTACTGGGCTCACTACGACTTCTTCAACAACACACGTTTTGGAGAACCAGTTCCAGGAACTGCATGCGATGAGATCATAGCATCTTGGAAGCAAAGAGCCGGTAGACTTCGGTCTCCACTCAATACTTTAGTATACAAACAAACAGCTCCAGGGGAAGATGTCCATTGTTTGTACAGATTTGTAACCGATAAAAGGATTTATGCGAGAGTAATACTGACTATATTGAGCGTGAATTTTAAGGTAAGTGAATTAAAAATCTTTTTGTTTATTTATAAATACAGCTACATTACAAGTTTCCCCATTTCGATAGTGTAGCTTGAAACACATGCATTAAATAATCAATATTAAGTATAGGTACACAAAAAAATAGATTTAAATTAGAGTAAAAATAATAATAATAATAATATTTTAATTAATAGGATTATAAAATCGAAACAATTTAAAAAGTACATTCAAGTACATTCAATAATAATAATATTCTAGGACATAAACACACACGCTCATGACCCAAACCATATTCCGCCATTCATAGGCATGCAAATAAAGGAGCAGAGCTTATTAAAATAAAACTACTTTTTAACGGATTTTATCGCGGTTTATTTTAGATTCTAGATCCCGACGTTTCAAAGTCTTTTCAGACTTCATGTTCACCCGTGAACATAAAATAAACCGCTATAAAGTCCGTTAAAAAGTAGTTTTATTTCAATGTGTGATATTCGCGTAAATCTAAGACAATACTAGCAGAGCTTATGTTATGGAAACCAGATAACCGGTTTATACTATACTTAAACTACTAATTTTTAAAACAGTGTTGATATTGTGATCATATTATTTTTACATCTACTTCCAAGTCGGTAAACAAGCATAGTGTTTGCTGATGGCTTCCCACCAAAACACACAAACAAAATGTAATACCTATCAGTGGCAAAGGGTGGAAGTTTGAAAAGGGGAAGCCGGAGCAAAAAGTTCTTACATAAAAAAATAAATAAAATAAATAAATAAATATTATGGGACATTAACACACACGGTCATCTGGTCCCAAGCTAAGCAGAGCTTGTGTTATGGAAACCAGATAACTGGTATAAATACTATATATATAATACTTTTCTTTTGTAAATATATACTTATAATAAATATTTACACCCAGACTCGACACAAACACAAATGTTCATCACTAATGTTTGTCTCGGGTGGGAATCGAACCCACGACCATAAGAAAATAATATTTTTTCAATACCTTCACCGATCATTCTTACACTCGATGCTTTACTTATTTTTGTTGCTATTTAAATCTTTTACATAATACATTATAAACTACGTGGGATATTGACCAATTTCTAAAGGGAAGCCGATGGGAACCAGCTTGTATAGACTATTCGCCCCTAATACCTATAAATAAATGTTGTTTTTAAAAAGATAAAATCTCCTCAAGTTTCTCAGTAGTTGTAAGATCTCTCTTTATGAAAATAAATGATCATTTATAGCCGTAATACTAACGTTAATCGCGATCCGCTAAATCGCGATTCTCTCGATCATGGAAACGGCTTTTCAAAGTGTAGGCATAGAAATAGGCTCAACGATAATTATTATACCATTGATGGGCACGAGTCTTCTCTCAACTATCTTAAGAGTTGAGAGTGTTTAGGCGTTAATCCACACACACTGGCCAAGTTCGGGTTGGTGGATGTCACATGTCCTCGAATGATTAGTTTTTAGACAGGCCGGTTTTCTCGTAACGTTTTCCAACGCCGATTTTGAACAGCGGCGAGGAAACAATTCACACAATGATGGGCAAGAAAGAAGTATGGGCTCGATAGGGGATTGATAGGCGAGGGCGATACCGCTGTGCCACTACTACTCTTCGTACTTTATTATTTAGTATTTTTGTACTATTTACTCTTAAATTGTGTCTATCTACTGTTTTCTTTCATGATTATGTAAAATTGTATGCTAATATTATTTTTTTGTTGATTCATTGTCATTTGATACCTTCCTAAATAAAGATGCCAAAAAAAAAGAATTTAAAGTATAAGTGCACACACGACTATCAAGCAAGCTATATAAATCCAGTATAAGCTGACCTCTATAGCCCGACCGTTTAACTCGCGTATCGCCATCTGAGGTACAAAGTCATAAAACATTAATTAAACAACATTATTATCATTTAACATTTATTAATCTCCTACGTACTTTCATTATTATTATTATTATTTATAGAAAAAAAAAAGAAAATTGTAACAATGAATTGGTTAGCTGTAAGGATGTTATAATACTGTAATAATAAATAAATAAATAAATTTAACCACAGATAAAAGTAATGTAAGACTATTCGTCACTAATATCCATATCGCTCGAATCATCATCACTGTCTGTGCAGCTTGAACAGTCAGAATCTTAGCGATAGGCGATACGCGAGTTAAACGGTCGGCCTATAGTTGTACGAAAATCCTATACAATGCGAGATCAGCTTATTACCAATTGTTTATTTTTACCAGCAATATGTGTAAAGCATTGTATTTCAAAGATAAACGCAACTAACAGAATGTTCGAAGTTAAGCCGTTGTCTGTTTGACTGCTGATAATTAGTTCAACAGAACAGTTATTGCTTGTTTTCTCTTTCCTGTACAAAGAATTCCTTTCTTTGGAATTTAATATATTTTTAACGCTACGTTCCGTTTATTTTATGAAGGATAATTATGTCTAAGTACACAATTTTCATACAGATCACAGAACACTAAATGTTGGACCATTACTAGACGCGGCATTAATGATACTTTAGTATTTTATATACACACTATCAAACGGTAATGATTAAAACGAGTCTTTACTAAATATCGTGAAAACTAAATATTTGGGTACATGTTTCATTTACTAAATAATAGATCTAGGAAAATACCTTAGGTATATACAGCGATGGAATTGGAAACCATCTATAAATTAAAAAAACAATATGTATTACAAAATTTTGACGGGCCGGTGGTGTATTTGGTAAGAACGTGCTTGTCACGCCGTAGGTCGTGGGTTCGATTCCCACCCAAGTCAGACATTTGTGTGATGAACATGTCTGTTTGTCTTGAGTGTGGCTGTAATTATCTACATATGAATTTACAAAAAAAAAAGTATTATAAGTAGTATTTATCTTTATTTTTTATTTATGTTTCCATAGTACAAGCTCTGCTCAGTTTGGGAAAAGATGGTAGCGTTAAAAAAAATTAAAAGCCATCTGTAGTAACAAGTGTTAAAACTACGTGTTCTATCCTTTGTGGACATATCAAATTGTTATTTATTTATTTATATTATCTTTCGCAGGAACATCCGTACACTCCAGTCACCTGCCAAAACTGTTACGAAGACCGTGCAGATAAATTAATAATCTGGGAACCATTTCCACCAGGAAAAACTGCTAACACAACGTCCCCAGGAATCAGTACTACTCCACTTCCCCTTCATTTAGCTGTCCAAAGATCCCTTGGCTCATGTTTATGTGCTAAACACGCGAACGCTGTTTCTAGAACAAGACCTTATAGAGTGGTTTCATCAGGAGAAAGTTTGAATCTTCAACTGATTGTAGACAATGCTCATGCTGCTGCGTCATACTTCAAAAACCCTTCACCTCTTTTTGAAGCCAGGTATGAATTTGTCCATGGACCTTTGTGTGGACCGGCGGTTTTAGCTGCCGCGTCTGACGGTGAGATAGTCTATCCACATTTAGAGGCGTTGGGTTATATGGAACCACCGAAGCGTATACAATGCATTTGGGATTTAGAAATTGAGGAAAAAAGGGATATTTGGTTGCATTTCGAAAGTATCAAATTTGCGTCACGGCATTGCGAGGATGGGAACATACAGATTTATCTGCCAGGAAGAGTAGAGCCGTATTTATCGGTTTGTGGAGATAACGTTTCAGAGACAGAGAAAATGCCTATTTTGTCAGCAGGGGAACTTGGTTTTGAGTCTTTGGATGATCCTTTAGTGATAGAAAAAGAAAAGACTAGATCTATTCGTATAGTCTTCATAGGCAGCGCATCGCCTGCGAGAGCTGCTTTCAAAATTGCTTGGACAGGATTGTATCATTTACCAAAGAACTCTGATGGTACATTAATGACTTCGCGACTGACTGATAGCGAAATAAAAATTTCAGATTCATCCCAGGGTTGTGACTTTATATGTCCTGGTGCAGCTTTGTGTATTCCAGCCAGATTAATCTGCAATGGTGTTGTAAACTGTCCAAACGTTACGTCAGCTGACCGAAAACTCTGGACGGCTGATGAAAAAAGGGCTCGAGAAGCGTATTCTGAAGACAGCTTAAGACGGTTGGGGTATTTGGATCTGTTGGGTGGTTTTCCTTTAGGACAGTTGCACGATGAGGCTCCAGAGCTTTGTGCGAGGGCTAGAAGTGTCGGGAGTACGGAATGGCTGGCTCCTGCTATGGGAGCAGCATTGGCTGTAGCTATAGGGATTCTTGCTCTTGGTACTGTTGTGCGTTTCTGCTGCCGCAAGAGGTCTCCAGATGAAGAATCTTTGGATTACTGACATGCGGCTCGCGGTGCGCCTCATGCACCGCCGTCGTTGCACTCTCGGTCTACTTCCAGAGACCTTCCAATGGACTGGAGTCTTCATTGACAAGCAGTTTATTGAGCGCCGGAACAGTTTGTTGGTTATTGAAAGATTGATGTTATTGTTATCAGGTTTACAAGCAATATACTGCAAGTTTTGGTGGCAATTTTGAATGGAAGCAGTTATAAGCATTTTTCTAAAGATGTGTAACTAAAAATTAAAGTTTCTGTCCTACTTTCATTGTATTTTGGGTTAAATTTAATACAGTTGTATGAATTTGCTAGATTAACACTATATAGGTTCTTTCATAACGAGGTTTACTATAGGTGGGACTTGTAACTAAGTCAAAATTGATTCCCTCTAACGAAAGGTTCATTTCGATTTTAAATAAGAAATCAGTATTATTTAAACTTTGGCGCTCAAATAACCATTGTTTTGTAATTACTGTATATAGCCCCATATAGTTTTATTCAGTTAAGTTGACGTGATTTTCCCATGCGCTGACTTAATTGAATCTGACTATATCTCTATAAGGAGATGCTTCAACGATCATAGGTTAGGCAAGGTGATAGTAGCCCCAGTTAAGTCATTATCAATTAGGTAATTATAGCATAAAAAAACTCATCCTAGTAATATTTTGGGTATGGCAGCCAATCATTAGTTGCCTACTGGCATTAAACAGTGTTTCCCAGTTAGTTGTACACACATCCTCCGAACGATCGCGAAAATCCATGTAGTTTAAATACAATTCTTAATATTGTAACTCAAAATACATGATTACCTAAGATTCTCTTTACAAGTGATTCAACACACAATTGGTCGGTTTTCGTTTAACATTTCTGTAATAATAGAAGAGTATTTTAAGCTAAAAGCCGTGGCTACTCAGCTATGGATTTGCCGCTGTAGTCAGAATAAGACTAAGATGAGTTTATAGTATTAACATTTTTACACGAGATCTACATAATCTTTGCTTGAAAGATATTATCAAAAGCATCCCCAAGGGAACGTGCAATAAGAGCGATTGCAAATTATATAGCCAATCAAGGAAACCAAAAGCCTAGAGCACTAAAAAGTTCCCATGAGCAATAGACTGGCAATGAACAAAGTAAGTGATCATTAACAAAAAAAAGTGATAAGTTAAAAAGTGCTGCAAAAAAACTCGAAGGGTCCGCTTATACCGAGCGATGCGTGATTATAGATGAGAATTTTTACAGTGTAACGGTGCATCCACACCGCAGTTACTTTTTGTTGAGCAACATTTTGCAACAAGGTAACATTAAATAACAATCTCTAACTTTTGAGACTAGTTGTTACTAATTGTTGAGTAACTTTGAAAAGTAACTTTCGACAACAATCGAGCACAACATAGGTATATCGATGAATTGTTGAGGTAACATTATCTAACAATGTTATCGATTATTGTTAGAGCAACATTGACTAACACGGCAACATTTACTAACATTGAATAACTTATTGCTATCGAGTGTTGTTCAGTAACATTTGAAAATGTTGCTCAACAAAAAGCAACTGCGGTGTAGATGCACAGTTAGTTATGTCGTAACATAACGCGTCAACCGCGAGCCGGTAAAACTGTTGTTGTAGTTTTTGTATAAAGAAAATATCCAGCGTCACTAGCAGTCTTAAAACTCATTTTTCTAAAAATTCCGTAAAAATGCCAACCGATAATTATAATAGTTTTTTGTAGACTACACCTACTTGAGGTAAGTTGTAGTCAAGCAAAAGGCTATTTTATGATAAAAAAAAGGTCGTGAAAAGCGTTAAGTGTACGACAAAACTGATATTGGTCAACAAAATGTATGAAGGAACTACATTATGACGTGTCTGCTTCGAGATTTTTTAACCAATTAAAAAATATGGCTATTACATCACAACTTTGCAGTAATTGACTGAGAGCATCAGGCATGTATCTATAATAATATAAAATTAGTGTAAATACATTTGTCTAGATTTTAAGGAGGTTATTACAATTAAAAATGGCCGACTTGCTTTCGATTATAGCCGTGGATATTATTTTGCTTTTCAAATTAAAATAAGTTAAATCTAATGGTTGGCAACTCTGTATCTCAGTTGGTTCACACATTTTTATACCTTTTAAATACTGCCAATATGAAGTCCAAAGGATCTTTTGTAATCGCATTTAAATCATTTTTTTAGTGTAACTCTTAGAACACTTAACAGGGAAGTGTTAGACGCAACTTGTAGTGCTAAATTGTTTCTACCAGTTTTTGGGGGAGGCGAGGTAACCATTTTAGATGCTCACGCATACTGACGAAAATTTGAAGTATTTTTACAAGTAAATAACAGGTATACACAATCACAGAACATGAATAGTTTATGCATACAAACTGTTCATGGACCTCGCAGAGGAGAACGCCTGCTCATAACAGACCCTGCATTAAATTTTCTAAGGTTTAAATAATTATTATACGATATACATAATTATATAAAAAAGCACTCATAGCAATAGACTGAGTTTACTATTTAAGAATATACTTTTTGTATGTCAATCATGAACATTTATTTTAATTTATTATCTAACGTAAACATTTTCGTGTTATTTTTCAGTTAGGCTATTTAAGACGTAATAGTATCAATAATTTATATTAATTTTAAGTTATTTTAATATTGGTTCACCAAATAATAGAAACCTGTTAAACATTAATTAAGTTCTCCACCAAAGTATTAATGAAATCTCGTTTGGGTTAGTTACCTCTATAGGTGCGTATAGGTGCGTATAGTGGTTGCGGGTTTAACCGGTAAAACCCGCAACCACTACACAAAGCAACCATGATTCTAAAAAAACTTGCGTCACATACCTAACGTCACTTAAGAGCCATGACGTCATAGCAATCTTGAATCGCACAAGCAAAGTTTCACCGACGATTAGCATACCTATATATAATTTTCTAATAAGAACAGTTGGGGGGAGAGCCGCGGTCGCCGAGCATCACACCTCGCCCGGCTGGAAGATCTTCTCTTTTCACTGGAGGGTCACTGCCTCCCGATCCTCCAGTCTCTAAAGTATTAATTAAGGGCACACCCGGGTATTATACACTTTTAGCTTTCTTCGAGCAGTTTTTAAATGTCACAGTCGTATGACGCGACTGCAGAGTCGTGCGATTCTGCAGCCTCTTTGTAACGCCAGCTTTGTTGTGTAGAAACCATTAACTTTTGTTAGTAACCAAATTGCGCAATTAATTTAATTGCATTCTTATAATTTGTTATATTGTGACACGACATCAATTATTGTAACAATACTTTGCAATAATATTTTAGACCTAAGTACACCAACTTTTAATCAAACGATTAACTTCAACATCCGATTTCATACCAAATGTCAAGTTTAACTAATAATCGACATATATTGTGATGTTGGTGAACTTAAGTCTTAGAAGGTAACTAGATTTTGTTAGAGCCGAAGGGTAATGTTAAAAAAGTAAATATATATTTTGTACAAATAATGCGTTTATTTCATTGTCATTGCCCTGAAGTCGTACATTAATGGACAAATGATTCTCCCTCAGTCCCACCGTTCATCCTTTTGGAAGACAACAGCAATTACTTGATTATAGATAGACCGTTTAACTCGCGTATCGCCATCTGAGGTACAAAGTCATAAAACATTAATTAAATCTCGTAAACAACTATTCAACCACAGATAAAAGTAATGTAAGACTATTCGTCACTAATATCCATATCGCTTGAATCATCATCACTGTCTGTGCAGCTTGAGGAGTCAGAATCTTGGCGATAGGCGATACGCGAGTTAAACGGTCGGCCTGTACTACAGTAAGCGGTAAATAACATGGCCAGATGAGGCGTACTGAAGGGAATATTGTGCGCGTGCGCATTTGTGCTCGCTCATTCATGAAAATCGGCTACAGTACACTCAAGCGTTGTCGAATTTACAGGCTACCGGTAGGTATCGTAACTACACGAGCATAAAGCAATATCATTATATACCCAGGTGAAGTGCAAGACACGTACAGTTCGCTTAATAACGGTGAGGTCCCGGGCGGGAAAGTAAAAATATCTAAGAAAATGCTCGAAGTTTGACGGGCCGGTGGCGTGGTCGGTGGGTCGTGGATTCGATTCCCACCCAAATCAATTGCGTGATGAACATATGTGTTTGTCTTGTGTCTGGGTGTAATTATCTATATTCAAGTACGTATTTACAAAAAGAAAAGTAGTATATGTAGTATATTCCTAGTTATCTGGTTTCCATATTACAAGGGCTGATTAGTTTAGGCTAATTCATGTAATTTCTTGACGCGCCGATCAAGTTGCGGTGCAGTTTTCAATTACGTTCACATCTTAGTGTAAAATGGCATTATTGTAATTGTCATATTTATATCATAAACGTCAAAGCGCTCGCGTGACGCGAACTTGTCGCAGGCGTATCTGACAGCGGTTGTCAAAATTACGAGAATACGAAAAGGGCTGCTTTGATCGAAACTTAACTGCAACTGCACCGCAACAGAATTTCTTTAATTACGTGAATTGGCCTAACAAAGCTCTATTCTCCACTCCGCTATTTTGCTCCACTCCAATGTACAAGAAACCTTATTAGGGCTGGTAAACAAATGTGCACAGCAACCTGTTTCCCCTACAACGTCACGCTCCACATACAAAAGCGATTATTCAAGAAATTATTTATAGCAACAATATTTCACAGTATCGGTAACAGGCAGGAACTCATAAATCCTTGACAGAGTACACTTAAAACGTATAATACGATAGATATAGCTAGATTGAGCTTTATTCGTATGACATTTGTTTTAACTCTCCGTAGGTATGTACCTCAGAGGTGAAAATCGCAACATTTAGCTATTTAAACGCCTTTTTTCAACCGACTTCAAAAAAAAAGGAGGTTCTCAATTCGAATTTTTAAAGGCAAGTAAATGCTTCCGTGTGGTCCCATTTAAATTTGATCAAGATCTGACCAGTAGTTATTGAGCTATGTCGAAAGAAGCGTCATTGTTTACGCTAAGCGCGCAGCCTTCCAAAATTATTAGTGCAATTGCCCTAAACGCATAATTCTAGGTACCTAAAATTGAAGTCGGTTTTGTGTTGTTGTTGCAAAAAGAATTATTGTTCGTCAGATCGGTAGAGGAATTAAAAATATTGGACATAAATTTTTATTTTTTTGTTTCTAACCATAATTATGGAGGCTCATTCTTTTTTTTTTATTCTACGATAGGCTGGCGCTTGGCTACAACTTGCCTGATGGTAAGCAGTGATGTAGTCTACGATGGAACGCGCCAGCCTAGTCTACCGATTCACTCGTGATTACGAATGATTATCGGCGAAAAGGTGGCAGTGGAATGAGCCTCCATATGGTTAAAAACCTTAAAGGAGCAACAATTCCGACCCACCTTCTCTGCTTGGTGTCACCAGACATCGCACCGGAACACGGCAAGGCCTCTTGGCGGTGCGGCTTTATCTGGTGGGTGGTCACTAACCACGGCCGAAGCCTACCACCAGTTGAATGTCAGCTGATTTGCACCACGCGGGGACCACGTGTTGGGATTCAATTAGGTGTACACACCCACGGACGAAGGTGACTCAACCCCCTACTGCCACCTTCTCACCGATAATCATTCGTAGTCACGAGTGAATCGGAATACTGGGCTGGCGCGTTCCATCGTAGACTACATTATTGCTTAACATCAGGCAAGTTGTAGTCAAGCGCCAGCCTATCGAAGAATAAAAACAAAAGTGGATCCAGGTGACTTGAACGCATCGTGAATTTGTAGCGCTCCCTTTTCCTTGCTCCTGGATCAAATCGCTTGATTGTTGATATTCACACTTATCTATTAGGTCTTCTCTCAACTATCTTATGAGTTGAGAGAGTGTAGGCCTTAATCCACACACGCTGGCCAAGTGCGGGTTGGTGGATGTCACATGTCCTCGAATGATTAGTTCTTAGACATGCCGGTTTCCTCACGATGTTTTCCTTCACCGATATTGAGCAGCGGAGATGAAACAATTCACACAAAGATGTGTGGGCACGACCAGGATTCGAACCCGCGACCTTATTTTTCTAAGGCGAGGCCCGTGCCGCTGCAGCACCGCTGCTCTCTTACAAATACTAAATACTTTATTTCTGACGAAATTTGTAAACCTAGCTTAGGTAGGTTACGTATGTACCTAGATGTACTACATTTCTGAAATATTGGAAATGAAAATATTGAAAGTTCGAACGAACTGTTGATTAAAAACTGAAAAATTGAGTGCTCTCTACGCTGTACTCCATATTTCACTGCAAAATACCATTTTATGTAATTGCATCAGTCTATCAATCGCTATAGCTTGGCTTTGGGTGCAGAATGATACTTTCGCCGTCATAGTCAATCATCGATCAAATACCCATAGACAGCTGGGCCCCCGCTTGCCTAAGTTATGTCGTACTACTAAATATCATCCGACCACAAGTTAAATGTAATTGGTTTAAAAGAACCAATCAAAATTAGGTATAAAATATTTAAATAAAGTGATTTCTATTAGTTATCTAGTCGGTGCACAGTCCATCAAATCTGAGAAGTACCTTTTGACGTTTCACTGTTTTCTATTAAATTAGCTCCCTACAGGCGTAATTCACACTATTTTTATTAGCTTTCCTGTAAAATAATTGAATTATGAAGCTATTTTTATTTTAACATAATATAAACAATTTTCATACAAAAAATAAAATTCTAAATGTACTACGTTTAGAACCGTCAAAAGGTACGTCTTAGATTTGACAGAGTGTAGTCCAATAAATGCCAGAATATGGGTGTTTGTGTGTTCAGCTATGCAGCTGTGCTGTGACGTGGATATATATGTTTGATGTAGAAGCGATGCCACGGAACTAATAAATGCTGCAATTCCTAACATCGAGCTGTAACGAAGATTCTTTAAGTATATCAGAAGTATTATTGCTGAATCTAACCTGGGACCTGTCATTGTGCAGAATGAACGGCATTAGATTCGCCTCCTATTACTTAAGGAACCTCAGCATAACCGGTGAAAAGTAGGTGAAAAAAACCTTTTTACAACATTTCAATCCTGCCTACACTTTTGGGTAATACGAACGTGATGCTATGTATCTGCAAAAGTAGAGATGTCGTCATTCTCCCGAAATTAGGTCCTATAGCTGTATAAAAGGGGGTGTAAACCAGACAAACTCCACCAGAAGTAGGATAGGGTGAACGGAGAATAAAGGTAAAGTGACAGGATGGTCTTTTATATTAACTTAAACGGTAACGCCCAGATTACCCTACCCACCCTAGTATTAAACTATTATAGGGTCCTAGGGGATTGTGTAAGTGAAACTAAGATAAAAGGTGGATTAGCCGCGAACACGACCGAACTACTTGGCGTCGCATAAGTTGGTCTACTGATTCACCAGCGGACGTCTAACTCGCACGGAGTCCAACGACATATTAATTCAAATACATAGGTTGTTAACACAGACAATTCAACAGAATCTTGAACTTCATTCACTCGAACAGCTCTGCGATGTTACCCGTCAGACTTCACGTCTGACGTCAGCGTCGATTCGATCCGAACTACTTATAACGAAGTATGACCAACAACAGCTGGATTAGTCGATGCTGCAAATTCGTGTATGAAGGCGAGCCACGAACATTATCTTAATTACAATAGTTCACTTCACTTCACTTCAACCCTTTTTAGTGTCCCACTGCTGGGCACGGGTCTTCTCGCAGCTATCTTATGAGTTGAGATAGTTTAGGCCATAATCCACACACGCTGGCCAAGTGCGGGTTGGTGGATGTCACATGTCCTCGAACGATTAGTTCTTAGACATGCCGGTTTCCTCACGATGTTTTCCTTCATCGATATTGAACAGCGGAGATGAAACAATTCACACAAAGATGTGTGAGCACGACCAAGATTCGAACCCGCGACCTTATTTTTTTAAGGCGACGCCCGTACCGCTGCGCCACCGCTGCTCTATTACAATACTAGTGCTGTTAAATGGAATTTTGAAATATAAATTGTAAATGACTGTAATAATACATAAGTATTTGTAATTGCTAAAAGAAAAGATAGTAAATACAAGAAATAATCAGTGAGAATTTACAACAGAGTCGAGTTTAACGTGCCAATCCTAAGTTGTAATGGCTGTTAAGGCGAGGTCCAAGATACAAGCAGAGGCTAATGGAGAACTATGTTTTATCCTATAATAACCACAACTAGCCTTTTGTTAAGCAATTATGCAGTCTACGTTGAAACGCGCTTACACAGTAAATACTGATTCACTCGTGACTTGAAGACAGGCAGATTACAGCTACTAGGATAGAAAGATGCTGGCAGCGAATTCCGCAAATTGGCAGTTCACACATTAAAAGTGTAAGCAAAGCGCGTTGTGCGTACCTGTGTAACTTTCACTATATATCGGTGGCGTATAGCCATACATCTACTTGTCCGATGAAAGAACGGGGATGGGCAATAAGATTATCCAATTCCAACGCAAGCTTTGAAGTGTATCCGATAGAAAACCGAAAGACTAGCAACCATGCGGCAATTTGTCTAGGGGCCCAGACTTATGACCGTAACCGTACTAAAATGCAAAGTTTTATAGTCTACTAGCGGACCCCGCAGACGTCGTCCTGCCCGGTAAAGCAGTGCCACCTACTGGAGCCGAAAAAAGATTACGACCGATTCTCAGACCTACCGAATCGGTTCAGCTGTTTCTGAGGAAGTTGTTTTTTTTTCTTTGCGTAAGAACCATCCTTGTACTTCAAGGAGTATTCTAAAAAAAACAATTAGCTAAATCGGTTCAGCCGTTCTCGAGTTATGCGCTTACCAACTCAATTTTCGATTCATTCATTTGATTTTTTCATTGTTTTTCATTTTGCTATAAACCTCACGGAGCCCGAAACCTTTCCAACGAATGCAAAACCGTGGAAATCGATTCGTGCGTTCTGGAGTTATAGCGTCAGGAAGGAAAACCCGACTTATTTTTATATAGTAGATTAGGCACTTTTTGGTAGAGAAAAATCTTATGCAGCCCGCCGTCCAATCACGCAGGCACTTGCTTGACGGAGGCGCGCGCCTTCCAGACTCAGCAGAGGGGTGCGCTTAGATCTCCCCCTCCCACACCACGTGACGGGGCTCGCATGAAAGAGCGAGCCAGCATTCAGACGGAGCGACCCTCTGTCACTTGTGGTTCTCTCTAGCCACGGTGCGCGTAGGAACACCCGGGGGTCTTAGTTCGTGTACCATTTGGAGCCTCACGTAGGCTTTGCCCTTGCGCCCTTTCAGGACGAGGAGATCCATAAAAGATTTACCCCGGTAAAAAAAGGGGAACATCTTATGTGTTCGCGTCACCGACATGCGTAGCGACTGTGTCCTGTGTGAGTTAGACGCCTTTTTTCAGTTATAATTTCTTTTTTATTTTATTTGTTTAAACAGATTTTTTTTTTTATTCTATAATAGGTTTGCGCTTGACCACAAATTGCCTGATCTGAAGCAATGTTGCAGTCTACGATGGAACGCGCCTACCTAATAAATACCGATTCTCTCGTGACTTGAAGACTGGTAGATTATAGCTATCGGGAAACAGAGATGCCGGCAACGAATTCCACAACTTGGCGGTTCGCACAATAAAAGTGGAAGCAAAGCGCTTTGCTTACATTCCGTTTACAGCGTTTGTACAATGTCCATGATTGATGGGTCACACTATTTACTCTATGCTTTTTATCTTTTTAGCTGTTTTTCTTTGTTTTTTTCATTTTACATGTGTTTGTATGTGTGTGTCCTGTATGTGTCAAATGAATAATTTTTCTTTCTTTCTTTCTCTCTATATTTCGTAACTTGAGCCACACATCTCAATAGCGCTGGGTCGTAAAAACGGACTAAACAACTCGCAATAAATGTAACGTTGTAGTCGAATATAAACCCTTGCAGGTGTTTGTTCAATATTCATGAGCGTTACTTGAGTTCGCACATAAATTCGTTAACTCCTGTTAATCTTTTATTAATAAAGACTTTTAATGTATCTTTGTTATGTGTAGACCGACATAGCGATTTCAGTTAATGACAGTACACAGAGGGTGACGTCGCTAGTTCGACTGATATATTAACCTCTGGGAGAGAAAGGTTCTCGAGTGCAGACTTTTTTTTTTTTTTTTTTATTTTATTCTAATGAGGAGACCTTTATCCAGTTTTGGATATCCATGAGCTTATGATAATCAGTTAAATAAAAAGTGAGGTACTAGAAAAACTGCTTGCCCGGTAGTCTACTAGATACTTAAAACACTATATAGGTGGTCATTCTTCCATAGGCTGGCGCTTGACTACAACTTGCGATGTTAAGCAATGATATAGCCTACGATTGAATGCGCTAGCCCAGTATACCAATTCACTCGTGATTAAGAATGAGTATCGGTGAGAAGGTGGCAGTGGAATGTGCCTCCATATGTCACCAGACATCGCACCGGAACAAGGCAAGGCTTGGCAGTGCGGCTTTATCTGGTGGGTGGTCACTAACCACGGCCGAAGCCTACCACCAGTTGTTGTGACCCGATTTGCACCAACCGGGGACGTGTGGGGATTCAATCAAAGGTATACCTACACCTACGGACGAAGGTGACTCAGCCCCTAACTTATGTCTTTTCACAACATATTGCTCGAACACAGCTAAATTTGATCGGTTTTTTCAAAAAATTGAACGAACCAATTATAATTATCTGTCTTCCCCGATACCCAATCAGTTTTTGATGGTTACAATTTCATACAATGACTGATGAAAGTGTTGTCTAGTAGGTATCTAGTCGATGGCTGTAGTGTATTGATTATGTAATCGTTACCCACGTGAGATATACGTATGGCTTGAAATAGTAATAATAATAATAATAGTGGGACATGAACACACACGGTCATCTGATCCCAAACTAAGCAGAGCTTGTATTATGGAAACCAGATAACTGGTAATATACTACGTATAATACTTTTCTTTTGTAAATATATACTTAAATATAGATAATTACACCCAGACACAAGACATATTTAAACAAATGTTTGTCTCGGGTGGGAATCGAACCCACGACCTGCGGCGTGAAAAGCAAGTATGTTACCGACCACGCCACCGGCCCGTCAATATTCTGCAACATGATTGGTTTCTATCCAAGCATCAATAGATGGCATCAATATATAGTTTTGGTTGCGACACAGTACTCTGTACTAATGCGACTGTTAACGAACACTAAATTTACTTTAATAAGGGCCAAAACACTACTGACACCTCATATGTATTTTGGCTCTTACGCCGTCTCAAACTTATTCGTCTGTGTGTTGCATGTCGCGTGACAGTCGGCCGCGGAGTTGGGATCATAAGGTAAATGGCGCTCGCCAGAGCAGCCAAGGCCAATATGGCGGCGCCTATAGTTCGCAGCAGCTGATGATAAAGTGATTTTCCTACCCATAATGGAATATAATTCCAAAAAAAATTAGTTAAATGTCTGTAATGTGAAAAAAAGTTTCACTTTTACCGTGGTTTCATAAAACCACACAATCCTTTTTTATAATATGTTTTATTTGTTCCAATAAAAGTTATAATATTTATTTATTTTATTTTATTTAGCAGCCCTCCCCTCCTTAACTAATCATAACATATCTGGGTGTTGGTGGAATTGACTAATATTGTCAGCGCAAAGATCGAGAAGCATAATTATATGTCGTAGATTTTAGGAAAATATCAGTCAGACGATTTATTACACCACTCAGCTACAATTATAACAATGCCTATACTAATCCTACTAATATTATAAATGCGAAAGTAAGTGTGTGTGTGTGAAGGTTTGTTACCGCGTATCTCCATAACCGCTCAACCGATTTTATTGAAATTTGAAATGTAAGTAGTGTATACCCTAGAATCGGACATAGGCTAACAATATTTTCAAAAATCATCCCCTAAGAGGGTTAAATAGAGGGGTGAAGTTAGTATGCAACTTTTTATTCCTTGGTCCTATTCATTTAAAATTCGGTACACATAAACCTTAAGACAAATAATGAGATACGGGTTTTTTATTTTTCCATAATTACCCCCATGAGGTGTGGAAAATGAGATTTATTGGTAAAAAATAAAGTTTCTCTGGATCTGTTTAGTCTCAAGTCCGATTCACTCCAAATTTGGCACACATATACCTTAAAAGAAATCATGAAACACGTGTTTTTTTATTTTTCCAAAACTACCCCCTGCGGGGGTGTTAAATGAGTTTATTTGGAAAAATTAAATATTCCATAACTGTTTAGTCCTTAGTCCGATTTCCTTCAAATTTGGTATAAATAAAGCTCAAAACAAATAATGAAACACGTGTTTTTTATTTTTGCATTTTTTTTTATTTTCATCCTAATACTAAGCGGGCAAAGCCTGAGAAATTTTTCTGAGGGTGATTTTCTTCAAAGTTGATATCATAACTCCTTCGTAATTTTGATCTAAATTACTTTTTATTTTGACACAATGACATGTTTGACAACTCAATGCTACGAATAGAATTCGAAATTTAAATTTCATTTCTTATAAGTATGGTCTAAGAGCCGTAGTATTTTTAAGAAACGCCTATTGATTTATGGATATACCTATAGGCGCTTGACGATGTCAAAATGTTGCTTACACTCCTACACTACTGAACTAATTTTGTATGGAGATTGTTCGAGACCCGGGAAAGAATAGTTTTATCCGACTGCGAAAAAAGGGATTAATGGTCTAGCACGATAACCAACATCCGCGGGCGAAGCCGCGGGCGGAAAACTAGTCTTTATATAAAGATTAAAATTAAGTCGTTAATCCTATTTAAACTAAATAAATGGCGGCACCTCCTTCGCAATTAAAACAAATTCTCTCTAATCCTACACGGTGTGTTTTCTCATTCACATGGTGCGGATATTTTCAGCTTGTTCCACTCGGATTAACAGTAAGCCCCACTAATTGGTACGGCGCAGATTTTAGCCCTGTGTACCTACACGATAGTACGGATACTATCAACATAAACATAAATGTTTGTTGCAGCGCGTAACTTAAAAAGGTAGATAGCTATTGCCTATTCAGCCGATCAAACTCACAAAACGTCAATGTCACTGCGATTCTTTATCTGCGATTCTTTGTTACGTCAAGTAACATTGTCTATGAGGTCGTTTGTGTGAGCACGCGGGATGTGTAAACCAAATTTGATCTCACAAAAAGGCATCCGTTTCCATCCAAACATTTTAATTAGGGAGTATCTGTGATCAAGAACGTGCTGTAATTATTAACAAAGATATTGATCAGCTTTCTGTGGTGTTATTTGGTGTCCCATCGAGATGCATGAAGAAGGGGTTTACTTACCAGAATATTGTCACCATATTTGTACCACCTGAGGACTACATGTGGGGATACAGATTGAAGATGCACTTCCATGGACGAAGGTGACTCAACTTGACGGGCCGGTGGCGTGGTCGTTGGTTCGATTCCCACCCGAGACAAACATTAGTGATGAACATTTGTGTTTGTGTCGAGTCTGGGTGTAAATATCTATTATAAGTATATATTTACAAAAGAAAAGTATTATATGTATTACCAGTTATCTGGTTTCCATAACACAAGCTCTGCTTAGCTTGGGACCAGTTGACCGTGTTAATGTCCCAGAATATTTATTATTTATTTTAACCCCTTAAAGATGCAAATCACCTTCGACCGTAGCTGAATAGCATATTTTTGGTGGAAAGTTCTCTAAGGCTTTTTATGAGGCTAATGTTGTTGCTGTGGGACACTAAAAAGGGCAGAAGTGAACCCCTTTTAGTAGCCCACCGCTGGGCACGGGTCTTCTCTCAACTAACTACCGAGTTTGAGGGAATTAAACCTTAGTCCACACCCGCTGGCCAGTCGCAGTTTGGTGGCTGTCACAGTCCTCAAACGATTAGTTGTTAGACCTGCCGGTTTCTTCACAGTTTTCCTTCACCGGTATTGAGCAGCGGCGATGAAACAATACACAAAAATATGTGTGGGCACGACCGGGGATCGAACCCGCAACCTTTTACTTCAAAGGCGAGGTTCATTTGAAACTAATTCATAGATTTTTTTGCATTACCCGGGAATCAAATACAGGACAATCGTTTAATTTAAACTAAACGCCGAGGAACATTTACTAAACTCATACAACGTTAATTTAATTAAATTTCGGAATTCCCAACATTAATATCAATTAATTTCTATTTATAGCTTTGGTATATAATGAGTGGCTACCTACCCCGGATTCGCGTGGGAGCGAAATATAACCCCTAACAAAAAAGAGGGGTTTTACAAGTTATCTGATAACAGTATGTGTTTATGTGTACAAATTCTTTAGTATAGGCTGACCGCCCTGATCCCTACTTTCCTACTAATAATAAAAATTCAAAATTAATAATAATAAATATTTTGGGACATTAACACACACGGTCATCTGGTCCCAAGCTAAGCAGAGCTTGTGTTATGGAAACCAGATAACTGGTATATACTATACATATAATACTTTTCTTTTGTAAATATATACTTATAATATATATTTACACCCAGACTCGACACAAACACAAATGTTCATCACTAATGTTTGTCTCGGGTGGGATTCGAACCCACGACCTGCGGCGTGAAAAGCAAGTATCTTACCGACCACGCCACCGGCCCGTCAATTAACTCTGGCTGTCTGTTTATTTGACGCCTTATTTACTACTGCTGGACCTTCTTGGATGAAATTCGGTACAGAGATAGTTTAAGACCCTGGAAAGGATGTAAGACAGTTTTTATCCTACTGCGCAGAAAGAGGTCACTGGTAATATAATAACCGACATACGCGTAGGTGATGCTGTGGGCGGAAAGCTATCATCATCAGCCTATTTTAGTCCACTGCTGGACATCCCCTCCTAAAGCACGCCACTGAGCACGATCCGCGGCTTTTCTCATCTAGTTCTTACCGGCTGCCCTGCTGAGATCGTCACTCCACCTAGTCTGAGGGCGTCCTACGCTACCTTTGCAAATTCGTGGTCTCCACTCGAGAACTCGTTTACCCCAGCAGTTGTCAGTTCTGCGGCAGGTATGACCGGCCCACTGCCACTTCAGCTTAAGTAGGTTAAATATCCTTCTTTGAAAAATAGAAATGAAAAATGTCTAATTAGAACCATTACCTTAATCCTAGAGTTACAATGATATAGACAAACATACAAACAAACTTTTAGTTTAATTATAGGTACATAATATAAATACGTAAGTCTATGTAATCACAATGAAACATCTAGAGGCTTAGCACATACATATACTAATTTAATTGTAATCCGATTTACTTTAATTGGCGCTTGAAATAATCCTTTTGTGTATTTAATATATTACTTATTTCGGCTCGTAGTTCGTGCTTTGAAACAAAGACATCGGAACGTATTACTTGTGGTTCGGGCTGGCAAAACATCTACAAGAAAACAAGTTACATTTTAAGTAATAAATATGTGTTCTCAGACTATAGCATTATAGGGGATGCATCCCCGTCCCGGGCGGGGCCCGCCTCAGTGTCAGGCAGTCGGGACGATCCACTGCCCGGGCTGTTCGGTGAATGCAGTAGCGAATCCCGCAGCCCGGCACAAAAGGGTGTTTGACGGAACACCGGCGGGGTTTTAGTGAGTAAACCGTTGCCGGTGTTATGTAGCAGGAGACTCGCTCATCCGGGAAAAGTACGGGATTTCCACATACTCCTCGCCCTGTGCCTTGTTGGGGCAAGAGGATGCGTAAACAATAAAGGCATGAAATTGCCTTTCTTTTTAATGTCCGTCTTGGAATTACCAACATGGGTACCTCAAGACCGCCCTAACACTAGTACCTATCTTGTATTACATAATGAGGTTCTCTTAATTTGTGTATTATGTTGACTTGTATAAATTTTATTATTAGTATAGTTGCGAACACAGTCTATCTTTATTGCTTAAGGATAAATAGAAAGAGATAGATAGACATTGCTCGCAAGAACAACTTGATGTGCAGTGCAAACGAACAATTGCGAAATGTTGAGATTGGCAGTTTCTCTTACAGCAATTCTTACACATGTTTTATCAAAATCGATGATAGACGCTTAGTGGGTGCTCATTCATTCATTCATTCTGTGATGGCACAAAATTTTAAACACCCCAATATACATTATGTGTCGCATCGAAAGTTTCTCATTTTGCGGACATAGGTGTGGGTTATATACGTTAACGTAATTTTTATGAATATGATTTTGTATCTTACCTTAAAGTATAACTGTTAAATGTTCCAATAAATAAATAAATAATTCTTAATTTATTTCATTGGTTGTACAGTCCATACCTGCTGTAATAAGTAATATTTCTAGACGTAATTTATTTAGCGGCCATATTTAATGAAGTGAACTATAATTAATATTACTTAGTTTCTTTATTAACATCCTAGATAAACACAGTCGAAGACTAGGTATCAATTACCTAGGTATTTTAATCAACTATGCTTAATAAAATTAATAATAATGTTTTATGAAAGAATTTAAAACCTGACTAAAAAACTGAGACCTGTTAAATTATAGTGTAAACTTAACAATGATAACTGATGAGAACTCGTCTATGTGTAGCGAGAAGCGAATATCACCTGATTGTAGACCTAAACATACTTAGCTAAATGCCGACCATGTTTAAGGCCTTATCCTTTGAATGGACACTGGAAAAATTCTAATGATTGTTCAAGAGTTTGTGTGAATCCGGGCTGGTCCAGCGAGGCCTAAGAGTTTTTATGGCTAAGTTCATCCGGAAATCCGAGCCGTTTCTAGGATTTTACTATTCACTTCAACCCATTTTGGGGTCTCACAGCTGGGTACGGGTCTTCTCTCAACTTCTCTACTTAAAATATTCGATCTTACGAGTTGAGAAAGTTTAGGCCTTAATCCTCACATTCTGGCCAAGTGCGCCAAGTGAGTTAGTGGATGATTTTTACTCATAAAGGTGCCATATATACTCAGGCAGCCAGCTGGGAGATCTGGTTAACACCTCCTACACAACAATACCTACACCTTCAATGAGTCATATAAAGAATTTTACTATTAAAATAAAACAATACCGAGTTTTGTACAAATCCTTGAGGTATTTCCAAATGGTTTCACAGAAAAAAAAGGAACTCCATAAAACAGGTTTAAAGGCGCTGTCAATAGAAATCAAGCCTTCATATTTTCCATTAAATTGACGTCCAATTGCAAACAACTAAATTTCAAACGTATCAAAGGCTAAAAAGGGGTTCCATACATGCTATACTCTCGTTAGAAAGCCATCATACGGTAAAGGATAGTTCACATTACGTCGCGCTGATAGTTTCATCGATGGGGACGCACGAGGACACGACGCGCGACGCGACGGTAGAGAAAGTCCGACCGGTGGGAATAGCGTAATGCAAAATAGGTGCTTAATAAGTATTATTTCATTTGCAACTTACTGTCTTATATCAAATTTACGAGATGCGTCAATGAATTAATGATGACCCTTGACCTCAAATTTATATTTAAAGATTTCCCAATGCTTAATATAGGTTGCTCATAACGTCTTTAACTATTTAATTTTTATTTATTGTATCTAATGCTAGCCATTAAATTTTAATAAAATAGTAATAAAAATATAAAAAAATTAATTCATTTTATTTTTGTATTTAAAAAAAATAGAAATAGAATTACAAATAATCCATTACCTTTTTTTATCTAATTTAAAAAAATAAATAAAGAAATAGAAAAGAAATATTTCTATTATTTTAAAATAATAAAACCATAATTCAGTCAAAAATCGGTTTTATTTGAATATCGTCAGCACCTCATTCTTAAAGTAACCCGTCACTTGCACTAGTAACCCCTTGCATTGCACCTCATGTTGTATTGTACGTAGACCACGTATAAATAAAAAAAAAGTATGACATTTTGCGAATTTTTTATCGTAACGACAATCTTTCAGTCCTGTACAAAGTAATGTTAACCGCCCTTTATATCTGTAGAAACAAGTATAGGTTTCGTAGATTGACAAATAATTGGCTGAAATGTAGACTACAGTTTTTCTTTCCCGACCTGATTTTGAAATAATTGTAGGCAGGTGTATTTACTTGTGGGGTTGCTTGATTTCTATTTGATATGGAAATCTAATCGATACTGAAAGAATTCGATACAATGCCGAAACATAAACTGGCACGACATGTGGCTTATTGGCAACGAAACCTTCGTCAAGGCTAAATTGCAAAGCCTCGAGCATCGCCGCATAGTTGCTAGTCTTTCGGTCTTTTATCGGATACACTTCGGAGAGTGTGCGTTGGAATTACACAATCTTATTCCCCCATCCCCGTTCTTCCATCGGACAAGTAGAGGTACGGCTATGCGCCCCCGTTATATGGTGGAAATTCTACGGGTAGGTACGCACAAAGCGCTTTGCTTCGACTTTCGACTCTGACGGGCCGGTGGCGTGGTCGGTAAGATACTTGCTTTTCACGCCGCAGGTCGTGGGTTCGATTCCCACCCGAGACAAACATTAGTGATGAACATTTGTGTTTGTGTCGAGTCTGGGTGTAAATATCTATTATAAGTATATATTTACAAAAGAAAAGTATTATATGTATAGTATACCAGTTACCTGGTTTCCTTGGAACTGCTTGGAACCAGATGACCGTGTGTGTTAATGTCCCAAATATTTATTATCATTATTATTACTTTCATTGTGCGAACTGCCAAATTGTGGAATTCGCTGCCGGCATCTATGTTTCCCGATAGCTATAATCTGGTCGACTTCAAGTCACGAGTGAATCGGTATTAACTGGGTTAGCGCGTTCCATCGTAGACTGTAACATTGCTTCACATCAGGCAAGTTGTGGTCAAGCGCAAGCCTGTTTTAGGATAAAAAAAATGTTTTCGAGTCAACATCAATTGACGCGGTCGGAAAAATCGAAAACCGTATTTCACCAAAATTTAACGTCATTTTTAAAAAGTATTAGATGTTCAAATAATAATCTTAATAAAAAAAGATAAAAATAAATCTTTAAAGATAATTTATATGTTGTGAATATTCATGGAGTAACTATACCATTAAAATATAAAGAACGTTTAGTTATATACACACAACATATAAATTTGCTTTATAGATTTTTTAATTTTTTTTTATGTTTATTAATTGAACATTTAATACTTTTTAAAAATGACGTTAAATTTTTCACAATTAAAATGAATTTAAGTGTGCTCGATTGTTATTGGAATACAAATTTTAATATACACATAATATTGTGAAATAATATAGTATGTCTAAAGATTGTATTTTGTATCGTGCCTAATAAATAAATGAATAATATTCATGTTAACAAAATCTAGATTACATTGATTTGATTTTGGTTTTGAAATAACCCTGCTACGAATATTACGATTTATAAGGAGGTTTAAAAGGTGAGTACCTATCTAATACGCGGTACAAACGGCTACAAAAACTCAATATACACTGACCTCTCGTTATACGGAAATTTTATACAATGCGAGATCAGCTTATACTGGAAATATATAGCTTGATGTGAAGCCGTGTGTACAAAGGCTGACGCTCGTAGTATACAAATTCCTTGCGGTAGAAAAATAAATGTAACTTGTTATATGTGCAAGGAATAAGCGAGAATATTATTTCTCTATATTCATATTTCCACGTAGTGCCTTAAAGTTTGCGGTGTTGGTAGTTTTATTATTTCTAATACTCGCCTGTCAGAGTACCTCTTTGAGGATATAAGTGCATTTTATATTTATAGAGAGACGTTTATACTCGATTTCGCCTAATGGTAAGTAGGAATGAATATTTTTTTATGTTATTGTTTGAATACGAAGGTATGTGTTAACAAAAAAAATGTTTGTACTTAATTATGTAACCATAACACAAGCAAATATTATTGCATCATTTGGGGCTAGATGACTGGAATATGTGTGGAAATATTATTATTATTTACAGTGCTGAATCGATTTAATTATTGTACAAGTCTTCAAGTATAATAAGTTTAGATAGGCGTGAATTATCAGGTAGAAGACGGTATTCTAAGAAAATAAATACGGCAAATATCACTTCACCATGATAGCACTATCATTAATTCTACTAGATAGTTTCAGATCGCTAAGATTAAATCGTAACGTCTACTGATGCGTGGTTGCGTGCACACTTCCCGACAACGCAACTGTCTAACACCGCTAGGTGCTCTTAATAGTCTGTGGCGACACTAAAGTGTTAGCTCTTCTATGATGGCCGCTTCACCCATCCGTGCTCGGTGTTCGTTCATTCGTTCGTTCATGCTGACATTTTCGAGTGATAGCTAACTTGAAAGGCTGTTACGATCACAGTACAGAATAACAGCTGATGCATTGAGAAGCGGATGTGCTAACATACTTTTTTATCCTAGTTGTATTTTGGCTCTACGCTGAAGCGAAGTACGTAGAAGATATTATAGTGCACAAGTGTATGCGCAATGGCAGGTGCAGTCTCCGTTTCATTAAATCTCGGTCTGATTTGACTGGTTAACAGACACGACCTATAGATCAGCGCAAGACTGACAACCTTTTCTATTTAAAGAAATGAATTGATGTATGTTTGTATTGCTAAAACTCAAGAACGGCTTTGACTGATTTTGGGCTTATAGTACTCATACAAATCTAAGTAAGGTTTAAAAGGTGAGAAAAACGCGGTGTGATGTTAGCCGCTTGGTATAAATATAGTTTTAGAGCTCAGGAATGCCTTCAATAGTTTTTAATTCGTCAAGCCATGCCTCGGTAGCTTAGGAGATAGCGTGTTCGGTTTGAATCCCGCGCCGCCAGGGGTCGCGGGGACACATGATACTTCCGCAACTGCTGGTGATAGTCTGCCCCTGAGTCTCTAAAAAATACATGATACTTGCTTTTCATGCCGCAGGTCGTGGGTTCCATTCCCATCCAAGTCAAATATTTCGTGATGAACACTTCTGATTGTCTTGAGTCTGGGTGTAATTATCTATATTTATGTATTTACAAAAGAAAAGTATTATTTAGTATATTACCAGTTATCTGGTTTCCATAGTACAAGCTCTGCTTAGTTTGGGATCGATAGTGTGAGTTAATGTCCCACTATAAAAAAAATTATAACAAAAGTTTAGACTGGGCGCCAATATGGCTAGACTAAATATTATTATCTTTTAATCAATTTAAACAAAAAACATTATAAAATTATTAAATTCTTGTATAAAATCACAAATAAAATGAACAATTAATTACCTACATACAAACATTAGTCTATGACAGACAATTTTGTATTCGGTTTCACAAAAAATCGTGAAAGCAATTTGTCATGGTCGTTGGATGAACATCCATCACGGGATACAGTTCTTTGTATCACGCACCTGCATGCTCCCGTCAATCTGGGGACATTATAATCAATTATACTTAAGTAGGTACGTAGAAACATGATAGAGAAAAAACTCCTATAAATTAAGAACTGAAACCATAAAGAAACACACGGAAACAAAAGATGTAACAAAAACACTTCGCGGCTGTGTCACCCTCATCCTTATGAGAGCACCTTTTATCTGAATATGTGGTCCCCGAGTGATGCAAATCAGGTTATAATCAATCAAGTAGTAATTATGTTTACTGGTAATTAACTGGTGGTAGGCTTTGCTGTGGTTAGTGACCACCCACTAGACAAAGCCGCACCGCCAAGCGACCTTGCCGTGTTCCGATGTGATGTCGGGTGAGACACCGTTTAAGAGGGTGGGTCGGATTTGTTGCTCCTTTATGGTTTCTAACTTTATGGAGGCTCATTCCACTGCCACCTTTTCACCAAAAGTCATTCGTAATCACGAGTGAATCGGTATATTGGGTAGGCGCGTTTTATTGTAGACGAAATCCCTGCTTCATCAGGAAAGTTGAAGCCAAGCGTTAGCCTATTGCCGAATAAAAAAATATTAATATGGAAATGGTCTGGACGAAGTAATTCTATCTACTCTTTTAAGTGTCCCATTGCTCGCAATGTTTTCTCTCAACTATCATAGGAGTTGAGAGAGAGAGGTCTTAATCCACACACGCTAGCCAAGTGCTTGTTGGTGGATATCACATCCTCGAATGATTAGTTCTCAGACATGCCGGTTTCTTTGCGATGGAAAACCATCACCGATATTGAGCAGCGGCGATAAAACAATTCACACAAAGATGTTGTGCACGACCTGGGATCAAACCCGCTAGAGACCGATACCGTTGCGTCACCGCTGCCTTATTATCTTTTTTAGTTCTTCTAATTATATTTTAAAACCTGTGAAAATTAAAATGGTCAATTATTTAAGTGTTTAATTTACTCAGCAAAACTGGATACTATGAAACATTCGTGAATAAAATAACGGCGAGCTCTAAGTAGGGTGACCATGCTCAACACGAGACGAGTATTTAAAAGTCATAAAACATTAATTAAGAACTATCTAACCACAGATAAAAGTAATGTAATACTATTCGTCACTAATATCCATACCGCTTGAATCATCATCACTGTCTGTGCAGCTTGAGTAGTCAGAAACCTGGCAATAGGCGATACGCGAGTTAAACGGTCGGCCTATATATGACAATTCACCTTAACAAAAAGACGAGGCCTTTCGAAATATAGCACTTTCTCTGTAATTATTTGTAAATCTGCTTTAATAGTTACCGCTAATAAACCAATTTACGCCTTGCGCCTCACCTTCCTTGACGACATCGTTCATAACAAAATTATTATTGCGAAAGTAACTCTGTTTGTCTGTGACGCTTAAACTACTAAACTGGTTAGAATAAAATTTGGTATGGAGATAGTTTGAGATCCGGAAAAGGACATAAGATATTTATCCGCCTGCGCTAGAGACTAAGTTTTTCACGTGATAGCCGAAAAGCGTGAACTTCGGGCGGAAAGCTTAAAAAAAATATTATTAACAAAAACACGGCATAACTGAAAGGGTAAATTTTATTAGTTTCTCTAACTTCGTTCTTAGTAACCGTCTGGCTATATATTATACCGATCTTGTTGCAACCTTGTGCGAATTTCCGTGCGTTTAAATGATTTTGCGATAATTGTTACTAGAACCAGCTCAAACAGGTCCACTTAGATTACATTATCCGTGGTGTTTAGTCCATTTGGATGAGGTCATTTCAAAGATTAGCAAAGCTGTAACCGTTCTTTTCCTGCACTGTTTGTAAAAAAAGAGGTTTTTCACACCTTAAAGTTGTCTATACGAATGAATATTGTCAACAATTTTAATTCTATACTTCGAAATTATCGATAATCGTAAGCAACATTTTAAATATGTCGAGTCTCACAGAATCTCTATCTCATGGCTACCCTTACAGCTCCGAGACATACCAAACAGACAAAAAAAGTAACAACAAACCCAGCACGGAACTGAATTGGTAAGTTTGCTTTGCACGGGAATCGAACCGGGCACACGTACATCCAGAATACAAATTGGCTTTATTTGAGCTCAGTAAATGCATTTTTTTAACTACACGAAGCAAAATGTGTAGTCAGTAGAATACTAAGTTAATTTTATACTGCAGTTAACAAAGCGCTCACACCTGTATACCCGAAGGTGTAGGCAGAGGTAGATATCACGTGCATGTCCCTATGTATGTATGTAGCTATGTAGAATTAATAGCGATGCCGTGAAAGGGCGCGGAATTTAAACCCACCCGGGACATCTTTACTGTCTACTGTTATTTTGTTTGTTTGTTCTTGTTTATATTATCTTTACAGTTTACTGTCTTCGGATCCAGCACGAATTTCAACAGAAAGATAGTAGGAGTTCAAGTTCGAACCTCAGTCGTTCCCACAAATTTTTGTATGAATTATTTCATATCAGCTTCTGACCGCAGCTCCGCTCATCAACACAGGCCTATGTTTATACGTAGCAAGGATTCGACGGAGAGCACTGTCTTGCCCTTTTGCTCGTTACTTGCGATAGAGGCAAAAAATCTAGAATAATATTGAAATAAATTTTTAAATTTATTTCAATATTAGTTTTTTCAGGTTGGAATTAAGACATACTCGTGCTTAAAAGCTTAAAGTATTCCTGAAACTTCGTACAATTTTAAGAACATTTTTGTCGCAAATGTGAAAAGAAATATTTTCATTCAGCTTTCATTTTCGGTCATAAATCCTTTAAGCTCTTATATTAAAAGCTTTGTATTTAAAAGCTCTGTATTTTAGAACTTTAAACCACAAACTTGGTTTGCACTTCAAATAAATCTACTCAAATCTTTAAACTGCGACAAAAAATATTTTTTGAACTCTTCTTAAAACGTACATACTATCAGTACTAACTAATAAGAAATGTGAAAATTATTGTTTGTCTGTTTCATAATGACGCCTTACGTTAAAAACCTCGTAAGTGTAAAAGAAGTAACTATTCAGGACGAAGGAAAAAACTCCGTGATGTAATATAATTTTACGTCGTGTTTTACGTATTTTTTTTATATATTTTAATAGAAATTTGACCCGCTTTTAGAGCCAGAGCAGGTCGATATTATATGATTGTTCATTGTTTGTTCCAAAAAACGTAAAATTTTACATCCATACATACTATCTATACTAAAAAGAACTGTGAAAGTTACTGTGTTTGTTTGTCTGTTACATAACGATGAATATAAGTTAATACTTCGTTATAAAGTAACTATTGAGGAGGAAGAGAAAACGGCGTACCTTGTAAATTTGTTTTTTTTATTTAATAAAAATTGAACCCGCTTGAGCAGCGGTAGACTGAGAACTAATCATTCGAGGATATGTGACATCCACCAACCCGCATTTGGCCAGCGTGTGTGGATTAAGGCCTAAACTCTTTCAACTCGTAAGATAGTTGAGAGGAGAGCATTGGGCACGGGGCCCAGGAGTGGGACACTAAAAAGGGTTGAAGTGAAACCAGTTTTATATATAGAACTGTGCGATACTAAAAGATTGCTCATTGGTTCTTCCTAGAAACACAATAAAATAAATTTTAGCAAAATGCATTTACGATGTTTTGACTCAAAGGCGTCGATAACGAGACGTTTATTTTTATCTAAGTTTGCGCTTGACTACAACTTGACTAATGTGATGCGCTTGCCCTATATACAGATTCATTTGTGATTCGTAGGTGTCTAGTCGGTGGTAGTAATCCTTGTGGTTACTTTCGGTACACGTGGACGAAGTCACGGAATGAAGCAAGTTTTATACAAAACATTAAAAACTTTTTTTAACTACGAGTTTGTGTACAGCGGTAAATTCTCATATAACGTAGTTTGCATATTCAACTGGAACCGGCTTAATCCAGTAAAAACCGGTAAGTATTAACCGGGCGCCGGGTGTTTCGGTTTGTTTTTGTTAACCTAGCAGGTTAATGGAGCCTTTGTTTGGGTTTGGGCTTTGAAATATTATGATTGTGGTTACATAAAAATCATATAGAGACTTTTATTGAAATACGAGTCATCTCGCTCGCATCTTGGGCTCGTTACAAAACATGGTGTGGTCCGGGCCCACCGGAATATTTTCTTTTTCACTGAATGGAAACAAGAAATCCATTGTTGCCACTAATAACCAGTTAATCACTTCACTTCAGTTTTTTTTTTAATTTGGCGTCCACCGTCACCACATTTTGCCAACGTCAAGTTGAAAGAGACAGTGCAAAAAGAAAAAAGTTGTACGGTGTGGGCCAAACGCTGACTCAATAAAGTAGATAGGTATTGATAGGTAATTCATAAAGAGGTTAAACAGAAAATTAATATTGGGTCAGAATACAACAAACAGAAAATACACAGAATAAACAACTACATAAAACATATAGAAATATCTCTTCTTCTTCTTCTTTTAATTATGGCCTCTGCAGAAATTATTCCACAATTTTGCCAGTGTCAAGTTTAAATAAGTATATGTTTTTAAAGATTAGTAGTAAAAAACTAAAAAACTGCGACGTTCTAAGACGCCATTTTTTTTCCTTTCCATAGAAATATATAACCAGTTAATAATTATGACTGTGTCAATGTCGTCTATATTCTTCAGTGTCAACCTGACAGATATCAATCTGTCGTTTGCAATGGACAGGTGACATAATTGACGGAAAAACAAATGTTAAGGCGTAGTTGATTTAGAGAATTACTGTTGACATTCTAAATCATCTCTATAAATAAAAAAGAATCCCTATTTTCCTTGGTCACGCCATCACGCGTGAACGACTGGACCGATTTCAATTCTTTTTTTAGAATATTCCTTGAAGTACGAGGATGGTTCTTGTGCAAAAAATGATAACAAATAAAAACGATCTTCTCCGAAACAGCTTGACCTATATTTATGAAATCTTATATCGACTGGTCTGAAAATCGGTCGTAATCTATTTTCGGACCTGGTAGGTGGCTCTTCTTTACCGGGCAGGACGACGTCTGTGGTGTCCGCTAGTTGATTATATTATGTTTTGATTTACAGTGTAATAATATTAAATTGACTAAACACATTTTGGAATTAAACATTTTTTAAATTAAACTATACTTATTTTTTCGTTAATTTTGTTAATTACCTTCAAAATATATTCCTTCCAAATTAAAACAGAACCCGCATAGAACTTTAAATCTAAACAATTTATTTAACTAACTCAACCTAGTGCCGTATTTCAATGTTCGTTTAAATTGCTTATTTGGTCGCTTGCAAATTAAACCGTACTAATTAAGCGCACACCAACCGCAATCTGGCCCTGGGCATCCTAACCTAACCCACACATGACCTCGCTTGTAGCGGGAGCGACGAGCGACGCGACTTGCGACAAGAACAAAATCCGCAGTAAACAATGACGTGTGCTGGCCCACATCAGGCTTTTGCCATTGTGTACAGGGGGTATGGTATATAGTGGCGGACAATAATCGTCAATCGTGGCGCACAATCAGGATGTTGTCGGTTTTTTGGGCACACTTGACAAGAATTGTGGCGTAGCTTGGCCTGTAGTATCTACACAGTCGCTCATTGTTTTGTTGCACCTCTTTTTTATCTGCCATCGCCTTTTACGCCATGTTTTTTACAGCACACGTTTCTATAACGTTTGTCGCATAAATACGACACGGGCGCTGGGAGAGAAAAAACATTTGTCGCATATTTATATGCGTGCATACACAGTTACAATTCTAAAAAACTTAATCTGAAATAGTCGAATTGACATTTAAAGTCGTGTTTTTGTGACAAAACTTTCATTTAATATTACGTTTGTTAAAACTGTTCAATAAGAACGCAATGAAAATTCAAATGATTAATCGCTTCGCTCGGTACTATGTTCCGTGGCCGGATCGTAACTAGTGCTGTATTAATGAACATAATTAAGTCAATTTATTTGGATAAGGATGAAATGTTCACTGCAGAAAATATTCCTTTTATCACTTACTACAGAAGTAAATATCAGAACTGCCTAAGCGTGGGTCCTCAAATGTATATTTCTTGAGTTTCTCTAGATATTGAGCAGCGGCAATGAATCTATTTACACAATACTTGACTAGCAAGACCAAGGCTCAAACCAGCGACCTATATTTCAAAACTTTGACCTATTAGGCGTGTGTCATGGACCCCGAGACAAAATACATAGCGAAACGATAGCAAAAGATCGAAAATAACAAATTAAAATATGGGGTTGACATTTACCTCCGAAATATCTCGTGACAATCTTATATCTATTCCATAGGTTTCGTGCTTTTTGGTATTTCGTTATCGCTTTGCTATTAATTCTTTTAATGGCCCAGAACATTTAACTCTTAAAAGAATTGAAAGAAAATCTGTGCATGTTACTTTCCTAGGTTTTCCAAACTACAACCCACGGGTCGTTTGGGTAATGCGAAAGCAAAACCGGGGCTTGGCATGTGTGTTTGCTGAGGAACACCGCGGGATTTTCCTGAGATAAACTTGTCACGCCCTATAGAAGGCTTTGAGGTTTCCTATCGAAAAAACCACATAGTAAATTGTTTGTAAGAGAATCTGTAAATAGTCCAAAACCGAAATAAACTTCCGACTATATGAAATTCAAATAAATGTTCCCCACTAGGAGCGTCTTCATAACTTGTGCTGTTAAATAAAACCTCCACGCTTCACATCTTTACAGCACCATAGAAAGTTTTCCATCACTTACGGGAATAGGGTGACCATGATTAATCGCATCAGTAGCCTTTATTTTTGGGAAAATCGTTTCAAAAGAAATTCTTACGAAGGGAGGGTATCTTAACTTTGCCATCGCCTGCGCACGCATCGCAGCTTAATAACTTGTACTGTAAGAGTATACAAATAGTACAAATAGTATCTTAAACTCGTCAAAATATGATCTCAAATTCACTATTTTCAATAACGTTGATTAATAAAACATACCAAGAAAAAATTACAGTGAAAAATTATTATTATTATTATTATTATTATTTTATTTCAATAAGTGAAAAATTTAAATTAAAATGTAAGTAGAATATTAAAAATATTTAATACTTATTCTTGACAAGTTAATAATGGTATTTGAGAACTGTCTTCGTATTGACAACCCTGACTAAAAGTACTGAGATAGGTCAGCTAGTTACTACTAGCTCGAGGCGTTAGAGTCGTTTGAAAGGCGATCTAAGAGGCTTATTGGCAACGAATCCCTCATCAAAGCTAAATTACAAAGCCTCGAGCATCGCCGCGGGGTTGCCAGTCTTGCGGTTTTCTATGAAATACATTTGGGAAAGTGTGTGTGAGCATTACAAAATCTTATTCCTCGTACGGTTGCTTCAAGGATCTACGCCTAAATTGTTTTACTACCACTTCTACTATTGTTGTGGAACTCACTGCCGGCATCATTGTTCTCTGATAGCTGTTATCAATCTTGAAGACACAAATGAATGAGTAAGTGTAAGGGCGATCCATTGCGATCACATCAATTCCTAACATCAGGCAAATTGTGCATGAATGCGGGTGTAAAAATCAATGACTTTGACGGATTTAACAAATGTTTCTATTTTATTTAAACGAGGTTCATTTTGAAAAGGTCTCTTTTAAAGTTAAAAAAGAAATGAAAACAATGTTTTTTTTTTCTATTGCTGGTTTAATGTAAGTTTGAGAATTCGTTTTGAGAATTCCACATTACAATATTTTCTCGCTGTTTAGGGTGAACATGTTACATGGTTACCCTAACCAGCGAGAAAATATCTTCAGTAATAAAACAGGGACATAAGACTGCTTTTATGGTGTTCGCTTTTGTAGATGATAAGATATTAACATAATATTGATAGCGATTCATGGGTTGACCTTGGAGTTTATAGGCACATGATGGTAAGGATACATTCAATTTAGTCATTTCAAAAACGCCAACAGAATATGGCGTGAGTATGGTTTTTTAAAAGTCCCGGTTTGTATTCAACAAATAATGGATTTTACCAAACAACTGTCATACTGTATACATACATGGAATTGATTGACTGATTTGAAACATTGAACTATTACACAACTGCTTCCTAACATTAAGAAATTCAGATTTAGTGCTAGGTGTACAACGATTAGCTAACTCTTAGGGCTATATTTCACCGGGACACCATGGCGGTGCAACCAGTCGTCGCTACCAACAAAATATATACAGCTCTATAGGGAGTTAAACACTTGGTGTTCATTTGGTTGCGCAACCAATTTGGCGGCGCGACCAACTCGGACGTGTGCATTAGCGTATGTGACATTCGGCCAGCTGCCAGATCCCACCTTCGCTCACATCTTGGCCGTGAATCTGATAATGTATTACGAGTCATATTAGGGAAAAAAATTGAGACCTACGACGTCGACGGTTTTCGGTATTTTTTTCGTACAATTTTTTTAAAATATTATATTATTATTTAAACTTGACATTGCCAAAATTGTGGAATTATATCTGCAGAGGCCCTAATTAAAATATCATAATAATATGTATTACAAATTGTCAGAATAAAAATTAATGTTTATTACTCGTTAATGGCTAAACGGCTCAAGATTTTTTGGATGAAATTTTGTGCACAGATAGTACTAATTGAGAATAGCATAAGTTACTTTTTATCTATATATTTAACATATTTAACTTTTGTGAAGTTTTACTATTATTTTCGGTACAATGTACTAAAGAGATTGCCGTACTTCATGGACAGTCTGCGCCCACATATAATAGTGAAGTGACATTCGTAATGAATGACATTCGACTACAAATAAATCTATTTCATAAATAAAACATACATTGTAATTATATCGAATCAGTAACACATTAAAAAAAATTCAAAATTCAAATTTCTTTATTTTCGGACAACACAATCCATTCGTTAGTAATAAGTACATATAATAAAATAAAATTACAATGTTATTTCGGTAAGCATAAATTTAATAAACCATGTACCTGCGAGACAATCCACACGGACGAGAGTCGGAGGAATAGCTATCATTATTTACTTCTACCATCGTCGGCATGACGTGTCAACGCAGGGTTCCACGCGGATCATCTGCTAACGTACCTACTCAAGGGTATCACTTATTGATTACAACTCCGAGCTGTCAAAGGTTACATATACGGTTGGAAAGACAATAGTTGTTTTCGTACAGTGAGACAGTCCACCGCAAACCGCTAAATATGAAAGTGCCCTTATCAACACTATTGGAATAAAAATAACAATTGTTTTTATTCTTTCTGTTTGATTTATGATGCTTGATAGCCAGTTGTCTATCTATGATTAATGAGACGCTTTGTTCCTAAGAATCGACTCAATCAATACATTGATCACTGTAATAAGCTCTAGGAAAAATACTATTTTCATAGAGTTTCACGTCATGAGTAACAATCATAATAATAATAATAACTATTATTATTATTAAGTTTGTCTTTTTTTTATCTCGGAGCTATAGAGCTCCGGACTTTTGGAAGGCGTGCGTGGGGCCGTAGTAGAGGCCTGTTAGAATTATTATTATTGTGATAAGAATAATTATCATAATAATAAGTATTAATCCCACTATAATTAATATAGTGGGACTTTTACACACACGGCCATCTAATCCCAAACTGGTAATATACTAGTTAGGTACTTAAAATACTTTTTTTTTGTAATTACTACTTAAATAGTTAGCTAGTTACAAATGTCTGACTTGGGTGGGAATCGAAACGGCACTGTTGATAACATCTTTCTGATTGGTCTATTTTAGTCCCTGAACATAGACCTGTCCCAAATCACGCCACTGATCACGATCTGCAGCTACTCACATCCAACTCTTACCAGCCACCATGCAGATATCGTCACCCCACCTAGTCTGAGGATGTCCTACGCTACGTTTGCCAATCCGTGGTCTCCACTCAAGAACTCGTTTACCCCAGCGGTTGTCAGTTCTACAGCAGATATGACCGGCCCATTGCCACTTCAGCTTACCAATTCGGTCTGCTATGTCAAGTAATTGGGAACAGACTGGATGAACCAGTGCAAAGATAGGGAACAATGGAAAAGGTTGGGGGAGGCCTATACTCGAAATGGGGTCCATATCCTAGACGAATAAAAATAACGAAAAAAAACATTATATTCACAATACTAACAATAGAATTTAAGCACGTTACTAACATTTAAATTGTAAAAAAAAGATATGGGATAAGGGATAATAAAGGCTTCATTCATTCATTCGTTCATTCATTCATTCATTCTTCATTCATGTCAAGTAATTGACATAGCAGACCATTGACTGTTGGATCACTTCATTGCGTATCAGAGAAAATCCAAACTTTGTATTCTTTTTTCATTCTGAAATAGGCTCTCGCTTGACTACAACTTGCCTGATGTTAACCAATGATGTAGTCTACAATGAAACACGCCTGCCCTCTATACAGATTCATTTGGGGAGAAGGTGACAGTGGAATGAGGCTTCTTAAGGTTAGAAAACATAAAAGAGCAATAATTTCGACCCACCCTCTTAAATGGTGTCACCAGACATCGCACCGGAACACGGCAAGGCCGCTTGGCGGTGCGGCTTTGTCTGGTGGGTGGTCACTAACCACGGCTGGAGCCTACCACCAGTTAATAACCAGCAAACATAATTACCTGTTGTTACCTAATTTGTGTGTGGGGATTCAGATAAAAGGTGCATTCCCACGGACGAAGGTGACTCAGCCCCCAAATTGTATAAATATAAATTGATAATTTTTAACGTTTTGCAATAGAACCTCCCTAATGATATTCCAATTGGAAAATTAACTGAATAATAAACTAATTCAAACTCAGTCACGACTTTAAACTTGGAATTGCAATTAATTTTTCATATAGCTCTGGGGTATTAGTATAACGCAGAATTGTCTTCTATTACATTGTGTTAACTTCGCTTGATTAATATTGGAATCATGGATTGCTATAGATGAGAGATTTGCGCCCTTTTTTATTTTATTTATTTACTCAAAATCTGCATACATTTATCTTAATTACTAGTCTGCCAAACCGCATAACAGTTTGTCGGCAGCAGTTCTCGTTTTTAAGTAACTATTAAAATACAGATTTAGTTCTTAATATACTTACTGATTTCTAATACTACTTATTACTATTAATTAAGTTTAGGTAAACAAACAGAGAACGGTAATGTTTTTTTAAATTCTTTTAAATTGGTTTTTATATGTGATGTTGATGTTGCACAACAGATCTACAGGTAACTCATTACTCAGTGTCGGTAATATATATCTTCTAGTACGTTTACCATAATAATTGTTTGTTTTTGGGACAGCGAGTCTTCTTTTTGTAGCTTTATTTGTTTAGGTGATTTGAGTAGCTTCTTCTTTTCCTAGAGCCGTTTCCCACCGATTTCGGTCACGACGACAGCTTTACCTCCTTCTCCTATATAATAAAAAATACATATTAAAATAATAAATACATATTTCGGTACAGGGGGGCCAATCAGAGGGATAGTCCTCGCCAGAAAACTTATTGAGTGGATGTGGTTACGAGCAGCAAACAAAATTAACTTAATCACACTATTAATTTGTTACGAAATGTAAAAATAATACAACGAGTGGTAAGCAGTTCCTAGACCGATGTTGGTCGCACGGATGTCTGTAGAGAACTGAGGACAGTTCATGTAGCGACGCGACGATCCCCACTCGTCGCCTGTGCGGACCTCAGGCTAGACTCTGTCGAAGCGTGTCGACACGACGCGCAGCCGCCTCGCTGTCAAGTCTGCTACCGTACTAATGACTTCTCCGACACATATATTATCTATTTTACATAATAAAATAAAAAATCTTTAATGACCAAAGAACAGAGGAATAAGTAATATTAATATATTTGGTCCCCAATCTAGGCGAAACTTGTACGATGGGAGTCAAGGAATGCTAAGAGTGTGCGAAGAGTATCTAAATTTGTAGTGGGCTTGCACTTAGATTACCTGAGTCCCCAATTTTCATCACAAAACATGTCATGTGACTTGAATTTTTGACGGGCCGGTGGCGTGTCGGTAAGATACTTGCTTTTCACAGCGCAGGTCGTGGGTGCGATTCCCACCCGAGACAAACATTAGTGATGAACATTTGTGTTTTTGTCGAGTCTGGGTGTAAATATCTATTGTAGGTATATATTTACAAAATACAAGTATATACCAGTTATCTGGTTTCCATAACAGAAGCTCTGCTTAGCTTGGGACCAGATGATCGTGTGTTAATTCCCAGAATATTTATTATTATTTATTTATTTAATTATAATAACGGAAGGTATTTAAATTTTCAGTTCATCAAATCTCGCTTCAAGCGCGGTCGAATTTCAGTCACCATAGCTAAATGATCAGCGAATAGCAATGCCGAACCTTCCATCCGAAATTTATATTGAAAATAAATTACATTCCATGTACACAGGGTCAAATATTTAATGACCCATCCCCTCCCGAGAATATTATTAACCAGATACCCGTGCCAGCTTCGCAAGGGTGGTGTAGTTTTACGCGATTTCATCAAAATTCCCCATATTTATTTTTTATAGCTTTTCGCTCGCGACTTCTTCCGCGTAACCTACATTTATATCGTGCTCAGCGATGGTATAAAAATATATTATTACCTTCGTCAATAAATGGGCTATCAAACAGTGAAAGAATTGTTCAAATTGGACCAGTAGTTCTTGAGATTGAGTTCAACCAAAGAAACTCTTCAGCTTTATAATATTAGTATAGATTTTCTGTTACACAAACCTGGTTTTGACTTTATCGAACAGAATAATGAAGAATTATCCAATTTAATTCAGTTGTTTGGATGTTATAAGCGTACAGACTGCTACACATCAACCTATATTTTCCAGTATAAACTGACCTCTAGTTGTATGAAAATCCTATACAATGCGAGGTCAGCTTATGCTGGAATTTTGTAGCTAGATGTCTTGAGTCTTGTATAGTAATATATAGTATATATTGTATAGTAGTATATACATTTTTAGCGATTCATTCCTATCCCAGTAATATTATTACGCGAAAGTTTGTAAGAATGCATAAATATCTGGATGTATGCTTATTACTCTTTCCCGCAAAAACTACTGGATGAAAATGGATGAAATTTGGCACAGAAGTAGATTACTGTCTGGATTATCACTTATGCTACTTTATATCTCAATAAGTGCCACGAAAGAAACTCTGTCTGACTGTAACGTTTTTACACCTAAACTACTAAACCTAGTGTTTTCTTAAAAAGTAACAGTCTTATATTTAATTTAAGTGGTTTCATTCAGATTCACTTCTCTATAATTCGGAGAAAAATAATCGTTGCATTATCTGTAAAGCAGCACTGCCTTTACAGCCTATACGCGTAATTTTGTCACCTGAAAAATTCACTCAGATACAATTTTTGTTACCCTTGTACCGCCGTATCAGCTGTGCGCTCGCTAGGGTTAATAACCGCTAATTTTAAACCCCGCGTTTTTATCTATATTATTACGGAGAGTCCCTAATTTATACCGAATAAATAAAATTTGTAATGGAAATGTCTTCAGAATAATTGCTCTACAGAATTTTTTTCCCTGTATACGAAGTTCTATATTTACAAAATTGTTAGGAAGCTATTTAGACTTCGGTTAGACTTTCATTTCGTTGAAGCACTAACCAAATTGGTTTCAAATTTTCACTCTGCTATACTCGTACAAGATTCTAGGAATAAATAATTCTTGTTCCACGAAAACATGTTTGAGCTAGTTTGAATAATGTTTTCTAATTTTACAACATCATTTTCAATAAGGTTCTAAACATTTCCATTATTAGTTTATTGTCAATAAAATATTGATCACTCTGAAACAATAACCTACCTTCATAATAGTTGTATGGTCTCGTTATATAAACGGTTATCAGAACATTCAGTTTGTACTTTGATTGTGATTCTAATTAAAATCACACATCCCTTTGTGAGCCAATAACCATTCGCATAGATACAGATCTATTTATTTGATAGGTTCCTACCATAATAGACTATAGACCTAGAGCCCTGGTGCAATGTTTTATCCTTACTAATATTATAATTGCGAAAGTAACTCTGTCTGTCTGTTTATCTGTCTTTTGCACTTTGATAGAAGATTTGAATGAAATTTGGTATGATGGTAGTTTAAAACCTCGGAAAGGAAATAGGATAGTTTTTTACAAAAAGAGGTTAGTGGTTTAGCGCGATAATCGGTATACAGTTGGTTAAATATGAGTTAGTAAACCTAAATTTCAATGAATATAAGGTTTTACCTTATATTCATTAAAATTTAGAATTCTAATGAATAAAGTTTAATTATTATTGAAATTAAGATTTCTGTATTTAAAAAATTATCGCTTCAAAAGTGATTTTTCATTGGTTGATGGCCTAAACTTGTACATACATGTTAAATTTATAACACTTTTTTGTTACACGAAAAGCTATGTATCAGTAGAGGCATTTAATTGAGCGAATTGAACAAACCATGCCGTACTTTGAAGTTCCATTCACTGCTCATTACGTTGCAACAGTTGCTAAACATTTTTTCATTAAAAAATAACTGCCCACTGAGAAAGGATCAATATAAAAGTTTTTTCAATGGTTACGAGTCTTGATTATGAGTATCTTACGCAGACAAATAAATAATATGATCAATGCATACAAAGAGCAGGGGTGGCGCAGCGGTACAAGCCTCGCCTTAGAAAAATAAGGTCGCGGGTTCGAATCCTGGTCGTGCCTATACATCTTTGTGTGAATTGTTTTATCTCCGCTGCTAAACATCGGTGAAGGAAAACATCGTGAGGAAGTGTCTAAGAATTAATCATTCGAGGACATGTGACATCCACTAACCCGCACTTGGCCAGCGTGTGTGGATTACGGCCTAAACTCTCTAACCTCATGAGATAGATAAGAGAGTCTTCTCTTATCTATCTCAACAATAGGACACTAAAAATGGTTGAAGTGAAGTGTAAAATGTACACACAAAGACCAAATATAATACTATACTGGTTTTGCTCGCGTGGTCTCCTTTTCAACCCCTCAGGGGGCGAGATTTGAAAAATCCTTTCTTATTGCGACCCTTGACATCTTACGGAACCTATATACCAAATTTGGAGTCTCTAGAGTTAGTGGTTTAGCCTATGCGTTTATATTATTTAGATTAGACAATATTTAATATTTTATTTTTTCATAGTGTTATATTTCATATGGGCCTTGTAGCCTAAAATAAATGGTTATTATTATTATTATATGTCAGTGAATCAGTCAGTCAGTGTCTACTGCAGTTAGTTTCTATTATGTTTTACTTTCTACTTCAGTCAGTTACTGTTAAGTCTTCTTAGAGATTCTCATTCATTGCCGTATACCAGGGATCTCTGACTACCCAGTAAATATACGGGCAGATACATTAATTTTACTATTCGCATTTGATATTCATACCGGTTTCCCGCAACTGATCGTGAATGAATGGAATGACAGTATTGATATAACGACCTACCCTGGCTTCGTACAGGTGCTATATAACCCTACCGTATCGTCATATCTTATCATAGGTACACCTACATATTTTTTACCTATTACTTCTATCCAGGAGTAAGTGGAGACCACGCCGCCTCAGGAGATGTGCGCCGTCGTCCTTACCGGCTTTGTTGGACTGAAGACTGTTAAGATCCTCGAGAAACCCGAGCCGACTGTCGGTGAAAGCTAGGTTCTCATTCGAGTGTCGCTGAGTCGCCTTGCCGGTCACAATGAGCTTTCAGTTCGCGTCCGCTGGCCACGACACCCGCACTAACATGACGGAGAATACCGAAGCAACCGCGGCCGCGGCCCCGAAGAAGACTCCCACCGAGAATGGCACCAGCAAAACCCCAGCAGAAGGGACACCTGATACCACACTGGTGAACCAATCACGTCGCGCGTCGGTGTCACTAGTGTGGAGACTGCTAGATCGGGTGACCCTCCAGCGTAAAGGGACGAAGTTCCGGCGATACTTAATAATTATGTATTTTAGTAATTAAAACGTTTTTTTACCCGTACTTAATATTTATTAAGTATTTATCATTAAATGCTCACTGTTTGCTAAATTTTCTTTTATAAGGTTAGCTTTTATTATTAAGTTAACTTAGCAAAGTAGTTAAAGAATTATTTACTAGTTCTACTACTCGCCGGGGGCCGAGTCACGTGGTCTCTAGGTGGTGCAAATCATGTGACAATTAATTAGTAATTAAATAATTATTAGTTCACTGGTAGTTAACTGGTGGTAGGTTTCGGCCGTGGTTAGTGACCAACCATCAGACAAAGCCACACAGCCAAGCGGCCTAGCCGTGTTCCGGTGCGATGTCTAGTGTTATCATTTAAGAAGGTGGGTTGAAATTGTTGCTCCTTTATGGTTTCTATAAGGAGCCTCTTTCCACGGCTACCTTTTCACCGAAAAGCATTCGCATTCACAAGTGAATCGGTAGAACGAATGAGCGCTGTAGTAGAAATACTTGTAGGGGTTATTAGTAAAATTTATTCCAATTCAATTTATCAGCCTATTTCAACTTTGTCAAAAGGCAATTAAAACTAAGAACAAACTTCGCCAGTGAAAGAAAGATTAATTCACTTAGTTATCCAGCGATTGTTTCATGTTACATTCTTAGACAATGGCGCGACCTTTTGATTTAAATTATTAAAAAAAAATATTTAATCTGCAGGCTGATATAATAATATATCTCGGGTATTATGGTAGGTACATACCTCGCAGTTGTGTCACCTTGTGGTTCTCGTGACCCTCTGGTTAAAATGCTCGAAGAACACCTGGGGTGTTTTGGTGGGTATCCTTCGAGAGACTCACATCCCACATGCTCCTATTCGGGGCGGGGAATGCGTATAGGATTTCTCCCTTGAAGAAGGTACGGATGATAACGATGCGGGCAGAAAATTGACGCATTAGTTTAAGTTAGGTATGGTGATAACCCTTGTCCTGCGCCTATTCGGGGCGGGGAGATCCAAAAAAGATTTCCGCCTAAAAAAAAGTACGTTTCCGGGTGATTAATGCGGAAAAATGAGTCAATTTTCAGTTAGATATAGTGGCCGCCGTCCGAAAGTTAGTATAATGTAATTCTCACAGCAACGTAATTTGAAGAATTCTTTATCTTTAGAATAATTCGTGCGAGGCTTTCAAATTGTTCTCCTAATCTTCGCGTACAGACGAGAAACTTTTGGAATTTCCCAGCGCTCCGAACTCAACACAAATATAACAAAAGTATGTACTAACTAATGTTCTTTTTTCATACATTTTTATCGTGAACTTTGCAACTTAAAGAAAAGTATTACAGCACTTTGGTAGTTACAGTGTAATTCAAAATGCATTTTATTGCTATTGTGTTAAGGTTCAAGGTACAGCAGTTAATGATACGATGTATATGCTTTTAAATTTTACTACAGAGCACCGAACACGACGCGGAACACAAGAGGCACTTTCTTATAAAATCTAGTAATCTAGTATTGGTATTAATCCACACACACTGGTTAAGTGCGGGTTGGTGGATGTCACATGTCTTCGAATGATTAGTTTTTAGACATTCCGGTTTCCTCACGATGTTTTCCTCTACTGATATTGAGCAGCGTCGACGTAACAATTCACACAAATATGTGTGGGCACGACTGGGAATCGACTCGCGACCTTATATTTCTAAGGCGAGTCCTGTCCACTGCGCCACCGCTGCCATCTAGTTTTTATTTACTATTTCTGTAATAATGGGTATAAGAACATGTCTTTTTAGATTGATATGTAAAACTTATTAAAAACCACTGGGGTAGACCACTTTTCTGAACGCTTTAGGCGCTACACCAACAGAAAGCGGCGCGGTGTAGGTAATGTACAAATACGGCAAAATTGTTCGTGACGTGGGGGGAAAGGAGCGGTGTGCCTGCGCCGTCCGCTCGCCGCCTTCAGTCACGAACAATTTTTTCAATCTGCGCCGTATCTGTACCTTACCTACGCCGCGCCGCTTTCTGTTTGTGTAGCGCCTTAGGTATACGGGTATGCGTCACTCAAATTGCGGAATTGTTATAATTATGTCGAGTCTAGTAGGGGAGGCGTAGAGTTTTGTGCTCTATGGCAGTCCGTGTGACCTTTAACAGTGGATGAAACAATACGAAGGCTTTACGACTTATTTGTTCCTTTGGGATTAACTGTTTTTATTTTGTTTTTGGTAAAATGATTTTTAGTTTCCCCTTAGGTGTTAAGTTTTATTATACAGAACTAGCGGCCCGCCCCAGCTTCGCCCGTATAGCTTCAGCCCACTCAACAATTTACAAAAAATGTGATAAATAAAGAACCGCTCAACTGATTTTATGCAAACTTCACATAAACCATTTACTAAATAGTCCGAACAATACATACATTTGGTTTGAATAGGTAAGCCCGTTTTTGAGTTATAAAATTACAACGAAAAGTGGCATTGATTTTTATATATATAAAGATGCAAGATAAAACTAAAGGTGCAAGTTCATGCATACAACAGCAACAACTGTCGCTGCGACACTACAAGATCCCGATTCTCGCGTTTTAATTATTAAAAGATTTTAATTAACTTCATGTAGATGTATGTATGTCGGAGTCTTGTTCTCGCGTCTCAAATAAATAAAGCATATTTTCATTTCATTTCATTTCATTTTCATTACGTTTCATTTCATCAATATTTCACGCACTTCCACTAGAGCTATCGAGCTAAAATTTTGCATACACATTTACTTTTGATGACATTATGAGATTTTATAAATGCCGCCATTTTGAATCCAATATGGTGGACGGTACAAAATGGCGACTTATCGTTTTTTCATAACAACTCCTACAATACGAAAATCAAATGAAAGAGCTTGAAAAGAGAAATACAATTAATACAGTTTTTTTATTCTATGTAAAATTCAAATCTCCGGATATACCGGAGATTCGTAATGAAATTTGAATATAATAAAGTAAATTAAAATATTAAATAATACTAATTTATTTCAAAAAATCAAAGATACGAAATAATCTACCACAATAATAATAATAATATAGTGGGACATTAACACACAGTCATCTGATCCCAAACTAAGCAGAGCTTGTACTATGGAAACCAGATAACTGGTAATATACTACATATAATACTTTTCTTTTGTAAATATATACTTAAATATAGATAATTACACCCAGACACAAGACAGACATATTTAAACAAGTGTTTGTCTCGGGTAGTAATCAAATCCACGACCTGCGGCGTTATAAGCAAGTATCTTACCGACCACGCCACCGGTCCGTTAATGTTCGGCCATATACTGTAAAATTATATGATATTAACTTAACTTCTCATCTTTACAGCTTTGGTGGGGTAGACTGGTTTAGAGTGATATCTGTTTTATCCGACTACCGAAACAGGAGGGCAATATTTTAGAGTATTTATAAACTGCAGGTAGTACGCCACGTAGTGTTCTCTATGTCGTAGTACGACGTTCGCCAAGAGAACTAGACGTATATAAAAAGCATAAACACTGGGGCTTTAACCAGAATTAACCGGGTACACAAATAAAATATATGTTTTCAGTAAATAACAACATTTCAGAAAATCCGCGATAAATCCATTTTGTATAAATCAATCCGTTTAACCCTTAGCACGTACAAAATCAAACAAACCCAATCTGTCATTCATTCATTCATTCATTCAATAAATTACATCGTTTACACAAACCTGAACAAATAAAATATCGTTCATTCTGAATGAAGTACAAAACAATTAACTATTGTATACTGTTCGTAATGGGAACAGACGACCTCTGGTAGTCAAGCGGTATAACCCGTCTGATTAGGCTATACTGTGCCCGGGAGATCACGAGTTCACTTCCCGCTCCGGACAATCTTTGTGTAACTGCAAAGATTTATTTCAGTGGGTGTTTGTTGTAGACTACCCTCAGTATCTCGGAGAGCACGTTAAGCCGTCGGTCCTGGCATTTAAAACATCTATGACAATCGCTAAAGGTAGTCAGCAACCTCATCAAGTATGACACCTAGTCTAACCATCTTGCCTATTGGTTCCAGGTTTTCGAGGTCTAATGACAGTCGCTCTTTTAATTCTGGTAGCTAGCCCCATCAGGTTAGACTGGGAGTCGACCTCAATAGAAATAGGAAAAAGGCAAAGGAAATGATGACGGCAGTTCGTGATGCAAACTAGAGGAAGAAAATTAGGCGAATCTTGGAACTAGATATAAATAAATAAATAAATAAATAAATATTCTGGGACATTAACACACACGGTCATCTGGTCCCAAGCTAAGCAGAGCTTGTGTTATGGAAACCAGATAACTGGTATATACTATACATATAATACTTTTCTTTTGTAAATATATACATATAATAGATATTTACACCCAGACTCGACACAAACAGAAATGTTCATCACTAATGTTTGTCTCGGGTGGGAATCGAACCCACGACCTGCGGCGTGAAAAGCAAGTATCTTACCAACCACGCCACCGGCCCGTCAAAATCCATACTAATATTATAAATGCGAAAGTAACTGTGTCTGTCTGTCAGTTACGCTTTCCCGCTTAAACTACTGAACCGATTTGGATGAAATTGGGTATGAAGGTAGTTTGAGACCCGAGAAAGGACATAGGATAGTTTTTATCCGACTGCACGAAAAGAAGGTAATGTTTTGGCGCGATAACCGACATACACGCGGGCGAAGTTGCTGTCGGAAAGCTAGTTTGGATATAACATCGACAAGAATCCTTTATTTTTTTTTTATTTAGTTATATTTATGTAGTTCATAGAGTTTGCAAAAGATAAATTCATATTAATACTTACACGCGTTGTTCGTTAAAATATATCGTAATAAAATACAAAATTGAAAATATTATTCGATTCATTACTTGAATCATTCGAATGAATCGATTAAACATTCGAGTCACAGCGTTGCCGTCTGTTATGATTCTAATCAGAGCTGGATTCCAATTTCAAATTTAAATCAATATGTACTGTTGTATATTCGGCCAGTGACGGGGTGTTTTTAAATTTGTTGGAACGCTACGCCGTAGCAAGTTGCTACGTCGTAGCACGTTGCTACGAGCTATCGAATTAGTTACTACGTAATTAAATGGTGCTTTCTGCACTACTGCGATCTACGAATGTAAGTGTTACGAACCTGTCAGTTAAACAAGTCCGATTTACGTTTAATTGTCAGGTAAAATGGCTGCTACAAATTTTAGTGTAGCCACTAATGGGCAATATTATTAAGACAATTTGAATGTGTTTTTATTTTAAAATAGGTTTATGCTTGACAGCACCTTGTATGATGTCAAACAAAGATGTGGTCTACGATGGAATACGCTTGCCCATTATACCGATTCTCTCGTTATAACGAATGATTTTCGGTGTGAGGTGACAGAAGAAAGAGGGTCTTTAAAGTTGAAAACCATAACGGAGCAACTAATCCGAGATGGTTAGACCAGGTGTCAGATTATATTGGCTCTAACGATTGTCATAGATGTGTTAAATGACAACCGGGACCGACGGCTTAACGTGCTCTCCGAGGCACGGAGGGTAGTCCTTCAACCAACCAGACACCGAAACAATTTTTTGTTGTTACACAAATATTGTCCGGGGCGGGAATCGAACCCGCGACCTCCCGGGCACAGTATAACCCAATCGGACGGCTTACACCGCTCGACTACAGAGGTCGTCTTCCCTATGGGTTTTCAAAAAGTAAATATTTCTAGCTTCACATTTTTCTAATTTAAACTCATAACTTCAACCCTTTTTAGTGTCCAACTGCTGGACAAGGGTCTTCTCTCGACTATCTTGAGAGAGTTTTAGGCCTTAATCCACACACGCTGGCCAAGTGTGCGTTGGTGGATGTCACATGTCCTCGAACGATTAATTCTTAGACATGACGGTTTCCTCTCTATGTTCTTCGCCGATATCGAGCAGCGGCAGTGTAACAGTTGCTATCTTATGAGAATTTTAACTACCAAACTCTCTAATCAAACATTTGAAACAGCGGTAATTAAGAATGCCACAGTTTTAAAGAACGACTTTAACTAAGTTTAAAGTCGTTCTTTAATCAGACTAATTGAAAAAAGGACTGATTACAGCGAGTAATTGAAGTCTCACAAAAAAAAATAATTAAAAGCTATAGTCCTGGAGTCACGAGCTGGCGAAACGCCAGCGCGCTCATTACCACGACATTAATTGAATCTCACTTAACTACAGCTAGGTAAGTGTAACATTAATGTTTTACTTCGTAACTGTGATAAAATTAAGAATTGCATAGCAGTTTAAATATTGTTCAGAAAACTTTTTTTTTTATAATAATAATATAGTGGGACATTAACACACACGGTCATCTGATCCCAATCTAAGCTTGTAGGTACTATGGAAACCAGATAACTGGTAATATACTGCTTAAAACACTTTTTATATGTAAATACATACTTAAATATAAATAATGACACCCAGACTCGAGACAAACAGACACGTGTATCACACAAATGTCCGTCTCGGGTGAGAATCGAACCCACGACCTGCGGAGTGAAAAGCAAGTATCTTACCGACCACGCCACCGGCCTGTCAATACAGCACCTGGTCTTCTAGACAAATTACATAACGAAGTTACAACGAAAGATCAAAAAGTACAAATGTATGGAAAATTCACCTTCGAAATATCACGGTTGTCACCCTCGCCTTTGAAATATATGATAGCGGGTTGACTGTTGTGTGAATTGTCTCATCGATTCTGCTCAATATCAGTAAAGGAAAATATTGTGAGGAAACTGGCATGTCTGGGAACTAATTATCCGAGGACATGTGACATCCACCGACCGGCACTTAGCCAGCGTGTGTGAATTAAGGCTAACTCTAAACTTTCTCAACTCGTAAGATAGTTTAGAGAAGCCGTACACAGCAGTGGGACATTAAAAAGGCTTGAAGTAAAAGACTTGAGGGTTCTGTCATAGTAAATGATGGCCATTAAAATGCTAATAGTAGTTATATAATATTATTTTCAAACAGACTTCAAAAAGAAGGAAGTTCTCAATTGGACTGTATGTTTTCAATTTTTTTTTATGTACTTATGTTGCGCGATATTTCCGGGAATTATAAATCGATTTTGATAATATGTACCTACTTTTTTCTTTCAAAGGTATCTTTCCGGGCTTTCTAAAATTTTATCAAAATCAGTTGAGCAGAGTTTGAGTTATTGTTACAGCATTGAAGTCGGCTCATATTTTTTTTTTCAATATGCTTACTTCATCTTTTTATAAATTTAATTCTGTATTTATTTAATAATATTCTAAATTTTAATTTTTACAATTGTTATTTACAAGTATTTAATTTCATAATTGTAATTTTACACTATTTTAATTTTATAATTTAATTAAGTAACCAAAATTTAATGAGGTGAAAAATATACATTTTAATGACTCAAAGAAGGTGTAGGTATATGGAGATATTAACCAGATCTCCCAGCTAGCTGCCTGAGTGTATACGGACCTCTAGTATATGCGGACACCTAGTGAAGAAGATACATCATTAATCATCTCAGCAAAACTCTCAATACTACACTATAATACGGACAACTAAAAACCCATAGTACTACAGTATACCTCGTACGTAAGTACCAGAGATAACATAATTACCGCACGTCCTCTCACAATAGCTTTCATCTAACTATTCCTGCGATTACTGTAGGTGTCTCCGTTGTTAGGAAGCTGTTTCATTTATAAGAGGAGCGGAAAATATTCAAAATTTACAACTATGGCCCGAAATCAGTGATTTCTCGATACGAAATGTAGTGAATTGTGTTTTATAAGTGACTTTGGAGTTATTACACACTAGATTCAAGCACTGACCAACATTTTATTTACACGCACAATAAAGAAATAAAAATATTATTTTTCTCTTTTATTAGTTTTATTCGATTTATATTTATAATTATTTCACAATGATAAATTATTTTAATTTTATTTTAATTGACATTTTGAGTTTCTAATTATTAAGATTTTATTTTATTGATTTTATTATATTGTACTCTGACATGCCTATTATGTAATGTAATGTTGTGGCGCAATAAATGAATTATGAATTAAGATTTATAAAATTAAAATAGGTTCGTCTATAGCGGCACAGAGCACGAGAGAGTTTGCAACTGGTGTTGCCAAAACAGTATAATTTTTATCTAATAATTTTTTTTTTGTTTGTAACAACTACTTTTATAATAGATGTTTCTTTCTGTTTAATTATTCCAGCTGCCGTAAAGTTATAGTTTAGAGCGGGCTTATTTTTCCACAACTCGACGTCTCATACGTGCGCCTACTTTGCGTGATAGGGCTGGCGTCGCTATTGCCAGCCCACTTCAGGAGGAATCCTAGCAGACCCTTCACCTTCACGTTACCGATGGCATCTCGGAGCGTCCTCGGCGATCCTTCCGATCCGATGTTTCTTCCTCCTATATACATGCCCTACACAGAGGTCTGTCTGTGATGGTACCTATGGTAAAAAGATGTTTATTTTGACCAGTGACCAGTTATAATGCGCATTATATAACCTCATACTTTAATAAAGTTAGTAGTTAGTAGCATAATAGTTTGAAACAAAAATAACATAAGGTTCTTTTTAAGGTTCCATGTCCCCCATGTCCATGTGTGTCTGTCTGACTACTATACAGATTACTACTCGCATAGTTAAAAATGTTAACACGGTCAATGTTAATGTTATTGGTGTTAAACATAAAAATCTTAAAAAACTCTTTAGTTTATTTATTTATTTATTTAGTATAACTTACAGCTATCATTACAGGCTAGCCTAATACGACAGAGTAGTAATTCTTATTTCTGAAGTCATTAAAATCTAATTAATTATATAACTAACAATATACAAAATAATTTACTTCATACTACAAAGACAATAAGCAGCCTTTGTGAATACGTTCAGTTAAAATGGACTTTGTCTCTTTTTTACTAGTATAAATGTCAAAATGTCAAGCGAAACGAATTATAAACCTATTTTAGCTATATGTATAATTTTTTTTTTAATAAGACCGGTAATTTATTAACTTCTTGTATATTCAGTGTTAAAAATTGAAAAGGCATGAGAAAATAGATTGAGATAGCACAAAACTGTACAACTCAGTCCTCACCCTTATCAAGTGCGTCTCGCCTCTCGAGAGTCGAACGATATGTCTCATTGTAACTTGTAACTCAACACAAATGCATGAGAAACTATTTGATTCTACCAAGAATTTAAGCTTTAATGCTTGCTTGGAATTAAATCACTTATTGTTTTCTGAAACAACAATAAAGAGGTTAATGACCCTGACTCCTGGGCCGGAGGTCTTAGGTTTGATTCCCACCTAGAATAAATCGTATCTGAGTGCAATTCATCTATAATATCATTATTTATGTATTTTCAAAGAAAAATAATTTAAGTTGTATATCAATTACTACTACCCATTACGCAAGCAATTATAATTGCTTAATTTGGGACTAGATGGCGCTGTGTGTGTATAAAATAAAAACAAATAAAAATTTTCACAGTATAACATCACCTATATGATCGAACCACCAGCAGCTACCTGGAAACCGGTCCACCTCATGCGGTGTACCTCAGTACCTATTTGCGGTATACCGAATCTGACTGTAATGTCACGATGTAAACGTTTTTGAACGGGACTTTCCCTTTTTTTATCGAGAATTAAAATTGTCCCGTTTTTTGGAACTGCGCTAAAATTAACGAATTGGAGTTTTAAATGCAAAGGTTATAACTAAAGTGAATATAAAGAGACGTGATAGAAGTTATGTTCTTACAAATCATCATACAGATTATGATGATTCTGTTCTAAGATCAGTTCCTCTAATAAATTGAACTAACGATTTTGAACATTTTTTTTCTAATACGTAGTAATTTAATTATTGGTAACGTTTCTAGTTAAAGCCGTTTTTGAGTTCATCATCATTTTATACTGGAATACTGTAAAGAATGTACTCTATACTGTAAAGATAAAAATAACAACATCTCTTTTAAAAGTCGTTCAATATTGATATAAAACTTAATTCTTTAGTAACTTGTCTCACAGGACAAATATAGGAAAGTACGAAACACCCCTTATTGTGTCGTTCATAAAGTTTGCAAATATAAGTACCTACCTACCTATCATTGTTAATACCAAACTTTGATACGCGCAAATCACAAGGGAATGCTTAAGATTTGAACAAAAGCAAGTTTAAAATGAATGAATGAATGAATGAAAGTGAATGAAGTGAAAATGAAAAGATGAATACGTTCCGAATTAATAATAATTATATATCATTATTCTAGTAGATCATTAACACACACGGTCATCTGATCCCAAGCTAAGCAGAGTTTGTATTATGGAAACCAGATAACTGGTAATATTATACTACATATATTTATTACTTTTCTTTTGTAATACATACTTATTAGATAATGATACTCAGACTCAAGACAAACAGACATATTCATGCAAACAATTGCCTGACTCTGGTGGGGATCAAAACCTTCGGCGTGAAAAGCCAGTATCATAATATACCAACCGGTTCGTCAAAATAAGAAGTAAGAAAGGTTTAAATAGGTAATAAGAATCAATTTTAATTTGAAGTCCGTCTAGTAAGTAGAATAAAGGAAAATATACTGAGAAATAAGAACAATGATTACTATTTTGATAGGTTGAGACCTCGAAAACTAAACATACACCAGCGAAGCTATGTTTACGTAATTATAACGGAAATCAAAGAGATTTTCAAAGAATAAAACTGAATGAATATCTATTTAATTGAAGAGCCCCAACAGGAGTGCGGAAATAATCAACTTGCCTAGTACTGAGCGTGCTCGCTCTGTATGCAAATAAGCAATCCGCTACGGGCAAAGCTCTGACTAATTCAGAAAATACTATTATCTTACTGTAAAGTCCCCACATAGCTTGCACAAAGGAAATATCTCAAATGATAAAATACTTGCAATTTTCTATTAATTATATTTACAGAGGAAGAAGATTGTCCTCGTCTCCGGGGAAGACTACGAAAACGATGGAGCGACCATCTTCGTTCTAGTAATGGTAATTAATGCGAATTCGCATAAATATCATATGCATGTGAATTCATGAGTCTTAGCACGCTAATTGCTAACGCTAAGCTAATTGCTAATACGACGATAATTTTGACGGGCTGGTGGCGTGGTCGGTAAGATACTTGCTTTTCACGCTGCAGGTCGTGAGTTCGATTCCCGCCCGAGACAAACATTTGTTTAAATATGTCTGTTTGTCTTGTGTCTGGGTGTAATTATCTATATTTCAGTATGTATTTACAAAAAAAAAGTATTATGAGTAATATATTACCAGTTATCTGGTCTCCATAGTACAAGCTCTGCTTAGTTTGGGATCAGATAACCGTGTGTGTTAATGTCCCGCTATATTATATATTATATTAATTCACAATAATGAAGTACATGATTCTTTTTAATATGCGAATTAAAGAGTTAATAATTTCACTCGTGAAATATGACAATCAAGGTCACATGAAACAGAAAGACAGTACGTGGTGGCGTGCGACAGAGAGTGCACGAGTGAACGAAGAAAGTATGAAGCAAGTTTAGAAATCTCACAAAGAGCAATACATTTCCATCCAAACGGCTTGCAAATATTTGTGATTATGAAATTAATTTAACCATAAACAAAGATATTGATTAGCTTTCCGTTGTTTTTTGTATCTGGTGAAGTCGCGACGATCGCGGTCGTGAGTTGCACTAATCACCAAGCTCTACATTTCAACTTTAAGGACAGTTGAAAATAAAAGAATAAAATAGTATTTATTTTTCAGAACGTTTCACTTATTTACTGCAGTGACTATTTTCCAGATAATTAAACTTGCAAGCAATATCTTAGTAAATAAAAGCAGAAGCAATCAGCACTCTCCTCACGTACTGTATTAACGACCAGGTGACTACAAAGCGTTTCTTTCGCATTTGTAAGCAACATTTGTTCCAAACGCTAAACAAGATTTGTATTTGTATACTCCTGAATTTACGTGACTTAAGCAGATTGTAAATATCCCCATAATTCATTGCTTAGTTACATACATATGGGATTAAACACAAGGAAGAGAAGGAGGAGCGTCCAACAAATTAAAATAATTTCAAATAAATCTCCATAGATGGCGCTACAAATATTGTATTCATTTTAAATCTTGTGTAAAAATTCAAAATATTGACATTTTATTATTTAATTACTAGCCCTGTTCATCCCACTGCTGGGAAAAGGCCTCACCTTACACTTTCCAGGCATCAAGATCTTGAGCCTCTTCCATCCACCTGCTTAAAAACCCATCCAGTTCATCCCGCTATCTCCGTCTCGGTCTACCTCGACGTCTTCTAAACTATAAAAAACGTCAGATTTGATTTTAAGAATTACGATAAAATGGATATATTCAGTTCCTAATTCAAATTTCTATAAATTGTATATTAATTAATGGCTCAGGCGCCTCTGGTGGCAATAATTGGCATTCATATGAAGAAAGCGCTAGCTTATATGACCATGCTTAAATGACCTATATTATCTGTGCTACAGTCATTATTCAACACAAAATCGAACTCAGCACTTCTTATCCAAAACTTTAAACTACTAAGTTGCAACAACAGTTTATTTAAACTCTTTCCATTAATCGTGCACTGTTGCCAACAGTCGCAAGAAACTAACAAAAACTATTTGTTATTAGGCGAAGACAAAGAAATGTTTCTTTTAAAAGTAAAAAAAAGTTGTTCTTTTAAAAGTAAAAAAAAAGTTGCAGCGTGTTTCGAGTGCACGATACTTTTTTGTTTTGCAGTTCCGTGAAGCTAGAGTTTAAAAGAAACGCTGAACTGTCGTGTTTGTAGCTGTTTTTAAGTACCTACCTTAGTATTTCGTTTTGTCGTTGGAAAATTATCAATTACAAAGTGTTTGATTTCTTTTTGTTAATCTAGCAGCTAATGCTAGGCACACAGCATCATCACAACATCGCGCCTGTATTATCCGAAGTTGTAAGCAGAAGTGAAAATCACTCACTTTTTGTTGCCTGCCGTTCATCGGGCACAATTCAAAACTGCAAATAAAAATTCTCTAAGTATAAACATTATAAAAGTCTTTATGCACGACCCGGGAATCGAATAGTAAGTTTGGTTTAGGGACTTTTCCCTGCAGACAAAAACAACTAATTCATAGATTTTTCTCTGCTTACAAAAATAACAAAGTCATAGAATAAACAAAAGATAGATAGACCACACGTAAGGTTCGTTGAAACAAAAGAAAATATTCTTCATTCGTAATTTGTTTTTCATATCCTCCACAAAAGTGTGGTCAATCTAATCAATGAAAAATAGGTTCTTTAATAGATTTCTCCTTGCTCACAAAAAGAACAAACTCGTAGAATAAACAAAAGAGATAGATAGGCCAGTAAGGTTCGATGGCATCGCCTCTCAAATTAAGTTAATACCGATTGCCGTAAGACATAGCACGGGACGTAGGGTTGATTGAAAAAGTTTCTGTTTAGGGATCCTTTGTGCAAACATTGAAACCAATCGATAAGTACTGTTGGTTTTTCTAGTTTGTTGAGTTTTGAGGTGGTTTTAGTAACTTTGGTTTAGGTAAAAATCTGATTAAGAGATAACTGTAAATCGGGTTTGGGTAAAAGAAGAAAGGCTTTTGTGTCAGTAATGAGATCGACTTATTATTGCAGTTTTACGAAAAAGAACTTGCTCTATTTGTTTTCAGCTGTATTGAGTCTTTCTGGGCTGTCTTTCTTGTCTGGGTTCCGCAAGATTTTGTGCCCGAAGCACTTGGGCACTTTCAGCCTGAAGATTGTAGTAAGTCAAACTGTATAAACTTTTAACCCACCGCATAACAAAAATAAAATGTATCAGATAGGGTTATTAACCTCAAATTTTGTTAAATTTGTTTCACTATTCGTGGTCACAAGCAGACTGATTCAGCGATGGAGCTCAGTTAATGACGAGAGCCGTAGAATATTATTTTTGATGACTTTTGTCAATTAACAATGGTTAGGGACCCTCTACACACTATATATAGAACGTTTTATTCTGACTCCTCAAGCTGCACAGACAGTGTGGATGATGATTCAAGCGATATGGATATTAGTGACGAATAGTCTTACATTACTTTTATCTGTGGTTAAATAGGTCTATATAAGATTGAATTAATTTTTTATGACTTTGTACTTCAGATGGCGATACGCAAGTTAAACGGTCTATCTATAAACTCACAGTGTCCGAATTTTAAATTTTCAATTAAAGAAGGTAAGCGCGTTATTGTCCGTTTGATAAATTTTAAGTTGTTTTATATCTGTAGATACTTCAGAGTTGATTTCTTCTAGAGTTCGGTCCAGGATACTCCCAGCATTAACATCACGTGTCAATTTTAACGCTTATACGGGTACGGAACCTTAAAAGTCGTGACAAAAATCAACTAAAAAATTGTTCTACGGAACTTCGTTACAGATATTCACGAATTGAAAAGCGTTGTTTCTCGCTGTTTTTTCTTTTATTTTTTGCTAAAAGCAGGCTTAGGGGACCTTCTGAAACAATCAATTAGGGAACTTCGAACATCGTTGAATGTACGAAAAGTCGAAATTGCCACAGTTTTCCGTTCTTATTATTTTATTCAAGTTAATTGTACTGTTTTATGAAGTTAATTATACTTTTAATTTATTTCTCAATTAAGTAGGTACTAATTTTCTTGAAACAATTCTGTCTGAGCGGTAGATAGGTACCTATGTTATTTTTTTCTGCAATAGGTTTGAGCTTGACTGCAATCAGTTTATCCGATCCGCTAAACTTTTTGAGAGTAGAGAGTATACCTGTGTTTGCGCATACACTTAATAACACTTATTATACCATCTCGTTGCTAGCAAACATAATAGAAACTACGGCGTAGATCTTTTCCGTGATGGAATTGGATACCCAGTTATAGACTTTGAGTGTCTGAACACTTTTTTTTATTTTTTTATTCTTCAATAGGCTGGCGCTAGACTACAACTTGCCTGATGTTAAGCAATGATGTAGTCTGTGATGGGATGCGCCCGCAGAATATACTGATTCACTAGTGATTACGAATGATTTTCAGTGACAGTGAAATGAGGCTCCTTAAGGTTGAAACAATTAAGAAGCAAAAATTCCAACCCACCCTCTTAAATGGCGTCACCGGCACATCGCAGCGGAACACTTTAAGGCCGCTTGCTGGTGCAGCTTTGTCTGGTGGTTGGTCACTAACCACGGCCGAAGCCTACCACCAGTTAATTACCAGTAAACATAATTACCAGTTGATTGTCACCTGATTTGCACCACCCGGGGACCACGTGTGGGGATTCAGATAAAAGGTGCACTCTCACGAACGAAGGTGACTCAGTCCCAAAAAATAAAACATATGCTCGGTTTTCTTGTACAATTTCCATCTTCCAGACATTCTTAATACCAACTAAGTATTTGAAGTCACCAACAAAGTATCTACAAAGAAATTGTGATGCTAAGAGGTTCAGCTCATGAATAAGCTATGGAAACGTCGCTCTTTGTCTAATCAGCGGCGTAAAAGAAACTAAATGATACAAAGAAACAGGACAGACATTACTTTAGATATCCTCTTGTTTGTGTGTAACAGTGATAAAGGTGTTGAAACAAAGGAGTGACGCCGTGTACACCATGTGACACCATGCAGAGAGGGTGGGTCGGAATTGTTGCTTCTTTGAGGTTTCTAGCCATATGGAGGCTCATTCTACTGCCACCTTCTCACCGATAATCATTAGTAATCACGAGTGAATCGGTGTACTGGGCTGGCGCGTTCCATCGTAGACTACATCATTGCTTGACATAAGGCAAGTTGTAGTTTAGCACCAGCCTATTTAAGAATAAAAAAAATAAAAAATGTGTTCAGACACTCAAAGTCTATAACTGGATATCCAATTCCATCAGGGAAAAGATCGACTCCGTGGTATCTATTATATTTGCTAGCAACGAGATGGTATAATAAGTGTTCTTAAGTGTATGCGCAAACACAGGTATACTCTCTACTCTCAAAAAGTTTGCAGTCCATCAAATCTAAGAAGTACCGTTTGACGTTTCACTGTTTTCTATTAAATTAGCTTTATAGAGGCGTAATTCACACTATGTTTATTAGCTTTCCTGTAAAATAATTGAATTATGAAGCTATTTTTATTTTAACATAACATAAACAATTTTCATACAAAAAATAAAATTCTAAATGTACTACGTTTAGAACTGTCAAACGATATATCTTAGATTTGATGGACTGTACCAGATCGGATAAACCGACAAATCAAATCAAAATAATTTGTTACCACCAAAAAATGGTTTCTATTTGAATACGTCCAATTTCTTTTCCTACCGTGCAGTGAATGATAGGCTAATGAGAAACACTGCTGAAACTCATTGGGCTAGATCTATCACATTTTGTTTAGTGTGTTGTATTAGGGTATTATTTCAATGTGTGATATTCGCGTAAATTTAAGAAAATACCACTTCCTTTTTCCTAATAAATCTAGTTCATATAATTTTGTAGAATTTTAGAGATATTTGGGCTTAGACAAAGAAACAACAATCACTTTTGATGGAAAAATAATAAATAAAACAAATTAAAAGTCAAGTTGTTTTAATTAAAATTGTGGCTGTAGAAATATCCGCTGTAAAGGCTTTCCGTCAAAGGCAGATCTTAAAACATAAGTAATTAAATAAAACCGACTCTTTCATATTTTAATTACATCGTAATTAAGGACAAACCATTACGGTTCATGTTTAACCACAGATCTAAGAAAGATTACAGTACTAGAGATGAGTGTTCAAACAAATCTAACATAGTCTAATAAACTTACACTCATCTCTAACTAAATGTAACCATTTTAAAAATAGAATCAAATAATTTTGATTTATGAGTGAGTTTACATAAAATCATTTAATTTCATTTGTACCACGCAGTGAAGGATGTGGCGACTATTAATTCGTACTTACTATTCAATTAAAGGACTTCAATCACTTAATTGTTTATTTAGTAACTGACCTTTCAAGTCTTGTCTACCCTTCTTTCCATCTCCAGCTCCCTCTAACTAAAAAGGATCCCTTACAAGAATAGATATCTATAATAAAGATTAATGGTCTTATTCGTAAAAACCTTTTATGATTATTTAGTTAAAATGGACTTTGCCTCTTTCTTACTAGCATAAATATCAAGATGACAAACAAAGACAAACGAATTATAAATCTATTTTAAATATAATGAGCTTATAAGACGTTTAAGAACACTGGGATTAGTCTATAGTTTACTTTAAATGCCTACTCTAATCAACGATTACGAATTCGATATTCTATATGCGTTACCGTCCAGAATAAAAATGGCGGACAGGGCTATTCATTATACATTAGTTAATTGCTTTTAAAGGTCTTTGTAAAGCTTTGATGCTAGAATTATAGAATAGGTTGGAATATTTTTGAAAAATATTATGGAAACCTTTTCCAAAAATTCTATTAATTATGATACATTTTCCAACTCTTTCAAAGGCATCAAGCCGCTCACTCAACCCTGTTTTAGTGCAGATGATGAATGTCAGATGTCCTCGAATAATTGGTTCTTAAACATGCCATTTTTTATTTCAATTTTATTTAATAAAATACAACATAGATTAAATTAAATTCTAACTTAAAAACTAGATAGGGCGTCGATAGGCGCGTCAAATCGAAGCCTTGGGAATGCGCTCAGAAGGCTGGCAGCATTGTCACGTTATATAGCAATGCAATTCTTTGACCGAGATGAAGGCCAGCTCTCTGGTCACGGGAAGACACCTCACGGTTTCTTCATCGATATTGAGCTGCGGCGATGAAACAATTCACACAAAGAAGTGAGCACGTCTGAGAATACAACACGATGGTGACTACATCCACCAACGCGCACTTGGTCAACGTGTGTAGTTTAGGCCTAAACTCTTTCAACACGAAAGAAAGTTGAGTGAAACCCCGTGCCTAGCAGTGGGGATCTAAAAAAGGGGCACCTATGATGCCGGGCTTCGGAATTTACTAGCTACTGCATTCAGTACAGCCTAGCATTTTTGCCATGCTGTAGGTATACCTGTTGGAAAGAAATCAACCTGTCTATACCGCCTACATAACAGACTAACGATAGCTTAAAATACTGTCTTAGATTTACGCGAATATCACACATTGAAATAAAACTACTTTTTAACGGATTTTATCGCGGTTTATTTAATATTTTTGATCCCGACGTTTCAAAGTCTTTTCAGACTTCATGTTCACGGGTGATAACGATGCGTATTTAAATACTTATATGTATATCTAAACCTAATCCCGGCGAATTTAACATAACTAGTAAATACTCGTGCAAGGAGGATACAATATTAGCCTCGTAAAACTTAAGTGCTGTAAATACGTGAGATAGTAGATAGTAGGAAAGCGGTTCCTGTTACAGCACCAATGCAACAGCTATCTCTATCATTCTCTCCCTCTCTCTCTCTCAGCTATCTCTCTCGAACTGACTGATGTCAATAGTGATTAGTAACTGAACAGTTTCATTTCGCAAGCGTTTGAATCCCAGCAAATGTAGCACAATGTTTTCAACTGACTTCAAAAAGGAGGTTGCCATTTTTTTAAGTACGTATAAGTATATGTCGTAGAAGTCATTAGTACGGTAGCATACTTGACAGCGAGGCGGCAGCGCGTCGGGTCGACACGCTCGACAGAGTCTAGCCTGAGGTCCGCACGGGCGACGAGTGGGGATTGTCGCTACACGAACTGTGTGCCCCAGTTCTCTACAGACGTCCGTGCGACCAACATCGGTCTAGGAACTGTCTTACCACTCGTTGTATTAGTTCTACATTTCGTAACAAATTAATAGTGTGATTAAGTTCATTTGGTTAGCTGCTCAAAACCACACCCACTCAATAAGTTTTCTGGCGATGGCTATTCCTCTGATCGGCCCCCTGTACCGAAATATATAAAACACCTTATTTGGCCATAGAATAAAACATATGTGTCTTACCTCTTTTATACATAATACCTACTTATCCTATTAATATTATAAACGCGGAAGTTTGTAATAATGTAGGGGTGTTTGTTACTCTTTCACGCAAAAATACCGGACGGAATTGGATGAAATTTAACACATAGATAGTGTTGCGTCTCAAGGACGCTTTGAGGATCCAAATAAAAGGGTTCAGAATTTGCTTCAGATCCTTGTATTGAATTAATAGAAATATAGTTCCAGCAGTGGGTGCTTAAGAGTAAAAAAGAAGGTTGCAAAAATCGACCTAGCACTGCGGTGGATAAAAATGGAATGGAAGGGTTGTTACAAATTGTAACTGACAAATTAGTGGCAAATAATAAAAGTGCCTTTAAAATTATACATAGCAAAGGTTATAGAAATTTTGAGAAATATTAATGTTAATTTAAATGCGCAGGCGCAAACATCTTCCCCGCGTTGAAACGACGCACTTGCCGGCGTTTTAAGTAGTGTCGGAAGGCTTCGGTAAAGGGCAAAGACGAGTAAGAGCTCTTCTTATACAGCCCCGGACTGTGTTGATGTCGGCCACACGGGAGACTCCGTCGGGTCCAGAGAATAAGCGAGCGACTCGACCCAGTCGCCAGGATAGCGGTGGCACGTTGTCTTCCTCGATCACAACTAAGTCACCGACGTTGAGGGTGTCATGGTTTTGGCGCCATTTAGTGCGCATCTGCATCTCGCTGACGTACTCCTTCTGCCAGCGCTGCCAAAAGTGGCGGCGAATTTGTTCCAGACGGGCATATCGCTGCAGAGGGCCAGGGTTGTCTTCATCCTTGTTGGAAGCTGGTGGCGTTGGCAGCGCAGTAAGCGGCCGCCCGATCAGGTAGTGCCCTGGAGAAAGGAAAGATAGGTCGTCAGGAGATGAGGATAGGGGATACAAGGGACGGCTATTGAGGATAGCCTCCACTTGTGCAAGAAGCGTCGAAAATTCTTCTTGAGTTAGATGGGTGTTACCCATGACGCGCTTGATGTGGTATTTACAGGATTTTACTCCTGCTTCAGCTAAACCGTTAAAGTGAGGACTATAGGCCGGAGAGAAAATGAAGTTTATGCCGTCTTGCGTAGCAGAATCAGATAACGAAGTACGATTTGTTTTTATAAACTGTCCTATCTCCTTAGCAGCGGCGACGAAGTTGCGACCATTGTCACAAAAAATCTCAGCCGGCTTACCTCTACGAGATATAAAGCGGCGTAAGGCTAATAAAAATGAAGCCTTGCTTAGCTCACTAACAGCTTCTAAATGTTCGTCATATCTTATCATAGGTACACCTACTGTTGCGTCTCAAGGACGCTTTGAGGATCCAAATAAAAGGGTTCAGAATTTGCTTCAGATCCTTGTATTGAATTAATAGAAAATATAGTTCCAGCAGTGGGTGCTTAAGAGTAAAAAAAAAGGTTGCAAAAATCGACCTAGCACTGCGGTGGATAAAAATGGAAATGGGGGTTGTTACAAATTGTAACTGACAAATTAGTGGCAAATAATAAAAGTGCCTTTAAAATTATACATAGCAAAGGTTATAGAAATTTTGAGAAATATTAATGTTAATTTAAATGCGCAGGCGCAAACAGATAGATTATGGTCTGGATTAACACTAAGCTATTTTTTAACCCAATAAGTACCACGCGGGTGAAGCCGTGGACGGAAGCTACAGTCCATCAAATCTAAGAGTACCGTTTGACGTTTCAATGTTTTCTATTAAATTAGCTTAATAGAGGCGTAATTCACACTATTTTTATTAGTTTTCCTGTAAAATAATTGAATTATGAAGCTATCTTTATTTTAACATAATAACATAAACAATATTCATACAAAAAATAAAATTCTAAATGTACTACGTTTAAAACTGTCAAACGGTACTTCTTAGATTTGATGGAATGTAGTACTTAATATTTATGAGTAGTACCGTACTAAGTAACATGACATTACCTATTATATTATGTTAAAACAAAGAAATACATATGTATACGAGAAGCTATATATAAGCCACCTACACGAGGCGGCAATATTAGTACATTGTTACACGGTAAAGCGAAGTGGTTATTGTTCCGTAAGCCTATTCACGGTAATTAATTTAACTCATTGTTACTGTTAAATGTTGTATACACTGGATATGAATAGATTACTAATTGATAAAGGCGTAGGCGCGTAAATACTACGCAAATAACAACCCGCCCACTATTGAGCACGAATTTACGAAATTAAGTCTTAGGCTCAGCACAAACGGGCCACAGACCACAGCCGCTGGTGGCAGGCGACAGCGGCTTAATATACTATCTATCAACTCATCATAAAGAATATCACTCTTGAAATAAAACTATTTAATAACGGATTTTATCGCGGTTTATATTAGATAATCACATTACACATTCAAATTATTAATCACAATTATTACTGACTACCAACAAATGTTTGTGGGTAGTCAGTAAAAATTATGGTTAATAATTTTGGACTTTAAATACCTCAGTCCACCTGTGAGTCGGTGGCCATGAAGTCTGAAAAGACTTTGGAACATCGGGATCTAAAGTCTGAAATAAACTGCGATAAAATCTATTATATTATCTATTATCATTTTTATATTATATATTATATAAATTTCCATGTCACAATGTTTGTTACCGTACTCCTCAGAAACGGCTTGGCCGATTCTTATGAATTTTTTTATGCATATTCAGTAGGTCTGACAATCGGCTACTATCTATTCTTCATACCCCTAAGTGATAAGGGTTGTTCACCCTTAATTATTTTTTGATTAATAAATACGCGGTACGAAGTTCGCTGGGGCAGCTAGTTTTGTATAAACGCCGCACACGTGTAGGCAGTGATGGCCACTCGCTGCATCAGTGTCCGCGATTCGCCACGCATAGCCACTACAATACACATAAGACGCAGACTATTGCCGCTGTGTGTGTCACACAGCTTCAGCCCCCGCACAACAGAGAGCGGTTTCATGAAATGTGGCGACTTCCGAACCCCGGTGTTTGTCGCTCACTTCCGACACTGTTACTATGTGGCGGCAGTACACGACAGCCACCAGTGGCTGTGGCCGGTGGCCCTTTTGCGTTGCGCTACTAATTCAGCCACATAGAAATGTAAATTAACACGAACATAAACGAACCTATAACAAAGAAAAATGAAAAGAAAATACGAGGAATTTCTGTAAAAGCAAGGGTATAAAAGTGGTGATGTATAATTCAACGAGGTATAAACAGCGTTAGAGTATGCTGAGTCATAATTTGCATGGTTACTCTTGAATGTGTGACTCACACTATTAACTCGAGTCTGAAGAGGTTGACTGCGTTCCAACCTCATTTTGTGTTTTGTGTACTCACTTAATGTATTTTTTTTAAACTAGCACTTTTTTTCCGTACTGGCTGCTTATGCCTGAATTAAGTAGGCATTATTTTAAATTTAGAATTCCACTGGCTTTTGGTTGATTATTGATTAATAATTGACCTCTTTGGTCAACCAGTTTCTTAAGTCTAATGCTCAAGCATTAGACTTAAGAAACTGGTTGAAGACTATTGACTCGAGTCTTATAAAGAGCTGGCATGCCAACTAAACTTGATATTTTGTGGGCTAACATCTGTATAGTTTTTTTATTCTGTGTTTTTACCTACCTATTTGCTACCTATAAAATAGTTTTATGACAATGTGTGATATTCGCGTAAATCTAATAGAAAATACTATGAAATTAAATTTAGAATTTCTCTAATTGACGTGTATCTAAGAAGGTTGGCTGTAAACAGTCAACCATTAACTGGTTGACTTTTTATAGCCAACCTTCATCGTTTTTTAAACATAAAATGAGTTTAGCGTTCAGTATGCTAACTTATTTCATGTTTTATTTAATTAATTTAGTTTTATTTAATTCTATATTCTTCATAGGTACTGGCTAGCAAATATTAGATACAAAATTAAATTTAGAATGTCGTTGGCTGTTCATTGATTTATTATTGTCTAGAGTCTAAAGAGGTCGACTGCATGCCAACCTTTTTTCATGTTTTGTGAGCGAATCTATAAATTGGTTTTATCTATGTATATTATCAGTAAGAATCTCAATCATACCTTTGCCAAGACATACCAGTTTTAAAGTTGCATAAGGGTAACAAATCAACATCGAGCTATGCTGCGCTGTACTGCGCTGTGCTATGTTTGGTCAACTCGCTCGTCTAATATTTTAATGAGGATACAAACAAACCATGCTGTGCTGCGCTGTGTGAGGCTACGCTCTGTTTAAAAACGCAGCAGTCTCGAGCGAGGCGCGCTACCCGCCGCGCGTATTGAGCCGCGCTGTGTGAACTGTGCTATGTTTTGCTATAGACGAGATAAACGACTACATGATCTGCTGATTACTTTTATACTGAGCTAAACAAAGCGCAGCACAGCTTGATGTTGATTTTTAAAAAACGTAGCTTAAGAAACACAGCACAGCACAGCGCAGTACAGCGCAGCATAGCTCGATATTGATTCAAATTCAAATTTATTTATTTTGTGAATAATAGGTACATTTAAGGTGGTACAAATTATAGTAAGTGCCTCTATATTCTGCCACTTATGTAGCAATACAAAAATAATCACAAATTTTTAATTATATTAGTCTAATAAAGGTAAAAAAAAAAGAAAAGGTCCGTTCGTTACTAGGTTGTCACTTGATTTTTCAAGAAACTTTTCTTCCGCTGCAAATCAGTCAGTGAACTTATACCACCGGCACACTACTTGAAACACAATACACGGTTTCTCCGTTATGGATCCCCTCGTTACTGGCTTTTTTGTCCTCCTCTCCTCCCTTGATTCCGCAATCTGGTATTATGCTCGTTATTTTCTTTACTTACTATCCTATACAGAGAAATAAATGGACAGTATTTTGATATGAATTAAAACGAAACAAGATTTTTTTTACAAAATTTCAGTGAAATTGAAGAACTATTTTTTTTATCCTGAAATAGGCCTGCGCTTGACTACAACTTGCCTGACGTTAAGTAATGATGTAGTCTATGATGGGACACGCCTGCCCACTATACCGATTCATTCGTGGTTACGAATGAATTTCGGTGAGAAGGTGCATAAAGCATAAAGGAGCAACCATTTCGACCCACCCTTTTAAATGAAGTCACCGGACATCGCACCGGAACACGGCAAGGCCGCTTGGACGTGCGGTTTTATCTCAATTACTTGAGCTATTAAATAAAGAAAACCGAATCAAAGTCGTACAACCATGTCATAATTTTGTACACAAATACACAACACACACGTCAAACTTTTAATACGCCTCTTTTATGTCTTCGGTAAATAATAAAAGCGGTTTTCTGTTTTTTTTTTTTTCAATGTTAATTTAAATTCTATTTCATACATATAATATAATACATACTTAAATAATTTGATTAGTAAATACAAATAGAATAATATTAATTTATATTATTAATAAACTTATTAATATAAATATGTATTATCATTACAATTATAATATTTTGATCTATCGCTAAAGTTACCAAAATTCTGGTGAAATAATCTAAATTTAAAATACAATAATTATTAAGTACCTACCTACATTCAAGATAACGCAAATTTGTATACATTAAAATCAACGCCATCTATTGACACATCTAAGTAACACAATTACGTGTATTGACCTCTTAACTAGAACAATGACAACTAAAACCAATACAAATAGTACGAATAGTGGCCGCAAGATGGCGATACTAGTACCATGTTTTATATGTAAAAAATCAGTTGATATAAAAAATACTGCAATGTGTTCAATCTGCAAAAATAGATTCGAACCAGATTGTGATGGCTATCCGGAACAAACTTACCGCCTGATGAACCAAGAATCGAAAAAGAACTGGAAATGCCATTTATGTACACAGAAAAATCTCAAAAGCAGAAAAGCTACAAACATCAATGAGTCTAACATCACTACACGGAAGAAAAAATCAAACAAAACTACTACAGAACCCACCATTGTAACGCCAGAACCAGAACTTCAAGAAGAGGGTGACCCAGAGACCTACTCGACGTCCAATATTACTGACTCTCAGATACTTACAGATCTTGAAATCTCGCAGGAATTGAACTATACGCCCAGTAAACTATCTAGGAGTATGGACAGCACAATGACAGAGTTACTATGTATACCCGAGATGAAAGAAAGTATCTCTATACTCACTGGTAAGCTAGAAACTACCGAAACCGAGTTGGAGAACACTATACTTGAAAATAATGAATTAAAAAGACAGGTACAAAAATTAAATGATGAACTGAAACTGTTAAAGACACTCTGCAATACTGCTTCCATAACTGAATGCAATTTATACAACAGTGCAAAAAAGAAGAAACGTTCGTTGACATGCTATAATGCTTCTACCTCTCCTTCTTCTTTGCCATTGACCACAGACTTCGGATACACTAACAACTCTATGATAACCTCTTTACAACAAGAAATTACCAACCTACAACAAAAATTAGAAACCGCCAAACAAGAAATCGATTTCCTTACTAAACAAATAGAGATTTTGACACAATCCATCCAATGTGGAACACATATGAAACCAATGACTGCATCTTCAAAAAACACACATGGACGCCGTAAAATGTATACAAAAAAGAATAAAATGTGTATTATCAGTACCAATAAGACTAATAATATACTAACAATTGCTGAAAAAACCTTTCCGACCTATAATTTATGTCACTATCTGTATACTAACGGTGGTATTGACCAACTATTTAATAATCTAGATGAAAAGCTGTCAAAATACACCCAAGAAGACTTCTGTATTATTCTCATAGGTGACTCGGACTTTAAAAAAACTCACAACTATTCTGAATTAGTTGCCTCTATACGTGAAAAATTATTGTATATAACTCACACAAATGTAATAATATGTTTACCTACTTTTAGATGTAATGACTTCAGTGCTATGTATAACAGGCAAATAGAAATGTTCAACTATTTGCTCTATCATGATGTACAAATTTACAATTATGCATTAATACTTGACTCTAATTTAAATTTATCGTATGACTATGGTAGCAATACGTTCTCTAGACATAATGGTATAATTACTAATTACGGAATGTCAATTATCTTTGACGATCTAAAATACTATGTCCCTACTGACATATACATAAATACTGACAACGAGTCTAGTACTTGTAACATAATGTCAATTAATTGCGTAATGAATGAATCTGAGTCTAAAACACTACAGTCACAAAATCTTTTTCGTTACTAATGATAATAAAAATAAATTTACCCTTTTGCATCAGAATATAGCCGGTATACTTGGAAAAAAAGACTTGTTTGAAATTACCTTAGAACAATTGAACAGTCACGTAGACATAATATGTCTCACCGAGACATTTATGAAAAGAGGCACAGAAAGTAACTTAATTTTCAAACGGTATAAATTAGTAGCTTCTTACTCTAGAATAGACCAACGTAGGGGAGGGTCTTGCATTTTGGTAAATAAGTATTTAGATTGTAAGATACTTAACCTTGACATAGAACCAATACCATATCACTTTGAATATTGTGCAACTGAAATAATATCCCTCAAATTAATAGTCATATGTATTTATAGGATACCTAACTATAATGCAAAAATTTTCCTAGAAAATTTAACAATTCTGTTGAGTAAAGTATCTAAATGGCGATCAAAGAATATTGTATTATGTGGTGACTGGAATATTGACATCTTAAAACGTAATGAAAATGTAAAAGAATTACAATCTATTCTAAGTAATTTCAACTTGGAAACTCACATACTATGTCCTACTCGCCAAAAGTCTTGTATTGACATTATAGCAAGTAACTTGAGCAATGTAACACCAAAGTTATATACGTTGGCACTCTCTGATCACGATACAGCGCAAACAATAACTTTTGAACAAGCCAGTACAACAATAACACAAAGGTTGTTCTGGTTTGAGAAAAAAAGGGACCTATCCAAATCAAACATAAACAAATTTGTCTCATACTTGTCAGCTCTGTCTTTCAATGATGTTTTAAGTTGTACTAACACTGAAGATGCTTTCAACGTATTCCATGATACTGTTACTTTATTTTATGAACTATGCTTTCCTATAATCACCGTCAAAATAATAAAAAAGCCCACAAAGAGTAAGTGGATTTCTAAGGGACTTAAAAAGTCATGTAAACAAAAACGTGTCCTTTACCAACGGTACCAGGTGTCTCGGACAAATAAAAGTAAACGGACATATTTTCATTATAGCAGACTCTTAAAAAAATGCATGTTTCATGCTCAAAAAATTGAATGTTTGAAATATATATCCAAAGCAAGTAATAAATGTGGAGCAACATGGAATGTTATAAAAAAATGTGTATCTGACGAACAGAATGAAAAATGTATTAATATTATAGACGTACAAAATAATGAATGTTCAAATCCAAATCAAATAGCACAGTACTTTAATAATTATTTCATAAACTTGACATCAAAAATTAATGACATTCCATATCCTACTACTATGACTAAATATCCTAATATAATCCCTAACAACCTCAATACCATCTTCTTGACTCCTGTAGATAACTCTGACATTATTAAAATCATTAATTCATTAAATAATACCTATTCGACAGGCTATGACCACATCAGAACTGACATTTTAAAACTATGTGCTAACGTATTATCGACTCCTTTGAATCACATTATAAATTTATCTCTCACGCAGGGACTTTTTCCATCTAGATTAAAACTATCAGTGGTTAAACCTCTACACAAGAAGGGTAATAAAAGGGATATGAATAATTATAGACCTATCACTTTAATTCCCACACTATCAAAAATATTTGAAAGAGTAATGTACGAGAGAATCTACGGATTCTTGGAAAAAAATAATATTCTAAAACCTGAGCAACATGGGTTCAGGAGGAAATATTCGACTACCTTAGCATGTTTTAAACTAAGTAAAATAATTACTGAAAATCTTAATAAAAAAAATAAAATTGTATCAATATTTTTAGATATGTCCAAGGCCTTTGATTTTGTAAATCACAAATTATTATTAAACAAACTTGAAAAATATGGTATTCGGGGAAAAGCATTAGATTGGCTCAAAAACTACCTAGAAAATCGGTTGCAATGTGTAGAAATATGCTGCAGGTCTGGAAAGTATCTTACTTCTGTAAGGTCAGAATTTAAATTAATGAACCATTCCGGAGTTCTGCAGGGGAGTATTCTCGGCCCACTTCTCTTTCTATTATACATAAATGACTTACCTAACGTGACTGAACATAACTGTATTTTATACGCTGATGACATTACTTTAATTATAGAGGATAAAGCTGAAAATAAAAACAATATCGAGCTCAAGACAAACATGGCATTAAAAAAAATTATCGACTGGCTAGACTGCAATAATTTACAAATTAACATAAAAAAAACGAAAATGATACAATATCAGACCTACAATAGCGAACCTATTCCACTTAATATTAATTATAATAATAATAGTGTAGATGAGGTAGACGCTACAACTTTTCTAGGAGTCGTGATCGATAAGCATTGCAATTGGAAAGAACACATTGCAAATCTTTGCATTAGTTTAGACAGATTCATCTACGCGTTGTACCGTTTAAGACAAGTGTCGAATTTAAAAACCGCATTAAATGCATATCATGGCTATGTCTCCTCAAAACTGAGGTATGCTCTTATAATATGGGGTAACTCGGTAGATGCAAACAGAGCATTTATCATACAAAAAAAAAGTATTCGAGCAATATGTGGACTACAACAAACAGACAGCTGTAAACCGTATTTCAAACAACTTAATATACTACCACTACCTAGTCTATATATATATGAAATTTGTATTTTTGTCCGAAAACATCCACATCTTTTCGATAAGCACAATGATGTAGTGGTTAGGCCAGGTCGACATGTTCACAAATTATTAATACCTAAACAGAGAGTCAAAGTATTTAGTAAAAATGTATTTTGCATGGCGATACATATATATAACAAATTACCAAATAGTTTTAAAGAAAATAGTTCATTAAATATGTTGAAAAATAAACTATTTAAATTATTATTAGAAAAATGTTTTTATAGTGTAACAGAGTTTCTAGAAGCGAAAGAATTGTAATTATTTATATCTTAATAATGTTGTTACCTATTTGTTCTTTGACATTATAACTTTTAGCATAAAATTAATGACATAACCTAAAACATTTGTACGCCAATTACTTGGCAGAATATGGCTAGCTACTGATTGTTAATGAGACCTTGTATACCCATATTGAGACAAATAAATTTTTATTATTATTATTATTATTATTAAATAAAAATAATCAACTCATTTGTATTACGACATTAATATTGTCAATTTGTTATTAAAATTTAAACAAGACACTATGCAGGAAGTCACAAGAGTCATATTGCAAAGATCGATCCAAATGGCGCAAGATAGAGTATGCTGGATAAAGGTAGTTGCACAGATTGCGCTCCACAATGACGTCCCTCATGAGGATACCACAAAGAAGAAGATCTGATCAGCAAATAATTGACCATTGTAGCCGGAATACGTCTACTAACTAACTTAACTTTATTTTTTTAATAGAAAAAAACTGACTGATTGATTGACATATCAACGTACAGCCTAGATTGGATCTAGATGTTCCAAATTTAGTACATAGGTTCCGTATTAGGTCTAGGTAGCACTGAAAAGGCATTTCCAAAACTCACCCTAAAACCGACTAGAAGGTGAGTTTTTAAAGGGGCACAGGATGGTGGAAACCGGTGAAAGAATAATCCAGTTGGAACTAGAAAAGCCACCAATTTCCACAGAGGTATAACAGAAAATTATTTTTCACAGAAATATTACTACCAGTGAATAGTGTTCATAAAATAGAATTCCAGTAATATTCCGAGAAGACAAAGTTGAGCTTTTAAGCAGAGTGGTATTCTTTAGCTGGTTCGCATTTTTAACGTGTACAAATATTATAGCGATGTCCCAATGGAATTTCCTTTATAATTTCCGAGGCTTGAAGCATTGCTGTTAAATTTTATGTATTCCTACTGAATTTCTGAACAATATTTAAACATACCATCTTCTTGGCACCCTGCTTTATGCCTCCCAAAATACAAGCAATCGCTTAGTTTGGGAGACAGGTTCAATATCTACTTTACGTCACCTTTGTAACTAGATATAAGACCCTGTGAACATTTATAATTTGAGACAATAAAGCATTTTTTATTGTTATTATTATTATTATTATTATTATTATTATTATGTCTTTTCTTATCTCGGAACTATGGAGCTCCGGACTTTTAAAAGGCGTGCGTGGGGCCGAAGCCAACACGTAGAGGCCCGTTAGACAATTTTGCTCTATTATTATTATTATTATATCCATAGGTATAATAATATTAATAATATTTTCACACATACACACAGCGCCATCTAGTCCCAAATTAAGGAATTTTATTTGCTTGTGTTATCACTTAAACCCTTTTTAGTGTCCCACTGTTGGGCACGGGTCTTCTCTCAACTATCTAATGAGTTGAGAGAGTTTAGGCCTTAATCCACACACGTTGGCCAAGTGCGGGTTGGTGGATGTCACATGTCCTCGAATGATTTGTTCTTAGACATGCCGGTTTCCTCACGATGTTTTCCTTCACCGTCGTTGAGCAGCGGAGATGAAACAATACACAAAGATGTGTGGGCATGACCAGAATTCGAACCCGCGACCTTATTTTTCTAAGGCGAAGCCCGTACTGCTGCACCACCGCTGTTGCTTGTGTTATCGGTACTAGGAACTGAAATATTAAAAATTTAAATATTTTTTTTGTAAATACATGCTATAGATAAACTAACCCGGCAGACTTCGTACTGCCACAATCGATAAATAAAAGACCTAAACTTGTGTATAGAATATTTTTTTTCTCACCTTTTAAACCTTCACAAGACCTCAAACATTTCAAGACCAAAATAAGATAAATCCGTTCAGCCGTTCTTGAGTTTTAGCGAGACTAATGAACAGCAATTGATTTTTATATAATATAGATTATACTTAAACACAGAACAAACGATCTTGCTCAGTACATAAAGATTTATCGTGGGTAGAAATCGAATAGTAGAACCTACCGCTTAGCAAGCAGTCTACCCGCTACACCAACAGGCCAGTGAATGGGGATTCCAAAATTGTGATATCAAATACTAACCACCCGAAGCCTTATCTTCTGAACTCTTGATAGTTGAGAGAACATCCATGTCCAGTCGTGAGAAGATAATAAGTGGTTACGTTCACAAAAGAAAAAAAAATACTTCATAGTTAAATTCATTCTCCTAGATATTAAAAAATGCAAAGATTACAAAAGATTAAGTTTTCAGTCTCAGTGGAGCCAAGCGGATAATTGAACGCATACATAATTTATGTTCGCTTCTCGTCTTGGACCAACAGCTAATTATGTTAAAGCAGCGGTTCTCAAACTTATGCCCCCCATCACTCAAGCCTTTGGCCTCACCTATCTCTTTTCAAGTTCCTAAACTGCTGCAAATTCCTGGCGCTGGAGGAATCCTTACTATCCTTACTAAAAATGCAAAAGTGACTCTATCTTTCTATCCGTCTATCACGCTTTTTTGCCAAAAATAACTTAATCTTTGGATGAAATTTGGTATGGAGATATTTTGAGAGCAGGGAAAGCACATAGGATAGTTTTTATCTGACTGCACAAAAAGAGGTCAACAGTTTAACGTGAAAACTGACATAGGCGCAAGCGGAGCCATGTCACACACTAAGCGAAGGAATTGTGTGACAAGGGATAAAAACTGACCTCAATTTTGTGACGTCTTATTTAAAATATATTCTTTAGTATTCTATGCAAAAATAATATATACACAACTGTACACCTTTTTCCCACGAGGTAGCTAGAAACTATAGAGATTTAACGTCTAAATATCATTACCAAAAAGCTTAAAAATATTTCCAACTTTAACCGTACAGAATCGAAATAACGATGTGATGTTGGTGTACCTAAGAGGAGTTCAAATACTATATATATTTCTGGTTTAGTATTTTATCGATACCCCCTATTATACCCGATTTAAATTCAGTTGTTACTAGAGTTCGGTTTATTTACAACCCACGTGCTTGCAAGCTATCCAGTAGCTATTATTTATCTATTTATTTTTTGCGAACCCCACGAAAACTTTAGGAGTCCGCAAGCTCCAGTTTGAGAAACTCTGAATTAGAACAAACTCACTGCTTCGAGATTTCGTAGGACATAATATGAACCATTGTTGAAATAAGCTAATTTCGAAGAACGTGTTTCGTTAGTTGATTTTCTTGGTTAGCTTTATCTTATCTGCTTGGCCACTAAATTGAATGGCTAGTGGCGTGAATAGCGATTTTAATTTTTCTTCTGTCTTTCCAGTTTATAAAACTGCCGCTTGACGCTGGATTTCGTGGCCAAACTGAGATATTCGGCGATACGATCCTTGCTTTTCACTTTTTCACACACTTTTCAATTTGATTCTTCCACAAGACAAACATTTGAGTATATGAATTCTTCCCGGTATAGTACACCAGTTATCTAATACCTTTAAACGAGCAGTTGTTGTATATAATTGGAATCTCGGAATCGGCTCCAACGATTTTCATAAAATTTAGTATATAGGGGGTTTCGGGGGCGATAAATCGATCTAGCTAGGAATCATTTTTAGAAAATGTATTTTAAAAAGAAAATACCGGTCATCCGGATATTTTGGTTTAAGTAACCAACGTCAGCGAGTACATAATCAATATCCATAACATAGGCAAGGTAAGCCGACCTTGAGATAAGATGACCGTGTGTGTTCATGTCCTAGAATATTATGATTATTCTAAGGGACAAATTCAGAAAATAGATATAGAACTACTTTTTCTGTAGACGACTAGTCCAATAATTCAGATGAAAGGTTCCCATGGGAACAGTAAGTTATACGGAATGAGTTTGGGCTGACTTCCCTTCTTGATTTCAACCATTTATAGGGTCCCACAAATGGGCACGGGTCTTCTCTCAATTATCTTACAAGTTAAGAAAGTGTATGCCTTAATCCACACACGTTGACCAAGTGCGGTTTGGTGGAAGTCACACGTCTTCGCTAAAAATTTTCTCACTATGTTCCCCTGTCCTGATATTGGCAGCGGAGATGAAACAATTCATACAAAGGTATGTGCTCAGGACCAGGGATTGAACCCGCGGCCTTATATTTTAAAGGCAAGGCCGGTACTACTACCGCAACTCGTGCTACTGCGCCACCGTTGCCCGTGGCACTGCGCCACCGGTACCACATTATAATCCAGTGATTTCTATTTACGACAATATTTTCGCATAAAATTTTGTTATCACGATCATACTTTTATTTTACACGTGTTCTCCTAATTAGGTAGATATCTATTACAACATTATTAAAAGTGTATTCGTTCCATAAATAAATTCACAACATTTTCTAGGACAGCATCGTGTAGGTAGAAGCCCTTTGAACACACATAACCCTCACAACGGGGTACGAGGCGATGAAAAGGCGCCAAATAATAATTTTGACAAGTTTCATATTACGCGGTGTTGCAGTAGGTATAGCTATAGAACATTATAGCGAATGCTGAATAGAGAAGGCACTTCCAGGTGGATGTTCTAACTCTATTTAGCGTTCTATTCTGTATTTTACAATAAATACTTGTCAATCTTCATAGGTATATTGGGTGACTGGTAATTAGGGTAAAATACTTTTCGACGTGGTGGTTCTCATGATCACAAAAAAACTTAATCAGAAATACTTTTTTACGTAGATTCGCTGTTTAATATTGAGCCGTTAATTAGAGCAGGACGATATTATTACCAAGACGACGCGGTGTGTCACCTTTTCCTTTCTTACTTTACACTCCATAATCATCGTCTTTACTGCACGGCTCAATATGAAATAGCCAAATTATTTAATAAGTTGCTCCAAATTAGAATTTAGACACTATTTAAATTTAGATGTGAATTATGTAATATGCTGCTGAATTTGTGTTTTAACTTAACTTTTTTAACTATAAATTTTGAACAATTCTTATATACCTAACTATCATTTTGAGTAACTGACATAATAATATACTGTAGTAATTAGCATTATAATTGTGATGGTAGAATGCATTGTTTATAATTTTTATTTTTTTATTGAACATTAACAATTAATAGAATAATATACTGACATTTATAATACAATACTTAATTTATTAATTGAAATTGACTGAGAAATGTTTCTACACCAGAAATGGTTATTTAAGTGTACATGTGAATAGTTTTAAGAGTTCGATATACCATATACTGAGAAATAAATAAATATTGATTAAAACAAGTTTCTCTTCATGACGTAAGTCAGCAAAGAAAATTAGTTAATATTATGTTGTTATAGAACAGCTTGTAATCTGTGTGGGCTTGTAATTAGCTGAATTGTTAACTAAATTTGCTTCCTATTAAATGTTATGTGTCTGTTAGGCCTCCTTAAAGTAATAAATAAATTAATAAATACACAGTTTTATCCGCTAAATAGTCCGAAATTTTAAAATAATTTTCTATAATGAAATCTAAAACAGTGTAAAGTTTATAATGATCCACTCTAGTACTCACATACTTTTATGGTCTATGGGTAAAACTGTGTTATTTTCTATGATGTTCGTTGAAATGGTGTGCTATATTTGTGTAAATGATAGTGAATAGAAGGAAAATAGTGTAATATGAACAGTAGTTTCTACGATTTGGTTTATTTAAACCATTAACAGTTTGTTTTTAAAAATTCTTTATTTATCAAATAATATTACAAACTGTAATACCTACATTACAATTAAAAGGTAACAGTTAACATAATAATAAATTACTTTTACAGGCTAAGTACGCCTATATAACTTTATACAATTATATATGGTTTAGTGCTATTTACAACTGGTAGTGACTTTAGTATAAATTTTTAACTATATTATGTATTTTTGGACTAAAATACATTTACTGCGGTGGAACCATTAACAGTAATAATAATAATAGTGGGACATTAACACACACGGTCATCTGATTCCAAACTAAGCAGAGCTTGTGCTATGGAAACCAGATAACTGGTAATATACTACGTATAATACTTTTCTTTTGTAAATATATACCGATTTCGGATATTGCTTTTTTTATTTGATAAAGTGGTTAAGTTTAAGAAAAGGTGTCTGGGGTGTCATTCTTTTTTTTCATTAAGATATATTCTAAGCAGAGAGAGAGCTGACCAGAGCAGGCCAGCGGTGGTGCAGCGGCACCGACGTCGTCTTACAATATAAGGTTGCAGGTTCAAATCCTGATCCTCCAACTGGCCGGCCAAATTACAACTTACTTTGGATGTTGCGTAAACGCCCAGTAGTTTCCGAAATTTCTGGTACGTACTGCAAGTATGAAGGAGTGATCTTTTGCTTAGAAAATCACACGGCAACCCTTTTAGTGTCCCACTGCTGGGCACGAATCTCTTCTCTATCTGACGAGTTGAGATAGTTTAGGCCTTAATCCAAACACGCTGGCGAAGAGCGGGTTGGTGGATGTCACATGTTCTCGAATGATTAGTTCTTAGACATGCCGGTTTCCTCACGATGTTTTCCCTGACCGATATTGAGCAGCGGCGATGAAACAGAAAGATGTTTGAATTCGACTGGGAATCGATTGCTATGGCGAGGCCAGTACTTACTACTGCGCCACCGCTGCTCATCGTGATTATAGATGAGATACATACCTACAATGAATAAGCATCTAGTATTTAATTAGCGCATTTTTTTAATCCATGAACATTATCATTATTTTTACCGACACAATGTTTAGTATTCTCAGCCTGTGCCTTCTATACTCAGCATTGCAACAATAGCAGTAAATGTTGAATTTTACTTTTTCTCCCAAGTAGCCGCCAGCCAACTGTATGCCTTGCAGAAAACATTTAGATGTCTTGAATAGCTGTTCTGACTGCATCTTACACCGAACCGAATGTATGTAGAACACACAGAAATTGATATGGAAGGAACATGGTTTGGAACATGTAGATTTTTATTATTACCACTGATTCTCAAATATTGCCTTTATTATTTGGTTCGATTCTCACCAAGGACAAATCGTTGTGTGATGAGTATGAATGTTGGTTCTGAGTCCAAGTTGTAAAGGTGTGAGGTTGTTGGGAGACAAATGATACCACTGACTGCTCAAATAGTACTCTCTATATTATGCTAAGACACAAGATTATATATTATTGATAGGTACATACCAGCTATACTTACTACGTACACACTACAAAGTGAAATTTATCATAATATGCATTGCAGTTGTATTTATGAAAGAAACGTATCTAAGCTATCACAGTTAAAATTATACTAAACATGTAATTTTTTTAATCATCCCTGTATTAGAAGGAGAAAAACAGAATATGTTTTTTTTATGATGCCCTTTGCATAATTAAAAAAATATATAACTTTCGTCTGGCAGAATATAAAATCTTTTTCTCTTTAATAATATACTATTTGATTAGTGAACTGAGCAGCGGTGATGTAAAATAAGGCTGGAAGCACGATTCTCGATCGCCCCCACACATCTGTTATGGAGGAAATATATTGTATTTATTAAATTATATACGTGTGACTTTGTTTTTGACGCTGCTAAATATCACCAGAAACTAGCATAATTAAGAACTTATCATCCAAGGAGATTTGTCATCTACCAACCTCTAATTGTCCAGCGTGTGTGGATTAAGGTCTAAACTCTCACAACTGTAAGATAGTTGAAAGAAGACCTGTTCCCAGCAGTGCGACACTAAAAAGGATTGAAGTGGTACAGTACCTGTTACAATACTGTGTAAATACGGCCGTGTCACGGTGCAGCTCCGCAGCAAAGTTGTATTGTAAAGCAAAATAGAATTGTGAGGCCTCGTTCCGTCGGTATACATATTTTTCAATTTTCTTATTCTCACTTCTAACGCTCGCTAGAATTCATTTTAGTTTGTCTCTACATTAGAATTCAAGAAAGTAGAGAATTGTTGATGAAAGAAAAAAATCTCGCAATTTTTGTTTTCCTTTTTCTATCCTTGTTTACGCCATTTTTTCTTAATGAACTATTACTATAATGGCTAATATTGTAGGGTTTTTGAGCTCTCGTTTTAAACTATATATTTTTTTTTATTCTTGAATAGGCCGGCGGCGCTTGAATACAACTTACCTGATGATAAGCAATGATGTAGTCTACGATGGGACGCGCCAGCCCAATGTGATTACGAATGACTTTCGGTGTGAAGGTGGAGAAAGTGAAATGAGGCTCCTTAAGGTTGAAACCATAAAGGAGCAACAATTTCGACCCACCCTCTTAAATGGTGTCACCAGACATCGCACCGAAACACGGCAAGGCCGCTTGGCGGTGCGGCTTTGTCTGGTGGGTGGTCACTAACCACGGCCGAAGCCTACCACCAGTTAATTACCAGTAAACATAATTACCAGTTGTTTGTCACCTGATTTGCACCACCCGGGGACCACGTGTAGGGTTTCAGATAAAAGGTGCACTCCCACGGACGCAGGTGACTCAGTCCCTAAGTTATATACTTCTCACTTACCCCCTTTATCCGAATGGACTTCGGCAAACTTCGTGTGTGCTTGCGACGACACGTAGAACAGAACTATTAATTAGAGACCAAATTGTTGTGATATTCAACGCATGTATGTTAATCTCGGCATACAGAACAGAGTAAACCCGCCATTTTTAGAGTGTACAGTGTGCTTAACCGCGTGGGTCAAATATTGGCCAAGAACTCTGTTATTGTCCTATTTAGGTCCTATGATTGTAATAGGTACCTACTAGAGATCTTAAATTAAACGAAAGTGGACTGTATAAATAGGTGTACTAGTGGAAAATAAAATATAGAAACAACAAGTGTCGCGGGTAGCGCTTCTACGCAGTGTTTTTTGAGGCGCAGCGTCGAACCTCGGCCTCCCCCTGCAACGGCGCATCTTGCATGTCGATTCAATAAAAAAAACTAAAAAAAAATAAAAATATAATAAAAAAACTATAATTGTGAGTGGTGATGGACACCTTAAAGCTAGTGTAGTTTTCTTTATTACGACTGGAAAAAGCAGGTACCTGCAAGCAGTGTAGGAGACGGTTCCTAGTAAGTCCTATACCTACCTTCTACCTATACCTTTACGATTGCTCACCATTCACGTACACCGTAAGAGTACGAGTAAACCGCTTTTGTAATCATTCCATATTAATATACAGTGGGACATTAACACACACGGTCATCTGATCCCAAACTAAGCGGAGCTTGTACTATGGAAACCATATAACTGGTAATATACTACATACAATACTTTTCTTTTGTAAATATATACTTAAATATATATAATTACACCCAGAAATAAGACAAACAGATATATTTAAACAAATGTTTGTGTCGGGTGGAATCGAATCGGTTCACCGGACTTTTTCGGTGAACCGTCCGTTTTTGGGGACCGAGGGGAATTTCGCGTTCGCGCGGTCTGGTCCTGACCGGAACCGTAATCGACTGGGAGCCTATCTTGGAGGGGCGCGGCGCGGCCCACGACGGCGTGGGCGATATCTCGGCATGTGTTGTGTGCTACTATTTTGGTTGTCTCTACCTACTCTAGCAGCAGTTCGGAGACAAACAGACAAAGCTACTTTCGCATTTATAAAATTAATGTAAATATTAATTTGATTTTAGTAATTAATACAAACGTTTTTGCTATCGGTTTTGACAGAAACCGTGTTAACACAAATAAATACCTAAGTTTAGTTGGAACATATAAATTAATGACAAAACTCCCAAAACAAATCTCAACTGAGTAAAATCTATGGAGTAGCGGTGGAGTATTGGTACGGGCCTCGCCTTAGAAATATAAGGTAGCGGGTTATATTTCCGGTCGTTCAATTCAATCAAAGATGTGTTCGCTGAGAGTATCTATTGTTTTATCGCCGCTGCTCAAAAACATCGTTAGGAAACCGGCATGTCTAAGAACTAATGATTCATGTGACATCTACCAACCCGCACTTGGCCAGCGGGTGTGGATTAAGGCCTAAACTCTCTCAACTCGTAAGATAGTTGAGAGAAGACCTGTTCCCAGCACTGACACTAAAAAGGGTTGAAGTGATTAGCCTTACTTAGATTAGACTTACATAACATTAAAAAACAGCATTTTTTAAACCCTACAGTTCTGTTACTGACTGTAAACATAAAGTCACTTTTGTCGCTAACTGTACATGTTCAGTGTTTCCAAACCGAAAGCTTCAATATTCTCCTACATCTCCTACTTGATAATTTATTTAAGTCACAACTAAAACCTAAGACCCTACTCACAAACAGTTTTCGTTCGATCGACGTACGATATCGACGAAAATGATAAATAAATGATTGAGCCCCGTGGCTGTCTCTAAATTTCTACAGGATTGTAAGTAAGTTTTTTTAAAGTGAAAACTTCTTCGGCGTTGAGCACTTTTTCTGTAATGGGTATAAAATCTTAAACTCGCGTCAGGACACGTGACCTGATCGAAAAAGCGTAAGACGGATGGAGAGTAGACAGCTATCCCCTCTCTACGGCGCGGCGAAAATGTATACCTGGGCCTACTGTTTCGTTTAGGCAGCGCAGGGCGCTTGCGCGAATGTTTTCACTTCTGCCAGCACTCCCGGAGTGCAACCCGTCTTTTTTTAAATTTGCTGTGCCCGACATGGTTGAAAATAATCTTATTTTATATTTTACCACTTATGTAAGCACATTGTGGAACGCAATAAATGATTGGTTTGATTTGATTTGTATTGCGCCTGAGTTACAAATATTGCAGGACAGGAGCTGTCATTATCACGTTCACAATTTCATTTAATAAAGCAAAACATCTAGATTAATTAAGCGCTGCGTCCAATTTTTTCTGGACTACTAGCCTTCACTCGCGGCTTCGCCCGCGTGGTCCTCGTTCTCCTTAGGTAGAATTTTGAATAATCCTATCTTACTGTACAAATAGACTTCATAGGAAACCTAAGTGCCAAATTTGGAGTCTCTACACCAAGCGGTTTGAGCTGTGTTATTATATTTAGTTAGTTTCTTCTTTAAATTAACGACGGGCCGGTGGCGTGGTCGGTACGATACTTGCTTTTCACGCCGCAGGTCGTGGGTCCTATTCCCACCCAAGTCAGAAATTATAGTAATGAACATGTCTGTTTGTCTTGAGTCTCGGTGTAATTATCTATATTTAAGTATGTTTACAAAAGATAAGTACGATTTACCGTCGCGTCGAACACTCATGGAGGAGAGAAGACATCCGTTCGAACGAACGAAAACTGTACAATGGTACCTATTTAGTATTCTGTGACAATAGTAGGGACAGACCTACTTGGCTCCCTGAAGAGTAGTTTAACACTACAGCGTAACTTATATACAGGTGTTTCAAAGTGCCTTGAGTTTCCAATTCAGTCACGTGACGTAATAACTTTGTATACAGTTGGCGACAAGATTTTGGGTCCATTTGAGAATGTAGAACAGTTCGTAGACATTATGTACCGAATAGTTAAATTCGTATAATTTGAATCTTGGATTTGGGTACTCACTTATTGTTACTCGATTATGAATATAATCATGTAATTCACAGGACGCATGACAAAAAGAATCAAGTTATTAAAATGGATGAAGATTGAAGTACAAGTAATAAAAATCCAGTGTAAAATGATCTCTCGTTGTACGGCAATCCTTTACAATGCGAGATCAGCTTATACTGGAAATTTATAGCATGATGTGTAGCCGTGTGAACCATAAAGTTTGTGTCGACACAAAAACCTACGTCTTCAACTCTCACTTGATATGGGCAGAATAGTTGCCACCGACTCCATAGGCGGAAAAATAACTTGAGAGGTCTCAAGGGACACCCGGTGGAACCAAGTTCCTTTCCATTAATTAGTGAAGGAATTGTATTTTTTTTTCTTTTTCATTTTTTTTAATATGTGTAAGTATGATTTTTTTTTATCTTTCTAAGGTATATTTTTTGCAAATTATTTTTTTAATATTTTTTTGCTGACATGCGCACGCCGCACAGCTTACAATAGCTTACTATAGCAAAAAGTGTTGTGACAACTTTTCGTAAGATTTTTTTCCGTCTAGCCCCCTTTTACAACGCGCGATAAGGAACTTCGTTCCAATAATACCTATACCTATCTATATATTTAAAAATCAATGCCACTTTTGTTGTAATTTTATAACTCAAAAACGGGCTTACCTATTCAAACCAAAGGTTTAGGCATCGTTCGGACTATTTAGTAGATGGCTTATGTGAAATTTGCACAAAATCGGTTGGGCGGTTCTTTATTTATCACATTTTTTGTAAATTGTTTAATTGTTTAGGGGAAGCTACCCGGGCCAGGTTTGCCCGGGTTGCTAGTATTTCATTAAACAAAAATTAACATTTACAGATTAAAGTTTTCTACGAAATACTCATAGCTTTAAGGCTCCTTTATTTTTTTACGCCTTTACGCCGCAGCTCAACTGAACTAGATTTTATTTTTACATCGTGACCAGCATTGAGATAAAAGTAGCTACAGCCTTCTTTTTTATTGTGTAATAGGCTTGCACATCTCAACAACTTGCCTGTTGTTAACCAATGATGCAGTCTACGATGAAACGCGCTTACCCAGTAAATACCAATTTACTCGTGACTTAAAGACAGGCAGATTATAACTATCGGGAAACAAATGCCAGTAGCGAATCCCAAACTTAGCCGTTTTCGCAATAAAAGCGGAAGCAAAGCGATTTGTGCGTACTCCCGGAATTTCCACCATATATCCATTGAGCACAGCCATACCTCTATTTCTTCAATAAATTGGCTATCTAACAGTGCAAGAATTTTTAAAATCGGACCAGTAGTTTCTGCGATTAACGCTTACAACCAGCACCCATATAATTATAGTGTTAGTGTTCGTGAATGGCTTTTAATGGATCATAATTTAAGAGGGTGTGTGCTAGTCACCTTTTATATTTATACCTCTGCGCCACAGCTGGCAATTGGCTCTAAATAACAGTATAATGTTTAACATAATTACACCTTTACTAACTGTTAACGGGTGTCACAAATAACTGCATACAATTTGTTCTTGAACCCTTATAAATAATACACAAGTTATTAAACTATAACTAATAAAGTGGGACTAGCTGAACAGATGTCTTGGACGTTCAACTACGTTCGAGTTTGCGAGACCCTCATTTTATAGTCCAAGAGACGTGTACAGGCATTCACGTATCTATTACCGGATTAAATGTGAAATTCGTGTTCGCAGTTACATTAGTGAATATGAAAGTTTTACCTACTTGAAATTACTGTATGTCTATATTTTTTAGTCTTTAAACATTTTGAAATATTTCGTACTTTTACCTTTATAAGATCTTATTCATAAAAATCTTCTAAGACTCTTTAGTTAAAATGGACTTTGTCTCTTTCTTACTAGTATAAATTTCAAGATGACAGACAAAGACAAACGAATCATAATAAGCATATTTTAGCTTTAATGGCATTTATGAATACACATGTAAGAGTTTATAAAGTTAAATCCTATTAAACTTGTATTAATAGATATTACAGTGCAACAATTTTCTTAATACTCTTTTGTAGTATGTGGAGACTAGAGAACGGGTAGTAGTGACCCTCCAGAGAGGCGAAAAGATCTTGCAAGGCGAGGTGTCATGCCCGGTGTTCGCGGTCCTCAACTGTCCTTGTCGGGAACTTGCATAAATGGTAATCGTCAGTAAAACTTTGCTTGTGTGATTCAAGATTCGAACGTCATTCTTGTGGCGTTAGATACGTGATGCCACAATAAAAATCGCTGAAGGAGTTACACGAGATCAATTAACTGGAATAATAGATTAACGATTATCTGGATAATATTTAGTATATATATTATGTCGGTGTTTCATTGTAAAATGAAATCGCAAACTATAAAGTAACGTCCTAACTAATGATATAATAATTCTAATCTTAATAATTTCATGTGCTTCAAAATTGCTTTCAGTTGCTCTTCTAGAGTCACATAATACACTAACCATAGGACATGGCTCTTAGTCTACATCTCAAACGCGTCAGTTCCGCCTTCAGTTCAGTGTTATGCACTCACCGAGTGGCTCTCCGTCCTACAAACTATTTAATGCAAGTTTCGATTAGTATTGGTTTTAGTTTAATATACAGAATTTTCGGTTCAACAGTTGTATCAAGTTTAAATGTTTATTAAATACTAGATAACTACTACGGGTTTAGCTAAACTTTCGGTTAGGTTCAGCGCAGAAATCAGAAGACAATTGAATGTTTTTGTGTTAAGGACGGTTAGCAATTATTAGGTTTCTTTACCGAATTGAGAGAGTTTAGGCCTTAATCCACATACGCTGGCTAAGTGCGGGTTGGTGGATCATTTATTTACATTAGGGCCTGTGAACACCGGACCCTGATCATTTCATAAAAGCTGAAAGTTTCTGAGCGCATGTTCCCAATACAGGTTAGAACGATGGACCCATTATGAAGGTTTAGGTCATTGTGGATTTGTCTGGTAAACGGTACTAAATGTCTGAAAAAAATAAATTATAAAGAAATTGAAATAAAACTACTTTTTAACGGATTCTATAGCGGTTTAGATTTTAGATCCCGACGTTTCAAAGTCTTTTCAGACTTCATGTTCACGAGTGGACTGAGGTATTTTACGTCCAAAAATATTAATCACTATTATTACTGACTACCTCCAAACATTAATATTTAAGTTGCGTTCCGATTTAAGCAATTTGAGCTCACAGTGTCTTGAATTCTGAGTTGATTTTGCTTGTGTCTTGGTACAAGTAAATTAAGCACTGGGTCGGGATCTAAAATCTAAAATAAACCGCGATAAAATCCGTTAAAAAGTAGTTTTATTTCAATGTGTGATATTTGCGTAAATCTAAGACAATACAATTATAAATAAATTCAGAAATAATACGTCATTGAAGGAGACTCTGCCTGTGTGGCCTGAAAACCCTATTCCCATGTTGATGTAGCAGACTGTATTTTAGGTATATTGGAGCTTAAATAAACACGAATTAGATGCACTGAACATTGGTTTATTGGCACGGACGGAACACGAGAGGGAGAAAGCAACTCCACAGTGTTGCCAATACAATATATTTTTATAAATTAATAAATATTTTTTACGTCGGTAACAAATTAAATTATAAAATGTGATTTTTTGGAAGAAAGAATGTAGGTACCCTATGACGGGCAGGTGGCGTGGTCGGTAAGATATCTGCTACGCTGCAGGTCGTGGGTTCGATTCTCACCCAAGTCAAACATTCGTGTGATGAACATGTCTGTTTGTTTTCAATCTGGGAGTAATTTTCTATATTTAAGTATGTATTTAGAAAAGAAAAGTATTATATGCAGTATATTAGCAGTTAAGTATCTGGTTTTCATAGTACAAGCTCTGCTTAGTTTAGATGACCGTGTATGTTAACGTTCCACTATTTATATTATACTAGCTTTCCGACAGCGGCTTCGCCCGCATGTATGTCGGTTATCGCGCCAAAACATTACCTTCTTTTTGCGCAGTCGGATAAAAACTATCCTATGTCCTTTCTCGGGTCTCAAACTACCTCCATACCCAATTTCATCCAAATCGGTTCAGTCGTTTAAGCGGGAAAGCGTAACAGAGAGACAGACATAGTTACATTCGCAATTATAATATTAGTAGGATATATTATAGCATATTTGAAATGCTTCAGGATATAGGTACGCAGTTGTAATTATAAAATAAAAATTCTACATCATTTTTCAGCCACCACACCGTGTGGAAAAATGTCCCCATTTTACGGGATATTCCTGTTACTACCCGTAACAAATTCAATATACAAGTCGACAACACATTCCATATTTCCATGCTCCAACGCTGTTATATTATATAACAATTTTGTAAACACCACCGTTTGTAGGATCAAGTTTTCAAAACAATATTTTTAATGTTTCAGTGTGAATCTAAACTCAGAATACATGAAAAGAGTAACTTTTCGATAGATCTTCTATGATTTCGTATGGTTAGTACAATAATGTTACACTTTCTTGTAATGAGATGTTTGCACCACAAAAATACTGCATTAAAGAAACAAATTGCTATAAAAATATTGAAAGGTGAAAAGTTAAATAAATATATATGAAAATAAGAGGAAAACCAATAAGATCAAAAACTAATTTAGTAAATTAATCCGACTTCAAAAAGGTCGAAGTAAAACATTATGAACCAATTGTTAATACAGTTATCAAATCATATCAAAGCATAAATGAATGTCTATAGGTTCATACATGAAATAGTTTTCTGACCTATATCTCAAAAACGGCTGTACCTATTTTGATGCGACTTTAAATTATCCCTGAGTTGTAATAAATGTAAATATGCTTTATTTTTTTTTGAGACGCGACTCTACATAAAAATAGTCCAATTTCTTTTCCTACCGTGCAGTGAATGACTGGCAACTACTGAGAAACACTGCCAAAAAACTCAGTAGACTTTTTTTTCTTTTTTAAATGATGTACTTACATCTATTACATTTTGTTTGTTTAGTGTGATGAATTAAAGCGACTGAATTCCAAGCGTTAAGCGTAAGATAATACATCATACAAAAAATAATCTTGGCTATCCGAAGGCTAGTTTTTGAGAAATCGCGAGACATACAAACATACATATATAATAAACATACATACACTTACGAAATTTGGCATATTTGTTTAGAAGCCGACAATATTACTTACATACAGTGCCCAAATTCACGCAATTTCTTTACGCACCGATCAAGTTGCGGTGCAGTTGCAATTAAGTTTACGTCTTAGTGCAAAATGGTATTCTTCTAATTGTTTAGCTGTCATATGTAGTCTAAAGCGCTCGCGTGACGCGAACTTGACGCGAGCGCTATCTGACAGCGGTTGTCAAAATTACGAGTTTTGATCGAAACTTAACTACAACTGCACTGCATCTGAACTTATATAATTACGTGAATTAGCCAACAGGTCGAAATGATAACCTCGTTTTTAGGTCGGTTTCGAATACTACGAAACCTTTCGTTTATCCGACTCGAATTTTACCAGTTTTTTATCACTGTCTATTTTAAATCGCCTTACCTCGAGAGATGTCGAAGGAAATCATTAACGGGTCATTTCACAATTCACGAGGATGTTTTCAATCACGTGCGAAATGTATTTTCCAAGTGATTTAAGTTCGTATCAATTATTATATGTAGCTAGGTATTCGTTTTCAGCTATTTTGTGTAATGGTGGCGTAGCGGTATCCGCCTCGCCTTGGCAATAAAAGGTCGCGAGATCGATCCCAGTCGTGCCCACACATATTTTTAAGAATTGTTTTATGGCCGCTGCTCAATATTAGTGAGGCACATCCCTAGTGAAGAAACCGGCATGTTCAACAACTAATCATTCGAGGACATGTGAGATCCACAAACCATGTAACCAGCGTGTGTGGATTAAGAAGACCCGTGTCCAGCAGTGGGACACTAAGAAGGGTTAAATTGATTTAAACTTTCGTAACGCGTATTTCTCACCTATTAAACCTTCCTATAAAAATATTTCAAAACCAAAATCAACAAAATTGGTTTAGCCGTTCTTTGGTTTTAAAGAGAAAAACAAACATGAATTAATTTCATTTCAAGAAGAAAGTAAAGGTACTGATTTTTTATTGATTGTTATGTCGACGTTAACTATTCATAAATCATACTTAAGTAACACATTATATCGAGTTTGAACAATAAACATTTTTTCACACATCAAGCTCTATATTTCCATTATATGCTGACCTCTCATTGTATTATAAATTGTAATCCCGATTACAATTTATAATACATATTACAATACGGTTATTAAGCGAACACACTTCAACTGGACCACCGAGGAAGTTCTGAGCAAAGTGGTACCAAGTATCAAATTGTTGAAATAAAATATAAAAGCTTGCTGCCTATTGACAACACCCGGGTTAGTAATTACAGTATCCCGTAATAGCAATAAATAAATACGGGATTACGGGATAGATACGTGATCTACTAATGACTTTTTTACGAGATTACGCACGTGTTGTTAAATGTTACACATAAATAAGAAATTTATATTATTTAATCCGTCAGTAAGATAAAAATTAGAGAAGTATTTTTTGCTTTATCATTAAATTAGCTTCCGCCCGCGGCTTCGCCCGCGTGGTGTTAGGATAAAAATTAGCCAAGTGACAGATCTATAAGAACCATTTATCATATTTTTTATTTGTTATTGGTGGAACCCTGTTTCACCCTCTTAAAGGGTGATTTTTGAAAAATCCTTTCTTAGTGCACCCCTAGACTCCATAAGGAACCTATGTGCCAAATTTGGAGTCTACAGACCCAGCGGTTTGGGTTCTGCGTTGATATGTCAGTCAGTCAGTCAGTTTCTTCTTTTATGTATTTAGATGAAACAATATTAAGATATAACGTGTTAAAGTTATGGAGTGGGAGTGCGCTACGACATAAGTATGTATAAAACTTACCGAAGTATGACGTCGTTCGAGAATTCACTTGGACGCATCGCCGTATATTTTTTGGTCACACCAAAAACTTAGTATTGTCTTAGATTTACGCGAATATCACACATTGAAATAACATAACATCCTAATTTTAACAGAGAAAATGGTTGGAATATACCACCAGCTTGGGACCAAGTGCTTAATTTACTTGTACCAAAATCCAAGCAAAATCAACTCAGAATTCAAGACACTGTGAGCTCAGTTTGTTTAAATCGGAACGCAACCACCAACCAATTTCGACCCACAATCTTAAATAGTGTCATTAGACATCGCACCGGAACACGGCAAGGCCGCTTGGCGGTGCGGCTTTGTCTGGTGGGTGGTCACTAACCACGGCCGAAGCCTACCACCAGTTAATTACCAGTAAACATAATTACCATTTGATTGTCACACGATTTGCACCACCCGGGGACCACGTGAGGATTCAGATAAAAGGTGCACTCCCATGGATGAAGGTTACTCAGCCCCGATATAATATTAGCCAATAGGTATTTGTCTTCAAAATAAACGCGCGAAACGGCTTTCGAACTTCAACGAGTGTTTGAACCGCTTACGTATTTAAACAAATTCCTACCCGCCATCTCGGTATTTATTTAAACCTTATATCTTATGTTGAAGACTAGTTTAGTTTGGAACCAAAGTTTTAACTCAAAACCACAGAGTAAAAAACAGCACGGTCACTAGAGGCGGCGCAGACAGTACTTAAAAAATAAAAATTTAACAACCCTGTAGAGGATTTTTTCAAAGCCTAAAGCCATCTCTATCATTGTAACTCTTAAATAAAACTAACTCCATCAAAATCTGTACATTTAAAAAATACGGAGCTACAAACTTGTAAACATATTTTAAGGCGACAAACGTTGGGCTAAAGTTTTCTTTTTGGTTAGTCTTCATACCAAAAATACCTGTACCAGTATTATGACCAGAGTAAACAAAGACACACCACCCCGCTGCTAAGCAAAAGTCTCTACAAAACATATTATTCATCAATTTAGTAGTATTTGTCATAGGGGTAGGCAAATCTAGAAAACGCCACATGCTACGATCTAAACAAATTCCCTTGGCTTTATTAATGTTTATACATCTGGTCATACATTCTGGACATCACCAAATAAAATAAAAATCACCAATCTTGGCATCCGGATAAATTACATAGGTTTTTTTTTTATTCTTCGATAGGCTGGCGCTTGACTACAACTTGCCTGTTGTTAACCAATGATATCTACAACTTGCCTGATGATAAGCAATGAAGTAGTCTACGATGGGACGGTTCAGCCCAGTATACCGATTCACTTAAGATTACTAATGAGTATCGGTGAGAAGGTGACAGTGGAATGAGCCTCCATATGGTTAGATACCATAAAGGAGCAACAATTCCGACCCATTCTCCCTGCATGGTGTCACCAAATATCGCACCAGAACACGGCAAGGCCGCTTGCTGATGATGCTTTCTCTGGTGGGTGGTTACTGATTTGCGCCACCCGGGGACCACGTGTGGGGATTCAATTACAGGTACACCCACGGACAAAGGTGACTCAGCTCCTAAAAAGTGGCGAGGTGATAACGAAAGTTCGAATAGAATAAAATGTATGTGAATTTTAATATCGCTATGGGATTTGTCTAGGATCTATTTCGGTATGGAGATAGTTTGAGACCCGGGAAAGGACAAAGGATAGTTTTTATCCGACTGGTTTGAAGTTAATGGTTTAACGACATACGCGGGGGCAAAGCAAATGGTATTGTCAATGTTTAAAAATGTAATCTAGATTGTATGCTCTACTCAAGACCGCCTCTAATAACACACAGGCTGGAACTAACAACGAAGTTATAATTAATTTATGCATTTAGTTAGTGTGTGCTGATATTCCTCTGTGACACCATTTTCTGCGGGATGTTTGGAATGGATACGCGAGTTTAGTTTGTGTTAATTACTGTTAAATATACAGTGAAACTTGGATAAGTGAGAAACCTCCATAACTGAAACTCATGCTGAGGTCCCAACACTTTGGCACTGAATTACCTCTGTTAGTAGGACGAAGTAAGCCTCTATACCTTTTTTTTTTTTTACGATGGAGAATGCATGACGCATACCCAGCCTTATTTCAGAGGACGAGGCGGGGTAATGTAGGACTCGTTTAAGGCCGCAGCCACCCCTTAAGCGCAGGCCGAAGGCGACCTGCGCAGGGCCCTACCCACTAAACTCCACCGACTCCAGCATCCACACTCGGCGGGAACACGGGATCCATAAAGACACAACCGCGAACCCGCCAGTGGGAGCCCGCCGAAGCAGGCTCCTACGTGTTGTAAACCTGGGATTTGTTCTTTCGATTTATCATCATAGTTACCTCTAAAACTGAGACGGCGAGTAAATTTTATATGCATAAACCTCTGTAACTGAGGTAACATTGTTTTGTTTGTTTACTCATTCTTATTCTACTCACAAATTCCACACTTAAGTACCTAAGTAATTTTGACCCTCAATGACTTTTAGTTTTACCTCTATAAATATTAATTCTGGGACTTTAACACACACGGTCATCTGGTCCCATGCTAAGCAGAGCTTGTGTTATGGAAACCAGATAACTGGTATATACTACATATATAATACTTTTCTTTTGTAAACATATACTTATAATAGATATTTACACCCAGACTCGACACAAACACAAATGTTCACCACTAATGTTTGTCTCGGGCGGGAATCGAACCCACGACCTGCGGCGTGAAAAGCAAGTATCTTACCGACCACACCACCGGCCCGTCAAATGAGACAGATATTTATTTATACCTGGATATCTGAGACATTTGGTAAGCCTCATTTGGAATGCCTCTATAGGTGAAATGACATTTTAGGTCACTTGAAGTCTCACCTAACCAGGTTTCACTGTAGTTATAATCGTGACTCCGAGTATAAGCAATAAACCGGTATATCTAAGAACTAATCATATCATCACCAACCTACATTGTGTCTGAACTGCATTCGAGGATATCAATTCATTTCAACCCTTTTTAGTGTGCTACTGCTGGTTACGGGTCTTCTCTCAACTATCTTATTAGTTGAGAGAGTTTAGGCCTTAATACACACACTGGCTAAGTGCGGGTTGGTGGATGTCACATGTCCTTGAATGATTAGTGCTTAGACATGCCGGTTTCCTCGCGACATTTTCCTTCACTGATATTGAGCAGCGGTGACAATTCACACAAGTATGTGTGAGCACGACCAGGATTCGAACCCGCGACCTTATTATTCTAAGGCAAGTCCCGTACAAATGCGCCACCGCTGCTCTTCTAGGACATGCAAAGGCTTAACTTATGTGCAGTCCCCAATAGGGTCCATGATTGTTATTAAAATTTTCCTCTGTTTTTTCCATCTGTCCCTACAACATTATTGATGTGATAATGGTATTGAAAATTCTCGTGTTATTTACCATACTTCTCCGAAACGGCTTGACCGATTTTTATGAAATTGTATATGCATGTTCGGTAGGTCTGAGAATCGGCTATTATCTATTTTTCATACAAGTGACAAGGGTTATCCACCCCTAACATTTTTTTTGCACATTGTTTTTAATTTTTTTTATAATGTGGCATTAAAAATATATATACAACCCTTAAATTTTCGCTCTCGTATCACCAAAACCCTATTTTTTTCATAGCGATATTAGTAATACGCGGTACGAAGTTCGCTGGGGCAGCTAGTTGAATATAATATACCTAACTGATTGAGCAAACTCTGCTCTAAATCATTTGATTTATTAAAGAATTTACTTTATTAGATCCCTATATGGGATTTTAACGGTTTTATTCATAGAAATCTTTTAAACTCTTTTGTTGAAATGGACTTTATCTCTTTCTTACTAGTATAAAGGACAAGATGACAGACAAAGACAAACGAATTATAAACCTATTTTAGCTGTAATGAGTTTTTAAGGTTTTTATTAATATATTACTTCGAGATGCTGACTGCTGACATGCAGTCCACAGCACTTGAAGTATGAATCATATGTTTAAACGCAACAAAAACAAACGCGTTTGTAGTACACACTACACATCAAGCTGTACATGTCCAGTATAAGCTGACCTCTCATTGTACTGAAATCCTATACAATGCAAGATCAGCATATTAAATAAATAAATAATAAATAAATATTCTGGGACATTAACACACACGGTCATCTGGTCCCAAGCTAAGCAGAGCTTGTGTTATGGAAACCAGATAACTGGTATATACTATACATATAATACTTTTCTTTTGTAAATATAAATATATACTTGTTGGCACATCTGCTTCTCAATGCATCGGCTGTCATTTTATACTGTCATCGCGTCCGTCTTTGAAGTAACCTGTCACTCGAGAATGTCATTATGAGCGAACGAATGAACACCGAGCGCGGGTGAAGCGGCCATCTTAGAATGGCTGACACTGCGCGTTGAACCGTTGTGGCGTCCGGTAGTGCAGATGCAATAACGTGCTCGGTGAACGTTACGCTTTAATCCAATGTCATCTTAACGATCTGTAATTAACTGGTAGAATTAATGATTGTGCTATCGAGAGATTGGGGTGAAGTGATATTTGCTGTAGTTATTTTATTGAAATACCGCCTTCTTACCCGATTATTCACGCCTACCTAAAGTTGTCTGTTAATCCTGATAATTTTTAGTCTAGAAACCCTTCGAAAGCCTTCATCAGAAGTTGGGATGCGAAGGGTAAACCAACAGGAGACGGTATTCAATCGAAGAAATAGTGATCCATGTGTGTTTAAGTGTTATATGGTAAGGTGGTTGCAAGAGGCCTAGTACGCCTAAGCCACGCTTTGACGGTTGTTAATGTAAAGCTGATTGAAAGGGCCTTGTATGCCCGGGCCATGCTTCAGCAGTTGGTTGAAAGGGCCCCGTATGCCCGGGCCATGCTTCAGTAGTTGGTTGAAAGGGCCTCGTATGCCCGGGCCATGCTTCGGTAGTTGGTTGAAAGGGCCTCGTATGCCCGGGCCATGTTTAGGTAGATGGTTGAAGGGGCCTCGTATGCCCGGGCCATACTTTGGTAGGTGGTTGAAGGGGCCTCGTACGCCCGGGCCACGTTTTGGTAATTGGTTGAATGGGCCTCGTATGCCCGGGCCATGTTGAGGTAATTGGTTGAAAGGGCCTCGTATGCCCGGGCCGTATTTTGGTAAGTGGTTGACGGGGCCTCGTACGCCCGGGCCACGCTTTGGTAATTGGTTGAATGGGCCACGTATGCCCGGGCCATGCTTAGGTAGTTTATTGAAGGGGCCTCGTATGCCCGGGCCATACTTTGGTAAGTTGTTGAAGGGGCCTCGTATGCCCGGGCCATGCTTAAGTAGTTGGTTAAAGGGGCCTGGTAAGCCCGGGCCACTGTTGAGTAACTGTATGAAGGAGACTAGCATGCCCGGTCCATATTATTATGCAATAGCGATGAATTTGAGTTCGGTCAGGAAGGACCGAGCGTATGTTAATGTCTATCTTTACTTTTTCATTAGAACAGGTAGAAAAGAATGACATGTCATCGAGCAGACTGATACTATGCGCACGAGGTCGTGCGATTCGTCAGGGTTGGCCGTGTTGGCACATCTGCTTCTCAATGCATCGGCTGTCATTTTATACTGTCATCGCGTCCGTCTTTGAAGTAACCTGTCACTCGAGAATGTCATTATGAGCGAACGAATGAACACCGAGCGCGGGTGAAGCGGCCATCTTAGAATGGCTGACACTGCGCGTTAAACCGTTGTGGCGTCCGGTAGTGCAGATGCAATAACGTGCTCGGTGAACGTTACGCTTTAATCCAATGTCATCTTAACGATCTGTAATTAACTGGTAGAATTAATGATTGTGCTATCGAGAGATTGGGGTGAAGTGATATTTGCTGTAGTTATTTTATTGAAATACCGCCTTCTTACCCGATTATTCACGCCTACTTAAAGTTGTCTCCTAATCTTGATATTTTTAGTCTAAAAACCCTTTCAAAGCCTTCATACTTATAATAGATATTTACACCCAGACTCGCCACAAACACAAATGTTCATCACTAATGTTTGTCTCGGGTGGGAATCGAACCCACGAAACAAACATTCCGACAACCCAGAACGCAATTGAAAACTGGCACAAAAACTGTCTGTTCCTTTACACATTCACACAAAAACATAAATTCGACAATCATCTATTTACAGTAAACTTTACTGTGTAAAGTAACAAGTAGCATGCCTAAACTAGGCTTTCGCACTAACGTGCATCGTGCGACGTGCACCAATACATTCGACAATGTGTGAATCGATGTAGAATACTTTCGCACTAGCTTTCTTAGCGATGAAAAACATTCGAAATTATGTGTTTCGATGTAGCGCACTTTCGCACTAACGTGAGACGCGTTTCGGTACTTTAGGGCTACTGTTCATCGCTATTTGAACTTCGAAATTCCGTATACAGTCTATTAAAACAAATCTTGAGCAGCGCAGTGGCGCAGTGATCTCAGCCTCGCCTTTGAAATATAAGGTCGCGGGTTCGGTTTCTAGTCGTGCCCACACATCTTTGTGTGAATTGTTTCATCGCCGCTGCTCAATATCGGTGAAGAAAAACATCGTGAGGAAACCGACATGTTTAAGAACTAATCATTTGAAGAAATGTGCTATCCTCCAACCCGCACTTGGCCAGCGTGTATGGCTTAAACTCTCAACTAGTAAGATAGTTTAGGGAAGACCCGCGCCCAGCAGTGGGACACTAAAAAGGGGTTGAAGTGAAGTGAAAACAAATCTATACTATGGAGGTCTTTATTTAAAACTTACTCAGAAGTGCTGGTGGCTTTGTGGCAGGCCTTTGAATAGAATTGGTTTGGTTATCTCACTTGATTCCACGGGGCCACTTGTTCATGTCACGTGTATAACTGGCAACACAGCCAACCAGCAGGTATAGGGTTAACCATAGTGCAGAACTATTGCAAAAGTTCTACTTTATAAATTTAGTTTATCTAGATTCATTCGTTGAATAACAATTCCTTACTAATATTATAAATGCGAAAGTAACTCTATGAAGTTGGGTATGGAGGTAGTTTGAGACCCGAGAAAGGACATAAGATAGTTTTTATCCGACCGCGCAAAAAGAAGGTAATGTTTTGGCGCGATAACCGACATACACATATAAAATAAAAAAAATATCTGCTAGTTCATATTTTATCTTTTCAACTCGTTCGTAAACTTTCTTTAGTAAAATGAGAAGCAAAAGAAAACAGGAAAAGAAAAGATCGAAATTAATTAAAGAATATACATTCATAAATAAACTTCCGCAACATTCAAAAGAAAATAAATTAAATTGTAATTTGAGAGATCCCAAAAAATGTTCTAACAAACGCCTAACGAGTTTATTCAATAAAGATACGGCTGTGTATCACACCGTATTGTTCTTGGAGCGTATTTCATCATCATCATTCCCCTTGCCTTTTTCCCATTTCTATTGAGGTCGGCTCCCAGTCTAACGTGATGCGGCTAGCTACCAGTATTAGACCTCAAAACTCGTAGGAAACCAGTAGCCGAGATGTTTAGACCAGGTGTCAGATTATTATTAGATTCTGACTACATGTAACGATTGTCAAAGATGTGTTAAATAACAACAGGGACCGACGGCTTAACGTGCTCTCCGAGGCACGTAACGTCTCTCAACCAACCAGACACCGAAACAAAATTTTGTTGTTACACAAATATATGGCACAGTATAACCCAATCGGACGGCTTACACCGCTCGACTACCGAGGTCGTTCTTGGAACCTACAACGTTTTCGAGAAAGAATGACGTCAGCTGATTTTGTGATATTATGTCATCCTTCTCGCTCTTTCAGTTAGAATCTGGGCTGTCTGGCTGTCGGTAATGGTTCATTAGTGCGCATCTACCTGTCCAGATAATAATCCTAGATTTTAAAAACGTTTTAAGATGCGTGATTTTCAGTGTTCTGTTATTAAATAAGTCCACCTGACGTACCTTTTTTATTGCCAGACAATTTTGACAATTTATTTATTTATTTATGTTATAACGGTATTTATTACCAATTACAATAACATGTAGTAGGTACATAAAAAGTAGAAGATTATAAGAGAACACAAAATGAGTTAAAAAATGAATGGTATAAAGAAAAAAACTAAACATATAAAATAAAATCAAAATACTTATACTAGCTGTGATTTACAGAAACTCTGGCATATGCACATTAATATCCTTAGTTCATCTGCAAAAATATCACAATGCTAATTATATGCCACATGCGAAATTTATTGTTAAAAAATTGGTTGTTTGTAAAGTAGGTTTACGATCAAGATGTTTACGTGATAACGTCTTATTGGTGATATAACTTTTTGGGAAGTAAGGAATTAATATTGTTGCCGCTAGAGTGAGAGAGACGGAAGATCGGTCCACTCACTCGCACGCTATGCCAGCCTCCGCTCGTGAGGATTCCGCATGACAAGTTTCACGGAATGACTGGCAGCGCTCGAGATGAGACGGGAGATCAGTCCGTCTCTCTCTCGTTATACCTGCGATCGCGCTCGTGAGGTTTTGGTGTGACACAAGTTTCTGAACATGTCACCCGACTAAAACGATTTTAAAGACGTTATCACGTCAAAAAAATCTAGCTCCCGTACTAGAACGAAAAAGCATGTTCGCTTACTAGCCGCGAGTTCCCGGGTTAGATTAATACCGGGTCAAGCCAAAGGACTTATTTCATATTCTTAGAATCTTAGTTGATGCTCCAAGTTTAGAAATGTGCCCGATGAACGGAAATAATTCAGGCTTTTACCGGATACACTTCGGAGAGTGTGCGTTAGAATTACACAATCTTATGCCCCCATCCCCATTCTTCCATCGGACAAGTAGAGGTACGGTAATGTGCCACCGTTATATGGCGGAATTCCACGGGTACGCACAAAAAACTTTGCTTCGAATTTCATTGTGCGAACTGGCAAATTGTGGCATTCGCTGCCGGCATCTATGTTTCCCGATAGCTATAATCAAGTGGTCTTCAAGTCAAGAGTGAATCGGTATTTATTGGGTAAGCGCGTTCCATCGTAGACTGCATCACTGCTTCATCATTGCTTCCGGTGGCGCATAGCCATATTTGTCAAATCACTATGTTGCCGCAGATACCCAAAAACACCAGTGGCAAAGAGTCCATACAAGCCGATTCCTATCGGCTTCCCATTAGGAAATGGTCAATATCTCACGTACTTAATAATATAATAAAAATGATGTGGTGTGGTGGGACACCAGGTAGGAACGAAGTTCCTTCGGCTAATAAAGAAAGAGGAAGAAAGAGAAAGGTATTATACACTACTCGCTTGTGTATGCGATTGTCGCGCCTGCGCACGTCTCATTTAACGGTTTTATTCCACGCACTTTTTTCCACGGATTTTTTCTTACGGTTTTACTATCACATTTTTTTCAGTTCGGTCGCGCAGTAAAATCCCTATCCCCTTCAAGCCTGCCGTAAGAAACTTCGTTCCAAAAACACCTTAAAGTTTCAAATAGCAACAAAAATAAGTATAGCATCAAGTGTGAGAACGATCGGTGATGGTAGTGAAAAGATGTTATTTTCCTAAGTAAGAACCTGTTTGCTCCGGCTTCCCTTTTACAGACTTCCACTGCAAAACACCACTCTTTTTGTGTGGAGAGTACAGAATCATGTTATAAATATTAATTATTTGTTCTTGCGGTGTAAGAGACGCCCAAAAATGATTATATAAAAATGTTTTGAACAGACATTTTCTTAATAATATTGTCTGTTTGTGACACCGTTTTTTGCTCTCGAGACAAATGTATTACCTAAATAACAATTTGTCTAAATCATTAATATGTTCCCGTACAATGTAATTTGTATACACGAGATTAAGAACAGTTTATTAAATCCATTCTATACTAACATTATAAAGCTGAACAGTTTGTCTGGTTAAACGCTCTAATCTCAGAAACTTCTGGTCTGACTGGGAAAATTCCCATAATATAATGAAAACATGCATTTTTGAGACGCGAGTCTGCATCAAAATAGTCCAATATCTTTTCCTACCGTGCAGTAAATAACTGCCGACTAGTGAGAAACTGCCAAAAAATCTCACTCAAAATGAAGTACTCATATAAACATTTTGTTTGGTGTGTTGTATTAGAGCGACTTAATTCAAAGCGTTTTTATCCGTTAGATAACTAGTCTGAAATTTTATAATACGCTTTCGTACATAACGTAGATTTTATAATTATTTTAAATTTGTTAATAGTCATTTCCCTTTATGTTGAAGTTGTTCCGGACGGGCTGGAAAAATTCAATATATGAAAATCTAGCTGACGCCCTGAACACCTACGTGTTCATAGATTCCGTGACGTCGATTTATACTCCCTGGAATACTGCCCACTACTGCCTTGTTCTCCTATCCGCTACGGGAAAGCCACCGGGACACTAAATGAAACACCGACTTGACAACATACGCACACACTTGAGATTACTGCTTGATCATGTGTCACTGACTCTGGCAGAGCCACCATCAGGGATTTTCATTTTGAAAACACAAAAAAATTGTCGCTAATTAGTCGAAATTTGTCGCCAAATATCAGAATTTGTCGGTCACTGGTTCAAAAGATATAAGGGTTTATAGGTGGCCGATCTGGAGAGAGTCTCCCCAGCAGGGCCACATTTATATCTCAAAAACTAGGGCACCTAGCAAATATCTCTTTTCTCCCATAATTTGTCGCCAATTAGTCGGAATCAGTCGCCAAATATCAGAGTTTGTCGGTCACTGGTTCAAAAGATACAAGAGTTTATAGGTGGCCGATCTGGAGAGAGTCTCCCCAGCAGGGCCACATTTATATCTCAAAAACTAGGACACCTAGCGAAGATGTGTTTTCTCCCATATTTTGTCGCCAATTAGTCGGAATTTGTCGCCAAGTCACAGATTTAGTCGGTGTGTAATTAAAAAGATATTAAAGAATTCAATTTCCCCATACAGTGGTACAAGCGAGTACAAAATACTTTATGTAGTTTCTAGACAGTATCTATGACGTCTTATGGAGGAATGTTTGTTTCGAATTAAATAAATGTAAACTTATTCTATAATTTCAACCCACCATAGGAAAGCTGTATTCATTACCTATAAACAAATCTACAATACATATAATTATGTACCTAATTATTTATCTAACACAATGTGCACTTACCACTTAGTCGCTGGCAGATAGATCGCTGCGCTCCGTTTCATTTACGGTAAGTAAGAAAGAGATAGATGCGCGTGTACAGATGAGCTGCTTCGAACGAGTTGCCCGTCACGTAAGTTGAAGTCAGCCAGTTTAATTAAAGTGGAACTTATTATGAATAGTTACGAACTCGAGTGTTGTTATCTCGACAACAGAAGTTTTATTATTCTAACCTCAATTAAGATAAAATAAAAACTCAACCCGTCCATACCCACAACACAACACTCGCAATCACCTCAAAATACACACCAACACAACACACATCAAACGAACTTTATGGAAATTCATTTTTATATAATAAAATTTGATTACAATTGACAATACTTTTTCAACGTTTAAGTATTTTAAACATTTTACTAAAGGTACGACATTTATTTATTATTCTAAAGTTAATTAGAGCTTAACATTGTAAAGTGGTAAAACAGTTGCATGCGACTGTACATCTTTCACCAAATAGACCAAGAGCAAGGTTTAATGTTTTCAAAGAAGTTTAAGCCACTCTAACCTAGTAATTTAAAACATAAAAACATGAATTAAATTGAGAATTTATCTCTCTCGGACATTTCTAAAGACTTTAGACCGATAAAACTAGAAGTATATTACACATATTAATAGAAATATTTTTTTCTTGGTATTTTTCGTGAACTCTTCGACCTAGCTCTTGGACTATACCTTACTAATTGAACTCATTATATCTCCTAAACTAAGATCCGATTAAATCTGTGACTTGGCGACAAATTCCGACTAATTGGCGACAAAATATGGGAGAAAACACATCTTCGCTAGGTGTCCTAGTTTTTGAGATATAAATGTGGCCCTGCTGGGGAGACTCTCTCCAGATCGGCCACCTATAAACCCTTATATCTTTTGAACCAGTGACCGACAAACTCTGATATTTGGCGACTGATTCCGACTAATTGGCGACAAATTATGGGAGAAAAGAGATATTTGCTAGGTGCCCTAGTTTTTGAGATATAAATGTGGCCCTGCTGGGGAGACTCTCTCCAGATCGGCCACCTATAAACCCTTATATCTTTTGAACCAGTGACCGACAAATTCTGATATTTGGCGACAAATTTCGACTAATTAGCGACAATTTTTTTGTGTTTTCAAAATGAAAATCCCTGATGGTGGCTCTGCCGGAGTCAGTGACACCTTGATCATTACTTTTGCTGCAGTGGTAGATCGCGATTACGCCGTGCTACGCCCGCCGAATAGTGCGGTACGCTTAGCTACCTCGAAACTTTACCGTAACGACGACCGCAGTAACCTCTCCTGTGTTAACTTTAATTTCATTTTAAAAACTATACATTTTGGTTCCTAGCTATTAAACTATTAAGGCTAGATCTATACGGTAAACACTATTAGCAAGCCTACCTAACCCCCTATCTAGGAAGCCTAAAGTTTTGAACCTAAGTTCCTAGGTTTCGCAAGTATAACGAGAAATATCTGCAAAATCTAGGCACTTTAGGTGCAGTTAGTACTTTCACTCGTTATACTTGCCAAACCCTAAGACCTAGGTTCACTATCTCCTACCTATTGATAGATAGCCTATCTAGGTACAAATTAAACACAAAACTATAATTCATTTATTAAAACTTACAAAGTTATAGCGGACTTTCTAACAACGTCATACAACTTTCTTACAAATTTTAACATTTTACAATTTTATTATAAAATTACCTGAAAATACATTACATACTGCTTATACTGTTTAATTATGGTTCAGTTATAACAATATTTAACGATTTTGGAAAATACAAAATCTATCACTAACATTAGCGAGATGAAGGTACTTATTTTATATAAGTACCTACATTTTTTAACATTTTTAACAACAAAAATATTTCTAAGAAAACTGTTAAAATGTTCTAAGATATGCACTATCACATTTTTCAATACTGAATTTACTGATAACACCAAAAACTACTGATAACAATAAACTTACTGATAACAGTAAACCTACCGATAACTGATAACAATTAACTTTCTGATAATAATGTCTGGCACAGTCTAAGTCTATCGCAAACACTAAGTCTGTCGCGAACATTTCTCCCGCCGTGCAGCAGCGCGTCGACCCGTCGTTGCCCAGGCGGTGCTGCAGACGTCGGTGAGCGCCACCCTCGTCACTTGGGTAGCGGTACCAGCTTCTTGGCGGGGCGTTTGAGGACTCCCGCCGGTGTGCGCACCTCTGCGGTGCGTACCTGGCCGTCAGGGCCAGGGTAGACGGCGACAATCCGCCCCCGCGGCCATGTGTTGCGGGGCAGATTGCCGTCGGCGATGAGCACCGGGTCGCCCACCGCGAGCGCGTTACCGCGCCCGTGGGGCTCCCGCCGGTACTGTAGCTCGGGCAGGTACTCGCGCACCCAGCGGCGCCAGAACACCTCTGCGAGGATCTGGGCCCGCCGCCAGTGCTTTCGGCTGTCGTAGTCGGACTCGTCAAACTGGCCCAGGGACGGCAAGCGTGCCGTGCCCCCGAGCAGGATGTGGTTCGGGGTGATCGCCTCCGCCTCCTCACTGTCAACAGAGACGTGTGTAAGTGGGCGACTATTAACTGTATACTCTGCCTCGCACAGCAGAGTTGTCAGGACCTCTTCGTGCGGGTGCTTGTCGTGAAGTACTGTGAACAGAGTATTTTTTACACTCCTTACTAAGCGCTCCCATGCGCCTCCCATGAAAGGCGCCGCCGGCGTTATGAATCGCCAGCGGATCCCCCTGCGGCTCGCCTCGTCGGCCACGGCGTCGCGCATTTCTTTGTCGGCGCCGTGCATGTTCGTGCCGTTGTCCGAGTAGATCTCGGAGGGGCACCCGCGGCGCGCAGCGAACCTCCGCAGCGCCAGTATTGCGGAGTCGGCGCTCAGGCTGGCGGCCACCTCTAGGTGAATGGCTCTGGAGGTGAGGCATGTGAATAGAGCCACATACCGCTTCTGGTGCGTTCTTCCCACTGTAACAGACAACGGACCAAAGTAATCTAAGCCTGTAAAGGTAAAAGGTCGCTGATGGTGGGCTAATCGTGCCTTTGGATGGTTCCCAGTGGCCGGTACAGGTGGCTGCGCCTTGCGTATACGACACGGCAAACAACTATTGATTACTTTTTTTGTAATCGGTCGTAGGCGCAATACCCAGTAGTGTTGACGAGTTTCATTTATCACAAGCTCTGTCCCGCTGTGATGCAAGCTTCTATGAGTCCAATCTATGTATAGCTGTGTTATTCTGTGATCGCCGTCCAAAACAGGTGGTCTCTTTGTTTTCTCTGTTATGTTTTCTGTGGCTGCTATGCGACTTCTCAGGGTGATGATCCCGTTACTATATTCTATAGGCAACTTGTACAAGCGGCTGTCTCGGGCAAGTTCCTTCCCGCGCCGGAGATCCCGGAGTTCGGCGCCGAAGGAGGTCGCTTGTACCGCCTTCACAAGCAAGTCCTCGGCGTCGTGAAGGTGCTCTGCAGGGAGAAACACGAAGCATCGTCGGGACACCGGCGCGGGGCGGAGCTTAGCACCTCCCGTAGGCTGGTTCTGTGTTTTCGTGTTTTTCTTGTCACGACGCCAATCTGGATCATTTTCCAAGTTTTTCTTAGTACGTTTGTACAAAACTTGCTGTTGAAATTTTCTATTTTTGCACAGAGTAATGAACTGCAATACTCGGGCGGTTGTGCGGAGTAATCGTTCCCATTTTGAAAATTTGTCTGGGTCAGGAATCGATTCTGACACTTTCTGTACCTCTCTGTCTTCTGTCACTGTAGTGGTACGTTCCTCTCCAGTGTGTGTAGAGAACTATTTTTTCTGTAGGCCAAGACGACTCATGTTTTGAGTTGAAGTTACTTGGTACTTCATGTGTGGCCACGTTTGCTGTGTTCAAATTGGTAGGCGCCAGCCTCCAATCCTGTACTGTACTGTTGTCCTTGATGGCCGCTATTCTCTGTGTGGCCTCAAGCGGAACCTCTTTTCTATAATCCGGTTCTATTAAGAGGTTCTTCTGTTTTGTAGACTTCTGTTCGATTGTGCTGGGCCTTTCCAATGCGTTTTCATAACTGTCAGGCATAACAAAGTCTTCTGTCTTCAATAGAAGAGCGGTTTCGATCTGTCCGTCTTCTAACTGTACTGTATTTTTCTGTAAAATATCCTCGGCTTGCTGCTCCGGATCTGAGTTCGGACGACGTGGGTTTATTACAAGCGATTCCAAAGCGAAATATTCCTTCAGTTGCTTGTCTATATTTTCTATGCTCTGTGGTGCAGACATCTGGTGAACAAAATGTACTGTACGAACTGTGTTTCTTGCGTGCGCACCGTGCAGAGTCCATCCTAAAGTGGTGAGCGATGCTATAGGCTGATGACTCGGTCCTCTTCGTATGACGCTCGCAACCAGAAGGTGCCAGTTATCCTGTCCTATAAGTATCTTCGGGATGCCAACGTCATAGATAAGATCGGTCTTGATATCTTCTAAGTGCTTGCAGTCAGAGATATCCTTTGCGCTGACGCGTTGCGGTGTTAAGTTCAAAGCTGGTACTGTGCGCACCGCATAAGGTGGACTCTCTCCCTGTAGTACTCGCCAACTGGAGCTCAATTCTGCGTGATGTGGGCATCTCTATGGTGGTATCACCGATGGCTCGGATGGTGAACGGATCTATCTGCCCCTCTGCTCCGACCTGGTTGGCTATATCTTCGTCTATGAGGGAGACGGTTGATCCATCGTCCAACAGCGCAAAAGTAGGTACTTCTCCCGCCGGTCCGATCAATCGTACAGGAACGATCTTGAGGTAAGCTTGCGAGTTAGCTTGTAAACTGGAACTAGCCACTGTTTCTTGCGTCTCTGTTTTCGATGCCTCTGCCTTCCTCTCGTAGTGCAACAAGGTATTATGCGTGGCCGTGCAACCTTCTATACCACACTTCTTGGGCTTGCACGTATGTCCCTGGCGGCGCGCGCGTAGACACCGAAAACAAAGGCCGTGTTTCTTCGCAAGCTCCCACCGTTTGTCAGAGCTTCCCTTCCTGAAAGTTGCGCATTCTGAAGCATAATGTCCGTCTTGTGAACAAATGCGGCACTTCATGCTTGAGGCTTGAACTGTTTCCCATATCGCAGTGTGTTTTTCAGTTGCGGCGTGCGTCCTCTGTACCACGCGGCGTGCTGGCTGAGCTGTCTGTTCGGCCGGGGCAAAAGCACTGCAGTAGCGCGCTTGCTCACTGATAAACTCACTGAAACAGCCGAGGTCCGGTTTCGCTTGATACTTTTCTATGTATTCTCGGTACCACTGAACGCGTAGCGAGTTCGGTAGCTTCTCAGTCAGGATACGCAGCAGCTCGGCGTTAATCAGGTAATGTTCTTTCTTCAAAGCACGTAAGGTAACAACACTGCTTCTTACCTTGCTAGCGAACGAACAGATGTCCTTCGGCGCTTCGCCGCAGCGCGGCATGCTTCGCAACTTGTCTGTTTCAGCTTGAGCGATTGAGTCCGGTCTTCCAAACTGAAGTTCCAGTTCCTTCATGATTTCATCAGGCTGCGCGTTCCCGATCAGCTCCGAATTAACTGTTTCTAGCGCTCTTCCTTTGAGACTTTTTCTAAGTCTCGCTGTGTTCTCCACGTCGTTGAAATATTTTCTTGTGGTGTCGTATATCGCTCTGAACGATAACCACTCTGTGTGCGCCCCGTCGAACGTCGGTAAAGTCATCACGACTTTTGAAACCGCTGGGTGAGGCAGCACTGTCACATCAGACGGCTTCTTCTCAGCGAGCGCGGCGATGGCGGAGGTGAGTTCGGTGATGAACGGCGTCAGTGAACTTCCTCCCTGTTGAGACGGTCCCTTCTTCAAAGGTGCATCTCCTGTTAAACCCCTGGCAGGTACATCTGCCATCTGTGGTCCCCCTGTGACCCCCCCCTGGGGGTGCGCGGCCAAGTCGGTGTTCCTCCCGGTGGCTTCTGTGGGGTCGGGCTGTGGTTCCGGTGCCTCTTCCAACCATGAGCGGACGTAGTCAGCTTTCGAATGTCCGTCCTCATCGTAATCAGAGTCAGCTTCCTCCTCAGCCTTCTGTAAAGCTATCTGTGCTAACTGTAGCTGGATCCTCAGTAAGTCTTCACGAGCCTTCAAAACTTTTCTATTGGATCGCGTCGACGTCACTGAAGCGTCTGGTCTACGTTTTCTATTTCCCTGTCCTATCTCAGTATGCGCGTGTGTGTCGGTGGCGGGTCGCACTATCTGTTCCGAACCGCAATCTGTGCTTTGTTTATCTTCGTGTTCACGGACCGCCGATAAGCGTGGCTGTGTGGGCGGAGCCGGCTGGGTACTGACCGCGTCTTCTGCCACCGACGGCGAGCGTGGAGGGGCCTCGTGACGTAGCGCGGCTGCGCTTGACGGGCCTTCCCGTACCTCTACCGTCCACGCTTCGGGTGCCTTCCCTTTGGACCTCGTTGTTATCGGCATCTTGAATCTTCTTGTATAACAAATTGACAAAGCTTAATGAAATAGGACAGAAAAATTCCAGGTTTTCTTCCTGTAGTGACGTCCACGAAGTCTTGATCCGGCTCGGTGAGGACCAGCAAATGTTCCGGACGGGCTGGAAAAATTCAATATATGAAAATCTAGCTGACGCCCTGAACACCTACGTGTTCATAGATTCCGTGACGTCGATTTATACTCCCTGGAATACTGCCCACTACTGCCTTGTTCTCCTATCCGCTACGGGAAAGCCACCGGGACACTAAATGAAACACCGACTTGACAACATACGCACACACTTGAGATTACTGCTTGATCATTACTTTTGCTGCAGTGGTAGATCGCGATTACGCCGTGCTACGCCCGCCGAATAGTGCGGTACGCTTAGCTACCTCGAAACTTTACCGTAACGACGACCGCAGTAACCTCTCCTGTGTTAACTTTAATTTCATTTTAAAAACTATACATTTTGGTTCCTAGCTATTAAACTATTAAGGCTAGATCTATACGGTAAACACTATTAGCAAGCCTACCTAACCCCCTATCTAGGAAGCCTAAAGTTTTGAACCTAAGTTCCTAGGTTTCGCAAGTATAACGAGAAATATCTGCAAAATCTAGGCACTTTAGGTGCAGTTAGTACTTTCACTCGTTATACTTGCCAAACCCTAAGACCTAGGTTCACTATCTCCTACCTATTGATAGATAGCCTATCTAGGTACAAATTAAACACAAAACTATAATTCATTTATTAAAACTTACAAAGTTATAGCGGACTTTCTAACAACGTCATACAACTTTCTTACAAATTTTAACATTTTACAATTTTATTATAAAATTACCTGAAAATACATTACATACTGCTTATACTGTTTAATTATGGTTCAGTTATAACAATATTTAACGATTTTGGAAAATACAAAATCTATCACTAACATTAGCGAGATGAAGGTACTTATTTTATATAAGTACCTACATTTTTTAACATTTTTAACAACAAAAATATTTCTAAGAAAACTGTTAAAATGTTCTAAGATATGCACTATCACATTTTTCAATACTGAATTTACTGATAACACCAAAAACTACTGATAACAATAAACTTACTGATAACAGTAAACCTACCGATAACTGATAACAATTAACTTTCTGATAATAATGTCTGGCACAGTCTAAGTCTATCGCAAACACTAAGTCTGTCGCGAACAGAAGTTAACTGTAGAAAATGAGTGGAAACGGGTATGATGTGCTACAAGATCATTATTATTTCTAGTTTAAAAAAAATTGCGTGTCCCTTATTTTTTTGATAAAAATGTATTTATGTAGTACTAGCTCTCCACCCGCGGCTCCACCTACGCGTATGTCGGTTATCGCGCTAAACCATTACCTCTTTTGCGCAGTCCGATAAAAATTGTCCGACGTCCTTTCTCGGGTCTCAAACTATCATACCAAATTTCATTTAAATCGTTTCAGTAATATTGGCGAGAAAGCGCGACAAACAGAGTTACTTTCACATTTACAATATTTGATTAGTAACGATGTCAGTTAATAAAGGCCGACCGTTTAACTCGCGTATCGCCTATCGCCAGGATTCTGACTCCTCAAGCCACACACACAGTAATGATGATTCAAGCGATATGGATATTAGTGACGAATAGTCTTACATTACTTTTATCTGTGGTTAAATATTTCTGAGATTTAATTAATGTTTTATGACTTTGTACCTCACATGACGATACGCGAGTTAAACGGTCGGCCTATACTTTCTAGTGCCCATAACTCGGCGCATATAATTGCTTAAATTAGGACTAGATGGCGCGGTGTATGAGTGAAAATATTGGCAACCTTGGCGCCTGGCGTCACACTGTGGGAATATGGACATTGCTGTAAATCAATGCTGTGGGTCGCCTCTAGTAGGCACTCACAGCGTTTTCTGAGCAATGTCCATGTTTGACACTGATGGGTCACACTTACTCTTTGTTTTTTATTTTTTTCTTCTTTTACTGTTTCCATTTATGTTTACTTTTTCTCTTTCCAAGTGATTTTTTTTATCTTTTAATCTTGTGTGTCCTGTCTTTGACAAATAAATGATTTTCTTTCTTTCTCTCTATACTTTTTTGAGTGTTCTCAGAAAATTTGCTTGCGAACACGCCACGAGCCGTTTGTCTTACTTCACAGAACCGTAAATCCGTGACTGAAATAACTCTGTGACAGTTTACTTGGGGAAAATATCTTATTGAGTTTTGGAATGCCGTCGAGATTTGAAGCCTTAGAACATTTAACACGGAAGGGGAATACAAAACTTCTATAGGCCAACCATTTAGCTCGCGTATCGCCTATCGCCAAGATTCTGACTGATATTAGTGACGAATAGTCTTACATTACTTTTATCTGTGGTTAAATAGTTCTTAAAGAGATTTAATTAATGTTTCATGACTTTGTACCTCAGATGGCGATACGCGAGTTAAACGGTCGGTCTATAGTACTAAATTCTTTCTGCCAGTCTTAGGGGAGGCGAGATAACCACGTACACACGGCAACACATCAAACTTTACATTTCCAGTATAAGCTAACCTCTCGTTGTACGGAAATCCTAAACAATGCGAGATCGGCTTACACAGCTCAGCTACTGGAAATGTGTAGCTTGATACGTTGCCGTGTGTACACACATGCCAAAGTTAAGGTTGATGACATGAACAGTTTATTCATACAAACTGTTCGTGTACCTCGGCAGAGGGTAACGAACATTCCATGTTAAATTTTCTAAGTTTAAAAATGTCATATTGAACACAATGTTTTGTTCTTCAAACTTGTTACCTATGAGTTTTATACGCTTTTAAGTAGGTAGATGGTGAAAAGTACATGGTAAAAAAAATCGACCCATTTCCACATTAAATACTTAAGATAGATTGTTTTACAACATTATTTTATGCCGGACAATTTACAACATTATTTATAACGGATTTTATCGCGGTATATTTTAGATTGAAGATCCCGACTTTAAAACGCGGTAAAATCCGTTTTAAAGTAGTTTTATTTCAACATTCTTTTATTTAAAAAAAAATACTTATCTGCATTAAAACATTTTCGTAAACCGCCATAAACTTAGTAAACTAATCTATCACAAGGATTTAGTTGATTCTCCCCAGGGCCCATTGATTTGTACAAACTTGTTTAACAGTGACTGTAGCTTGTATGTAGTAGGTAACGTTCATTTCAATGAACGTTTTATCTTAGTAGAGGGAGAGGAAGTACAATAGTGTCTAGACTAGTAAGTATATCTACGTTGTAGGTACGTATTTTCTTTCGAGTCAAGCCACCATCGTAATTCCGCCACTGTTTCTCCTTTAAGCCAGGATCGAAAGCGGTGAAAAATCCGTTGTGAAACCCAACTGATTCCCGAAACACCTAATCTGTCTTTATTCAATATAAATTTAATTATTCTTTACTTATTAGGTACAAACTTTTTATTGAAATCATAAAGATTCGCTTTAGAAAGAGGAATTCGCGCCCGTATCCCAGTTCTATCAAAACAATAGACAAAAGTGATAAACCATTTCATTCGTTCCATAAAATTTTCAAAAAGATCCGTTCTATTCACAAACACTGAGAACACTTCACGTCAGCGAACAATGGCCGCAATGAATCTGCGTTCATTCCAAAATTAAAAACTAAAATAAAAAAAACAATTGTGTTTCTCAACATGCAAGCGTTCTGCGTAGTGTTTCTTTACACGTCGTAAAAACGTCCCGTTTTGTCGTCCCTCTTTTAGGAGACAAAAGAAATAAAGCCTGACATGAATGGCCTTCGGACATGGATTGATGTCCACGACCAAGCAGGTTTTAATAAAAAGGCGCGAACCGATAAATGACCTCAAGCTTTATGGTTATCTGTGGCGGATAATGTCTGAAATTACTGGTACTATTTTGGCGGGATCTCTATTGTTTTTCATGTATCAACAATATTCACAAAGTCCCTGACTTTATGTGATTATTAGCCAGGTGCATAAGCAGGTATTAGTCACGAGACAAATCTAAGTGAGGTAGATAGAACATTAGACAAGTTTCGTCTCAGATTATATCTGCCCATAGACATATCACTTGCCTTTTTTATGTTCTTGGTTTTTTAGTTAGTTTTTTTTAATAAGTATGTTTTTTTCATTTATGTTTTTTTGACAGACCTGTTTAGGCGTTGTGGATACCTAATTTGGTCACCCATTACCAGTCATTCTTAATGTCCTTATACAATTAATTGAACTGTAAGGGGTTGCCACGACGTTAAAATGTCTGGCAATGACGTGATTTTTCATAAAATTATAATATTTATTTATAGTATTTGTTCGCGCCTACGAGAACGCGACACCCAAAACCGGTCAAGGTGCGGGGCGAGGGGCAGGAGCCTCCTGCGCCATCACTGCCTTGACCACGTATACACTTGCTATGCGCTCGGCGCCCGGCTACGAACTCGCGTCGCTTTATTATTGTCGGGCGCTTTAAATTATGTACAAGTACTTTTAATTCTTTAATATATCAATTTAATTAAATTGACCATTGTTTAACTTATGTCCTCGCTGACATAAATTGGCGCCCCCGGGTGGGCTAGATCCACTAACGACCACGCGCTTCACCGCGTTTTCGGAGAAACCACGCGCTCGTTCCGCGACCACGTGAAGACGGAAGTAAGTCTGCGGGCATCATCCAGCTTCATGGATCAAGCAGACGACATCACAGCTTCGTTGTACGAGACTTGCCATCCTTCGTGACCACACCCCACCGCCACGTGTCCGGACACTCCAAATGGACTTTGACCGATGACATCGCTACCGTGCATCATGCATCATCTGTCCGAGGAGAGTGTCGTGAGCCCGATCATTATTCCTTCCTTATAGCCCCCCTCGATTTGCATAATTTAAGGCGTATAGCTCTTCATTGCGTGTGCTTATGACTATTTTGTGTACCTACTTCTAGCGTAGCATTTCAATCATACACCTCATAATCTTCTCTGTACATCTTAACCTTCTCGGATATAAATATCCCTAGAAGTGCCTCTTACTATTAATTGCATCATCTTATTTCAAAGCTGTCTTCTTCATTAGCTGTCAGCATCGCATTATATGCCGTCAGCGCTTCATACAGATAGCTACATCTACATACATAATATACATATAATTTATCAAATAATCATCTTTTCCCTCATAACGTCATAGCATACGACATAAGCGACCTTGCCGTGCCTACTGCTTACGTATACGCTGTTTGCACGCCTATACCTTCTTTACTTCGTAAATAAGCACTTTATCTATAAGGCCCTTCTTATAATCATCTTGCCTATCATCTTATATTATTTTATTACACGCTTCTAATGCATTTCTCATTTGCACATTCCAGTAAAACATTGCGCTGCGCGCGGTGACTTGCCGCGGCCGCCCGCCCGCAAACTGGTTTGGTAACATCAGCTGGCCGCCGCGCTGCCCGGCCGTTACGCTTCGCTGCATCTAGTCCTGTTTTGCTGTTAAATAATAAGGAGCGTAAGCCGTTTTGCAATTTTAATTCATTAATAATAATAGTTCATCTTATACTTCATTTAACTCCAAAGGTTTGTTTATATTTCAACTCATTGATTTACGTTGTTGGCATTTATAGTGCAGGCAGAGGTGAATATAACTTGTATTTCGCCATTTTAGAGCCTATACGTAATAGGGAGTGAGCCTATCGCGCTTATACGGCACAGTATTTATCTTCTAGCTGCTACTAGGATTTTTATAGGTCATATTAGAAACATTATTTTACTCGATCCGCTATTAAACTCGAGACTGCTCGGTCGTTGGGTGAACGTATTTGCCACCATACCGACGGGGCTCTAACTTCTTTATTATTCCATTAAACTTTTTACTTCTATTAAAATTAAAATGTCAGAGCCCAAATCAACTGCCTTTGACCAGTTTTCCAGCAGTCTAAGCTCCGCTAAAATTAAGCGAAGCTCAATTAAAGGTCAAGCAACTGTCTTCCATAATTATTTAAATCAGTTATGTGATAAGGTACCTTTAGAAGTGGTAGAAATTAACAAATTAACTTTGAAGTTAAATAAATTTTTGGAGTTACTATCTACATTTGATCAGCTGCAATCTCATATCGAGCTTTTAAACGAAGAAAATTTAGAAGTAGAATTAGAAGAGAGAGAATATATTGAAGACAAACTTCAAACTTGTATTGCAACTGCTCAAAACATCTTAAAGTTGTCTGAAACCAAGGCCGACGATGATAATAACTCTAATCAGACGGTTTTAACCGCAAACCATTCTTGTAGCTCTGATCATCATGACGGTATGGGGTTTAAATTACCACAAATTAAAATAAGTAATTTCGATGGCTCATATTTTAAGTGGCTTGAATTCCATGACACATTTTCATCTTTGATACATTTAAATGATAAAATCAAACCAATTCACAAGTTTTACTACCTATCATCATACCTCGAAGGTGAGGCCGCTCGTGTGCTTCAGAATTTGGAGGTTTCTAATAAAAATTATAGTGTGGCATGGAAACTCTTGTGTGACCGATACCATAATAAGCGTCAACTAATTTACAATCACATGAATGCTTTATTCACAATTGAGCCCTTGCAGCGCGAGTCTGATAAGGCACTGCGCTTCCTAGGTGACCATCTATCCAAGAATCTTCGGGCACTCAAGGCTTTGGGCCAGCCCACTGATCAGTGGGACGCGATTGTTACGCACTTGGCTGTGACAAAGTTAGATCAAGCCACACGCATTAAATGGGAAGAATTTAGTAATGAGTCAGCTGAGTTACCATCACTTGAAGATTTTAAAGGTTTTTTAACGTCACGCGCAAATGTTTTAGAGATGCTGTTCAAATCAAAAATAGATAAACATGTGCCTAAAAGCTCCACCCCAATCAAGCATCATCCTAAATTCGAGTTGCACACAAAATCATTTCTGGTTTCAGATAACAACACGACGCGGCCGTGCGTCGTTTGCCAGGGGAAACATCGCATCTTTGATTGCAACGCCTTCAAATCCATGTCTATCGACGAAAGGTGGGCGTGCGTGAGGAAGTTGAAGCTCTGCGTTAACTGCTTGCGTCCAGACCACGACGCGACTCGCTGCCGTTTGGGTGGCTGTCGTGTATGTAAGAGGCGACACAACACAGCACTGCACAAACACTCCATAAACACGCATCAACCACCAACATCTTGTAGTCCTGTAGACACTGATAATGGTGCGGAAGGGCAATCTGCTGTCGTCATGTCCGCAGTATGTCCCTCTGAAACACTTCTTTCTACTGCCATGATTGACATCGTTAATCCTCATACAAATAAAACCGAAACCGTTCGGGCCCTACTTGACTCGGGAAGCCAGTCTTCTTTCATCACTAACGGCTTAAGGCTACGTCTTAAACTGACTTCCCAGTCTGCAGGTGTCACGAGCGTCTTAGGTATAGGGAACACCTCCCTCGACATCATACCTGTGCGATGCACAGCCCAGATTACATCCAAACATGGTACATTTACATGTACACATGACTTCTTAACATTGCCTCACATAACTGAGCACCTTCCTAAACAACACATTGATTTGTCCGTCTTAAATATTCCGTCATACATTAAACTAGCCGACCCATCTTTTAATTGTCCATCGCGCGTCGATGTGCTCTTGGGAGCTGATATATTCTGGCATCTTATTGGCTCCGAACAACGAAACTTAGGGCCTAACTTGCCCATCTTACATAGCTCAAAACTAGGTTGGTTGCTAGCGGGACCTCTCGTCATTCCCAACTGTAAAAAAAATAAAGTAACTAAATGTAACTTTGCTACCGATATGGAGCTGCACACTAACCTCACAAAATTTTGGGAGTACGAAGACTTTCCCGATATAAATCAACACAAACAATTTGCTAGCGAGTCTGAAAGTCACTTCGTTGCAAATACCTATCGTTTAGAGGGAGGTAGATTTTGTGTCAGACTACCGCTCATAGATTCTCCAGACTGTCTGGGAGATTCTTATCATCTTGCTAAACGGCGTTTTTTTAATCTAGAAAAACGACTTCAAAAAAATCCACAGCTAAAGGAAATGTATTCTAACTTTATCAAAGAGTATCGCGACTTAGGTCATCTTTCTGAGGCACCAGTTCAGACTCCACGTACTTCTTACTTTCTCCCACATCATGCAGTTTTTAAAGAAAATAGTGAATCGACCAAGTTGCGCGTAGTCTTCGACGCCTCAGCGCAAACGTCGTCTGGTTTTTCAATTAACGATCTACAGATGATAGGACCTAATATTCAAGACTCGTTATTTCATATTTTATTGCGATTTCGACACTACACATACATCTTATCGGGTGACATTGAAAAACAATACCGCCAAGTTGTTTTGAATGAACTGGATAGAGATCTGCAGATGATACTGTGGCGCGAAGAAGATAATCTTCCACTTCGCTCACTCAGGCTTAACACCGTTACTTACGGGTTTGCGAATGTTAGCTTCTTAGCCGCTAGATGTTTGTGGCAACTGGGGGAGGACTCTGCTCATCCCCTTATTAAACAGATCATCCAAAACGACCTCTACTATGACGATTTACTGTGTGGTGCTGATTCTGAGTCTGATTTAATGTTTATTAAGGATTCTGTAGTCAAGGTTTTAGCTCAGGGTTGCTTCAATTTGCGAAAATTTCGTTCTAATTCATCAGTCATCATAAGTTCAGAACTTAACAATGCAGAGAAAAATTATTTAATCCTCGGTTCATCTCATCATACACTAGGTCTAGTCTGGCATCCTTCCAACGACACACCTCATTTTAATATAGATACAGACATTCCTAATATTGATACTAAACGGTCGATGCTATCGACAACATTCAAAATTTTTGACCCATTAGGCTTGCTAACTCTATGTACTGTTAAGCCTAAAATTCTTCTACAAAGGTGGTGGGCTCTCAAAATAGGTTGGGACGACCTAGTGCCTGCCGAAATAAGACGAGTCTGGGCCAACTTCATAGAAAACATAAACTCCCTTAGGCATCTTAATGTTCCCAGAAACACTGTATTAGACTTTACTTCTACTATTGAAATTCACGTCTACTGTGATGCTTCTCAAGCAGCAATGGCCACGCTGTCAAAACAATCCCAACAGCAATCTTTTTTGAATGAGCTATCATTATTACGTAATAACAAACCGCTAAATCTAAATTCATCACTTACTTCTTTGTCACCTTTTCTCGACTCTCAGGGTACCCTGAGAGTAGGGGGGAGGATACGTAAATGTAACTTAGATTATACTAAAAAGCATCCTACACTACTGCACGCTAAACACGCACTTTCAAAACTTATACTTACTGACGAACATATTCGCCTCTTGCATGCGGGACCGCAGCTCATGTTGTCCTCCGTGCGCGAGCGTTTCTGGATTATTGGGGGTAGGGACCTGGCACGACGCACGGCACGTAAATGTGTCAAATGTAGACGTATCAATGCTAAGGCTATGTCTAATATAATGGGGGACCTACCTACTCAGCGTCTAGTTCCAGACTTTCCATTCTCTGCGGTGGCAGTAGACTTCGCAGGTCCATTTTTAATCACTGATCGCCGCCGCCGCGGCTGCAAGATAACTAAGTGTTATCTCTGTCTATTTATATGTCTTAAATATAAATGTGTCCACTTAGAGGCGGTTAGTGAGCTATCGAAAGACTCTTTTATACTTTCTTTAAGGCGTTTTATCTCGCGCCGGGGCAAGCCAAAGGAAATTTTCTGCGATAATGGCAGAAACTTTGTGGCAGCTGCCAGAGAAATCAACGACTTCTTTAAACAATATGCTGACTCTATAGTGGAGTTTGCAGCTGATCAAGCCATCAATTTCATCTTTTCCCCGGCTTACGCTCCACACTTTAATGGCTTCGTAGAGGTTGGCATTAAATCAGCAAAATTTCATATAAAACGAATTCTAGGCAATACTCATCACACTTTTGAGGAGCTGTCGACCTTATTTTGTCAAATAGAGGCCATCCTTAACAGCAGACCCATCTCTCCTCTCTCCACCTCCCCTAATGACTTTGCGGCGCTCACACCAGGACATTTTCTCCTCGGCAGATCGCTGACGTCGCTTCCGGCACCATCGTTTCTGGACATCGACCCTCGGCGGCTGAATAAATACAACCACATCGAACAAATGCGTCAACATTTTTGGAAGAGGTGGCAATCAGAATACGTCTCGGAACTACAGCATCGGCAAAAGTGGAAAACTAGATGCAAGGACTTAAAGGAAGGGGACTTAGTCCTAATAAAAGATGAAACGTTACCCCCACTTCTTTGGCACTTGGGACGAGTATCGAAGTTGCACCCTGGTGCAGATGGGGTCCCACGAGTTGCAGATGTGAAAACGTCGAAGGGGATCATCAGACGTGCCCTAAACCGGATCTGTCTTCTTCTTGATGACTCTTGAAATCACCATTTCAAGGGCCCCCAGGATGTTCGCGCCTACGAGAACGCGACACCCAAAACCGGTCAAGGTGCGGGGCGAGGGGCAGGAGCCTCCTGCGCCATCACTGCCTTGACCACGTATACACTTGCTATGCGCTCGGCGCCCGGCTACGAACTCGCGTCGCTTTATTATTGTCGGGCGCTTTAAATTATGTACAAGTACTTTTAATTCTTTAATATATCAATTTAATTAAATTGACCATTGTTTAACTTATGTCCTCGCTGACAGTATTAAAATATTAAAAAATTACACTTTATATTTATTTTTCTGTAATAGCCTTGCGCTTGAGCACAACTTGCCTGTTGTTATGCAATGATGTAGTCGTTGTCTTATGCCTCTTGGCTCACCTTTCAATAAACTCCAACGCCTCGAGTTGGTATTTGGCTAAACCATTTCAAAGGTGCGAGCAGTACTCCATGCATGAACGCACTTGTTATGAGGTTTTACATACAGCATACCTACTGTTTCCTGATATTTTCTTTCAATAAAACTATACCCGTAGAAAATTTAACTAAAATACTAGCCTTTTGTCATAATAAAAACTTTAAAAATGCCCAATAAAAATTCACTTATACACGAAATTTAAAATTTTCACGTTACGATGTAACCTCCTTAGAACAAAAACGTTACAAGTGTAAAAAGTTAGGTATCAAAATGGACTCTATATAGTTATCGTGTGAGTATAATTTCGTTTGCATTAGTTATGTTATGTAGATCTAATAGTGATGTGTTGTAAGAAATTGGAAGTCACTGTCGGCAAGTAATGGGCGGTCGTGACGCGAATAGCATCTGAATTTTCTCGCTAGTATGGTGACTATGATTTTGGTACATTACAGGAATGTCTCAGCTGTCGCATGGCCACACACACTCTTTGCTCTTATTGGCAGAATTCACTTCAACCCTTTTTTTGTGTTTTAGTGTCCCATTCCTGGGCACGGGTCTTCTCTAAACTATCTTGCGAGGTAAGAGAGTTCAGCCCATTTGGCCAAGTGCGGGTTGGTGGATGTCACATGTCGTCGAATGATTAGTTCTTAGACATTTCAGTTTCCTCACCATGTTTTCCTAACAGATATTGAGCTGCAGCGATGTAACAATTAACATAAATATGAGTGGGCGCGACTGGGAACCGAAAATCAAACATATGTGTAAGAACGACCAGGGATCAGACCTGTAACCTCATATTTCAAAAACAAAGCCGATACCGCTACGCCACCGCTGCTCTGGTGACTTTGATTTGACACATTACGAAACCCTAAAAAATCGATTAATAGCAATAATTTGCCCCAGGCTAATCATAAAAGACAGCCGGTGAACTTTGCTTTTACACATTTGAGTAAATAAGATTTTTTTGGTAGGTACTAAATACCAATAGGCACTGAATCTGGGTACGGCTAAAAAGACTTGGATAGGAACTGTAAGATTATTCCTAAAAACACGTTTACGCTAGAGAAATGATAGCTATAGAAAATAGAGTAAATGAATGCGGCTGAAGTGCTGTGGAATTATTTCACTGACACACAAGGTAGGTATTAGTTAAGTAAGTAAGTCAGTTAAGTAAGTTAAGTAAGTAAGTCAGTTAAGTAAGTTGCTCATTCGCTATCAGCAAATCAGTCATGCGTTTTGGGAGAACCTCCAAAGTAAAAAGTCGTTTAAAAACAATTTAGAAACTTCTCCCCTTTGCGTTCTGTAGTCATGGTAACTCTAGCGATAGATACAGTTTATATACTGCGCCGAAAATTTTAACACGGTCCCCCTTAATTTTCTTTTGTGGCGAAGGAAACGTGACCGTCATACTTTATGATGTTTGCCTTAAGATTTGGTGGTTTCGGGCATTCTTTATTTAATTTTAGGAAGCGATTCCGATTTTTACACTGTTTACTTCTTAGATATCCTATTTTATTATCTAACGGATCACCCCATACTGATAGATAAGAGAAGAAATATCTTCGTTTATTCTTTCACGAATTGTTTTAAAGTGTCTAACAATTAATTAATTAAAATTTAAATATTAATGTTTAGAGGTAGTCAGTAATAATTGTGATAATATTGACAACCGCTGTCAGATACGCTCGCGTCAAGTTCGCGTCACACGATTGCATTAGACTAGATATGACAGTTATACAATCACAAGAATACCATTTTGCATTAAGACGTAAACTTAACTGCAACTGCACCGCAACTTGATCGGCGCGTCAAGAAATTACGTGAATTTGGGCCAAGGTCTGTTGAGTGTGAGCCGTTGCGTCGTCGTAGATAGGGCAGTTCCACAGTATATGATCCCCATACTTTGATACCAAAATATATAACTAACACAGATTTGATTTGAATTTACACCCACCCAAAAACCATTAACAATCGCTATGAGTGGTTGAATCAAAACCTAAATCTAAATAAGAACCAGTTATCTTAGGAAATTGAGGAGAGAAGCAGGTAACCTGCGATCAATATCTACTTAATTTAATTTTATCTTAATTTATTTTTGTTTATACGTGGGTTCGATTCCCACCCGACATTAGTGATGAACATTTGTAACACACACGGCCATCTGATCCCTAACTAGGTAGAGCTTGTACTATGGAAACTAGATAACTGGTAATATACTACATATAATACTTTTCTTTTGTAAATATATACCTAAGTATAGATAATTACACCCAGTCTAGACAAACAGATATGTCCATCACACAAATGTCTGACTTGTGTGGGAATCGAACCCACGACCTGCAGCGTGAACAGCAAGTATCTTACCGACCATGCCACCGCTGCACCCGCCCCTTTATCGGTAATCGTCAATGCGTTACATCTTAATATTGTTTCATTTCAATGATAAGCAAAAAATATATTATATCTCATAAAAAATTTATAATCTTACTGACAAAAAAAAAAGAAAATATTAAAAAAAAATTCAAAACTTGCTGTCATCCCTGAAGGGTTGTCATCCGTAAAAAATTGCAGTTCTAATAGAACCACATTTTTCAAACTCCGATAGTTAATTGATTTAAAAGTTAAAAGTAATATTTACATGCTCTGAAACCAATCTAGTGATTGGTAATATTACTAAAACTTTAAATGAATCTTTAACAAGCATTTAAACTTAATATTTCTAATGGAAACAACAATATTGGTGTACAGGAAATATTAAAAAACTCAATCAATATTCATTTCCCGAGAGAGCTATTTTTAATTTCATTCAACACAGAGTGTGAATATTAAGTTACAACGAAATTACTCTCTCACAGGGTGATACATTTTTACCTCGACGAAAAGGGACGTCATTTCTTTTCTCTGTGTGACGTGTGTATTTGTATGTTTATATAAATAATTTTCTAGCAACATAAAGCTTAGACGAATGGATCTTTTTTAATGCGGTTTATTTAAAACCTGAAGTGATAGGATGGTTTTAGCTAAGTCAAGACTTCGGCAGCTTCCTTAACTTTTTAATTTTCAGTTAAAGTTATTTATATTTAATATATTAATGGCTATCCACTAACTCGCTCTTGACCATCGTGTGTAGATGTTCATCCCCTCCCAGTAATGGGACAATAATAAAAAGACCCACTAAACACCTTTTTTTAGTAGCAGTGGCGCAGAGATATCGGCTTCGCCTTAGAAATATAAAGCCGTTTCCATTCCCAGTCCTGTCCACACGTCTTTATGTAAATCGCTGATGCTCAATATCGGTGAAGAAAAACATCGTGAGAAAAGCAGCTTGTCCAAGAACTAATCATTCGAGGACATAGTGTAACATCTACCAACACTCTCTTAACTCGCAAGATAGTGAAAGAAGACCCGTGTCCAGCAATGGGACACTAAAAGGGTTGACGTGAACGAATAAAAAACAAGATTAAAGTACCTACTTACACAAATAAAAAAAATCGCAACCAATACTGAACCATAAAATCCGACAGCTGGCGTATTCATAAAACATTGCCGTCCAGTCCACCGAAACATAAAGGGACACCCTATTAAAAAACTTCCTAACGCATCTCATAAAATAAAAATAATCCTTCAACCGACTTACCTTTTTAATTTCCCCGGCTAGGCTTACGACCACAAAAAGGTCGCCATATTGAATTTTTGGAGGGAAAAAATCGAATAACGAACGCAACGGACAATGGAGGCCGGTCTATGTCATAATCATATTTTTCCGTACAAAGGAGTTCTTACGTTAATGTGAGCGGGTAATAAATGAAAGTCAGGGCATATAAAGCACTGCTTTTTTATTTTCTCCCCTTGTGTAACGTCGAGATTTTGTGCGAAAAATTTCGGACCCGATTTCCGACAGGGTGATAAAGGAAACAAATTACTTGATAGATTATTTTGTTTGGAGCGTTGAATAGTTCAACATTAGATCATGTTTTTAAACGATGTGAGGAAGGAACGAACGTCCCTTTTGGCTCTTAAACTCCATGTTAAAATATATCTTTTCAATTTGTTTGTAGGTTTAAGAGAAGAACCTCCTTGATTGTTTTTTGGCTTTGAGTTTTTAATCAAGTAATATCGTTCTTTGACTCCAGTTAGAAACAACAAACAATAGGGCGTGTACATGAAATACGGGTATGTATTATGAAGATGGTATAGTTATCATTTCGTGTACACGCTGTACATGAAATTATACCAAACCTAGAGATTGTGTGTATAAAAATATGACCTAAATAGACGACCAGGTGACCTGACCTGAACAGCGGTGGCGCTGCGGAATCGGCCTCGCCTGTGAAATATAAAGTTGCGGGTTCGATCCCCGGTCGTCGTTTCATCGTCGCTGTATCGGTGAAGAAAACATCGATCGTGAGAAAACCCGCGTGTCGAAGTGTCAATCATTCAGTCATGTAACATCTACGAATAGATACATCCATAGTAGAAGACACACAATAGGGTTTTTTTTATTAAAACCGCACACACCACAAACCTTTCGTCCGTGCCATTTTTAAACTTACTATTGTCCTTATTTTATACTAGCTTTCCGACAGCGGCTTCGCCCGCGTGTATGTCGGTTATCGCGCCAAAACATTACCTTCTTTTTGCTAGTCGGATAAAAACTATCCTATATCCTTTCTCGGGTGTCAAACTACCTCCATAGCCAATTTCATCCAAATTGGTTCGGTAGTTTAAGCGGGAAAGCGTAACAGACAGACAGACAGTTACTTTCGCATTTATAATATTAGTAAGGATAAGGATGACAAAGAGGTCGGGATGGTTTTTAATTAGCTTTCTAATAAAAGATTACTTTAAATAATGGCTTACATGTATTAAGTAGAGATACTTGAGACTCTTTTAATTCATCATGCATCGTTTTTGAAATAAAACTATTTTATAACGGATTTTATCTCGTTTCATTTTAGATTTTAGATCCCAACGATGACCACGATGGCTAAAATCTAAAATAAACTGCGATAAAATTCGTTATAAAATAGTTTTATTTTAATGTGTGATACCTATTCGCGTAAGTCTAAGAAAATACTCCATCCTCTTTATTTCGTTAAAAAATTTCATTCGAAAAATCCTTTGTTATACAATATTTTCGTATGAACTTGTCAAGCAGAAAAATTAATATTCGACACCGTCAATCTTGTTCAAGTAGTAAGTCTGTATGAAAAAACCAATTTCGAACTCAATCAAAGGCAGACTTGGCTTTTCACCCTGCCATAACAAATTTTACAACCCATCTGATTTTACTTTCGCTGTGATTGGATTCAATAAGTGTATAACGTTCATACCTAATACCTATACCTGTCAAATACAGGAAAAAAAATATGTGCGCAATTTATTTTTATGTGGTTCTGTAAGTACCAGTAAAGTTATCATAAACTATAAGGCCTCTTTTGACTTTTAAGAAAGATCTTAGAATGTAATAATTAAAAGTTATATCTATAATAATTAAATCAATGCCACTTTTCGTTGTAATTTTATAACTCAAAAACGGGCTTACCTAATCAAGCCAAATGTTTAGGCATTGTTCGGATTATTTAGTAGATGGTTTATGTGAAGTTTGCACAAAATCGGTTGAGCGATTCTTTATTTATCACATTTTTTGTAAATTGTTGAGTGGGCTGAAGCTACCCGGCTGCTGCAGCAGCGATAGCGCAGCAGTAATAATAATAATATAGTGGGACATTATCACACATGGCCATCTGATCCCAAACTAAGCAGAGCTTGTACTATGGAAACCAGATAACTGGTAATATACTACATAAAACACTTTTCATATGTAAATTAATACTTAAATATAAATAATTACACCCAGACTCGAGAGAAACAGACACGTGTACCTATCACACAAATATCTGTCTCGGGTGGGAATCGAACCCACGACCTGTGGCGTGAAAGCAAGTATGTTACCGACCACGCCACCGGCCCGTCAATTCACCCGTATCGGCGTGCGTCGCCTTTGAAATATAAGGTCGCGGGTTCGATCCCCGGTCGTGCTCACACATCTTGGTGTGAATTGTTTCATTACCGCTGTTCAGTATCGGTAAAGGAAAATATCGTGATGCCGCCGACATGTCTAAGAACTAATCATTCGAGGACATGTGACATCCACTAGCCCACACTTGGTCGCGTGTGTGGATTGGCGTACACTCTCTCAACAATTTATTTATTGGAACGAAGTTCCTTATCGCGCGTTGTGAAAGGGACGGAAAAAATTCTCACGAAAAGTTGTCACGACACTTTTTGCTATAGTAAGCTATTATTAGCTGTGCGGCGTGCGCATGTTTCTCTGTCTGTCTGTCTCTCTCTCTCTCTCTTGATTAAGTTTATATTACATTATATTTGTTAATAATAATAAAAATATTATTATAACTTAAAAAAAAAATTACAATTCCTTCACTAATTAATCGAAAGGAACTTCGTTCCATCCGGGTGTCCCTTGACACCTCTCAAGTTTTTTTTATATATTTTACGCAATTGTTTTACAATTATTGTTCTTTTACAAAAGTTGCGAGGACACCTCAACACAAGTTTTTAAAACTCACTGAGGTTTCCTCTATATAAGTAGCACTCAATATTTAAGAGATCAATAAAACCATTTTATTTAATTATTTTAATAGCCACCCGCCCCAGCTTCGCACGGGTGCAATGTGTTAATCTTATAAACCTTCCTCTGGAATCACTCTATATATTAAAAAAACCGCATCAAAATCCGTTGCGTAGTTTTAAAGATCTAAGCATACATAGGGACATAGGGACAGAAAAAGCGACAGAATTAGTGAAAGCAAAATAAAGGCAGCCAGATATCAAAAGTAATTTCTCACTTCTATTTTCAAATTAGCTAAATGTGACCACACAGTGACATGTTGGGTTTTTTTTTCAAAAGGGTCCCCTTGCTGTTATGAAGGTTTTTTTCGGTTCATTAAGCTTTTCGGAAAGGTAAAGCTTTGAACTGTGAACCTGTTTACGAATATATACAAATATTATATAGCTGAAGAGTTTGACTGAACACGCTAAACTCTGGGATAACTATTTGAAAAAATCTTGCAATTTAGATAGGCCATTTACTTTTGTTATATTTAATTATGCTCTGTGCGTTCAGTATAATAATGCTTTTAGGGTGTGGGGCTACCACGTTTCTGTAGCGCATCGGGCATGTTTGCTGAGGCGCATACTGATCTTCCAAGCCATAATACGCAAAATATGCTAATGCTATACTAATGCTATGGTAGTGCTATGCTATTTCAATGCTATTTTGCATGACCTTGAATTTTTTTGCATGTTCATGTGACCAGCTGTCGTATAATCCACCACAGTACGACCAGCTGACTTTTTTTTATCTCCAAATCATTGCGTTAACTATCATTTAACAAATTTTCAGTCGGAAGGAAATGATTGAAAACATTTTTTTTACGTGTTTGAGATGCTGTCGCTGCCGCCCCCACCCACGGAGCGGCAGCTGACGTTCACCATGCTTATACAAAAATAATGTTGGAAACAACCAAGGCCTGAAATATTTCTTTGTCCCAAAAATATGTGAATGATAGATGGATAAGAAATACTTTTGCGGTTACAAATATCAAGGAGTGTTCGTCAAAGGTGAAATATTAATGATACTAGAAATAGAAAGGGCTAACATCGATCCCTTTGTTATGTAAAAAGGTATCCTTTTAGTTTAGATATAAATTTGGGTATCTCTCTGATTATTCATTGACAATATCTACTGTTAAAAATTATTAACTTGTTACTATTATTCGACTTCTGAAAAAAGAACGAAGTTATAAGGATGATAATTTAAAAATCGTTTTTTTAAATAAACTTAACAACAATGTTAAGGTTCTGGAGGTAAAGTCTGACAGGTGCGTGAATAAAAAAGGGTTGAATGTCAAAAATATCGATGTAGTAAAAAAATCACTTTTCGTTTCAGAAATAAAATCGATAATTATCATTATGCATCCCTGTTGCAGCGGGTGCGGGGCGCCTCCAACAGCCTCCTGAAGACAGTAGCGGGGAGATTGGATGTGGACAGTGCCATTATTATGAGGCACTGGACCCGCATCCGTCTAATAAAGGACACAGCATTATCGGTAAATCGATTTGTATAGCAATGTATGTACCTACTTATTACTAACATAGTTTGTAAGATCATTGTTACTAACACTATGGATTCCGGTCCGAAATAAATGATTTATTTTTTTTATTATTATTATTCACATCCCTTGGCGCAACCATTTGCTGTAATGCCTCGATCATAATTAATCTCAGAGGCCTGGTTTAAAGTAGGTTGGAAACAATTAAAACTACAGTTAATTCTAAGTCTTTATTCTAGTTCTGCTTGTCGGACTCATCCTTCAGGAGTTGGAAGACGAAGGAGAAATCTTTCTGTCCGTAGCCACGAGATTGGACGATGCGGTACAGCTGTGTGGCGACAGCGCCGAGGGGGATAGGTGAGCGGATGCCGAGAGCCATGTTACTTGCTAGCTCCAAGTCCTGAAAAAATTATATAATAGTAATAATAATATTATAGCATATTACAATGTCATCTGGTCGCTAGCTAAGCAGAGCTTGTAATATGGAAACCAGATAACTGAAACCTGATACTTAATTATACTACTTTTCTTTTGTAAATATAATACTTTTATTAGATGACTAGCTGATCCGGCAGACTTCGTACTGCCTCAATCGATAAATAGAATCATTTTAGTATATTTTTTTTTCTTAAACTTTCCCTAGACCTCAACGGATATTTCAAGACCAAAATAAGATAAATCCGTTCAGCCGTTCTCGAGTTTTAGCGAGACTAACGAACAGCAATTGATATTTTTTTTAAAAAGACTAGACCCAAACTCGAATATTACCGATCATGGCAACAGCCCTTCAAATGATATTTAGTTAACCCCTGCGGATTCCTATGTCGTGACATACTGAATGGAATATTTTCAGAATAAATACTACTAATACTGTAGAGACCCTCTGTTTTCAAAATTATCCCCGATTCTAGGCCACACGCTGTATATCAGGTAATTCTGCTGGTTTTGAATGAAAGTTAAACCCTCTCCAATCCTAATGACTGTTGCGATTACCTTGACCATGAGTTCATTCTTGAAGCCACCATCATAGTTCCTGCTTGACGGAGCAGTAGCGACTAAGCCAGGAACAGGGCAGTATACTTCAGTCGACCAGGAACGAGCCGAGGAGTTGTTCAACACATCCAACAGGACTTGGGGGTCGAGACCCATTCTGGAAGAGGATGGAAGTGATTATTGCAAGCGTTTTACCGTTCGGCATAGCTAAAAAGACGGTTAAAATCTTTTTAAGGAGCTTAATGGTCTATATATAGAGTATTACGAGCTTCCGCCCTCGGCTTCGCCCGCGAAACTGATCTCACTAATCTTGTTCCTCCATACAAACTTTGGGACCCCGTTTCACCCTCTTAAAGGGTGAGTTTTGAAAAATCCTTTCTTAGTGTACCCCTAGACTCTATAAGGAACCTATGTGCCAAATTTGGAGTCTCCAGACCCAGCAGTTTGGGCTCTGCGTTGATATGTCAGTCAGTCAGTCAGTTTCTTCTTATATATATTTAGATGAACTAGTACGAATAGGAAGCATCAAGGAGTGATTCAGCAAAGTATATCTCATGAGATACAGAGACGAGTACCTGCTAAATTGACAGCTAACCTTGGCTCATTGAAGAAGGAATTCAAGAAGATACTTTCTTGGTCTGTATTTAGTAGCTACTTAAAATTAACCTGTCATCTTATAAAGGAAGACCCTAAAAGGATTTCAACTGTTCTAAGTTTCTCTAAAACTGACGACAGGGAAGTAAATCTGCTTAAAGACATACTTACTTAATTCCCATATTCATGCACTCCGCAGTGGCCATACCAGTGATACCCATTAGCATATTGTTCGTCAGTTTAGCTACTTGACCAGCTCCAATATCTCCACAGTGGAACTGTTTAGCTCCCATAGCCTTGAGGAGGGGTAGGGATCTTTCGAAGTCTTCTTTACGACCACCAGCCATGAATGCGAGAGTGGCGTTTTGGGCACCCATCACACCTGTAATAGAAAGTGTTTTTAAAAGGTCATTCTTATCTTCCGCCCGTTTTACTCGGATAAACCCATCTAAACTACAATTAAGATCTACGGTCTGCATTTTTTCCTCAGCCACCTTCTTGAGATCATTTCTATAACAGGTCTATCTTGACCTTTGTTTACTGATCCTTGATTTCCATTCAAGTCAATTAGCTCATTTATCCCAAAAGAGGTTGGTTAAAAGCAAATTGTCGTATATTTAGAAAGAAAAATAACGAAAAAAAATAACATTTATTTGACAAAGACAGGACACACAAAATCAAATTATAAAAAAAACACAGAAAGAGAAAAAACAATAAAAAACAGAGTAAGTGTGACCCACCAGTGTCAGACATGGACATTGCTCAGTAAACGCTGTGAGTAACCTACTAGAGGCGACCCACAGCACTGATTTTCAGCAATGTCCATATTCCCACAGTGTACTTCTATCTAATCTTTACTTATTAATAATAAAAAAGCCCTTTATTCTTAATAATTATTAAAAGTAAGGGTACCTATATAAAAAAAAATTTAGTTATTGAGTGTGCTTCTTGGCATAGGCCTCCTCTAGCACTTTCCATTGCGTTCTCTGAGGACTACCTTCTCCAATTATGTCCCGCTGTGAGTTTTAGTTCGTCTGAACATCTAACTGGTTGCCGTCCTCAATTTCTTTTTCCATCCCTGGGGTAGTCTTTATAAAACAAAGTGGTTTTTATTTTCATTTAATATGCTATACCTACTATATCATATTTTACATTAACATCATCATAATTCCCTTGCCTTTTTCCCATTTCTATTGGGGTCGGCTCCCAGTCTAACCTGATGCGGCTAGCTACCCGAATTATAGGAGCGACTGCCATCAAACTTCGAAACCCGTTGGGAACCAGTAGCCGAGATGATTAGACCAGGTGTCAGATTATATTGGCTACTGACTACATGTAACCATTGTCTTAAATGTGTTAAATGACAACCGGGACCGACGGCTTAACCTCTCAGAGGCACGGAGGGTAGTCCCTCAACCAACCAGACACAGAAACAATTTTTTGTTGTTACACAAATATTGTCCGAGGCGGGAATCGAACCCGCGACCTCCCGGGCACAGAATAGCCCAATCGGACGGCTTACACCGCTCGACTGCCGAGGTCGTCATACAGATATTTTACATTAACATGATGATGTATTGTATATTAATATAATAGGTCTCTTTTATAGATTTGTGACATTTCTTACATAACGTTTCACGTGTTTATAAAGAGATGTACTAATTATTTGATATAACAGTATTATCTCGAAAGATAAGTCAAGTTTGGGCCAAGAACATAATGATAAGGCTTGTTGTTAAGGACTTTATCAGGTCACACCTGGATTATTATTTATTGATAATGTAAACGGATGAAATCAAGGGCAGAAACTAGTCACCTTCGTTCGTTTCACTTTTATTTAAATCCCCACACGTGGTTCCCGGGTGGTGCAAATCAGGTGACAATCAACTGGTGGTAGGTGTCGGTCGTGGTTAGTGACAACCACTAGACAAAGCCGCACCGCCAAGCGGCCTTGCCGTGTTCCGGTGCAATGTCTGGTAATACCAAGTAGAGACGATGGGTCGGAATTGTTGCTCCTTTATGGTTTCTAACCTTAAGGAGGCTCATTCCACTGCCACGTTTTTAGCGATAATCATTCGTAATCACGAGTGAATCGGTATACTGGGTTGGCGCGTTTCATTGTAGTCAAGCGCTAGCCTATCGAAGAATAAAAAATAAAAAGTTTTAAGTTCAGGCAGTTGTCAACCCATTCCTAACTCCCGACATAGATATCACTTACGCCTGCAGCGGTCAATATTACCCACGTTTCGCGGGCTCTGTTTCGGTTCCATGCGTTTTAGTTGACGAACCTATATTGCTGTTCATCAGGCACAATACCAAACTTCGAGCTGCTACTAAGACGCCAGATTTCGAACTAGGGACCGCTCGACTACCGAGCTCGTCTACATGCTAACATTAGTAAGATATTAAAATAAGATACACGAGTGACTCAGGTTAAGACAAATAATATACCTACAGTACGAGATTTTCTGAATTTACTTTTTGCCAAAAGTAATGTAAGTTTATTTTTGTTTTATTCAAATCACAGAACATAGAATCACGTATTCTTTTGTAGAGTTGGTGTTTGGAAAAAAATTGCTAATCAAATTACATTTCGAGATATGACGTACAACTTGAATAACTAATTGTAAAAGATGTACAGGAAAATTTTAAAATAACTTCTTAATTTAGCTCAGTAAGGGTCAGTACATGTCTGAAGTAAGATGCTTTGCATATCATCTCGTCGCATAACGCTAGAACAGACAAATATAAATAGCAAAACATTCAACCTTTCTCACTTATTGTGATGAGTTAATGCGTCTAGCGTACAATACAATAAAATACATGACCTCCTCGACGCCTCTTCCGTCATATATGAACCGACTATCCAAATGAAAATCAATTCCTGGCTAAACAATAATTCGGTTGACACAACCAAAACTCAAAATTTTCTAGACGCTTTTGAATTTTGAATGTCAGAAAGTCATCAAAGCATATTACATAATAATAATAATATTGTAGTGGGACATTAACACACACGGTCATCTGATCCCAAACTAAGCAGAGCTTGTACTATGGAAACCAGATAACTGGTAATATACTACATATAATATTTTTCTTAAATATAGGTAATTACACCCAGACTCAAGACAAACAGACAATTTAAACTAATGTTTGTCTCGGGCGGGAATCGAACCCACGAGCTGCGGCGTGAAAAGCGAATATCTTACCGACCACGCCACCGGCCCGTCACATGGCTAATAACTGTATATTTAGTGTGTGATAATTTTAATAGCAACCTCTAGATACCGCGCATTTGTTGCTCTGTGGTCCAAATAAAGTATAGAAACGAAGTTTTAATGGATCGACGTATGCTGAAGGGTCGACAGCGGGTTGAAATGTTAATCTTGTGCTCATTTTGTTTTGAATTGAATACGAGCAAAATAAAAACGTAGATCTGAATGTTTTTCTGTTCATAGATAACGAAATATATGTATAAGTTTAATTTGTGATAACTGCCTCATTGGTCTAATTATAAGCGGTAAGATACTTGCTTTTCACGCCGCAGGTCGTGGGTTCGATTCCCACCCGAGACAAACATTAGTGATAAAATTTGTGTTTGTCTCGAGACTGGGTGTAAATATCTATCATAAGTATTTATTTACAAAAGAATAATATTATATGTATAGTATATATCAGTTATCTGGTTTCCATAACACAAGCTCTGCTTAGCTTGGGACCAGCTGACCGTGTGTGTCCTTGAATATTATATTATTATTTTTATATTATTCACTAATAACCGCAAAGTGCCGGGTCGAGCAAAAACACTTTTCCAATATCCCTACTAATCCCTACTTCCCTACTAATATCATAAATGCGAAAGTAACTCTGTCTGTCTGTCTGTTACGCTTTCCCGCTTAAACTACTGAACCGATTTGGATGAAATTGGGTATGGAGGTAGTTTGAGACCCGAGAAAGGGCATAGGATAGCTTTTGTCCGACTGTGCAAAAAGAAGGTAATGTTTTGGCGCGATAACCGACATACACGCGGGTGAAGCCGCTGTCAGAAAGGATTGGAATTGTGTCTGATGAATGGCAATAGACTCGGTCCCTATTACGTATGGTACCTAAACATAGCCGGCGAAAAGTGCGTGAAATTCACCTCTGCCTACCTTCGGGTAAAGGCGTGACCAATGTAGATACAACAGAAACGGTACAATAAACATTTACATCAGTATACTTGGATAATTATGTTAAATGAAGGTTACGAATATAATAATAATTACACAAAGATAACTAGTATCGTAATATTTTGTGATGCAATGTTACAAAGCGATAACCGATAAATCATCGCATTTTCGAATTATTACGATAAACTGATTTTCAATTAATCACACAAACAGGTAAACTTGTTGTAATAAATATATCTATGTGTGTGGTGATTTGATTACGCGTTGATTTTCGATAAACATTTATTGTCGTGCAAAAATTAATCACTAAGACCCTCTGAATTATCAATTCTTTTTAGTCTTTTTTACGGGGCAAACATTCGCTAAACTTAAGACCCGAATGGGCATACGGCGAGGGGTGTGTGGTACTCAACAGCGGGTATTAGTGGCGTCTCCAGCTCTAAACGGCTAAGCTCAGTTTACTTTGTACCTTTATTACGAGTTGTCAATAGGAAAAAAGTTTTTAAATACTATCATGAACCTGTCAAGATAAAAAATGTACACGGCGGAGGTGACTGGAACCGTAGGTAGAAGACGCCCTTTGAGGACATTCGCCGATCTCATGATGTACTTCAAAACGGACCGGTGCCGCGATGTGTAGCACTCACAACCACCGTGCATGTATGACCAGATATATGAACATTAGTGAGGCTAAGGAAGTATGTTTAGATCGTAGCAAATGGCGCTCTATAGTCTCTGCCTACCCCCATGGGATAAAGGCGTGATTGTATGTCAGTATGCAAAAGGTATTTTTAGTTCATTCTAATGTAATTTTTGCATTTTTAATCAATTTTTTTAAATGAAAATTTAATCTAAAAACACATTTTTACAAGTTCAAGACAGGATTCGAAGTTTTTCTATATTGACGTACCTATAACGTACTAAGGGTACAGATATTCCGACGAACACAGCCGAACTGCAGGAATAATGGAAACACCGAACAGCCCTCTTTGCCTTTTACTTGGTTTTCTATAGTTAAAATAAGAGATTACTAATTTCCTTAACTCTTTCACCGAATTCAATTAATTTTCATTTTTATACCACATAAGCACAGATAAACTGAAGACCGATTACAACGCACATTCTGAAAAGGGTGTTTTTTAATAATTTTTAATGATCTGAGTACCTACACCTTATTTTAACGACACGAAGAATTTTTGAGAGGGGAGTTCGTGTTTAATACAATCAAATTCTGTCATAGGGCCTTAGATGTAGATAGTAAAATAAACAATATGTTTACCTCCAGATACTGGCGCATCAGTGAACCGTTTGCCCTTCTCCAGGGCCACGGGGAAAATCTGTTTAGGCACATTGGGGTCTACGGTACTGGAGTCAATAAGTAGTGCTCCTTTAGGGGCCTGAAAATGTTACATACTTGCATTAAAATTATGCCTTACATACAAGGAAATACATAGAATTAGGATAGAAGTGGGCAGCAGTGGCGCATTGGTACCGGCCTCGCCTTAAAAATATAAGGTCGTGGGTTCGATTCCCAGTCGTGCCCATACATCTTTCTGTGAATTATTACATTAACGTTGCTCAATATTCGTGAAGTAAAACATCTTGATGAAACCGGCTTGTCTAAGAACTAATCATTCGAGGACATGTGACATCCACCAACCCGCAATTGGCCAGCGTGTGTGAATTAAGGCCTTAATTCTCTCAACTCGTTAGATAGTCGAGAGAAGCCGTTCCCAGCAGTGGGACACTAAAAGGGTTGAATTGAATTACCTAATTATTTAGTACCCAATTATCTAATTATTTTTTACCTAATTAGTACACCCAAGGACAATCCCCGGTTAGAGCAGGATTAGTTCTAACCGGGGATTGTCCTTGGGTATACCTATATGGTGCGAAGAGGGATTATCGTCGGTTGGTGCCTCATTACATTCAGATTAAAATTCTCTAACGGGCCTCTACGTGTTGGCTTCGACCCCACGCTTGCCTTTCAAAAGTCCGGAGCTCCATAGCTCTGAGATAAAATAAAAATAAATAAAATATTCTGGAACATCAACACACACGGTCATCTGGTCCCAAGCTAAGCACAGCTTGTGTTATGGAAACCAGATAACTGGTAAATAATAATAATAATAAAATGTATGGAGTCGACATAATATGATTGTCACGTGACAGTCGAAGGTGAATAACAATCACACACATTTTGTTATTTTCGATCTTTCGTTATCTTATCGCTTCAATAAGTCGCTTTGTGTAAGAGTCGGTCCTCGATAGTACTGAACACGCCTCTTACTAACAAGGCATTTACTTTATGCTTAGAGAATACAACACGGGAGGTGTTATACTCAACTTCTAGTAATGCACTGTTTCTGCCAGTTTTTGGGGAAGGCGGTAACCACGTACAGCACACATATAAAAGTTGAAGCGTCTTCACAAATGCACAGGTAAATAAAAGCTACAAACATACACATAACATGAATAGTTTATGCATACAAACTGTTCATGTACCTCGGCAGTGGGGAAGGCACGCAATAACAGTTCCGTCCTAAATTTTCTGAATACAGGACACTTACAATTGAACAAATCTAAGAAGTACCTTTTGACGTTTCACTGTTTTCTATTAAATTAGCTTTATAGAGGCGTAATTCACACTATCTTTATTAGCTTTCCTGTAAAATAATTGAATTATGAAGCTAATTTATTTTAACATAACATACTTAAACAATTTTCATACAAAAAATAAAATCCTAAATGTACTACGTTTAGAACTGACAAACGGTACTTCTTAGATTTGATGGACATTAAGGACTGAATTGCGAATTTAAACCCTTCAAAGTCATATCAATTAAAGTCATATACATGCACATTAACAAAGATTGTATAACTTATGGGAGGACATTGATCTCCTGATATAAAGTTATGAGGTTATTAGTATCAATTTCATTGTGGTTAAAGTATCTAGAGATCTAGATTGTAATTTGAGAAGTACCTTTCTTCATAGTGAATTGTGATATAGATTTACACTGAAAGCAACCACAAACTAATTCCGGAAGATCTTTGTAACATAAAATCTCAGAAAATTTAACACGGAACTGGTATTGCATGCGCTCCCCTCTGCCGAGGTACATGAACAGTTTGTATGCATAAACTGTTCATGTTTGTTGTTTGTTTGGAGCTTTTATTCACCTGTGCATTTGTGTAGACGCTTCAACTTTTATATGTGTGGTGTAAATGGTTACCTCCCCTCCCCCAAAAACTGACAGAAACAATTATAGGCCGACCTGAGGTACAAAGTCATAAAACATTAATTAAATCTCATAAAGAACTATTTAACCACAGATAAAAGTAATGTAAGACTATTCGTCACTAATATCCATATCGCTTGTATCATCATCACTGTCTGTGCAGCTTGAGGAGTCAGAATCTTGGCGATAGGCGATACGCGAGTTAAACGGTCGGCCTATGAGTACTAGAAGTTACGTTAAATACCTCCACACCTGCACACCGCTTACGATAGAATATGCTGAGACCTATTTTAAATTTAAGGCCACAATTTAATGTAAACCATATTCTGACACATGAATGATTATGATTATTATGATAATAAAATAAGCAGAAGAAAGGATTATGATGGAGGAAATCAGCTAATATCTCGCAACCAATTAACAAATGGTGACATGCCACATTTTCACTCACTTCAACCCTTTTTAGTGTCCTACAGCGGGGCACGAGTCTTCTCTCAACTACATTACATGTTGAAAGAGTTTAAGCCTTAATCCACACACGCTGGCCAAGTGCAGGTTGATGGTTGTCACATGTCCTCAATGATTAATGTTATGTTTATTTTATTATACAATTCACACGAAGACGTGTAGGCACGACTGGGAATCGAACCCACGACCTTTTATTTCTAAGGCGAGGTCCGCTCCCGTGTGGATGTGACCTGTAATACAGGTTTATTCTTACACCTACTTCGGGCACCAGTCTCTCACAAAGCTGATTACTATGACCAAGCACCATTGTAAATTTTTGTGGAGAAAATAAGTGATATTAATAAGAATAACTTACATGTTCAACCGCTCCATCCTTGCCAAGGTACGCATCCAATACGACCTTGTTGCTAGGAAGGATGGACACAACCACATCAGCACCATCTACTGCTGCTGCGATGGACGACGCGCCGGTGATACCGTTCTTAGCTGCAGTGTTGATTGCCTCTTTAGAAGGATCGTAGCCTTTGACTGTGAAGCCCTGGGAACAGAGATAGAGTTTGGTTTCTAATTAAGCCTACTTACAACACGTGTTTCAATGACATCCGCCATTTTTTTCGACATTGTGAAAAATTGGCGTATAGGTATTACTGAAAAACAAAAGAAGTCGCCATTTTTGTTCGACAAATGTCTATTGGAGATAAATGTCTAGAACGCGAGAATCGGGGCTCATATCACGTCATCAATGTCACCTTGTAGATGTTCAAACAAATTTTAACCAACTTCGAAAAGTAGGAGGTTCTCCACTGGGATGTTGTTATATTTTTAAGTTAGTATTTTTTTTTCCGAAGTGGTTGATAATAGGTAGGTAGGTACCACTTTAATCCGTACCTAATCGTTTTTATATTAAAAAATCTCATTTATCTGTAATCTGGAGTTTAATTTATAGATTTTAGTTACTGAACAATTACTAAAACATAGAGATAATTTAATTTACTAGCTGTAATATCAAGTCGCATCTACACATCAATTTATAATTATCATCGACTGGTCGGGATGTCGTCACAGGGGCGCGAGGGCAAGGCCAGTGCTAACTATGAATAACTGATCAATTAAACCTGTTTCTATCACGTTTGTAGTTTTAATGGAGGCGTGGTTTTCTACCCGATCGTTAAATAAATAAATGTTTTCCATCAGCATAAGTTCGCCCCCAGATCCTCTAAAACTAGAGTGTCCGGCAACGTCGTGAGCTGAGGTTTGTTCCCCAGGGAACCCTCATGGCAGTTGCCACAGTACTTGACCGTTTAGACCGTCCTCGGAAGGCTCACCGAAAAAGTCCGGTGAACCAATAGAAGCCCTTCCGGCTGATTGGGTTAGGTAATCCGCAAAAAACAATAGAAAATGTATAAGTCCAATAGCTTTCTCACCGCGGCTTCGCCCACGCATATATCGGTTATCGTGATAAACCATTAACTTCTTACTGCGCAGTCAATATCGGTGAAGGAAAACATCGTGAGGAAACCGGCATGTCTAAGAACTATTCATTCGACGACATGTAACATCCACCAACCCGCACTTGGCCAGCGTGTGGATTAAGGCCTTAACTCTCTCAACTCGTAAGATAATAATAATGATGATTATGATTATGTTTTAATCTTGTGGTTTTATTGTATGATAATTTTTTATGTTTTAATTTAATTGCAATAATTTAATTTTAAGGTTTGAATTTATAAATTTTAATTTTTAATTTGTTGTACCCGACACGGTCCATAATGATCACATTTTATATTTTTACCATCTATGTAAACATATTGTGGAACGCAATAAATGGTTGATTTGATTTGATTTAAACAGAATAGAAGACCCTTGCCCAACAGTGGGACCCTAAAAAAGGATGAAGTGATAATAGCCCAAAACCCGCTCAAAATTTCAAAGGGACAAAATATAATAAGGTATATGCCCTTTGTAACAAAATCGATCTATGGCGGAATAATCACATACAGTAAGGTGATAATTCCGCCATAGAAAGAAAACAAAAGAAAACAAACATAGTCAAGTTGAGAGCCTCCTTTTTGGACTCGATTAAAAACCAACACAAAGTTATAATTTAATATTCTAGCCATAAAAAGGCAATCCATAAAAGCGATATCAGTGATTCCTAAAAATGCTTTCAGAATTAGCTGGCCGGGGTCCATAAAATCGAAGTGCTTTTGTAATCCTCGACCTCAAAATATTTTACGTAGAAAAGCTCCATCTGCATAACTTAGCATAATCTTTGTATCAAATGAAAGGATTTTAATTTTAAATGAAAGTAAATGTACCATTAGCTTTCGTACTTGAAAATTTATACTTTTTTAATACTTTTTTTTACTCTAATTGCCTTTGGGATTTGATTTTTTTTTAACTGGCTTCAGAATTAATGAGGTTTAACTTGGGTGTTTATATTTTTTATGTTTAAAAAAAATGTAAAGTAAAAAGGTCATGCCCAGCAGTGGTGTACCTACTAAAGGTTTGTTTTGTTACAAACTATTCTTAATATAATAATAACAATATTCTGGGACATTGATATACGTTGACGGTTGGTCTCCCGTGACCATGAAGTCTGGAAAAACTGAGTAACGTCAGGATTTAAAATCTAAAATAAACCGCGGTAAAATTCGTTACAAAATAGTAATATTTTAATGTGTGACGCTGATAATAATAATATAGTGGGACATTAACACACACTGCTATCCAATCCCAAACTAAGCAGAGCTTGTACCTACTATGGAAACCAGATAACTCGTTGATAATATATTACCTATTATAATAATTTTCATTTGGAAATACATAATTACACCCAGAATCAAGACAAACAGACATCGTCATATAAATGTTTGACTTCGGTGGGAACCGAATCCAAGCGTGAAAAGCATTGTGTCTTACCGAGCACGCCACCGGCCCGTTAAATATATTGTAATATGTAATTACTGGACATTGATTTATTTATCAATTTATTTGTGTTTAATAATCAAATCAAGCGCATTGTATTTATTATAAGATGTTGTTACGCGGAAACTGATTTTAGATATGCTAACACATAATACCTATGGGGCGTCCAAAAATTGTCCATGTTTTAGGAGGCGGGGGAGGGGGGTTCCTGGCTTATCACGTAATGATTTTTCTCACAGAAAACGGTGTAAATAGCGTGAATAATTATATCTAGAATAAAATATGGCCAAATCTAAACATTTATTGTATGCGTCCAAACTTCGAAGAACAGCAAAGTAGCGTTCGATTGTTTTGCTGTATCGACACCTGTGATGTGACTAAATTTAGATGGACCGTTTACAGCCCAAATAGAAGGGAGGGGAGAGGGAGTCGAGGAAAATCCCAAGGGGAACCCACCCCTGGTCGAAAAATTCTAAAAAAATGCCTTACGTAATTAATGGACACCCCCTATACAGAATACGAGGAAGGCCTTATAGATACGCGTAAACTTATAACACTTGCTTTTAGTAAAGGGTAAAAAAAATGTCCTACCACCTCTATCTGTATGTACGATAATATTTATTAATTGTTTAGCTATTTTCTGGCCTACTAACATTGGTAGAGTAATACAAATCGCATGTATTTAAACTTACAACCAGCTCAATAACGTATAAAAAAAATTTAAATTAATATACGACGCTGAGTAGCTTAACAATTAAAGTATTGTCATGGTACATACTTGATCAACTCAAATCTATTAAACGGGTTTTTCATGGTTCTCAACAAGAGAAAGATTCATGAGAAACCATTGTGCGAATCTTTCATCTCAGCTACCTGAGTGAAGTCGGGGCGGATTGCTAGAAATTAACTTGTATAACAACGGGACAATATCTAAATATATAAAAGAAGAAACTGACTGACTGACATATCAACGCAGAGCCCAAACCGCTGGGTCTGGGTACTCCAAATTTGGCACATAGGTTCCTTATAGGTCTAGGGGTGCACTAAGAAAGGATTTTTTAAAACTCAACCTTTAAGGGGGTGAAACGGGGTTCCAAAGTTTGTATGGAGAAACGAGATTAGTGAGATAAATTTCGCGAGCGAAACCACGGGCGAAAGCTAGTTTGTCAATAAAAAAATAGAAGTTAAAATAATATATCTATAATGCAGAGAGAGAAACCTTATATACTAGTACAGTATTTAATATCTGTACCTGTGTCGTGGGGCCTAGTTTCTTACAGTCTAGATAATTTATATCATTTATAATATACCTATTAAATTAAAGAAATAAATTTTATCAAATAAGTTTAATGAAATGAATTTTAATTATAAGAATGATAATGATGAAAATGTTGAATGAAATGATGATGATGTTTTAGGTTCGATATTTGTAATAAATATAACCCGTTTATAAAAATATGATTTGATAAAAAGATAATTAATTAATAATAATTTGATTTATTTTATTCATAACTTATGCAAATATAAGTGCTTAATTTGGGGCTAGATAGCGCTGTGTATACCTATAATAATAATAATAATAATATAGTGGGACATTAACACACACGGTCATCTGATCCCAAACTAAGCAGAGCCTGTACTATGGAAACCAGATAACTGGTAATATACTACATATAATACTTTTCTTTTGTAAATATATACTTTAATTACACCCAGACCCAGACCCAGACAAGACAAACAGACATATTTAAAGAAATGTTTGTCCCGGGTGGGAATCGAACCCACGACCTTTGGCGTGAAAAGCAAGTATCTTACCAATCTTACCGACCACGCCACCGGCCCGTCAAAATATATGTGAAAATATTCTTTCCGCCTGCCCGCGTATGTCAGTTATCGCGCTAAACCATTAACCTTTTTGACGCATTCCGATAAAACTATCTATGTCCTTCCCCGTGTCTCAGACTATATCCATACCAAATTTCACCCAAATTGTGTTCTCTTTAGTAGTTATTGATATATCAATAGAGTGGGACATCAAAACACACGGCGATCTCGTACCAAACTAAGCAGAGCTTGTACTATGGAAACCAGATAGTAATATCCTACTTACTTAAAATACTTTTCTTTTGTAAATACATACTTAAATATATATAATTACACCTAATCTCAAGACAAACAGACATGTTCATCACACAAATGTCTGACTTGGATGGGAATCGAACCCACGATCAAAAATAAAATCAAATTTAAAAAATCGGCTACATATTATCACAGTGGAGCCAAGAGGGCAAAGCGTCATCTTTATTATGCGCGTGCGTCTTGGGTGTGAGGGAGAAGGCAGATATCGAACAGTATGTCACTAAAGTCCACAACGAGTTTAGGTCAATGTCGGTCGTTGATAATAAAGCGACAGTCAATTAGGGAACTTGTATAATACTGGTTGAATATTTGAACATGCCGATCAAGTATTTGAATCGCACGTTCAAGAATTACGTTTTTTTTTTACAAAATTTTTTTTAAACGGCTTAATATAAATGTGACCATTTTGACGTCAAAACTTTTTCAAACAAAAAAAATTGTAACTCCTTCTTCATAAATAAAGCATTCGAACTAATAACTTCATACTTTTTGAAGTCGGTTAAAGAAGTATATGTATAGAATGTTACTTATTGTCACATTACATGCGACTTCATCCGCGTGAAATAAAGCCTCCTAAAAAACATATTACCAAAATCAAAAGTAACTTACATGTCAATTCAGATAATAAACTACATGTAAGCAAAATTTCATCTAAATCCGTTCAGCCGATTTCCTGTAAAAGGCTAACAAAGTTTCGCTTTAAGGAATAAAAATTGGGAAGAAAAATGTCTGATCACCTGTTTAGATGTTTGGCAGTGTATCAGCCAAGTGCACTTATCATAATAGTATTAAAATATGGGTTACACGTGCCATTGTTGGTCACTTTTGACTGTTAAAACAACTATCAAAGTGTCTAGATATCAAAACTTTTCAAAGTACCTATATTATTTCCTAAATAATTGATTCCTGGACACTGTAACTAATTATAACTTCCTCGTTGGCTGTATTTTATACCTTTAAATAATTAATTATCATATTATAATGATGGTCTGTTTAGAACAAGAGTCTCTTGAATAAATACCACGAGTTAATATTTTTAAGTTGAGACCCAGGATTCAAACATATATTTTAATTAAAAATAAATAAAAGTAAAAAATATAACTAATACGAAACAAGGTTTATAAAAGTTCACAACTTTCCCTGCAGATATAGTCTGGTACGTAGTTTTAAATAAAAAAATGTATCATAAAACCAAGCTTTTGTATAAAAAATAGCATCAATTAAGTAGGTATGTACAAGTTTAAAAATACAACGTTTGAATAAATATTAATTAATTCTAAACCATATTAACTCACATTCCACATCACACCACACATCCTCGTTGAATTACAAATAGTTGCTTTGAAAACGTACCATATTATAACTAAATTCATTTAAATAAACTTACCTTTTTCACTAAATTCGCAGCCATGAAGCCCCCCATATTCCCGAGGCCGAGAAAAGCGACATTTTTGTCAGCTTTTGAGCTATAATTTCTAACAGTTGTTAAAAAACACTGTGTGCCACGCGACGCCATTTTGTTTCTGTATTTAGCACACGTGTTATCCCGGCGCGTGCGCAGCTCGACTGAACTTTGGTTGTATAGTTGTTATCAATTTTATCGACAGAAAGAGATAAAGGCGTGTAATTACGAATGGTTACAGCACTTTATATGTCAATTTGACAGTTTTACTCGACTACGAAATTAAGGATATACATTTATGTTTTAGTATACAAGATGTGTGAGCAATGGTGGCGCAGCGGTATCGGCCTCGCCCTTGAAATATCGTGGGTTCGATTCCCGGTCTTGCCCACACACATTGTGTGAATTGTTTCATCACCGCTGCTCAATATCGGTGAAGGAAAACATCGTGAGGAAACCGGCATGTCTACTCTCTCAAATCGTTAATAGTTGAGGGAAGACTCCTGCGCAGCAGTGGATCATTATTCTATTAATTATTTTTCCCTACATTTAAATAAGTATTTGCCTATTATTCAATAAACCCAGAAAGAACCTCTACAACTCGCTTTAAATTTATTCATAATTAGGTACTTACATGTGAAAATAACTTTAAAAAAATCATTCCCATACTTACAATAACGTTAAGATGTAATTTGACAGATAATGCTAAATTAAATAATAATTCCGTTAAATAATGTCGAATAAAGTAAATTTCTACGTAGTAACGTTTAGTAATTAACATGTTTAATGTTAATATTATTCTAAAATTATTCAAAGAATCAAAGACATACATCTTTTAATACGGAATAGTAAGTACAATAGCGCCACATTGCTTAATTGTTGGTTTCGAGAACTAAATCAATTAAAAATATTTACTTTTTAAGAGTTAAAATTAAAAACTATTATACAAAAAGCTAGCTTACTTTATATCATTTAAAATAAAAATGTTTGGTAGTCCTAGATATACATTTTTAATTAGCTTTTTTTTAATTTAGTTTTATGATCGTCTAAAAATTTATATACAACAACGCCTACAAAATTCTTTCAATAAAACCCCAAACATTACGGTGCTAATTATTAAACTTAAGGCGCTCTTATTTATAAGTTCTTTTTTTAACATTACGGTGCTGATTATTAAACTTAAGGCGCTCTGATTTATGTATAACTGAATATTCTTTTTTTTAATTAAGACAATATTATAGAAATAAGCAAAAAGAGCCCAAAACACGTATTGCCTTATTATCTAAGCTACTTACGATTTGTATAATTGTCTATTACTGTTTCATAGCTGCCATTAAAACTAAACGTTCATTCTTCCCGCCAATATGGCGGCTTACTGACTTTTGACGTTACGCCAAAAATAACTCAAATGCTCGTAATATGCATCCACAAACAGGCATTTTATCATTTTTATTTGTTTTAAAGCAGTTAGTAGGCCAAATTGGGTGATTAAAAAATAAAATACGACATAATTATTACAAATTCAGTGGCACCATAGGTTCGTGTAATAACAACAATGACACTTTGTCGGACAAAAATAAAATAATAAATAAATTACACTGTTTTCTAAGTTCCTTAACTTAAATAATAAAAGAAGATACTGACTGATTGACATATCAACGCAGAGCCCAAACCGCCGGGTCTGGAGACTCCAAATTTGGCACATAGGTTCCTTATGGGGTCTAGGGGTAAACTAAGAAAGGATTTTTCAAAACTCACCCTTAAAGGGGGTGAGACGGGGTTCCAAAGTTTGTATGGAGAAACAAGATTAGTGAGACTAATTTCGCGGGCGAAGCCGCGGGCGGAAGCTAGTATTTTTATATTATACTAGCTGCCCCAGTGAACTTCGTACCGAGTATTTATTAAAAAAAAAATCACTTAGGGGTATGAAAAATAGATAGTAGCCGATTCTCAGACCTACTGAATATGCATACAAAATTTCATAAGAATCGGTCAAGCCGTTTCGGAGGAGTATGGCAACGAAAACTGTGACACGAAAATTTTATATATTAGATTAATTATCTTCGTAAGTACTATTAATTTATTATTTCAATTGCCTTAGGAGAATTGTGTTACTGTCTGTTTTGTATAGTTCAATGTGTAGCCGTACAATGAATCTATGGTCTGAAATAAATAAATAAATATCTAATACCTTCAAACGAGCAATTCTTGTATATAATTGGAATATCGGAATCGGCTCCAACGATTTTGATAAAATTTAGTATATAGCGGGTTTCGGGGGCGATAAATCGATCTAGCTAGGAATCATTTTAAGAAAATGTCATTTAAAAAAAAAATACCGAGCAAAGCTCGGTCATCCAGATATTTATTATTATAAGACAAAGTTATCAAACCACGCACGGCATGTTACTTTCTGCATCCACAAATAAATTATCAACAAAACGTAACATACAATGGTTGCTACATTAACGATAATTTAATCTTAATTACAACAACCTTTTGTTTTGTACTCACTGCTCTGGAAGCGTGACGGCGCGTGTAGGCACTTTTATATTGTTATCCGACTTAAAAAGAGGGATATTCTTTTCTTTACTAACTAATTCCTCTTTAATATTATACTGTGTTAACTGCAGTTTAGTTAGGTTAAAACTGCGGCGTATGCTTCACCAAAACTTCTCTGATTTTAATCAATTATGTGGTCTACGACGGAACGGTTGCAATTGATGGAATTCACTCTTTTACCCTCGAGACCCTACACGTGATGCTTAACTAATGATTAATGAGTACAGTAAAATACAGTTCAGACTGCCCAAATACATGCCGACAAATGATGACATGATGTCTGGTGAAGCTATAGATGATAATAACTCTTCATCATCAGTGATTCAGTATTTATTGGGTAAGCGCGTAGCAACAGGCAAGTTGTGGTCCGTCTCAAAATCTCCGGCGCGCCCACACGTACATTGGGAGAGATGAAGGAGCACACCAATAGGCGAGCCGTCAACAGCGGGGTGGCGGTTGTGTTACATCGTGGTTCCCGTGACGCTGCCGAGCGCACATGTGCCATCGTCGCAGCCGTCACATTAAAGTGACTGACTGTTCCGACGGACCATGAGCGCTGAGGTGAAAGATGCGGTGTCGTTAAAGCTGGATCCCTGCCTTCCCCTAGGGGCGGGACAGTGCGTAAACGCATTCCCACAGCAAGAACAAAATAAAAGGCAATTTGTAGTCAAGGGTCACCCTTGACTATTTTAGAATTTAAAATCCATACCTAGTACGTAGAGTTAGAATTTGTTATTATGTAAATTCGAAGCTCTGAGTCTCTCTGAAGATTCGACAGAGAAGTAATGTAATCGACATAGCCCACCGGATGAGTAAGCAGAAGTGGCAGTGGGCACCCATAACTGCTCCAGAACCGACAACCGTTGCGCTGCTGGTGTGAAGTTCTTCTTCACACCAGCAATCTTCTTGAGTGAAGACCACAAATAAGACAAACGTAGTGTAGGAAACCCTCAGACTAAGTGGATCTCAGCAGCAAGGATGTCAAGAACTGGATGAGAAATGATGATCGTGTTCAGTGGCGTGCTTTAGTAGAGGCCTATATCTACCAGTGGACTAGAATGGACTGATGATGATGATAAAACTCGCCTGACTCTGCAGAGTTCGGGCTAGCTCTAACAATATACTGCAAATGATTGCCGAGAGGTATGACTCGCCTATAGAACCTCTCTGCAGAGTTCGGGCCAGCCCCAACAGTATATTACGAATGATTGCCGAGAAGTAATATGACTCGCCTGAGCCTCAAGCTTCAACCTTTGTATGCGTAGAAGCATGTTTGCCGCACAATTGGTCTTTAAATAATATTCTTTTTAAATATTATTTAATTTATTTACTAATATAGGTCCTAAGCATATTCTTACAAACTTGTTAAATAAATCTTGTGTTCGACATAAAATATTTTTTTTGTTTACAAAGTTTTAACTTTTGGGGTATTTACAAACAAGATTAATGTTCTCAGGGGCCAATCCACATAAATCGTAGTATTACACCACAAATTATTAAACAAAACACTGTACAGAACAGAGCCCTGACGTCACTTCCGCGTTGTTTGTACCACAGACAATACATCGTAGGGCGGCGTTTGGGCGGGAAGCGGGAAGTATAATGAAAGGCTGAAAATCAATATGAATGTTTCATATAATTTACTAAACATAAATACTTTCATTTCGTATTACTATAATATGTATTTTAGTTATTATATTTCCAAATACTTTATATATATAGACGATTATGTACTGGGTCCGAAAATAAAAGCTTGAAAAAAAATTTTGAATACATATTTTCTTTTTTTAAATGTTTAGAATGGTTTGTGATGTTATAAAACCAAAAATCCCGGTGAACCATTAAAGCCCCTTGGGCTGATTGGTAAGGTCCTTCCACCGACTAGATAAACTAGACGCCTATTTTCTCAAATATTGTATGAAATTGTAAACTTCAAAAGTAGGCAGGATATCGAGTAAGATAGCTAATAAAAATTAGCTTGAGGTCGGATGATATGCAGTAGTAAGACATAATCTAGGTGAGTGCGAGTGCCTAGCTATGCGGTGCGTCATAACTAAGTACATAGACGTGAAGTCACGTGAAAATTTTAACTTTGGTGTAACTGATGGGAATTTTAATTGCGCAAAACAAAATATGTTTTCAATATTTGTTACTCTGCTGAACAGATTAAAAATTTAAATTTACTCATATTGCTTGATACCTACGATAAAAACTAAAACTTATAAATCTACAAATGCAATTTTAATTACCTACTACTGTTTTATTCCTACAAATCTTATGCCTGTATCTGGATTTTGTCACTTTTTTCCTAATATAAATTTCAAGATGACAGACAAAGACGAAGAAATTATAAACCTATTTTAGCAATTATAACCTTATAAGACTTTTATAAATAAGAGAGTTTAAGTTTAACCTTAATTAAATTACCTAATTAAAAATAAATACGCAAATTTGTACAATAGGTAAATAAATGCAAGCTCCAATGTGGATAAAAGCCAACCGATTCCAGCTCAACCTATTACAACTACTGCAAGAGTTGACTATAATTGCACGATTGATCTCATCGTTTCTAGAAATAAAACTACTTTAAAACGGATTTTATCGCGGTGTGTGAATAATTCTGATTTCTGTGTGCTCGGTTTGCATAAATCGGAACGCAACTTAACCAATAATGTTTGTAGGTAGTCAGTAATAAATGTGATTAATAAGTTTGGACGTGAAGACCTCAGTCCGCCCGTGACTATGAAGTCTGAAAAGACTTTGAAACGTCGGGATCTAAATCTAAAATATACCGCTATAAAATCCGTTATAAAGTAGTTTTATTTCAATGTGTGATATTAGCGTAAATCTAAGAAAATACTCATAGTTTCTTTTCAATTTTACCAATTGAAAAGAAACTCACGGACACGGTCCTTACTGTTCCAATTGTTACCAATATTGTCGCGCAAGACAAAGAGACAAGACCGAACGGTTTTAAAATTCGTTCTACATTACTTACAGGATCCAAAACATGTTCTGTTCTCTTCTTTTCTATGACACTTTTAAATCAAATTCACTTCAACCGTTTTTAGTATCCCACTGCGCACTGGTCTTCTCTCATCTAGTTAGATAATTTAGACCTTAATCCACACACGCTGACCAAGTGAGGTTTTGTGGATGTCACACGTCCTCGAATGATTAGTTCTTAGACATGCCGGTTCCCTAACGATGATTACGCAGTGGTACGAGCCTCGCCTTAGAAATATAAGGTCGAGGTTTCGATTCCCGGTCGTGCCCACACATCTTTGTGTGAATTATTTCATCTCCGCTGCTCAATATCGGTTAAATCATATGACAAAGATAAAATATAAATATGCTATTGTTAGTATTTATCTGAAGAGGGTTCGTCTTAACTCGCGTGACAAGAAATTTTGCAGTACATTGTGCGCACGATTTCATTAGTTTTTGAATACAAACATTTCTAGACGCATTGCTCGAATTATCTTAAGGCAAGTAAAATAACAAATTAGTGCTACTTAAAAATATACTAAAATTATTATAATATAAATTAATAAATAATAAGGAACTTAAAGTAACATTATCACATATCTATAGTACACACATCAAGCAATAAAAAACCAGTATAAGCCGACCTCTCGTTGTACGGAAATACTATAGAATGCGAGATCAGCTTATATTGGAAATTTATAGCTTGATGTGTAGCCGTGTAAACAATCACAAACATTTTATTCTACAATTAGATTTAAATAATATGTATACTGAAAGAAATCCTAGTTTTACGTAAAGGGCCAATCATTAATTACGTAAGTCTACTTTCGCTAGTTTTAACCCCCCTCCCCCCCTTAAGAAAAAATAAGAACGACATCCTCCCCATGTTTAAAATTTGTTACGTAAGAATATAAAGGTATCGGTTCAACTGTCCTCGGACGGCTCACCGAAAAAGTCCGGTGAACCAATAGAGGCCCTTCCGGCCGATTGGGTTAGGTCATCAGCCAAAAAAAGAATACAAATTTGGCGGGGAGTTCCCGGGCGGCGCAGCATAGATGGCGTGAGTCCGAGAAAAAATACGATATGGTCTACCCCCTCCCCCGAAATCATCTTACGTAATAAATGAATGGCCTCTAACCTGACACAGTGCTTCGCTTGTATTATCAGAAGATGTAGACAAAGGTGAATTAACACTTGCATTATCAACTTGACAATGCGCGGAACCCGCCGCGATATCGATAATTGAAACTGTATTTTTTCCTAAGCGAAGTACTCGTTCTCTCCCAACTCTTAAATAGTTGAAAGAACACACCCAGTCGGACACTGGATTCTTTATCACTGGATTATTCAGCCTAGGGATATCTATTCCTGGACACAGGCCTCCCCTGACAACGCCACAATTTCGACTGACGGCTATTAACATCCCATCCATAGGCTTCCCGTAGATTTTACTAAATCATCGGTCAACATAACGGCGCGGCGTCAATTCCATTGTAGCGTATGTTGTCTATTAAATTGTTAATTACTAATTAACAAACTCTAGTTTATTATAACCTAGTAATTTCATGTACAAGAAAGGAAGGATAAGTCAAATCGAGCCCTTGAAGTCGCTCGATCAGGAACTCTTCAGCTTGTAGTTGCATTTTCTCATCGAAATGGGTCTGCCAGCCACCGGATTCACCTGAAATAAATAAACAACCTTAAATCTGAATACATCAGAACTGAAATCCTTTGTGGTGTGTTAAGGAAAATAGAACGATGCGTTTACAAACTGGGTTTCTTTCTTGGAATTCGCTCCCAACGCCATTGACTGACTGAGAAATCCCAGATTGCTGGCTCGTTTAGCATTATGCTGGGTCAGAACTATCTATCAACTGAAGAGCTTTCAGAATATTAGAGAAAATAAATAGTTCAAAAACAACACTTTTCACAAAGCAATGGTCTTTTGGAAATAAAACCCACAAATGAGGATGAGATTAAATGATGAATCTGGTTTTTATGAGTAAAAATTCCTTTTCACTGTAGTCGGAGAATTAAACAAAGAAGTAGTTTCCATTACCTTTCCTAACGAATTGGATGCTGTCATCACTGCTAGTGGTGTTATTGACACTCTTGTTCTTCCTGATGCTGTCAAAACTCAAGTGGTTGGCCAGCGTCTGTATTTCACCGTCAGTGTATTCTCGCTTTAGGAACTTGCAAACGTTGACGATTTCTTTTGGCAGATCCTTAAAAATAACAGTGATACAATTTTCAAATCATCTAAATTAGTCATTTTTGTAAATTAACAATATATATTGAACTTTATATTTCTATATCCATCAGTAACCCATTTCTGTTTAGTTCTAACTAAACTTGTTAGAATCGTGGTTTATATTAAACCTACAATCGACACTGTACTTTGTATTTAGGACTAACTTTAATATAACAGTATATTATAAAACTGTTAAATACATTTTAAGACTATAAAATTCGGGGACAATTGAACAAGTGGTAACTAAACAGTTAGAAATAGATAAATAGAAAATAACTATACCTTAAGCATATCCTCATAAAACACAAAATGTAGATTTGGATGATGTCTTGACTTCCAAGCTTCGTTTGAATGTGCAACTATCGGTGTGTAAGGCACTGCAGAATAATTATAATCATCATGAGCTTGTCAATTATAAAATTTAGAAACATTATTCAATATCTTGAGACAAAAAAGTTAAGTTTTTGTTGCATCTTCTGTATTTAACGCTCTTTAAGTAAGTCCCGCCTAGATTTTGAACGAGCTAAAGAAATGAAATATACAAGAAATCTTTCTCATGAATATTTCTTTCAATTGGTGAAACCCAGATGAAAACATGTTCAGAAATTCCAAAATCATTGCGTATATTACATACAGACGCATCGCAACATAAAACTTTACATAACTATTCGATAACGTGGAAATTATTGATATACTTACTCAAATCTCTCCTGAAAGCCTCCCAGAAATTGTTAAAATTTGACCTCATCAGACTTTTCTGGATCATCTTGTGTAGATAATAGTAGGAAACAGCCACATCTCTTGGGTCTCTGGCTACGTAGATCACTCTAGCAGTATTTAACAAGTTAGGAGGAAGCAATGACAAAGGCATGTGGGTTTTAATAAATCTTGGAGATGGAGCTTTATCAATAGACTGCCAACTAGGTGTCCTCACAGCATCATTCAAACCTTGGAAGTTGCCTAAATTCATGAAGTTCATTTTGATCAAATCGTGCGCAATATCTGGGACTTGTGACGTGATTCTGAGGATAAAAGAAATTAAGATCTAAGATTAAAAGGTATATTAAATGATATGGTATTAAAAGATATGGATAGATATGAGACTGTATTAGTCAGAGTGTTTAAAAGAATTGACGTAGTTATAAATATTCTGGGACATCAACACACACGGCCATCTGGTCCCAAGCTAAGCAGAGCTTGTGTTATGGAAACCAGATAACTGGTATATACTATACATATAATACTTTTCTTTTGTAAATAAATACTTATTGACGTGACAACGTCTTAAATTAGGTTGCGGCTGGGAGGCACTTATGAAAAAGTGTAACGCTCGGTAACGTTACGATGAGTCACCGAACGAGAGAGAGGCCCGCCGAATGCCTTGCGTCTCTCTCCCACTCAACTATGTTTCATCCTTCTTCCTACTATACGAATGAATATTCACATTAAAATTATTTTACCACTCAAAGTCGTTGTCACGTAAAACTTTCGCCCGTATACCGAATTTACAGGCAACCAATTTTTATAGATATTAAAACCCAGACTCGACACAAACAGAAATGTTCATCACTAATGTTTGTCTCGGGTGGGAATCGAACCCACGACCTGCTGCTTCAAACGAGCAATTCTTGTATATAATTGGAATATCGGAATCGGCTCCAACGATTTTGATAAAATTTAGTATATAGCGGGTTTCGGGGGCGATAAATCGATCTAGCTAGGAATCATTTTAAGAAAATGTCATTTAAAAAAAAAATACCGAGCAAAGCTCGGTCATCCAGATATTTATTATTATAAGACAAAGTTATCAAACCACGCACGGCATGTTACTTTCTGCATCCACAAATAAATTATCAACAAAACGTAACATACAATGGTTGCTACATTAACGATAATTTAATCTTAATTACAACAACCTTTTGTTTTGTACTCACTGCTCTGGAAGCGTGACGGCGCGTGTAGGCACTTTTATATTGTTATCCGACTTAAAAAGAGGGATATTCTTTTCTTTACTAACTAATTCCTCTTTAATATTATACTGTGTTAACTGCAGTTTAGTTAGGTTAAAACTGCGGCGTATGCTTCACCAAAACTTCTCTGATTTTAATCAATTATGTGGTCTACGACGGAACGGTTGCAATTGATGGAATTCACTCTTTTACCCTCGAGACCCTACACGTGATGCTTAACTAATGATTAATGAGTACAGTAAAATACAGTTCAGACTGCCCAAATACATGCCGACAAATGATGACATGATGTCTGGTGAAGCTATAGATGATAATAACTCTTCATCATCAGTGATTCAGTATTTATTGGGTAAGCGCGTAGCAACAGGCAAGTTGTGGTCCGTCTCAAAATCTCCGGCGCGCCCACACGTACATTGGGAGAGATGAAGGAGCACACCAATAGGCGAGCCGTCAACAGCGGGGTGGCGGTTGTGTTACATCGTGGTTCCCGTGACGCTGCCGAGCGCACATGTGCCATCGTCGCAGCCGTCACATTAAAGTGACTGACTGTTCCGACGGACCATGAGCGCTGAGGTGAAAGATGCGGTGTCGTTAAAGCTGGATCCCTGCCTTCCCCTAGGGGCGGGACAGTGCGTAAACGCATTCCCACAGCAAGAACAAAATAAAAGGCAATTTGTAGTCAAGGGTCACCCTTGACTATTTTAGAATTTAAAATCCATACCTAGTACGTAGAGTTAGAATTTGTTATTATGTAAATTCGAAGCTCTGAGTCTCTCTGAAGATTCGACAGAGAAGTAATGTAATCGACATAGCCCACCGGATGAGTAAGCAGAAGTGGCAGTGGGCACCCATAACTGCTCCAGAACCGACAACCGTTGCGCTGCTGGTGTGAAGTTCTTCTTCACACCAGCAATCTTCTTGAGTGAAGACCACAAATAAGACAAACGTAGTGTAGGAAACCCTCAGACTAAGTGGATCTCAGCAGCAAGGATGTCAAGAACTGGATGAGAAATGATGATCGTGTTCAGTGGCGTGCTTTAGTAGAGGCCTATATCTACCAGTGGACTAGAATGGACTGATGATGATGATAAAACTCGCCTGACTCTGCAGAGTTCGGGCTAGCTCTAACAATATACTGCAAATGATTGCCGAGAGGTATGACTCGCCTATAGAACCTCTCTGCAGAGTTCGGGCCAGCCCCAACAGTATATTACGAATGATTGCCGAGAAGTAATATGACTCGCCTGAGCCTCAAGCTTCAACCTTTGTATGCGTAGAAGCATGTTTGCCGCACAATTGGTCTTTAAATAATATTCTTTTTAAATATTATTTAATTTATTTACTAATATAGGTCCTAAGCATATTCTTACAAACTTGTTAAATAAATCTTGTGTTCGACATAAAATATTTTTTTTGTTTACAAAGTTTTAACTTTTGGGGTATTTACAAACAAGATTAATGTTCTCAGGGGCCAATCCACATAAATCGTAGTATTACACCACAAATTATTAAACAAAACACTGTACAGAACAGAGCCCTGACGTCACTTCCGCGTTGTTTGTACCACAGACAATACATCGTAGGGCGGCGTTTGGGCGGGAAGCGGGAAGTATAATGAAAGGCTGAAAATCAATATGAATGTTTCATATAATTTACTAAACATAAATACTTTCATTTCGTATTACTATAATATGTATTTTAGTTATTATATTTCCAAATACTTTATATATATAGACGATTATGTACTGGGTCCGAAAATAAAAGCTTGAAAAAAAATTTTGAATACATATTTTCTTTTTTTAAATGTTTAGAATGGTTTGTGATGTTATAAAACCAAAAATCCCGGTGAACCATTAAAGCCCCTTGGGCTGATTGGTAAGGTCCTTCCACCGACTAGATAAACTAGACGCCTATTTTCTCAAATATTGTATGAAATTGTAAACTTCAAAAGTAGGCAGGATATCGAGTAAGATAGCTAATAAAAATTAGCTTGAGGTCGGATGATATGCAGTAGTAAGACATAATCTAGGTGAGTGCGAGTGCCTAGCTATGCGGTGCGTCATAACTAAGTACATAGACGTGAAGTCACGTGAAAATTTTAACTTTGGTGTAACTGATGGGAATTTTAATTGCGCAAAACAAAATATGTTTTCAATATTTGTTACTCTGCTGAACAGATTAAAAATTTAAATTTACTCATATTGCTTGATACCTACGATAAAAACTAAAACTTATAAATCTACAAATGCAATTTTAATTACCTACTACTGTTTTATTCCTACAAATCTTATGCCTGTATCTGGATTTTGTCACTTTTTTCCTAATATAAATTTCAAGATGACAGACAAAGACGAAGAAATTATAAACCTATTTTAGCAATTATAACCTTATAAGACTTTTATAAATAAGAGAGTTTAAGTTTAACCTTAATTAAATTACCTAATTAAAAATAAATACGCAAATTTGTACAATAGGTAAATAAATGCAAGCTCCAATGTGGATAAAAGCCAACCGATTCCAGCTCAACCTATTACAACTACTGCAAGAGTTGACTATAATTGCACGATTGATCTCATCGTTTCTAGAAATAAAACTACTTTAAAACGGATTTTATCGCGGTGTGTGAATAATTCTGATTTCTGTGTGCTCGGTTTGCATAAATCGGAACGCAACTTAACCAATAATGTTTGTAGGTAGTCAGTAATAAATGTGATTAATAAGTTTGGACGTGAAGACCTCAGTCCGCCCGTGACTATGAAGTCTGAAAAGACTTTGAAACGTCGGGATCTAAATCTAAAATATACCGCTATAAAATCCGTTATAAAGTAGTTTTATTTCAATGTGTGATATTAGCGTAAATCTAAGAAAATACTCATAGTTTCTTTTCAATTTTACCAATTGAAAAGAAACTCACGGACACGGTCCTTACTGTTCCAATTGTTACCAATATTGTCGCGCAAGACAAAGAGACAAGACCGAACGGTTTTAAAATTCGTTCTACATTACTTACAGGATCCAAAACATGTTCTGTTCTCTTCTTTTCTATGACACTTTTAAATCAAATTCACTTCAACCGTTTTTAGTATCCCACTGCGCACTGGTCTTCTCTCATCTAGTTAGATAATTTAGACCTTAATCCACACACGCTGACCAAGTGAGGTTTTGTGGATGTCACACGTCCTCGAATGATTAGTTCTTAGACATGCCGGTTCCCTAACGATGATTACGCAGTGGTACGAGCCTCGCCTTAGAAATATAAGGTCGAGGTTTCGATTCCCGGTCGTGCCCACACATCTTTGTGTGAATTATTTCATCTCCGCTGCTCAATATCGGTTAAATCATATGACAAAGATAAAATATAAATATGCTATTGTTAGTATTTATCTGAAGAGGGTTCGTCTTAACTCGCGTGACAAGAAATTTTGCAGTACATTGTGCGCACGATTTCATTAGTTTTTGAATACAAACATTTCTAGACGCATTGCTCGAATTATCTTAAGGCAAGTAAAATAACAAATTAGTGCTACTTAAAAATATACTAAAATTATTATAATATAAATTAATAAATAATAAGGAACTTAAAGTAACATTATCACATATCTATAGTACACACATCAAGCAATAAAAAACCAGTATAAGCCGACCTCTCGTTGTACGGAAATACTATAGAATGCGAGATCAGCTTATATTGGAAATTTATAGCTTGATGTGTAGCCGTGTAAACAATCACAAACATTTTATTCTACAATTAGATTTAAATAATATGTATACTGAAAGAAATCCTAGTTTTACGTAAAGGGCCAATCATTAATTACGTAAGTCTACTTTCGCTAGTTTTAACCCCCCTCCCCCCCTTAAGAAAAAATAAGAACGACATCCTCCCCATGTTTAAAATTTGTTACGTAAGAATATAAAGGTATCGGTTCAACTGTCCTCGGACGGCTCACCGAAAAAGTCCGGTGAACCAATAGAGGCCCTTCCGGCCGATTGGGTTAGGTCATCAGCCAAAAAAAGAATACAAATTTGGCGGGGAGTTCCCGGGCGGCGCAGCATAGATGGCGTGAGTCCGAGAAAAAATACGATATGGTCTACCCCCTCCCCCGAAATCATCTTACGTAATAAATGAATGGCCTCTAACCTGACACAGTGCTTCGCTTGTATTATCAGAAGATGTAGACAAAGGTGAATTAACACTTGCATTATCAACTTGACAATGCGCGGAACCCGCCGCGATATCGATAATTGAAACTGTATTTTTTCCTAAGCGAAGTACTCGTTCTCTCCCAACTCTTAAATAGTTGAAAGAACACACCCAGTCGGACACTGGATTCTTTATCACTGGATTATTCAGCCTGGGGATATCTATTCCTGGACACAGGCCTCCCCTGACAACGCCACAATTTCGACTGACGGCTATTAACATCCCATCCATAGGCTTCCCGCAGATTTTACTAAATCATCGGTCAACATAACGGCGCGGCGTCAATTCCATTGTAGCGTATGTTGTCTATTAAATTGTTAATTACTAATTAACAAACTCTAGTTTATTATAACCTAGTAATTTCATGTACAAGAAAGGAAGGATAAGTCAAATCGAGCCCTTGAAGTCGCTCGATCAGGAACTCTTCAGCTTGTAGTTGCATTTTCTCATCGAAATGGGTCTGCCAGCCACCGGATTCACCTGAAATAAATAAACAACCTTAAATCTGAATACATCAGAACTGAAATCCTTTGTGGTGTGTTAAGGAAAATAGAACGATGCGTTTACAAACTGGGTTTCTTTCTTGGAATTCGCTCCCAACGCCATTGACTGACTGAGAAATCCCAGATTGCTGGCTCGTTTAGCATTATGCTGGGTCAGAACTATCTATCAACTGAAGAGCTTTCAGAATATTAGAGAAAATAAATAGTTCAAAAACAACACTTTTCACAAAGCAATGGTCTTTTGGAAATAAAACCCACAAATGAGGATGAGATTAAATGATGAATCTGGTTTTTATGAGTAAAAATTCCTTTTCACTGTAGTCGGAGAATTAAACAAAGAAGTAGTTTCCATTACCTTTCCTAACGAATTGGATGCTGTCATCACTGCTAGTGGTGTTATTGACACTCTTGTTCTTCCTGATGCTGTCAAAACTCAAGTGGTTGGCCAGCGTCTGTATTTCACCGTCAGTGTATTCTCGCTTTAGGAACTTGCAAACGTTGACGATTTCTTTTGGCAGATCCTTAAAAATAACAGTGATACAATTTTCAAATCATCTAAATTAGTCATTTTTGTAAATTAACAATATATATTGAACTTTATATTTCTATATCCATCAGTAACCCATTTCTGTTTAGTTCTAACTAAACTTGTTAGAATCGTGGTTTATATTAAACCTACAATCGACACTGTACTTTGTATTTAGGACTAACTTTAATATAACAGTATATTATAAAACTGTTAAATACATTTTAAGACTATAAAATTCGGGGACAATTGAACAAGTGGTAACTAAACAGTTAGAAATAGATAAATAGAAAATAACTATACCTTAAGCATATCCTCATAAAACACAAAATGTAGATTTGGATGATGTCTTGACTTCCAAGCTTCGTTTGAATGTGCAACTATCGGTGTGTAAGGCACTGCAGAATAATTATAATCATCATGAGCTTGTCAATTATAAAATTTAGAAACATTATTCAATATCTTGAGACAAAAAAGTTAAGTTTTTGTTGCATCTTCTGTATTTAACGCTCTTTAAGTAAGTCCCGCCTAGATTTTGAACGAGCTAAAGAAATGAAATATACAAGAAATCTTTCTCATGAATATTTCTTTCAATTGGTGAAACCCAGATGAAAACATGTTCAGAAATTCCAAAATCATTGCGTATATTACATACAGACGCATCGCAACATAAAACTTTACATAACTATTCGATAACGTGGAAATTATTGATATACTTACTCAAATCTCTCCTGAAAGCCTCCCAGAAATTGTTAAAATTTGACCTCATCAGACTTTTCTGGATCATCTTGTGTAGATAATAGTAGGAAACAGCCACATCTCTTGGGTCTCTGGCTACGTAGATCACTCTAGCAGTATTTAACAAGTTAGGAGGAAGCAATGACAAAGGCATGTGGGTTTTAATAAATCTTGGAGATGGAGCTTTATCAATAGACTGCCAACTAGGTGTCCTCACAGCATCATTCAAACCTTGGAAGTTGCCTAAATTCATGAAGTTCATTTTGATCAAATCGTGCGCAATATCTGGGACTTGTGACGTGATTCTGAGGATAAAAGAAATTAAGATCTAAGATTAAAAGGTATATTAAATGATATGGTATTAAAAGATATGGATAGATATGAGACTGTATTAGTCAGAGTGTTTAAAAGAATTGACGTAGTTATAAATATTCTGGGACATCAACACACACGGCCATCTGGTCCCAAGCTAAGCAGAGCTTGTGTTATGGAAACCAGATAACTGGTATATACTATACATATAATACTTTTCTTTTGTAAATAAATACTTATTGACGTGACAACGTCTTAAATTAGGTTGCGGCTGGGAGGCACTTATGAAAAAGTGTAACGCTCGGTAACGTTACGATGAGTCACCGAACGAGAGAGAGGCCCGCCGAATGCCTTGCGTCTCTCTCCCACTCAACTATGTTTCATCCTTCTTCCTACTATACGAATGAATATTCACATTAAAATTATTTTACCACTCAAAGTCGTTGTCACGTAAAACTTTCGCCCGTATACCGAATTTACAGGCAACCAATTTTTATAGATATTAAAACCCAGACTCGACACAAACAGAAATGTTCATCACTAATGTTTGTCTCGGGTGGGAATCGAACCCACGACCTGCGGCGTGAAAAGCAAGTATCTTACCGACCACACCACCGGCCCGTCGTTATGAATCTATAGTTCAATACTGAAGACATGACTCAAGTACTTAAGATGGATTTTTCGATGCAAGGATATCAACACGAGTAACTTTTTTGACTATAAATAAATGGCGTTCAGGGCTCAGATAGCTTCGTCCTTAAGAATACACCTTCAAATAAAATCCCTATAAGTGGTCTCCGGGTGGTGCAAATTAGGTGACAATTAACGAAACAATATAGGAGATTTTTAAAAGAATTGTCACCATCATCAGTGTGCTCAACACGCTATGGTCTACTGGCCTAATGGCTTTTGATTTCTCCGTCCCTTATCGCTATAGAACAACCCAAAATGAGATGTCATGACGACGACATGGGGCAGGCTTTCATACCAATGCAAATGCAACAATAGTTTTCCGTCAGTTTTACCTGACAAGTATAATCGAAGTCCGTTTAACGCTAGGATAAATAAATGCTTACTGACTTCACGTGTAACATCTTGCCTGCACGTGTAACGCAACCACGCAACCAGGCTGTGGCTGGTGAAACTTATGATGGTGTATGGCTGCTTAGTGCGCGGGCCGTCACATGTTTCACTGACTGCTGCAGCCAGTCTGTCTAGTACGTGCCTGGCCTTATAAATACTATTCCTTCGAATCACAGACATGAAACTGAAAAATTAATACTCACTCAAGCATAGGAAACCGTTTGTACAGAGGACTGTCTTTGGCGGCTTGGAATTTTAAATCATTCTCCACTAACCAAACCATTTCTTGGATCCACGTGGTTCCTAAAATAAATTTAACAATCGTCAGTATAATGATTGAAACCTTACTATATTAGGTATACTTTGTACAACCTATACAAGAATTTTCTATAAAGCTATTAGTAAATTGAAGTAGCAATATCAACAACTATGGAGACCGCGAACTAGAAAACGTAGTAGGCCTCTAAAGTAGGCGCAGCAGCAAACAAGGTAAAGTGGTTGGCAAGAAATAAAGCAAGTTGCTGCGGATAGTTCATGTTCACTATACCGTGCATTGAAAACGTCTATGATAGCCGGCTCGTCGGTTTTGAATCCCGGGCTGGACCAAAAAGAGTGTTTGGGGCTTTTCTAATTTCTTAGCATTAGTTCGTAGTCAAGAAATTAGTGCTGTAACACCCTCACACCACGCTTTGAAAATAACGCTATCCATTTCAGTTCTGCGCCTGCGAGTAGGGGAATAGAGAGTGCATCTGTGTTTGCGCTGGTTTGTGCACACACGTTGTGCATTATAATATCTCCTGTCGCCGTCGCTGTCGATGCCGTCATCTACATTATGGTGAAGTTTAATATCGCGCAGAGAAACAAAAGAGGGTAGAAGGTAGTCAAGTATTATATAATATTTGGCTAATCAATAAAATATGGAACGGAATATTCTTGAACCACAAAAGTGTTTGACATAATCTGCTCTATAATCATGAACAAGTGTTTTGCAAAATGGAATCTATTTTGTCGGTATCAGATAAACATTTTATCGTGATATTGTGTTATAGTACTATGACGTACTATGAAAGTGTGTAGGTGGGTATAATGTGAGTCACATTATTCTTATTGATTCATATCCTAGTCATGATTTTTTATTTCATTTTGTAATACTGGGGGATACCAAATGACAGACACTAGAAATGTCCAAACCAAGGGGTGGGTGAACGATTGGCTTCACTCTGATTTTTTCTTATACATGGTGACTTTCTCTCATCATGGGCCTATTGCAGTCCACTCCTGGGCAAATGCCTCTCCCACTAAGCGCTATCTAACCCTATCTTCGGCTTGTCGCATCCAGCTACTGCCGGCTATTTTTCGCAGTTCGTCACTCCACCTAACTGGAGACGGTTTTCTAAGACGTGGTCTCCACTCAGAATATGTTTACCCCAGCGGACTTTGTCTAGTGCTCCTGATTCACCCCGATCTATTTTGTAGTGAAAATTAGCTAGTATATTTTGTTTGGGTAAACGTACAGGTCATCTATATGTGAAGATTTAATAAACTTGACTTGACTATACTCCAATAAAAATATTTAGACCTGGACTCTTTAATGACTCTTGTCTAAATATTTTAGCCCCAGCGGTGCCTACTAAACTCCAGTTTTAGATACTTATGTTCAATAGGTCGCAGTATCAACTACGATCGTGCCCTTATCTTTATGTGTAGTATTCGTTACTTCACCTGATTTGAGGGCGCCCTACGCTACGTTTACCAATCCATGGTCTTCACACAAGAACTCGTATACCTCAAACGTTGTGGATTCTGCATCAAATATAGGCGCAATACCTATTCATGACTATTGCTATTTTATCGACATAGCTACGTCCACGTCCCTTCTCCAGTATAGGCTCTGTGGATATACTGACCTGATCGTGGAAACGTAATCACCCATATATCGTCAGGCCGCACTTGCATGTTGTATATCGCCTCTGCCTGTTTTCTGAATGCTCCTGGCATCACGTACCCACTCTTTCCACATTTCACAAATGGTTTCGTGTAACCTGTAAAAAATATTTCTTTGTTTGAATATTGTTTATTTTCTCTGATTTGGACCAGCAATCAGTTACAAGGCTATAAGCCAATATTTTGTATTATTGCATGATAAAGAGGGCATGAGGCCAGCCGTTCTATCCTTTCTATTAACGCTTCTTTTTTAAGCCTTTTCCTGATCGGAGATGGGTTTAGAAGCTAGGCACGAGCGCTCGCCTAACTTGTGTCTTACTATTACATATTATCCAACCTCTAGCTAATTTGATTGGACCTATCGCGGCAAGAACTTAAACAAACCAGTCAAAATTAGCTATATTCTCCGATACCCCGCCAAACTTTGATCATACAATATAAGAAGAAAGAGGCGGCGTATCTAGTCGGTTGATAAACCTAACCGATTAGCCTAAAGGGCTTTTTATGGTTCACCGGATTTTTTCGGCGAGCCTCTAAAAACAGATTGAACCATGATTGGTTCAATCTGTATTTATAGGCTCGCCGAAAAGTACCTGATGGTAACATCATCATTAATTGGTCAACCTTTTTCAAAAGCTTTTAACAGACTCGGCTATGAAATATAGGTCGCGTGTTAGATCTCCGTGCGTAGCGTGTGTGAATAAATTCCTAATCTCTAGAAAAGTAGTGCCCAGCAATAGGACACTGGGTGTGTTACTGATTCTGTTTCTGCAAGTCACTTTCCGATCATCACGCCACTGAAGAAGTTCTCCACTACCTCTTCTCAACCACGTGTTAAGTATCAAATTCAAATTTTATCGCGCCATAAATAATTGTAAAACACAAAATTCCTTTTAGTACAAATGCACCAATTAAGCTAAAAGTTGTATAACTAAGTAAAGATAAATGTATCGAAAAGATAGGACAATCGTAAATAAATAAAATAATCTAATTTAATGACGCGGGGCCTTGAAAAGTTCAATAAATCGTTATCATATTATTACACCTACTTACTTAATTATTATAAAAGTTATGCATCATTACTAACTAGTGACCCGCGTCGTCTTTGCACGGATACAAATTATTCACCTAAACCTTCCTCATGGATCACTCTATTTTTTACGTGCAATCTTTTTATCTGACTCCCGGAATCTTACTCTGAGTCCGAAATCGAGTTGAAATAATATGAATACAATGAAAGAAATATTCATAGTTTTTGGCGATATGTCGCAGCGCGTAACCTATAAGCGTAACAACCTTTGCCTCAACAGATAGATGTCACTTCTGTCACTTTAATTTCAAATTTGATCTTATAAAAGAAATCCATTTCCATCCAAATGTTTTGCGAACATTGAATTAAAACTATTTTATAACGGACTTTATCGCGGTAACGGATTTAAGAAAATACTATTTTGAGAACATTTGTGATTAGAGAGCTGCTGTAGTCATTGGCAGAGGATATAAGATTAGCTTTCTGCGATGTTATTTTTAGCCCCATCGAATTTCATGGGTGTATGATACGGAAGGGGGTGTATGAAACACGATGTGTCTGATGTTCAACAGATACACCGTGCACATCGTGTTTTTATACATTGTTTGGATCTCAAACCGAGGTACCTACTTAAAGTATCTACATGCAACCTCACGAGTGTCAACTTCAATGGTCAAATCGTGATGTTGATAAACTAATCTGAACTACTTTTATATTCTAATGATACAAATCGACTTCAATGTACCAATGACTCAAAAACCGCTTGACCTTTTTTAATATGACGATCCGTTCTCGAGTTTATCAAAAATCTATATATCCCTACTAATATTATAAATGTGAAAGTAACTCTGTCTGTCTGTCTGTTACGCTTTCCCGCTTAAACTACTGAACCGATTTGGATGAAATTGGGTATGGAGGTAGTTTGAGACCCGAGAAAGGACATAGGATAGTTTTTATCCGACTGCGCAAAAAGAAGGTAATGTTTTGGCGCGATAACCAACATACACGCGGGCGAAGCCGCTGTCGGAAAGCTAATATAAAAATAAATAACTATTTCCCTTGGTCACGCCATCACGCGTGAACGGCTGGACCGATTTCGCTAATTTTTTTTTTTTAATATTTCTTGAAGTTTGAGGATGGTTCTTACGCAAATAAAAAATACCAATCCTCCGAAACGACTTATAAATTTTTATGGAATCTTATAATCGATAGGTCTGAGAATAGGTCGTAATCTATTTTCGGACCCGGTAGGTGGTACTGTTTTACCGGGCGACATCTGCGGGGTCTGCTAGTATATAATAGAATACTACATCAAGTTTATGATTTAACTGTGCGTTTATGCTCATATATCAGTGAAATGAGATCAAAACTGATATCGTGCTGTCTCATGATATAACAGATAAGTTGGCCTTGTTATAGTCTATTTCTAACATCTTGACGCCTGAAAATGATAAACGTGTATCAATGTAGTTAAATCCAGTTTTCAACATTTTTATCTCTAATATTATTGGTCACTTCTTGTTCGTATATGGGCTAAATTATATCCAAATTATACTTGAAGGCTTTTGAAGGTTTCAGACTGAAAAATATCAGAATTAGCAGACAAATAATCGGGTAAAAAGACGGTATTTCAACAAAATAAGTACGGCAAATATCACTTCACCCCGATCTCTCGATAGCACAATCATTAATTCTACTAGATAATTACAGATCGCTAAGATTACATTGGATTAAATCGTAACGTCCATCGAGCACGTGTTTGTGTGCGGACTTCCCGACGATGCAACCGTCCATCACAAAGTGTCAGCCCTTCTAAGATAGCCGTTCACCCGTGCTCGGTGTTCATTCGTTCGTTCATATTATTATTTTCGAGTGACAGCTGACTTCAAAGACGGACGCGATGACAGTACAAAGTGACAGCTGATGCATTGAGATGTAGATGTGCCAACATACTTATTTCACAGCCTTTCTGTATGTTTGTTATCGTGCTAAACCATTGACCTCTTATTGGCAGTCGGATAAAAAGTATCCTTCTTTCGCCGGGCTTCAAACTATCTTCACACAAAATTTGGCGGTACAGCGCAACAGACAGACCGGTCTACAGTTACTTTCCAATTTTTAATATTACCTGAGTAAGGATTTACGATTTTGATAGATGGATTTGACGACCTCGGTAAGCCCCCGATTCCCGCCCCGGACAATATTTGTGTAACAACAAAATTTTGTTTCGGTGTCTGGTTGGTTGGGGGACTACCCTCCGTGCCTCGGACAGCACGCTAAGCCGTCGGTGCCGGTTGTCATTTAACACATTTATGACAACCGTTACATGTAGTCAGAAGCCAATATAATCTGACACCTGGTCGGCCATCTCGGCTACTGGTTCCCTACGGGTTTCGAGGTCTGATGGCAGTGCCTCGTATAATTCTGGTAGCTAGCCGCATCAGATTAGACTGGGAGCCGACGCCAATAGAAATGGAAAAAGGCAAGGGGAATGATGATGATGATTTATAGATGGATGTGTAAGAAGTAAGGACATAATGTTCTGTCCGTTACGTTTTCACGCCTAAGCCCACAGAAGGATAATATGAGGCTTTCTGGATAAAGGTAGGCCATTTCGTTTCAATACTAATTTATTGCCGTCAAATTATACTTTGACGGCCGGCGGCGTGGTTGGCAAGGTGCTTTTCACACCGTAGGTCGTGGGTTCGATTCCCACCCGAGAGCGACATTTGTGTGTTGAACATATCTGTTTGTTTCGAGTTTAGGTGTGATTATTTTATTATTATATATAGTAAACAAGCTCTGCTTAGCTTAGTACCAGATAACAGTGTGAGTTAATGTCTTGGAATATTAAAAAATGTATATAAAGAATTATACTATATTGTAAATAAATATTCTGGGACATTAACACACACGGTCATCTGGTCCCAAGCTAAGCAGAGCTTGTGTTATGGAAACCAGATAATACTTTTTTTTGTAAATATATAGGTACTTATATTAGATATTTACACCCAGACTCGACACAAACACAAATGGTCATCATTAATGTTTGTCTCGGGTGGGAATCGAACCCACGACCTGCGGCATGAAAAGCAAGTAGGTATCTTACCGACCACGCCACCGGCCCGTCAAAAAATGTAATACTCTGTTGCGACTAAAACTAACCAACTAAATTTTTGTACAACTTTTGTACTTTACCTGATTATAAATCATTTTTATTATTTATGGTGAATGAATACTAAAATTTCATTTTTTTATTACAATTTATTTTAGAAATTTTGTTTAAGATCGTTCTCAATTTTGAGAAGTCATGCGGAAGGCGGAAGTTATTGACATAAATATCGAGTTTTCAGAGGCCACAAACATTGATAATAACTATAATACTGTATAGTGACAATATCTTTGTGTCACTAAGGTAATCCACACATAACACTTTAGTAAATTATATGTACTATTGTTCTGATAAGAGTATTTGTCTCCAACTACTTGCTATTAACAACTCTAGCAGCTTGTATCAGAAGATGTAAGATGTCGTTGAGGCGAGAGCTTAGTAAAAAAATTAGATATATTAGAACATTTATGACGTCATGTACCTAAACACCACTAAAGACTCAATACGTTACTGCAATCCTGAATCGCACAAGCAAAGTTTCACCGTAATTAGCAACACCCCGACAAGAACAGTCAGGAAACTGCGTCCGCCGGTCATCATCATGGACTTAACTTATACCTCATTTAACATGTTTTGATTGAGATTCTGACTACATGTAACGATTGTCATAGATGTGTTGAATAACAATCGGGACCGACGGCTTAACGTGCTCTCCGAGGCACGGAGGGTAGTACCTCAACCAACCAGATACCGAAACAAATCTTTGTTGTTACATAAATATTGTCCAGGTGGGAATCGAACCCTCGAACTCCCGGGCACATATAGCCCAATCGGAGGGCGTACACCGCTCGACTGCAGAGGTAGAACACCAAAGGGTTCTTATTTATATTATAGTTTTTTTTTATTCTGTGATAGGCTGGCGCTTGACTACAACTTGTCTGATGTTAAGCAATGATATAGTCTACGATGGAACGCGCTAGCCTAGTATACCGATTTACTCGTGATTACGAATGATATTATCGGTGAGGTGGCAGTGGAATGAGCCTCCATATGGTTATAAGACCTTAAAGGAGCAACAATTCCGACTAACCCTTTCTTTATGGTGTCACCAGACATCGCACCGGAACACGGGCAACCCACCAGGCAAGGCCGCTTGGGGGTGCAGCTTTGTCTGGTGGGTGGCCACTAACCACGGCCGAAGCCTACCACCAGTTGATTGTCACCTGATTTGCACCACCCGGGGACCACGTCTATTTTGTTTTTGCTGATGACCTAACCCAATTAGCAGGAAGGGCCTCTATTGGTTCACCGGACTTTTTCAGTGAGCCGTCCGAGGACGGTCGAACCGAACCGGGGACCACGTGTGGGGCTTCCATTAAAGGTGCACACCCACGGACGAAGGTGACTCAGCCCCCAATCTATTAGATTTAATTAGAAACTAATGCGAGCGGTGTAGACAATACTGAAATTCAATGTAAAATTGATCCAGATATGTTTGGAATGCTTCATTTCGATTAATTAATTCGTTCTGATTACTGTATAATTGAAATTAACTGGAATTACTTATTAATGTGTGACTGTAACAAGCACGCTTTGCTTCCACTCACACTGGAATTCGCTGCCGGCATCTCTGTTTCCCGATAGCTAAAATCTGCCTGACTTCAAGTCACGAGTGAATTGGTTATATTGGGTAAGCGCTTTTGATCGTTGACTGCATCATTGCTTAACAACAGGCAAGTTGTGATCAAGCGCAAGCCTTTATCAGAATAAAAAAGGTGGGCTTACATATTTTAAATCACTTCTTCACTTCTACCCTTTTTAGTGTCCTACTGCTGGGCACGGGTCTTCTCTCAAATATAGGAGATTAGACCTTAATCTACACACACACTGGCCAAGTGCGGGTTGGTGGATGTCACATTTATTCGAATGAGATGTTAATCCTAACCATTATCTATCTCTGTGCCAAATTTCATCCAATTCTGTATAGTAGTTTTTACATGGAGACATCCATACATTTTTCATGAAACTGCAAATCAATCAACAAACTTTCGCGTTTTTTAATATTAGTAGAATCGATCGGGCAACCCTAACATCAAGCTGCCACCGTAGCTTCTTTTTCGTAGTCTAGAGAAACGTATTTTTGCTCGACCTGGGTTTCGAACCCAATAACACGTAGTTATTAAGCGAACACATAGATAAATTATTGCAAAACTAATTAAAAAAGCCAAACCAGATCCATTGCTCATACTCCAACGGAAAATAATTATAATACACACACACTGAAAACACCTTTAAACCGTAATTTTTTAGTTTAGATACTTCGTAAAATACAAATGTATAAATAAATGTTATTATTTTTTATAATTTACAAATAAATGTTATTAATTTTTATAATTTTTTGATTTATTACTATAATTTTCAGAGTCATCTTTTAAATCACTTTCGTAACCCTATCCGATTGACCTAAGTCTTTCTATATTTATTAAATCAAGAACGAAATATTTTAATATTTAGAACCATATTTTGAATCACTTTTGAAGATCGATTACCCTAAGGCTTAATGGTTCACCGGGCTTTTTCGGTGAACCATTAAAAACGAACCAATATTTTTAATCACAATTGACACTACACACCTAGTAAACATTTTCTTATCAATTTATCTTCTTCTGGTGTCACGTTCGTTATCTCGTAAGGTAATTCTAACCATGGCGCCATGACAGCAGTACTAGTTCGTGTATAGTTCAGTTCGACACTGCCATAATAATTGGTAACACAAGGTTTTTCAATAAAGATATAATGTAATCTAATCGTGATATCGATTCATCTATTACAAGATATTGAAGTATTTCGAACATATTTTGGGATTACTTTACGCTTATTTAACGCTTAGTAGTAAAGAAACTACCTTTTATAATACACGAGTTCGATCCCCGGTCACACATCTTTGTGTCAAGTGTTTCAAAGTCGATGAGGAAACCGGCATACTTATCTCAGAACTAATCATCCGAGGACATGTAACATCCATCAACCTACACTAGAGCAGCGTGTGTGAATTAATGCCTAAACTCTCTCAACTCGTAAGAAAGTAGAGAGTATGGATGGCGATTCTTTTCGAAAAAGATCGATTTTTAAATCGATTCGAATCGAAACCTGATCAATCAATTCACAAAAAAGTCGATCTAAAAAGATCGATTTCCAAAAAATGGTCTTTTGTTTTCAAGTTTGCTTCTACAGTGTAAAATATCATGATATTATAAAATCATGATATTACTGATAAGAGATAATTTATAATGCACTTTCTTTTTAAAAAAAAAACAGTTACATCATGATTACTTTTGGTTCAGGGTTCGAATTGATAGTAACAATTATTTTTATTACCATATCAAAGAATCAGATCTGATGTATAAGATTCGCTGCGTCGCGCTTGGGAATTAATGTTAAAAATAAAATAAGAATAGAAAAAGTTATAATTAAGTTAAAAAGTTAAGGAAATAAATACGCTTAACTTTTTAATAAGAACCATATTTCAGGTTTATTTGGTGAAATCAAAGCGGTTCACTAGCGATGTTTCCAGCAATTGCTAAACACACAGTCAACTCGCGAGTTTTTAAGTAGATATTAAAAACCTACAACAAACAACGGTAAAAATACATTCAACAAAAATAACAAAATTTTATGGTTCTTACCAACACGGAATAAAAATGATAAAATATCGATCCACTGAATCAATTTATATCTTATCGATTAAAATTATCGATTTTTGGACAAAAAATCGATAATTTTAATTGCACGCAACTTGGATGACAAGTTGTGTGCAATTAATCGGACGTAGGTTGGCTACGCTTGTGTTCACCGCTGTGTCTGCAACGAAAGTGACCATTGACAGCTCTACGCTTCTACATTTACATTCAACTGACGTTTGACGTCTTGTCAGCTGTTAACCCAGTGTCACCCCACTACCCTATCCTAATAAGCTTAAATCGATTGAGATTTGACGTTCCGTTCTCCGATCTCCGACACGTATTTCATTGATGACGACAAAAATCGTCGCCATTCGGTGTAACTCAGTTAATATTGACGCATTGAAGCGTCATTAGCGGCTATTTAACATTGCATACTTGATATCACTTAAAATTAATCATAATTAACCTAATAATCTATTATTTTTGGGACTAAACGATAACTATTCAAGTATTATAATTAATCTTACTAATTGATATTCTTTGAACTGCAAATCTTTTGGATAATTACCGTGTTGTTGATTTTATCTTACATCACTTTAAACTTGTCATTCCCGGTAATTTTCGGGATACCCTCAAAATAAAAATTCAGAGAATTTATTTTTATTAATCAACTAGCGGACCCGGCAGACGTCGTTCTGCCCGTTAAAGCAGTGCCATCTACCGGGTCTCAGACCTGCCGAATATAACCAATAATAAATAATAGGTACGAGTATCTAACCCGGATTACGGCACTTCTTCGCTTTCTAAATTTTCTTTTTTTTTTATTTTTCTCTGCGTAAGAACCATCCTCGTACTTAAAGGAATATTTTGAAAAAAGAATTAGCGAAATCGGTCCACCCGTTCACGCGTGATGTCGTGACAACGGAAAACGGGTTTCATTTTTATATATATAGATAGATAAATTTGAAACCAGGCATATTTTTATAGCGCCTTAACATAATTATTCATAGCACCACAAAGTAGCACATCGCTATCCTCGTTGTCGTGCAAACTACCGGTAGTTGAAGCGATAGTTCCCAATGAACGGCCAGCAGTAGTCAAAATAACTAAAAAAAAATTGGCATATTAAGTAAGTATAGTATTAAAATATGTATAATATTAAACAAAGTGTCGCGTGACGTGTTCCCCGAGTAGTTTTTACTGTTTCGAGTGATTATGACATAATGAATTTCCACTCCGTAACTTTAACGCTGCCAGCTCATGGTTGATCTTTCTACCGATATTGTGATCGACTCGATGCGACTACCTGCAAAATCAGTCTTAAAAATCGGTGGATACATCGCCCGTGGGTGGGCAGCGTAAGCGATTTGAAAATGCGGGCTGGGTATTTTTTATTAATTCATAAAAATTAATTATTTTTAGTGTGTAGATTATTAAAAAAATACGTGCCCAATATCTTTTAATAATCTTCAAGACACTAAATATAATTTTGATTTTTGTACCCTGAAATCCGGCCATTTTAATTGATTAACATAGAACCTCTGCGCTATATCCGCCGTTATGCTCTAACCTTAATAAAATCTGATACTTATTTACTGATATTTATGTACTTATGTACTGAATTGCAAACGCGGGCTGAGTATTTTTAAAGCAGAAAATACGAATTCAATATTTTTTAATTCGTATTTCCTTAAAACTTCAGGCCTCGGAGAGCACGTAAAGCCGTCGGTCCCGGTTGTCATTTAACATATCTACGACAATAGTCAAATGTAGTCGAAAACCAATACAATCTGACACCTGGTCGAACCATCTCGGCTCAGTAGCCGTAGGGAACCAGTGTTCCCTACGGGTTTCTAGGTCTGATGGCATTCTGGTAGCTAGCCGCATCAGGTTAGACTGGGAGTCGACCCCAATAGAAATGGGAAAAGAAATGGGAGTGAGTGAAACTTCAGGACCGACTTGATATAGTTTTTGTACCCGGAATCCTGCCGTTTTAATTGATTAATATAAAAACTTTTTGCGCTATATCCGCCTTTGTACTCTAACCTTAATAAAATCTGATATCTACTTATGTACTGAATTATGTTATCATTTGCTTTCACCAATTACTAATTAAGAAAATCCTGTGACTCATTAAACGATTACTATCATTTTGATTGATAAACAATTATATCAATAAAGCGTCTGTACACACCGGTGGAGTGGAAATTCTAAGCGTGGTGCTTTTATTAAAAAGATTGGGGGCTGAGTCACCTTTGTCCGTGGGTGTACGGACCTTTATTGGAATCCCCACACGTGGCCCCCGGGTGGTGCAAATCAGGTGACAATCAACTGGTGGTAGGCTTTGGCCGTGGTTAGTGACCAGACAAAGACGCACCGACAAGCGGCCTTGCCGTGTTCCGGTGCGATGTTGTGACACCATGCAGTGAGGGTGGGTCGGAATTGTTGCTTCTTTAAGGTTTCTAACCATATGGAGGCTCATTTCACTGCCACTTTCTCACCGATAATCATTCGTAATCACGAGTAAATCGGTATATCAGGCTGGCGCGTTCCATCGTCGACTACATCATTGCTTAACATCAGGCAAGTTGTAGTCAAACGCCAGCCTATCGCAGAATAAAAAAAGAGACTTAATTTTATACTATGTAAAGAAAAAATTTACGACTCTCAGTTTGATTTAGCTGTTATGGCCGGAATAGTTGGTATGGCCGGAATAGGTGTTTTGGCCGGAATTCGGCTAAAAGATTATAAAAACAACTATTTTTTGTTTTGTAACAAACTATCATTTATTTTGTAACGGCTGTATTTTATAGGTTTATTTGGCAGTAAAGTTACAGCGGCCCATCCGCACACCTGGCCCGTTGGCAGAAATGATTTACGAATATTAAACCTAGTGAAAAATATGAGTTATATTATGTTTGCACTAGCTGCCCCAGCGAACTTCGTACCGCGTATTACTAATTTCGCTATAAAAAAATAGGGGTTTGTGATAGATGAGTGAAAATGTAGGGTTGTATGTATTTTTTTAATTCCATATTATACAAAAGTAAAAACAAAAAATTTCGATTTCAACTTAGGGGTGTGAAAAATAGATAGTAGCCGATTCTCAGACCTACTGAATACGCATATAAAATTTTATAAAAATCAGTCAAGCCGTTTCGGAGGAGTATGGTAACTAACACTGTGACACGAGAATTTTATACATTAGAGAAGATATACATCAGCGGCGAAGAGTCCATTTAACACGATTCCCACCGGGTTCCCTATACGAAGTGGTCAATAATATATCGTAGGTACTAAATTAAATAATAAGTAACGCCTAAAAGTTTTAAATAGCATCAAAAATGCAGTACATACCTCATAATACGTTTAAAAGTCGGGGTAGGTAACTAAGAAATACTTGTCTTTTATATTGGCTTCGTCTGCCCTTTTTCAAAGTTCCACCCTTCACCACTGACGTACATTAATCTAATTTGATTTTATTTTTGAAACTTAACTAATAAAATAAATATGAATACCTATTTCCCTTGGTCACGCAATCACGCGTGAACAGCTGGACAGATTTCGCTAATTCTTTTTTTAGAATATTCCTTGAAGTACCGGGATGGTTCTGACGCAGTGAAAATTTAAAAAAAAAAAATTGGTTGCCTGTAAATTCGGTATACGGGCGAAAGTTTTACGTGACAACGACTTTGAGTGGTAAAATAATTTTAATGTGAATATTCATTCGTATAGTAGGAAGAAGGATGAAACATAGTTGAGTGGGAGAGAGACGCAAGGCATTCGGCGGGCCTCTCTCTCGTTCGGTGACTCATCGTAACGTTACCGAGCGTTACACTTTTTCATAAGTGCCTCCCAGCCGCAACCTAATTTAAGACGTTGTCACGTCAAAAACTCCTCCCAAACGGCTTGTAGGATTTTTATGGAGTGTTATATACATATGTATTCGATAGGTCTGAGGGTCTGAGAATCGGTCGTAAACTCGTAATTTATTTTCGGACCCGGTAGGTGGCACTTTTTTACCGGGCAGGACGACATCTGCGTTTAGGCCTGATTTAAAATAAATAAATAGGTAATATATACTATAAATTATTTTAATTTAATAAATTATTTAGTACCAGCAGGGAAAAATTAAATAATTTGGACTTCGCCTCCGAGCTCGTCTCCAGCTTTTCATTTACCAGTTACTTTACAGGAACTCCACCTAGCCGTATATGTAACTGACAATACGTCTGGCAACGCATCTGGCAAATTAACGTTAGTAGGTACCTAATTGTGCTAAACAGCAATCAAAGGAATTATAAACATTAATTATGGGCCAGCCTTGATCGGTGCCCTGACGCACACCACCATCGTGAGTACTTGATTCACTGGCTCATGTTAATTGTATAAAAGGCATTTGGTGAAACAAATCATTCATTCATCATTTATAGATAAACCAGCTTTCCGCTCGCGGCTCCGCCCGCCTGACATACATTTTATATCATGACCAGCAATCCAATAAAAAGTAGCCTATAGCCTTCCTCAATAAATAGGCTATCTAACAGTGCAAGAATCATTCAAATCGGACTTTTAGTTCCCGAGATTAGCGCGTTAAACCGAACAAACTAACTCTTCACTTTTGTAATATAGATAACTCAAAGTTAACCCCTGTATTCATAAACGTCTTTTAAGCTCCATAAAGCTAAAATAGATTTATAATTCGTTGTCTTTGTCATCTTTACATTTATACTAGTAAGAAAGAGAAAAAAAAAATTAACTAAAGAGTTATAAGATTTTTATGAACGTCTCTTAAAGTTTAATAGCCGTGATGCAAATCTTTTTAGCTAAGAACCAAGTCTGTAACCTTAACTTTTATAAATAATGGCATCAAAATCGTACCATCCGTTTAGCGTCTAAACGAATGGACGAGGCAACACGCTTGTAGACAACACTCCCGGTTTTCGTCAGGGATTTAAAACACCTTAATAGAAAAAAAAGAAAAGAAAAAAAGAAATAAAAATCACATTTAAAAAAAGAATAATAAAATAAATAAAAATAACAGTAATATGATCGTACTAATCACGATGACTTTTGATTTTTAGCACTTCGGTAACATCAAATGTATTATTATCTCCATTTTGCTTTCGACGTAAGTAACGTTCAATATTATTTTTGACGATATAGGTAATTATTATTATGATAAGCCAACAGACAGACTAACAAAATGAATGCTTTTTTGCAAAATTTATACATATATGGATCAATTTAGTTAATAGATCCTTACGATAATAGATGCGAAAAAACCTTCATTATATTACATTTTCACGCTTAAACCGCTTAACCGATTTAATTGAAATGTTGTATGGAGTATGGAGATAGTCTGAGACCCAAAATTAAGATCTAGAACCCGCGTTAAAGAACACATAGCTGGCGTAAAACATCAACGCTCGACGAAATCTGCAGTGTGTGAACATACTCAAAAAGGCCCCACCCATTACCTGAGAATTGATAAAACACCGGTAAAAAAAAACCGGTTCCTACCAAGAATGATCCGCGAAGCTATTGAAATTAAAAAAACAGCCTAATTTTAACAGAGAAAATGGTTGGAATATACCACCAGCTTGGGCCTCAGTGCTTAATTTACTTGTACCAAAACCAAAGCAAAATCAACTCAGAATTCAAGACACTGTGAGCTCAGTTTGCTTAAATCGGAACGCAACTTAAATATTAATGTTTGGAGGTAGTCAGTAATAATTGTGATTAGTGTTATTGGATGTCAAATATCTCAGTTCACCCGTGAACAAGAAGTCTGAAAAGACTTTGAAACTTTGTGATCTAAAATCTAAAATAAACCGCGATAAAATCCGTTAAAAAGTAGTTTTATTTTAATCTAGAACTTCCATAAAATGTAATCAAAAGTTACTAACATGGAAGTTGCACAAAATCCTGCTTACCCATCTTTGTGTACGGTACCCTAAAAACGGAGCCCATGGTACGTGTGTTCGCACACAATTGCAGTTGCACACTGTTGTTGCTAATTGAGTGGGATGTTATGGGGAATCTTTGGAAAATTTATAGCTTTGAGGGCAGACTTTCCACTTTTCACCCCTGTACTTTATCATGTACCTTCCCTGTAGTTAGAACGTATTTCTGAGGCTTATAAGACTTTTCTTAAGAATTCTAAACAAATTGTGCGTTTCTCTAAAACCTATAATGGAAACAATATAATTGACATTACTTTGAAATAATAATAAAATAAATAATTTTGTTAAAAATAAAATTTTATTGCTATTAATTGTAGTTTTTGATAATAAGTCTAATTTTATTATTTTTTATTTTATTTATAATTCTTATATTGTTGTTTGGAATTGTAATTATTATTCTAATTTTATTGTATTTTTACTTTTATTGATATTTTGATTTTAATTTTAAGTATTACCTATTAAATCCTTCCGCTACTAGTAGCGAACGGCCTTACCAGTCAATCTTTCCACTATGGGGTTAGTCTTTACCACGAAGCGCACTCGCGCCAAGTTTAATAACAAAAACATATCTTTTGAAAAAAAAAATATCCTGATGACTTTTTGGTGGAAAATTATTCTAATTAAGAAGTTGAAACCATCTCAGTGTGGAGTGCTGTTTCTTCCACCCTGTATAGTATCTAAAATAACACCAATATATCATAACAGTGTTACAGATATACAAAATGATAGAGATATTAAGAAGCAAGTATTAGGATGAGATGATATATCGAAGAGCTGTGTAATTTGTACACAATATGAGCACATTTGTAAGGCAACACATTAACTCAAGAGTCTTAAAAACATTTGGATGTGGTAATTTTTAAATTGGGACATACACTTGGTCATAACTTGCAAAAAGAACTCTAAATAAAAAGTTTAACGACCCTCGTCCTTTTTTTTTAGATAAGAACACTCTCGACTAATTAACCTTTCAAACAAACTAAATGAAAATCGGTTCATCCGTTCTGGAGATACGATACAATTGATAGATACACATACACACACGTCAAACTTATAACACCCCGTCGTTTTTGCGTTGGGCGTGGGGAGGGTGTTTTTAAAAAGCACAGCAATGGCATCCATATTTACTGTAAAACCAACAACAGTTGGGAAAAACAAGTCCTTGAATGAAGTGTTTGTAAATCTTGCGTTGGCTCAAACTACTAAGTGGTACAGTAGTTGCAGCACAAAATTAGGTTGACTACAATAATAATAATAACTATTTGTTTCAGGCTACTATTTGTTACTCTTTCACGCAGAAACTACTGGACGGAATTGGATGAAATTCGGCGGAGATAGATTATGACCTGGATTAATACAAAGGCTTTTTTATCCAATTAAGTATTAGGCGGGCGAAGCCGTCGGATGAACCTAGTATTTTATAATTCTATTACAAGTGAGTAGTAAAAAAATATGTAATAAAAGATATTTAATTACTTCATTTCTAGATAATAATATGTATAACATTTTTTTATCTTTGAAGGACAAATTTTGGAGGGCAGTCTGAAGAGGGCATAGTGAATTAACTATCATGAATCATGGAAAAGTCTATCTACCAGCTCCTCTGCTATTAAACGGAAATCTGGAGCGGATTTTTTATGAAGTCCACTCCTGGGTGATCTAAGCAAGCCACTGAGCACGATCCGTGGCTATTCTCACCCAGTTCTTACCAGCCTTGTTGTGAACGTCACTCACCTACTTACTTTTTTTAATTCTAAAATAAGCTTTTGCTTGAAGCAATGTGGTCTACCATGGAACAAGAATGCCTAATATACCGAATAACTCGTTACGAATGAATGAATGAAAAGATGGCAGTGGAATGAGGTTCTATATGTTTGGAACCATATGGTACCTATATAGGTGGGGTAGACAGCACCCTCTCTGCATGGTATCATCACACATCCCACCGGAACACGTCTTTATCATGCGACTTCCGAAACCTATCACTAGTTTAGTGTCATCTGATTTGCACCTGGGGCCTCATGTTAGTGTTCAAATTAAATTCCTTATTTGGAAGTTGCTGAAAAATCAAAATCAAAGCCGTCTCCATTCCTTCGTTGTTCTGCTACAACAGTCAAGTTACACATGTTTAGTGATAAATGGCACAACAATGGGAGTTCATTAGCGTCCCGAGACACATTAATTAATTTCATGTCAACTCTACTCTCGGCTCTGTTCCGGATTTTGTTATGTTCTCAATTGTAAATTGGAATCTTTTGTCATCAGATATATTTTTTTATTTATTGCTTCTGTGACATGAAAGGTCAAAACGAAAATAAATATTGAAATATAACTACTTTTTAACACATTTAATTTTTATCGCGGTTTATTTTAGATTTTAGATCCCGACGTTTCAAAGTCTTTTCAGACTTCATGTTCGCGGGTGGACTTTGAAACGTCGGGATCTAAAATCTAAAATAAACCGCGATAAAATCCGTTATAAAGTAGTTTTATTTCAATGTTTGATATTCGCGTAAATCTAAGACAATACTGTGAAAATAAATATTATAATTTTGTTCTACCTATAAAACTACCCCACCTAAACCTTGCCACCGCCCCGGGTACAGGTCTTCTCTCAATTACTCAAAGGCATTGTTCAGACTAACTAAACGGATCTTAAACGATATATCGGACTTTAAGCGCGTTAGTTTACCTATCGGCTTTACATGCATCGGTTTTCAATTATTTTTTTGGCCTGCGCTTGACTACAACTTGCCTGATGTAAAGCAATGATGTAGTCTACGATTGGACGCGCCTGCCCACTATACCGATTCAGTCGTGGTAACGAATGAAGTTGTGTGAGTGAGGCCTAAAATCAGCTAACTATTGATGATAAATCGATGAAACTCCGGAAATTGCCGATTTAGCGAGTAATCGGTATTGTTATTAAATAAATAAATAAATAAATATTCTGGGACATTAACACACACGGTCATCTGGTCCCAAGCTAAGCAGTAAGCAGAGTTTGTGTTATGGAAACCAGATAACTGGTATATACTATACATATAATACTTTTCTTTTGTAAATATATACATATAATAGATATTTACACCCAGACTCGACACAAACAGAAATGTTCATCACTAATGTTTGTCTCGGGTGGGAATCGAACCCACGACCTGCGGCGTGAAAAGCAAGTATCTTACCGACCACGCCACCGGCCCGTCAAATTATTAATCTCCGGATATTTATTACCAAGTTAAAATATACATCCCTTTACTTCTCAAATATATTTAAAACATTGCTGTTAAATATTTTAAGTTTTTATGTGACAGGTATTAAGTTTATTTTATGTTTTTTTTTTGACGGGCCAGTGGCGTGGTCGGTAAGATACTTGCTTTTCACGCCGCAGGTCGTGGGTTCGATTCCCACCCGAGACAAACATTAATGATGAACATTTGTGTTTGTGTCGAGTCTGGGTGTAAATATTTATCATAAATATATATTTACAAAAGAAAATTATTATATGTATAGTATATATACCAGTTATCTGGTTTCCATAACACAAGCTCTGCTTAGCTTGGGACCAGATGACCGTGTGTGCTAATGTCCCAAAAATATTTATTTATTTATTTAGGTATAGTGCGCTGTTACCAAATGCTATTGAAATGTTGTGCTTTTTAACCAATTATTAATTAATTAACCAAATTTTTAATAAATTAAAACCAATGGTTTTTAGATTAAATCAACCACAATTGATGCTGGTTTAACTTTTAGTTCATAACTTTGATTTATTGATAAATGATATTATTATTTTGTAACTTTGTTTTAAAAATAAATGTATTTTATATTTTTATTTACTTTTAATATATTAAAGTTTCATTACAAATCTCGGACATGCCAGGAGAATCTCCGGAGTTTATGTGTAACCGGAAAAAAATATCCGGAGACTGAAACCGCGTCCGGTGCAAAGCCCTAATATCGACGAAAGTGCGCGGCGCACGAATTACGTGATTGCGTAACGCGTTGGCGTTACGCAATCAGTCAGTGCGCGATACGTTTGGTGTGAACGATGCCTAAGAGTTAAGAAAGTGTGGGCTTTAATCCACATACTCTGGCCAAGTGTGGGTTCACCACGATGTTTTCCTTCACCGATTTCGAGCAGTAATGATGAAAATCACCATCCCGCACTTGGCCATTGTGTATTAAAGCCCATTGTGGGACATTAAAGGGATGAAATCTACCTACACAATACTACAAAGTATTTAATTAAAATAAGTTATATCAAAACATTAAAATTTGATCATAATTAAGGCCAGTTTTGTCTCCGAAATTATATCTTAATTAAAGTTTTGCTCAGCGATTTCAGTGAATTAAAATTGTAATATTCATGTTAATGAACTTTTGAACTTGTTACAGTTTAGACCAGCGGTCGGCAACGCGCGGCCCGCGGGCCGCATGCGGCCCGCGGACTTTCTGCTTGCGGCCCGTGAATATTTGTAAATAAGTTATAATTCTATCAAAATAAACGCATTAAAAGAATTAAAAAAATATGTAAACATAATGTAAGTATTACATGTACGAATTAAATTTTGTGACATTTACCAATTTTTAATAGCATTTTTATTTTTCCTATGGAATACTTATGATATGTCCAATTATGCGTAGGTGTATTGGGCTTCTACGCTACGGTTAATACCATGACTGCGGCCCGCCTTTAGTTTATTTTGGCACCTTGTGGCCCTTGCCTGCCAAAAGGTTGCCGATCGCTGGTTTAGACGGTTGAAATAGTTATTTAATTTTAATTATATTTTTCATTTAAATACGCATAATGTCGGTCATAGTGTTCACCACTGACCTCTATAGGTTCGGACCTAATAATCCACCTTTTAACTTAGTTTTACTTACTGAATCCCTTATGAACCCCTAATAGTTGAATAATGGGTAGGTAGGGTAATCTGGGCGTTACTGTTGAAACGATGGCTTAATAGTGTAACTGAGTTAATGTAAAAAACCATCCTGACACTACCTATAGTTCTTCGTTCACCGAACCTACTTCTGGTTGAGGGTTGGTCTGGTCACACCCTCTCTTAAACGCATAAGGTCGTTTCGTTATTATCTTCATCATATAATTTTGGACGGGCCGGTGGCGTGGTCGGTAAGATACTTGCTTTACACGCCGCAGGTCGTGGGTTCGATTCCCACCCGAGACAAACATTAGTGATTAGATTCCAATTCCGATTCCGATTCCGATTCTTCTTTCGATTCCGATTCCGATTCTTATACCGATTCCGATTCCGATTCCTCTTTCGATTCCGATTCCGATTCTTATTCCGATTCTTATTCCGATTCCGATTCCGTTTCCATTTCCGTTTCCGCTTCCATTTCCGTTTCCATTTCCGCTTCCATTTCCGTTTCGGTTTCCGATTTTGATTCCGTTCCGATTCCGATTCCGATTCCGTTTCCGATTCCGTTTCCGTTTTCGTTTCTTCGTCCGTTTCCGTTTCCGGTTCGCTTCCGTTTCCGTTTCCGTTTCGGTTCGATTCTATTATTATTCGATTATATTCGATTCTAATTCCAATTCCACACCCAATTCCAAATACAATTCGAATTCCGTTTCCGTTTCAGTTTTTGCGTCCGTTTCCGTTTCCGTTTCTGATTCCGATTCCTCTTTCGATTCCGATTGCGATTCTTCTTCCGATTCCGTATCCGGTTCCGTTTCCGTTTCCGTTTCCGTTTCCGTTTCCGTTTCCTTTTCCGTTTCCGTTTCCGTTTCTGATTCGGATTCGGATTCGGATTCTTATTCGGATTCGGATTCGGATTCGGATTCGGATTCGGATTCGGATTCGGATTCGGATTTTGATTCGGATTTGGATTATTAACATAAGGCGTAATGCCCGTACCACTGCGCCATCGCTGCTCGAATAAATTTACCTATTAGTGATAAATTAACTTTTAGCCTTTTTATTTGCTTTCATTAATTATTTCCAGTACAGTTATCTGGTCGTTAATAAACTGTAAAATATTGAAAATTATATACGTGTGGTGAAACTCTGCGGTGACGGTGGACTATCATATTATTACCTGCTACACATATATTAAAATTAAATTAATTCCAGTGAACAGCGGTAGCGCAGCGGTACGGGCCGCGGGTCGCGTTAAAAATTTAAGGTCACGGATTCGAATCCTGGTGGCGCCCGCATCTTTGTGTGAATTGTTTGATCTCCGCTGCTCAATATCGGTTATAGAAAACATCGTGAGGAAGCCGGCATGACTAAAAGCTAGTCAATCCACCAATCCGCACTTGGCCAGCGTGTGTGTGGATTAAGGCCTAAACTCTTTCAACTCATAACATAGTTGAGAGAAGACCCGTGCCCAGCTGTGGGACACTAAACAGGGGTTAAAGTTGTTGAGAAGTTGAAATTCTTTTCTGGGACCAGTAAACAATCGGTTAACCGCGAGTTGGACTTAAGAAGGAAGGGTTCCGTACCGTGGTGGACAGTAAAATAACTTTGTGGTCTACGATGGAACACGCCTACACATTACGCCTATTCACTCGTGATTAAAAATTATTTTCGGTGCGAAGGTTGCTGTAGAATGAGGCTTTGTATGGTTCGAAACCGGAACGGCTGCTTAGCGGTGCGGCTTTGTCTGGTGGGTGGTCACTAACCACGACCGAAGTCTACGACAAGGTTGTTGTCACCTGATTCGCGTCACCCGGGGACCACGTGTGTGGATTAAGATTAAACGTGCACTCCCACGGACAGAGGTGACTCCGTCCCCAAAAATCCTAAGAGATAACAAAAGTCCAAAGGAAACTTCTTGAGCGGTCATTCTTGATACCTCATTAAGATTATATAGATAACTTAGGTGCTAATGTACTTTAATTATTGTAAACAAATATGATAACACGGGTGTAGGTACCTACTTAAATATCACAAAAATCATTATCAGCTCAATAATTATATTTGTCATACCGGGTAACGTATAAACGTAGCAAGCTGTTGTCTAAACCGACGATTAGGTGTCACTTCAGTCACTTCTGATAGCATAAGGCGTCAGTTGTCAAACTTACAAGACGTCAACGTCACAGGTTGCTTGTCTGTGATTGGTATTGTTACATCATGAATATGGAGGGTAGAGGTAAGGAGGAGTATGAAGGAAAACATCGTGAGGAAACCGGCATGTCTAAGAACTAATCATTCGAGGACATGTGACATCCACCAACCCGCACTTGGCCAGCGTGTGTGGATTAAGGCCTAAACTCTCTCAACTCGTAAGATAGTTGAGAGAAGACCGTATGAAGCTCCGTATGGTTAGAAACCGGAACGGCTGCTTAGCGGTGCGGCTTTGTATGAAAAAGTGTCCGTCGAAATGTGTTAAATTAGGGTGGCGCTACAACCGCATCAGGGTAAATTTTAAGAACGACGCCAAAAGTTATTAGAGTAAGATAGAAAAGTAAACAAGGTAAGAACAACTTGCGCTTCGTTATTCTACTTCGTTGTGTTATTGCATACGGTTACTAGCTACTTTAGTCAACAAAAATAATAAATTTATTAACTCAGCACACTTCAATCCATCTACAACTGCTACATTCATACCCTACACTGTTGCTACGCTAGCGCCATTCTGGAAGGTTTTTGAACTGTTACTTAAAGCTTACAGCTGGACACTTTTTCATAATCATGACAAAGATCGGTTCGACCGTCCCGAAATGTATGGAAAAGTGATTTATGTGAAAACTTTACACAAGTATGTAGTTACAATGCAGCTACCTACCTAAGTAAATTTACGCGCTAGGATACCACAAACTTCCACACAAATTCATATACACGGAAAAAAACAAACGTTTTAACTTATCTCCGATTTTTGTCGTCGGAAGTTAATAAAATATGTTCGTTTCTAAATATTCGACTCCAAATGTCCAATCTTACTCAAAAGGCAATAAGATATACGCATTTTTATGTTTTTTTCATCTAGATGTGATTATAATATCAAACAAACATGTTTGCTCACTGTACTAAAAAATGTAAAGTTGTTGCGCATTCCAGTCCAAGATGGCGGATTTCCAATCCTATTCTTATTTGAAACGCATAGTATGTCGGTTATCGCACTAAACCATTAACCTCTTTTTGCGCAGTCAAATAAAAACTATCCTATGCCCTTCCTCGGGTCTCAAACTATCTCCATACAAAATTTCATCATACGTAATCACGAGTGAATGGAACGCGCTTACCCAGCAAATACTGATTCACTCATGACTTGAACACAGGCAGATTATAGCTATCAGGAAACAGAGATGCCGGTAGCGAATTCCACAATTTGGCAGTTCGCACAATATATGTGGCAGGAAAGCGTTTGTACGTATTTAAAAATGGCAAATGTCGATTGAACACTAATATCTAGACGGTCACTTTTAAATGTAATGTTATTGTATGGTCTTTGTAATAATAGATATGATTGCTCTAAAATTACTAATAAGATAAGTTTGCTATCTAAGTATATAGTTCCTAGACCTGTTTGGCTGTTAATGGACTTAAATATTTTCTCAATCCATAATATGAAATTTAAATCACATGCTAATAACATACTGTCATCAAAAACTTAAACGCGATCTATTTTGTGTTTCCTATTCTGCCTGTTAATCCGTGGACAATGGTGTAAATTATATGTTTACTAATTTATCTACTATATAAAAATAAGACGGGTTTTCCTTCCTGACGATATAACTCCAGAACGCACGAACCGATTTCCACGGTTTTGCATTCGTTGGAAAGGTCTTGGGCTCCGTGAGGTTTATAGAAAAGAAAATTCAGAAAAATTTCAATACAAAAGCGGGAAAATGTTACATAAAACGAAGCCATGTGGTGGCGAAACGGAGTTCGCCGGGTTTGCTAGTTAGGTATATATATTTTTTACTGTATTTCTATATAAATAACTGTTTTTTGTTCCCATATAAAGAAATGATATCGATTGCTATAGACTACTCGTTGCATGTCATGAGTTGAGTGGCAGACGTATCTCTAACGTGACATTTTGAGAATATGACGATTATTAGGATCGACGTTTTCGAAAAAAACTTTTTAAAGTAGTTTTATATCAATGTTGATATTTGAGTAAATTTAAGTTAATACTGTTTGAAAATTGATTTTAAATCGATGTTCGACATGACATTATAATGACATGACATAAAATCGGGTACAAGCTTTTATAAAATGACACAGGTCTGTCGTTCACATGCTCTTGCTCTATTAAAAATAGCAAGGAGAGAAAATAACAAATATCTACAAGGTGCCTTTGGGTATAAAAATAGTATTCAAATAGTTTTTTTTTCGCTTTGAATGTCAATTAAATACGTTTTAAATGTGTGTTCAAAAGGTTAGGTTAGGTTGGTATGTACACCAGCCGGGGATTGCGGAAGTCTCGCGTGTTCAAGCGGCCCCTGGCGAAGGTGTGAGATGTAACACCCGGGGAGTTTTAGTGGGTACCCTCAGGGAGTCCCACATACCCACCGCCCTGCGCTCACTCGGGGCGGGGGATCCATAAAGGATTTCCCCCCGAAAAAAAATTAAGTTGGTATGTAGACACGGCTACACATCAATCTATAAAAATAAGCCTATATCTATAATAACAGTATAAGCTGACCTCTCATTGTACGGAAATCTTATACATTGCGAGATCAGCTTAAACTAGAAATGTACAGCTTGGTGTGTAGCCGTGTTTACATGAACAGTTTGTAAGCATAAACTGCTCATGTTTTGTTTACATTACGTGTAAATTTTCTTAAGATTTAACACACCACCTCAATTCCGCCACCGATACCCAATACATAATCCTCCTGTATAAGCCAGGATCAACAAGGGCGCCGTGAAGCATCATCTGGTCCCAAGCTAAGCAGAGCTTGTGTTATGGAAACCAGATAACTGGTATATACTATAGCATATAATACTTTTCTTTTGCAAATATATACATATTATAATAGATATGTTGGCACATCTGCTTCTCAATGCATCGGCTGTCATTTTATACTGTCATCGCGTCCGTCTTTGAAGTAACCTGTCACTCGAGAATGTCATTATGAGCGAACGAATGAACACCGAGCGCGGGTGAAGCGGCCATCTTAGAATGGCTGACACTGCGCGTTGAACCGTTGTGGCGTCCGGTAGTGCAGATGCAATAACGTGCTCGGTGAACGTTACGCTTTAATCCAATGTCATCTTAACGATCTGTAATTAACTGGTAGAAATAATGATTGTGCTATCGAGAGATTGGGGTGAAGTGATATTTGCTGTAGTTATTTTATTGAAATACCGCCTTCTTATCCGATTATTCACGCCTACCTAAAGTTGTCTGCTAATCTTGATATTTTTTTAGTCTTAAAACCCTTCGAAAGCCTTCAGATATTTAAACCCAGACTCGACACATACAAAAAATTAAATGTTCATCACTAATGTTTGTCTCGGGTGGGAATCGAACCCACGACTTGCGGCGTGAAAAGCAAGCATCCCACCGACCACGCCAGCGGCCCGTAAAACAAACTAATTTATTAACTTAAATTGCAGTAACTATTTAAAGAAATTGCATGAAGCTAAATTATCTGTTATTTTTGCCCATATTTTAGTGCATACGGTGTTCTTTTAATAGTACTCGTAATGGGGCACTTTAATCTAATCAAAACAAATATTTGGAGATAACTATTGTAACAGTGTACGATGCATTGTTGAAAAGCCAAATAAATACATATATAAACTTTCTATTTGTAAATTATTAATAAATAAACCAGTCATTATCCTATTTGTTCAATATGACCTTGTTATTCATTGACATAACTGGTTCCCTGACATATTGTTATCCATAGACTTAATAATAAAATAATGAAGCTGACTTACTGACATCTCAACGCGCAGACCGCTAAGTGTAGAGGCTCCAAATTTGGCACAAATATGTTCCTTATGAGGTCTAGGTGGAGAAAATTTTAATGTTGTATTATTTAGTGTTATTTTTGTTTCTTTTGTACGTTTATTACTAGAAATCTATTAGTACTGTACATTGTACAACCCATTTAGTATACATGTAGGCTGTACTTGGATCGGCCCTGATAGCAGAAATACAGGCTTTGCCTAGTTCGGCTACAGATCCTAAATTCTTTGTTGTTTTTGTGCTAAATCTTTAAGCAATGTAACAAGCCTTTTTAATACATATTTTTTGACGTGACAACGTCTTAAATTAGGTTGCGGCTGGGAGGCACTTATGAAAAAGTGTAACGCTCGGTAACGTTACGATGAGTCACCGAACGAGAGAGAGGCCCGCCGAATGCCTTGCGTCTCTCTCCCACTCAACTATGTTTCATCCTTCTTCCTACTATACGAATGAATATTCACATTAAAATTATTTTACCACTCAAAGTCGTTGTCACGTAAAACTTTCGCCCGTATACCGAATTTACAGGCAACCAATTTTTTTTAGTGTTAGTATGGTACCTTGCAAACGATTAACATTTTGATCACGCATGTCCCATGTATGCTATAAAAAAATGCATGTTTTTGTTCTATTTTCATCCATTGCCCCTTTCTATTCATTGTAGGTATATTTATTTGATTAAAAAAATTCCACGAGCACTGCAATTGATTTCATGAGATTAAAATTACATGTTCTTTAGAATATGCTGACTTGTACCATAGATAAATAAAGTTTTTTTTTTAAGTTTTTTTTCTTTGTTTTCACTCAAAAACTCTAAAACTAAATTTACGTTACAAAACGGTACAAAAACTGGTCAAGCGTGAGTTTGCTCACAAATGGTTTCTTAACAAAGATTTGATTAAAAAAAAAATTACTCCCCACCCCCAACTTTTATATTTTCGAAACCGTTTCTACAACTTCAGCTGCAACAAAATCGGTCCATCCATTTGGGTTCACTGTAACAACAAACTTGTATGTACACAGATACATGCATCAAACTTATATCGTACTTTTTGTCGGAGGTTAACAACAGGTCGCATTGGTGTGAGATTGCTATCTCTTTCTGTTTAGGTGAATTGCTATATGATATGTCTTCTCTCTCGCACTATTTAGTCGTCTATATTATTGTGGGTCTATGGTTTTATCATTTTAATAGTTGAATCACCGTCAACAACACAAGTCGCGTCGTGTTATCATTTGGTAAGTGAATTTGATATTATTTTTAAACGGCATATAAAGTCAGTGTTATATTTAAGCCGGGTACAGTCCGCGAGGTCTAAGCTGAGCTTTGCATTTGACGGGCCAGTGGCGTGGTCGGTAAGATACTTGCTTTTCACGCCGCAGGTCGTGGGGTCGATTCCCACCCAAAATAAACATTAGTGATGAATATTTGTGTTTGTGTCGAGTCTGGGTGTAAATATTTAAATATGGCTCTAATTACTCTGTATGTCTGTCTCTCTGTTGCATTTTCACACCAAAACTACTGAACCGATTTAGATGAAATTGGTTATGGAGATAGTGTCCTTCCCCGAGTCTTACTCGGGGAAGGACATTTAGGATCGTTTATATCCGATTGCGCAAAAAGAGGTAATGGTTTAGCGCGATAACCGATATACGCGCGGACGAAAAGCTAGTGTTGGTCTACTTGTAGTAATTTTTTTTTTTGCTGATGACCTAACCCAATCGGCCGGAAGGGCCTCTATTGGTTCACCGGACTTTTTCGGTGAGCCGTCCGAGGACGGTCGAACCGATGCTTGTAGAGTCGTATGACTGTACCGGTTTATACATAATTTTCTAAACGAACGAAGCTCTATTGTCTGTAGGTATTAAAACTAAAACACCCCGTATTTAGGTGCGAACATCGAACCAATAAACCTTGATGTTGATTGGGAGGGGAATCGCGTGCACTATGACCTCAACACCCCTTTACCTTGCTCGTTAACACTACCGCCAGTTCAAAGGAATGCCACCCTTGTTAGTCACTCGCTTTGATCTTGAGTACGATCGATTTAATTTAGCTTTCATGTTATTAAAATCTTGCTAGCTTAAAATATTTGATTTCGAGAAGTAACTTATACTATTCTGAGGCTTAAAAGAAGGGTTTTTGGGGACTGAGTCACCTTCGTCCGTGGGAGTGCACCTTTTATCTGAATCCCCACACGTGGTCCCCGGGTAGTGCAAATCAGGTGACAATCAACTGGTGATTATGTTTACTGGTAATTAACTGGTGGTAGGCTTCGGCCGTGGTTAGTGACCACCCATCAAACAAAGCCGCACCGCCAAGCAGCCTTGCCGTGTTCCAGTGCGATGTCTGGAACACGGCATGACATGTTTGACACCATTTAAGAGGGTGGGTCGAAATTGTTGCTCCTTTATGGTTTCAACCTTAAGAAGCCTCATTTCACTGCCACCTTCTCACCGAAAGTCATTCGTAATCACGAGTGAATCGGTAAATTGGGCTGGCGCTTCATCTGGGACTGCATCATTGCTTAACATCAGGTAAGTTTTAGTCCAGCGCCAGCCTATTCAAGAATAAAAAAGGGTGAAAAGTAACCAATAGTCACCCTTAGGGTTTAGCTAGTACCTATCTCTAAACAAAAATGCCATTCAAATAAGCGATGTCCGGTGACACGATTTAAGAGAATTGTTGCTCCTTCAAAGTTATACATAGGTGCCCCATTCCATTACCACCTTCTCGCTGAATGACACCATTTGAGAGAATGGGTCGGAATTATTGCTCCTATATGGTTATACAAAGGTGCCTCATTCTACCGCCACCTTCTCGTCGAAAATCATTCGCAATCACGAGTGAATCAGCATACTGGGCAGGTGTGTTCCATTGTAGACCACATCATTGCTTAACATCAAGCAAGTTATGGCCAAACAAGCTATTTTAGATTAAAAAGAAATGAAAAGAAAAAGTTGCTTCTATGCAACAGAGCGAGGGCAAATGGGTAGGGTATAATAATTTAAACTATTGGGTACTGTAAGTTACAACGGTCAGTAGGCCAATTTATTCAGGTAACTAAATAAGTTCAGTTGCAGTGCAGTTGCAGTAAAGTTTCGATCAAAACTGCTGTTTTCGTACTCTCGCAGTTTTGACAACCGCTGTCAGTTACGCTAGCGTGAAGTTCGCGTCACACAAGCGCTTTGGCTTTTAGGTTATGAATGACAGTTACAAGAATAGCATTTTTCAGTAAGACGTGTAAACCTAATTGCAACTGCAACGCAACTTAATCGGTGCGTCAAGAAATTAGTGAATTAGCCTACAGTATATAACAGAGCGCGTTATCGACTAAAAAATTTGCGTCAAAAAGTTGGCAACACCCTACATCGGCTATCGCGGGCTGCAGAATTTCGCCGTTTAAGTCATTTACTTCAAAATCTCACAATAATCGATGTACAAGAGATGATAAACCATGGAGATCTTTACCCTTCATAACTCTCCCAAACAAATTTTTATACGGGGCCAAGACCCGCTACGCCACTGATTATGACACAGTTTTAGAAAAAGAATTAACAAGCTGTTTCTTTCTTTCATGAACACAGCGAACTGGATACACCCTAGCAGAAAAACATCTCGTCTCCACTTCGGACGTTTCCACATTTTTTCGTTCTGGTGGATTTCGGACCAGAAACTTATTGACATGCTGAAAACGTAAAAACAAAGACTGCGGGAATGATTAGAACAAATTAGCTGTTGTGGATTATAACCCTAATTTCAGGTGATATTTGACTGCTAGCGGTTCGATTCCCATCCAGGACAAATCTTTGTGTGATGATCATGAATGTTTGTTCTGTGTCTGGGTGTAATTTATGTATATTATTAAAAATGTATAGTTCCTAGTACCCATAACAAAATCAAATGTAATTGCTTAATTTGGGACTACATTGGGACTGTGTGTGGCAAAACATTATTATTATATACCAATCGCGGCACTGCCCGCGCTTATGTCAGTTATCGCGCTAAATCATTAACCTCTTATTTACGCAGTCGGATAAACTATCCCATGTCCTTCCCCACGTCTCAAACTATCTCCATACCAAATTTCATCCAAATCAGTAAAGTACTTTTGGCGTTAAAACGCGATAGACTGACAGACAGTAACTTTCGCATTTATAATGTTAACGCATTTATTAGGATCCCGAATGAATTTAATCAGAAAGATAATAGGAGGAGGAGTTGGAAAGTTACATTGTCCACTTACCTCCAGGCAAAACGGGAGCCAGCATAGAAAAAAAGAGAGGTTAAACTTCTCTTTTCTCTTAATTCTTTATTATTATTAATTGAAATTAAAAAATTATGAGTGTCATCTAAGTAGTCTATTAAAGTAAAGGTTAGTAAGGATTATAGGTATGTACTTTGTGGGACTGGACGTCACGAGACATCACTATTCTAATGGGAGTCCGTTTAAAATAGGTTTATTCCTTGTTTTCTTATCGATTGAAGCAATTAAGCAAGCTAGCTGCCATAGGATTTGTGTGAAGGCAGCTAAATTGAAGACTGACGGGAATTGAATTGTAATTGAATAATTTGCTGCATAATTTGAATTGAATTAACTTTTAACTTTGTTACAGGTAAAGCAATGGCAGGGTTACCGTTTCCGTATGAAATTAGAAATGTTACTGAAGATGAGGATCAGCTAATTAAGAAGTATTATAAAGGTAAATTATTGAGCTAATATAGTCCAGTCATTATAGTAAGTTCATCTCGGAATATGAGCTGTAAATCTGTAAATACTTGTACATTCACACCCTAAAAGTTGTCTCAAAACCTAAATATGGTAGTGTGTGCGCAACTATTAAATTTCAAGGTCAAAGGTCACAAAAATCGTTTTTTTGCACTTTTATTATAAATATCTCAATTCATTTCATTTTATTTATAGAAGATACAGGGAGAAAGAGAGAGAGACAAAGAGAGGGAGTGTGTATTTACTTAGGTCATTACTCTTACTTAGAAACCAAATATACCCAGTACCCATGGTTACACATCAACCTATACATTACCAGTATAAACTGATCTCTCGTTGTACGAAAATCTTATACAATATAAGATCGGCTTATACTGGAAATGTATAGCTTGATGTGTAACTGTAATCGGTGCTGTAGGTCGCCTGTAGTAGGTACTCACAGCGTTAATTGAGCAATTTCGATGTTTGACACTAATGGGTCACACTTATTCTTCGTTTTTAAGCTATTGCAAAGCTTCTATTGCGGGCCTTGAGCGTGTAGACCGAATCCAGAAATTCCGTAACGAAAATAACCTAACACCCCCCTCCCCCCCCACTCCGACCGGCACAGCGGTGATACTTTTTAGTTTTGCCATCTATCGATGAATAGCAGAAGTTATTATTATTATTATTATATGTATGTCTTTTCATATCTCGGAGCTATGGAGCTCTGGACTTTTGGAAGGCGTGCGTGGGGCCAAAGCCAACACGTAGAGGCCTGTTAGACAATTTTGCTCTAAATGTAATGTGGCACCAACCGACGATTATCCCTGTTCGCACCATATAGGTACAACAAAGGACAATCCCCGGTTAGAGCAGGACTATTGCAGAATATAGGAACTAAAATCTAGGTTATGGTGGTGGGTGCTAATGGATTAGGTAACTAGGACTATGGATGGACTATACGGTCGATGGAAGCCTTTCTTGGCCCAGAACCGTTCATTGGTGTTACGGCCGGGACGGTTAAAGGAAAATTAAAAGAATATGCCCATAGAAAACATCAGGAGTCATGGAAGAAGACCCCAGGGCTACTCCACTCCAAAAAATTCATGGGCGATTGGCCCCTGAGGTATTCTCAGAGACTGAGGGGCTTGTCCAGGACTAAAATAAGACTGGTAGTAGGTGCACTAACTGGGCACTTTGGGCTGCAGAAACACCTGTTTAAAATAGGGCTAGCAGACAGCTCCACTTGCTTAGCTTGTGGAGACGCTGAAGAAACCATGGAGCATATACTATGCGAATGCGATTCGCTGGCGCGAAAACGCATGAATGCATTAGGAATGGACCGCCCTACTCCTGATGAATACGGCCTCATGTGTCCCCGACAATTAGCAGCGGTCATGGAAGAGCTGTGTGGAGGGAGAATACCTGAGGCTTCATAGTATCAAGGGGAAGCACAAAAGATCCAGCTGGGTCGAAGTGCTCTGGATCTACCAGCCCCATTTATAAGATAAGATAAGATGGATGGACTATGGCCCCTGCCTGACCAATGCAAATTAACACGGATAAAATGGCAGGGGGTGACTCGCCCACTCAATAAATGGGCCCCCGTATGGCCGCTAAAAGTAGCGACAAGGGGTAACATATTCTGAGGGGCTAGAGGAGTAGAGCGGTGTCCCACGGCATTCTACCCGATCATTGGCTCCCTAAGGGTCCAGCCTCACGTGCCCACTAGCAACTTACGGGACACTTCCTCCTCCGAGCATCTTTGCTCTAACGACTCCACTCAAGCTGGCCAATGAAGGCAAGCAAGAGGTGGGAGATCTGTCCCCCGTCAGGGTTCACTCCAGCCAGCCAGTAAAGACAAGCCGGAGGTGAGGGACAGGACCTTCTCCCTGGAGCACTCGGGTCCGTATGATCGCTACGCCATAACAGCTCGCCACAAGCTGCTTTTATGTAGCTGTTTTGATGTTTTTTTCTCTCTTTTCATGTGTTTTTTACATGATTACGTGTCCTGTCTCTATCAAATAAATGTTTTTCTTTCTTTCTTTCGTTAGCTGTGTGTACCGGCCTCCTTTAACGCACAAGAACGAAGTTTACATATAGCGGAATAAGTGGTTTCTGCGTGAAAATCAACAGATAGTTCTCATTTTATGACGTACAGTATCATATTTTTTTTTTTCGATTCACTTCGACTCTTTTAAGTGTCTCACTGCTGGGCACGGGTCTTCACTCAACTGTCTTACAAGTTGAGAGAGTTTAGGCCTTAATCCACGCACACTGGCCAAGTGAGTGTAGGTGTATTCCACATGTCCCCTAATGATTAGTTCTTGGACATGCCGGTTTCCTCACGATATTTAGCTGCGGAGATGAAAAAATTCATACAATTACGTGTGGGCACGACCGAGAATCGAACCCACGACCATATTTTTCTAAGCCGAGGCCCGTACCGCTGCGCCACCACTGCTCTATTTTTTAGCATGACTCTATTCAATTTAATTGAGGGACTTATAGAGGGATCCTTTAAAAATGAGGCAAACCAATAATCATAGAATGGATTTTTCTACCAGATTACAAGCGGCCGTTCATCCGCGTGGGTCCTGCTGGGTACATCTCGATGGCTGGATACGGAGACCACGCCGCTGAGATATATAACCTAGAAGTACGGCCCACTGACATGTGGGTGACGTCGTTCTCTAGATCAGGTATGTCGCTCGCTTTGTTATCATCTCCTGAAATCGCAAGAATTAATTTAACCTTCCTCTATAAATGGACTATCTTATAGTGCAGGATTTTTTTTAAATCGGTCCCTAGTCTTTTAGATGAACGCGTTCCACCAAACAAACAAACTTGTCAGCTTTAGAATAATAATATTATAGAGGGACATTAACACACACAGCCATCTGATCCCAAACTAACCAGAGCTTGTATATGGAAACCAGGTAACTTGTAATATACTACATTTAAGAAATATTTTTCTTTTGTAGATATATACATAAATATAGATAATTACAACCAGACTCAAGACAAACAGACGTGTTCATCACACAAATGTCAGACTTGTGTGGGAATCGAACCCATGACCTGCAGCGTGAAAAACAAGTATGTTACCGATCACACCACCGGCCCGTCAATAATATAACCCCCGTGTTCATAAACGTCTTATAAACTTATTATAGCTAAAATAGGTTTATAATTCGTTTGTCTTTGTCCGTCATCTTGACATATATACAAGTAAGAAAGAGACAAAGTCCATTTTAACTAAAGAGTCTTCTAATTATTTTATGAATAGACCGTTAGTATAGATAGATGTATGTATAACATAAAAATCGGTTAATACGTTGTTGAGTTGATGTTGCAACTAGTTGTTAAAATTTCGTTTTTTTATTCTGCAATATGCTAGCGCTTGAATACAACTTGTTTGATGTTAAGCAATGATGCAATCTACGCGTACCACGCCTGCCCAATATATTGATTCACTCGTGATTACGAATGATTTTCGGTGAGAAGGTGGCAGTGGAATGAGTCTCCATATAGTTAGAAACCACAAAAATTCCGTCCCACCTTTTTAAATGGTGTCACCAGACATCGCACTGTAACACGGCAAGGCCGCTTGGCGGTGCGGCTTTGTCTGGTGGGTGGTCACTAACCACGGCCAAAGCCTACCACCAGTTAATTACATGAAAAGAGCATAATCACTAGTTGATTGATTGTCACCTGATTTGCACCACCCCGGGGACCACGTGTGGGGACTTAGATAAAAGGTGCACTCCCATGGACGAAGGTGACTCAGCCCACAGTAAAATTATTGTAGAGACTTACATCGTATTTATATTCCTTTAAAATATAATTTTAATTTTGACACCAAAAATAGGCGAAAGTTTGTAAGAATGTATGGATGTTTGTTACTCTTTCACGTAAAAACTACTGGACGGAGTTGGATGAAATTTGGTGCAAAGATAGGTTAAGGTCTGGATTAACACATAGGCTACTTTTCATCTCAATAAGCGCGAGCGAAACTGTGGGCGGAAACTAGTACATTTCTTTACCAATATGCCACTTTTGTGTATACGGGTACACACATCGTGAACGGATGTTTCCTCATTAGCCATATAGGGATTTCATTATGTTAATTTCAGTCTAATTAATATCATGTTAGGAGGCACTGATGGCGGTTTTAATTAGATGTTTGGTTATTTAATCTACATTATTTTAATTAGATTAAATTACTACGTGTTGTTGGAAATGTTAAAGTACAAACGCCTTTTAAAAAGGTATTCATTTTTTTTTTCTTCGATAGGCTGGCGCCTGATGTTAACCAATGATGTAGTCTACGATGGAACACGCCAGCCTAGTATACCGATTCACTCGTGATTACGAATCATTATCGATAAAAAGGTGGCAGTGGAATAAGCCTCTATATGGTTAGATACCTTAAAGGAACAACAATTCCGACCAACCCTCTCTGCATGGTGTTACCAGACATCACACCGGAACACGGCAAGGCCGCTTGGCGGTGTGGATTTGTCTCGTGAGTGGTCACTAACCACGGCCGAAGCCTACCACCAGTTGATTGTCACCTGATTAGCACCACCCGGGGACCACGTGTGGGGATTCAATTGAAGATGTTTTAAGGGCTTTGTTACTACGTAAAAGTAAAAAATATGGTAACTAATCGTATAAGCCACACCACAAACTTCATGATTATAGAATTCTTTTCAGGTTTTATGTCATTTAATATCGTTGAATTTTTTACGTGTTATATTTTATGAAAGCCTTGCAGCCTGAAATAAATGGTTTTTAATAATATAGTGTAAGGCTGATAGCGCCATCTATTGTCCGATAGGACGAAATATAAAATGAGTAGATAATAACGCCATCTATTGTCCGATATGACGAACAATAAAGTAAAACTAATAAGTATTAAGTTACTTGACAGGTTCATGTAAACTATTTTCATTGTTTTTTTGTTTTGTGTGCCAAATCTATATATATATATATATATATATATATATATATATATATATATATATATATATAAAAATGAAACCCGTTTTCCGTTGTCACGACATCACGGGTGAACGGCTGGACCGATTTCGCAAATTCTTTTTTTAAAATATTCTTTTAAGTACGAAGATGATTCTTACGCAGAGAAAAAAATAAAAAAAACAAAATTTAGAAAGCGAAGAAGTGCCGAAAACCGCGTTAGATACCTATTATTTATTATTGGTTATATTCGGTAAGTCTGAGACCCGGTAGATGGCACTGCTTTACCGGGCAGAACGACGTCTGCCGGGTCCGCTAGTAAATAATAAATATTGTCAACTCGTAATAAGGATACTGGTCTCTACAAAACAAACTATAATATTTAATTTTATTACAGGTACTACATGGCTGCAAGAATTAGTATGGCTCGTGGCTAATGACCTGGATTTCGATACCGCAAGAAATGTATCTGTCACAAAGCGATATGCGTTTCTAGAGTGAGTTAATTATTCTTTACAGTCCGCGGTACCTGCTTCAGCTTAGACTTTGCATATGTATGAGTGCACAGAAATAGTGTAGTCACAAGTCTGCTTTAGAGCACGACGCGTCCTTTACTTGGTTAAAACCGGTTTATACTGCTTTTTGACAATCGGCCTGAGGAACGGGGCGTCCCTTGCGCGACGCAACTCAAATGGTCACTGACCACACACATAAATGCAAAGCTCAGCTTAAACTGACTGTTCTACAGAGTAGAAATTATGATACTAACACTGATATTAAAATACTATACTAGTACTGCGTTTGCCTGCAGTCGTCAGAATTAGCATGTGCATACGCACCTCTTAATTTAATAGGTTTCCGAACGTTTTTAGCGTTCGGAAATGTAAGCCACGATCTTTAGGTGCGCCGGCGCGGGAGGTAAAACACCTCTTGCTGTTTCCCTCGCTTGGTAACAACGCATACCGCGAATGGCCGCGCATTGTAAAATAATAAAATTATTCTAGTTTCGTATGACAGTAGTACTGTGTAATTGTAAATACTGTGCCTTGTACCTAGTAACAAACTGTTGGTCGTGTACAACCGTGTTCATCATTAACCTCACACCCACCATTTCCCATAGGCAGTTTAATCCTGCGGAGTTAGACTGTTGCACAAACTATAGTAAAAATAACGGTCGGAAACTTTTACTTTTATTGGTTCAGAGATCATTTTAGTTTTCGAGAGACGACATATGTTCAGTTTACACTAATCATGTTGCGCTAAATAAAGCGATACGATCGATCTTTACACGACAGTGATGGTAATTAATGCGATTTCGAATAAATTTCATAAGCATGCAAAGAGTCTTCTTAGCATGCTAATTGCTATTGCTATGCATATTGCTAATATGACAATAATTGATAATAATGAAGAAGGTATTATGATTTTTGTTAATAAGTATGTAAAATTCCTAATAATATCACTCGCGAACAATAATAAATTCCTAATAATGTCTATCGGTCGCGTGAAACAGAGATATATAATATTCCTAGTTGCGAAAAGAAGCGCACGCTGTCGTTCGCGTCTAGTGTAATGTGCTAATGATAATAAAACATTCGCAAGATATGTGAATGCTAATTAATGTATTACTACTGCACGGGATAAGCCAAAACTGACCCTCAGCGTCTTAAGAAAGAGGTCGTATGTGTGCGTATATGTATATTACACCGCCCTCTCTCACCATGGCGCATCACCAATGCAAAACTGAACTTTGGACACAGTTAAATGATGCAATAAACACGACCGCAATACCAAATTGCAATAAAATTGTTATCTCAATACCAAGTGATATTTGATGACTGATAGTAAGTAAGTACTATGTATTTAGTTATCAAACACACATCTACAGAAAATATGTCCTAAAACATTTCTCTCAAATACTCCACAGTTTAATAAACCACACCTGACCAGAAGGGTGGGCTTCAGCTTAGACAAAGGATGCTGCCAGTCATATGGGCATGGGAATTTTTCAACCCTTAAGTTTTAGATATAAGTTTTAGTTTCCGAAATTTAAGCAATTTCAGTTTAAATATATTACACTAAAATATTAGTAAATAATAAATTTATTGGAACAAATAAAACACATTACAATAAATTTAGTGTTCGTTAACAGCCGCATTAGTACAGAGTACTGTGTCGCGGCTATTAGCGCCCACCTCCAAGAGGAGAGACACAACGTTCCGGTAAATCTATTACAAGAAAAAAACCATAAAAAAAAACTTAAATGTACGCAAAAAGAAGATATAACAATTAAGAAACCAAAACTTTACTATCATAAGCACTAATTATTTATTTATGCATGTGAGTTTAAGTGTTAGTTTGAATGTATGTAAGTGTGTGTGTGTGATATTGAATCTAGTTAGATTTCAGTTTTGATGTTTTACCTAGATAATATATAGGCTAATGATTCCTACATAGTATGTAATAGAATTTTTGTGTGGGTAATTTTTTTTTTTTAGTTACCAATATAAAATTACGAAAGTCCTCCAGTAGTAGTTTCATTTATTGTGTCACATACCTAACGCCACTTAAGACACATGACGTCACAACAATCCTGAATCGCACAAGCAAAGATTCATCAACGATTAGCATATATACAACTTCCCGACAAGAACAGTTAGGATTGGTTCGACCGTCCTCGGACGACTCACCAAAAAAAGTCCGGTGAACCAATAAAAGCCCTTCCGGCTAATTAGGTTAAGTCATCCGTAAAAAAAAGAACAGTTAAGGGGGAGAACCGCGGTCACCGGGCATCACACTTCGCCCGGCTGGAAGGTCTTCCCTTTACACTGCAGGGTCATTACCACCCGATCCTCCAATCACCAACACATTAATCTTCCACTAATGTTTCAGATACCCAACCCACCAGTCTGAGGTCCGCGAGCCGTCGACTGAAAGCGCCTACAGAGCTACTTATGAAGACTACAGGACTCTGTCAAACATGGCGTCACCACGATTTGTTAAGTCTCATCTCCCACTGTCTCTGCTACCACCATCATTACTCGATACTGCTAAAGTAAGTTTTATTATAAGCCCTGGGTCTTAGATTTACTCACCTCACTTCACTTCAACCCTTTTAAGTGTCCCACAGCTAATCATAATAATCATAATCATTTATTTGCATAAAACATGGTGTATAATATATGTTACATAGCTAGGCACGGGTCTTCTCTCAACTGTCCTACGCGTTGAAGTTAGTAGTAGAGTTTAGGCCTTAATCCACACACGTTGGCCAAGTGCGGGTTGGTGGATATCACATGTCCTCGAATGATTAGTTCTTAGACATGCCGGTTGCCTCACGATGTTTTCCATCACCAATTGTTTACGATGTTGACCTTCCTTGATAGCAGCGGCGGTGTTAAATAATTCACACAAAGATGTGTGGTCACGACCGGGAACGAATCCGCGACCTTATATTCTAAGGCGAGGCCCATACCGCTGCGCTCTTATTAAACTCGATTAGCTGTTTTAGGTTGCCCTTGTTAAATTCATTTGCTAACAAATTTTGTTATTCGTTTCTAACCGTCTTATGTTATTTATAAAATTGACGGGCCGGTATCGATTAGACACTTGCTTTGCACGTCGCAGTTCGTGGAATCGATTAAATTACCACCCAAGATAGACATTTGTGTGATGAACATGTCTGTTTGTCTTAAGTCTAGGTGGTTTAAGTATGTATATAAAAAAGTAGTATATGTACCAGTGCGAACACTCCATTCAAGCCGAATCCAATCGGCTTCTCGTTGGTCAATATTGTTACTTTATTAATTATTATTTAACACCTAAGAGTTTTAAATAGCATTAAAAATGACTACCTATAATATAAAGGTAGTGGTCGCCTGATACACCAGTGACGGTAGTGAAGTGATCTTATATTCCTAAGTAAGAACTTGTTTGCTCCGGCTTCCCTTTTTCAGATTTTCACCCTTCGTCGCTGATATGTACTTACGTGGTATCTTATGTAGTTCCTTTAACACAAGTTCTGCTTAGCTTGCAATCAGATGACTAATGTCCCAGAATATTACCATTACCATTACAAAAATAAACAGCTGTTCGTAGTCTCGCCAAAACTAGAGAACCGTCGACCGATTTGATTAAATAGGTACCTACTTAGGTCTGGACTGTAATAGGTATGAAGTCGAGGTTAACTAATTCAATATATTATTATTTATAACAAACTCGTTTGCCTGTTTATCTTTGGCATATAAAACCTCGTCTGACAACCTGTAGAGAAAAGTGCTTCCACGAGACTTAACGACACGATGGATCGGATACTAAGTATTTTTTTATTCTGCGATAGGCACCAGCTTGACTACGATTTTTCTCATGTTAAGCAATGATATAGTCTACGATGGAACGCGCCAGCCTAGTATCCCGATTCACTAGTGATTACGAATGATTATTGGTGATAAGGTGGCAGTGGAATTAGCCTCCACATGGTTAGAAACCTTAAAGAAGCAACAATTCCGGCCCACCCTCTCTGCATGGTGTCACCAGACATCGCACCGGAACCCGGCAAGACCGCTTGGCGGTGCGGCTTTATCTGGTAGGTGGTCACTAACCGCGGCCGAAGTACACCACCAGCTAATTGTCACCTGATTTGCACCACTTAGAGACCACGTGTGGGAATTCAATTAAAGGTGTACACCCACAGACGTAGTTTGTAGTTTAGGTATTGAGCAAAGTCTGTCCAGCGACATCTGCTGCCACATTAGGGTAATACGGAAGCACGTACTCGTATAGTCGCACATAATGACTTGATGTACCTAGTTGTTTGTGCCACATTTTTCAAATCTCATAGCTACCTATTATTAAGATACTTGGACTTATTCGAGGACTTGGATCAGTTGTGGCAGATCCCGCAGGAATTTAATCAGAAAGATAGGAGGAGTTGGAAGTTAGATAGATTGTTCTCTTCCCTCCAGGCAAAGTGGAAAACAGTTTAAAGAAGATAGAGAGGTCTAAATGTTTTAAACCTATTGATTTTATTATTTTCAGGTGTTCTACGTAGCAAGAGACCCACGTGACGTGGCTGTATCGTTCCATTTCGCACACAAACTGTTTCAATACTTCAACGAAAATGTCACGATGAAAGAGTTCTGGGGTCTCTTCAAGAAAGACTTGAGTAAGTTCTTACTTGGTTTCAACCTTAGAAAATTTAACACGGAACTAGTAGGTACCTACTGCGCGCGTTCGCGTACATGAACAGTTTATATACTTAAACTGTTCATGTTTCATGTTTGTGTGTAGCTTTTACTTATGTGTGCATTAGTAAAGACGTTTCACCTTTTAGTAGGAATTGAACCCACGGCCTCCAGTACAGTTGTTATAATAATAATATAATTATAATAATATAGTGGGACATTAACACACATGGTCATCTAATCCCAAACTAAGCAGAGCTTGTACTATGGAAACCAGATAACTAGTAATATACTACATATAATACTTTTCTTTTGTAAATATATACTTTTATATAGATAATTACACCCAGAAATAAGACAAACAGACATATTTAAACAAATGTTTGTCTCGAGTGGGACTCGATCGCACGACCTGCGGCGGCGTGAAAAGCAAGTATCTTACCGACCACGCCACCGGCCCGTATTTACTAATACGGGCTACAGATTCTCTGCAATATTGTTTATCTTTTTCCAGTAATGCACATGCCTATATTCCCACATATCAAAGAAGCTTGGGACAAACGTGACGAACCTAATATAATGTTCCTGTTTTATGAAGAAATGCAAAACGTAAGTACTCCTTTCAAATAGCATGCCAGTCCGATAATCTATGTAGATTCTCAGTAGTCATGTAATCTCTTAAGATCGCAAACAATGGTGTTAATAAAGAACATGAATAAACTATAAATAGATACCGTTTGCGTACATGGGTAAGGAGTAAGGACCAGTGGCGAAGGATGAAAATCTGAAAAGGGAAGCCGGAGCAAAAAAGTTCCTTCCGCACCGCCAAGCGGCCTTGCCGTGTTCCGGTGCGATGTCTGGTGACACGATGCAGTGGGGGTGGGTCGGAATTGTTGCTCCTTTAAGGTTTCTTACCTTAAGGAGGCTCATTCCACTGCCACCTCAGCGATAAACATTCGTAATCACGAGTGAATCGGTACACTGGGCTGGCGCGTTCCATCGTAGACTACATAATTGTTTATCATCAGGCAAGTTGTAGTCAAGCGCCAACCTATCGAAGAAAAAAAAAGATAATAATATCTTCAATACCGTCACCGATGTTACTATGGCGACCACCACCTTCATACTACAGATACTTATTATTGATGACATTTAAAACTGTTAGGCGTTACAAAACTGACAGAAACAATATATTACTAGAACTTGCGTATAACACCTCCCGTGTTAAATGCTGTAAGTATCTGAAACTTATCCTACTACCCCAAAATGTATAATCCTTTGATATTTTTCCCAGGATATCCTGAGCGTCATAGACAAAGTGTGTAAGTTCCTTGGTAAAGACTACTCCCGGGAGCAGAAACAGCAGTTGGTAGAACATCTGAACTTCAAGAATATGAAGAAGAAAGTGATAGTGAATAACAAATCTGATGACAATGAGGTCACGTTTTTCAGAAAAGGTATTTAAAGGTTGTCGCATCTTAAGCAACTATATGTAATCTCGGCATTACGTTGCTGTATAGAGGGTTACTATAGGCCGACCGTTTAACTCGCGTATCGCCATCTGAGGTACAAAGTCATAAAACATTAATTAAATTTCATAAAGAACTAGGTATTTAACCACAGATAAAAGTAATGTAAGACTATTCGTCACTAATATACATATAGCTTGAATCATCATCACTGTCTGTGCAGCTCGAGGAGCTGAATCTTGGCGATAGGCGATACGCGAGTTAAACGGTCGGCCTATAGTAAAATACGTGGTAGTCGATTGAAAACAAATTTTCCAAAGATTTTTTTTTGGAGCAACTTTATTTACAGTTTGCTCGGTGCTTCTGCGCCACCTTGGTACCGGTTGTTGTCTCTAGGTACTACCTACACAACTCAATAATGTATAGGGAATTTAATTTAAAAAAATTTGCTCCTTGAAATGTTTCTTTAGGAAAGTTGTTTGTAATCATCAGTACTACCACGTAATAAAGTATTTTACACTAAAACTTACTATCCCTTGCCTCATGACCCCTTAGAGGTATTAAAATGAAATTCATATCAAATACTCAGCTCTATAATAATAATCACAGATAATATAATACTATACTTTAATAATGTACTTGGTGCGCGAGTCCAACTCGCACTTGGCCGCGTTTTTTACTAGGTACTAATCTTTTAAAGCTTGTTGACATTGGCGATATTGCGGAATAATTTCTGCAGAGATCATAATTGAAATAAGTAGTAGGTTAATAGGTTAACTAATAGGCCCCTAATAATTAATGGTACAACGACTTATATTTTAAGCCCTGGACGTCCTAAACTCCACCATTTTATAAAATGTTCTGCAATATACTCAAAATAATATTAAAGAGATCTTAAAATAATATAAACACAATCGAATGGATCCTGTTGAGCCATCTAACACCATTATGTATATTGCAGGCAAGTCTGGAAACTGGGTGCAATACTTCGACGATGAAATGAAGAAAGAAGCCGACGAATACATGCAGAAACACTTAAACCTGACTGACATGAGGTTCCTTCAAGTTACAGAGTAATTTAGATTTAGAGAACTTTTAAACTTTCTTGTTGTAATACAGAAAATCATTATTAACGGGCAATGTTTGTAAAGGGTCCTCATTCTTCAAGTAGTCTGTGATCCTCTCCAAGGAGCCTCAACAAGGATATATTGTAATAGCGATGGCGATAACGAAGATAGAACGTAATAAAGTATTTGTGATTGACATACTATTGACACTGACGGGCAAGGGTAGCGTGGTGGTGTAAGATACTTACCCCCGTATTCATAAACGTCTTATAATCTCATTAAAATTAATTAAAAAAAATTATAGCTAAAATATGTTTATAATTCGTTTGTCTTTTTTACATTTATAGGTACTAGTAAGAAAGAGACAAAATCAAAGATTTTGTATGAATCTTACTATCCACGCCGCAGGTCGTAGGTCCGATTCCCACCCAAGATTTGTGTGATGAACATGTCTGTTTGGGTCTAGATAGAATTATCTATAGGAATTAGGAATGTATTTACAAAAGAAAAGTGGTTTATCAGTTACCTGGTTTCCATAGTACAAGCTTTGCTTAGTATAGGATAGATTGATCATGTGTTAATTGGTGACTAATGTCCCAGAATTCAGAATTCTTCGCACGTGTCTTTGAATTCTATACGTTTTATAATTTTGTTATCTGTTAACGATATTACAATGTGTCAAAAGGCTCCCCAGATCGAAAAGTTAAGCCAAACAAAAGGTAAGCGCGTTAAACGTTCGTTACTTATGATTTTCATAGATTATAGTTGTTAGAGAATTAGAAATATAGTTTCATTCTATTATTTATATAATAGATTAGGTTTTCGAATCAAACTCAAAGTCCAAACAAAAACTAAATCAAAGTCTATGGTTACTGACATGCTAGGCGTATGATAATATGTATTTATAAACTGTGCCTATTGCTTTCAAGATCTTGATACAAATGCTTAAAAAAAACTTGAGTGGAATATTTCACTCTGTGGCCAGATGTCTCTTTTTACAGTTTTGACTTTAGAGCAGAAAGAGGGTCTATCCACAAAGAGCGAGGTAGACACGGGTCAAACTTAAAATTGTTATTTTGTTGTTTATTACTTTGCACTTTAAGCATTATTACTGACTTATTGTACGTTCTAATGTTAATTATGTAAAGGTAACAGAAATAAAAGATGAAAATATTATTTTAATCCATTTATTTATTTTCATTGTAAACTCATACACTTGTTCTATCATCAACCGTTTATAAATTACGTTAAACACGTCATACATCTCAAGTTGATACTTAACACTAACATAATTATTTATGCATTGTAAGAAATCACCGCCATTTTGAATTTTGTTTTTTTTTGTATTTCCTTGACCAAGGAGTTCCGCGTTTTGTTTATACGATTCTGAGATCGCGCTCATTTCTTACTACATGCAAATTATCAAAATGCAATTATTTAAAGTTAAAAACACTCGAGCGCACCATAATTGACTTGAAAAAGCAAAACAATCGATAAAGCGATATAAAATTATATTCAAAAACAAAAACTAGTAACTTTAAACCAAATATACGTTTTAAACTGTTAAATAACTCTATTAGTACATAATTATGGCACCCTATAGGAAACAAAACGTGTTTTCTATTTATTCCGTTTTTTATTTCTCTTTACTAACCGTACATAATCTGATTTATTCCAGTGACAATATTAATTTTGAATAATAAACAAATTGAATTCTTAATCCTTATCAAAGTAAAAAATATGACCATTCTACGGTAACTTTATTCTCGTAAGCAAATTAAACGCAACAAGCTCTTAATCGTTCATTCATTCATTCATTCATTCCCGTAACGTCAGTTTTTTTTTTAAATTTTAAACTCACGTTATTCTGCTTCCATTAAAAAAAATCAAACGTGGCAATGAAACAGTATTTTTTTACGGGAGTGAATTCTAATTTTGAAACTCACGATCAAACTTTACTTATTTAAAGTTTGGCGCGAATATCACATTCGGATTATATTGCGAATAAGAGTCTCTTAGCAGTTTGTATTACACGTTTCAATTTATTCCCTTTGTCATTATGTCGGCTACACAAAATATGTGAACATTTTCTTTTATTTCAATTGCCAACATAATAACGAGTGAGATTGTATGTAAAACGCAATTCTACCTTAATAACATACTTCACTGTCTAATTGTGTCTTTACGATTACAAATGTGCATTAATTACATTGGAAATTGTGACTTATTACAATGTAAATATAGTATATTTTCGTTACTGCTTATTCATGTTATTCATGAAAAATATTATACCAGCGAACCAAATCACAAAACATAATTTTTAATATTCATAAACATAAATATCAAATCTTACTTTATTGATTTTATTATTTTATGCGTTGTTTTTATGTTTATATTTATATAAATATTGTATATGAACTGGTATAATTGAGCGTAATAAAAAAAGCTATTTTTATTAGTATGTACCTGTATATGTGACTCTTTAACTTTGTATTATTCGACAAAATATTCTATACCCATCACATACAGAGTAAGTAAAAACTACAAAATATTTTGTCAAATAATTCCGACACGTATGTAGAGTGTCAATTTTGTTGTAAATATGACAAGGTCAACTACGAGCGTGTTAGCATATAATTTGAATAAAGAACCAGCGCTACTATTGGCGCGTTTTTAAACGCTTTACTTCATACGTCATGCTTAGGTTGGGTTTACACTGCATTGTTCTGCACCTTTCTGCAGTGTGCGTCTGACGAATAAATATTGGCTTATATGTTGTACATAGAACCATTCACACGACGTTATTATTGAAAAATAAAAAGTTCGCCGTTTAAACGAATACACAACGGACTTGTCAAGCAAATTGAATGAATTTTAACGTATTCGGTTTCCAATGGCACAGTTCCATGTATGAAAACTGATGCTATTCGTATTTAATACGAATGAAAACCTACCATGTGAACTACCCGCTATTTGTACGTTTAAAATCGTACACTGCAAAAACACGCTTGACAATACCGTGTGAACTTAAGCTTACGTGTTTGATGCATGACGCGTTATGTTTACGACAAAATTGACATACAGCATACTGTGGTTGAAGTGTCAAATTATATTAGAAAACCGCGGCCGCCTTGTACATTTGAAACTTACCTACCACTAACTACCTTATAAATATTTAGTTTAAATTATGCATACATTATCTTTGGCGAATACACTGCTTACGGTGACAAAAAATCGATAAATTAAAATTATACAATCGATTATACAAAAACCGTAAGAACGTCGTTGTAAAGTCTCACAAAAATTTCCTATAATACTGAGATACAAAACGGCTCAAAAGTGCTCACACACTGAGAGCATTCAATTATATTATGTAACACATAAAAATTCATACACACAACATTTTCATGTTCGAATTTCGCAACAATTTTGCGCTACATACATACTGTATGCCAAGTGTCAGTTTTGTCGTAAACAAGACTTGTACAACTGTGAGCGCGAGAGCATGTCATTTGTATGAAGAAAATGTACAGCGCACCTAGCGACACTGTTTTTGAAGCACGTTTTCTTAGATTTTATTTGTAAGTGCTCACGCGACGTTACGAATAAACTGACACAACATACCATATTATTTATTTATTTTATTTTTAAGTATGTACCTACATAATTTACATATTTTGAGATGTATATGTGACATACCTGCTTATCCTCGTATTTGTAATGTTACAAATGCGAGCAATAGTTATTATAGAAACATCATAGAAATCAGATATTACAAACAAATGCAAACAGTGTGTAAGCTCTTTTACAGAATTAAAAATGGTACCAACAACTTAGTCTACTTAATTACAGTTATGGCGCTGTTACACGTGAAGTTATTTCCAGAGACCTGTCTTAATATATTAGAGATGTTCATCTCTGAAAATATCTGAACGAGTGCAAGAACGCATGTAATAAGACTGTCCCAGAAATATACATTAAAACAATACACAGATCTGTTAAATACATACCTATTACGTACTTATACGTAAACTTTACATAATACGGACATACCCGAAACGTTCCACTTTTGACAAATTTAATTACATACATATCGACTTACTAATATTTTTATCGTCTTTTATTCGAATTATGTCGTTATTCTAATTGAGAAAGAGTTGTATCAACTTTCAAATAACTTATCAAGCCACAGATCACTAAGTCCACATTTTATTTAATAAAGATGGCGTCAGTTTGATTTGATGCATATAACATCTTGTTTCAAAAAATCTTTTACCATTAGTCATGTATTTATAGAGCATAATGAACACACATCGACAAACATCAATGGCGTCTTAGAACGTCGCAGTTTTTTAGTTTTTTCTGCAGAGGCCATAATTAAAAGAAGAAGAACACACATCAAATATCTATATGTTGGATTAATCATCAAGTAGATATTTGATGAATAACCCAACATGTATTACTGTCTCGCTCTCCATGGGCAGACTTTTCCTTTCCACCACACTTAAAAGTGAATAACGGATTATGAGAGGTCTAACCAGAGTGAGATAGACATATTTTACTCATGTTGTTGTTTCAGTTATGTTCTCTAATTAACTTTAACTTCAATTGTGTAATAAATTTTGTTGAATTTACTACAGCATGCATTTCATTAACATCGCCATCTCTATTTAACACCGGTTTTGTGCTCTGTGCTTGTTTTACAACGCCATATTGAGCGATAAAGTTAAAAATATTTATTGCCCTCCTAAAAAATCCTATAATTATAAGTTCCTAATAATAGTTTAATAGTTATTTGTGGTGTTATAGCAAAGAGCAGTTAGTTTCCATTAAGATTAACTACATTTATTTATAAACAAACATTTTGGTTAAAATTTTTTCATCAATGGCAGTATTTCGCACCATATTAACATAGATATTGTTACAATTAATTACGTCTACTAATTCCGACACTACTCACACATTATGGAATGATTATTATTTTATTTACATTAAACCTCTTTATTGTGTAAAATATTTGACTAACTTGAAGAACGGAGGCGCCTTGAGCAGCAGAAGTCATGGATCCGATCCCGGATGTTCGTGTTCGTGTCAGAAAATCAACATGTCAAAGAACTAATTATTCGAGGACGTCATGTGACATCTTGACCAGCTAGTATTAAGGCCTAATCTCTCTCAACTCTTTCGATAATTGAGAGAAGACTGCATTGGGACACTAAAATAGGTGAATAAGTGTTTATTTTTTTGCATGAATTAATTTAAAACTGTGATTTTGTTTTTAGTCAGTCAAATATCCGTAAAGAGTTTCTACTTTATACCAAAACAAGGTTGAGACATTATTGAACTTGACAGTTACCCTCGTATTTATAAACATCTTTATGCCCAATATAGCTAAAATAGGTTTATAACTCGTTTGTCTTTGTCTGTCATCTTGACATTTATACTAGTAAGAAAGAGACAAAGTCCATTTTAACTAAAGAGTCTTATAAGATTTCTATGAATACGACCGTATGTAAATACAGATTGACAAATTCAATACCTTGTTACCTCATTTTGGAACAAAGCGGTGGATTAATTTGAATGTTACCGCAACAAACGATCAAATTTTAATTAAATTACTATTAACTTACATATAACTATTTACAATAGGTCGAACTAATCAGTAAAAACTTTGAGCTTTAATATAAATCGCAAAAGATAATAAGGAGAGATTCCAAATTATGTGTAATCAAATATAAATTCATAGCAGCCTTCTTACAAAACGTGGTTTAGGCTTCATACAAACGTCCGTACCAGCTATTTTACCTCAACCCATATATCTACATCTACAATTTGCCTGTTGTTAAGCAATGATGCAGTCTATGATGAAACGTGCTTACCCGGTACCGATTCGCTCGTGATTTGAAGACAGGCAGATTATAGAACAGATGCCGGTAGCAAATTCCATAACTTTACAGTTCGCACAATAGAAGTGGGTGCAAAGAGCTTTGTGGATTTGCACCATATAAGCGCGCATGGCCGTACCTCTACTTGTCCGATGGTAGAACTGATATAGGAGAATAAAATTATTCAATTCCAACGCACGCTCTCCGAAGTGCAAAAACAGACATCTTGATATTATGTTCGCTAACCTGAAAGCTAGGTATGATAATCAAAGATCAGAATTAGGTAAAGTTATTTATCTACTTACACTTCATACAGCAAAAGAATAAAGTGGATATATATCTCCAATCTTGAGATTAATATTAAAGAGCAGAAAAAAAGTGATTGTATGTCCGCGCGATGTTGCCAAATTATAGTTCGCACAACATAGCTTGCGAGAACAAAAGATTGGCTGGATTGTCAATTGAAAACACCGGGAAGGTCTATATTAATATCAACATTCGATGAAATTACATAAATACCTAATTCCTACCTCTGGTCGGATTTATTAATGTTTCTTACTTGAAATTTAATTTTTATCGTTCGCAAGACATTATTAAAGAAATTTACAAGTAAAGAAATTATAAAAGAAGTTATATGCAACAAGAATGTTGGAAAAAAGCAGTTGTAGGATACCGATTAGAAGATTTGAAATTGACGACATATTTTGTCCCAACTTGACATTTTTTTAAAGCCAGTACTTGAGTATGACACCCTTGTAGCAAACATTTATGAATGAAAAACAGAAAAAAACTATTAAAGTAGACAATTATTAGGTAAAATAGTTACGTAGACCTTTCTGTTAAATAATCTGGTTCCCTGACAGGCACTAATGACAGCCATTTTCCGATCTCTGACGTAACATATCTTTCAGGATAGCCAACATAACAGCTAGAGGTAAAGAATTGTGAAACAAGTTTTATCTCATTTTCGAATCAGGCCGTTGTAATTAATTACGAACCAAAATTCCAATTCAATTACAAGCTTCTGTTTTTTCTATTTACATAGATACTTATTGATAAATATATTATTATACAGAGCAATAAAATGTCTACTTTGGCTCCGAGCCATACTACGTATTAAATTATTATTGTTAAAACAATAAATTCGTTATATTCACTATATATTTACATTATAGGCTTTTTTAACTAGACAATTTTTATATAAGGAATAATTATGACGTACTATAGTCCATCGGCTGAGGAAAATCGAACAAAACGTAAAAATATACATACATAAATATGCATGACTACCTCCCACTTTTCGCCGGTCTACGTTACTATAAGCTCGCCCTCTATTACGCACGTAATAGAGAGCGAGCTTATGGCCGTTCAACGTCAAACAGCTACTACAATTTTCTAAATATATTAGAAGTCGACCCGGGAATCGAACATTGAGCTAAGATTAAGCAAACCCTTAGATAATGGTTATTTGGCCTTTGAAAAATCAGCCCTTAGGGAATATAACGGATTTATTATTTTTTCCCCGACCGCAACGTTCGTTTTTCGAAACCTATTTACAAATGACGTCATAGATATCTACCAATAAGAATTGTTATTCAAGTAACTGTCATTTAATGATTATTTCAACAACGAACTTTATTAATGGACCTATGACATCTGACGGAAAGCGAATTTGAAAAGCGAACGTTTTCGGCGGGTTTATGGGAAGGTAAATGTTATTCCTAACTATCAATAACGATGTAATATCAAGTCGAAAAGTGTTAGACCGCGCTTCAGTTTCTTAATACTAAGTTGAGCGAGATGTGGTTAAGTCTTAGTACAGTCGAGTATAAAAGTAATAATAACAAAATTATTACAAAATATTGGTCGTTAATTTTGTTTCAACAGCCCTTTCAGACTTTTACAGTGAAGACTGACACTCATATAAATAATCATTTACCTCTTAACTATGACGCGCAGAAAAATAATAATTTAATTAATTCACTAGAATATTATATAGCTGTTTTAACAGTCGAGTATGTGAGTCACTTTACACGCGCTATGATTAGCATAGTACTGTTTTAAGTGTACTAACACTTGGGATACAAATTCGGTCATATTTGACATGATTCCAAAATTACGACGATGCTTATATTACTCCTGGTGTCAAGCCAAGACAACCACTAACCATTAGTACAAAGTATAACTTAGACAGTTCTGTCGGCAACTGTACTTTGTGACATTGATACAGTGGTAGTCAACAAGATTTACGGAAAGGCGATCAACGTAGTAAACATTCCGTTCGGAAAGATCAGATGCGGTCAACGCTTGTTTTTGACTAAATACAAAGTTTTTTAAAGTTCAATCGAGCACAACATTTACACCTTTTACCTATTTCACGACCAAAATCACTTGACATTTTAAGGTACAGTCAGTACGAAAAGTGAGGTTTAAATTGAAATAAAATCTCGCTTACAACTCAGTGACGGCGTACAAATCTCGGGTATCACGCGAGTCGCGGGCGTCGATCCGGTCGGTGCGATCGTTTCGATCCGCGCGGTCGGGTCGGTCGGGGCGGCGGCGGGACGTGTGCGTGGCGTGCGCGGGGTGCGGGGCGGGGGCGCGGCGCGGCCGCTGCAGCGAGCGGTACTGCAGCGCGGCGGCCGAGAGGGGCTGCGGCTCGGCGCGCCGCGGCGGCCGGACCGTGGCGAACTTGTCGCCCGCGAACGTGCCGAGGGTCACCGACCCCGGGCCCCCTGCCCCCGCCGCCGCCGCGTTCCCCGCACTGCCCCCGCCCCCCGCGTTCCCGGGGTTGGGTCGCGGCCGCGGCGCGCGCGGACCGAACGACGCGTACTTCGGGTCGAAGCGGTTTAGACTCGTCGAGCGACCGCCTTGCCCTGGCGATACAGAAATATTTCTATTATAATCAAATAGTAAACTTTCTTTCACTCGGAGACATAGCAAAAACAAAATTCACTCAATTTAGACGAGCTGTTAGTCCACGAAATGAAAATTCCTTTTTAAAAAAGGTTTTTTATTCCAAACCACGAGTGGTTGGTAAACGTCTTTTCGCTGGAGAGATTTGACCCGAACTGAGGATATGTTTAGTCTAATAAAAGTACTACTACGCCTGTCTGCTGACTAGGCAGTTGACAATGCACTATTGCTTACATTTTAGGGGTGTAACAGCCCCCCCGTTAAGATGAAACTTATTATTGAAGACAATAAGTTTCAGTGGGAAATTCTAATTCTAGGAATTGGTATTGAATTTTGTTGTTCCGATTCCTCTGTATTTTCTACTTCAGAAATTTGGAGGTTTTTTTTGAAAAGGCGTTTACCATATTTTACATGAATTTTGAAAAGAACAAACATTACTATCAATATCAGAATAACATATGTAATTATAGGATAAAAAGACTTATATTCTATCAATACCTCTGGCTCATTAATAATTTTGTCTAAATTATTTAATAGTTGTTTATCAGTAATAGTCAACAAGCTTTCGAGATTAATTTCAGACAACTTTACAGAGCTTAGCTTAGGTCTAATGTTATTCAGTTTATCTAAATTACAGCAATCTTCATCTATAAGATTGAAATCTATAATAGGATGTTTAGCAGTTATATTGACAACCGATCTAGCAACGAATTTTCTATTTTTACAATAGCCAATACAAAAGGGATCTAATTTAAGAAACCCTGTGCCTAATATTTTAAAGTTCTCGGTTTGAGATTGACATTCAACAGTGAGTTGAGTAGGTTCTGTTAATACAAATATCCACCTATTTCCTTTTAGCTCTTGCCAAATATTCATTTCTCCTACGATTAGACGCGTTTTACATTGTTGCGGTAGTTTACTAACAATTTTTGATAATAATTCCGTTTCACATGTAGGATCACTCTGTGTAGATCGGATGTCTACTTGGTTGCAAACAAATATATGGTCTATAGTTTTTAAACAATTGCCTAAATCATTCAAACAGATGTATGTTAATTTATCCTTACTTAAGGTTATATAATTACAATTTGGTGAGATCATCGCATATGAATTTGGATTATATGAGTCATGAGGTATTGGTACATTAATAGACTTATACAAATCATATTCTAATTCTAAGACTAACGGTATCTTAATTACGAACACAATTTTATTCATTGCTGAATAACAATATAATTTTGATATATCCAGAATAGAATGTATATTGTTCATATTGACATTTATGGGCAACCTTTGATTTGAATGCAAATTTTTTGCATTATCGTTCAATTCGTTATACAACTGAGCCGGTGTCAAAACAGAAGGGTGAAGTGAATTACTTTTAGCAAACAACATTGCATTTACTAAATCATCAAGTTTAAATGACAATTCTAATAGACTACTCAATAGTTCATTTTGGAATTTAAGCATAACATTTTCTGTGGCTAATTTATCCATAGTTAGCGATGCATTGATAAAACCTTCGGTTAGTTGTTCAATAGCGCCATTCAAACGTGCTTCATTCAAACTAATAGTTCTTATGGTTTGATTATAATGATCAAAGGCGGTATTTGTCATTAAAATATTGATCTTTAGTAAGTTAGCAAGTTCTTTGTTATTATTTTCTAGTTTTTGAATTGCGTTATTGTACATGATTGCATCGTCTTCATCCATAGTACCTACTACATGTTTTAAAATTGTCCCGATTCCAGCAAACCACGATCTTTTTCGTCGGTTTGAAATGAGGTGAGAAATCGAATCATGATCTCTTATGATATCATCTAATCGAATGGATAAGGGTAGCAGTAAGTTATGACATTTTGTATGATTATCGTGTTGTTGACACAAAAACCTTGCTGTACTTAAAACGTTTCTTATATTGTCAATGTGCGACGGTATGTAGCTGATGTCAATAGGTACTAATACGTGGAGATGGTCATAAGTGGTTTTCAACACTCCCACAGGATCGAAATAGATGCCTGAGTTTTTGCTAATAGGTTCTATTGTTTTTGGAGCGGCCAGGTACAGACTTGTAACCATTACTCTGAAACATTATATATACGAATTTTATTTAAAAGACAATAGTATTTTACGCTTTAATCTCTAAGATGTATATATTATTCTACACTACTACTTTCTTCTTGTTCTACATTAGCTTCAGCTAGTTTAACTTCGTCAAAGTGATATTTGACGTGCCGTCTATTAATTAATAAAGTCAAAGTATTGTTACCGTTAACCTTTACGACTCTATACGGACCCTTCCATATAGGTGATAACGCCTTTCGGAGTCTAAGGTGATTTTTAACATACACCATATCTCCCATTTTATATTTTATAGGGCGTGTATGTCTATCATAATAGCTCTTTGATGTTATTTTAGATTTAAGAATGTTTTCTATCGCTTTCTCCCGAGAATAACGAAGACGTTGTTGCAGAAGGCGCACATAACTGTTGTAGGTAGGTTCTATTGTAGTATCGTAAATCGATGTTGGTATGAACGGCTTATGACCAAACAATAGTTCATATGGAGTAAAATTCGTGGTGCTATGAACGGTGGTATTATACGTCAGCATAGCGGTGTAGACGTATCCGGGCCAATTTGTTTGGTTGTCGTTCACAAAGGATTTTAAGTATTCCTTAAGCGTGGAATGACTTCGTTCCAACGCCCCTTGCGTCTGCGGGTGATAAGGAGACGACCATAACTGTTTGATTTTTAGAAAGGTGCATGTTTCTTTAAACAGGTTTGCGGTAAAATTTGGCCCCTGGTCGGTTAAAATTATTTTGGGTATACCAAATATTGTTATAAAGTGAATGAGGCATTCACTTGATTCTTCTGCCGTAGCATTAGATATAGGATAGGCGGTTGAAAATTTTGTTAAGTCGTCTTGTATGGTAAGAATAAATTTAGATTTATTAGAGCTAGCTTCTGGAAGTGGTCCTACTATATCCAAAGCTATCCTTTCGAATGGTTGAGTCGATGTTGACGTTATTTGCATAGGCGCTCGATTTATTCTTCTTAATGCCTTGTTAGTTTGACATGACGTGCATTTACGTACAAAATTTTCTATATCGCTACGCATATTACGCCAATAGAATCTTTCCTGTATACGCTTTAGCATTCTGGTTGAGCCTAAATGACCAGAAATGGGAATATCATGGTTCTCTTTCATGATCTTTGCTATTTCGCTGAGAGACGGATAAATAATGGTATTATTAAAGACATGAACAGTAATATCTGTATTGTTAAAAACGTACAAGATTATGCTACGTATTTTAAGGTTATTATGACAATCAAACGGATTTCGAAAATCTGTGATGCTGAATTCATTTATGTTTTTGGAAATAAATTCGTTTTTAAGACTTTGTAAACACTTGAACACGTCTTCATAACTGCTTTTGTCAAAGTGGTACACTTTAAAGAAGAGAAAATAATATTGAGTATCATCTATTTTGAATGAAATAAAGTTATGTAATGACCTTTCTCGTGAGATAACCTCTTGCGAATTTGGAATGAGGCTAACTACCTCGGAAACATATTGGTTTGCCTCGTCTAAATCAATCGAGGTAGGTATGACTACAGTTTTTATTTTTGTTTTTAATAAGTTTTCACTATGTTCTTCAATTTTAGTGTTTATTGAAATTGTTTTACTGTTCATAGTTTTAAGACATTTTGAGTAATTATCATTGTTTTGTGTTTCAGGTGTTGGAGGTGACGGAATGTCAAAATCGTCTGGGAGTTCCAGGTTTTCAGGAAGTTGGAAGTCATCAGGTAAGTCAATTTCAGGTGTTTGCAGACCTTCGGGGAACAGCGGTGACCTCTGTGTGGAAGGTATTTCGGTAGGTATGACGTTAGGATTATCTAACGCCTCACTTTCGAGATTTTCAGGAACTGGATCATCGGTGGTTTCGTTACTGGGAACCCCTTCTTGGATGGGGTTCAAAGGATATCTAGAGAGTGCGTCAGCGTTACTGTTACACTTTCCCTTTTTATACTCTATGTCGTATTCATACTCTTCGAGTTTCAATCTCCATCTAACTAATTTAGAACTAGGATCCTTACAGTTAAAAAGCCATTTTAGTGGTTTGTGGTCTGTAACAATAGTAAATTTATGCCCATACAAATATGGACGGAATGTTTTGGTGCCAAATATTATTGCCAAGCACTCTTTCTCCGTGACGCTGTAGTTTGTTTCAGCCTTGTTTAGGGTTCGAGATGCGAATGCTATCGGCCGATCTTTACCTATTTCACCCTGAGACAAAATCGCGGAAATCGCATGTAGTGACGCGTCGCAGGTAAGAATAAACGGTTTTGTGAAATCAGGATAGATTAGAATTGGTGCTGTGATTAACGCGTTCTTTAAAGTTTCAAAAGCTAATTGTTGTTGATTTGTCCAGACGAATGGATTTTCTTTTCTAAGCAATGATGTGAGCGGTTTGGCTATCTTAGAAAAGTCTTGGATGAATCGGCGATAATAGGATACTAAACCCAGGAAAGACTTTATGTCTTTTTGGCATTTAGGAACTGGAAACAGTTTTACGGATTTTATTTTCTCTGGATTAGGCTGGATACCTTCCTCACTGATGTTATGGCCGAGATAAGTCACTTCCTTCCGGAAAAACTCGCACTTATCTGGCTGTAATTTTAGGGAGAATTGCCTAAGTCTTTCGAAGACTTGAGATAGTTTCGCTACGTGAGAGGGCAGATCATAGGAATAGATGACAATATCGTCAAGATACACATAGCAGTGAATGCCCTGTAGTCCTGCTAGAACAGTGTTCATCAGCCTTTGGAACGTTGCTGGCGCATTTTTGAGCCCAAAAGGCATTCTAAGGCATTCGAAATGTCCTTCTCTCACGCTGAAGGCAGTTTTTGGTATGTCCTCTGGGTTTATTTCGATTTGGTGGAAACCTGATGCAAGGTCTAATGTGGTAAAGTATTTACTTTGGCCCAATTGGTCCAAGATTTCATTGATTTGGGGTAAAGGATAACTTTCACCAATTGTTATGTCGTTCAGTTTTCTGTAATCGATCACGATCCGCCATTTTCTTTTTCCTGACGCATCAAGCTTTTTTGGAACAATCCATATGGGTGACGACCATGGAGAAGTGGAAGGTCGGATAATCTTTTGATCTAACATTTTTTGTATTTGAGATCTTACCTCATCTTTGTGGATTTCCGGGAATCTATAAGACTTAACATTAATGGGTGTAGAGGAATTAGTTTTGATGTCATGTTTTAGAGCACTAGTACTGGTAAGGTGGTCGTCAGGTAAGTGGAATATGTCGGAATATTCAGTACAGATGTCATAAAGGGCATCTTTTTCCTCAGAATTTAAGTGACTTACGCGCAACAAATTTAAAACTTGATCAGTTCTGTCCAAACAAGTCATCGTGGGGTTACATTCGAAATAATTTTCTGTGTTAAATGGAATAAGTTTAAGAGATAAATTAGAGTTGAGAGAAATTGCTTTTTCGGAGATATTTAAAACTGTAACATTAATTCTATTGTTATCTTTCACTGAGGCAATACAATTAGAGATGAATAACGTATCGGAAATATGTTGATCTAACACTACTCCTTGCTTAATTTCAGGGTTCTTCACAGAACATTCAATAACCGTTTCGCTGCGTGCTGGGATAGAATAGGATGGTTCACTAAACGACAGTTTTATAATGTGGTTATTCATTTCCAAAGATGCTGAACTATAATTTATTCGACAACCATGCTGCATGAACAAATCGTTACCTATTATTCCATCATAAGGTAAGTTTATATTACAGAATACGTGGAACTTATGTGAGACCTTAAGCTCTGAATTTAGTTGGAGTTGTACATTTAAGTAACCAATACTGGTTAGAGATTCATCCTTCGAATCGATTCCTTTAATTTTAACTTTATTTTCGACCAAATTACAATTATGTTTAATAACTTCTTTTTTCAGAAGGCAGAGCGACGCACCGGAGTCTATGAGAAAGGTAAGTGGTTTTTCATTAATATGCGTTTGGATCACTACGTAAGGTAAGTACCGTTTTTTTGTAATTATTTCGAATATTTGATCACTATTTTTTTCAGGAGGAACACCGTGAGTTTGGGGCTGGTTACCCTGTCCATTGGCTGCTATTTTAGGAACGCCGTGAGTTTGGGGCTGGTTACCCTGTCCATTGGCTATTATTTTAGGAACGCCGTGAGTTTGGGGCTGGTTACCCTGTCCATTGGCTATTATTTTAGGAACGCCGTGAGTTTGGGGCTGGTTACCCTGTCCATTGGCTATTATTTTAGGAACGCCGTGAGTTTGGGGCTGGTTACCCTGTCCATTGGCTATTATTTTATGAACGCCGTGAGTTTGGGGCTGGTTACCCTGTCCATTGGCTATTATTTTAGGAACGCCGTGAGTTTGGGGCTGGTTACCCTGTCCATTGGCTATTATTTTAGGAACGCCGTGAGTTTGGGGCTGGTTACCCTGTCCATTGGCTATTATTTTAGGAACGCCGTGAGTTTGGGGCTGGTTACCCTGTCCATTGGCTATTATTTTAGGAACGCCGTGAGTTTGGGGCTGGTTACCCTGTCCATTGGCTATTATTTTAGTTTTAGTATCGACTTGGGTTCGGTACATTTGTCCCGCGCGATACTTTATCGGGACACTTACTAGTTTAAACTTTCGGATGGCTGATCCGCGTTGTCTACCTGCTCTAACAATTCGGAATTTTCGTCTTGAGTGAACGTCACTCGTGGGCGAAAGATTTCGGGTTGTTGTCCCGGGTTGAAAGATCGAGGTCCGTTTAAAAACCGCTTATTATTGTTTTCGCGAATTACGCAACGTTCAATAGTATGGCCTAGCCTTTTGCAGTATCTACAAAACAATGGGCTCCTAGACGTGGACGGCTGACTGTCGGAAAACGATCTAGGTTCAGGTCTATGGGTAGAATAATTTTTCCTAGTTAGGTCAGCCCTGAATTTAGGGGAACTATTGTGTCGCGAAGAGAACTGTTGTATCTTTTCTTCCGAAAAGGCATGATTGATTGCTTCGTTGAGATTTTTAGGGTCTCTGCATCTAACAACGGTCGCAAGATCGTGGTGTAAGCCTATGGTGAACATGTTAAGGGCTAGATCTTCCATTGCTGCAAGTCTGCCTGACAATTCGCTCTTTTTGGTATTAGAGACCATAACCTCGGTTAAAATTTTCTGCAAGCATGTTTCAATCCTGAGGGAGAACTGACTAACGGACTCCTGAGCTCCTTGTTTACAGTTTTGAAGCTCAGTTAAAAGGTGAGCGTAATGTTTACGCTCCCCAAATTGTGTTTTAAGAAATTCCTTTAATGAAAACCAATTGTCAAAATCTTTGATAGCGCATGCATTTTCTGCCTTACCTTGTAGCTGACTTAAAATATACCGGAACACGATATCCTGTTGCTGGGCTGATGCTAGGTCAATGGCGCTATCGCAGTTTCTAAGGAATGCTGTTAACTTATCGCGGTCGCCATCATACGGTTTAATAAATTTAAGAATTACATTCAAGGATATTTCGTCATTACCTACTACTTCCCTTAAATCCTTCTTGGAATCTGACTTAGACATATTGGTTAAATAGTAAAATAAAAATTACAATAAAGATCGCTAGACGAACTCGGGAGGCAAGCTTATACTTGAAATAACAATCTAACGCATGCAAATTCTTAGAACGCTATGTCCGGGCGACTGTTAAGGCGATAGACGTTATTGTTATGACTAACGCTTATCTCTACGATAACACGAGACGGGATAAAATAATTTCACTTTAACACACTGCACTGTAATTAATATAAGATTGAAATAGTTCACTAAATGTTTCGATGTTCTTTCTTTATAAGAATGGAAATTTGACTTACAGGAAAACTGGATACTTCATTTTAGTATTTTCAGGACGGCCAGGAGGTGGAGACGACGAAGGCTGATCGGTGCTGGATACTCAGGATCCCGTGGGACACGCGACTAACGTAGCAACCTGGTACCGCTTACTGCACAGTGGATCACGACTCGACGGTTGTGGAAACTGGGGTAACCGGTTCGAGTCCGGTTTGTGTACCGCCCACGGAAATGACTGTAGTGGCGGAACTCGTCTCCTGGCGAGTTCGGGTCTGGATTTTTGGGTATTCTTCTCTCTTAGAGTATAATTTACGCAGTGTCCGCGAGTGCCTAAGGCACTCGCGGACACTGGAATAACTTTACGGAGAACGAACCGGGGATTTTACAATCCCTTTACGCTGCCACCAAATGTTAGTCCACGAAATGAAAATTCCTTTTTAAAAAAGGTTTTTTATTCCAAACCACGAGTGGTTGGTAAACGTCTTTTCGCTGGAGAGATTTGACCCGAACTGAGGATATGTTTAGTCTAATAAAAGTACTACTACGCCTGTCTGCTGACTAGGCAGTTGACAATGCACTATTGCTTACATTTTAGGGGTGTAACAGAGCGCACGCAAACACTCTCGCAGAGTATTTATTTTCTTAAACAACGTACCAGTAGCGTCGTGTTGTTCGTGCGCGCCGCCGCCGGGCCGGTCTCAGTAGAAGTCGTTGCTCTCGAGCGTCTTGCACTGCTTGCTGAGCGTGGCGTACTTGCCGTTGTGCGGCGCGCGGCCCAGCGTGTGCGCACCGCCCAGCGCCGCCCCGCCCCCGCCGCCCCCGCCCCCGCCGCGCCCGAGCGTCGCGCTGCCGGACACGCGGGACCTGCGACAACAGAGGTCAAAGTTACACGCGACTCTACGCAATTACGCTACCCGCACACGAAGATTTTTCCACAGATTTTGTGACCGACTCAACGCGTTTTCCTTGAGTTGATCATAAAAAACAGGTCGTGAGCTTAATACTACATACATATCACGTAAAATAGGCGCACGTATGAGACATAGAGATGCGGAAAATAAGCCCACGCCAAACTATATGCGTATTTAAATAATTGATTTCATTTTTTTTTTGCCAATTTCATAGTTAGTGTTTACTCAATGGATTAAAACATTTATATGCCGATATATAGTGAGTTTGATTGATAAAATCGCGATATTCTAAAGTGATACGGGAACTGAAGCTTCGTTTACATCTTTTGCACCGTACGAAAAAACAGAGTATACATACATAGCGTTCACGCCTGTACTATCTGAGGCCGGAACAACTACGTCACCGCTGTTCTTCTTATTAAATAATAAAATACTAGAGGAAAACAAAATTGTAGAAAAATCTATATGTTAATCTAGATAATAATTTACATGTATGCAACACATGTTTTCTTGTATCAATGATCTATAGTTACATGCTCACAAAATTTCGCATTTATTATAATTAGTAGAATTATAAGAATTAGGAATTATACGTATCAGTTGGCATTCATTTCGCCAAATATATAACCCACAGCATAACAGTTTTAACTTTTCGTCACGAGTGTACATACTACATGAGTTTTTGAAAGATATGTCGGCCACTTGGAAAATTTAACACAGAACTGGGTGTTGCGCGATTAATACATTACTTTTACAAAAGCTCTTAGGTCGACCATTATCGTTAATTATCGCGATAATAGACAATTGACGTTGATGTAGCCACAGTAACGATACTTACACGCAAACGATCGCGCGCTGTGTTATGTCCATCATTGCAATAATCTTCGACCTATTGTCGACATTTCACTTTAGTATCATCACTATTCGAGTTATCGCCTAACGAACGTATTAGAGTACGAGTTTGTCATTACGAAAAAAGTTTTCGGATACATCTTGAACCTGTTTAAATTTGTGTTCATTTGTTTTTTTGTTCAAAACGTTTATTAAAAAGAAAACTGTTACACTAGAAATATAATAAAATGTGCATTTTAACATATTATCTTGACAGGTTTAAGATAATATTCCAAAACGTTTTTTTTTTAAGTGTTTCGTACAATTTTAGACGATGTTCGATAAGGTTACTGTTAAAAATTATCGCGATAAGTTTAAATAGGTACACTAAGACTTCACCTCTATTACATAAATAATTATTGTTATTTTCTGTTAGTGTGGACCGAGCATTAGGTAAAAAATCACTCGAGCAGCGTAACATTCGATATTATCGCGAGAATTACTACGTTTTTGAAGCGGTCAATAACCCGACAACGACGCATAAGGACAGTGCGCGCGCAGGACGCGAGGAGAGCGGACGTGTATGTGTGTACTTTGCTTTTAATTTTTTAATATGTGATTTTAACCCCCCACAAAGAGATAGTGGGTATTTTGAAAAGTAGTAAAGCACGATAGAAACGGTAATATTCGAGTTATACTCTAGGATATTAACACACACGGTCATCTGGTCCCAAGCTAAGCAGACCTTGTGTTATGGTCCTATTAATAAAACTCTTATAATCCTATATACTTATAAATGTATCTTGCCTCTTTCTTACTTGTATGAATGTCAAGATAACAGACATAGACAAACAAATTATAAACCTATTTTATTTATAATGAACTTATAAAACGTTTATAATTACGGGGGAAATATATAATAGTCCATCACCGCAACTATAATATTGGTCCCGGTTTAATGATAAATAACCCTAATAAACCTGCCGAGCATTACCACCAAAACATGCCTTACGGATATTAATAACGGATCTTTGTGAAAAAACGATGCACAATTTTTTTGTGACTTTACTGAATCAAACATTCTAGAACGATATCGCCCGTACGATTACATGCGGGTAGCCTCGCTCCCGGAGCTCCGAAGGCCGCCATTTTTAATAAAACTTCGTGCACCACGTGTAGATGGCAATCTTATGGCAACCGCAAGCGCAGCACATTTTACCAGTTTAAGAAGTTTTTTGAGAAGGAAGAAAATATAATCTTCAACGAAGATAAAGACTCTTTAGTTAAAATGGACTCTGTCTCTTTCTTACTAGTATAGATGTCAAAATGACAGACATAGACAAACGAATTATAAACATATTTTACCTATAATGAGCTTATACGACGTTTATGAATTTATATACTCGACAATTGACTATGAGAAACATATAAATAAAAAAGTTAATGTAGAGCAGTGCGTTGTATTACTTTCAAAGTACAAATAAAAGCAATTCCAGTAAATGGTAATTCTAAATATTAAAATAATCCTTCGCAGTTACACTTCCCAACTCCCATGCGCCAAGCGTGAGTGTAACGTGCATAAGGAACTTTATTTCATTAACCTAAACTAAGCCTTCATTGAACACGGAACTTTAAAAACCAGTAGCGCGTCTCATGCGTTTGAACAAAACTCAAGTAAGCCCCCAAGCCCGATCATATGTTGTGTATATTACCATTGTGTGTCTAAGTGCGAGCGTCGCACTCCATCAGGCACAGCGCCGTACTGTTTAGGGCTTGCTACTACATCAGCGCGGGGCGACATGCTTCTATAACATATTTATACACGATATTCACTATTTATTTATAAATAATCAACATATAGCACTTATTGGCAATATATTGATACACAATGTGCGACATATTTGTCCCAAGTCTGTTATTGTGGCACAAAATGGGGCATGCACCAACATGGGGGGCTTTGGCACCGATCGTGGAGCATCGGTACCTAATATGCTATATTTACACTGACTCACTTAAAACACTGACGTCAAAAGTGGGTTTGGCGCCCAACTGAGACCAAAGCAAAATTTTAATAAAATTGTACAGTTGAAATCGTTACTTTTGCACTGTTTAAATCTTACATTTAAGCTTATGCAATGTAAATAGCAAAAGTCGTGTGATATTTTCATGCAATTACTATCTATACTAATCTATACTCAAACTGAAAAGTTTATTCGATAGGTTGAACGCGATAATCTCAGGGACTATTAATCAGACTTGAAAATTCTTGCGCTGTTAGTTAGCACATTTACCTATTAAGGAAAGTTATAAGGAAGGCTACAGCACAAGAAATATTAATATTTCATTTTAATATTCAGTATTAGGCATTATATTTTATACATTCCACAGATTTTTTTGAGTCCAATTACTTATTATTATTATGTTTACTGGTAATTAACTGGTGGTAGGCTTCGGCCGTGGTTAGTGACCACCCATCAGACCCGCCAAGCGGCCTTGCCGTGTTCCGATGGGATGTCTGGTGACACCATTTAAGAGAGTGGGTCTAAATTATTGCTTCTTTATGGTTTCTAACCAGACGAAGCCTCATTCCAATGCCTATTACTCACCGAAAATTATTTGTTATCAGGAATGAATCGTTATAGTGGGCAGACTTTTACAATCGTAAACTACATAATTGCTCACCATCAGGCAAGTTATAGTCAAGCGCAGGCCTATTTCAGAATCTATACTTAATATTATAAATGCGAATGTAAGTTTGTTTGTTACGCTTTCACGCAAAAACTACTGAACCGATTTGGATGAAATTGGGTATGGAGGTAGTTTGAGACCCAAGAAAGGACATAGAATAGTTTTTATCCGACTGCGGAAAAAGAAGGTAATTTTTTGGCGCAATAACCGACATACACGCGGGCGAAGCCGCGGGCGGAAAGCTAGTAAAAAATAAATTAGCACTCGATTGGCTTTCTAAATATCACTTATCTTACTATCTTATTTTGCTGACGGTCCAATTCTTTTTTTCAATTATTCGTTCTTTTACTGAAGCCCGTTATACCACACGTCAAGAAAAAAAAATATAAAGCAGTCTTCAACATTATAAATCTATGGTCTAGGAGGCCTGGGTAAAGTGTTAGCTAGTCTTACCTGGGTCTCTCGAGATCCATCAGCTGTACAGCAGCGCCGTAGGAAGGCGGCTTCCCGTTGGGGAAGGGAGCGGGTCGCGGCAATGTTCGCGATGCCGCACTACTGCCACCGCTCGACAGGAACGGAGCTTGTTCCTCTCCGGTGCCGCTGCGTCTGGAAGATAAAGATTGTGATACAACCAAGAAACATACATTAAAACACTGGATGTTACATCTAGAACTAATAGGGAAGATGCTCTATATTTATTTTTGTAAGACCAGGAGTATAATAAAAAATTTAAATACTTTAATTTATTGGTGCAAAGTAGCGGTGGCGCAGCGGTACGGGCCTCGCCTTATAAAAATAAGGTCGCGGGTTCGAATCCTGGTCGTGTGCCACACATCTTTGTGTGAATTGTTTCATCTCCGCTGCTCAATATCGGTGAAGGAAAACGTCGTGAGGAAACCGGCATGTCTAAGAACTAACCATTCGCGGACATGTGACATCCACCAACCCGCACTTGGCCAGCGTGTGTGGATTAAGGCCTAAACTCTCTCAAGTCGTACGATAGTTGAGAGAAGACCCGTGCCCAGCTGTGGGACATTATAAAGGGTTGAAGTGAATTTATTGGTAGAAATTGCGATCTCAAAGTGACAGTTAAAATTTTCGCGCCAAAACGGTTTCAAGGTCCTAATGACGTCACTCGGGTCTATAACTGGTTGGTCTCACTGACACCCCTTATAACATAAGTAGTTTTCTTGACATGAATGACGTCACTACAGTCTGATCAATGCAGTGATGTTTTAAAACACGTTCCGTTTCACAAAACTTTACATTCGTAATTATTGCTAGAAATCAAATTGATTAAAATGAAAACGTTGCTGTGGCTCATTATTTGAGTTTATTTAACATTTTAGTCACAAAATATTGATTAATATTACATAAACATCTTCCCTATTATTGATGACAAGTTTGTTACGTCACATACCTAACGCCACTGAAGAGATAGTACCTGATAGCAATCGCGCAAACAAAGATTTACCTACGATTAACATGTAGCCTCATTTCACTGCCACTTTCTCACCGAAAGTTATTCGTAATCACGAGTGAATCGGTATACTACGCTGGCACGTTCCATCGTAGACTACATCAATGCTTAACATCAGGTAAGTTATAGTCAAGCGCCAGCGTATTCAAGAAAAAAATAATAATTTAATACAACAAACTTACTTGGTATTAATGTAGATCCATGCGTGTGAGTCGACGAGCACGATAGCCGTGAACAAGAAGCCTGCCACAATGGCTGCTAGTAGCTGTAGTGTTAACGCCTGAAACAAACACCAGATTTATTTATAACAATTTAGTAAAAATTATTTGAACAATGGAGACTAAGGTACACACATATAAATCTAGCATTCACGCCTGTATTGTTCGAAGATGTAGGTATAGGTGAATTCGCCTACTTTTCGTTTGTTATGTTTAGGTCTTATACGTGATATGAAGCGAGTCTATTGCCGTTCAACGGGCACAATTCGCTTGCTCAGAAGAATACTGTATTAAGTCAAAATTTGGCGCTAACTGACTTAATAATACAGCTCGACTAAAAAAAGTACGTTCTTCCTTTTGAATTAGGTTGAAAACCGCTTACAATAAGGAAAGTTACATCTCTATTCCTCTCGATCTTTCTATTCCCTAGAACACGGAAGAACGTACTTTTTTTAGTCAAGCTGTATTATTAAGTCAGTTAGCGCCAAATTTTGACTTAATACAGTATTCTTCTGAGCAAGCGAATTGTAAACTTCAAGTTTCAACTAAGATTTTCTAGCTTTTGTTACTTGTGTATATACGGGCGTATAGTAAGCGCGGGATTTCGTCGTCGCAAGGTCACGTGTTGATATGGCACTTTGGTTACCCACAGGCGCGAGCGTTCGTCTCTGGTATACACTTACGCGTATATCGAAAGATCATAACCATAACTATGTTAAGTCTACAAGGGTTGTAGACTTTACATAGTTATGGTTTAATTCATAAAACTCTTATAAGACTTTTTAGTTAAAATGGACTTTGTTTCTGTCTTACTAGTAGAAATGTCAAGATGACAAACAAAGATAAACTATTTATAAACCTATTCTAGTTATAATGAGTTTTAACGTTTATGCATACGTGGGTTTGTTGGAGCGCCAACAGCAGTTCCGAAAAGCAGGCGCGTATGAAAAAAAGCCATCGGCGCGCGTGGCTAAAAGCCATCGGCGCGGGTGGCAAAAAGCCATCGGTGCGGGTGGCAAAAAGCCATCGGCGCGGGTGGCAAAAAGCCATCGGCGCGGGTGGCAAAAAGCCATCGGCGCGGGTGGCAAAAAGCCATCGGCGCGTACAGACTAACACCACCAGAGGCGCTCACCACTATTAAAAAATAACTTTTGTTTCTGCTCGATTCGGTGAAACGCGCCCACAATACTTTTAACTCTGTACTTTCATAAATCAAACCAGTATTTATCTAAATTAAATATAGTCCACTTACTTCAACCTAAATAGAATTATAAAAAGGATAGAATGGGATCACCTGCAGGCCAGCGTCGCACGCCGCCCGCGCCGCCGCCACGAAGTATGCGCGCGCCATGCGGCACTCCAGCGCGCCGCTCAGCGCCACCAGCGCGCGCTCCGCCTCGCCCGTGCCCGCGCCCAGCGCGCCCAGCGCCGGCGGCAGCGCTGGGGGGCGTCCACGTTAATCGTTAATACGTGACCGTGCCCACGTGAGCAGCGGTGACGCAGTAATACGGGCCTCGCCTTAGAAATATAAGGTCGCGGGTTCGAATCCCAGTCGTGCCCCCACATCTTTGTGTGAATTGTTTCATCGCCGCTGCTCAGTATCGGTGAAGGAAAACGTCGTGAGGAAACCGACATGTCTAAGAACTGATCGTTCGAGGACGTGTGACGTCCACCGACGCGCACTCGGCCGGCGTGTGTGGATTGAGGCCTAAACTCTCTCGACTAGTAAAATAGTTGAGAGAAGAGCCGTGCCCAGCGGTGCGACTCTAAAAAAAGAATTGAAGTGATGACGTGACCGTATTTACCTGGGTCGTTGAATAACTGTGGCGCGCCACGGGCGAGTACTGCGAGTGCCTGCCTCACTGCAACCACTGCTCGTTGTGCGTTGCGAAGTTCAGCCGTCAGCACGTTCTCACGCGACACCTTGCACGACAAGTAATAATGCACCATCTAAAAAGAAATAAAACATTCAAATTCACGTCTGGCACGCATCACCCGCCGCCGCCAGCCAACACGCCGCGCCACCAGTACACACACACATACTAACGTAGAGTACACTCACAGTGGGCGGCAGTCGGTGCGGCGCGTGGTGCGCGAGCGCAGCGGCTGGCGCCTGGCACGCGTCACCCGCCGCCACCGCGCCGGCCACCAGCCCGGCACTGACCACCCAACACGCCACCAACGCGCCCAACGCACACACCTATAATATATATACATAGTACTCAACATCAATTTGAAAAACTACTTTCAGAATCGCCAACTGATTCCTACATCACACATGACCTAGATGTTTAATAACTGTGTTAAAAAATGTAAAATTGGTACAGACACATAGCAGCAGGAGCGCCCGACGTGATCTCCTTGCGGCGGCAGCGAGCAGCGCGACGCAGACAGCACCGCCGCAGCACCAGCCCGCCATGCCGCCCGCCCATCGCGCCACTTCCCACACCCACAACCGCTACACAAACAACATTGCTATATAAACCTTCTCTATATCACCTACACAAGGCGTTCCACTTCCATCGCCATGCAACGTCAAGGTACTTCAATACTGCAAAGTGTATTATTATTTCCAAGTTTAACTTCCTAACGTTGGTCTCAACTCCAACGAGACAAGATACAAAAATGATAACAAAAGTTGCTCTAAAACAAGCACAGTCCACCAGGACCTTTCCTATTCATAATTTCACCAAGCATAGGGTCATTTGGCAACGTGGTTTCTCCTGTTCCTGTTAACAAAATGCTTAAATTCTAAACTACTGAACTAATACCTTCATAAAAGCGTCTAAGTTAAGCGCAGCCAGTGGCCTGCGCAAATTGTCTGCAGCAGAAGCTGCAGCGCTCGCGTTGTTCCGGAGCGTGGACAGTGCACGCAACATCGTTCCTAACGCCGTCTGATTCGCCACTGGTGCGTCTAGTACATCCGCTAGTCGCGCTAAGGGAGCGCGGGCGCGGGATCCCATCGCCTCTTCTAGGATACTCGACTGAAATATTCACAAGATTGTTTTAAAAAGTGTCGAAGATGAAAAAGAAAGTCAGCAACGTTTAAAAGATGTGTTTGTGTGTTTAAGCCATTTTACCCAAAGAGCCCCGAATAATAGAATAGTGAACACCTCTAGAAAATCAATAACTCTTCAAGTCAAAACATCGAGAGCAGAGGCACATATTATTTTTTGATGAACCTTCTAGGCCCACTGCTGAATAAAGGCGAAAGTAATCACCGTGATCATAAACATACTTATAACTAAACATTTCAAGACATTATGATATTTACCAACCCTCATCAGGCCAGCGTTTGTTTTACTCTCCTAGCTCTCCTAGCCCTCCTATCTCTTCTAGCTCTCACAGGTCTCCTAGCCCTCCTAAATCTCATAGCTCTCCTAACCCTCTTATCTCTTAAGATACTTATGAGAAGACCCGCAGCGAGACTAATGGATTATTCTTTATTTTTTAACATCTGAGAGTGCTAGTAATAGGGTAGTTTCCTCACCTGGTTTTTAACATTGTTGACTAGAGCTGCGAGCTGGTTGCCAGCCTGAATGCTCTGCAGCATCGCGTTATGTAGATCATCATTACCGAACAGACCAACACCGATCGCGCCGCAGCATAGCACTGATAATATCATTAATGTTATCTGGAAAGACAAATTGAGCTTTGGTGTTTTGTGTGGGATGTAGGGGTAGGTCAAGGTCTGCACCAACATTGATTTAAGTCTTGCACTATCGAAGAACTTTATTGTCTTTCACTAACTCTTTCTATCTTTATCTTTTCTTTCCTTCTTCTTCTTTAACTTCTTTCACTATTATGCTTTAAAAAAAAGTTGCTATACAAAATGAACTAGGATGGTATCTGAATATAAGCAATTGAGCCAAAATCAAACGGTTTTCCAAATAAAAGAAGTACGAGACTGACTCATGTTTTATGATCTTGAGAGACGGATGTAAAACCAATTTTTACTCTACTGCTGATGATCCAAACCCTAGTCTTCTCAATATTCAGCTATGAATCTGAAACATGGACTATGAGAAAGGCTGGTCAAGACCGCATAGACTTCGCGACATAGCCTTCGAGTTATGGTGCTGGAGGAAAATGCTTCAGATATCCTGGACTGCATTCTGCACCAACGAGTCCATTCTAGGGGATCTTAAAATCAAAACCAGGCTCTCTACTATAGGTATGTTTACGAAAAGTACTAGAGGAAGGAAAGGAAGGACGGACATAACCTCGAAAAACTGATGGTAACAGGCAAAGTGGGGGGGGAAACGTTCGTGAGGCCGTAGTCCTTTAAGATGGTCGGACAAAACCTTTTTACGCTGAACACCAAACCACACGATACGCTCCATGATACCAAAGACAGAAATAGATGGCACAAAATTATTAGGACGAAGATTAGATGCTTGGGGCATCACGACCCTCAGCAATGAGGAAACGATACGAGGAGGCGGAGCTGAAGACATTCCAGTAAAGTTGGTGTATCAACTTTCTGCAACGTTTATTGTTTTCACACATGTGTTTTGTACATACACGTCTTACAAATTCGGGTTTACGCAAATTTCCTCGAACACACTAAAACTCATAATAACAAATATGTATCACCAAATTCATGTTTCTGACAGCCCTATTGAGGCAACACATGTCATGTTCGTCTCATCGTGTGAGAATAATTTTGATTGTGTTCACAGTTCTATAAATAGAGCAGTGATACCCTCAGGGGCGTAAGATATGTTTATCATATTGAGTGATTAATATACTTTTTATTCCGTTATAGAAAGTAGCTATTTTGTTAGCTGTTGCCCTATTACGAGTGTTTCAAGTAATTATGATTCCGTTGTAAGAAAGGGATGCGGTTATACAATGCGTAGATATGCATCCTGTTCTTTCAACGGAATCACAATCGTTGTAAACACTCATAATACGGCACCTGCACTGTGTAATATGCAATATCACAAAGCAGCAAACAAGAACATTTTACTACTCCTAGTAAAATGTCAAGGATTATACAGAGTGGTTCATTATGACTCAGTATAAGTAACTGAAAATAAAAGAAATAAAAATATCTGTTTTAAAGTACGATGCCGCAGATTTAGTGACAAGAAAAATTACTTAAAATAAAAAAAAGTAATTTAAAGACAATACTTTATTTTTTTTTTTTTTATACGCTGTTTACTTTTTATTCAAGCCAGGACATTGTTTCCTTGAACACATATTTCTTTCTACGCCTTCAGAAATGTTTCAGTTCCCAGAATGACAAATTAAAAGGCCACCCGTTTTACTATACAGGGTGGCCTTTTTACGAAGATATGGGTCAATGTATGGTGTACTACAAGGAGACGCAAACGCGACCACAGGGTTTTAAATTACCTTTAAAGCGGTGATACTTCTGGGCGGCCGCTGCTTCCTGTCGCAGCATCTTGTGAGCAAGTATATAAGGAGAATAGTCAAGGTCAGAATCAGCCACGCTCCTGGTATTGAACCGATGATTCCGAGGCTCTGGAAAAGACAGGCAATATTCTGAGAAATTGGGCGTAGTATAGGCGTAGGCAGAGGCAAATATCATACACATTACGTCAGCTATGTTTAAGTTCTTGTAAGGTGGTGAGGTCAACTTTGATCTGGTTGGTGGAGATTGCAAATGGTACGTTAAATCAAAAAGAACGTTGGATTTTTTTATAATAATAATAATAATATTTTCACTCATACATACAGCGCCATCTAGTCCCAAATCAAGCAATTATATTTGCTTGTGTTATGAGTAGTAAGAGCGGATATATACCTACTACTTATGAACATTATTTTTTCGTGCTCATCACACAAATAATTATCCTGGGTGGGAATCGAACTCACCACCTTAAGCTTAGCAGTTCGGGTCCCTAACCACTACGCCACCAGGTCAGTCACTTAGCACTTCCTAGGGAATTAGTTGATTGACATCTTCGTGCCTTGGGGTACATGTGAATCCGTCATGCCTGCCTAACCGTCCTGCCAGGTACTGTGTGAAAAAATATTGTATACCTAGGATTGCGCATGCACTTGTGCATACTTAGCTAGTCACTAGTCAATTTAAACCAGCTGATATAGTAAAAAAAAATATTCTGGGACATTAACACACACAGTCATCTGGTCCCAAGCTAAGCAGAGCTTGTGTTATGGATACCAGATAACTGGTATATATTATAAATACAATACGTCTTTTGTAAATATATACTTATAATAGGTATTTACACCCAGACTCGACACAAACACAAATGATCATCACTAATGTTTGTCTCGGGTGGGAATCGAACCCACGACCTGCGTCATGAAAAGCAAGTATCTTACTGACCACGCCACCGGCCCGTAATAATTATTGTTATAATATTGTACGTAGAAGGAGAGTCATTGTCACTCACTTCTAAATAGACAGGTGAGTTGGGCGCGAAGGTGTCGTTGACTCGGTGCAGAGTCACGTTGATGTGCGGCACCGAGTGCAGCAACCGCGACAGCCGCGGCGGCGTGTACTCGTCCGACAGACTCGGCACACCCATCGCGACACTATCACCCCTGGAAACAATTGAATAACATTAAAACATCTCATCTCACCCCTGATATACTAGTTAACCTCAAACAACCATGTATAATAACGCAGGAGGGGTGACGGCAAAGAGACTTAAGCATGTCGACCACGCAAAGTGAGGTGATCTTGTGCCAAACGAGGCGATTACGTTACGATTCCGACCGGTATGCGTCGCAGTAGGGAGTTTCATACAAATGATACTAAACGTCTCAAGTTGATACGGTGACGATCCGTTTCCGAGTTGATATGTCTGCTCGACCTTTAATCAGTTAAATACCAGTGACCAACAGAACACAATCAGATGGTTGTAAAAACACAGTAATGATGATTTAAATCGTAACTTCAATAGTATTTATCTTTAACTTACCACAACTGTAATGACAAAAGATCTACGACGCCATGTCACAGATCAACTCCAGCGCACCTTCATCGAGGAGGCATCTGAAACCAAAGACAATTACCAATTAAAAAAGCACGTCACTTTTTGTTAAATATCTCAAGAACTATAAATTAGGTACCAAAGTAGGAATTTGATTCAATTTTTTTTTAACCGTCACCACAAACTATACGGAAATGTCCAGTGAACCCATCGACTAATTGAGTCAATGAAGGTTGTTAATGAAAAAAAAAAGACGGGTTGCACTCCGGGAGTGCCGGCAGAAGTGAAAACTTGATTATTAACGTTGAGCATGTTTGATATTTTGGAATGGTTAGGGAATAATTTTGCACCAATTGCTTTATCAGTATAAAAGTACTATCATTTATGTGGTAGAATACAATATTCATTTATTGCGCTATCGTACACAAACATGACAATTTATATTACGTCATCCGTCTTACGCTTTTTCGATCAGGTCACGTGTCCTGACGCGAGTTTAAGATTTTATACCCATTACAGAAAAAGTGCTCAACGCCGCTAAAGAAGTTTTCACTTCAAAAACAGCGGCATTACAATGGTAAACCATAACGTAAACAAAACGATAATATTTGTAGTCACAGCATTAAAAACACTAACTAGTAGACGGGAAAACAAAAAAAAACCTTTTTTTATTATTTATTTTTTGACCCTATGGTCTTTTGGAAAACTGGTCAAATTGGTTGTTGGAAATAATCTAATGTAACATCTCTTTAACCTTGGACCATCATATACGGAACATTCTGTATATCTGCCGATCTAATATTCATCTTGTGGGTTCCCTTTCCGTCTCACAGCTTATTTAAGGTTTCTAGCATAGCAAGGTTATAGTTATACATAGTATAGAAATGAGCTGGACCACACACGCCACGATTTCTATTAAATGTGCCAACTATGGTCACAGGACACAGTCATGTTATCACACTATTAAAATTATCTCAACATGCTCGCATTTCTAAGATAAACATACACCGTTGGTTAGGAATAGAGATTTACGACTATTATTATATCAAATACACTTCACTTTAACCCTTTTTAGTGTCCCACAGCTGGGCATGGGTCTTCTCTTAACTATCTTACGAGTTGAAAGAATTTAGGCCTTGATTCAAACACACTGGCCAAGTGCGAGTTGGTGGATGTTACAAGTCCTCAAATGATTAGTTCTTAGACATGTCAGTTTCCTCACGATGTTTTCCTTCGCCGATATTGAGCAACGGCAATGAAATAATTCACACAAAGATGTATACGCACGACCGAGAATACCTTTTTTTGCAACGAGGCTGGGCTCTTAAATATGGCTAAACCACACCCAATCTCTTAATTTCAAATCACACGCCAAATATGAATTCAAATAAAATAATAATATTAATAACGAAACATTGAACACAAACCCATGCGTTAATATAATAATGCACGCATGACATGACTCATGTATGTATAACACGCAATAAATTACATACAATTAGGAAGAGTGCGGCTTCACTGTGAACTGACTGTGCCGGCGCAGCTTTATAGTCTAATCTAATTGATCTGATGATTACAACATAAAATATTTCGTATAAACTTTGATACACTAGTTAATGAAATTTGTTTTGTCTCCGAAAAATGAAGAAATTCTCGTGAATTTTGTCTCTTATTAACTCGACTAAGCCACAAATGGCAGCGAGTTCCAGAACGTAGCAGTTCGCATAATAAAAGTGGAATGATAGAATAAAATGATAAATTCACAGAAGACGAAATAAAAAAATAAAAATATTTGTAAATAAAAAAGTCCTGACAGTAAAAAGAAATAAATCTTTACTCGTACAATTATCACTTGCAAACTAAATACAGTTTCCCTGGACTCCACACTGGGATTGCCTGTCGTGGAGGGCAGTCTCTTCCCAGTAACTTTGGAGCTGATAATTTGTATGACTTAACAATTCTCTAATATGTAAAAGAAACTGAAATAAGAGTGAAAATAACTATATAAGTTAAAAAATTTAATAGATAAAACAAATAACAGAAAAATTTAAAGTACTTACTACCACAATTCTATTCTAAAATTTTAAATTATTCTAAGACATTCATCAGGTCTTCAGATGATCTGATAATCGTGGCTAACTTTGTTACCTAGACTGTACAACATCCATTAGTGACTACGCAGACAGTCCTACAACGTGTTCAACATATCAAGGCATCTACTTTTTGCTGCAAATATTGAACTTGTTCTAGATTCCCATATATGTGGCAATCTCGACTTGTTTAGAAAAACTAGTTTACTATAGTAATAAATAAAAGTTTAGATGTTTGTTGTACTTTAATAAATAAGACACGACCTCTAATACGGCTATAATGTGCCTGACTCCCGCCCCGGACAATCTTCGTAAAACAACAAAAAATTGTTTCTATGTCTGGTTGGTTGAGGGACGACCCTCCGTGCCTCGAAGAGCACGTTAAGCCGTCAGTCCAGGTTGTAATTTAACTTATCTATGACAATCGTTACAGGTAGTCAGAAGTCTGATATATTCTGACACCTGGTCTAACCATCCACGCTACTGATTCCTTACGGGTTGTGAGGTCTGATGGCAGTCGCTCATATAATTCTGATAGCTAGCCGCATTAGGTTAGACTGGGTGCCGATCACCATAGAAATGGGAAAACGGCAAGGGAAACGATGATGATGTAGTTTAATAAATAGCCTCAACAAGTAGTGAAGTGTCTAAAAATCAAGTTCATTTTAGAGCAGGTAACATTACTGAAAGCAAATGAAATAGCATTTTAACTCCTCTTTTCTGATTAAATTTGTGCCCGATCCAGGCACATATCACTAAATATGGATCCAGGTCCCCTAGACAAAGTGACATAACGAAGCGATAGTGAAAGATCGAATAGATCAAATTGTATGGGTTTTTTGACATTAACCTTCCAAAGATCACGTGTCAATCCCATACATTTTATTATTTTTCTTTGAGTAGGGGACCTGAAGTGTTTAGGTGTCACAAGACTTGGCCGGGTTTCAAAACGTAAGCTTCTTCACGCGCCGCTGTTAATCCTGGGTTACAGGAGGAGCAGTGGTTGGGTTGTGGTGGTGGGTTAAGTCCCATTGAAAGAATAATCTCATTAGCAACATTATTATAAAATGTTGACGTAATTTCTAGAAATAAAGAAAAAAAAGAAAGAAAAAGTAAAAAAAATACGTGTGGCACTCGGAGACTGCCGCGGTAAAGCTATTGCATAGCATTTTTTATCAAAAAGTAATTATAATTATTAATTTATTTTATTTAAGCAATATTTTTTTCTTTTGTTTTTTTTTTCTTTGATATTAATTCAAGTTACACTTTTTGAGCGTGGTGACCGATAAGAAAACAAATTTTAGGCAAGCCACCTCCTCTTACAAAGAGGAGGTGATCTAACGCCAAAACTCTAAGCAGACATGAGTCACCAGATTGCGGGGCGAAGACGGGGGATTACGCATGAGCAGTAACGCTGATACAACCAATGCCACCTAGAGCACAGATTACTAAATAGTTACCTAGAGTTGCTGAACTAAAGAGACAAGCGTGATATTTCAATAAGTTCTACTATTCATCGATAGATGGCAAAACTAAAAAGTATCACCGCTGTTCCGATCGGAGTGGGGGGGTGTTAGGTAATTTTCGTTACGGAATTTCTGGATTCGGTCTCCACACTCAAGGCCCGCGATAGAAGCTATGCAATAGCTTAAAAAAAGTTTAAAGTATCTAGACATTTTTGATGTGTGCACATAGATTATCTCTCACAAGTGAATCTGCAGTATATTCTTGTGTAGCTGTAACAACGTCACGTGTGTAACTAGTGGTCCAATTATCCAATTTAAGTGTTTCAAGTTAGTAGAAGGGTTTTCTAGGAAAGGGTTCAATGATAGAAAGTAAACTGCAGCTATTGATGCAAATGCTACTTGACAAAGTTTTTTTTATTATCCTAAAACAAGCTTGCGCTTGAACACAACTTGCCTAATGTGAAACAATAAAACAGTCTACGATGGAACGCGCTTACCCAGTAAATACCGATTCAATCGTGACTTGAAGACCGACAGATTATAGCTATTGGGCAACATAGATGCCGGCAGCGAATTCCACAACTTGGTAGTTCGCAGTATGGTTCTTTTGCTGGGCACAGGTCTTTCTACCAACTTATGGGTTGAGAGAGTTTAGGCCTGAACCCACACACGCTGTTCAAGTGCATCCATCAACCGGATGACACATGTCCTCGAATGATTAGTTCTAAGACATTTTCAGTTTCCAGTTTCCTCGCGATGTTTTCTTTCACTGATGTTGAGCAGCAACGATGAAACAATTCACACAAAGACGTGTGGGCACAAACGGGAATCGAACCTTACCTTACGCTACCTTATATTTTAAAGGCTACTCCCATACCGCTACGCAACCGTTGCTCTAGTAGTCTGGTGGACTGTATTTAATGGGTCTCGACCAAGTATCCTCTTCGTCGAGACGTCTTCATGGTCATTTCTCACGTTTAAATCGAAAACTTTTTGTCTTACGTGTACCTAACAATAATTATTTTTTACAACAAAACCACAAAACTGACTTCGATCGTATGAAACCTAGAAATTATGCGTTTATGACAATTGCTCTAATAATTTGGCAGGCTGAATGCGCTTCTCTTGAACAATAACGCTTCAGAACTAAACTGAAAACTACTAGTCAGATCTTGATCAAATTGGAACCACACGAGAAGCACCAGCGTTCAAACAAAACAAGAATTATAGAAATCGCTTTAAGTATAACAAAGATATTCGGTAAAAAACATTAAAAAAAACATACAATCGAATTGAATGCTTCTTCCATTTTTTGAAAGTCGGTAAAAAGAACGATTATGATAAAATTTGCAGTATACCTTCTAACCCCTACAAACAGGTGAAAGAAGACCTCCTTGCGGATATTTTTTCATCAAGTTTCCGTTAGTCACATTTCTAACTAAAAATGAAGACTTATGGGTCATTAATGCTTGTGAGTCATAGCACTCATTCGTAGAAATTCGTACTTACTGCTTATTTTTCCTACTGCAAATTTGTTTTGAAAAGGTAATAGATAATTACACGAGTCCTGTCTGAAGCCTAGAGCGGAAGATAAAAGAACCAGGGATATCATAGACAATCCGGTTCGTTTCTAAACTCGAACCATAAAGTGGCAACGTTATGTTCGCCACACATTTATTAATACGATCTTTGTGTTATATTGGAATCTCTGAGGGAGGGCCAGAAGTCCATAGCACAGGGTATCCTTGTTTGAGTTCCTGACTCACACAGAACAATGTAAATTTAAGGACGTATTTTGTGTAAAGTATTCAAAACAATATTTTCAAAACAATGTTTTCAAAACTTTTGTGGGAGAGAAATGAAAATTATCATTATTATTTATACCACCCGAGGACCACGCGTGTGGATTCAGATTGAAGATGCACACATACGGGCAAAGGTGACTCGAGTGATTTTAATATGACTCACTTCAGTATAGATCGATAAAGAGCATCGCTTTGATCGCGTGTGTACGCCCTTATAAGGTTTTATAGCTCAACAACAAGCTACATCGATAACGTCTGGCATTTGTAAGATTTATATAGTCTGTGTTAATAAATTGTCTCCGAGATTTAATTACTGAGATCGGAATTGCAATTATCAATTAGTTTTCAAAACCAATTTATTGTAACTGCACTGAAAGTGTTTTTTATGTTGCAATAGGCTTACGCTTGACAACAACTTGACTGATGTTTAGCAATGATGTAGTGTACGATGGAGCACGCCTTCCCAATATACCGATTCACTCATTATTACGACTGATTTTCGGTGAGGTGGCAGTAGAATGAGGCTTCTTAGGGTAAGTAACCATAACGGCACACCAATTCCGACCCACCCTCCTCAATGGTTCACCAGACATCGCACCGGAACACGGAAAAGCCGCTCGGCTGTGGGGGTTTGTTTGGTGGGTGGTCCACTATTAACCACTGCCGAAGCCTACCACCAGTTACCAGTTTATTGTCACCTGATTTGCACCACCCGGGGATCCGAGATTTCACTTTTGTTCTGAATCCCCACACAGCGTGTGTGTGATTCAGAATGGATTTAGACGTGGGTGCTTTTTATAACTACACACCAGGGGTGACGAGTCCTTACAAGCCGATTCCCATCGGGTTCCCTTTAGGAAATGGTCAATATCACACGTACTTAATAATTTATTAAAAGTTTTAAATAGCAACAAAAATAAGTATAGCATCAAGTGTAAGAACAATCGATGACGGTAGTGAAGAGATATTAAGAACTTTTTGGCTCCGGCTTCCCTCAGACTTTCACCATTCAACACTGCTACATGTACATCTACATATATAAAAGAAGAAACTGACTGACTGACATATCAACGCAGAGACCAAACAGCTGGGTCTAGAGACTCTAAATTTGGCATATAGATTCCTTATGGGGTCTAAGGGTGCACTAAGAAAGGATTCTTCAAAACTCACCCTTTATTTGCACCCCTCAGTTTGTATGGAGAAACAAGATTAGTGAGATCAATTTCGCGGACGGAGCCGCGGGCGGAAGCTAGTATTATTATAATAATCAGAATTTAAGACTATTAATCTTAGTTTTTGAAACAAAATAATAAGAAACAATATTTATATCCACCGGCTGTCAGATTTATAGTCTCTCCAACACCGATGGTATTCGAACACAAAGATAGGATTGAGGCCAATAAAACAATGCTATTAAAGTATTAACCAATCGATACTGACCTACAGCGCACTCGCAGTCACGACCGCACAACAATAATGTTATCATACAATGTTACTTAGTTGCCAATTCACTGAGCTTGAAACATTGGAATACTTGTGCAGGAAAGATGGATAATAATTTAATAATGGAAATACAACGCATCGGCAGAAACATAGGGCTTTATTATTGTTATTATTATTATTATTATGTTTGTCTTTTTTTTATCTCGGAGCTATGGAGCTCCGGACTTTTAAAAGGCATGCGTGGGTCTGAAGCCAACACGTAGAGGCCCGTTAGACTATTTTGCTCTAAATGTAATGTGACACCAACCGACGATTATCCCTGTTCGCACCATATAGGTACAACAAAGGACAATCCCCGGTTAGAGCATTATTATTATTATTATTATTAGCCCGGATCGTCCCACTGTTGGGCAAAGGTCTTCCCTAACACCTTCCAGGCGTCGCGGTCTTGTGCCACCTCTATCCAATTATCTAAAAATTTATCTATTTCGTCCCGCCATCTCCGTCTCGGTCTACCGCGACGCCTCCTCCTTGGGTCTGGATGCCAGTCTGTGGCTATCTTTGCCCACAGCTCGCTTGCCATACGGTAAACATGGCCAGCCCGATCCCACTTCAACTTAGATGCTTTATGGTTCACAAAATATTAATAAGTTTATCGTCAGTCTGATTGACCCAATGCTAGACAAAGTCCTTTCCTACAGCCTATTCTTGCAAGCAGCTTTGCACAGATAATCAATTGATCATCAAAATGGGTAAATCCAAAAACGAGTCTCAAAGTTTACCCAGTTGAAGTCACCACTTTGAGACCTTGGCTCTAGTTGTCATGATTTGCAAATCATAAAAGTTACAATAAATACAAAACAAAATAGATAGTAGCCGATTCTCAGACTTACTGAATATGCATAAAAAAATCATAAGAATCGGTCAAGCCGTTTCGGAGGAAAATGGGAACGAACATTGTGACACGAGAATTTTATATGTTAAATTTTTTATTTTTTTATTCATACAGATGTGTATGAATGAATCTTTGGTATACTTAAGAGCTAACGGTGCTAATAAATTAGCATAACTTCGATTAAAGATTTCCAGCGTAGTGCTTACTAAAGAGGTCAACTATTCACTAGGAAATATGACTCAGCTGTAAGAAAACTTTCTTAAATAAAAAAAAAACACAACACCGTAACCCTTATTGCTTTTTAAATAGAGTTTAAAATATTAGAGACTGAACTCTGACCAAATTAGATAAACCATATACAAATGCGGTCCAAATATAGAAAGGGATATTGCACCATATGCACCGTTATGTGATCTCCAATGGCCGTTTGTGGGGCGATGCAACTTGCATCTAAAGTGTGCACATCTGTTAGTGCAAGTTTGGTACAGTAATCATGAACTGCAAATTTAATCCCTACTAATATTATAAATGCGAAAGTAACTCTGTCTGTCTGTCTGTTACGCTTTCCCGCTCAAACTACTGAACCGATTTGGATGAAATTGGGTTTGGAGGTAATTTGAGACCCGAGAAAGGACATAGGATAGTTTTTATCCGACTGCGCAAAAAGAAGGTAATGTTTTGGCGCGATAACCGACATACACGCGGGCAAAGCCGCTGTCGGAAAGCTAGTAAGATATAATTTTACATATAGTTCCAACTGATACTATGCTTATGAAGAAACTGTGCTGGTCTAATATTAAAATTAAAATTATCCAATGACCTGTACTCATATACTGAACATCTTGTAAACCTACACGTTACCCAAAGTGGGTAACGTGTAGGTTTAGCAAAAGATTTTGTAATCGCGTTACTTTTTCGACATCAGTCAACTCCCACACTAATTTAAGTACATTATTTCTAAAGTACTTATAAAATATATCTAAACAAAACAGGTCAATCAGTTTACATATAGGAAACGATAATTATCTTCATTAACCGCTATTGTCTTAGCTACTTTCTACTTCACGGACCAATGTCGAAATACCCAACAGCATATTTGGCGTCGTGCCCTTTGTCATTTTCTTACCATCAGATAATGCCGGATTTACATGCCAACAGCGTGTGAACGAGGATATTCACCTTGGTTTGCATGAGGTCATAATTGCAAAAGCTTGTCACTGTCACTCTGCCGTGCGTTTGGAAAGAGTGACAATCAAACCATGAATCATAAAACTTCTAACGCATCTCCACGTTTTAATGATTTTTATAACAACAAGCAGCGGCAGTGATGTCCTGTCACACTGCTTCCATTGGTATGAATTCATGAAAACTTGGTGAGGAAATCCGCAAGTCTTTGAATGAAACTATTCAAGAACATAATTATTGTGACATACACTAATCCGCATTTGGGCAGCATGTGTGGATTGCTCTCTCGTGACTCTCTCTGAAAGTTTTCTTTCAGCTGCGTATGCCCAGCAAAAGGACACTGAAGAAATGTTACAATCTGTTGACATTTATTAAGTTGACAATGCAAACATTAATTGATTGTATAGTACTGGCAACACTACTACAATGTGTCAACATATTAATTCTCTCTGCCCTTCGTCTTTTTATTGTCTGTGGTGTGTATGTAGGCAGATGTTATACCTTCCTCGTAAAATAATTATTCATTTCTGCCTCAAATTCTCTACTTTTATTTCGCCCAAAACAATACCATCAACTACCAACAACTAAATGTGACTCGGACATTAAATTTGCTGTACCAAACAAATATCATATTAGATTATAACAATACAAAACCCGTTAGCAAACCATTAGCCCACACTACTAAATAAATCATTCTCAACCCGATCCGTACACTAAGCACAGTCATTGATTACAGAGATAAAATCTAAACGACAGAAAACATGCTGCCTTCAAACCTACCACTAATGATTAACAAATAACTTGAATGAATAGCTTACCCACACTAAGTAAGCTTAGTTCACAAATCGCTTTTAGTTTGAACCAGGATAATAAAATAGCAAAGAGAAGCAGCGGAGGCGCAGTGGAAATCGGCTTCGACGTTTTTTCATCCTATAATAGGTTTGGACTTGACCACTTGCAAGTTGTTATGAAGTCTACGATGGAACACGTTTACCCAGTAAATACCGATTCACTCGTGAAGACAGATAGATTATAGCTATCGGGAAACAGCAAATTACACAACTTGGCAGGTCGTCCAATAAAAGTAGAAGCAAAGCGTTTAGTGCGTACCCGACACCCGTTCCGAGCGTCTACTTATCCTATGAAAGAACCCAATAAAAATAGTCTTAAATCAATGAATCACTTCGCACTTGACCACCGCACAGCGTCTGTGGATTAAGGTCTAAACTCTCTCAATTTTTAATATAGCTGAAAGAAGACCCGTGCCCAGCAGTGGGACACTAAAGGTTTATGACGGGCCGGTGGCGTGGTCGGTAAGATACTTGCTTTTCACGCCGCAGGTCGTGGGTTCGATTCCCACCCGAGACAAACATTAGTGATGAACATTTGTGTTTGTGTCGAGTCTGGGTGTAAATATCTATTATAAGTATATATTTACAAAAGAAAAGTATTATATGTATAGTATATACCAGTTATCTGGTTTCCATAACACAAGCTCTGCTTAGCTTGGGACCAGATGACCGTGTGTGTTGATGTCCCAGAATATCTATTATTTATTCCTTAACTTTTACTTTACAGGATAAAAATATATAAAATAGTAGCCCGCAGTAAGCGGGAGCAAAGTTACAAACTGACAAATTGCATTAACTGTCTTATAAAGTGTGAAATTTACTCCTGCCGACACAGTTGGCAATACGATGCCAAATTTGGTAGCCCGCCAAGTTTACCCAACAAAATACTATCACTGCAGCAATGGAACTTGGCAATAATGTATCTAGCATCAGGAGAATCAAGATAGAACTTTATGGAGAGAAAGCATTATGTCAATCCCATTTTAATGTATCGAAGGACAATGGAACGCGTGGTCTGCATATGGGAATTAACATTGATAGTGCCGTAGGATTCACCTCCGTGATCTTACACCGCATCTCTCCCCATCCCTGGGTAATGCTAAATGAGCTGTACTTACTAGTGGTAGGCTGCGGCCGTGGCTTGTCGCCACCCATCCGGCAAAGACAAGTTACCGAACAGCACAACGCATTCCGACGAAATGTTTACTGTAGCCATTAATGGAATCGGTTTTGCTGGACTGTGCTCGTTAAGTCTTAAGCATCTGCCGCTCCCACTTAAGGACTAAATCCTGAGTCCGGATTGTGTTAAAACGTCCTTTTGGTACAAAAGAGCAGCAGTTTAATCACCGGACGACTTTAATGTCCCAGATTCTTGAGTAATCTCTTTAGCCTACATTTTAACTATAGAAGTGTCTGCTATAGCTTGTGTGCAAATTCTAGTCACCTCATGTGACCGATGATATGGAGAATTGCGGTTTCATCAAGCAGTTATTATGTTCCACCGTTCCACGACAGATTCTCTGGGCAGAATACGACAGATTGAGTCAAGATGACGTGTGTCTACCTCTCGATTCTGATCACATGTCTTAAGAGGTGAGCCGCTGAATGCAAACAATATGACAGGCCTTGGACACGGTCTTGTTAAATTACATTAACGGAATTACAAACAGGATCCATCAGCTGGATTACTCCACCTCGGTCTCGTCAAACAAATAATAAATCTTCGCGTGTCACGAATCGCAAATAGTTTGCGACACAAACGACTCAAACCTATCAACGGCAGACTTGAAGACGCCCATTATGCTCCCATTGTGGTTATTCGGCTATTGTGATTCACTCCACGTCCTAATGTATTGAATTGAGTCATCAGACTTGTGGACAGATGTTCCTACTTGTATTGTGTGAGATCTTTGCCAACAACAATTATGACTGACTGTATTTAGGTACCTAAATCTATAATGGGTACATTATACGTTGAATTATCGTTAACCACATACATAATTGTAACACAATAAATTTTATTATCAAATATACCTAAATAAGGGAACAATAAAATGATTCATTGCAGGACTTCCCATGTGTTATTATTCTACTAAGCCGGCTTTTAGCGGTCGATATAGAGACGGCTGTAAACATTTTAACTACCTACAGTCGAATAAGTTAAATGTTCAAGCAAGCAAAGGAAATCGCTAACTAGTGAATGGATTCCTAAACTTTAACAAATACCTTTTATTTTATGGAACCCCATATCAAATGATTTGCGCTGGTGTACCATAGTCCGCGCTATTTTTTTTTCTATTTTGCGCTATTTCTAAATATAATAGTATCATTTAACAGCTAATTTATACTTATTATTATAAATGCGAAAGTAACTGCCTGTTTGTCTGTCGCGCTTTCAAGTCAAAACTTAGAACCGATTTTGATGAAATTTGGTATGGAGATAGTTTCAGACCCGGGGAAGGACATAAGATAGTTTTTATCCGACTGTACAAAAAGAGGTTAATGATTTTAGCGCGATAACCGATAACACGTGGCGCGGGCGGAGCCGCAGGTGGAAAACTAGTAGATACCTAACAAATAATTAGGTATGGGGGAAATGTTAAGCTTTGAGATAATTAAATTAAATAAATAAATAATAAAAAAACTACTTTTTAAAGGATTTTATCGCGGTTAATTTTACATTTTAGATTTATTTATTTTTAGATTTTTTACGGTTTATTTTTTTTTATTTCAATGTGTGATATTCGCGTAAATCTAAGACAATACTTTGAAATATTAAGCTTTCAAAGATTAATATTTACTTCGTCGATTACTCCGTCAATTGAGGAGCGAATTTAAAAATTCTTTATTTTTTCATTGGAAGAGTAGGTACCTATGCATATAAGTTGTTTTAATTTTTTTATCTGATGATGGAATTAAAAGATATAATACGGAATCGCTCATAGAATCACAGTAGAAACGTCGTGATAAGTAGTATTGCTTTGTTTATACGTGAACGCGATGGCTAACCACTAAGGAAAGGGGAGGTGTTAAGATTTTTTTATCCTAAAATAGGCTTGCGCTTGACCACAACTTGCCTAATGTGATTCAATGATGCAGTATATAATGGAACGCGCTTACCCAGTAAATACCGATTCACTCGCGACTATGAGGATTCACAAATTTTCGAGGAACGTTTGTTTGCACCACAAGAAAAGAAAGAAATCTAAGAGAAATAAACCGCCTCCTGAAAAGTGAAAAATTCAATTTACATTTCTGTTAATTGAAGTCGGTGCTAAATCAATAGACTTAACAGTACTTAGGACTAAAATAAAAACACAAATCAAATATGTTAATTCAAGTCGGTGTTAAAACACCGACTTCAAATAGGTAATAGATGTAAATTTTATTTTTCTCTTTTTTAAAAGGCGGTTTTTGTTTATTGATTTTTTTTTATATTCTAGTTCTATGGGAACTAGAATATACGAAGCTTTTGAGTAGGTAAAGTAAGTTTCAAAACATGGGTAAAAGAAATATTCAAAGAACGCAACACATTTAGATGTCGCGTGTGATTATTTAAATGAATAATGTCAAAGTGTTGTTTCTTTATAAGATTACTTTTTCAAGGCAAATGTTAAACGTTAATTAAAGCTTTGCGAATTTTTTTCGAAAACAGCGAGTAAGTTAACTTCGTAGAACCATAACTATTTTATGAACTGACAGGACAATAATTCTTTTTGCAACAACAACACAAAACCGACTTCAATTGTAGGTACCTAGAATTATGCGTTTAGGGCAATTGCACTAATAATATTGGAAGGCTGCGCGCTTAGCGTAAACAATGACGCTTCTTTCGACATAGCTCAATAACTACTGGTCAGATCTTGATCAAATTTAAATGGGACCACACTGAAGCATTTATTTGCCAACAAAAAAAGAATAGAATCATAGAAATCGGTTCACGCATAACAAAGATATTAGGTAACAAACATAAAAAAACATACAGTCGAATTGAGAACCTCCTTCTTTTTGAAGTCGGTTGAAAACAAAAGAATCAATAGAAATATCATTACTAAACAGTACCGCGAGCGATGCCACTGGTGTTACAAGTGTCCATAGGCTACTAACGATGACAGCTTAACATCAGGAGGACTGTATACCTACTTGTTTGACAACTAGGTAGTATAAAAAAAACCTAGACCTAGTTTATTTGCGAGGCCGTACAGGCTTAGGCCGAAATTAACAGAGATATCGTTCCCGACAGCTCTGATAGACAGTAACAAGATAACGTCCGCCTAATATCCGGCCGGTTGCTAGTTATCCGGTATCGTCCACTGGTAAGCACGGAACGCGCTAGTCTAACTTTGACAGTTGTTCCAGTAACTTCATTAGTGGAATAAAGCTGGTCTTAACTATAACAACTGCAGTCTTCTGTCAGGCAAAAGTGCCTACGCTCATCATTAGGTTAGGTATATTATCACGCAGAACTACTAGGTCAGAAGTTCCAAAAGTGTGGATACTATAAGACCCACCAGTGTGTCTCGAGCGAATATTGAGTAGGCTGTATAACAAGATAACCCGACCGAAATAAATTGTTTTTTTTTTATATTTACTAAATGGACTTGGTACGAAGTAAGGAAGCGACCATGTCGTCCTCGTAAGACTACTTACACTGATACTAAAATAATACATTACCGCCGACAAAACAAATAATATGTTTGTGGGTACTTACATCTAAATATCAAATTATAAGCAGGCCGCTATTATGTTGGTATGACGCAAACTGAATTTTATTGTAAGTCACCAGTGTGGTGGCTGGAGGATCGGGTGGTACTTCCAGTGAACATCCTCCAGTACCTATCGGCCTCGCCTTTGAAATACAAGGTCGCGGTTTCGATCCTAGGTCGAACTCACATCTTTGTGTGAATTGTTTCATAGCTGCTCTGAATATCGGTGACGGAAAATTTCGTAAGGAAACCGACATGTCTAAGAACTAATCATTCGAGGACATGTGACATCCACCAATCCGCACTTGGCCAGCGGGTACACTCTCAACTCGTAATAGTGAAAAAAGACCCGTACCCAGCAATGAAACACTAAAAGGAGTTGAAGTGAATCTGAATCGATCTGTAACTGTGGTAAGTTAAGTAGCAACAACATCAAAGTACCATTCCACATCAAAGAGGAAGGTTAACCTAATATTCACGAACTAAAAGCTACAATTTTAACATCATCCCAAAGACGAAACGCCGCAATCTAATTGTCCTCAACAGGGACCGTCAAACATTACATAGGTCCAAACTTCCACAATATGTAAAGTAGAACATACTGAGAGACGGCGGCGTACAAAATTAAACAGGCAGAGCGTAGCAAATATTCATAGAAACGTACCACTGGGAACAACCCAAAACTTTATGTCATTTAACATAGCAATTTGTTCATTAAATTTAAAACCACGTGAAAATATCAACTTACTATACATTTCAAATAAGAATAGGACTGGAAATCCGCGATCTTGTACCGGAATGCGCAATAACTTCACATTTTTAGTACGGTGGGCAAAAACTTTAGTTTAAAATATAATATTAAAAAAATGCTTTTTTTTTAATGCAGTTAGAGTAAGATACGAACATATATGTATTATTAACTACGGACGAATAAAAGCAGTGTTACAATTTAAAACGTGTGTGTAATAATGTGTATCTGTGTATAAGGTTATGGCATAAACTTATACACAGATACACATTACGCGTAACTTTACATAGCTAGGTAGGTACGAGTAGCTACAAACTTATCTACATAAATCAATTTTCCAAACATTTTAATATAATCTATTACGTGTGGTTTGATATTTTGTGCTGACGCTACTTTTGCTTGGTTTTTGGTATGAAGTTTGTCGGAGTCCAGACTTATTCTTATTTGAAACGCATAGTAGATATTTATACATACATACTAATCACATTTTTATTAAGATTATTTTTATAGCGAATATAGGTACATATTTTGTGTACCAACAGTAATAACAAATTTTATGATTTAATAAATGGTATCTCCGGATTACACTCGGAAGCATGCAATTTATAACAATTCATAAACATCACATCAATCATACATAATTCCGCAATCTAATAGCTATTATTGAAGTCATGAAACAAGTAACAGTTTACTGTTCGGGATGCAAATGTTCGGATCACAACGATGTTTCATTTCTCCCACACCTTAAATGTCCCCATATTAATTTCCAAAACAAAGAACTTTCAAGTAAAATATTAAAAAAATAAATACCTATATCAAATGTCAGATTAAACAAATGTCAATACCAAAAGTCGAGACCGAAAACATACCAATCATTCATTCCTAAATATACTTGTCAGATAAATATTAATTTACACTAGTATGCTTTGCTAACAATTGTTTTAATTTATATTTAAATAAATATATACATACGGTCTTACTCATAACAATCTTTTAAGACGCTTTAGTTAAAATCAATAAATCAAATCAATATTCTGGGACATTAACACACACGATCATCCGGTCCCAAGCGAAGCTGAGCTTGTGTTATCTAAACCAGATAACTGGTATACACTATACCTACATAAAATACTTTTCTTTTGTAAATATATACTTATAATAGATATACCCAGACTCAACACAAACACAAATGTTTATCAAAATGAACTAACTCTGTCTCTTTCTTACTAGTATAAATGTCAAGATGACAAGCAAAGACAAACAAATTATAAACCTATTTTAGCTATTATGAGCTTAAAAAACGTTTATGAATACGGGGTATACTAATTATGTCGAGCAAGTTTTTCGGCCATTGATTAAATACTCTTGGCGCCAAATCTGTCGCTTAATTTGTCTGTAACAAACGTTAAACTCATGATGATAATGTTCTTCCCATAAGTATTAATGATTTATCAAGTTGAAGGGTAACAGACAATCTCATCAAATACATAAGAGGTATACAGGGGGCCTGAATCGCGTTTTACATATACTATGAGCTATTTGAGACGATGACGAGACTATTAAAAATACCAAAGTGGTAATTAATAACGTACCTATATAAACAACTTGGTGAAAAGATACCTTTAAATAATCAAATCAAAGGAACAACAAACAGGTTTGATTCATCCTCCATCTTAAAATGCAATGCATTGCAAACTCAATTGAACTGGAAACCGAATCAATACGCCAATTTTCATTCCCGAGGCCTCGTACTCTTATTTTACCGTTCTTTTTACGAGAAGCCGAGTGATTTATTCACTCTCGAGATTTGTATGCCAAAATAAGCATGAAAATTTTAGTACTTGACTAACCAAATACGTCGTGTGAGACATATTAGACCGTATGAATAAAGGAAAGGACAAGTGAAAGTAATATTTAAAGAAAATGCATAAATTTTGAATGAAGAAATCAAAATAACTTCAAATTTAGAAGTAAAAGCTTATACACGTATTATTTGAACGAGTATGAAGGTACAAGAAACATCGTCAATTTTGCATGGAGCACCATTGGATGTTTACGAAGTCGAAGTTAATAGAATATTTGAATGTAGCATTCAGAGTACATGACAAGTATTCTTAGCTTGGACACTTTTGGACAGAATTGGCAAACGTGGCGTATGGCGACCTCAGACTAGGTTAAAAGAGAAACTGGCAGCTGGTGCAGCTGGCAAGAACTGGATGATAGACGCAGAGGCGCCATGTCCAGCAGGGGACTAAAATAGGAATAATAATGATCACTCACAGCTTTAGCAGTTAAGTCCATTTTAACTCAAACTTAAGATCTTTCAAAGATACATTTCTATAAAAACAACAAATATAAACTTTCCTTAACCCCGACTTTACATAAAAACCTAAATAGTTAAAAAGATAACGTTCTGTTTTTTCAGAACATTCGAGACTGAACATTCCGGCGAAGCATCCCAAAGGAAATCACAACGCTCAGTCAACAAAATAATTACAAATCAATTGTCTTGTTAAAACCGACAAGCCTCTAGACCAGCTAGAACTCAATTGTGTGACACGGGACGCCCGGCAACTAGCTCTACGTATAACCTAGTTTCGCAAGGAAGTTTTCAATCAAAATTTAATGTACATTCAAGGCAATATAATTAAATTTCGAGATCAGATTCTGTCTAGTCTTGAAAGCAACAAATTACTCGTTTAACTATACAGATAACATTTATTTTACTTTTGTCCTTGAGTGTACAATCTTTTAAATCTAGAACTCGGGAGACTGCGGAAAGCATGAACTGGTAATGGCAGCACGTGTCTTGTTTGTAGATTAGACCATTTCCCATTGACATATTAACTTTAAAATTGATGATAATGTTTATTAATACGCATATATCTCGAACAATTACGAATATACTGGATAAAATAGGCTTTTTCTTTGAAATTCTACATTTGGTAGGGAAACGCTAAACGATGTCTGACACGCACTTGTATGAGGTGAGACCGAATTCTGCGATCATTCGTCTAACAGCGTCTTTTAATACCGGAACTGAGAAAAACATCAAAACTACAGTCAAACGGTTTTAAAAAAAGTACGTAACAATTTCGGCATGCTGTTAATTGGAATTAAAAACATTTGTTAGGCTTAGCGGGAGTCTAAACAAAATGATTCCGCAATAGCTCAACATGATTGTATAAAAAAACAATCTTGGTGAAACAAAATCATTGTTCAGGAGATCATTATAATTTCCCAGTACAACGCTCTAATTTGAAATGAGAAAGGAAAACCAAACTTACTAATTAGGGGCGCCATTAAAATTAACCAAGAGTTATGAATAATGAAAGACTGATGGAGAATGGCTTGTGCCGTGAGTCTAAAATTTTTTCGTACATATTTTCGCACGAACGTCCTTGTTTTTATTTTTTTTAATTTGTATAATACATGTTGAAGGTCTATAGTCTGTGCCTCACCCTATAGGCGTAATAGTGTAACGTCTGTAGAAAAAGATTTGAAGTTTTAATTAATAGTCTCAGTAGGGCGCCATTATTTTCTTATTATTTTCTGTTGGCGCCCAATATGGGACACAATTTTTTTGTATTCTGAAATTCATTTCTATATATTATATACCTACTTTATTTTTATTAAATTAGCATTATTTTGCACGTTGTCAAAACCACAAAAACTTCGAAGTTCAACAGAAAACGAGTATTTTAAAAGAATCTATTTTTATTTCTACTACGGCCTATAGCCGTTACTATGGCCACACGTGGAGTAAGTAGTAGCCGGTGAATGAAACACATGGTGCGGGCGCGGCCGCTCGATACAGCGGAGGCTGCGCGCTCAGCTAGCCCGGTACTACCCACCAGCTTACTCAGACCTCCCTCTCTTCCCGCAGCAGAACAAAAACAAACGGAATTATTTTAGAGGGCATGAGCTTCAACTGAGCTCAATTTACACTGGTTTCAAAATGATCACTAGTAAAATCAGACTTTGTTACGTTACGTACGATATCGTATCAATAATTACTAGGAATGTCGTATTGTGAGAGTTCAAGGTATTTCAATTAAATAGAGAGCAGAATCTAAATGGCTTGATTTGGACTTTGATCTTTATGCATGCGTGCTCGAATTGGGACTATATATTATTTCATCAATACGAAAATCCGATATGGATCATTTTTAGTTTTAAACAGTGTGATAATTACATAAGTAGAAGTATGTGATGTAAACATACATAAAAGACTCATAATTTCCACTAATTTAGTAGACACAATGAACCCATTAACTAGCCGATTGTAATTAAATATGCATCAATTGAAATAAACGCTTCAAGCATTATGACAAGTATGTCATCAAATTAATAACAGAGACTGTTCATCTTGAATTAATAATATTATCTCATTAAGTAAATGGTTACCTATTACATAAACGGATTACGGGTTGTTGGAGACAACAATGTGGATTATCTTTGACTATTATAAAATGTCATACAATTGCAAGAAGGTTTCCGCAACATTATTAATGTCAAAATGAAATATCTAAATAAGTTAAACGACTTGACCATTCTAGACGTTAGTGCAGACAAAAACCTTATATTACATTGATACTATGTAAATACAAACTGCTTTAGATGCTACTGTATTATCAAGCTATCAGACAGACAGGAGAGATGTGGCGCTAGCAAAACACTCGACACGAACTCGCAGGCATGTAATAAACTCACTTGTTTATTACCCCGCCTGAGAACATGATGACGATAACATAGCGCACATAACAGCTGCAATGGAATAATATAAAAGAGAAATCGAAAGGATTGGAAAATAATTTGGAATAACTCGACAGACAAATTACGATATAGAAAATTTTATAGCAATAGTAGAAACATAACAGCAGCTTTTGGCTGGCATACGATATGACACATTTATCAAAAATATTAAAAAACAAAAAATAAATTTGAGTATTCCCAAATGTAGCTTTTTCAAAGGTTGAAAACAAAGTAAATATGTTTCGTCTTGTCAGCTTATTATTCTAACGAATGCAAATTCCTCACTGTCTATACAAAAGACCATTCAATAAACTCAAACTGCAAGATCGCAGAACGCATTTGATTTACATAAATGCTAGAAGCGCTCCCAAAAATTGTTTATACGATCGCTGTGTAGTATATTTTACAGTAGATAGAACTCTTTATACATCTCTATGTATCGGAGTATATTTAAATGTAGCATAGATGTGCAGACAGTAAACATGCTCGACGAAATATGAGAAATCGAAAAGTTTGTGGCATCCCATCGCTACCAAATGGACCGATTTTGATACGATTTTTTGTTTTGAAGTAGTAATCAAGATAGTTTAAGTTTCAATAAGATTTGCTTAGTGATTTAAAGAACATCACTAGTTAATGAAAAGATAATAAAGGAAGACGTTAAATTTTAAAAGGCTTTAATGATACTTAATTGTACTTACTTAGGTCAAGTTACGTATTCAAAATAATTGCTCAGCTATTTTTCATTTTTATTTTGGAGTTCTCTTGACAACATGAGTACCTAGCTTAGTTAGACCAATGTAAGATTATGCAGAACTTTCTTTGCGTTGCAACCCACGCACCGGATATGACCAACCTCTGTAGTACAATCCATTGGCGTGAGATCAAGCATCCAAACTACCGTTATTGGACTTTCGCTTAGAATCCCGAACACCGATTTTCCACAAAATATCCGAAATTATTGAAGACGGTCAAATGCGACATCAAATAAACTCGATTACGGGTACAAAAAGTTCTACGTATTGTGTCAGAAATTTTAGGTTTTCTTTTAACAAGAGTTTTTGAAGTCTTTTCTTGTTTGCACAATGCTATAACCGCATAATTTCATGAGAATCGTTAAGGGCGCGGTAGAGTACTTACTTACTAAAATAATTTATGATTTACGAGTTTACCAGCAATCAATTGAATACTAAAATATCTAAGATATTGAACTCAGAGCTGTGGAAAAGATAAACATTGAACACTGAGATCAAAATTTTCTTGCATTGGTGTCTTATATATCATGTGGGAGCCTAATTTTAAGGAAACCTTTTGAGTCTATTCTGATCATAATATGGTCTTTAATAGGTCTTTCATCTATCACAATATAGCTTCTGATCTCTAAAGATAAATCGATGAGACTCCACTCTTCAAGTTGTTAGAACAAGATCAGTGTTGCAAATACGTTTATGCAAATTTCATGATGATTGCATGATCCTTCTTTGGATTGAAAATGCATATTATATTCGTCTTCGATAGAGGTTTGTAATCCACGCCCACGATCCGCTCCGGATGGAATTGTTAGACTGCATAATTTCAGTAAAGGCTTTGTTGTTTAAAAACTCATTTCAATTCTGACCCGCATCCAGCTAATGAATGCACAGAATTTAGTTAACAATATAATTTCCATAATATACAACACTACATCTTAAAACCTTTGCTTATTTATTGAAGTCGGTTTGTTCGGTGTTATAAGCATATTTCCACCTAACTCCTAAACGGATGGACCGATTATGATACGCCGATCAAAAGCTAAACTGAAAGATATGTTTTTTACCAAAAAAAAAATGCGCCAAACATTATTAGGTACATTATTAATTTAGAGTTTCATGTAAAAGCCTCTAGTGATCAGTAATACTCCACAGTATAGTTCTCGCTATCACTATTGTGGTTCTGCTTAAACTAGAACTGCTATAATCCATTCATTGTATCGATTATTAAGAGCGCACCTGAACACGTATTTACAATAAAAACCACCTTCTTGATTACTTTTATTAAATCATAAAACTCGTAGCAGTAATATAAAGTAGGACTATATCCGACGCGTGACTTACTTGTAAGATATTCACATCACGTAGCTGCTGTCACAATGCGACCGAAACAATCGAATACCATCGCAAAGTTTTCGTTATATGTTGATGACCTGTTATTATTAGATAGTACTCATTGAAGTAAGAAATCGAGGTCACGCGTATGAATCAGAACAAAAAAGTGTTGGTGCTTTAGATTTCTCAGCACATAATGTAATCAAACTAAGTTAGAATCCATTCCAAACAAAAGAACTGGAAGTGTCACCTACCAGCCGTTCAGCACCGTAAACTATATAATAATTTGTATACTTAATTAGATTGGTGATCTTTTAGTAGGTATAAATACCAGCGATAAAATTTAAGAGCAAAGATGTCGTGTTTTGTAGACCATAGAACTTCAGAGACTCGTTTTGGCACTTCTTTGAGCACAAAGCTATTTGCGAACTGCGCCTAATGAACCTCTGAAGATAACGAATTCGTTCCCGACCTGCGCTATCATTGGACATTGACACATTGAACCTAACGACAGAGAAATACATTGTCCAAAATTAAATTGAGAGCAACGAAACGTTGAACTGAGGAGTTACAGTAATGTTATTTATTTCTGGGAATTTCTGGAATGATTTAATCAAGGCCAAAGCGTAGAACTGATAACCTAGAATAGTCTGGCGTCTATCCACGAATGCTAGGATATGTACTGATTCCACACAAAAACCATTGCATCTCACAGGCCAACTTCCCCTAAAAAATACAAATTTTGTGTAGATACGCCGAGACGAAACACCCAAATTTAGCTTGTTTATCTTCTAAAAAGGTAAGGATATGTTTTACATTGCATACATATAAATCACGCAAAAGAACGGATAAAGAAAATTAAAGAAGTAATTTCAACAAAATCCCATCTTTCAAGTTACTTCTAATCCCCTATCAATATCGCATCGTATTGATTAGATATCGAAGTCTTATGAAAGCCTCCAATATTTCTGTGGCATGTTTCCGATATAAATTACACATCTTTAATGTATGAACCAAACAGGGATATCGGTTTCGTTTTCAGTCGAGCAATATTTTATATTTTATCGTATGAAAGGAAACCAATGAAGGTCGAAAGAATAAATGGCTTTACTATAATCGCTCAGTGTCAGTGTTCACTTAAGTACTGTGACTTGTCAATAACTTATCCACTTACCGCTAAACTGCAAAGGATCATCTTGAAAAACACAATAGACCTGAATTAAAAGATGATTTTTTTTGCAATTCAATACATTTATTTTAGAAAGATTGACAAAAATTAAATAACAATCTAATATTAAACTGCATAAATATCTAATTTAATCAATATCTTCACTGTGCTTCGACTAGCATTCATTCCCATAACATAACCAACACCGACAGAATGCACGTGTACCATATTTTGTTTTCGTTCACGTTTACCATCAGGTGAAATTGAACACAAAAGTGTTTTAGATACGTAAAAAACAAAGAATGGATGCAAAGAGAAAATTAACTCCACCAACACAAATAATAAAGAATGACAAAAGGAACTGTACAGCCAAAACATTGACACGAACCCTTATTAAGAGTAGACATGAAAGAGCTCCATTAGGAACACGATAAAAGTGCATTAGCCAACAGACATCACATGTCACGGTCCAATGAAAGCTAGCAGTCACCGCTCTCAAGGACTTCAGGTTAAAATAACTATTAACATTGTACTTAGTATTATGAGAGAATCAGAAGAAAGGATTTAGGTAAATATGTTAAACCAAATACATTTAAAACGATGTCAAATTTGTATTAAGAAGAGTGGCTCATATACATTTAGGAGTAGGACGGGAAGAAAAATTCCACAATTTCTGTCTCCCCATGACCCACCCGCTGTTTTTGAAGTAAACGACCGCACAGCACCGCACCGTATTCAGTATTGAATCGCAGTTAGGTATGTACTTACATAGATAGAAGCCTTTGTTAACCAAATCCGAATCTTTACAAAAACTATCAACCACTAGTTACAAAATATGAATTTAGACTTATCTCTAAGATTAATACCTACTAACGGTGACTTTCAATGTTATCACGAAGAAATATACCTTCGATTTGAAACACATTGCTGTCTAACGATAGCTGCAGATGACCAACATCAGTAAAGTCATTAAGATGAAACTAAATACGACTTAGAAGTTCAATTGTGCGATTTTATAGAACAGCTGGCATACTTTTGACTCTCGACTCTATTTAAAATTTAGGATTGGGTTATAGAAATTGTTGATTGGTGTCTTGATTTCTACACTAGCGGCCGAAAAATCAGTTGGAGATAAATTATCAATGATAACAATATAATAGGTAATTTATGACTGGAGGAGACATATTATTTTAATTTACTGGCTGTTTTTAAGTCACGAGTATGTAGGTAAATTGTGGTCAAACCCAAAACCTATTACCTAAAGAAGGATAACAAAAAAAAACAAGTTTCACAGATTAAATTTGTGTTATGGTGAGATTGGAATAGAGAATATTGAGAGTCAAAAGTAAGCCCGCTGGTGTCAACGGCAGATGTTACATAAAGAAACCAATAACCGATGACCGTAGAAACTCGGCGATCTGTGACTTTGAATACACTTACAAGTACTTCTAGTAAACTATACACAAAATTATTTTGAAACAATCTCTAAACCTTAACCATAATGGACATTTTCTGTACTTTCTCTATTATTGAACTGGTCCGAATAAGCAGAGGCGTTTATTTATGATCGTAACTTGTCTGTGACGCTATGAGCTTTTACCATAGATACGTTATCTGTGACAGGGTAATAAGCATTCGACATGTTGCCTGAAAGCTCTCCTATATTTAAGTGAGTCAAACGATGCTTTGTTAAATGAAAGGCATAGAAATATTAATTCCTTTTAAGATTGCACTGACGGAACAATCAAAATAACGATGGGGAACTGCAGAACACACTTCCCAATTACAAATTACTGGCTCGAGTCTGCTTAATAAGGAAGATCAGTTCAGTTCAGAGATTTTGAAAAAAGTTGCTGATATGGTTTTTGGAGTTCCTACATACATTTCTACCCTACAAACCTTCATCAGTGGAGCACATCGACATATTGTACTTCCTACATTATTATGTACATAATTTAATTGTTATGTATACGTACGTGAGCATGGGTGCTATCAAAACACGTGGGCTATCTATTTCCGCTGGGGTCGTTGGCCGACGGCCTTGTTAGTGACCGCCAAAATTCAGTTATGCGATGGTCTCCCAAGGCCGGCTGTGTTTACCGTTCTCGGTAATATCGACACACTTCAAAGAACTGCTGATATATTTCAAGGATATCGCAAGTCTGGCCATCTTTTGTGACCGAACCCAAACTAGATATAAAGATCCATACAAACTCCAACTATTGAAGATTCGGTGAATTTATGTTTAAATTTCTTGTTACATATAAAATCGAAGAGAAGGACGAGTAAATAGAGTTAAAAAATGAGGAACGAAAACCAAAATCACATACTCTTTCGATACTTATCAAAATAATATCATTTTTAATATGTATGTACATTTGATACATGTCATTCTCGGACATGGCGTCTATCCAGAATTAAAAATTAAAAGCTATCGCAGCGAAAAAATTCGGGTCCACCCACACGAGCAAGATCCTATATATGTATAAAGCGGAAGAGTTTGTTGAATCACGTTAATCTTTGAAACTACCAGCGCAGCAGGATTAGAAAAACAAATTACATTTCGTAGATAGCTTACATTTTGTTAAAAGGTATTTAGGATTACATTAGAATTATATTACAAGAAACACTCAAAAGCTAAACTCTCTCAATTCGTAAGATAGTTGATAAAATGCCCGGCACTGGGACACTAAAAAGGGTTGAAGCACAAGAAACGAAGTCAGTTCGATGGTTAGTGTGAAATACGGAATAAATTTACTTGCCGGTACATAGCTGATCCAAGTCATGTGCAAGTATACTATACCTGAAACAAAATAAAATACATATATCAATTAATAAGAACATAAATTTCAGCAGTTTTCTTTTTGTTTATATTCGTGTTTGGCAAATCAAAATTTATATTAACTACGGGCCGGTAGTTAAATATGAATCGGACACATATCACTTGCAGAGGTATGTATAAAATCTTAGCATAGCTAATCCTATAAGTCCAATTTACGATATTTATCACCATTCATCTATCAGACCCACCATTAAAGATAATCCCCTGATTCGTCTTAAGAAACCACAGAAACTATATCACGTAAACCCAAAGAAAACCAAATTAAAAATAACCTGGTGTCGTAACCCCGTCTGGGCTGACGTCAGTGTCGTATAATAATAGGTCAACACATCCTAGACGAGATATATTATAATATGTATACTATGTAACAGTTAGGATAGCGTCAATGTCCTCTCTAAGATTACTCAGACAACCCACTACTATCACAAATGCGAATGTTTGTTTGTATAAAAGTGCATCACTGCTTCATGCAAATAGTATCGATCCGATCTTAACAAATTTTGACACAAGGAACGATATTATCCTCCCAAAATACTCCTATTCATTGCAATGACATACACTCTTGGGATGCATTCGGTATTTCATTCGAAGATGCGAGTGGAAGCTGTTCTGTAACTAGCAAAACATTAGAATCGATACGCCTGTATTCAATGAAATATTTAGTTGAGATAATCACAAGAGCGATAGATGAAGTATGAATACACAAAACCAATTTTCTAAATTATGGTCTGTCGATAATATTAATTATGATTTGGGTGTGTGGATCTAGAAATTTAGGCAGTTATTTTAGAATACCCCACAGGCAATCAAGATGAACCGAATGTTTCTATATAAAATCCACACTTGTTCCTCTAAACCTGGCCTGCCTGGTCACATAAGTAGTCCCTCAAGGTTTGTATAAATCTTTAATGAGACTGCAGTGGTCACCGATTCAGTACGAACAGTATCGATTTCCCACGTACGTGGCTTCTGCGGTTCTTGATGGATTGATGAGTTACGAGGACCGCAGAGATCAAAATTGGACGGACATGTTGCCGTTATAATCTTTATCTATAGTACTATTCGTCAAAAGGCAACAGTAACAGAAGGTGTTAGTTGCGACTCTCGACATAAATGGATTAATATACTTGGCTAATTATGCAAGGTATTACATTTTTGTCTTAATAAATCTAATTCTTCAAAGTGGCATATTATAACCTTTGCTTTTAGCAATTTGGTATACCTAGGTATTTTTTTACTAAGGCAAACAAAGCCACCAATAAACAAGCTTGCTGAATTTAATTACCTTTACAAAGCATCCGTTTTCAATTTCGAACTTTCCGATTCCACTCGATTGGTAAGCTAAAGGTTTCATTCAAAGTCGAAATTACAGATAGCAATTGCAATGGCCTCTCAATTCTTGATTGTTCCGATCTAACAGAATGAAACGTTCAAAGAGAATTATTATTACATCTTTTGCTGTGGTGTCAGCAGAATTTAAGTGCTAAATTGAGTAAGTATAAGTACTTGCGTTTCATTCCACGTCTGTATTTTTTTGGCAGATACGTTTACCAATCTGGCAGTCAAGCACAAATAAATGAAGGAGATAGCGAATATAGAAATAATACACCCAATCCAAAATGCACTCTGTCAATAAAAACTTAAAGAACGTGAAATTTTAATCTATTTGCTATCAGTTGAGTTTCATAACCTACTTAATTTATCAGTCATAGTTTCTTTGGGACCTATATTTTTTAGTTTTTACAATAATATGAACAATGAATGTCCACAGGCGCGGAACGCAAGCGCTAAACCGTGAAATCTGTTTGAAAAAGACAAATGCTAGTAACCTGAATAACCTTTACTTTTTAGAACTAAAATATTTCTGTTCGCATTTTTTGTAAAACATTATTCTTTTGGGAAATAGACGTGACTAATGTCGACTTAACAATAGTTATGAAAGTATGAATTCGGAAAGTCAGCGTTTGGAGGAAATTAAAATATTGCTCTATATAGTATCTTAGTCACGCTTTATAGATTTCAAGAGGATAGAATTAACGCATGGACGCGTAATGTAATTAAACTTGTTGAAATTAAGCGAAGTTAGAGACTGTGAACTTAGCAGGTAATTAGAAGACGTACAATTTAAGACCTCTTTAGTGGGTACCATTCTAACTGAAGGCAAATTATTATTAAACAAAAACAACAAAATAATATAATTAGGAAATTTAGAGGCGGAGAGGCAAATTAATTTAACATGTCATTATTATCAATTAAAATGTGACACTCATGTACCGGTAACTACTCCAACGCTGAGTAAATTAACTGCAAAAATTGCAGTTTTAATGTGATAAAATTTAATAATGGTGCAAATAAAGTAATATACCTATAGTATTTAAAATCCAGATCAGAAAGAGACAATTGTATTATCCTCTTTACAAAATTTCTTTCAGAGTTTCTTCGATTTTCTTGACTTTTGACTTTCAGTGATGCACTTAAAGTCAAAAGTCAAGAAAATCGAAGAAACTCTTATCTTACGGCTGAAATTTAGACATTTCGGTTAACGGAAAACATTGTTCTCTACAGTTACCAGATAGCGACACGAAACAAATAAAAACTAAAAGAGCAGAAAATAAATAAAGCACCTTTCAACACTGGTTACACAATAGTGAGCATGACCCCATACAAACGCTTCCAGAAATGGCGTCGAGGAAATCCTTTCTGTTAAAGGTTACGACACATTACAAGAATAAAAATATGCCATTATTCATACGAAAAGTCAAGAAATCCGACAGAGGTTTGTACTAGTCTTCATCCGAACATTCAACAATAGATGTAGCAACGTGAACATTTTGCCTACTCCTGCCGTTTTCATATCCACACATGCTAAAATAGTCCTCATGTTCTGTGCAAATATGTTGCTTTTCGTCTAAAAAGTGGAATGTTGTTCCCTCCAAAAAAGGAACGTGTCGCCATTTGGAGTCAAAGTTCAACCTTCAATGCACGTGTTGATGTAGATATTACGGTTTTCGACTTTGCACATAAACATTAAAGCACATATTTGTGTGGGAGTCTGAGTAAGGATGGGGTGGTTTTTATGCGGTCGTGTGCCATATTGTGGCACATGGGAGGGTATGGGGCGAAATGCAAGGCTTGTTTATAGGTGACGAGGTTTTGCTTGACGGTGAGATGGGTCGCTATTGTTTAGTGTTCTCGCTAACGCGCTTGCAACCACGTTTTATGGAAACACGATGATGTACCATTTGGTTAATGATCTTGTGGAAAGATCTGCCAAACTAAATGTTTTCCCAAAAGATAAATTAATTCATAATGAAGTTTTTGACCTTAATCCAGTCATAACTGGACAGAATATACATCTTGTAAGTACCGAAGTCCCAAATATGTTGAACAAAACTGTGGCATTGTTTCCCAAGTTATGTAATCCCAACTCATGGATCTTTTATCTCTGCAGATTAGCAAAGGGCTAATTGATTCGGAGAGGATTCTTGTTTTCCTCAAGGACGTTGGGATAATTTATACCGCATGTTTACTACGTTACTTATGTCAACAGTAAGACTAATGACTTGTTCACAAAATGAAACGTGATGCCCAATTACTACAGCCACATCTGGCATTGCAAGGCTTTTTGATCCCTTTTGCTATGCTTATAGCTATTTTACAATATCAACACTTCATAAGGGTACTCAGTTATTTTATAATAAAATAATGATGCAATGTATAACACAAGGTACAAAAACAGTTAAGAAGTACTCAAGTGTCTAGAAAAATAAATCCTGGGTCATTAACACACATAGCCATCTGATACCAAAATAAGACGAGCTTGAACTATGGAAACCAGAAAATAAAATCAGAGTTTTATAATGCTAACTACGTCTACGTCTTTGATAGTTTAAAGACATAAAAATACATGACCGTCAACTTTTAATGGAAACCCCACATGTAACACAATTAAGCGTGGTGACTGGTGTCCCACGAAAGACAGATCAGTTTCAAATTACTCCCATGTGTAACGTAACGAAAGATAAAGTCAGATGAGTACATTTTTTAATTTGTTTGGTGTTTTTATTTCATTTATAGCGACATGTTTTCTTCAAATGGCATTCCATTGATTTTAAAACTATCACCTTATTTTAAAAAGTATTGCTTTGTAAAAGAGGACGACTAGGTAAACGTAAAACCAACAAAAATACTACAAAAATCTACAAACAAAAATCGCGTGGTCACCAAAAACAAACGCAGAACAAACTTTCTTAATTTTATCATAATATTCTCGTTGCAGAAAACTTCCATATTTTCCTTCTTCACTGCACAAATTGTGTCTGAAAACTAACTTTATGAAAATGGGTTTGTTAGCGTTCCTTTGTAATAGTGAAAAAAAAACAAAATCTGTGATTCGAATAAGGTTTTCTACAAACACGGTTAGTAAGTACTCACAGCGTTTACTGAGCAATGTCCATGTTTGACACTGATGGGTCACACTCTTTGTTTTTTTTTTACTGTTTTCAGTTACATTTTTTTCTCTTATGATTTTTTTATTTGATTCTGTGTGTGTCCTGTCTCCGTTAAATAAGTTTTTTCTTTCTACTTTAGTAAGTATTTATTTCAATAATTCCTATGATTTTTAATGGTATCAATTCCATTATGGTCATCGACAAAGCATATATTCAAATCATACTATCGAAACTTCTTACTTTCTTTCTTGGTGCGGTTTTGCACCAAGAAATTAGCATACACATCATGGTCATCTGTCATATTGAATTTGTGTAGACTCCATCTGTACACGAATTTAGATCCTCTTAAAATAAAAAGCCACGCAAGGAAAAAACCAACAGATCCAGATGAAAACGATTGATGTAATTACCCTTATGTTAATTTCTTTGTTTAAACACATAAATTGACTCGCCAACATACAGACAGACACCTCTAGGCCATTTAAACAAGTTCGGTCGTTTGCTGGCCTACATGCATAATAATTTATGTTTACAACCAACTTTATTGTTTTGGATAAGTAATGAAACGTAGTCCACATTTGTAAGCTTAGCTGTAAAATTAACATTTACAATATTTAGTAATAGAATAACAATAACTAATTTAGCTTCAAATTTAGAAGCTGTCACATTTTAGGTTTCTACATTGGTGGTTCCTTAGAAAAATAACATGCTTCTTTCTTTCATGGGTGGTTCCATACAGCACTGTTAAACTGTATAAAATATCACAACTATCACACCTACATTATTTAAACATTACTTAGTAGATAGATCAACAACTACTTTTGTATGAAAATTTATAACCATCAGAATCAAAAAATGATTTATTTTCGTTAAAAATGAGCTTCTATTTGAAAATGTTATTACGCCATCCCATTACCAGAGATCCAGACTTTGAGGTCCTTAGACGTCTTAAATTGAACATGGAATTTGTTTTTGACCAACAAGGAAGTCGAGCAGTCAGTCGGTGTGTTCAATTATAAAAAAAAATCGTGGCAGCTGTTGGTTCGAAGACAAATACAGTTTCTTCGAAACTTGGTTCGAAACTGGTTGAGCTCAGTTCAAATTCTGATCACTATAGTAAATGGGCTATCCATCAGTTGCTTAAAGATGATATTGTTATTTAAAAACAAATTAGTGGATTAACATTTCTCACAAATCTTGGCTCTGCATTAAAGAATTTGGGGCAATCGCAAAACCAGTTTGGGTGTCATCTGATAGAACAGGTTTTGATTAAAGAACAGGTTATGGATTATTCCAAACAACTACAGAAGCTATTTTGTATTCATTTCATAAGAGTTATAATACTTGTCTGATCATTTTCTTCACATTCTTCCTATTAGATCTGTATTCAATCAAATCAGCATAAGAAAACTAAAGAATTCTAGTAGGCGTAAGTTCAACGACCCGCCTTATCTCAGACAACCAACTTTTATCTATCTACAATCCGCATCTCCTCACGCCTCAGAACTTAATCGATTTTTCAATCCTAACATGTGGACCTTATCTCGTAATAATACGGCATATTTCAGCTATTAAGATCGCATTCAGCTAAGGGAATATATCGCTTCTTTTCATTGTGCTAGAGTCGTCTATTCTGGCAACTTCAGTGAACTTTAAAGCCGGTCACAATTTCGCCATGTGCCAAGTCAATGCCAATATTTGTCTAGATTAGATATAAAAGGTTTCGGGTCCGGCTGTGCAAACGCGATTCTGAATCGAAACTCTTTCCGGTTTCGTGTAATTTGATCGGAAATGAAATTTAACATGTTTACAAAATGGCAGTTTTATACTGCATTAAAAGCATTGCTTTAGAGCCTTGGGATAAAAAGGTTTTTAATGAAAACAATTTTGACATGGCAGAAAATGGTTTCAGAAAACATTTTAGAGTTTTAGTAAGAGTAATAAAGTTACATTTTTCTTTGCAAATTGTCTACCATAATTTGTACACGCGCCATCAATTCGCCCTGCTCAGCTGGGCGCAATTAATTCCTTTTGTTGGGGACTGTTGCTAAATTATCGGGTTTTATTAAAATTAAGACGCAAAAAGTCGAAGTCAAACTTTACAAAAGAGCCAGCTGCGACATTCGTAAGTCACCTTATAGCTACATAGACGATGTTTTAGTTGGTCCCCTATTCAATATTCTAACAAAAAGCGGGGTCACGCATTTAAAAATAACAACCAAAAAACGATGAAAATTGAAAGCGAATGGTATCCGTGGAGTCCTTTCATAACTTATTCATCAGGTTTCTATCTAAAGAACAGAAGTACCATATAAAGGCTCCTTTAGTACTACAGTTATCTGTAAATGAATAAAGAGGTACCTCTTCAGATATTTATGGGACCAAAGAACAAAAACTGAATATTAAAACAAAACTATTCTCCAGAAGACGCTAAATCTGATGTAAGTAGCGGTAATAGTGTTGTTTCCAAAGATTTATAGAGCTTTGTTCCTTCCCCAAAAAATATAGAGCAAAGTAATAAAAATATCAAACATCGTTCTGCTACCAAAAACATATTTTTAGTATTCCATACCTCAAAAGTATAAACGCAACCTTAGGGCCACTTCGTAGTGAGCCCGTCCGTCTGACATAGCCGTTAAAATTTGGTAATCCAAAGAAGGGAGTGGTCAAATGTATTTTAAACATGGGGACCACTTTTGGGGCTAAATTAGAAAATTGTAAATAAATAATTTTTACGACCTCGGTGGTCGAGCGGTGTAAGCCGTCCGATTGGGCTATACTGTGACCGGGTCGCGAGTTCGATTCCCGCCCCGGACAATATTTGTGTAACAGCAAATATTTGTTTCGGTGTCTGGTTGATTGAGGCACTACTTTCCGTGCCTCGGAGAGCACGCTAAGCTGTCGGTCCCGGTTGTCATTTAACACATTTATGACAATCGTTACATTGGTCAGAAGCCAATATAATTTGACACCTGGTCTAACCATCTCTGCTACTGGTTCCCTACGGGTTTCGAGGTCTGATAGCTAGCCGCATCAGGTTTGACTGGGAGCCGACCCATGATGATGATGAATTTTTAGCTGCAGTATGTGACGTTACGAACAAACAATGAATATTGTTAACTTGTTGTGAGGGTGTGAGATATATTTTTTTCATTTTAATGTCACATTTTTAAGCTGTTTGAGAAAATAGATGAAAATTGTTATTGTTCAAAAATTGTTACCCTTTATCTCCCAAACTACTGGGCGTAAAATTAAAAACAAAACTATAGTAGTTTTATACCATCGGTTCGACAGGTCACCGAAAAAGTCCGGTGAACCAATAAAGGCTTATCCGGTTAATTGGGTTAGGTCATCCGCAAAAAAACGTTGTAAGGAAAACCTAGCGGAAGGCTAGGATGTGCATATTCCAGGAGCTATTTGAGTGGATATTTTTGGGTATGTGTTTCTGGCACGCCCATATAATCAATAATAACATATTAAAATTTCTAAATTATTAAAGTTAAGCAGCAAGATTTTAAACAAAATGATGTGGTGTCGTGGGACACCAGGTAGGAACGAAGTTCCTTCGGCTGATAAAGAAGGAGGGAGAAAGAGAAAGGTATTATACACTAGTCGCTTGTGTATGCGACTGTCGCGCCTGCGCAAGTCTCATTTAACGGTTTTATTCCACGCATTCTTTCTTACGGTTTTAGTATCACATTTTTTTCAGTTCGGTCGCGCAGCAAAATCCCTATCCCCCTCCAAGCCTGCCGTAAGGAACTTCGTTCCAACAAACAAAAATCAAACCTTGTTAAGATCAAAACCAGCTGATTTTGGTTAGTGTTAGACAAGAAGTTAATATCATTAATATGAAGCCATACCCAAATTATTTCGTTACAACCTTTTTAATTAAACTAAGTAGGTGGCGCCCTCCTTACACTCCGAGGAAAGCAGCACAACAACATCATAAACCAATCGTAAATAAGTTAATCCATTTAGCGTCATTAATCATCCGTCCACGACATAATTACAATGTTACATTTACACCATATATCCAACATCTATGTCAGGATACGTTCATAAAATTATAAATACAATAACGTATACAGAAAGCTTATCGTAAATCGAAACGGTGTCATTAGATTTGGTGCTCGTACGCTCGTAGGCTCGTACAAAGAGACGGGATCTATAGTATCTAACAAACCAATTAATTTTGATCTGTATCAAAACAGTGTCTGTATTAGTTTGGTAGGTCCTACATGTTTGGCAGGTACAAGAATGGCAAGTTAATATAGAGCTCAATTTTTTTGGTAGTTCCCCCTGCTTGGTTGGGCAATGAACTGTGAGCGAGAGGGGAGGTAGGTCAAGATAGGGTGGGCGCAGAGAGGCAGTTCCGGGCGGGAGCTCAGCGCGCAGCCTCCGCTATATCGAGCGGCCGCGCCCGCTGAGCCACGTGCTTCATTCACCATGCTCCCCACGTGTGCTAAGTCTTTAACTTTTTTAACTTCATTCTAAAAATTTGATTCTCATTTTTAACTACCTATAAATTAGTCTACTTCTACCCCGAGCACTATCGATTCACTTAGGTACCGAACTGGCATGTTTATTCAAATGTTAGACCCATTTGGGCGCCAATTTTCAAGTAAGTATGTTAAAGCTTAAATATTACGTTCTATTATAAGACCTCTCTGAACCATATACCTACAATCTGAAATAAAAGTTGTTGGTCTTTCAACGGAGCAACTGATATTGACGCCACAAAAGCCGATAAGACTAGCGGTCTAAGTGGGCCAATCGTGATGAACTTCGGTCGATATTAAATTACAAGTTTATATGGTTCAGCAGACCCGGAATCCGGATCCTTGATGCATGTTCATTTCAAATGCTAAACATTGACGTTCTGCTACTAGTAACTAATAGCAACGTGAAAATGAGTAGAAAATAAGATTTATTATGGTGACACATACAATGATGATTCTATACGTACAAAGATTAAACTATGTTTGTTTAATCAGTCTTGAACATTTAATGAATGTCTGGAACCAGGTGAATGCGCCTCAAGGGAGACTTAATAGTCCAAGTTTGCGTCACTAATAAGGAAACTGACGGAGCTGTTACTAGTTTCTAGATGTTTACATAACACGTGTAATATGCATTAATTACAACATTAACAATGATGGTCTTGATTCAAAATTATATGATAACTCAACCCCTTATTTTCTTGAATCTCAATCACTTCAGCTTTTGTTAAAAAACGCATTAAAATCAGTCGATCCGTTTAAGCGCTACAGAACAACAAACCTGTTAACTACACTTTACTTTTACAGGATGTACCTTTTGATAACCAAGCGTAGCCAGTTCTTCTACAGATGCCTTGGCCTAACGGACGTCGGAGGCTACTTTTGCAAAGTCCTTTCTAATCTTGGTCTTGCGAGTGAGGCCGCATCTTTGATGCTCTTTTTTAACCCACTACCGCAATCCCGCCACTGCACTGCTAATCTGTCTTTGATTTCTATTCATTTCTTATATCCATTTATCAAGCCAGTTCATATCCTTCTTCCTCTTCCCCGACGCTTAAAGTTAATCAGATAAGGGCTTCCCCTTATTCCGCAAACTATTAGTAGGGTCAACTTTACAGCGAGTCATCCATAGTAACCCTACAGAAAACGAATAAAAAGTTAAAATGACCTAAATGTAGCTTTAAATTATTAAATAATCTTTTATATCTGAGTAGGTACAACTTGAAACAAATTAAACAGAACCCATACATAACAGGATAATCCCACAGATAAATTGATTGCAGCCAATGAAATATCGGTGTACAGTCAACACCAACATCCAATATAAAATGGATCCACACCAAGCAAAATAAAAAAATTCAAACAAGTTACGGTTACAAAGGTAATCGTAGTGAAAATTCCCGATTCTTCCACTTTAACCAAATAAACACTTGAGGAAGAACTAATTCAACAATCATAAAATCTAAAATCAAACTAGATTTTTACTTTACCTTCAATCGTTTTGTAAAATTTTGTTGTAATTAAATCATGACATGAAAATGGATTGGTTGCTGTTAGTAACTTGATCAGTTATATTTTTATGCTGACTGTACCATCTGGTGACTAAATCAATGTGAGTTTAATGAACGCCCTGTGGCGATTGCGGCTTTCAACTGGTTCATTTGATATATTAAAAAAATCAATTGAATTTGCCTTTACGAATACTAATTGGAATACTCAGTGATTTCATATTTGATTTTCTGTTAAATTATAAACCTATTGATCTGAAATCTATATTAAACTGCATGTAAACAAGGTTTAACTGGATCTAAAAAAAAATTGAGGATCTAGTCAAAATGGTATTTTGACTCTGAATAACACAATTTTTATGTTATTGTTTAAATTATCATTTTTCATTATTACGTTATTATTACCTTCGTCATTAACTGCTTAGTCTTCAAAGGTTCGGTTTCTCCTTGCTCATCCAAAAACCGTAATGGGCGCCGCAACGTCGTGTAAGCCCGCCACAAAGCGGACTGAAGAAGACATTGTTAAAAATGCTGAAACGATGCTAACCGATCGCTGCCTGTGGCGTTGTAAAGGGGATGCATATATTCAGTGGAGGTCCCCAGGCTAATGATGATGGTCCAAAACTCAAGGCGACTAACCTTTAAGGATTTACAGAATTTTAATGTGTAAGTCATAAAATGTTTACATAACCTTATAAAGTACACAAACATATTAACTTATGCAAGGTTATCGATGAGTTATTTTGTTGACATCATTATGACTTAATATCTAATGAATGTTATTGACGAAGGTCAGATGATACCAGTTTCGTTCCTTGTCTCTAAGTACCCACGGCTACACATCATGCTATAGATTTCCACTATAAGCTGATCTCGCATTGTATAGAATTTCCTTAAAACGAGAGGACTCAGCTTATACTGGAAATGTATAGCTTGTATTAATGTGTAGCCGAGTGTACATAATTTTTTAACTTATTATAAACTATATATACGGGTATAAATCTCCTTGGACTTCTGCGAATAGTTCAAATCAAAATACCCAAATCAGTTACTAAAGCAGTCAGTCGCTGAAACGGGATAAACAAACGGTCAGTATCAGTTTATTTTTATAAACAAGGTGTTAATAAATTAGGGGTTATTCCCTGATTAATCGCAAAGTATTTTTTAAAAATAATTTTACGTTTTAAAGATATGCAATAATTTACATTTAGCGTAAATTGTTAAATATGCCACCTTCTCATCGAAATTCATTCGGAACCACAAACGAAACGGTATAGGCACGTCCCATCGTAGACTACATCATTGCTTAGCATCAGGCAAGTTGTAGTCAAGCGCATGCCTATTTCAGGATTAAAAAAAAATCCGTGCGGTACCACGCGCCATCGCATCGTACGTTAGGTACTGTACGCGGAAGAATTTTTGACAACATATTTTTCTTTGTAGAATTACTACATACTACCATGTAAAAAGAAACCACTTGTTAACTACTGCTAATAAAGTTTTTGCGCATGCACGGATTATATTGACGGATATTAATTTTTTTAGTTACTCTTTCACGGCAAAAATGTCGAACCGATTCGGACGAAGCACACATATTCCTACAGATTGTTAATTTTTGTCCTGGGAATGTTCTTTTGGAATGCTTTCCAAACATACCTTGGACAAAGTAGAAGGCGGAAGCTAATGTTTTCCTATTTTCTCTAAACCTTGAAAACCTCGTGTCAATAAGGTAAGTAAGCGACATAGCAACACGCGTGTATAAATAACCAAACATTGCAATGCACATGTCTTATTTCCGATCGATATGACACCTGGATACGTACTAGACTCAGCGCGAGCGCATACTGTTCTGTCTATTTGCAAATACTCTGCTTGTATAGACGTTCAAGAAAGTACCTACATTCAATATTAATATGAATCTAGCTGCCATCTATATTCACACAGAAAATAACATTTACAAACCACTTAAGCCTGTATTACCAGCAGTGGTAGGTAAAGGTAAATATAACTCATATTTTGTTTAGCGACAACAAGGCACAACTTTTAATCGTGCACAAAACTCCCGACTTTGAGTTGGTGGTAAAATTTTTCTTAGTATGTATTAGTATTTAGAAACGTCGTTTTGCTCGACATGGAACTTAAATCCGGGATCTCGCGATTATTAAGCGAATCTACTCTAAATGCTAAATTAATAACAACCGTGGAATAATAGAACTCTCTGTCTCTCTTATGAGAACATCAAAATATTTCACAAAGTCTATCAGGAATTAAATTTAAATATACTTAATTGAACTACACCTGTAGACGAAAGTTGCATCATGTTATAAAGCGTGATCAGGTTGCGTTATTCGAGACTGAATTAAAGCTCCAATTTTAGAAACTATGATTTTTATTGCCGACCATTAAACAACACTACCGTTCAAAATTACCGTTTAAAACACAACTTGTTACAAATGGACCATTGAAAATACGAACAAGTTTTCTTTAAAGGTAAGGTTGAGAAACTAGATGGTGGGGAGGCTTGAAGTGCTTGAAGTGTCTGGAAACTTAGAACAAGAGGAAAAGTTGAGCGACAACTCACACTTTACATAAACGCTTTTAAGTCAAACGATCTAAAAGAGTACGATAGAGATAATGGTCTTTGTGGTAAGAACACGACCTAATTATGAAATATTGCACATGCAAACAGAATGACATCATCTAGATAATAAAATTAAAGCTTAAACCTTAAAATTTTAAATCATAATTTAATAAGATGAAATTGTTGACCTCGAAAGAACACTAAAACTAAATGATAAAATTACGAACGCTCAAACATGACACTGACCAAGATTGTGGGAATTCTAAAGAAAATGAATTATTGTTACTCAGTTAGAATCACATTATCTCACGAACTACCTAAATGGATGATATATGGATCGTTTAAAACTGCATTCATATGAATTACTGCCATATTCTACAAACCATACCTCTTCCAATATGACGTTGAATTGGAATGCAATAAGCATGAAGCTGCATTTTCCTTGCAGTCAGCTCTCATACATTTTCGAGAATATATTTTTCTCAATGAGTAGTTGCAAGTAATATAATCATTTCCCATTTAAGTTCGTTCGTTCGTTCGCTAGTCATATTTTTTAGATTATTGCCCGGCCACAATCTAGCAATCAATTTCACAGCATGTTTAAATTCAATCGATTTGTCTTCATATAAAAACCATTAGATACCAATTTCTCAGAATCATCCTCCGTCATTCGTTTATTCCTATATCATCGACTTCGGGAACTCGCATTGCAAAAATTGCTTACAGCATTTAGAACTATCTTTGCCTAGTTTTTGCCCGCTACATTCCCCATGTGAAATATTGAAATAAATAATCTTAAACAGTCGATTTTCCACATACATTGACTCATCAGAAAAAACCAGGGCTGTTATATTTTCCGGCTTAAAATCCGGCTCGAAGGACCACCAAGGACAGAAAAGATTATTTATCATATTAAGGTCAACTTTTCTGAAAACTACGTGAGAGTACACCCAATTGCAGACACAGCGTAAGAAATTCTGGAAGTTCAAACGCTCGTTTTCAAGGATTATTCCATCCGATTGGGCTAAGCAGCATACCTTAATTTGGAAAATCAGCTAGTCACAACAACGCACCCAAAGAAGACTAATAGCGATACTAATATATATAATTATTTTTTCATTCGTACAAAGCTGAGACAATTGGTTTCTTTTATGCATTTCCTCTGTTGTATATAGATAGTATAATACTTAATACGCTCTCTAAGGCTTCAGTTCAAAATTTTAAACTAGATATACTAAAACATTCACGTATTATGCACGTGAAGAGAATCCAATTGGGTTATATAGTGAACAAGGTACTTTTCGGATGTGTCGATGAATAATTTATGTGAACGTTATTCATTTAACTCGCCGACACTACTGGCGATGAAAAATAAAACGCCCAGCTGCTTCTGATAACGAACGATTGAATTAAATCTGATACCAATAGCACTGGGTATTTTATGTAGGTGTGTGGGGTGTGTGGCGCATGAATTGACACACTATCGGGGTAAATTGGTACACCAATGAATCCTCCCACAATTTTCAGAGGAACTCATTCGATATAACGAAGTAATACTATTTATTAATACTCTTTATGGAAAGCATAACGCATTTACCTTGAATTGTGTTACAATGGACTCAAGGTGCAAACTGGCTCTATAAAAAGACACGCAACTATGTATAAGGCAATACTTTGGTCTACCTAGAGAAACTAAGCACACCACACTGTTTATTATCTAGATTTTCCTACTATTTCTATTACATCAAATATTTACTTACTTTTAACGCTATTGCAATATTTGAAATACTATATAGTACTACATAACAAATTAGTGGAGAACTGCTAAATTATTGCTAAGGATGTGGGCAATAATGTAAACGCACCAATTTGTTTACCAACCAAATCACATGATCACCTTTCCTCTCTATACTTCGATCCATCTAAGAACGGATAAAAGAGACTCATCTGTCTAGACAAACCCATTTCTATTACCTACTAAAGGTTATTCGATTAATTCAATTCTATCGAGTCATTCGGGTAAAGTCTTTAGTGAGATAAATTGCGTCAAGACAGGTTGGCTATAATAAGAATTTGATGAAAGCTGTTTACTAGCCGAGACAAACTAATCTATTTATAGAGTTACTCGATATTAAGATAATCGAATTATATTCGAGTTCCTACACTAGTAAGAATATTTGAGAACAGTATAAGGATCATACTACAGTGGACGTTCTTTCTTCATCGTTTGGATTATCGATTGGCTTCGATTGTAAGTAACGTAATAGAGAGGGCGTGACTAACAAAAAGGAAAAGAGATGTTTTAGGGCAGACATAATTTTAGCACGACATGTAGCATCGGTTTAAGGCATGTAATGTCTACCTCTCTATCTTCCGCGTGGACTAGAGTAAATCAAACTGCTGAAAGATTGAGTGGACCATTTTCCGATAATTTAATGTGTTTTCTTGCACTATGTACAACAAAACATGTTGCGAGCTCCTTCTGTCTCTTGTTGTTGGACAGTATTTACAATAACGTCTTCTCGTGCATTTCTGTACGAAAGCCCGTAAGGTATCAAGTTATTCGAATAAAGTTCTTAGCGGAAGAAATAAAATGACAGTCAATATCCCCCATACATATTTGGTTGCACCATGTCTAGTAAAGGGGAAACGGCGATTCAATGCACTCCACATCCTGTAGGTAAAACATTATTGTCTATCGGTTTACATAATGCTTCCTGTTTAATTTCTAGACGGACTAAATTGTATATTTAAAGTGTTTGATCTTCTATCTATGGTATATTCCACAGGAGAAACGGAAAAGATGTTTGGAAATTAAAATAAGTGCGGTTTGAATACCGCACTTAGTTTAGTTTCCGGGAAACCCTTTCCACAATCTAGATCAATTGAGACTTGAATGATAAAAGTAGTTTATTCTTGGCTAATGGTAATAATATAGCCGCAATTAATGTTTTCGTGTTTCAGGTAATCGTTAATTCTATCCAACTACATATTATACATTCAAATTTTTCAAGGCAAAACAGTTTTTCAAGTTTTGCAGACATGTGGTGTATCACCTGGCAGCATACCACAACAACTTCAAGCAGTATTGTTAGAGCTGTGGAAGAGGGTTGCCGCTATACAAGGTGTAGAGCAACTTCTCTTTCGTAGAACTGCAGTAATAATGTACTTACGGTGTCACAGTACGCTCATGTCTTGAGATGCTTTGAGCCGGAAATTTAACTTCTAAACTACGTAACGGATGCAATATTTTATACCGATTAAACAGTAAATAAGAATGGTGTATGTGGGTGTGCCTATAACTTATGCAAACCATCAGATTATCTGCCTAACGAGCAAATAATTATCGAATTAATGGCTTCACAGCGCAAGCACAATCTTAAACAAATCATAACATAAGATTGTAAGATTGTAATCTAACACACCGTTAAATCGTTGCCACTGTACACTAACCATAACAAGCTTATACCCGACTTCGCCCACATTATCTTTGGTACACTTGCGTTTTCTACATTCACGGCGCGGCCAGCCACTATCAAATATAATTACTGCAGAATGCACACGATGATCTGAGATGCGTGCATGCACATTGACCTGAAGTTATTGATTTTGATAATTACACTTACACGGAATACCTTCATATTCACGAAAAAAGTATCCAGGTAATATAACTATTATACACAATCCAACTCATCATAGGGCATCTCATGCCCTAAAATTCCGAAACCCTACAAAATCAACCGTACTCTCAATTTTTTTTAAATTTACGTAATATAGATACATAATATTACCGGTGTCATCAATTACACGCTGTGTTCATGATTGATCGCCATATCATCTTGTAAGATGGCAATCTGTTTCAGCACTCGAGTTGCAAATAGTTAATCAAGATGACAAATAGCGCATTTAGTTTGAGATGACAAAATCTGCTACCAACAGCTAAGAAGGTAATAGATTATTTAAATCTAATTGTATGTTTACATGCCTGCGGTTTAACCGGTACAAGCACAGGCTACTTGTGCTTGCTATATACCCGCTATTGAACGGAGCGGAGCTGCTCGCTTGGGCTGCCTTTGGCAGTGGGCTTACATTCTAGTGCTAGATGAATGCGCACGCGCCGGTCTATCGTGGTGCCTGTATTCACATGCGCGCAATCGCTCAGTATCTGGTTTCCAAGCTCCGGCGTGCTTGTGAACATTCCGATATAAACGGTGTTTCATCTGAGTCTGTATGATAGTGGGAGGTAGACTGATCCACTGCTGGAAAAAAGCCTCCTCCTACGTCTGTCATCTATTCCAATGTGTTGACTGCATCCGAAACATTGACGACGATGCTCCTTGCTATTCGGGCACCTTTTTTATTGCCACATTCTTACTATAATTTCATGTCGTTAGTATGTTGGCCCTCATTTATTTCACTAGTTCTTCGCCGGATTCGACAGTGAAGCTCTGTCTAAACGCTATATCTTGAATAGGGATTTCTGTGTTCTGGTCTAAGTCCAAGACTGAGTAGCGTAAGTTGGGACGGGCTAACCACACATATCGATGTGTGAGACACAACGCAATAATAACAATGTTATTAGGTAATTTACAGATATCGGCGCAAGGAAGCTGCGGCAGGACAAGCTGATAAGCGACCATTGTAACATACAGCTGTGCAACCCACACATTCATGGTACCTACTATGTAATTATATCAACGTTGCAATCAGAATCGCAATTATTTGTCAGTAGTGGTACTATGGGCCGCTGTCACTTCGCTTTTGGTGTATTCTAGTTCTTGCAAGTAAAAGAGCAGCGGACAAAATGTAAGCCCGCGGTATGGGACATTGCCTTAAATTATGAGTCACGGGTTCAATCCTGAGCACTGCGCACACATCTTAGTATGAAGAATTGGCGAAGAGTCCACGTAACACAATTTCCACCGGCTTCTCTTTAGGAATTGGTCATTATAACGTACTTAATTAAATATTATGTAACGCCTAAAAGTTTTTAATAACATCAACAATACAGTATCTACATACAGTACAGTTAATAAGTTTAAAAGTCGGCGTAGGTAACCAAAAAATACTTATCATTTAATTTGCTCCATCTTCCCTTTTTCAAATTTCCACCCTTCGCCACTGGTGTGAAGTGCTTAATATCGATGCATGAAAATATTTACAACTAAAAATCGTAACAGACGACACATCTGCACTTGGCTATCCTCTTGACTCTTTAAGATATCTAAGAGAAAACCTGACCCTGCTGATTTTACACCAGTTTACGGAATGGTTTGCTTGAGACCTAAGTGAAGGTGAAGTGACCTACAGGGTAGGGCTGATGGAAACTAGTAAAACGACTATAGTAGGTAGTATAGTTACTTTATGCTAGAGAGATGGGAATGGTTAGAATGATGTTAGAATTAATGAATGCGCCCGGTTTGCTGTCGGATTATACAATCCTAAGCAAATTCGTTAGATCAGCAAATTGGTGTTGGATCTATTGCATCGAACACTAAGTTTAAGCAATCCCTTTACTGTCAAAGTTGGTAGGTACCTTATGGACAACACTCACAACCATCAATTACGACATCAATGTCCATTTTATTTAATAAACATAGCTTTTTAATATTTCACTCATTTTATTTGATTGATGTAAGATATTGGTGACATTATGACCTTTGTATTAGGGCCAAGGTATCTTATGTAAGTGTTGAAATAATGAAATTCTTCCATTCAAATTTTCAAACCCATAACCCGCTTTTACAATCTCTTTGCCTGAGAGATACACTTCAACCCTTTTTAGGTTACCACTGCTGGGCATAGGTCTTGTATTATCTTACGAGTTAAGAGTTAGGCCTTAATCCACACACAGTGGTCAAGTGCCGGTTGGTGCATGTTTCTTGTTTTCGAATGATTAGTTCTTAGACATGTTTTTTACCATGTTTTCCTTCACTGATATTAAGCAGCGGCGATGAAACAATTCACAGATAGATGTATGGGCACGACCGGGGATCAAAACCACGACCTTATATTTACAAGGTGAGGCTGCGCCACCGCTGCTCAGAGTAAAAGTAGTACTCTTCGTATTAAATACTCGATACATAAAAGTAACTAAAAAAAACTATATAACTATATATGTGAAAAGATTCGGGATTTAAAATTCGACCAAGTCTCGGGACACCTAAACTGTCTTGGACCCCGTATAAGTTTAAACAGAAAGATAATAGAGAAGTATTTATTTGTATTATTATTTCGTGGTAATAGGACACAACATGTGTACATTTGAAACAAAACAATAATAATACAATTCGATGACGCATTTGACGCAGGGGAATGAAGACTTGATTGGATTCCCACCCTACACAAATGACATTACAGAACTCAACCCCGAATTTACGAGCACTTCACGAGTGTTACTGTGCTCTGAAGAATAATTATATTTTTGTAATTACTTAAGTTCAGCAACATCTAACTGAAGGAAAATACTTTTCAACGGATTTTATCGCGATTTATTTTAGATTTTAGATCCCGACGTTTCAAAGTCTTTTCAGACTTCATGTTCACGGGTGGACATGTGGTCCATCTAACTGAAGGATTGAGTTATTTTAACCAAAGACGAAAAATATAGATGTTAGGTATAAGTTTGGCATTTCGGCTGTGAAACTGCAAAACCTCGTAAATGTACAAAAGGTAATCTTGAATAATTCAACTAATTATTGTAACATTATTATTATCCTAACGTTATTATTGTATTATAAGTAGTGGTGACAACCCGAAACAGGTTTTACCTAGTTCGGGTAAAAATGTAATTATTAGCTCAATTTAACTGTTTTCGTTGTTTTAATGTGACAATAAATGTAATCATATTGAGATTAGGTTTAAATAATCATAAGTTAAACCTTCGTATGTACTATTTATGTTAGATGAGGACTTCGTTTGTGTTTTTTTAATCCCATTCATTTTTCGATCTTTTGTTATCGCTTCGCTGTGTAATTTGTCTAGGGGCCCTTGATCAAGTGAAAATGAAGAAAAAAAGGGTACACGCACGTGTAAAATCCCAGTACAGCTAAGAAACTTCTCGATCATACCTTTCAAATAAAAAAACCGCATAATCGTCGTTCCATCCGTTTAGGCGGTACGATGCCACAAACTTGTACAAAGATACACCAGTAACACTTAGAACACCCCTCATTTTTGTCGGTGGTTTATGAGAAGATAATATTTTTAATTTTAGTTCAAATATTTTCAGACTTTTTTAGTTCCAGTTTTTTATTGGAGTCCACACAACTCGTTTTATTGCCAGCTTCGTTATTGACAGGAAACAGATGTTTAATATTTGGCAAATAAAATTTTTATTAACATTTATATAATACTAATAAAATACTGAAGTTTTACAGCACAGTTATAATTAATTACTTGTGTTACAGAACAACTAACTGCTGACTACTTAAAGTAATATAGCGCTCATAATTTTAATACCCTGGGTATCTGGGTGGGCTAGAAATATGAAACACCAGGAGCTATGGAAACAAACTTCAAGGCTCCTTCACTCTAAGAAATTTAAATTTATAGGCGACTGGTCCCCAAGGTACTCTCAAAGACTGAAGAGCATGACCAGGACTAAAAACAGACTGGTAATAGGTGCACTAACTGGGTACTTTGGGCTGCAGAAACACCTCATAGACAAGCGGTCATGGACAAGCTGTGTGGAGGAAGAATAGTTGAATCTTCATAGAATCAAGGGGAAGCACAAGAGATCTCATTGGGTAGAAGGGCTCTGGATACCAGCCCCATTGATAAGATAATATGCGGGTGGGTGAAATTCACCTCTGCCTACATCTTCGAACGGGGCAAACCTTTTGCCGTTTAACAGACATAATTACGCAACCTTCAAGCTGCTGATGATTCGAAGTACATTCTATTAGAAGCGTCACGGTCTCCCACTAATATAATAAATGCGAAAGTTTGTGAGGATGTTAGTGACTCAACCACGCAAAATATAATGGACGGAATTGGATGAAATTCGGCATAGGGATAGATTACCCTTAAACCCTTTTTAGTGTCCCACTATTGGTCACGGGTCTTCTCTCAATTATCTTACAAGTTGAGTGAGTTTATGCCTTAATCCACACGCGTTGGCCTAGTGCGAGTTGGTGGATGTCTCATGACCTCTAAAGATTACCTAGTTCTTAAACATGCCGGTTTCCTCACGATGTTTTCTTTCGCCGATATTTAGCTGGGGCGATGTAACAATTCACACAAAGATGTGTGGGCATGACCGGGAAACGAACCCGTGACCTTATATTTCTAAAGTGAGGCCCGTACCGCTGCGCCACCGCTGCTCCTAGGGGATGCTACAGGGAGAGATTATAGTCTGGAATAATAATTAGGCTACTTTTTACCTTAATACCACGCGGGCTAACTAAGCCACTGGCGGAATTTAGTTTAACGTAGTTAAAATTAAATCTGCACCGTACAAGATGATGTCATCCACTAAACAAACATAAGTTCAAAGGTTGTTACCTCACAGAGCAATAGCCGCGCAATGTGCGTCCATCTCTATAGTTCCCCTAGCAATGATTATGATTTATGGCGGGTCTAGCTCGCTGCCGAATGAAGCTAATGTAGAGTTCCGTTAGCTATTCTTGGTACTTGCTTCCAGGATACACTGCTGGGTTTCCTGGATGGAAAGGGATTTCGCAATAGTTATTAGAACAGTAGGAGATACAGATACACAGTTACGACTTACATTTCCCTAATACCAACATCAAAAAGTAGGTTTGAAGAAAATCTATACCAATATTACAAAGCTGAAGTGTGTTTGGTTGAATACACTTATCTTAGGGGCTACTGATCCGATTTGAAAAATTCTTGCACTATTAGGTAACCCAATCATTTAGGGGCTAGGTAGCCCAATTATTGAGGAAGGTTATAGACTCACATAGCCACTGCTGGGCACAATAAAAATGAAGTCCACACGGGCGGAGCAGGAAAGCTAGTTTGTGTTCTGATGTACCATGTACCACGAGTCCGTCAGTACGAAAACAGTTGTCGAATACTACCTTGAACCTGTCAAAATGCTATTTTAAATTAATCTTTTTCATTGAAAATGTTTATTATAATGAAATAAAATGTTAGAAATTAAATGAAATGGATTTGCTCACTCAAAATCGACTATCAATTATCGATTGCTAATTTGTATAAAGTGTTAGGGACATCACAAGTTTTGACGTAACATGCTGTCAAGATGTCGGCCGTCACTTTTTTCTTCTTGTAAAAATCCACGTGGTGGCGGAGCGCGCCGTCGGGGTAGCACCCTTAAAATATGTGAATAATGTTATAAACATGCAAATAAAAGTGTGAGTGACACAAATAAAACCAAGTGTTTATCAAGTCAATTGTGTTCTCCAATTAAAAACGACCCGTATACAATCCCACTACTCGTAGAACTATTTAGGTAGGCCAAACACCAGGCCAGGCGACCTATTCTTCGAAACAGCAAACAATGCACACAGATTGGAAATAATCTAAGCAAAATAATTTGTAGATATTTTTGTATTATAACTCATCATCTTGCCATGTTACTGATAGTATTCCAAACTTATTTCGTATTGGCAACTCTTACTAAGGGTACAGATCTACTGGATAAGGTATTATGTAACTTACCTATCCTATTACTACTACCTATGCATGCAAAAGATTGCTAAAACCGTATGAAAATATGTTCAGAAAAAAAAAATATTTGAGATAACCGCTAACAATTACGGGACTCTGTGTTACAAAATGCAAAAGACATTTCCGATTAGAACTAGCTACAAGATTTATTGATTTACCAAGTGACTAACAAAAACTTGTCTATCTAGGTACTTGCTAAGGGTACTTGTTCGAGTTTTCTATCTGCTAACCGCTAGTAATATGTAAATGATTAACGTTAACTAGACATACCTATTTTATGCACATAATATCACCCGCATGGATGTGTACATATATTTTTTATCCTATATTGCTTGAAAGAGTCCGCAACACAGCCATACGATCCAAAACAGGTAGTTATTACTCATTCCCTCCCAGGTTTTCACTCCTATCGAAACCGCCCCTAACTGCGTGAGTCACATGCCTCGCTGGGGGTAAGGTTAATAAGTGCACCCCTATTTATTCCCGTCGCGACCTTGGGGTCCTTACCAATTAAAATATAGGGTATCGCGTGGGTAGATATTTTTAGATTCGTCGCACGGGAGCGACACACCGAATAGATTACGTAACACTGCTAACTTCCAGAGGTTGTAAACCATTGGCACGCCAGTTCACACGACCGATCATAAAATTAGACAGATGACTCCAGTTGTATGCATTTGCCTTGTCTTTTTTCCATTTCTATTGTGATCGGATCCCAGTCTAACCTGATACGGCTAGCCACCAGAACTCAACGAGCAACTGCCATCAGACCTCGCAACCCGTAGGGAACCAGTAGCCGAGATGGTTAGACGGTTTCAGATTTTATTTAGCTTCTGACCACCTTTAACCATTGTCATAGATGTTTAAAATTAGTATTATTATTATTTTTAAATTATTATTTAGTCAACCAACCAGACACCGAAAATCTTTGTTGTTATACAAAGATTGTCCAGGGCGGGAGTAATATTTATGCCAATAGTAACATTTTTGACCGCTTTCGCTTTTCGCGATAGACACAGTTTTTATCGAAGAATCTCGTATTTTTGGATGTCTCGATCGAGCAGTCGGCGATAAAATGAGCATACAAGACATTAATGAATAAGGGGGTTAGTACATAATTATATCGATAAAATCATTAAAAAAAAATTAAAAAAAATTAATGGCACATTGATAAATGGTTGGCACTCTTTAAAAATCGTAAACCTAAGAATGCAACTACGTTTTATTTAAAAGCGGTTACACTGTCGCCTTCATTCACCGTCTGTAGGGTGAGTCACCCCCATTCGACCTGAATCGAGGTCACCATACCAGCCTTCGTAGCATTGTTCCTACTCCTGCCTTTGTTTAGCCTATGTGCTGTGCTTTTACCAGTAAGTATCGCATTTACTGGCATTCATGGCACATGCAGTCATGGCATTTTAGGCAAGTTCTTAAGTGACCGCATCTTGGCAATTGGGCGCCCTCCAATTAGATGAAGTGACGATCTGCGAAAGATGACCGGTAGTAACAGGATGCGACGCCAAGAATAGGGTGAAATATCGCTTAATATGTGATGCCTACGTCTAGCAGTAGACTGCAATAGATACATCTATCATGTTTACTAGCATTTAGTAATGGACTAACTCTTTGGCCTGAGTAAAACGTGTTTGACTATACTTCGATGCCTATGCTGAAACAATAGGAGTGTTGGGACTCTCACACGCAGAAAGTCGTCGTCGAGCATGGTGCCTAGGTGAGGCGGTGGGGGTGTCTGTTCAAATAAATTGATTCACAAGATACAGATTGTTAAATAGAGGTCTGAAGGTCAAGGACAGCTGGAAAATTACATCACCAATGCATGGTGATGTAACATATTTTCTTAGTTGTAAATAAATACCACAGTTAATTTAATAATCTTTACAAATACCTACCTTAGTCTATCACAAGCTCATGCCCATAAATTCTGAACTAATTTTAAATTGTGTCTTGCAGTTTAATTTTCGATTATTTTACTAAAAACTTTTAATATGTCTGGCTGGAATAAAATGTATTCCAGTGACTTCAGTTAATAAACTTCATATAGAATTTTGTATTCTGTAATATCATATCATTGAATAATAATATGCGTTTCAAATAAGAATAGGACTCGAAATCTGCCATCTTGGGACTGAAATTCACAACAACTTCACATTATTTAGCTTTCCGCCCGCGGCTTCGCCCGCGTGTATGTCGGTTATCGCGCCAAAACATTACCTTCTTTTTGCGCAGTCGGATAAAAACTATCCTATGTCCTTTCTCGGGTCTCAAACTACCTCCATACCCAATTTCATCCAAATCGGTTCAGTAGTTTTTGCGTGAAAGCGTAACAAACTTACATTCGCATTTATAATATTATTAAGTAAGTATGGTGGGCAAAAATATTTGTTTGAAAAATTTATTACATTTAGGTAAGACTTAAAAAACTGCATGTGTCTTATTGCAGTTTGAGTAAGATTGGGACATTTGGAGTTGAATATTTAGGTAGGAACATAGTTAATCTTAATAACTTTGAACGAAAGAAAGCAGTGTTTCAGTGTATTTGTGTACAAGTTTGTGGCATCCTAGTGCATTTTCTTAGGTATGCAGGTACAGACTTTTGGACATAAATCACTTGCCCATACATTTTAATATTATATTATTATGTGTGGTTTAATTTTAACTATTTTTTTTAATATTATTAATCATTGTTAATTGTTTTTTTTGTTTAATTTTTTATCTATTTAATTTATTTATATTTGATTTCTAAATTTTTATCCTCTTTATAACTACCAATAATGTAATAAATAGCAATAAAATCCATTACATAATTACACAGTATCAGCAGAGGTGAATAACATATATGTTTTGCTACGTTGGGTTCAATTCAATAATATTATTAATGCAAAAGTAACTTAGTCGATATGTATGAAAATAGGTATGGAAAGAGTTTGAGATTCAGGGAAGGACATAGGATGGTGTTTATCGGTACGAATGGTTTTAAGAGATAACCCCGTATCACCCCGCGCGGGCGGAGCCGCGAGCAGGATACTAGTGTGTAATAAGGAGCCCGATGGGCAGGTATGGTGGAAGGTGGAATTCTGCTACTAAGATATTTTGAGGTAGGTACACAAGATATATCATTAAATTAAATCTTAATTTAATTACCTATTTACTATAATTAGCAACTATATAACAAAGAGAATGTATTTAAAAACTTTGATAATTTGGAACTAATGAAATAATATAATAATAAATAGTTAAAAGCAACTAGATTAATCATTTCGATAGCTGTACTCGAGGGGTCAGGCCCTGATAAATTAAATACCTACCGCATCGCAGGACACAAATGTAGGCAACGCACGACACTTATCTCTGTTTACACATTTTGGTGACATAAAATCAATATAATAAAACCTTAACTATAGACGAAATAATAGAAATTTACTATAAATACCTCTTAAGACCAAGATACTCAGAGTAAAGCTGCAAATCAGGTATAACGATGGAACAAATCCTTGCACTACAATCACTGAACGAAAATTATACCAAAATAAAATACACAAACACAAGACATTCACGAATTAGGTAAAATAAACACAGAGAACTGTATCATCAACTGATTAAGTCATTATTTATACAATAAACGAATGTAAATTGTGCAAAATTAAGTATTTCATACTAAACTAACACCGGCAAACGATTTATACACAACCACGACCAACCTCCGCTAAAAATCTTTATAAAACTGAATGACAGAAAAAAATCTTCAAGAGGCGCTGTAGTCGCCGACACTAGCCGACGACAGTCGCTTGCTGGTTTTGACGCAAGCGCAATGTCAAGATATAACGTTTCAGTATACGTTATTAGTTGTTTGAGCATTTGTAAAGGTCTGTTGTAAGTTTAGTGGATTAAATAATCACAAGAAATATACAAATATTTTAATATAAATATTTGCAATTATATTTTTAATAATTAAATAACAAAATAGCTTGTCATCTGTAAATTATGAAAAATTGCTTCAAAACCATTCTATACTTACTTGCCATTGTTGCCATGTCCGTTTCAAAAGTGCGACCTATACATGATAGATGAAATTTTGCCAGGAGTTAGTTGATATTTGTTGCAACACATTTCTCTTTTCCTGAATTTATTGCGAAGAAACTAAGACAGTATGACCAAAAATAGTAGGCCGCTTGCACCGCTAAACATGCGCTACTCGCCGAACTTCATTGATTACAAATACTGCAACTGCATTAATAGTTCAGTGAATATTGATTACAAAAATCTTTCTTTTATATATACAAAAAGCGTAATCAGATCATTGTTTAACATTAAAATTTTAACAGTACTGGAATCACCATCAATTGCCTCTATTCTAATAGTAGTACTAGAATGAGTGAACTGGAACGAAGATATAAACTGTTAATCAAGTTACTGGACTGTGCATAATTCTACTGCTTGCTTGACTACTAGTCTAGTAATACTAGAGTAATGTGAACCGGGCATAAATGCAGTATTCTATTTCTTCAATTATGAACCGCATTGAGGCTGGCAGGCGCTCAGTGTCATGTCTAGTTGGTTGGTGTCAAGTCAATAATGCCACTTGATTGTCACTGTCAAGAGCGTCTAGCACATCATTCATATTGGAAATTGTTTACAGTTTTGTAATTATTAAACTTTAAATCGAAATAAATTTCTTAATATGCTCGATCAAGTCAAACGTGTAATCCTCGTTCTCTCAGGAAAGGGAGGTGTAGGGAAATCTACAGTCAGTACGCAGTTAGCGCTTACTTTAAAGGAAAGAGGTTATAAGGTACAAAGTTAATAATTCTGTGTTTTAACATGATTACTTTATCATTATCATCAACTTAGATAAACTTCTCTAAAAACATGCCATTAGCTCAATCTGCGACTAACCTCATTTAAATTGATTTACTTATTGATTATTTTATTTAAATAATGATATCAAAATTGCGTACAAGTAGGTACATACAATTTGTGTAAGTTATAAATGTATCTTATTTTAGGTGGGTCTGTTAGACGTAGATTTGTGTGGCCCAAGCGTCCCATACATACTTAACATAGAAAACCATAACATCCACCAAGGCCCTGAAGGCTGGATCCCAGTGTACCTAGATGAAGACCAGAGGCTAGGAGTTATGTCTATAGGGTTCCTACTAAGTTCCCGTAATGATGCTGTGGTGTGGAGGGGACCTAAGAAGACTTCTATGATCAAACAATTTTTGGAAGATGTGTGTTGGCAGGAACTTGACTATTTGATTATCGATACACCTCCAGGTATCTACAAATTTAATAAAATTGTTATTTTGTTAAAATGACTGACATGTATTTGCTTGTAAGAGTTTGTAGGCGCTCGTGGGTTGGCACAGGTAATGATTCAAACGATTAACACTTTTAAATGTATATTTTAGCACAAAAACACAATAATGGAAATTTTGGAAATACAATATATAAAAAAATGGCGTTGAGTTAACACGGCAACTATACAGCAACTCAAAAAATCATACGCATTCACTCGCTCACTCTCTCATACATTCAGTCCTCACTCGCTCTCTCGCTTGCACACCGTTCTTAATAGTTAAAATAGAGGGTGAACAAATATATTTTACAAAGGTATGAGCGCGTCGCCAACATCCCCCACCCTAGTGCTGTCTCAGCACTCGACTAATCAACCGGAATACGAGCGACGCGGGCTGCACCACGCTTCCAGACACCAGTTTTGGTTTTAACTTCGACCAACCTTACTCGACCATCCTTGCCCGGGAAAACCTGTTGAACTATCCCCTTAGGCCACAGGTTTCGAGGGAAGTTGGGATCAGTTACTAAAACAAGGTCACCAACCTTCAAAGGCTCCTGCTCCTCGGTCCATTTTCTCCTAGGTAGAAGCTCAGGAAAGATTTCCTTCACCCACCGCTGCCAAAATATGTCCGCTAGTATTTGAGACTTACGCCAAAGTTTTCTCAAGTGCAGGTCAGAGTCGTCAAACACACCGAGAGCTGGCATATTGGATGACGAACCTAGAAGAAAATGGTTGGGAGTTAAAGTTTCAACGCTATCAACGTCTACAGACACGTGAGACAATGGACGACTGTTCACGATGTTTTCTACTTCAGCCAGCAAGGTGCTCAGAACTTCTTCCTTAGGAGCACGCTCATTTAGGACTACGCGAAGTGATGTCTTGACGCTACGAACTAGGCGCTCCCATGCCCCACCCCATGCTGGGCTGGCGGGCGGAATAAAGTGAAATTGCATACCATTTTTTGTTCCTTCATATTTTATAGCGTCTAGTTCTCGCAAAGAGAGTTGTAACTCCTTGTCTGCTCGCCTTAGGTTGGTCCCGTTGTCAGAGTAAATGTGGCAAGGCCATCCGCGTCGTGCTGCCATTCTGCGCATCGCCATTATGAGAGAATCAGCTGTAAGCGACGACACGAGCTCTATATGCACAGCACGAACCGTAAGGCAAGTGAACAGAGCACCATAACGCTTCTCTCTGCGCCTGCCAATGGTTACCTCCATAGGGCCAAAAAGGTCCAGCCCACAATATGTGAACGGCCGCTGATGATGCGCCATTCGTGCTGCAGGTAGATCTCCCATTCTCGGTACCATCGGTTGCGCCTTTCGAATGCGGCACAACATACATTTAAAGGCGACATGTTTCACCGCTGGTCTTAGTCTGATCATCCAATATTTCTGTTTTATTTGGTTGACTATGGTCTCTTGGTTGCCATGCGCCATCTTGACATGATATTGTCTAATAATTAGGTGCGACACAGCATGCCTTCCGTCCAAAATTATTGGCCTCTTAGTGTCAAGTGGCACGTCGAGCGCAGCGTCCCCACGTCCGCCAACTCTAAGGATACCGTTTTCATCGAGATACGGGGACAAGGTAAGTATCTTACTACTGCGTGATAAGCGTTTACCTTTTCTCAGAGCCGTCAATTCGTCGCAGAAGGCGTCCTGTTGGCTTTGCTTTATTAGTAAGCGCTCCGCTTCTTCCATAGTCGTGCAGACTACATCGGAGGTAAGTTTCTTACATCTTTTTATAAATACCAAAACTGTAGCACAGACACGTAGCAGCTTCAACAACGATGAAAACCTTTCTGGGTCAGGTACAGGTAAAGCTGTGCTTACAGTGTGAGCGAGCAAGACGTGATCGCTTGTTACGTCGGTTTCAGACCCTTCCTCTGGAGGATGAATGTTCTCTGGCCAGGACTCCTCATCGTTGTAAAGAAACAACGGCCCGGTAAACCATTCACCCTGGAAAATAAAGCGATCATAATTTTCTCTAGTACCCAAATCCGCTACGTTCATATTAGTAGGTACATATCTCCATTCACTTAGCTGGGTGAGTTCATCTATTTCTCCTAAACGGTTAGCCTCAAAGGTTTTATAGTTACGTTCCCTATTTTTAATCCAATGCAGCACCACGGTAGAATCGCACCAGAAGAAACGTTTTACTGGTTGCATTCTGTGCTCCTTGAGTATAGTGTCTGCCAACCGCGCAGCTAGTAAAGCGGCTTGCAGTTCAGAGCGTGGAATAGTTACAGGTTTTAACCCAACAACGCGGCATTTACTGGCTATAAAAGAAACTACTACTTGATCGTTTTGAACCCAACGCCAATATCCCACCGCGCACATTCCCTTGGATGACGCATCACTAAATAAATGCAACTGTAAGTTGCTATAGCGAGGAGTGTTAATGTGCGTAGTACTCGTAGCAGTCGTAGCAATGCTTGCTACGGCTGTCGTAGTAGGCAGCGTCGTACTGTCGTAGCAGGGAGCGACTGGGCGCGCGGAACCTATATTAGGTTTCGCAGTACCTGTAGTCCCAGTAACTTTTGGTGAGCTCGTTAGCATGTAACACCTGGGTATACGCACCTTAGATATTTCTTGCAACAAATCAAGCCATGTACACCATTTATCATAAATACCGTCTGGAATGACGTCATCCCATCCGATGTTTAGCCGCCAGGTGTCCTGCAGCATGATTCGTCCTTGAATCGTGAATGGCCCCAAAAAACCTAGAACGTCAAAAATAGACATAATAATTTTTAACATAAGACGCTTTGTCGGTCTGGTTTTGTTTTCTTTTATATCTAAGGGAATTTTCTTTAACGAGATATCAAAACCTAGGACGTCTTCTGCCGGGTACCAAATAATTCCCAATGTTCTTTCCCCTTCGTATTGCTGCCCAAACTTAAACTTGACAGCTGCTGGACCGAGTGTTTCTCTGGGTACTGAGCTCAAAACCGTAGTACTGTTACTTGTCCAGTTCCGTATTTCAAAACTCCCTTTTTTATGAATATTGGAGATATTTCTTACCATTTCAATTGCAGTCGGTACGTCAGGTAGGCTATCAATGTAGTCGTCCATATAATGGGACCTGTATATAGCGTTAACTGCGTCAGGGTACGAACTCTCAAAACGCCTAGCGTTTAAGTTTTTAACAAACTGTGCCATAAAGGGCGAACAGTTGGCGCCAAAAATGAGTGAGGTCATCACATAAGTGTCCACTGGGTCTGTAGGGCTGTTTCTCCAAAGAAACCTTAAAGCGTGTTGATCCTCAGGGCGGATTTTTACTCTTAAGAACATGTCCTTAATGTCACCTGTTACTGCAATTAAATTTTCCCTAAAGCGCAGCATTATTCCAAACAGAGATGACAACAAATCCGGCCCTGTGTGTAAGTAGTCATTAAGGCTCTTACCGCCAACTGAATCCGCGGCGTCAAACACCAATCTAAGTTTACCCTTGTTGGGGTTATCGACCCCAAAGTGCGGCAGGTACCAAGTCCGTGCCGCTTGTGGAACGACCTGTAATTTTTCAGCATAATTATTTTCTAATAAATGGTTGATACGTTCTTTGTATCTGCGAGCAAAGTCTATGTTACGAGACATTTTTCTTTCGATCCCTTTTAACCTATTAAGGGCATTGTAATACGCATCAGGCATAGTACAACTGTTGTCTTTCCACGGAAGGCCGACGAACCACTGGCCGTTTATAAGTTTGGCAGATTTCTCCAACTGAGCTACTGCGTTTACGTGATTAATATTCTGTCGTGGCTTACCTGAGACACCCATACAGTCGACGGCAAATGACTCGCGCACTTGCTCATGCAACTCTCGCAATATACGCCGCTCGTCGGCATAGGCAGCGTCGTTGACGGACACTTGAGCTGGCAAAAGCGGCGCGCCGCTCGAACTTACGAGCAGCATCGAGTGTGCCGGCGACAGCGGCACCGTAGAAGCGTGGTGCGGGGCCCGCGACACTCGCAACATACCATGTATACACCAGCCCAGGGGAGTTAATGTGGCGGACGGCTCATTCAATTTACCTAACCTAACTTGTAAAGGTAGTAACAAATGATAGTTATCCTGGCCTAACAGGATTTCAGGTTTTACATCTGACGTACACAACGTATTTTTTATATCAGCTAAGTTATCGAAATTATTACACTTTACAATAGACAAATATTGCACAGGTAAATTTAGATTATCGACACAATGTAATCGTGTGTTATGAACCTTATTGTCTGTACCCGATATATTAGCTTTTAGCACAACAGTTTTGCATTTCATATCATCGCCCGACCAAGCGCCGCGTATGCGCATTGTTTCACTTCGGCCTTGAAGTCCCGCGCGTCTCGCTAAGCCCGCACTTATTAGTGACACGGTCGACCCGTCGTCGAGTAATGCATTCGCACTGATTGTACCGTCACACGTGTGAATATTTACGGGAACCACTTTTAGTAACACTTTGCGTTCACTTGCATTTATATGGGTCACGGTATGTGTACTGTCAGTAGATAACGACATAATTGAAGTCTCCGAAGGTACTGCCGGCGGCAATAACACATCCCGCGCGCTACTGGGAGGCGCACTGACCTTGTTTTTGTTTACGTTATAGTGCAGCAAACGGTGATGCGCTTCATTGCAGTTGTCCTTATCGCACAATGCCGCCGTGCACTCCTGTCGATCATGACGACATAATAAGCATCTGTAGCAAATCCCGTTACGTCTGACGTATTGCCATCTGGTTTTGCGAAGCGCCTTTTTAAACTGCTTACAATCAGTTAACTTATGTTTAGATATGCGGCAAAATAAACATTTCTCATCTTGTTCTGCTTGTACTAGAATAGTTTGTGTGCGATTACCTGAATTATCATTATGTTTACGCTTATTAGAATCGGTGTAATAGCTTCTAAAATAAAGATTAGTAGTGGTGGATATCTTTATAGCCTCTTCAGTCAAAAATTCGGATAAAATAACCATTCGTGGTTTTTGCTTAGCAGATATTAGCGGATAGCTGTAGTCAGACCATTTAGCTAACAACACAGAAGGGAACTTGGACAATATAAGTGACACAATGCTCACCCCTTGTAGGTACTCATCCTGACCGACAGCTCGTACTGCTTCAACAAGGTTTTGCACTTTCACCGAAAACTGCACCAAATCTTTGTGATAATCCTCAGGCATCGGTTGTAATCTTTTGATATCTTGCACTATTCTAGATATAATATACTCAGGGTTGCCGAATCTTAACTCCAGTGTGGACATTATTTTGCACGGCGGACTTGCAGTGTATAGTAAAGCTGAAACAGCTTCCTTAGCAGCGCCGTGAAGGCATTTTTTCAGTCTCCATGTATTTTCCTTGGGGCTGAAATTACATAACTCAGTTGACTCATTAAAGGCCTGCTTGAAATGTAGCCATTCTAGCGGATCTCCCGAGAAATCGGGCAGGTCTTTGCTTGCACTTAAGCGCGTCAAGAGGTTATTGTTGGGTGCACTCGCGGAAGCTAGGTTCTTCAGCGCACTAGCTAGCATCTGGATGGTCTCATTGTTGCTGGCGGCCTCCGCGGACTGTAGCGGCGCGTGGAGCATATGAGGTTCCGTGGGCAGATGAGGTGCTGAAGGTGGCGGCGGCTGCAGCAAATTAGGTACCCTTGGTGCTGCTGCAGGTGCCGATGAAGCTGTGGGTTGCTCAATAGCGGTCTTCTTCAGTTCCTGAAAACTTCGTTCAACCCATTGCTCCACGTCCCGCGTGTGATCTACTTCGTGTGGACTGTAATCTTCATCACTTAGTTCAGCCAGATCAGCAGCCAGTTGCTGATCAATTAGTTCCATTCGGATTTGTGCTTTTTGCTTTGCCGCATTAAGAAGCAATTGTGCTTTCCTGGCTCGTACCGAAGAGGTCTCGCTGTGACCCTGTGTGGACCCTGGATGCAGGTCACTTTTGACGCTTGGAGAAGACGCAGGAGTTTTGAATTGCGGCTTGAAAGCTGTGCTGGTTTGTGATTTTGTATCACGATCAGTATTTTGTTGTTCAATTTGTAGTTCACGTTCGCGTTTAGCAATACTACGTGTGCCAACCATCTTGCGTGGCGCTGGTGGTGTGTGATACATTAATCCTATTTGATCCTGCTCGAATGACCACTTTGTAGGCGCTCGTGGGTTGGCACAGGTAATGATTCAAACGATTAACACTTTTAAATGTATATTTTAGCACAAAAACACAATAATGGAAATTTTGGAAATACAATATATAAAAAAATGGCGTTGAGTTAACACGGCAACTATACAGCAACTCAAAAAATCATACGCATTCACTCGCTCACTCTCTCATACATTCAGTCCTCACTCGCTCTCTCGCTTGCACACCGTTCTTAATAGTTAAAATAGAGGGTGAACAAATATATTTTACAAAGGTATGAGCGCGTCGCCAACAGAGTTGTTGCTGATATACTATACAATGATAGCAATCTAAAGACAAAGAAAGAGCAGGGCTCTACCTACCTTTCTCAATACATTTCATTTTATATTTAATAATAATAATAATAATAATATTTAGCAATTATACTTTACTAACTTCTGCCCGTGTGGCCCCTATTTCTTCCCCTTAGGGGGCAATATTAATTATTAAGTTAATATTTAATAATTATAAATTATTAAATATTAAGGTTTCACCTTTTCTTGGTACACCCATAGACACCATACAGAGTGTATGTGCCAAATTTGGACTAGACCCAACTTTTTGGGCTGTGCGTTGATATATCAGGTACCCATTTTCTTCTTATAAATATATTTAGAAGAAGAAGATAAATTATTAATAAGTAAAATTAATAGGTAACCCAAATTTTGTCACTCTCTTATGACTGTTTATCACTGGAACTGCTATAACAATTAATAAATGTATACATGTAAACTTTCAGGCACTTCAGATGAACATATAACAGTAATGGAGAACCTACGAAACACTCCACATTGTGGTGCAATCATAGTCACCACACCACAAGAAGTCGCTATAGAAGATGTAAGGAAAGAGATCACATTCTGCAGGAAAACTGGTATACCTATATTGGGTATTGTTGAAAATATGAGTGGGTTAGTAGATTAGCTTATTATAGCTTATTATATATAAATATACTTGCTTTTAACATTACAGATGGTAGGTTCGAAACTCACCCAAAACAGACATATTTGTGATGAAAATGTCTATCTGTCTTGAGTCTGGGTGTAATTATCTATATTAAATATGTATTTACAATAGAAAAGTTATATTTGTATAAATTATCAGGTATCTGGTTTCCATAGTACCAGTTCTGTTTAGTTTGGGATCAAATGGCTGTGTGTGTAATGTCCTAAGATTTTATTCTCATATATTATTTGGATATAAGAAAATTCAAAAATATTTGAATCTATTACTCAATCCTGTCCTATCTGGTTTGTTTTGTAGGTACTCAACTTAGCAATGTAGTCGATTATTGAGGTCTGTTAGCTAAATAAACATACTATGCTTTTCAAATAAGAATAGGGTTGGAAATCCACCATCGTGGAATCCACCAATGTGCAACAACTTCACATTTATAGTATAGTGGGAAAAATGTTTGTTTGATATAATAATCACATTGAGATTGTACATTTGAAGTCAAATATTTAGGTAGGAACATATTTTATTAGATAAAGTGTTAAACTTAAAATTTGTGTTTAGGTCTGTGTACATGTATTTGTGTACCAGTTTGTGGCATCCTAGCGCGTAAGTTTACTTAGGTATGTAGCTGTGTGTGACTACATACCTAAGTAAAGTTTCCCACACAAATCACTTTTCCATACATTTTAAAATAATATTATTATCTGTGACTTTTGATTCGTTTTTGATATGAAGCTAGCCGCGAGTCCAATCCTATTCTTATTTGAAATGCATAGTAGTCTATGTTACATGCTTGTTTTTTTCTTAATTGGTAATTTTAATAATATATTTAAGGTATGAATGCCCAACATGCAGTGAATGCACCAACATATTCTCAAGCGGTGGAGGTAAATCGTTAGCAGAAATAGCCAAGATACCATTCCTGGGGAGTGTGCCTATTGACCCAAGAGTTGGCCGATTAGCCGGCCAAGGATTAGCTGCTATCAAAGAGTTACCAGACTCAACTACCAGTAAAGTGTTTAGTGAGATTGTCAATGTTTTATCAGATGCTAGCAATGGTTTATGATGAGATTGTGTTAATGAGCTATAATAACTGTAAATAGTTAAGTAAGATCATAATGAGGAACTGCTGTAGACTTGTTTAGGTGGTTTGTGAAACTGGGAGGGGAGTGCTCAACTAATCGGCTAAAACATCACAATGTAACCATTTATGTTGGTTGCACTCAACCAATGATGTATATCACTGTGCATGTATCCAAGTTTATTGTTGGCTATGGCCCACACCGGCGAGCGGCCACCAGCGGTTTCATTGTTTAATGTACGCTCACTTTTATCTAGCTAAGTTGCTGACTATATAAAACAGCTACCGACAGCATGGGCCGGCCAAATACATTTTTATAATAATAAAAAGCTGAATAGCAATAAATTTATCTTCTGGCTTAACTGCTGTCATGCTGTAGCAACGAGCGTCAAATAGTACTTGAGACTTTCGGATTGACGCGGACACAACATAATCGCTAGCCGCGCCGCTCATGGAGTTTAATCGCTTTCTGCGCCGCTCGTCTTCCAAGCAGTCAAGGTATATTATAGAAATCCAAGGCAATAACTTCGTTCAAAAATTATGTAATTTACTAGTTTTAAGTAAAAATGTTATTCATTCCATAAAATTGGGACTATGTAAATAAAATGATGTCAAGTTTTACTACGACCATTTATTTCTCATATTACAAACTATCAAAATACATATAAAATCTATATTTTTCTTACTAATGTAGACATATCGCCAAATCTTTGGAATATCTAAACATCAATGATGATAATAACACTGATATAAAGAATATTATTTCTATCAATTTAAATTGTACTATTTTCTAATACTAGGCGTTACTTTTTCATATCACAATATACCTATAATAATTAACAAAAATATCATTGGTACCATAACAGTAATTAGTATGATTTCCTAGATCAAACAAGAAAATAAAACAACAAATAAATGGCTGGTGATAAGCTATCAATATTTTTTTAAAACATAGCTACTCTCTTAACCAAACTAAGTATGTCTCTACAGAATAAATTACAATACTTCGGTCCAATATTTACTAATAATACCTTTGGTCTTACAACACTAATACTTCAGGAACATACAGGGTGGGGCCTGTAACATCAAAAAATTCAAACAAAGATTTAAGTACTTAACAGAATGTTTTAAGTTGTCATTCGATATGACTCCATACAATTTACTTTCTTGTTTCTATCAGTCATGTCTTGTATGGTGGCGATATACAGGACGCCACCCTGTATTTTCATCTAGGCCCTAAATGTATTAATTTGACACATATACGTATACAGTAATAATTGCAACTATTAGATGCATATTGTACTTTGCTTCTAAAAATTTGTTAAATTATTTTTTTACTCAGATCTTGATTATTTATCTCCCGGGTTCTACCAATCTGTTATACAGTATGGCCGGTGGATCTAGACCAAATTGAAGTTCACTCTCAGATTGCATTTCTATGCTTTATTTAGTATTTTAAACCTTTCACTGTGGCCTGTCTTATTTAAAGGCAGGCGAGATAACTTGTTTTCCAAAATCTATCGCCACAGGCGACATCCCAAAATCTAAAACTGCTTCTACAGACGGGCCGATCTTACTCTGTACCAAAAGTCCAACTAACTTTGATAATATTTTTGAAGGTTGATGCGATCGAAAAATAGAAATATATTTATTGGGATGGCGATTTAGTACTGTCTTAAAAGATAAATAAATAATGAAAAACAGTGGGCGAATTACTCAAACTCTAATATTTGTGGGATGAGTATACTCGCCTACCGCACAGCAGTACCTACCCATTCGCGTCGCCGAGGTATCTCGTCTTCAGCGTTTATGCTAAAACAAGTTACGTCGCCTCTCGCGCAAGGAGGAATTCGTTTTAGTGAGTCCATCTGTGGGGAGGGTTTTGCATAACTTAAGCCCGCAGCAAAAGGGTTGAAGTGGTACCTATTCTTTTTACATTATTCTTATTAATTTTGTATATTTATACAAAATTATACACCTATCCTCAGATTTTTGACTATTTCTATACCGAATTTCATATAAATCTGGTCAACTGACAAGCGTGGAAAATCAGACAAACAGAGCTTCTGAAGTAATTGGTAATTTTTACTTCAACCGTACCTATGACCTGCGGCTGAAATTTGTCTACGCATTACTCCACGAAAGTCAGGAACCATCGGCCTTATTGTAATATCCAGTTAAATACCATCAATTACCCTACACCTGCAGGCTTAGATGGATAAAATTTATTCATTAAGCCACATGAATTGACGAATTTCATCCTCCGACGATGGGCAGCAGTGAGGTGGGGCCTTGTGAAGAATAGTACGTAATTCCTGTAAGAAAAAGAAGAGAAGATAGTACAGAATAACAATAGGTATTGGGTAAACAGAGGAATTAGGGACTGAGGCTATTCTGTAGCCTAGAAAGGAGCACAGCTCTTCACTCTTTATTAGATGTAAAACTGCCTTGTACACATGGTTACACATTAAGCTAAACATTTCCAGTATAAGCTGACCTCTCGTTGTACGGAAAACCTATACAATGTGAAATCAGCTACTTACAATTATTACGAAAAATATTTTTACATAGGTACACATAATATGTGTGTTAATGAAATAAAGTTTTCAATTATTATTTATTAAAAAAAGGTCGTTCAATAGGCTCTATAAGAGTGTAACAACAATGCGAGAGAAAAGTATCTATAGGCCAACCGTTTAACTCGCGTATCGCCATCTGAGGTACAAAGTCATAAACACGGTCATAAAACATTAATTAAATATCTTAAAGAACTATTTAACCACAGATAAAAGAAATGTAAGACTATTCGTCACTAATATCCATATCGCTTGAATTATCATCACTATCTGTGCAGCTTGAGGAGTCATAATCTTGGCGGTAGGCGATACGCGAGTTAAACGGTCGGCCTATAGGCAGTATACTTTTAAAATTAAGCTATATTGTTACCATCATAGCGTTTTTATTCCTTTGCGCGGCGAGCACATGGTTGACCACAGGACCGGGGTAATGTTTGCCGATGATACACTCGACGCGTTCTTGAACGTCAATAGGCGCTTTCCATGGCTCGTAACTGTAACACGTACATAACTGACTAAAGATTCCCAACAAAATCAGAAGGCCAAATGACTGAATAACTAGGCTCCCGACAACATCGGGGAGCCCACTAAATAAGTAATTAAAAAAGGACAATACGAGAAACGTTCAAAAACAGCACGGACGAAAAGACTGTGGTGTGTGGGTATTGTTTAAAAAAAAATACGTGAAGTTGTTCAAACTTCCAGTTACAGCTACTTTTGTATGTTTGTTGGCAAATGTAAATGTTCTACCAAAGCAAATTACCATTGAGTTTCAAATAAGAATAGGACTGAAAATCTGCCACCTTAGACCTGAATGCGCAAAACTACACATTTTCAAGTACGGTGCGCAAAACCGTTTGTATGAAAGAATTAATAACGGTTAGACGAAAACTACAGGACAAATTTGGATGAAATTTGGCATGGAGATAGTTAGAGACCCGGGGATGGACATATGATAGTTTTTATCCGACTGCGCAAAAAAGATGAATGGTTTAGCGCGCTCGGAAAACTAGTACTCACATATACTGCACGGGCATCCTGGCGAGCTCCGGCACGTATCTGCGCACGTACTCCCCGCTGGGGTCCAGGCGCTGCCCGAGGCGCACGGGGCACGCACACTCGCCAGAGTCCAGCAGCGCCTCGAACGCGGACGACGACACCCACATCCAGTTGCCCGCGCACACCGACCTGAAGGGACCGAACGGTTCAGTGTTGCCGGGTCAAAGTTGTACTTCAGCCTAGGCTTGGTCTAAATTTACCCTAGAATCTGTATTATTAAAAAAAATACCCTAAAAAATATATTTGTCTTTTCCTTCTCTACAAATAAACCAACTGTATTTTTCACAGAAACACACACGATAAAACAAGCAACACAATTTATTGCTCTTGGTTCCCTCTGTAGTAAACTTACGAGGGAACGAATAGCACTCGGTGCGTTTATGACACGGAATCTGTAATGAATCAAAATCGTTCACAGTTATTTTGTACTGTTACTGACTTTTACCCCAAAAATACCCTAAGAGAATTCATACCCTAACAGATACCCTGCTGAATTACTTTTACCCTAAATATAGGGTAAATTACCCTAAATTGGTACCAGTCGCACGGTTACCGAACCTCAGTGTACAACTATAACAGCTCAGAGGCTACAACGCGTGAGCAGAGATGTATTTGGGCGAGTAATTAGCAAGTAACGAATTTACGAATAAAACATGTCTAGCAGCTATAATTCAAAAATCAAAAACACAACTGAAATGCAATTAAAACTGTTTTTTAAATCCGCTACTGCTACTCCTAAATGCAAAGATCAACTGTAGGGTCGTGAAAAGACTAGGGATTTGAACCCGACCAAGCCCCGGGACACCTAAACTGTCTTGGAGCCCACACGAATTAGTTGTAAACTAAATATGTACTTTCAAGATAAACATACCAATCAGCATCAAGTAGATACTTGAGGAAATGATTCAATCCATGTTCCCAGGACAGCCACAGAGTGCCGCGTGTCAAAAACGACGCGACAGTGTTACGAACCACGTGGTGCAACCAGCCCTCTGTCCGCAGTTGTCGCATAGCTGCGTCCACGAACGGGAATCCGGTACGACCTTCGATCCATCTGTAGGTAAACACATTATAACAATTACTTGATTAAGATTAGGTTTTACATCAGAAGTGTTACTTACTTCTGATGTTAGATCTTAGCTAAACTATTTAACTATCTTAACCCTCGTATTCATAAACGTCTTATGAGCTCATTATAGCTGAAAAAGGTTTATAATTCGTTTGTCTTTGTCTATCATCTTGACAGTTATACTTGTAAGAAAGAGACAAAGTCCATTTTAACTGAAGAGTCATATAAGATTTTTATGAATAAGACCGTAAGAGTATTCTCATCATTTGTATCGTGCAACGAAGCATGTTACGAGTACTTTCTACTTTTTCCGACTCATACGTGAGTGATACGTGTATGTATTACATATATTATGGAAGTTTAGAATGATAAACCTCCTTTTCTTCACTGAATAGGTTGAATTTCGAATTTTATAGAATAACAGGGGGTTGTAGTGATTTAAGAAAATTAAAAGTAAAGTACGACACAGTCCTGTGAATTACTTAAAGGAATTACACATTACATTTAGAACTATATCAATATCTGTGGGTGGGTGAAAAAAATAGTTTAAGTACCTAGTAGTATTAAAACGGGAGCCACTATTGCAATTACGTCTGTCTAGTAAAAATTGTGCAGGTACATGTGGGCCTAGCTAGACAATATGGACAGACAGTGTTTGCCACATGTTTTTTGGGCATTTTTTGCTGGTGAACAGGCAAACCAGGCGGTAAGGCTGACTATTTATTTAAGAGAATTATGTAAAGGCACACACTGTTTACTTTAATATACCTCTGTAACTCGTCTCCCTCGGGACTTTTCCACGGTATATCCAAACAAATAGGGTTGCCAGCCATCTGCCCGTACTTAGGGTTGTTCACACTCATTGTGTAGAAATACTCGCGCCAAATCAGTTGCCCTGAAACATAAGTATAACATTAAAAACAACGGCCAAGCGATAGCAGTGAGCTAAAGTGTGAGTAACAGATAGATAGTCTCTCCCCTATTATCTGACTATTTGTCCATTTGTCATAGCACACCCGATTTGCTCCGATCCGCTTGACCGATCGACTTGAAATTTGGTATATATGCTATGATGTAAAAAAAGGATTGCGAGGGAAACGTGGACAGGCCGTTGAAACCGCCAAATAAGTTATCACAGATTTTAGTAGTAATTATTAAAAAAGGTTTTTAATTTGTAATTAAAAAACTAAAAAGAGAAATCGAGAGACAAAATAAAGAGTAGGTCATCTTTAATGTCATTGTTAAAATCGCTGTCATTAAGCATTATTTAAACTTGACATTGGCTAAATTGCGGAATAATTTCTACAGGGGCCATAATTAAAAGAAAATTTATCTTATTTAGATTATATTTTAAGGTAGAAAGACATTACAACACTTATGTGTATTGGTGACCCAAGGACGGAAGTAATATGCGAGGAAATAATTTCAAAACATTATTCAATTTATCTTAGTAACAGACTTAGAACTGGGTGTTAAATACTAAATTGTAAAAAGCTTAAAATTATTGCAAAATTTACTTTACCAGTAATAAACTGTGAAGAAGCCAAACGTCCTTGATGCACTTGCTGAAATAGATCTTGTAGCGCCCAGTAGAAGCTAAAATATACACACAATTCACTATTGAACTAAAACCTGGAACGCTCGCGTCAGTCACAAAATATTCCTTTACAATAAGGATGACAGCAAGGTATGAAATAAGTATCGTAGTTTAATTAGTCCGTCAGTAAAATTATTAAAAAAATGTTAGACACGTTTTTTGCTTTATCATCGAAATGAAACAATAATAAGATATAACTTATTATAATTATGGAGGCGGAGTGAAGGTATAAAACTTACTACACAATAAAAAAAGAAAAATACATGTCTCATATTTTTGATTTATCTATTTGACAAAACAAAAAATAGCTGTCGTTATCCCCGTTCGATTACTACACAGCTATTAAGTCAGTTATAAACTTTTTAAGCATTCATCTTGATCTTTCGACACTTTATTGCTGCCATCTAGTGTCAATGTAGAATATTTACTCTTGAACTAGTAAACGACGTTTACCAATAGATGGCGCCACTTTTTTCAAAGTAGATTCCTACTATTATAGATTCCTAAATGGAATACTATCCGAAATATATATTTTTTAAATGTTATATATAAATTGTGTTCGTAAGGAACGTCGCTCCGCAAATAAGAGTTTTAAACCTTTTCAAATGGTCCAAATATTACTTACCTTCTAACAGACAGGCATCCGAACCGCAGCGCAGGGCTCAAAGATATTGGCGGGCCCAACAAGTCCGGGCTGCCGTGTGTAGGCAGATATGATCCCCTGTAGTAAAAAAAATTACATATTAACTTAAATGAGGTTCATATTTTTTGTTCAGAGATATTCATTAGCCATATTGAATTTTTTCAAAATGGTGGAGCTGAATAAAATAGATGCCAGCGCGCGAGAAGAGGCACGATTTTTAAACAGCGGCTAAGTCCCGGGGTACCTGAATTGTCCTGCGTTTTGCACGAATTTTATCACAAAGATAATAGGAGAAGATAAGTTAGATGATTTACCAACTGTAATTTTTTTTGTATAGTTTTGTATTGTTTTCTAGTTTATTTTTAACTCAAATACCTGCAGAATGTATTATACTCCACAGTTAGGCGTTGTTGCATCTGCTTAAGCGCAGCCGTCTCACCGCCCACCCAGCGTATCATTCTTAAATCCTCGTTTTCCAGAAACACGCCCATATCTTCCGGCTTCGGCACCTGAGACACACACACCCATTTGACTTGCGCTTGCGCAACTTAATACTAATTCAAATTAAGCCACTGCTACTCCTGTCAACTAAGATAAACACGCGTATAGCTGATGGGCCCGTGGTGTGGTCGGTAAGACACTTGATTTTTTTGATTTCGCGCTATTTCGATTCCCATCCGAGACAGACGTTTGTATAATTGGTTTTTTTTTCAGTATCAATTATCTGGATTCCATAGCACTAGCTCTGCTTAGTTTGCGATCACATGCCCGTATGTTTTAATGTCCCTGGATATTTTATTAATAACCATTTCATCAAATAACTCCTATTCTTCTAAAGATATTATAATAAATGATACCTTATCAAAAACGGTGAACTCCTTGTAGAAACTCTCCGGAAATGTACCAAACTGGACTCCAGTCAGGTCTACATCAGCAACGGGACGCGGTGGGTCGCCAATAGTCGCTACTGTATGCTACAATAGTAGATACAATATGAATAACATATAGAAGAAAACATTTTTATTTTACTTTATGACATACCTACTCGAAGTATACTTTTTTCAATGTTTTAACAGCCAGTGTATGGAAAATTTGTTATTTCACCAAAAATATTTCACGGACTTAAAGTGGCATTGTCCGATCATATAGACATATGATGGCTCAGAAAAAACAACCGCAGCGGTAAACGAGTTCTCGAGCGGAGGCCACGGCAAACGTAGCGGAGGACGTCCTCAGACTTGGTGGAGTAACGATCTCAGCAGGGCGGCAGGCAAGAACTGGATAAGACAAGCCGCGGATCGTGCTCAGTGGCGTGCTTTAGAAGAGGCCTATGTCCCCCAGTGTACTTGGATAAGCTGATGATGATGATTTCAAGGAATAAAAACTATCTGGGCCATTGAAATTCGGATCTAAGTCATACAGTCTTACTATCCTACCAAAAACATTTGATACGTCAGCGGGGGTATTCCGCCATTCGCCTTGATGACTGTATCAGGCTCCCAGAGCGTGTGCGACACATGTTCTGAGACCGTGATCCCGACGTCGCGACACTCCGCCTTCACGCTCTCATCGCGCTCACGCCACACCGGCTCACAATCCTGCTCGAAGCACACCTTGCGGATACCTGAGGACAGTAACTACAATATTTATGTGCACAGGAAAAAAAGGTACCTTAGGGCCCGTTCCCACTTGACGGACCGTCACTTTAAACGGAAAATTGCGACACTTGCACCAGCAGACTCAAGTCTAACACTAAAAATTACGTTAACCATAGTCATTACCATTGTTGGGTGTTTCCCAACGTACACTGATATGATAGAATGCTGAGGGAGATGTTAGTTCCTAAATTACTAGGATATTGATATGATAAGAGTACAACACTTGCTAAATGACATGAAGGAGACAACCGATTTGTACGAATGCTCTTTATTGTACTAAATATGCAATGCTATGATTAGATTACACAATAATTAAAACTAATGCGCGTGTCAAATGATAGGTACCTATTACGTCACAGTTAGGCACGTGTGAGTAGGTACTTTGCTAATAATGTACAAGTAGCTTGTACAACCATAGTCCACAAATGTTTGTATGGTTTAATTAAAGTAACGAGTCTGGGATTGTTGTTTTAGAATAATGAAGAACAAAGACATAGCATCACGCCTGCATTACCGGAAGGTGTAGGCCGAGGTGAATGTCACCCACTTTTCGCTGGCTATGTATAAGTCACGTAGCTATGTATAGGGGTGAGCTTATTGCCGTTCATCGGGCACAACTCCAAACGTGCAAGTAAGATTCGTTTTTTTTATAGATGGACATTAACACACACGGTCATCTGTAGGCTAATTCACGTAATTTTTTGAAGCGCCGATCAAGTTGCGGTAAAGTTGCGATCAATTTGCGGTGCAGTTGTCAAGTTTACGTCTTAGTGCAAAATAGTATTCTTGTAATTGTCATTTAAATAACATATACGATAAAGCGTGACGCAAACTTGACGTGAGCGTATCTGACAGTTCGTTTTGACCGAAACTTAACTGCAACTGCAGCGCAACAGAACTTATTTAATTACGTGAATTAGCTTACTGATCTCAAACTAAGCAGAGCTTTTACTATGGAAATCAACTGGTAATATAGTACATATAATACTTTTCTTTTGTAAATACATACTTAAATATAGATAATTACACCCAAACTTAAGACAAACAGACGTGTTCATCACACAAATGTCTAACTTGTGTGGGAATCGAACCCACGACATGTGGCGTGAAAAGCAAGTATCTTACCGACCACGCCACCGGCCAGTCAAATTAAGTTTCGAAGTTAAGTAGGTATATTAGAAGTCTTTTTCCTCGATCCGGGAATCTGGACCACCGAGGCAGTAAATATTGAAGACAGCCTTAAAAATATACTAGGTAATATATTTAATTACAAACTCACCGAACTCCTCCCAAAGCCTCCTGATGATGTGACTGGGCTTGCCTTTAATCATGAGCAGTCTACCACCGAAGGCCCTGAACTGCTGGTCAAGGTCGTTCAACGCTTCGAGGAGGTACCGCATACGGTTATACCCCACCACCTTTGTACCTGAATAAATACATGAATATAGTGTAGAATAGTAGAAGGTAACATGTAATCTCTAGCTACAAGGTGGCGGATTCGTATCTCGGGCCAAGTGTTGGCACTTGTATGTCTCAGTTCCTAACAGTAGCGAAGAGGCCATATAAATAAGTTAGTAAAATCTTTCAAACAATTCTTACTTAGCCGTTTGAATACTGTAGGTATAAGTGTACACCTACCTACCACCTATTATATAGTTAGTTAAAATTTCACGCACTGTTATAATTATTGTTAACCTGAATGTGTTCCACAGACAAACTGTGGAAACAGTTTTGTGGGGCAATGAAATATTGTAATGTTGTGAAATTTGATATTATAGATACATACATACATACATACATACATACATACGCCGATTCCCATAGGCTTCTTTTTAAGAAATGGTCAGTATTACACGTACTTAATAATATGTTAATATGTAACGCCTAAAAGTTTAAAATAGCTAGCATTAACTAACATTAACTAGACGACCTCAGCCGGACGGCTTGGGCTATGCTGTGCCCGGAAATTCGCGGGTTCGATTCCCGCCGATTCCCGATAATATTTGTGTCACAACAAAAATTAGTTTCGGTGTCTGGTTGGTTGAAGGACTACCCTCCATGCCTCGGAGAGCACGTTAAGCCGTCGGTCCCGGTTGTCATTTAACACATCTATGGCAATCGTTAAATGTAGTCAGAAGCCAATATAATCCGACACCTGGTCTAACCATCTCTGCTTCTGGTTCCCTCCGGGTTTCGAGGTCTGATGGCAGTCGCTCGTATAATTCTGGTAGCTAGCCGCATCAGGTTAAACTGGGAGCCGACCCCAATAGAAATGGGAAAAAGGCAAAGGGAATGATGATGAGCTAGCATTAACTATCGGTGACGGTAGTGAAGAGATATTATTTTCCTAAATAAGAACTATTTTGGCTCCGGCTTCCCTTTTTCAAACTTCTACCTTTCGCTACTAGTACCTAATATATAGTTTTTTTATTCTGCGATAGGTTGGCGCTTGACTACAACTTGCCTGATATTAAGCAATGATGTAGTCTACGATGGAACGCGCCATCCCAGTATACCGATTCACTCGTGATTACGAATGTTTATCGGTCAGTAGGTGGCAGTGGAATGAATCTCCATATGACATCCACCAACTCGCACTTGGCCAGCGTGTGTGGATTAAGGCCTAAACTTTCTCAACCCGTGAGATAGTTGAGAGAAGACCTGTGCTCGGCAGTGGGACACTAAAAGGGGTTAAAGGGAGTAGGATTCCTCGCAACGCATCGGATCATATTTCTGTATAAGCCGATTTCCAATGGGCCTGGAATTGGAATTTACTGGAATTACAATCCACAAAGCTTATTAGAGAAATACTACACGTGTATCAAATACGCTCTAATTAAATGTGTAGAGTTTTAATTAAAATCTGAGAGTATCGACTGTGGAGATATGCAGAAGTAATGCATCGATGACCTAATTTATTGCTGGTCTGAATAATGACTAGTAATTAGTACATTAATTGAACATATTAATACCTACTCGATACCTAACCCAACTTTACTAAAGAAATATTCTTAGGACTTCGGAATAGTGACGGTAATTAATGCGAATTCATATAAATTTCATTAGCATGCGAGAATTTCATATTCACGAGTCTTAGCACGCTTATTGCTATTGCTAACCCAATCGCTAAATGCTAATGTGACGATAATTAATGCTAACGGTATTTGCTAATATGCGAATTCATCATCTTTCATCTTTTTTTTATCTTAAAATAGGCTCGCGCTTGACCACAACTTGCGTGATGTGAAGCAGTGATGCAGTCTACGATGGAACGCGCTTACCCAGTAAATACCGATTCACTCGTGACTTGAAGACCGGCAGATTATAGCTATCGGGAAACATAGATGCCGGCAGCGAATTCCACAATTTGGCAGTTCGCACAATGAAAGTGGAAGCAAAGCGCTTTGTGCGTACCCGTGAAATTTCCACCATATAACGGTGGCGCATAGCCGTACCTCTACTTGTCCGATGGAAGATCGGGGATGGGGGAATAAGATTGTGTAATTGCAACACACACTCTACGAAGTGTACCCGGTAAAAGACCGAAAGACTAGCAACTCTTTCAGTCTATTATAGTTTACTGCTTATCACGATCTGCGGCTACTCTCTTCCAGCTCTTACCAGCCACCTTGCTTAGTCGTCATTACGTCACCTAGTCTGAGGGCGTCCTAAGCTACGTTTGCCAATCCGTGGTCTCCACTCAAGTACTCGTTTACCCCAACTGTTGTCGGTTCTGCGGCAGATATGACCGGCCCACTGCCACTTCAGCTTACTAACCCCGTGAACTGTGTCGATTACTCTGGTTCGCTGTCGGATCACTTCATTGCGTATTCGATGCTTTAGAGAAACTCCGATCATAGCTCTTTCCACAGCTCGTTGAGCGACTTTAAATATACGAATTATGTAGCTAGGAGCCCACCTTCGTCAGAAGACGTGCAAGAAAAATAATAGACCTAACGCTTGCAACAGAGGAGGCTTCATCAGACGTAACCAACTGGCGGGTCTCACCGTAAGCATCCTGTTCCGATCATAGATGGATCCTGTTCGACCTCCAGGCCAGCACGTCAAATACTGCACCCAGACGGAACCCTCGAAAGACGGACCGAGCGCAGTACTGCATGTAGCTAATAATATCACTCGCGTTCGTGGTTACGACAGTGAATGCACGCTGAGGGTTGCGGCTGGTGCAATATGCATACTTCACATAATTTCGCAGCTACATTTAATTTGCGAAATGCTAATATCGCATTCGCAAGCTAACAATTAATGTAAATGCTAATTAATTTATTACTACTTCGTAGATCCAAAGGGTAGAGGTATAGGTTTGTATTACTAAGTCTCTGCAATACCTATACATGGTGGCCTATTTAGATCGGTCAATATAGGAAAGTTTGAAACTGTAAAATGTACGAATATCTGTTCTTAGGAATCATGTTATCGATTATATTATAGTAACAAGAAAAACTGCATTCATACATTTAAAAAAAGCTAGTACTCGGTTCGGGAACCGAAACTGGACATTTTGAAAATAATAATAAAAATCTTTGTTTTCATATCGGGCATCTCGCTCGGCCAGAAAGCCCTTTTCACTGGAGGGTCACTGGTAATCTGGTGGTTCAGATTATGCAGTCACCACAGATCAATTCACAGCTCTTACCTGCGGTCTCTCCATCGAAGATGAAGAGTGGGAAGAATGGAACACTCCTGTCTTCTAGCGCAGCGTGAAGTGCTGGGTTGTCGTGGCGCCGCAGCCCGTGACGGTACCAAAGTACGCTGCCATCCAGCATTGTCTAGGTGTATCTGAAGACAAATTAGAAATAACCAATAAGATAGGGTTATACGCCCCTATTCTGTCATGTGGAGACAGTGCCGGATTAAGTAAGCTCAGAGCCCGCAGTATAATCCATCGAGTGGCCCTAAATCTTATATTATAGTCTCATATTAAGTATTAATGGTAAATTACGTTATAATATACTGCGTGTTAATTAGGTCACTCAAAGATCATTCTCTAATTAAATAGAATAAAACTTAATTGACGTTTTAAAGTAAAGTTAAATTGTTTAAAAAGTAAGAAGTGTAAATGGAGACATCTGTCTTAAAGATAATTTTCAAATCGATGCTGATTTAGTGGCTTGCTGTCCTGTGACCTGTCTTACTGTCCTGTCTCAGCTATTTTCTTGCTGTTAATGATTCATAAATAACATAAATTAACTACTATACTTAATACCTAGTCAGTACTCGTAATAAAATTGTTTGTTGAAAACGTGGTACATTTTCATCACAATTTTCCGTTCCATTAGTAAACACTCGGGCCACTCGGTTTTATAAAAATTATCCCAACTGTATAACGAAAGTAGAGAAAACATACAAATTCTGCGTCCGCCGCATACCTAGGTATTCATTGGGTAAACAATACGCAAAAAAATTACTGTTTTTTTTTTACACAAAAGAAGTTTATTTTTTTCAACTTTCTCGCAACAAGAAGCCTTTTAAATACGGGGCTATTGTACAAATTTAACTGTTTATTTTGAGCAAGTACCAATATACCCTGTATAGATGTAAAATTTTAACTTCCAAGGACTTAATACGTATAAACTTAAACTAGGCATTCGCCATGCCCCAGAGGTGACACAAGCAGAGATGGGGGCGGCCGTGAGACGGCTTCGGGCCAAAAATGTAGCTCCGGGGCCCGACGGGGTTCACGGCTTAGTATTAGCCCTTGCCCTGAAGGAGCTAGAGCCTCAGCTGAAAAGACTCTACACATCGTGCCTTGAGCAGGGCCAGTTTCCTACTTTCAATACCCTTCCCTGGAGCTGCATTGATTGATTGATTTTAAATTGTCTTTTTTAGAAGAAATAAATGTACAAATCTGCTTACAATCGATCTCATTCTGATTGTGCACAAACAGGTTTTAAACGTTCATTAGACTAGGTCGTCTTTGCAAACATTTTAAAATAAATAATTTTTTACATTTAAATTTACATGAAAAGACAAAACACATATTTTCCAGACATGATGTTAAAACCAGGTGTTAATCTTTGAAGGGACTCACATTATTTAGTAGCTATTGTTCTACACTAGGTAGCATATTTATATTGTTGCAATAAAATAATGAAGCATAATGCGGGTAGTTTTGCTAAAATGCCATAATAATGCGCGGACTGCGCTCAGCCGGTGGGCTGGTGGAGCTGCATTAGGGAGGCATTGCGGTACCATCGGGTGCCTGCTTACCTCTGCCGGACGGTTGGGGCCTATCTATCAGACCGGTGTGTCACCTATATGGGTCGCGATGGTACAAAACAGCGCCAGATGTCGTGTGGTGTTCCACAGGGCTCAGTTATAGGCCCGCTCCTGTGGAACATCGGATACGACTGGGTGTTAAGGGCCGGCTTCCAGCCGGGCGTGGATTTGACGTGTTATGCGGACGACACGTTGGTCACCGCCCGGGAGACGTCTAGGGAGGCAGCGTTGCTGGCGACGGTTGCGGTCTCGCAGGTGGTGAGTCGCATACGTCGCCTAGGCCTAGAGGTTGCCCTCAACAAATCGGAAGCCATGGTATTTCATGGCCCCCGGCGAGCACCGCCGCCCGGCGCACACATCATAGTCGTGGCCGCCCGAATCGCTGTCGAACCCACTATGAAATACCTTGGATTAGTGCTCGACAGCCGATGGGATTTTGGGCCCCACTTTAGGCAACTGGCGCCTAAGTTGTTGAACACGGCTGGGGCGCTTTCAACGTTGCTTCCCAATCTGTGGGGCCCGAGCAAGAAACGCTCGGTAGGCGCCTTTATATGGGGATCGTGCGATCAATGGCCCTGTATGGGGCTCCAATTTGGGCGGCTGACCTGACGGCCGGTAGCATTGCTGTTCTGCGTAGACCGCAGAGAGCTATGGCCGTCAGAGTCATCAGAGGATATCGCACGATCTCCTACGAGGCGGCCTGTGTACTGGCCGGATCCCCGCCCCGGGACCTGGAGGCGAAAGTACTCGCGTCACTATATCAGTGGCGTAAGGATGCGCGGGCGCGAGGCGAACTGCTGACACCGCGACACACAGAGCTGCGACGGTTGCAGCTTCGCGAGGTCCTAGTGGCGGATTGGCGGGACAGGCTCTCACGCCCTACTGCCGGCCTCGCCACTATCGAGGCGGTCCGGCCGGTACTCAACCATTGGCTCGGGAGAGGGCACGGCTCCCTGTCGTTCCGGGTGATGATGCTTTCTGGGCATGGTTGCTTTGGAAAGTATCTGTGTCGTATAAACAGGGAGCCGGACGCGCGGTGCCACCACTGCGTCGACTGCCGGGAGGACACGGCGCAGCATACACTCGTAGAGTGTATCGCTTGGGAGGAGCCGCGCCGTGCCCTCGTTTCAGAAGTAGGCAGAGATCTTTCGTCGCCGGCCATTATATTTTCGATGGTCGGCAGCGAGGAGTCCTGGGACGCGGTGGTATCCTTCTGCGAAACAGTCATATCGCAGAAGGAAGCTGCGGAATGGGAGAGGGAGATCTTGTCCCGTCACCCGATTCGCAGAAGACGCACCGGGCGTCGGCGGAGGGACAATGCCCTCTTCCAGCCCCCCTTAAACGGGTCTTGGGGCGATGAATTAGGGTGCGTCCATCGTCCCCTATACACCAGGACCAAAGGCGGCGGCGCGAAGTGTTCCACACGCGCCCCTAATGATGTTGCAGGGGGTACCTCCCCCTGACGTGAAGAGGTCCGCAAAACGGGCCACCACTAGCCGGGGGTTGCGGAAGTATCACAAGTTCCCGCGACCCCTGGCTTAAGTGTGGGATGGAACACCCGGGGGGTTTTAGTGGGTACCCTTAGGGAATCCCACATACCCCCTGCCCTGCGCCCACTCAAGGCGGGGGGATCCATAAAGGATTTCCCCCCGGAGAAAAAAAATATAGGCATTCTCCATGCACTGCGACTTCGTCCGCGTAGCGGGAATTTAGTTAATTCCTATAATAAATAAATAAATAAATATTCTGGGACATTAACACACACGGTCATCTGGTCCCAAGCTAAGCAGAGCTTGTGTTATGGAAACCAGATAACTGGTTTATACTATACATATAATACTTTTTTTTTGTAAATATATACTTATAATAGATGTTTACACCCAGACTCGACACAAACACAAATGTTCATCACAAATGTTAGTCTCGGGTGGGAATCGAACCCACGACCTGCGGCGTGAAAAGCAAGTATCTTACCGACCACGCCACCGGCCCGTCAAAACCACTATAAACCACTTAACCCTTTTGCGGGCACAAGAGGAAGACTATGTAGTTTATTAAGGCTAGAGTGGGTAATATAGGTTAATACTGGGGAAAATGTCCGGTTGGGTTTAGTTTTTAAGCCCCCAGAGGATACCTATGTAACATATCTTGTAGCCAGATGGAGCCTAAGCGACACAGTACGTTTTTATTATTCGAAAGCTGAAGTGATTGTAACGGTTTTTGGGTTGGTTTAAAAAAAATTGCGTTATTAAAAATCGCAAAGACGCAATAACCCTATTACGGTACTGTAAAAGGGAAGCGGGAGCAAAAATGTTCTTACTTATGGAAATAATATCTCTTCAATACCGTCACCGGTATTTCTACGCCGATCACCACCTTCATATTATAGGTTATAGGTTATTTTTTATGCTATTGAAAACTCTTAGGCGTTACCTAATTTTAATGAAGTAAACGGTTATATAATTCAATTCCTAAAGGGATGCCGATTGGAATCGGTTTGTATGGACTCTTCGCCACTGGTAAGTGTCCTGTTTAACGTACCTGTCACAAACAGGCACCCTCTTCTGTAGATGTCTACTTTAAAATTAATCCAAAGTAGATATTCGCACATACTTCAAATCAATAAAGCCAGGAAAATAGCAACAAATCTTATAAAAACACGCTCTAAGTTGTTGCTATAGGTTTTAACTATTTATAGTTCGAGTTAATCTAGCGTGCTGACGAGTCTGGCATTGAGAACTGCATTATGCGTAGTTACGTTGACATAATATCGATAAAGACATTTCACATTGTGCTTAGGTATTGTTGGTTAGAACATAACATTGTGCTCGAGCCTGTATTGCCCGGCGGTGTTAGCACAGGTGAAAATTGCTAAGCCACCTGCAGTCTGAATCACTTCTACTGTCCTTTGAAAGGACCCTAATTTGGAGGTAGGCTTCGGCCATGATTACTGACCACCTACAAGACAAAACTGCGTCGCCAAGTGGCCTTGACGTACCTATTGCAGAACGCTGTCTAGTGACACCATTTGAAAGGATGGATCGGGAGAGTTGCTCCTTTATGATTTCACCTTGGTCAACCATATGGAGCATCATTCCACCTTCTCACCGACAACGACGACGCTGTCGTAAGGGTGGTATAAGTTTCACGTATCTGTGAGTACGTAGCTCCTGAAGGGATGAGCCGATTTTGATTTACTTCTTTATTGTTTGAAAGGAGAAAATAAAAAATGAAAATCTTCTTTTATACGCAAATATTACTATTAATTGAAAATATTTATTTTTGATACAATTGTTTTCTTGCCGTTTTGTTAAAATACTTTTAAAAGTAATAATATTGACTTCAGTAGAAGCAAGGACGACTGCAAGTAATTAATGTTTATAAACAATAACTTATTTAGATCTGAAAGTTAAATCTACAACACTTACCTACTGAGTATTGAAGAGTAAATAATTTCAGCGTCGCACGTGACTCTCTGCCGAGGCACGGGTGCAAACTGAGGGCGAGTGGGAGGGCATCGGGCAACAAACAATAATTCCAGATCAGGGTCGGATTTAGGATTTAGGTCCCCGTTTGTACCCCACAATTTGTGGTGTTGAGTTAGGAATTAGTGTTATTAATTAATATTTCTTCTGGGTACATCCCCGGAAGATAAAGATGCGAAAGATTTTTTGACGCATTAATTTAGGATATGCATTTTAGTTTAGTTAATTATTTAGGTTAGTGTTGAGATTGTTATTCAGTTAAGTACATATTGTATTTTGTCAATTGTATTTTTATGTTTTATGTAAATGATTCTTTAAATAAATTATTGTTTCCATGTGATAAAATACCAATAAATCCCAAGGGCTAAAGTAAAAGCTACAAATGTACACAATTAAATCCCAATCCAAATGAAATCTCCGCCATTTTACTGTAAAATACGAGTAGTCTAGGAATCCTTCAAGCATCAGAAGCATGTACTCCTAACTAATGGGTTAGGATTGAAATAATGTTAATGGGAGTCTTACTTCATTCTGAGGATTTCTTCAAGATGAAGTACCTAAGACTCCTATTAAAAATGTAAAGATTAATTTATACCTACTGTTTATCATTTAGGGTCTTTAAGAGTTTAAGATTTCAAGACGTTTTGACGTGACAACGTCTTAAATTAGGTTGCGGCTGGGAGGCACTTATGAAAAAGTGTAACGCTCGGTAACGTTACGATGAGTCACCGAACGAGAGAGAGGCCCGCCGAATGCCTTGCGTCTCTCTCCCACTCAACTATGTTTCATCCTTCTTCCTACTATACGAATGAATATTCACATTAAAATTATTTTACCACTCAAAGTCGTTGTCACGTAAAACTTTCGCCCGTATACCGAATTTACAGGCAACCAATTTTTTTTCTAATTTAACCCAGTAAGGTTCATAAAAAATACGAGGAGATACAGTTGGGGTATCCAAGTTTCAGTTACCTCCAGGTTTTCGAATTGTACCTAATCCGGCCCTGTACAATCTAGAACACTACGTTTGCGATATTATTGAAATTGGAACGACCAACTGAGGCTTCGTTCACACGGCATTGTCCTGCACGTTTTTTTGCAGTGTACGTCTTAACGTATAAATAGTGACCATACAACGTACATAGATCCATTCACACGTCGATTGTACTGCAAAAAAACGTGTACCGCTTATACGTTTAAACGCATACTCAACGGACTTGTCAAGCAAATCGAATGAACTTTGACGTATTCGGTTCGCAGTGGCATATGGTATAGCTTTGTCTCCTTCACACGACACGATGTCATACGTTTTTTATCGAATAGCAACCGAAGAAGCGTTTAGTACCTGAGCGTCTTTTGTACGGGTGGCACGTATTGTTTGATTTGGGGTGTTATTATTCAAAATGGTTGAGGAATCTTCTATAGATAACGAACTATTGATTTCTTTAGTGGAACAAAATCCCGTTTTATGGGATAAAACTTTGGAACTTTATAAAAATCGCGTCGCAACTCAAGCGGCTTGGAAGGGAATCATGTTAATAATGGATCCTAATTTTGAGACATTGGAAGAAAAAACAAGACAAGCCTTAGGTATGTACATTTTATTATTAATAATAAAAATTGCGTTACAACATATTTTAATTTACTCTGCTTAGTTCTAAATATATTCGTTTTGCCATGGGACTGATCCTTCGTTTGATAAAAAATAGTCACTAAAAGTGGACCTTACGCTGTTTGCTTGAACATTTCGAACTGACGTACTTTGAATATTTTCAAATAATGGTGGATTTGCCACATCTTCAAAATTGTGTCCATCATGTTCACGAACGTAATTGTGTAATACAATGCATGCTTTTATGATTTCTGTCAATAAACTTGGTGAAACATCAATAGCCTTATGTAGAATTCTCCATTTTCCCGCTAAGATACCGAAAGCACACTCCACATACCTCCTTGCTCTGCTCAGGCGGTAATTAAAGATTATTTTACGTAAATTTAAATGTGTTCCTCCAAAAGGGCGAAGTAAATTATTATGTAGAGCAAAACCCTCATCACCAATAAATACGTAAGGTGTACTTTCTCCACCTTCTAATAATGGCATTGGTTTGGGTATATTCAGCGAACCATCATTAACTTTTTTCCATAAGATGGAATTTTTCAAAATAGATGAGTCACAATCTTTTCCGTATGATCCTATGTCTACGTATATAAATCTGTATTCCGAATCAACCACCGCAAGTAGCACAATTGAAAAAAAATCTTTATAATTGAAGTACATGGATCCACTATGAGGAGGCTTTAAGATTTTTATATGTTTCCCGTCAATTGCACCTAAACAATGAGGGAAATTAGTCTTTCTTTCAAAACCTTCCACTATTTTCATCCATTCACTTTCTGTAGAAGGCGTTTGAAGATATTCTCCCTGAAGGACATGCCACAGAGTCCAGCAAACATCCCAGATGATACCACTTATAGTCGATACTCCAACTTTGTATGAATAGTGTAAATCTTTCATGGAACACCCCGATGCTAAATACCTGAAAAAAGAAATGTATAATATGTACTGTATTACTTATCATATTTGTCTTTTACAGCTAAAATGATTATTCAACGGTGGACTCATATAAGAGATAATTATAATCGATCATATAAAAAGATAAAAGGTCAGAAAAGCTCAGGAAGTGGTGCCAAAACAGCAAAGCCCTATGTTTATAGTAAACAGTTATCTTTTCTGCAGAAAGTAATACAACCAAAAGAGACAATAAACAACGTAACTACCGAAAATAACAACACGGAATCCGACAATAACACAGAATCCGAAAACCAGAAAAATAATTCTGAGGGAAGAAATGAAACATTGGAAAACTCTATAGACACAATGGCGGCAAAGAGCCCAATACCTAATTGTGTACCTAAAAGATCTGTAAAAAATATGATTAGTCCTGTAGATGCGAAGATGATGAAATTTATGGATTCTTATTCAAATAACGAATCCAAACCAATGAATCGGCACCTTTCATTTTTTAATGGGATATTACCATCATTAGATAAGTATGACGATGATGAAGTCCTCGAATTCCAAATGGGTGTGCTACAATTAATGAAAAAAATTAAAAACAGTCGCCAAATTCGTGAATCGTCGTCTTTCAATCTCTCATCAGTTCACAGAGGATATTTTACACAACAATTCCAAAACAGTAATATACAAGAAGCTACTAATTCTACCAGTACAAACATGACTGCAACGACTTCTCTTCAAAGTCCAGCCTCTGTACAATTAACTACAGCAGCTTCTCTTCAAAATCCGTCCTCTGTCGAATCCTACTATTCTAACTACTCGGATATTGATTACAATGACTTTTAATACGAAACACGAATACACTATAGTAAAATTGGTCCAATTTTAATATTTTTAAAATTATAATATTGATTTCATTAACATTAATAAAACTTAAATAATCACAACCTGTGTATTTTTATTTGTGTACTCACCTTAAACAGATGGCTAATTTCATTTTAGTACTAATGCATTTCCGCATATTCGTATTTGATTTTGGTAGGCTTGAATTTTCCAGTCGAGTCAATAACTTTTCAAAACTTTCAATAGACATTCGAAAGTAATTAAAAAACATTTTTTCATCGTTTCTAAGATTTTCGAATAATTTTTCAAATGTGATCGTTCGCACAGATTCTTGATTAATAGGATGTACCCAAAATCTTCTGTTTTGTCGCCGGCGAGACCGTTGACGCCTTCGATACCAATATAAAAGTACAACCAAGCGTGGATCCATCAGTACGTCTACTCACTGTGACAACTGTGTGGAAACTGCGGCTATTCGTTAAAAAAACAATTACAAAAAAACGTGCAGGACAATGCCGTGTACCATATGAACACCCGGTTAACTATACGTTAAGAAAACGATTACAAAAAAACGTGCAGGACAATGCCGTGTGAACGAAGCCTGAAGTAGACCTATGGACGTCTTACACTTCAGAAAGTTAGTGTGACCTCTATTCACTATGTGGTTTTTTTATTTCACCATTGCTGTGAAGGGGAGAGGAGAGGAAAGGAGCAGTATACACTACATTAAAGAAGGTGAAGAATAATGGAGTGGAGTAAGATCTTAGCTTTGGTTCATACGGTATTTTCCTGCACGTTTTTTACCAGTATAAGAAGTAATAACTTGGCATATACGTTGAACCTAGAACCGTTCACACGAAGACGTTAAAAAGAACCGTACAACGTTTATACGTTTAAAATTAAAATGATAAACTAAAAAATATAACAAAACGCGTCCGCGTCTCAAGCGAAACCGGACCGGAAGGGTGTAGAGGCGGCCTGAGGTGTTCCGAACGCGAAAAAGAGGTGTCCCGAACGCGAAAAAATTCGCGCTCACTGCGATCATTTGTTATTTCTTTTTTTCGAGTTTTTTATACTATTATTTTTCATCTACGTGATGGGAGTCGACAAAATTTTCGATCGGCCCGTGCGTCGAAAACCCACGTTATGCTATAGTCATACATACAAGTGTTACTTAGAGTAGACAAAAGCTAAAGAGAGCTGAATAAGTGTGTGTAGTCCCTTATCCTATTCCGTTTCAATGAAGAGGTCAAACAAGGATGGTACAATTTGAACTACACGTGAAATGTTAACTGTAAATTGATATTTAAAATAACGTGATTTTTAATAGTTTATTGTCCGTATAATAGAGGACACCTTTTCTATTATGCATTCATGAGAACTTAGGTACATACATATGATGTATTACCATTTTGCCAAGGTTACTATAAATTTCTTTCAAATATCTTATCTCGTGGCCGCCGCCGCCGCGAAATTTAAAATTACACTATCGAGCTAAACTATTAACCTCTTTTTGCGCAATCGGATAAAGACTCTGGTCTCAAACTTTCTCCATAGCCAATTTCGTCCAAATCGGTCCAGTAGTTCCGACGTGAAAGCGAGACAAACAGACAGTTATTTTCGCATTAAAAATTATAATTAGTATTTTATGGATTTATTTAAATCACTAGATACCTGTACAGCCTCGGGGTGGTCTAGTGGTCGCTTAGTAAACGTGAGGTCTTGGTTTCCTGGGTGTAGCAATAAGACTTTTCTAATGTTTACCCAGATGTGAAGGCAGAAGTGAATATTTCGCCAGCCATTTCGCCATTAACACTTAGAAAAATCAAAGTCTTAAAAACATTTTTATGCACGACCCGGGATTCGAACCTAGAACCTCGATACACTTACCACAGGACCACCGACCGCTTTGTAATTTTATTAATAAACATCTAGCAATGAGCAAGAACAATAAAGATATTGAGTAGGATAGTATCGCCGGTTTAGAGACCAGCTTCGGTAGGCGACCAGTTGACGGACTAAGTTTCTTTAAATCAAGATTTAAAGAGATTCTACTTAAAGAGAAGTATTTGAAGAGATAACATACAACAAAATTAATATTTAACGTGGTTTATAAATAATAACGAAATAAGAATTTACACAGTTTCAAGCAAATGGGTTAATCCAGAGGCAAAAAAATTGCTGTGCGGATCTTGATTCAGTGGTGAGTAGACGTACCGCGAGTTGGAAAAAAAAAACAAGCAGCGCGGCGCTTAAAGCTGCACACGTCCGATTTTTCCACCGATTTTGTCAGTTAGGTCACAAAATCGGTCATAGACTATTGTCGAACGAGTGGACTGTATGTTTTATGATAGAAAACACGTAATATTGTTACTACATATTTATTAAAATAATAATTACAATAGTAAAGCGAAAGGAGAACACACAGAGAGCAGAAAATAACAACTGAATGACAGAGCAAAATAGTGAATTTTACTTTTACAAAAAAATAAAGTTTATAAAAAGGAGGTGGCATTCCAGCCAGTCACCAACATAGACAACGGTAGTAGGCGGGCAGCCTCAAGGATAGTTCTGTTATGTATTTCATGTTTTACACACAAATTAGATGTTTGATGTTAAGTTTTGCTTATTATTAAGTAGTATTTGCTATTTTTAAGCTTGTTATAAGATAAAATCGAGTGCTCGGTAATTGAAATGCTTATTTATCAAAAACGTCACATAACCACCACTGGATGAAAATCGAACAGAACCGCATTATTTTGTATGAGTAAATATGATCCTAATACTTAATAAAAGACTGTTACAATTTTGAATGAAGCATTGTAAAAGTTCTTCTTTGTAGTTCTTTAGTAAGCGACCACTAGTCTCTTTAAAAGAACTTGGAGAAAATCATAAAGCAAAATGATTGAACTTATTTTTTAAGACTTAAAAACCGGTGAATCTTGAGACGGCCTGGTGGCGTGGTCAATAAGATACTTTTTACTTTTACTTTTCACGTCGCAGTTCGTGGGTTTGATTCCCACCCGAGACAAACATTAGTGATGAACATTTCTGTTTGTGTCGAGTCTGGGTGTAAATATCTATTATATGTATATATTTACAAAAGAAAAGTATTTTATGTATAGTATTATATACCAGTTATCTTGTTTCCATAACACAAGCTCTGCTTAGCTTGGGACCAGTTGACTGTGTGTGTTAATGTCCCAGAATATTTATTTATTTTATATTTATAATCTCTGGAGTTTGCCGATTTAGACAGTAATCGTTTTTTATATTAATCTCCAGATATTTTCCGAACTTAAAATATACATTTCTTTACTTCTCAAATATTTAAGTTTTTAAGTGACAGGTGCGCCTAGTGCGCTGTTACCAGATGCTGTTGAAATGTTGTACTTTTTTACCAAAAACCAATGGTTGTTAGATTAAATCAACCACAATTTATTTGGGTTTAACTTTCAGTTCATAACGCTGGTTTTTTAATAAATTGATATTATTTTTAGTTCAGTATTTGATTATTTATTGAGGTAGATTATGTTGTATCTTTGACTTTTTTAAATAAAGTATTTACTATTTTTATTACTTTTATTATACTAATGTTTTATTACAAATATATAGAGATTAAAATAAAAAATAAATGATTATGATTATGATTATGATTAATATTATTATTATTATGTGTAACTAGATACTACTAGATTATTATCACTTCAACCGTTTTTAGTGTCCCACAGCTGGGCATGGGTCTTCTCTAAACTATCTTTTGGGTTGAAAGAGTTTAGACCTTAATCCACACACGTTGGCAAGTGCAGGTTGGTGGATGTCACATGTCCTGGACGACCAGGACTCGAAATATGGGAGATATTCAGCTCTGCCTACACCTTCCGGTAATACAGGCAAGCGTGAGCGCTGTTATTTAATGTGATATTGTAGTTATAGAAGTTTTATTTAAGTAAATGAACTTAATTTGTATTTTCATACCTTCAACGTTTATTGTTTGATTGAATATAAGCACAGCAACAAGGTCTTCAATGAATCGCACTTTAGATTACTTCTGTTAATGATAATATTAAAGTATTTTTCACACTGCACAAGAAACTTGGTTTTAATAACACAAAACTCCGTAAAACAGGTGTTATAATACTAAATGAAGAAAAAAATCCATAAAACTATTTAAACAGAATGAAATTGATACACGTATAATACTGAAATATTAAACAGGAAGGAATTAAATAAAAAATAAATATTTATGTACGTACATACCTACGTACCTAAGTACGTACTTTAACGCATATGTCAACTATGGGTACATTCCACTATACGCCATTAAGATTTCGACCTCCTCTTCTGAAATTCTCGTTTAATGTAATATCCACCTATAACTATAAATGCTGGCTGCCGCTGGGCGCAGGCATTATTAATTAAGTTCAATATTAATAATATTTCACATATACACAGCGCTAAATATTCCCAAATTAAGCAATTACAGTTGCTGGTATTATGGGTACTAGGAACGGATAAATTACGTTAATACTTTCTTTTGTAAATACATACATATCATAGATAAATTACACCCAGACGCCGAACAAACAAACGTGCTCATTACACTAAGATTTGTCCTGGGTGGGAATCGAACACATGACCTTCAGCTTAGCAGTTAGGGTCACTAACCATATCACTAACCACTACGTCAGGTCAGTCAAAGATTCCAGTAACTAATTATAATATATTCCATCCATTAACATTCTCACCCTACTGTACGGGCATTAAGTGGAATGTACTTAATTTTTATCTTGCAGATGTCAACGACAACATGACAGTGACAATGTACCTCCGCACCAAACTTGTGAAAAAATAATCTCAAAATACATACAGGAACCGTTCCATTACATTAAAACCCTGAAAAAAAAGTTATTCACTCACCCTAGCTAGGTATAGTTTTTATCCCTCTTACACTTGACTATTGTAACCGGCCAGAAAGAGACAGAACATAAAGACATAGTTCAAACTTTTAGATCGTCTAATTCAAGATTAATTTCCAATCTTCTATTCAGTCATTTGCTCTTGACACTAAATCCAGTGCCTTCATGTAATTTTAAAATCTAAGTTCATACAATACAACCACAAACTAAGAAGAAATACTACGTATATTTTACATACATACCTACAACATAACATACAACCAATCATTCGAGTGATTTAGGACCGCACAAAACAAATGATTGCCATCAATGTCAACAGTTTGATCATGATGTCAAATTGTTAATGTCATCTCTGTCAAAGTCCGAATACCCAACCATCTGCATTTAGGCAAATTTTTGGATTTTATCAAAATTACAATTAAGCATTTATTTATAATAAATATGAATAGCTTTAGACTTATCAGAACTGTCCCTCAACAATGGCGTTCTTTTTCTCGATGGTAAATATTACGTCCTAAATTATTGAGGTTATGAGCTTTTTTTGTAGATTAAGCAAAATTTTTCGTATAATTTATCTTTACAAACGTTTTTGATTGCAATTATAATGTTTAGAATCCTATTTCTCGCTAATGCAGTCTTTACTCTCTAATCCTTTAATATTTTTCTAGTGCAATGTTAAGGCAAGAAGTGGTACAGAATATCACCCCTCTCACTATTCCAGTACCAGAAGGAGTAGATAAGCCAGTATCACCTAAAATTGAGAAGCTGGTATCAGAAATATCAAACCTCAACCTTCTTGAAGTATCAGAATTAAGTCAGGTTCTCAAAAAGAGGTTGAACTTACCCGATGCACCTGTTATGCCTATGGGTGGGTTCGCTATGGCCGCACCGCCGGCTCAAGATGAAGAAGAAGCTGCTCCTAAAGCTGTGAAGACCAGCTTCACAGTAAGTTTCACAGTAACCTCCATTTTTTTAATAAATCTACCATATATTTATTACATGACTTTGTTTAATATATGTGTGTTGCAGAAAAATATTTTTAGTCATGCAGAAGTTCTTGTTGATGTTCAAACTCACACAGACACACTAATCATCTTTAGTATCTTGTCTGTTGCTTAGTAATTGGTGCACAAGTTATAGTAATGCATTTTAAATTTGTCATAGATATATGTTCTGAAAGTTCACAGATTTCAAATTTGTTGTCTAGGTCTATGCTATGGTCTATGCTACCAGAAGTTAATTTTAAACTATAGTAACAATCTTATATTTATGCTTTCTAGGTGAAACTAACAAAGTTCGATGATAAACAGAAAGTAGCTCTGATCAAAGAAATAAAGAACCTTCTAGAAGGCTTCAACTTAGTGCAGGCCAAGAAGTTTGTTGAGAGCGTCCCTACTGTTGTGAAGGCTGATATATCTAAAGATGAAGCTGAAAAGCTGAAGGAGGCCCTGACCAAAGTGGGAGCAGTCATAGAAATAGATTAGTTTAATTTTAGTTTTAATTCCTAGGTTATGTCTGATTAGATTGTTAATAAAAATAGAATCAAAAATGCATCTTCTTTTTTAAACTGCCTATCCTAACTTATTCAGTAAGCACTAGTAATTCTACAATGGTCACACAACTGTCCAAGAGTTCATACTAGTGTACACTAGTGTATGGACAGTTGTGTTACTCAAGAATGAGGGTAGACCTGAGTAACTGTTGAGTGATTTGTTTCGAGCAACTGCTAACTGACAGTGAACGAAATGAACACGATCTACCAACTGCGCGGTATTTTCTTTCTGCAGATCTATGTTCACTCACTGAACTTCACTGTCGCAAATAGTTCGCTTTCACTTTTACCCTGACCACAGATAATATAGGTTATAGCGTGTGGCAACACTAAGCCTCCGATTACTACCGACATTACGCGGCAACATTATACAGGTGCACGCGGGGTATTCACGGTGTAGTCGGTGCGCGGGGGTTCGCGCCAATTCGCCGGTGGTTTTCAGAGAGAGAGAGAGTTTTATAGGTTAGCTTGGACGTTTGTATTAATTGTGTTTGTGACTGTATTTCTGTTGTTGTGTAAAAACAATATAGTTTGTTTTATAACTCTTAATGAGTGTTTCCCTCAGCACCCCACGAACGCTATAAGTGGCTGCCCAACGTGTGTAAGTGTGTGTCTTGCTACTGAACAAAGTCGTGTTGTAGTAAGTTCTTACAACGATCACGAAAGTGACCGTAGGGGTTTAACTATTCTCTTCGAACCCGTGTTCAAGATGCCTAGAACACGTTCAGCGGAGGACGCTGATTCTGAGAACATTACCATGTCCCAGGAAACACTTGCAAGTTTTATCGCAACAATCCAACAAACACAGAGCCAGTTTTGCCAGGAGTTACTAAATCAAGTACGATCGTCAACTCCAATGTCACAACCTGGCCACTCCGAGACTCTTCAGGCAAGTAGTTGCAGTGCGAACGGAAATTTTGCGAAATGTACAACTCGTTATAGCGGACACGAGCACGAGTCGCTGGAGAATTTTATAGATGCGATCGTTACGTACAAAGACTGCCTAAATATTTCCGACGAAAATGCACTGAGGGGATTCTCAATGTTATTGGAGGGGCCCGCTGCAGTTTGGTGGCAAGGTGTGAAGCGATCCACTAGCTCGTGGTCAGAAGCGCTTACACAAATAGAAGGTGCGTTCGGTGTGCGTGACCCGCCTCATCGAGTCTACAAGAAACTTTTCAGTTTGTCCCAGGAAGAGGAACATACCGACTTGTTTATTGCCAAGGTACGTGCACTATTGTCAAAACTTCCTAAGGACGATCTTTCCGAAAAAGTGCAGTTGGACATGGCGTACGGTCTCCTAAGTCCGCATATTCGAAATCGCGTGACCAGAGAAAGCGTCAATACCTTCGAAGAGCTACTTTTCAAGTGTCGCATTATCGAAGACTCTCTCTTGGAAACCGGCATACGATCATCTAGTACCGTTCAATCAAAATCACAAGCCCTTGGCAACAAGCGCACAACGCTGTCGTCGCCATCGCGGGATTTACCTATTGTAGTACCAACTACGGTCGCCGATTCGCCGTCAAGTGCCGGTGCGGCACACGCCGAGTCTACCGTCAAAGGGAAGAAACCTTTTTGTTCGTATTGCAAGCGATTAGGTCACCGCAAAGAGTTATGTGAGAAATTGAAGCGTATTAATGGTAAATGTAATAATAGTGATAGTTATTTAAAGTCGGAAAGTGAATTAAAGTGTTACGGCTGTGGTGCCGCAAATGTTATCAAATCAAAGTGTAAAAACTGTTCGCCGAGTGGTCAGCAGTCATTTTACTCTTTAAACATTGCGTTACAACAGAAAAGTACATCTACTAGCAGTTACAGTGAGCGCGACAGCAGCGCGGTCACAACGCAGCGCGTAGTACGCGTGCGACCCGTGCAGCCCGCGCGCCCGCCCGGGCGTGGCCGCCCGCTCAGCCCGACTTCGAGCACCGCAGCAGGCGCGCACGCCGCTGCCCGCACCGTGCAGCCGCGAGTTAACACTAAAACGCCTGCGTCGAGGCAAGGTAACCCTTCGCGCGCCGTTGGTGAGTGTTTTGACTGTACTGTTGGTAACAATAACGTTCGTAACACAAATGTCTGTACTAATGTATCACATTTAAATGATAGTATGACTTATCTTTGTGAAAGTAATGTCGATAAGTTAAACACATGTGTGTCTAGTTTTTACGATTGTAAATTGAATTACAATAGTTGTGAGTATGTTGATAAAGTAAGCAATAATGCACCTTTTTGTCGTCCTGTGTTAAATATAAACATTCTAGGGTATTGTGGGACTGCTTTAGTGGATACCGCCGCTAAAAGCTGTATTGCTGGTCACACGCTCTACGCTCTCCTACTTAAGTTAGGACACCCGTTATTTCCGTCAACACAAATTGTTAGGTTAGCGGATGGTGTAAGTAGGGAGATGAATGTACTAACCACAGAGGTGAAGGTGACACTCCAACATAAAACTAGAGTGATAAATTTTTTAATTTTTCCTGAAGCAGATAATAACGAAAGCTTGCTAGGTATAGATTTTCTTACTATATTCAATCTTGTATTTAACTTTGGTGATAGTCGCTGGCACTTTGCCGACAATAGCGATGAAAAGTTTGAGATGCAATTTGAAAAGATGTCACCTGCGTCTTTGTGTTCCGCAGTTGAAGTGCTGCGCGATGATGAGGCGACATCAATTAATAGTAATCAGCGTGAGGTTCTTGCACGCCTTCTCATAGAACATAAGGACATCTTTGAGCCAGGGGGAGACGCGACTCCTTTTGCTGAGCATATTATCGACACCGGGGATCACACCCCCATTGCCGTTCCTCCATATAGGTTGACACCAGCCAAGAAAGAGGTTATGCGGGTAGAGTTAGATAAAATGCTAGCAGATGATATTGTTGAAGAGTGTGAATCTGCATGGGGTTCTCCGGCGCTCCTCATTCCTAAGAAAAATGGTTCGGTAAGGTTTTGTGTAGACTACAGAAAGCTCAATTCGGTAACAAAAACTGATGTCTATCCAATGCCGTTGATAGATGAGCTTGTTCAGTCAACAAAAAAGCACTCTTTCATGAGTACAATCGATATGCGAAGTGGGTTTTGGCAAGTTAGTGTACGAGAGCAAGATAGGGACAAAACTGCGTTTCTGACGCCATTTGGGACATATCGCTTTAAGCGAATGCCTTTCGGTCTCAAAAATGCGCCTTCAACCTTTCAGCGTCTAATAGATAGGCTTCGTACAGGTGCTTCACTCAAGGATGTAACCCTTCTCGCTTACCAAGACGATTTACTAGTTATTACAGAAGGAAGCTTCGAGAAGCATATTGCAGACTTACGTGCTGTCTTTGAAAGGTTACGTTTGTTCAAGTTACGCGCGAATAGAGAAAAATGTGTATTTGCACGAAACCAGGTAAAGTATCTTGGTCATGTCATCACCCAAGACGGTGTGTTGCCAGATGATGACAAGGTTCGTGCAGTTCTAGACATGAAGGCTCCTTCGTCGTTGCGTCATCTAAGAACCTTTCTACAGACGTGTTCTTGGTTTAGGAAGTTTATCCCAAATTTTTCAGCTGTTGCTGAGCCTTTAACACGACTGCTAAAAAAGAATCAGCCTTGGTTGTGGGACAGAGATCAAGAAAATGCCTTTCAAGAACTTAAAAAGCGGCTATCTATGTCCCCGATTCTTATCCAAGCAGATTATAGTAAGCCTTTTGTGTTGAGGACAGACGCTAGCAACTATGCCGTTGGAGCGGTGCTGTTACAAGGCGATGGTAAGGATGAACGACCCATAGAGTACGCTAGCCGTCTACTTACTCCTGCCGAGAAAAACTACAGTACGACAGAGCGTGAGGCTCTTGCTGTCGTCTGGGCGGTAGAACGCTTTAGGGGCTACATAGAAGGACACGAAGTTATAATAGGTAGCGATCATCAGCCGTTAAAGTGGCTTCTTACCCTAAAATCACCGTCTGGTAGACTCGTTCGATGGGCATTAAAGTTGCAATGCTTTAACATCCAATTTCAATATACGCCTGGAAAGGCGAATGTCATTGCCGATACTCTAAGTCGTCCAACTTGTAGGGACGATACTAAAGATCAGTGTGGAGTTTGCGCTGTCGTTATAGACTTACCTGCTAGAAGTGCCACGGATCTTCGTCGTGCGCAACTCGATGACCCTGAGCTGAAGAAAATCATTAGTGATTTGGAGGATACATCTGACGCTCAGTCTGTAGGTATAAAGCGTTGGTCTGAAAGAGGGTACTTCATACAACAAGGCGTTTTGTATAGGTATAATCCGGATGTAGATAATGAAGAGCCACAGCTTGTAGTTCCTAGTTCTCTCCGGTTAGACATCTTGAAGGAATGTCATGACTCCAATATAGCTGGTCATCATGGAATAGACAGAACATACAACCGAGTCTCTCAAGGTTTCTATTTTCCAGGTATGCGTAGGGCTATTACGGAATATATTAAAACCTGCGCCACTTGTCAGCGGTATAAGTCTTCTAACAAAAAGCCGTCAGGTTTATTACAGACGCCGGTTTTACATCAAAGGGGAGAAGTGTTGGCTATGGACTTGTTTGGCCCGCTTCCCGTAGGAAGTAACGGAGAACGGTGGATATTATTAGTAGAAGATACCGCCTCCCGTTGGGTTGAGCTTTACGCTTTGAGAGAGGCAACTTCAGAAGCGTGCGCTCGCATTTTGATTGAAGAATTTTTTCTCCGTTACGGATTTCCTCGACGCATTGTATCTGACAATGGCGTCCAATTTGTGTCAGCTGTCATGCAGCAATGTATGTTTATTTTAGGCATAAGCCAAGAGTTATTACCTTTTTATCATCCGTCAGCTAATCCAGCGGAACGTAAAAACAGAGATTTAAAGTTGCAGTTGTCTCGTCTGGTCAATACTGACCACTCTTCGTGGCCACAGCATCTGCCCGCTGTAAGGTTTGCCATGAATTCCGCAATTTGTCAAACCACTGGTGCATCTCCAGCATATTTAACGTTTGCCAGGGAACTTAGATCGCCGATCGACGTACAACATGATATTCGGTCTATTCTAAATAAAGATAATTTCGTCCCGCAAATCACACCTTATCTAAAGGATTTCGTCAATTCTTTCATCACTGTAAGAGAAAGAGTCGAAGCACAGCAGGATAGGCGTAAGGAATGTGCCGATAAGTCAAGATCGCCTGCCGAAGCATTTGAGGTTGGAGACCAGGTACTCCTTAAGTCACATGTTCTAAGCAATGCTGCTAAAAACATAACTGCAAAGTTTGTGCCAAAGAAGGACGGTCCTTATATGATTGTAAAAAGAGCGAGTCCTACGTCTTATCTCATCGCGAACCTAGACAGTCCTGAGAATATTTTAGGTAAATATCATGTATCAGATCTTACTAGGTTTCATAACCGAGATAGTTCGCCTCCTCATCCCGTAGTACCGAAACGTCAGAGAGGACGTCCTCGAAAACATGTCTGTCCTGTATGTACGGTTTCATGTGTGCGAGTTCATGAGCGGGGACGTTCTCTAGAACTCGAGGGGGAGTGTATAGCGTGTGGCAACACTAAGCCTCCGATTACTACCGACATTACGCGGCAACATTATACAGGTGCACGCGGGGTATTCACGGTGTAGTCGGTGCGCGGGGGTTCGCGCCAATTCGCCGGTGGTTTTCAGAGAGAGAGAGAGTTTTATAGGTTAGCTTGGACGTTTGTATTAATTGTGTTTGTGACTGTATTTCTGTTGTTGTGTAAAAACAATATAGTTTGTTTTATAACTCTTAATGAGTGTTTCCCTCAGCACCCCACGAACGCTATAAGGTAACCCTGACTGATGTTCTACTGCGAGGTTTTTTCGTTCCTCAGTTCTAAGTTCACTAATCACGCACTCCTAAGCGTTATAATATTACTCTTTGCTCCTAAGCTAATATTACCTGCTGATTTACGGAGCAGGAAGAACTGTGGAACGAGTTAAGTACTTCACGGAATGAGATTTGATGAGCCAGTTTATTATACAGCGATGGACGCGCCGCGCCCCTCCAAGATAGGCCCCCAGATTTGTCAGGACCGAACAGCGCGATCGCGAAATATCACATCATTAACTGTTGCTCAATCGTGACAGAAGTTGCTTCAATGAAACTGTGTCTATCGCAAAAAGCAAAAGCGGTCTGCGCGTAGACAGCTGGGTGGGCACCCTGCTAGCTGTCGTCGCGTGGACTGCCAGCAATCGCTTTTTAGATTGGAGGCTGAGTCACCTTCGTCCGTGGGTGTACACCTTTAATTGAATCCCCACACGTGGTTCCCGGGTGGTGCAAATCAGGTGACAATCAACTGGTGGTAGGCTTCGGCCGTGGTTAGTGACCACCCACCAGACAAAACCGCACCGCCAAGCGGCCTTGCCGTGTTCCGGTGCGATGTCCATGCAGTGAGGGTGGGTCGGAATTGTTGCTCCTTTAAGGTTTCTAACCTTAAAGAGGCTCATTCCACTGCCACCTCACCGATAATCATTCGTAATCACGAGTGAATCGGTATATTGGGCTGGCGCGCTCCATCGTAGACTACATCATTGCTTAACATCAAGCAAGTTGTAGTCAAGCGCCAGTCTATCGAAGAATAAAAAAGAAAAGGTTAGGGTGATGCAGATGTTAGGTGTGTGTGTAAGTCGTGTCAGTCGTGTAAGTGGGTTATGACCTTTAGTGTGAGCGAAGTGCCTCCCTAATGTAAAAGGACCGTGGGCAAAAATGTCCCTATGCGCTTTAATCCAATTCATAAGCCATGATTGATTATCCTATAGCATGGGGGCGTATCAATGGATTGTTCCTTCCCACCTACCTTGACTTACCTACTGATAAATACGATAAAAAAATCAATATTTTTATCAACCTTTATCATTTTAAACACACATAGATTAACAATTTAGCATACAAATACTTTCATAAAGCGGCCATGAGAGTGGCTGTTTTTGTTGATTTAAAAAATGGACGTGATAACTTGTACAGAGAAATTTGGACTTATTATAAAGTATTTGTTTGAAGGAAACATAGTGCTAACTCCTATTGATATTGAGCAAATTGTAACAGCTTTGGAAGATTGCAGTGACCAGTCTAGTTAGTATTGATGTTATTTTTTCATTTATCGATGTTATGTCGAAGTGCGTGATATGTGTGTGATGCATCGACCAAATGAGTGATGATACAATAAAATAGAAACAATACCTATTAATTTATAGGGGAACGCGTAAAACTCCATTAGTATTCATTCTTTGTGAAATCTGTAACGAAATCTGTCGAGTGTTCCAGTATGTCGCGGGAGACAGTGAGTCATTATAATGTTACGGAAGTGGGTAACGGGAATAAAAGGAAACGACTAAAAGGACGTAGGAGTATTCATTCATTTGACACTCACAGAGTCCACAAGCACAGAGTCCCAAATTGTACTGCACTATCTTCGCACAGAGTCCCGACTCGCGGCACTAGCACTATTCACCACTGTACTGAGCTTTTACTTCACTTTACAGTTCACTATTTCACTTTACTTTTCACTTTTTGCTTCTTCGCTAGATCTAATTAAACTGCCCACGTTAGCTGGTTTCGGCGCCGGATGTCTCCTCCGAACGCACATCTTCGTTCTGTACGGCTCTTCTGGCGCGCATGCTTGCTCCCTCTCTTTGCATCACAGGCAATTGTTTTCTTTCAATCCCGTTACCCATTTCCGTAACAATAATAATGATATTTGAAACTAACCTAGTTATTACTTTAGGTTAGTTAGCGTATAATTACCAACCTCTCTCTCTCAGCCAATAATATTTTTCTAAACGTAAGAAACGTTTTTTTTTGCTTGAATACGCTTACCTACCACTGGAAACCTAACCTACCACCTACACCAAAGTTCAATATTATATTATAATTTTTCAGATCCTGCAAAATCTCTTCTCGAAACATCACAATTCTGTGACCTAATAATTCACGCAGTCGACAACATCCACAACGCGAGCACCACGGTCAAAGAGTTTATTATACAAATAGCAACAGTATACTTTAAGAATGAACTTCAATTTAATATAATACCAATGAACAGGCTCCTCAACTCTTGTATAAAATACCTTTGCACTATATTGGACCCTCAGCAAGATATTCCCGTGAGACTACACTTGGCTTGCATAAAGCTAGCCACTTCTTTGATGCTGCATTGCCCTGGGGTCGCAGCGATAATTGAGAAAAAGCTGTGGGTGTTAATACTCCATCAAAATATCCACCATAAAACTGTAGCAGTAGCTCGAGCTGCCTATACTTTCATCTCAAAACTGACATGGAGATTAAACGACTACAATTTCGAAAATTATGTAGCCGAAGTCCTAGAGTTTATCGTGGCCCCCATTAGAACAACAGGGTACAAAGAAGTGAAAACTTTAGACAGTCAAATTGAAGAACTTCTATCAGACAAAATTTACACCAATTTACACGCGTTACTGGTAATCTTGAAAGAAACTGATAAACTCGTAACCGTTAACTACGTGATGCCTATTCTTAAGAGACTGATATTTTTCGATCAAGGTTTGTACGTAGCTTTGGAAGCATGCAGAAATCCTGAAACAGTGTACCTGGTTAATGAATGTTTCGTGAGAATTGGTTTGGCTGTTCTCACTACCAACCACTTACACGGTGGAAAGTCACAAGACTATTGCACAGAAGTTTTAGCTTACTTCCGAAACTCTATATCGATTTTCACACATCGAGATAGTAAGATGGCATTACACATAGTTGTGTCCTGGAACCTTATATTATACGATTTCAAAAAGTCTTTCCAAACAGTGGGACTACCTTTTGATACAAAATTTGAAAGTAATGGCCAACACTATGATCTATTTCTTCAAACTATAGTGTTGTTTACAGCACCCTTGATTACTTATTCAGTTTCTCTAGAAAACCCAAAGGCAATAGATTTAATCGGAGAATTTAGATCAAAAATAGGTAAAATAATAACAGAGCATATTTTAACTTGCGGCTTTTTGTTGAAGACAGCTTTGTTAAGGCCTGATTTGAAGCAAATCGTAATTCAGACTTTAAGAGAAATATTTCTACTAAGAGGCCGTATAAATGCAGCGCAAGCAGGTATATTGTTCCAAAGTTTGTTTTACATTCTGAATACTTTTATATTATTGGATGAAACTGGAGGGCTTATTCTGAATGAAAACCCAACGAAATGTCTGGACGATATAAAAATACTGACGCTGTTATTTGACGGAATAAAGATGTTACTAGTAGACCACAACATATATTGGTACGAGACTGTTGAAATTATAAATTTGCAAGCAGGTCTCCTTAATATGTTAAAGCAGAATACATTGACTGTGAAGGTACGTAACGTAGGTACAAAGGTGAGGTAGCAACAAAAAACACTTCTAGCACTCAGGCATAGATATAACAATGTATGTATGTATATAGAAATAACGGTACATTTTTCCTTTCGCTCAAATACAAAAACCATAATAGGGTGTACCATAGAAAGTTCAAAGATATTTTGTAATCTGTTTCAGCAAATTATGCAAGTTCTAGATCTAATAGACATCTGCGTGAAGAAGTTCTTGTCACCGAACATGACGTTATTGGTAGAGACACAGCAAGACAGCACGCTAAACGATATCGGTGCGGTGATCAAAACTTACATACAACACGAAGACTGGGGAGTGAGGGACTCCGCATTGAATTTGCTTCTCACTTGTACCGATATATCTTTCGTCAGTAAGTAGAATACCTGACTAAATATATAAAAGGAAAAGTGACTAATTGACACATTTATCAACGCACGATTGCTGAATGGATTTCGCTCAAATTTATACAGATAATTATAATGGCATACGCCTCCGCTAAGAAAGTATTTTTGGATATAATAATTTTATTTTCATCTGGTCAAAGTTGTATAAAACTTTTCTTGTTATTGCAATATAACCAAACTCCGAGCGAGCGGCCGAGTAATTGTAAAGGACAGCCCACTTGCACGACTGTACTCCAACACCGCTCCCGCCCAACATCACCTTAAACTAAGGCGACTACTCTCAGCCCATGCGGCTCACAGCTAGCAGGCACCCAGCTGTCAACGCGCCGACCGCTTTCGCTTTTTGCGATAGACATAGTTTCGAATGAACCAACTCGAATTTTTGGCTATATCTCGATCGAGCAGTCGGCGTGCGGGCAGCGTGCATTCTGCTTGCGGTAAAAGAGGCGTCCACTACCAAACCGTCTGACGGCGGTAAGCTCGCAGTCAGCGAGCTGTCTGCAAGTTTATATTGTCGATACAATGTATACGTAAAGAGCAATAATTAAAGCCTATATTTAAATTACATGACTTGACTCGTGTAAGTGACCTTAAAATACTTTTCAGAGTACAGTCCCCTGCAGCGAGTGATCATCGAAAATAATTTAATGATATACGCTGCAAAGATTGCTGTCACTGACCCTGATTGCTATCCTCAAAGCACAGCGTTGAAATGTATGGCTGCGACCTGCAAGATGGGAGCCATTTGGCGTGACGTGCTGATCGATAATCCACATTTTTATGTACGTATAAATAATCCCAGGCCTGGTATATGGGCGCCTTCACACTAGCGTTTGTCCAGCGTAGGCGTTCGATGAATGTATGCGCAGCGCAGACGTCGCGACAACGCGACGCGCGCGTTGCAGCGCTAGTGCAGCGTACTGATGTGTTCCAGTAGAGACGCGGCAACAACGCGACGCACGCGCCGCTCTGTCGCGGCGTCTGCGCTGCGCATACGTTCATCGAACGCCTACGCTTGACAAACGCTAGTGTGAAGGCGCACAAAGACTCCATAATTTAGTGTAAAAGAAATGACTTTATAAAACACACAAAAATAAAAAGAAATTTCGTCTTTAAATGTTTTCCTCTAATACACTGGCCCGCTAAACTAAGTATCACACTTTTAAAATTGCAATAACTTTAAATGGCTATCCAATTGTCTCCTCTTTTTTTTAAGTTGAAAATGTTACTGTATACTACGCGTTTCAAATAAGAATAGGGTTGGAAATCCGCCATCTTGGACCGGAACGCGCAACAACTTCACATTTTTTAGTACAGTGAGCAAAAATATTTTTTCTATATAATAATAACATCTAGACGAAAAAAAAATAAAAAATGCGTAGGTATATCTCATTGCCGTTCGAGTAAAATTGGACGTTTGGAGTCGTTCGTCGTGTTCTAGTTTGTGGCAACCAAGCCCGTAAATTTAATTAAATATGTAGCTTTTTTCTTTTACATACATAAGTAAATTTTTCTACATCAATCACTTTTCCATACATTTTAAAATAATATTATAGTCTGTGGTTTGATATTATGTGCAGACGCTACTTTTGCTTGGTTTTGGGTATGAAGTTAGCCGCGAGTCCAGTCCTATTCTTATTTAAAACGCATAGTAGTTAACAATAGTTGGAAAGAAAGCTCTACCTTCTATAGTTTAGAAAAAAAGGGATATTTTAAATATATTTAGTTTTGCGGGCCATTTTCAGTTATTTCATTATATTTATATATCGTAGATAGACAAAAAAGGGAAAGACATTTTAAATATAAGTTAAAACAAAGACTAGGAAAAACAATTAATAAAAACGATTGAAATGTTACAGTTACAAATAGCCAACATCCTCCAACACAGCCAAGAAGCAATGGTCCGCAAAGAAGCAACACACACATTGACCAAAATCTACAATAACCATAAACTAACGCCGAGTTTTAAAATCACTTTATACGAAATCATGATAAAACAAGCGCTAGACGACTTGGACTGTGAAGTACAACTAGCTGCATTAAACTTTTGGAAGCAAGTAATACAATGCCATCTCAGTTACAGAGGAATGATTGACGGATCATTCCCAGCTGTAACATTCTCAAAGGAGAAAAGAAAAATAGTTGTACTAACTGATAAAGAAATTCTAAAACAACTAACAAGTATTATGGATGATTTGTCTTCTATTGGAGTCTTAACTGTATTGCTTAAAGCAATGGATGAGATTAACCATGTAGAAGTAATGGAGGAAGCTTACAAAATGGCTCAAGAATTAGTCAAAACTCTAGACAAATATAAGTTTGAAACGAAATTAGATAATGATACGATAATAGAAACACAGAGTCACAAAATAAAGGAAGAACCGATGTCAGAAGATTTAGTAGAACCAGTTAGCAATGAAGATGAAAGAGACAAAGTAATAGATAGTATATTAGAATTAAGTCAAAGCGATCTTTTGATAAACATTCATGACAATTACTTGCAGACAATTAATGTAAAGGATGAAGACAATACAATATACGTACCCCGAAAAGAAATTGTAAAACCAAACACATTTTTGGAGGTCTTCAAAAGAACTGATGTTTTATCAAAAATCAATAAAAAGAAAAACTTCGATATCAAATCTAGAAGCATTGTAGTGCTTATTGATGACATTTTACAATTAGTAGGAAATTACTATTACTGTTAAGAAAAATACAATGTGTTTTACTATAGATATTACCTATGAGTTGAGATGCGAGAACCAATTCAGTTTTAGATATATTAAAAAGTTATTCCATTAGTTTTTATGACAAAGTATTTTGATCGAGGTGTCTATGATCTATTATTGGAGTTAAAAAATTAGACAAAAATTATCTTTGAAAGAAAATATAATCTTTAAATAACAATAACAAATTAATTTATCTTAATAACAATCTAAAGAGTTTACCTCTTCACCAGCTTCATATACTCCAAGTATGTCATCCAATAATGAAGACATACTCTTGATTCCAATATTCCACTTTCTTTTCTCTGCAATAATCTCTTTGAAATTAGTATCTCTTAGGTAATTGACAAACAAATACGGTGACGCAACTTTGGTTAGCTTCATCTTGGGTTTTAAAGCAGCATCAACATTGGAATGATCTAGATGCATATGCCTTTCGTATATACTCGCCAGAAGATTAATATCATTTGCATTGAGAATATCTTCGATCACATTTTCTGGGCTTTGCACATCAGCATTGGCAAAACTATCGTGGTCCAGTATTTCTTGTTTAACATCAGTTAAAAAATCTTCCATCGTATTTGCTGCATCTGGTTTCGGTTTTAAGTTTTCTGGTACTTTGTACTTGAGTAAAATGTTGTATAACTCCTGTGCAATGGGTAAAGCTGCTTCCAATATCCCAAGTTCGATCCCTTCTTGGAGTAAATTAACAAATACAGTGAGACAACCGATAGCAGATAGATCATCTAATATTTTGACTAACCGTTTTCCGATTTCTGTTTGGTTGAGGTTGACAATCTTTCTTGACTCTTTGGAGAAAGTGACAGGAGGAAAGTTGCCGTCCAACATCCCTTGGTCTGTGAGTAACGATAGGTACACGATCTTCCAGAACTTAAGCGCACTGATTTGGACTTCCCAATGGAAATCGCTGATGGCTGACGAGACCATGTGCTCATAAAGTAGTTGTTTAGATGAGGAAGGTACCTTAAGATTGCGGTAGAGGTCACAGAGGACGTTGCAAGCTTCTTTTCTTACAATGCCTTCATCGTTGGACCGTAAAATTTTCAGGAGACGGTCCTGAAACAAAGCGAATTAAATATTCTAAATTTTGTAAGTACTCTATTTACTTTGACTATTTTTTGCAACATTTTTCCTTTATTTTTTGAGCAGAATTTGTTACTTACCAGTATATTAGGAAATTCCTCACTCAAATGTTCCCATATCACGTTGATTCCGCTGGCAGCGCCGATGCATTTCAGCGCTGATACTTGGACATAAGGTTCAAAATCGTTAAACGCTATAGTTGCCGCTACGTTTATTAATTTGTTATCCAGTATTTGCTTTTGGAAAGGAGGGAATTCTGTAAACATTAGGCACAACGATATAAAAATGAAAAAAAAAGTCATTTAAAGGGTGATTTTTAGTCATGCATGGTAAAGTAATTGGACTTACTTAAGTTGACACACATTTAAAAACAACGTAATTGACTTTGCCTCAAGAATTCATAACACTCACGAGAAATCAATGGTAAGAGAAGAATAATAGAAGTTAATGAGATCCAGGATAAATATGATTTAAAAGATTGATAATTCTTAGTATTTGTCACTAACATGCAAAATGGAGTTTCCAAGGTTGTGTCTATCCAAGTTATAAATTATGACTACTACTGATGAGTTGAAATAAAATTGACAACAATCAGTGCTACCTAGTCATTAAATAAATAAAATAAATTGGTATAACTTCTCAAAATTCCCCACATAGAGATCACACTGTATAATGTTTTGTACGCAGGTAAAGCATAATAATAATATATAATAATAATATAGTGGGACATTAACACACACGGTCATCTGATCCCAAACTAAGCAGAGCTTGTACTATGGAAACCAGATAGATAACTGGTGGTAATATACTACATATAATACTTTTCTTTTGTAAATATGTACTTAAATATAGATAATTACACCCAGACACAAGATAAACAGACATATTTAAACAAATGTTTGTCTCGGGTGGGAATCGAACCCACGACCTGCGGCGTGAAAAGCAAGTATCTTACCGACCACGCCACCGGCCCGTCAAGCATACGACGTAGACACCTAAATCGTAAATAGAAATTCGTTCCGAAAAAAATTCAATCCGGGCCGTGCGTGCCGTGTGTCCGGAGCGGGTCAATTTACGCGTACCTTTAAAATACCGTTGAACTAAGAAAACTAAAAAATACCGCAAATATTTGGGTACATACTTATATACGAAATCTCAGTGCAAACGAGCAGAAGTTCTAGCGCTGTATCTCTAATCTCCCAGTTACGGTCCTGCATCTTCATATAGATTAGTTTCCCAAGATCATAGATCGCAGAAGTCGGGTCCGAATCCACCAATAGCGACAGATTTGGTTGAAGGAACTTTTTTACTGTCAACGCTATCACATTCAGCGCTTTGACTATGAACTGTAAGAAAAATAAAATACTTAAAAGGTTAATGACACATTATATATTATAAAAAATTGCTGATAACACATGTTATCGTAACGGTGAAGTTTTGTGTTAATAGTATATTCCTTGTTTGTATAATATTAAGCGTGGCTTCAAAACTCAGCTCTAGCAAAAACCCGTTTATATAATTAGAAAAAAAATTAGTCGCTACTAACATTTTTCTAATCATATCAGTAGTGTTATTTAACGTCTAATAAGACTATGATAACTAAAATAGGTAGGTGTATATTTAGTATGTATTTGTCTGTAATCTTGAGATTTATACTAGTAAAAAAATCACAAAATCCATTTTAGTTTCTGAGAAACATATTATTTTATTTTAAATATCAGGGATGATTAGAAAGAGATAAACAGTCCTTGATACACTCTAATCAAAATGTAATAGATATAAGTACTTCATTTATTTATAAACAAAAAGCTGCCAGTCATTCACTGCGTCTCGTCTGTACGGTAGGAAATGAAATTGGACTATTTTTGTGTAGGCTTGCGTCTCAAAAAGTGTTTTCATTTAATTTCATTTCGTTTAACGCAACTGACGCAACACTTTTATTTATTGTGCGATTCAAACGTAGTCCTCGGATCATTGATGATGATTTGCAGTTATTTAAATAGCTACATACAGTAGCTTGCTTTTTTTATTTATGAGTCAATCACAGCATGTTAGTTTGCATGACTTTTAATTTTTATTCGTATCACTTGATACACGAAAATGTTTTATTGGTACATATTATTAATTCTCATATTTGGACACAGGGAGATTATATTAATGGCTGTAGGTTGTTTTTACAAACACTTGTTAATCAGTTTGAAATGTAGGTATATGAGTTCGGGAGGAATCTTGCAACAAAATTTTGAAAAAGCGTTTATAGCCTATTGAACTAAAACTTTGTATACACTTTTAGTTACAATGACAATAATGACATGCTTAGCTGTATGACTTCATTCTAAATCCAACATAGCGGAATACTCAAGATGGCGGACTAGTTATTTTGAATTCACTCCTACAATAATTTTATCAAATGAAAGGGTTTGCTGAGACCCGAATTTGAAGCGCATTTTAATAAAAACGTATTTAAAAAAAAGTTTTAGTTTAAATTTATTTACTGGCATCGTATTACCTCGTCGGCAGTTATCGTAAAAGAAAAAACACGAGACGAACTTTACAATAGTCTGTATTGAAATACTATTCTCAGAGAATAGTCGATTAGGTCGAGTGATATAAGACATCACGCAAAGGAGCTTCACGTGTAACTAAATTTAATTAAATTACTTCAGTTTTGTCAGCTAAAGTTGAATTTATTCATTGAAAAACTTTACGAGTATAGCTGGTTGTTTTGATTCGGAAACCAAAAATAATATAAAATGTCTTTGTAATGTGTGAGGTCATTATATTATTTCTTACCTTGCAGGTCAAATTCGGGCGTCGCAAAATTATACTGGTGACTACAGTATACAAACATACAATCTCCAAGCTCTCATGCCAGTTTATATTTCGATCAGTAACCAAAGACAGAACATTGTCCATCACATACGTCATCACCACATTCTTCCGTTCACCATCCTCGTAATTCTCCTCTAGATTCTTTTTCAATTCACCATACGAATCAATAGGATTATAATCTTTTAGGGCATAAAACAATGCTTGGAAAACTAAATTAGCTTGCTCATCATCCAAATGGTCCTTCAAATTTGACAGTTTTTTAACACTATGTAATGCGACAGACAGAGTATCTAGTTCCAAAGTCAAATCGCGCACTGTGTACGCCGCTTTAGTAGTATGCTCGCAGGATGAATTGAAAAGCTTCATTATATAATCAGCCTCCTCTTCTTCAGTCGCAATCACGGTTGTAATAAAAGCAAACGCCAGAATTGGCGTCAAACAAATGATCAACATTTGATTCTTCATTTTCGTACTTCCAGATGAACTAGAACACCAAATCAGCTGATCGTGATCTTTGAATACAGAGTTCCATATAATGTAATTAGTTGAACAGAATTCAATAACAGCGTTAGCGTTGCGACGCTGCACATAGTGCTGTATGATATTAAAATTAACTGCAGCTAATTCCATAAAGTCTTTTTCATTATACAGGACCCCTGGTGAATATGGTTTTGTGAGAAATGTTTTTGACAATAACAACCAAAATAAAAGTTCTGCAAGCTGCAGACTTGTGTCTTCTTTCCTCAGTATACCAAAGGCTATAAGCAGTCTAGAGTGGATTTTATATTCCTTAATCATAACACTCATAAGAATGTTGTTAGTTTTTATTCGATCTTTCTTACTTACTATTTTAAGTAGTACACTTATTGATGGTTCTATCTTTTTGCAAATATGTTCAGCTTCTTCACTGGACAGTTTCTCAAGTGTCATTAAGTCTGTTTGAATTACAGGGTTTATTATGTATGCTATAATCTTTCTGATATTATTGATATCATTGAAATCATTGAGGATCCAGAGGAATTCTGACATAAACTTGTCGATTTGTCGCACTAAGAATACTGTGGTTATATCATCATATAAACTCAGGATATATTTCCACACATCAGTTTCTAAAAGCCAGGTAATACCGGAGATATGGTTGACAGATGCAAGTGCGACTTCTGTGAAAGCGACGCGTACGCTAGGATTGGTGTCAGTTGTGCAAGCATTTTTGAGCAAGTTGCTGATTCTTTCGCCATGTTTTGAGAATATTTTGGCAAAATGTAATTCCTCCCGTGCTGTTATAGCAAGGACTCGGATCACAAATACTTTTACAGAGTTGTGTGATGTATCAATACAGTCTAAAGCACTGATAAGTAGATCTGATATTAAAGGTACTTTCTCGAGAAATTCTATTTCTGTAACAATGGGAAAAATAATCAAATTATTTTGTTGAAAAAATGCCTAGTTACTAAATGTGGCTTTAAATATTAAAAGGTCACATTTTTTTGAAAAGGAAGCATATGCCGCCTTTCAAAGTAGTAATAGTAAAGCTAAGAATGCACAAAAAATGGATAATGAAATTATAGAAATTAATAAAAGTCAGTAAATAATTATTATTCATCATAACAACTCTAAAGTAATTTTTGTATTATTTATTTAATTTAATCTACGAGGCCCATTTTACATAAACTTTCCTAACCATACATGCAATCATAGGTCTAGCATAAAGATCTGTAAGTGTCAGCTTACCTCCTAAATCTATGCATACAATGTACAAAGGTAACCTTAGTCATATTAAAATACACCTATAACAATAAATTAATTTACCTATGTAATTACATAAAATAAAAATTAACTACAAACTAGGTTAAATTTGTAACTACTAGTGATGTAACGAATATTCGCATCCACATTCGCGAATTTATGCAAATATATTTAATAATTTTAAATATATTTTGCTAATATATTTAAAAACCAAAAAAGAGATTCAACATTGAAAAAAAATTATGTACATATTATCAGCCTTAAATTAGGTATTTAACTAAATTAAAAATACGGTCTCTCATTCTTGTTAGTCTAATAAAAGTAACAAAATCACAACTGCCTCAAAAAACGACCTTCTCCTAATAAAAAAAAAACTTTGAAGTAAAGAACTTGAGGTCTTATCAAATTAATAATATCCAATCGCGTGATAAGTCTTGTAAAATAATCACTATTTCTTTTTAATTTGTAGCAGCACAGAATATAACTACAAGATTTTTATAGAAAACAAAACAATTAAATATGTTAAACAAAATTAAATAAAAAAACAACATTCACACAAACAAAACTTTTAAATTCTTTTGTCTCAACAACAGTGGGGACATATGAAAGACTAAATTACATAATACTCTTTTCACTTAATAGGAAATAGGTAATAAACAAACTATCTCAGTAGATCAGTGCTACGAGATCAAAAATCAATGTCAGCGCTAAAATGGCAGAATTTTAGTAGATTCGCCAAACAACTCCATTGTAAGACATTTCAGTATACTATCATCATCAACATGAGCCTATGTTAGTCCACTGCTGAACATAGGCCTCTCCCAAAGCACGCCACTGAGCGCGATACGCGGCTACTCTCATCCAGCTCATACCAGCCACCTTGCAGAGTCCCCACTTTATTATTATTGTCACTCCAATCGTTAAATTATACCATCTATACCAAATTGTCACCTATAAGATAACAATTCTTTCACAATACCCATTAGAAAACAAAAGGTCTGGCTACATTAATGTTACTCCAGCCAGAACTGTTTTTGTCAAATAATTAAAAAAAAACAAGGTCCAAAAACTTAGTTTTTTCAAAATTTTTTTTTTGTTTTCTTTGCTTCTCATAGTGCTATTAAGCGTATACTCCCAACTCCTAAAACCCCACTGACCAAACTATCAGCTTACTGAATTCAAAAAATGTGCTTACCAATTACAGAAAAATCTTTACACTTTTACTAAACCCCTGAAATTGATACAGGGTTTAATTAAAGAATGGTACACCACTGAACAAACAGCCAAGCCAAGTTGAGCTAACTGGTACTATATCACTGTTTGATGCAATAACAACTAATATTGATTATTAACACATTAATGATCACTAATACAACACTTGAGAGCTTTTAAACTTTGCCCTTGTAACTTCAACTTGGAGTTGTCCTTGCCTTCAAAGTTACAAGATGATTATTATATTCTAAATATAAAAAAAAAAAAAAATTCTTTCCCAAAAAAAAACCACTAGTGTATTCACACAGGTTGAGGTGGATTTGAATATATTTTGTCTCAGAATAAACTAAGGTTATAAGGCCTTAGTTTATTCACACATGTGTGAATTTAATTAGATAACTAACTTTAAACTACAATAATAAAATTTGTGTGATAATTTTGATTTACCTGGATCGCAGCTCGCTAGCTTGTTGATAAGACCATCAGCGTAGTAATTATCTATTACATAGTTAGGGTCTACAAACTTTTGAAACAATAATTTCATTTTGTTTTGAATCTTTACACACTCCATGGTGAACTGCTTGGTTTCTATGATTTTAATCTAATTAATCTCTTCTGGTATAATAATGTTGTAGAAAGTTAATTATCACTTAATTTCGCTCATCACAGTCAACAACGTTATACTTTTGATTAAAATATCACTTAAAAAACAGCACATTTCCAGCAGCGTTAGTGTAATAACTATTTCTCCATCCAAACAGTAGAAAAGCTAAACAACCAAATAATATTGTGTGTGGTATCTGCAAATAATCATCGCACCCGCCTCATCGGGGTAGTGATGTATGTATATGTATAATAACTGTTTCGAAATAACCAATAACGCAGTGTTATTTTCGAACAGCTGTTATTGTTAAATGTTGTCTGATTATCTGTTAACCTGTTAAGCGGCCTACACACGCTTGCCGAAAAGCCACAAACAGCGATCAACAAACCACCAGCACCAACACCGATCACAATCAACAAACACAAACAGCCATCCCCACACTTGCCAAACAAGACAAACAACATCACCAATCAAGGACACTAACACAAACATCTACACGCTTGGCAAACAGGCGGCGAACAGCTAAGCGGTACGGGCGGAGAAATGAAAGGCGGTGCCCACTTATCTTTTTGTGAATTGTTCCATCGCCGCTGCTCAATACGGAAAACATCGTGAGGAAACTGGCATATCTCAACTCGTGTGATAGTTGAGAAAAATCCCGTGCCCAGCAATGAGACACTAAAAGGGTTGAAGTGAATTAAAATACACATAATTGTTTCGTTTTAAATTACCTCCAAGAAGATTTTTCCTAAAAGATGTACTTAGAATTTTATTAGCATAAATACACAAAATGTCACAATTCGTATAGTTTCCTTAAATTATATCAAAATCTAAAAATATTTGGTTCCTACCGAAAGAATGCATTCAAACACCAGTATTAGTCATGTGTAACTACGCTACGTCTTCCACCTCCAAGCTCGCAGGCTCTACTAATTGCTGGCAAGCGTGTGGATGCCTCGCAGACAGCTTGGCAAACACCCTCTGATCTTGGCAGAAAAACCAAAGCCGATGCCGAACATTCCCAAGCACAAGCACAAGCAGCCAAACAGCAGGAAACAGCCATCCACACGCTTGGGTTCGTTGTTTGTTGATTGCTGATTGTGGCTGTTGGGCATGCGTGTGTAGGCCGGATGATATAGCTGTTGCGCTGATGCAAGCGCATGATACAAATTGCTATTAAAATATAACAACAGTTTATCAAAATACAAGTCAATCATTATGTTATTGATTGTTCCAAACTTGTGATTTCATGATTAAAATAAACCTAACTGCAATAAAATGAAGTACAAAATTAAGAATTTGTGAATTGTGACTTGTGGATAAAAAATAAACAAATCAGACCTTTATTCCCACGCACGAAAGATTAAATAACAGTTAACAGACGTCAAAATAGAGTGGCGAGAGGTGACACAACGCGCCACGGCAGCTTTTTCTCGTAGCCATTAGTAGAGTTTCGTTGTGCACTAATGTCCGTACAAACTAAATGGCAATAGCACTTAAACACGTAGCTTTAGATATAAACAGCGGTTATACAGCCGAAATTAATAACGTGGAATTCAGCTCTACCATAACTATTTACTAACCAATAACGTATTCAACGAGCAAGAGCCAGCTCTCCAATACACCGATAAGGTTATTACGTTATTGGACTACGGCTATAGTCAAAATAAACCAATACTCTTTTGGCCAAAATACGTAATTCTGCGTACCTAGTTAGCCTATTATGAGCGATTGAGATAGCGGTTGGTTGCTTACCAATAACTAGTTATCAACTAGATTTTTTTCAAACATGGTATTGGGTACAATAACTTTCAATAGTTACGGTATTGCAATATCTCATAACGAACTGTGAAAAGCGAAACGTGCAAGCCATGATAACCAGTTGTTCAATAATGACTTACTTATTAAGGAAAATCTTCATTAGTTATCTGTTATAGTAATCGACTCGATCGCTATCTTAGAACAAAAGCTTCGTGGCTCGTGGTGGGTACCGAGGGAGAGATTAGCGGAGATTAAATTAAATTAAATTAAGCGGGACAGGAGGAAAAAATACCTACTCAAATCCAAACCACAGACCAGCCAGACAGCTATGCATCCAGACTATTATACACAGACTTATAAGTAAACCTAGATTATGGACCGTGCGTCACGATGTGACACTTCCTTTGTCAGTCAATCAAATCAAGAAGTTTCTAGGGATGTGAAAATCTTGAAAAAGATTCAACTAAGTAATATTAAATCACTTTATTCAACTGCTTTAACGATGTACATAGGTTTATGTACAAAAGGTAATGCATTTGAATAAATGTTTAGTAGTCTAAAGCAGCGGTGGCGGCGCAGCGGTACGGGCCTCGCCTTAGAAATATAAGGTTTGTATATATATAAATTGTTTCATCGCCGCTGCTCATTATCGGTAAAAGAAAACATCGTGAGGAAACCGGCACGTCTAAGTGATGCATCGGCCGGGAAACCAGCACTTGGCCAGCGTGTGTGGATTAAGGCATAAAATCTCTCAACTCGTAATGCACTTACTAACTTAACACTCACGTTCATCATTCCAGCACTGGTCGCGCTGGTGAAGCCACCCGAAAAGCTAGTTTACAATACTTTTTAGGAGGATAGTAGAATTGATTGGGCAGCGGTGGCGCAGTGGTATCAGAATCGCCTTTGAATAATAAGGTCGCGGGTTTGATTCCCGATAGTGTCCACTCATGCGTGTATAAGAACGAATAATTCAAGGACATGTGACAACTAGGCCAGCGTGCACTTTGACAGGGTGTGTGGATTAGGGCCTTAACTCTCTCAACTTGTAAAATACTTGAGGGAAGACCCATGCCCAGCGGTGGGATACTAAAAAGGATTCAGGCATTGAAGCACGTTAGTCGTTTTGCACGTAATTTATTATGTGTGACGTCTATGGTCATCTAATACTCATCCATTACTTTAATATGAATATTTAACTCTTTTGATTCATTCAGTATTTGTCATAGTAGTTTATTTTGTGTCTAAAATTACTCTAATTTTATCAAAGATTAGTTTATCTTTTACTGCATCAATCATAGTAATATTTGGTGAAAACTTTTATTGTTTCAATGTATGTTTAAGAAGTATAGCTGAGTATATTAAGTAAGCACCTGTTATTTATTATATATTTTTATTATTGACTGGCCTGTTGAAACAATTAAGTTTAATTAGTTTTTGTTTGTTGCACACATACGCAAACCGCGTCGATTCGAGCCAAAAAAAATACGCACATAGCTTTACGCATACGCCTGTGTTACCCAAATGTGTAGGCAGAGAAAGGTGATTAACCTAGGTTATGTTTAGGCCCCAAACAAAACAAGTAAGTTGCGATTCAGTGGGTGAAATTCCAAACTTTACGAGTAAATTAGGAGTTTTTTTGCTAGACCCGGGAATCAAACTCGGCACCTTGCGGTTACTAAACGAACACGCTTATTACTCGACCACCAAGTCAGTTAAATTCAAATTTACGAACAAAACTATTTCAATACTGTAGGGCTTATTTATTTCTGATCAAACTGTTTATTTCGAAAAAACTGTTTCTTATAATTAAGAAATATAAAATCCTTCTAATTTAATTATATCAATGTTTTACTCATTCGATTCTTTGAATAAGTATAATCGATTACATAGAAATGATTCATTTCAGACATCCTTGTGCATGATTGTTCTAGAATTTTTATATAGCTACGTTCGTCACGTCACTACTGCTGTCAAATTTTTGACCCATCGGCGGACCAAGCGCTTTGCGTTTTTTCATGAAATTACAATTTCAAGCTGTGAGTGTTAAACATAGTGTTTATTAAACAAGTATACGTACAAAGTAAAGTTGTGTATTTTGTTGATTAGTGCATAAGATGCCTCTTCGAGGGAGAAATTTTGTGAGTATTGTTATGTGATATCTTACTTCCTTCCGAAGTTAGGTTGTATCTAGGTGTGCAGGATTGTTAAATATCACGATGCATGTGTAATACCCAGGTCGGTACCCGAATACTTGGCTCGCCCTTAACACCTAACTAGGAATGTACCCTCTTCCATTAAGGCATACTAACCTACTATTTGTGGAAAAACCTATAGAGTTTTACATCCATAATTTGCTTGCAGAAAATTCGTTTGCTTACTGTTGCAGCATATTATTGGCACAGTTCCAAGAATAGTATCCTTGACTGTGTGATAATTTGATTGTTAATTAACATCATTTTGATGGGGATTTTGTTGCTAAGGGCTAATGTGATGGTCTTCCGCAGGATGCCTGATTATAACACAAGTGTTCCCGAGTGCCTCTTAACTGCCTGCTTTTGAGGTTAGTGCTGTTTTTTGTTTTAAGACTTTTTGTTATGGTTGTTGTATACAATGAATATTGTTTGAAGGCTGCTGATTAGAACTGGCCACATTGCTTGTATATTGTGTGTAATCACTTCAACCCTTTCCAGTGTCCTACTGCTAGGTACGGGTGTTCTCTCCACTATCTTATAAGTTGAGAGTGTAGGCCTTAATCCATACATGCTGGCCAATTGTGGGTTGGTCGATGTCACATATCCTCAAATGATTAGTTTTTTGACATGCTGTATTCCTCTAACAATATTTATTTATTTATTCTAAACAGTGGCATTGAATTATTTCACATAAATGTGTGGGCACCGTTGGGGATTTAACATGTTACCTAATATTTCATAGGTGAGGCCAATACTACTGCACCACTGCTGTTAGTGTGCATTAGTTTTTATATTAAATGCATTAATGTAAGTTCTAATCTGTGGCAACCTTAATCTTTGATTCACATTCATGAAAGAGAAAGAAAGAAATGGGAAATTTTGTCAGCACTGTCTCTGTCCCATATGGTGCGAATGCACTGTAATATCCTATTATAAACCTGTTTTAACCCTGACACAAAGATAACAGGGTGCTATAAGTTTGACCTGTTTGTGTGTGTTGCCTGTGCCATCATAGTTCCCGAATAAATAATCTGATTTTGTTTTTTTTTTGTTTAAAAAGTAACTTTGTCCGGGGTGTTCTTAGCTGAAAAAAATTAGGTTGAAGTAATTGAATATATTTATTTCTTGCCTTTTGTAATATACCTAATGTTATCATGAAGCCTTTTTTAGAAAAAAAAGTGTTTCAAGAACTACTATAAAGATGTTCATTAAGGAATAAGAATTTTCACAGTTAATTAGTTACTGTGTATAACAGTTAAACATTTTCTTACAAGATACATTAAAATAACCCGAAATTACATTTTGTTATTACCGTTGGGATTTTTTTTGGTAGCAAGCTTCACACTAGATCAAGCTTGTGAAGCTCTGTAGTGGATTTATCTAAATACACAATTTCTAAATTAATTTGTAATTAATGGCTGACAAAATATAAACAATTGACACTTTTTGTATCCATTTCTTACATTTCAACAGCACAATGTAAAAGTCAGTAATCTAATAATTAATTGTGGCTGTTAGAATAAGAACTGATATATTCACAAAGTTGCTGATGATTGCCGAAAAAGTTATTTACAAGTTTTGTCTTTTTCTTACTTTACATCAAGTGACAAAGACAAAACTTGTGGATAAGCTATCCAACACGTACCAGGAACTGGTGAAACTGGCACATAATTGGCTTACGAGTTGGGTGTGGTATTGTAATTGGTGTTCGATCAAGCAAATGATTGCTTTGTGGTATCTGTATCTACTGCGTTAGTATTGTGAAGCAATGATGTTATGATGCTGATAATAATATGTATGATGAATAATAGTCATCTTATAGTATTAGATTTACGCGAATATCACACATTGAAATAAAACTACTTTTTAACAGATTTTATCACGGTTTATTTTAGATTTTAGATCCTGACGTTTCAAAATCTTTTCAGACTTCATGTTCATGGGTGGACTGATCTTATCTTGAAAGTTTGAAATCTTTTTCTTTTTTCACACTGACAGTCAGGCACAGAAGCTAGTTAGAATTACAAATGAATTATGTACCTAAGAATGTCTATCTTATATCTTTAAATGAGCAATTCTTGTATTTATATATACATATAATTGGAATCTCGGCATCGGCTCCAACGATTTTCATAAAATTTAGTATATAGGGGGTTTCGGGGGCGATAAATCGATCTAGCTAGGAATCATTTTTAGAAAATGTCATTTAAAAAAATAAAATACCGAGCAAAGCTCGGTCATCCAGATATTGAACTAATTATTCGAGTACATGTGATATCCTCTGCACTTGGCCAGTGTGTGTAAATTAAGGCCTAAACTCTCTCAACTATGTTAAGAGTTGCCCTGTATCTAGCAGTCCAACACTAAAAAGGGTTGAAGTGAGGATGTGTGCTCTAAATGAAATTATCCAGTATCTAATAATTTTTTGCAGGCAATTCTTGTAAATATTTGTCTTTAAATATTATTTAGGATCTTCGAACAATGGTTTTGATAAAACTTAGTAGGAGATGTGTGTATGATAAATCAAACTAGCTCGGTTTTCCTTTCCTAGAAAATCTGGTTTGCCTGATTTTTCAGATTCATAAAATTTACTGGGACAGCAGAATGGGTATTTTGTCCTCTCTTCATACTGACAGTATACAGTGTAGTATAATGGTATTTTTTGGTAAATGTTGTAGGTTTTCTAAAGCCGTAAACACACATATAATACGGCATCAGGTCTCAGTTTGTATTAACTGAGTTTTTTTTTGTATTAATAATATCATTTTTAAGATTATTAAAAAATAAAACAAAAAAAAGACCAAATAGAACAGTCATCCAGGTAAGTTAACACTTAAGTTGCATTTCAACATTTCTATTGGAATGTAATAAGTAGGCATCACTACTATTTAGCTATGCTATACAAACTAGAAAGTTAGACGTGCAAATAAAATATGTTTAAGTACATACTTACTAAGTTTTATGAGTGTTGATATAACAATTTCTACTGAACATCTAAAAAGTGTACCTTTAAATTGGTCACCTTCGCTTCGCTTAAAATAATCAGCACCTTTAACTTTGGTGCTACTTACACTTCTTCAGCTTTTGTCTTTAGGAAATACAAGTTTTGTTTGACATACCTACGTGTCAGCTTTCGGCAGCTGAACAGATTCATACATATTTACAAAACTGGTGTTTTCTATGGACAAAAGCTGAATAGAGCTGTATAATTGTAAGTAGCCCCTTTGGCAACTTAGAAACTTTTTTATTACGTATTTTATCTAAATGGATTTTTGCAAATCGCACTTGATCAAATTTTAATTCACACTAGCGGCCCGCCCCAGTTTCACCCGGGTAGCTTCAGCCCATTCAACAATTTACAAAAAATGTGATAAATAACGAACCGCTCAACCGATATTGTGCAAACTTCACATAAACCGTCTACTAAATAGTCCGAACAATGCCTAAACATTTGGTTTGAATAGGTAAGCCCGTTTTTGAGTTATACAATTACAACGAAAAGTGGCATTGATTTTTGTATATATAGATTATTAATTCACATTTAATGCACATACGACTCTTGAACATTAAAGTAAATGTTTAGTTACAGCATATCAAGTGCAATATGTAGCTTTAGGTAACTTTCATGGGCAGGGTGGCTTTTAAACCATCATCATTATCGCCCTGTTCATTGCTGGATATAGGCCTCTCCTAAAGCACACCAAGTAGTGAGTAGAATCCGCGGCTATTCTCATCCAGCTCTTACCGGAGATCTTTCAGAGATCGTCGCTCCACATGAACAATAGTATCGAATAACTAAAAAAACCTTGGACCTGTAAGGTTAAGTTCGTATGGTAGCTCAAGTGTACCTTGGCCACCCCCATTTAGAACAATGTTTAGTTTGATGCGGCCATTGCCCTGTGGCTTTGAGTTTGGCGGCATTCTTTCTATTACGTGCAGCCATCGACAATTGATCACGGCAATAGGTCGTTTGAGTTTGGCGGCATTCTATTACGTGCAGCCATCGACAATTGTGCTACAGATCACGGCAATAGGTAGTTACTACTTATTAAGCGCACTATTCTATTGTTAATTATGATCATTAGATAATACTAGCTTCTTCGCGTGACTGTGCGGTCGAGAGCAGCCTAAAGGAACTGGTATTGGTATAAAAAGTCTTTAAGCTAATTGTTGATTCAGGTGTCACTTCACTTCAACTCTTTTTAGTGTCCCATTGCTGCGCACGGGTCTTCTTTCAACTATCTTACGAGTTGAGAGTCAAATCCTTAATCCACACGCGTTGGCCAAATGTGGGTTGGTGGATGTCACATGTCGTCGAATGATAGTTCTTAGACATACCGGTTTACTCACGATGTTTTCCTTACCGATATTGAGCAGCGGCGTTGAAACAATTCACACAAAGATGTGTGCGCACGATCGGGGAACGAACCCACGACTTTATATTTCAAAGGCGCGATCGATGCCGCTGCACTGCCGCTGCTTAAATACATTTTCCAGGTGTATGTGCAGACTGTGTGTAAAATGTTATTCGAATCCGAATCCGCTCAGCCGCTTTATCGTAAAAAATGATAAACTTCAAAAACTTTCGCATTTATAATAAGTATCAGTAGGATTGATGTATTCAAAGCAATTATAGCGTCTACAATATGATTTAGATGTCTGAACACAATGGCTTTTGCTTTGCACGGGTTGATATAGTTCATTCTTGTCTCATTGAATGTTTCAAAAGAATAGATGAGTTGTAAATTATTTTCTGTTAACAGTTTCAGTACACGCCCGTCTGGAAAAATAAGTTTACATTTTTCAAAAAGTATTTTTTTAAATACATTAAACGTAGCGTCACGGCTGTATTACCCGAAGGCAAGCAGAGGTGAATACTACTCGAATGTTCTCCGGCTGTTTAGGTCCCTTACGTAATAGGGGGCGAGCGTATTGCCGTTTATTGGGCACAATTAAGATTCTTTAAGTATTTTAGAAAGGTCTTTTGCTCGACCCGGGAACCCGGGGCCTCGCGGTTATTAAGCGAAACACCCTTACCACTCGACCACCGAGGCAGTATGGTAAGTTTTTTTTAAAGTCGTTATGGCGGGCCCACACTCGTGTTAAACTAAAAAAACACACCATAAAGCCAAACATGTGGACAGAGTATTAAAGTTAGGTTTTATACCTAGATTATTCGTTATTAATTTTCTAAGGGTTTGTACTGGTTTCTAAGGATATATAAATTTAGCCAAGAGTGTCGGTGCCTCGCGCCTTGACGCTGCCAGCCACCGCCGCCGTGCGCCGCCATGTGTATGAGCTTGTGCTATAAAGGGTGTGTTTTATTTGAAGAACATTTTTACGCTTTTCATTTTGACAAAAAAAAGCGTTCTTTTTATTATTATGGAAATATCTTTTCTTTTTATTTTAAAGATATTATAGCTAGTGGATGCTACTGTATGAATTATTGTGATTATGTTTTCGCGCTAGAGGTACAATATGATAATTACAACTACTGAAGCTACGAAACAATATAGATTCCACTCCGCTAAAGTAATGAGTACTTACCTTGACTAGTGTTTTTCTAAGAAACCTCGCTCATATGCTTCTGTCATACAAATTCCTAGCGTTTTGTTTGTTCAGTTAGTTTGGCTTTATCATACCACCTTTGTTCTGATCTCTGCTATTAAATTTGCATTGCAAAATGTACTAGTATCTTCTTCGGAACGCAAAAGTGCCTAGGGATATACATACATAGGGATGTACATTTTAAAGTTTTGCTGCAATTTTTAATGAAAATTAATTTCATTAAAACTATAACGTAAAGTAACTCTTTTATTATCTAGTGTGTGTTGCTCACGGTTTTCTCTCTTATGAGTTGAGAAAGTAATTAAAATTAAGTAGTAAAAGTTAAATGATCCCTAGACGCAATTACGAGGTCCCGGATTCGACTCCCGTATCGATCAAGAAGTCGTTTCGTTAATCTTAGCAGCTGGTCGAAGTTATAATAAACATAACTGATGAAATGTAGGTGGTATTCAACTCTGCCTTCACCTTCGGGTGATACAGGCGTGAACGCTATATTATGTTTATCTTATGTTACGTAAAATTAATAATGAAGGTGACTGCTATTCAAGATAACAGTTTCCATGTAAAACCATCTCCAGTCCATATTCGCACACTGAGAGAATAAATTTACCCAAGAGACACCGACTAGATACCTTCTAGACGCCACTTTCTTCAAATATTGTATGTAATTTTAATTGACGATTAATTTTGACTGGTTCGTTCAAGTTCTTATCCGTTAACGAACCATTCAAAATTAGCTTGTGGTTGTCCTATCACAACGTATGTATGTTTTTTTTTAAATCTGTAATAGGCTTGCGCTTGACCACAACTTGCTTGTTGTTAGGCAATGATGCAGTCTGTGATGAAACGCGCTTACCCAGTAAATACCGATTCACACGTGACTTGAAGACAGGCAGATTATAGCTATCGGGATACAGAGATGCCGGTAGCGAATTCCACAACTTGGCAGTTCGCACAATAAAAATGCAAGCTAAGCGTTTAAGCGCCATTTAAATACCGAAGTTTCCTGAAATTAACAACTGGCTAGTTCGATTTATCGTCCTTGAAACTCCCTATCAATTGCACTTTTATAGTAATTAGATTTGAGTGTAATTAAGATAACAGAAGTTGTAATTATACTCCCAATCCCAATTCTCAAATTTTGACACCAATGGGTTCATAAAAGTCTTCTACAAGATAGTGTTTTATGATGACACTATGGTTTATGAGCCTGTAATTCTTCTTCTAATTTGGAAATGGGTTCCTCGATAGAACTGGTAACTTAATTACTTTTATAGTATATTTTCACGTTGCCTGCTGTGATTTCAATCTCATCATGACTGATATCACCCTAAAATTTCAACAAACATTGAATTCAGTACTTATTGTAATTATAAAGCATGAAGGGACAATTTATTTGCCTAGTAATTTTACATTGACGAATTTACGAAGCTAATGCTGCCCGCGTAGTGCTGCCCGTACTTTTCCATTGATTTTTATGACTAATTTATGCAAGTCAAGGCCAGCCGTTGAGTCGATAAAAAATTAGGTCATAAAGATCATTTTTGGGCAAGCAGCATAAAACTTTGAACTTCTAGAATAATATTAGGGAAATCAAAATCAGGGCTATGTTTAGTCATGCATGATGCATTTGAAATCACAGCAGAAAACGTGAAATTTTTAAGCAACGTTTGTGTGGAAAAGGTTTAACCTAAATAATCGACGGAATAAAATTAGGCCTCTGCTCGTAAATTAGCTTTCTAAGTATGTATTTCCTCTATTTATTTCATTACAGTTTACTTGTAAGAGGCTTGCTAAAATAAACGAAAGGCATATGGCGCATGAGGTGCATCACATAAACTCTTGCACAGACAATTGACAAGTAATTTTTTTAATTAAGGATTTGGGCTCTGGCTACTTTTGTCTAATGAGCCTGAATTAAGTCGGTACAATGTTGCCGGTAAACAAAATATTAGCTGCGCCCACAATAGTGTTACCAGCATTGAAATTAAAATATTTAGTTTTTTACTATAGCCTTATTTACTGAAGGAATAAAAAAAACAACAAAGGATTATTTATTGTTTCTTTTAATTCATTTTTACATTCGCATTATACCCTATTATCAATTGATGCAGTCTTATTAATTTCACTAATCGAGGTTCTTCACAGTAAAAATTTTCTGAAAGGAACGCTGATGTCGTACACTTTGATAACGATTTCTTTTCTCACATGAAATTATTAACGTGTATAATTTTAGCAGAACTGTAAGAGACTAACAAAATAATATCACTATTAAAATTTGCACCAAAAAAAACAAATTTAAACAATAAAATTAAAATTTAGTTTTATTTGCACAATTTATAATTTAAGATAATTTTTATTTTAATGACAGCAATAGAGAGAATCGAATAACAGCACCATGGTAACCAACTTAGTTTTTCAGTAAAAGAAAACTTTTGACAACTAAAGAGGCTGAATACTATACAACACTCAATAAAAATCAATGTTATGTAGCGTCCTGTTGTTAGAATACACATTTGAGAACACACAGTTATTTCTTGTTGTTGTATCACAATATTATTAAATGGGTTGATAATAATGTACAGAAATTAATCAACGCAAATACTTCAACACAACACAAACCATAACAATAGGTATCGCAAATCTATGACACAAACAGTAATGGCAGTCATGCATAGTTTAGTAATTAAATGAGGGGTAGTCGGAATTTTACACTTTGGGAATCGGGAACGAACGGCTTTACCTACCACAAACTATTTAAATGAACCCTACAATAGTGAGAAAGTACGTAAATAGTACTCTATGGTTTCAGGCGCGCCACCCCCTGACAGCTATCAAGTAGTGACATGAGAGTGACAATCCTCTAGCGGGGGTGAAGAAGGAAGAGGGAGGGGCGTAACTGTCACTTTTTAGCTTTGCATTGACATATCGTACGGTCGTTTTTTTTTCTAAAGCATTACCAGGCGTGAACTCTTGCATTTTGTTACCAGTTCAAAGAGATTATATGTCATTTAGCTTATTTTATTTTAGGAACTTTGTTGATTGACGAACGTTTGATGCAGTAGTAAAGTCAGTCTTGCTGCTTGCATGGTTGGTTGGTTAATTAAACCCGCGATTTCAAACCCGTGAATACCTCTGCCTTTACCAAGCGTTATTTAGAGCGTACTTTTAGAGCGCCATTTGTTAAGTCGACGTTGTTTATTAAATTTACACTATGTAATAATAATAATATAATAATATAGTGGGACATTAACACAAGGTTATCTGATCCCAAACTAAGCAGAGCTTGTACTATGGAAACCAGATAACTAGTAATATACTACATATAATACTTTTCTTTTGTAAATATATACTTAAATATAGATAATTACACCCAGACACAAGACAAACAGACATATTAAAATAAATGTTTGTCTTGTGTGGGAATCGAACCTACAACCTGCAGCGTGAAAAGCAAGTATCTTACCGACCTCGCTACCGGCCCGTCAATGTCATGAATTTATTTATTATTACATATTTCCCGCAATGGAATCCAGCCCTGAAATGCTACCGGCACTTGAATGTTCCCATTCCTGTCCATTGACTGGATTCAGCAACTTTTGTCCAAGCAGTCCAAACTGCATCGCTTTGTTTGATAACTGGGACTAGAATAATGATCTAGCAGAGCCCATGCTTGTTCAAGTGTCCCTCGAAGTAATTTGCAGCAGCGCGATTGCTTTGCTCGGCACTTATAAATAGGCTACTTTGGCTAGGCAACATTTTATCGCTAAAACATATGTTACCAGCTGAACAATCGTAATCAATTAATCGATATGATTTTGAGTCATGTGTTGGAAGTATTGTAGTTTCGACATAATTAATTTTACCGAATGTTTTAATTGTTAGTAGACCGATTGAGTCATGCTCGGTATGAATATTGTTTGTTTAACTACTCTATAAGTCACAAATGATTTGGATTTAAGAGCAACAGCTGTGATGATATTTATAGAAGTTGTATTTAAGGCTATGATTTGTCTTTGATTTAAGGATTTGTCACACTGGATGTGCTGTAAAGTTGTTTAAAGCGATTATGATTCCGTTGTAAGAAACGGATGCGGATATACAATGCGTATATTCGCATCCTTTTCTTTCAACGGACTCGTAATCGCTGCAAACACTCATAATACGGCAGCAGGTCTAAGTGAACGCAGCCCACATCATGTATATTTCGTCGACCGAATCCAATGTTTCTAATTTAGAATCCTAATTCCGAATAACCTCATTTCAAATGACCCCTAAAGCCTTAAATCTCACTAGTGCGACTAATTATAGGTACTTTACGTCATACGCTAATGGGGAAGAGATTGGCGAAGCGTGACACTGTGTGACAAGAGGGGAAGTCTCCAGTGTCTTTTACTTGGAGATCCAGACTGTCATCACATTGGCTATCCTTGCAGTTTAATTAATAAATAATTTTTAATAATATTTCCATGGAAGAACTTCTTACGGACGCTTGTGACGACACATGTCTTGGCTAAACAGATAATTAGAATTAAATATCCTGCTTGTATATATTTTTTACTTGAAATATGACGTCACGAAATTTATGAACCCTCTTACCCATTCTGTTGCCCCCTCCCACCTCCCGCCTCCACACAGTGTCGCTTTGTCAGTCTCCTCCCCCATTGAAGTCTGACGTAGTTATTGACGGTCCCCTTGGTCTATTAGCTCGTGTGAAATAGACATGTTACGTTTTTGCGGTGTAAATGTCTCGTTTCCGCTGCGTAATATTGGACTTGGCACACTTAAATGTTACTCATGCTTACCTGTTATTCATTAGTCGTACGAAATTCGTAAATAATCTACATGTATTTGGTTTACCTGTGGGATATGTTGAGTCTTATTGCAATATTCTTTGCTATTGCCTTGTGACTTGTTTGGTTAGGAAGTTACTCGTAAAACAACCTCGTGCCTCGGAGAACACTAGAGCTGTCAGCTGGTCTTGTGTCTGATCTTAGTGGTGGTCGTGTCAGTCAGCCCATTCCACCAGACTTATGAAAATGAAGTCAATAGAGACTGCACTATGCACATAAACTTGTGCTCTATAGTATCTCACAGCTATGCGGGGTCTATTAATTTAGACGTAGTAGTCAAAACCATTTAAAACATTTTTATTCCTAAACGGTCTCATCAGGTTGATTCAGTCTTTAAATAAACTAAGGCACCTTATTAGTATTTGCCATGCTTTGTGGTTATTGTGGTATTTATTTGTTAACAATTGTGTGATTGTATGGCGCCATGTGTTTTGTGTAAAGCAATTTATGTTAACTCCTGCTTTCTTATTACAGACTGTGAAGTTTTCAGAATTACTGTAGAAGACATTGATCGAAATGTGTGCTAACACAAAGCATCCAATCGCCCTTAGATTTGGTACTGCCAAAGCTACATTTTGCTCATAATAACTTGTTATTTACCGCGACCATAATCACGGTCCGTATTTATTGACAGAATCTCAATTTTGAGTAAGCGCTTTAGATGACACATGATTCGTCTAAAGCGCGTACTCAACCCTGATATCCTATCCTATCCTACTATCCTACTAATCCTACTAATATTATAAATGCGAAAGTAAGTGTGTGTGTGTGTGAAGGTTTGTTACCACGTATCTCCACAACCGCTCAACCAATGTTAATGAAGTTTGAAATGTAGGTAGTGTATACCCTAGAATAGGACATAGGCTAATAATATTTTCAAAAATCATCCCCTAAGAGGGTTAAATAGAGGGGTGAAGTTTGTATGCAACTTTTTATTCCTTGGTCCTATTCATTTGAAATTCGGTACACATAAACCTTTAGACAAATAATGAGAATCGGGTTTTTTATTTTTCCATAGTTACCCCCATGGGGTGTGAAAAATGAGTTTTATTGGTAAAAATTAAAGTTTATCTGGATCTGTATAGTCTCAAGTCCGATTTACTCCAAATTTGACCGACATAAACCGTAAAAGAAATTATGAAACACGTGTTTTTTATATTTTCAATATTTTTTATTTTTATCATAATACTAAGCGGGCGAAGCCTGCGAAATTATTCTGAGTGTGATTTTCTTTAAAGTTGATTTCAATACTCCGTCGGGATTTTGGTCTAAATTACTTTTTATTTTGACACAATGACATGTTTGATAACTCTTTGCGATGAATAGAATTCGAAATTTAAATTTTAGTTGCTCTTGGTATTTGAATGAAAAACTTACATTACGGTCTAAGAGCCGTAGTATTTTTTAAAAATCCCTATAGATTTATGGATATGCCTATGGGGGCTTGCCGATTTCAAAATCTTGCTTAGGTACACGCCTACACTACTACCCGGGACAGGATAGTTTTATCCGACTGCGAAAAAAGAGATTAATGGTTTAGCGCGATAACCGACATCCGCGGGCGGAAAACTAGTCTGTCTATAAATACGAACCTAAAGTCCATACAAATCCAAACTTTCGAATAAATAAATAATCTTTGTAACGATGGAGCCATAACCATTAAGTTGAACTAGTCATTAATTATTTAGTTGCTTTAGAAAGCCCTTTTTGGCCCTAAAATATTTTTTTTTCGATTACCATTGTTAATACTTTAGGTTTGTACTAAATCAAATTAACGAAAACATTACTTCTAAGAAAAAGGTGGGTTAATAGTTGTGTTGCTTCCGATGATGCCTCAGAAGCTGTAGTTAGAACAATATAAACCAGTAGAGCGTAAAGCGTATCGTCTCACGGCTATATATTGATGACATGACATTGATTGACACTATGAATACAATACTATTGCTCATGCTCGTATTCAGTGGCGTAGCGTGCCTTGTCGGGGCCCCATATAAAAAAATTTTTGGAGGCCCTTATATGGAGGTAAAGATTTTTCACAAAAGAAAAAAAATATTGTGAGAAGAAATATTTATTTATCACATAATTTACCCATTTTACAAATAAAAATCGAATTTTAAATATTCACTCTCCTTGCCTTTTTTTCGGAAAACTGATTTATTAAATCATTTATGGCTGATGAGGACTTTAGTTTTTGTTTTTATTCTTTTTCCTTACACACTTTGGGGGCCCCCGTGGCCCGGGGCCCCGTATAATTGATACGGCAAATACGGCGGTAGCTACGCCCCTGCTCGTATTTTACATCAATTTTCCCAATTTACAAATGAATATGTTTTGTTGTTAGTAGGTTTAGGAGACTTACTATTTGGAAAACATGGCTGATTACTAAATATGTAACCGAAGTTGGTTCGCTTTTGTATTTTGTAAATCCTCAAAAAGTAGTCACTGAAGATTTGAATCTCAAGGTCAGTTAACTAGGTGCTTAAGTGTGTATAGTTAAGTAATGTAGTGGATCGTTTATTCACAGGTGTTGTCTCGAGACAAACCTTGTGATTAAGCCATCCGACACTTATCAAGCATCTGGTGAAACTGGCGCTGAGTCTACAAGATACTAGTTGCCCCAGCGAACTTCGTACCGCCAGCGGACAAAATTATGAATCTAAACCATTCCCAGATCCCCTTGAATACCCACAAAAAATTTCATCAAAATCGGTCCAGTCGTTTGAGAGAAGTACAGTGACATACACACTCACAGAAGAATTATATATATAAAGATAGACTCGTAACTTTTAACAATAAGGCTGGCAGCGACATCGACCTTTTTGTTTTCGCAGTACTTTTTCAACCTGAAAATATGTAAACCCAAGTTTTCCAACCATAAAATATAGCTAGCCCTAAATTTTAATTATCTTCACACAAAGTATAGACTCATGGTATAGTAAATAATTCAAGTGTGAAATACGAAATACGCAGTAACTAAATTATGGTAGCAAAGATGGCAAAACGATAAATGACTGCGAACATTTGAACCGGTTCAAGGCGTTTCAAGGACAATAACAATTGTGTACACACGGCATATACTTGATTATAGATGACCTATTGATTCGATACGGTCTTACTTGATGATGACCGATTAAATAATGGCTCCTTAATGTCCGTTTAATTGGGTAATTACTTGGTAGTTAGGTAATGCGTTTGTATATACCTTAAGTCACTGTTGAGGCGTCTGGCATATTTTAAAAGTTAGAATTAAACTTTCAGTAACCCGCACTTGGCTAGCGTGTGTGGACTTTTTTCGTAGTATGTAATGTAAATGAACGTTTCTAATCGATTCCACCTAGTAGTAAGTGTCAATGAAGACCAAAATGGCACGTATGCAGTCAGTAAGTGGAAGCAGAAGTTGGTCGAGGTACAATACTGTCCACCATACCCTTTATTGTAGACCGATCTTATTGCAACCAGTGCTAATTTCCGTCCGTTCAAACGATTTTATTATAGTTAGGTCCCCTTACATTACATAACACGTGGTGCTTAGTCCATCTTGATGAGGCAATTTAAACCCACGCTCTCTGGCATTACCTGCATGGAATTTACTTTCCAAAAGCTATTATCTTTTTTGATTAAGTTCGTTCGGGATCCAAGACAATTTAGGTGTCCCGCGATTTGGCCGGGTTAAAGTCTACACGGGCGTCGCTGTTGATCCTGGCTTACAGGAGTCGGAATTAGGGTGGCGGGTTTAAGACCTGTTCTTATATTCATGAAGATGGCTTCACCAGGCTTCGGAATGTGTCGGGTTCCCTTGTCGACGCAACTGCCTGATGGGCGGTGGATTACTACCGTCAATGTAGCATCAGCTAGGAGCGCTGTGGTAATATCGAAAGCGTTTGTTGAGAGGAAAATCTTTTCCAGCTGTGAGACGCTACTAATGGGTTGTTATTTTGCTTCTTATCTTCGAAAGAAAACCACGCACATTTACAAAGTGGTTTGACAGATCTGGACTAAACAGAATTTATTGAACATAGACTAGCTACAAATTGAGATGGAGTATTTAGGCCAATGTTTGTTTAAAAATCCAGCCGAGTGTCGGGCCACGCGCTATGTAGGGTTTCGTAGGTGATACAATATGCCAACTTACGAAAGGGGCTTTATTTTTGTATTTATTTTTCAAGAAGTATATTTTTCCTTCATTTAATGTTATTTTATCTTAGCCGTGATAGATTTCCTTTTTAAATGCGATATTATGTATACTATCTTCGTGTTTTTATTCAGGTTTTCTAGCCTATAGTTTAGTTTGTATGTATAAATGTTTCCTTAGGATTCCGAAACCCAAAAACTCACAAGTTCAGCATTGTTTAAGAACATAGTTTTATTGATTCATTTATAAGGTGACACGGTATTACGGTCTCGGTCGTGACATCATTAGCACCATTTATTTTGCAAATAACGTACTTAAATAGAGCAAGGTCGAAAGAAATGATTTCAGGACCTACGTATAAACGAAAGTGGTTGACTCATATTCACAATGATAAGTATTTTTGTTACAAACGAAAATTGTTATGAAACTTTAACACGCTACTCTATTATTTACAGAAATTAATGAATTATCTGATTTATGAAAAGATGGCTTATTTGCAACTTGGTTTCTGTTCGCGGTTAGGCCCAGACATATGTTTAAATGATCACAATTTGCCTGATTTTACTATGGATTGCGCTTACCCAGTAGTTAACGGAACGCTCGTAACTTGAACACTGACAAATTATAGCTATCGGGAAACAACTTGGCAGGTCATTCCAATGTACAGTTTCTGTAATGCGAATGTCATTACTGTACTGATGCGCATAAGGGTAAAACGCAAACTGTGTCCATCCCCGGGGATTACTTTAAAAAAAAAATTGGCGTTTTAGACGCTAAGGATAAAGAACGCTTTAGGTGATAATCGTGGCATCTTTTATTTTCACCTGTATAATACTGGCGGTGCCTATTTATCATCGTTAGCAGTTCTAGATCTCACGAGTTTATTAGTACTTTATTAGGGTTAGCATAAACGTTACTATGAAATTAATAGAAATAACTTTATCTAAAAAACTTAGGTATTTGAATAGCTTGTGAACTAAGATTGGTTCGTTTAATGTTCACTGGCTTTCGGTGATCACGCCAGACCTCTCCCGGGTGTCGAAGTAACTCTATACCTACCAAATTTCATCCAAATCGGTTCAGTAGTTTGGGCGTGAAAGTGCGACAGGCTGACTTATATTCGCATTTTTTTGTATTAGTAAAGATTTTTCATAAAATTGGTTCCATATTGATGGAGAAATTAGGTTATATCTCATTTTTAACCTAATTTCTCCTCAACTTTCTAAATCTTCTTTCCTGATCTCTTTTTCGTATTAGAATATGTGATAATGATTGACTGATTGACTTGAATTGACTACACTTGAATGATTGACTACACTGTTAAAAACATTGAAAAAGAAAATATTAGAATATAAGAAATTTTATAATCTACTCCAACCCTAGCTGCGAATCAGTTGCAACACTGCAGCGGTATTCTATCGAGAAACGACATGCAATTTGTACGAGTAGGCCGCGTGGGTGATAATGAATCAGTACACCCGTGGGCTGATCAAGGACTTCCCTTTTACTGCTTATAGAGGAAGAAAACAATACTAATACCTACTTCATTTCTACGTAGATAGAAACTATGAAGTGTCTCTTGCGAATAATATCCACCTATATTCAATCTAATATTATAAATGGGAAAGTGTAACCGTAGCGTTGAGCCGATTTAGAAGACATTTTCTATGAAGGTAGCTCGAGGTCCATAGAATTATAGATTTCTTTTTGCCAACATGCGCGGTAAGATATGGTTTGAAAATAATGTGAAGCCGCGATCTGAAAGCCAATAGATTAATAATCATCCGCTATTACCTTTTGATTATATTTGATAAACAAAGATTAATTCGGTTGGACTACTTATTTATCAATAAGTTGATTGCTTTTGGCATGTTTTTAATATTTTGACACTGTCGTGTGATTGCAAGGTATTATAACGAAAAAAGACGATGTAATATGTATTAGCAGTTCTCAGCTTAAAAGTAAGGTCTATATCAAGATATAAGTGAAGCTCCTGCGCTTGCAAAACATTGTATACAAAACAAAGTTTCTTTAAATGTTTGGTTTTAAATGCTGTTTTGACCTGATTTTTAAAGTGACGGCGAGTAAAAGATTGAAAATTAAAGCAAGGCCGTCTGTCTGTCTATACAACAAACAAACTATAGCAAAAGACGCATCTTCTTGATTTTCGGTTTTGATTTTTTAAAGGCAATAATTTTTATTTCATCTTACGACCAATCTTTGTAAAAATGTCAGGTAAAAGATTTTTTTTTTAACAAAAAAGAAACATACCTATTTGAATAGGATCATTTCAAAATGAACCTCTTTGGACAAAGAAGAAATTTGTAAATCCGTCGACAGAGTTATGCTCGAACAAACAAAAGAATTGAAAATCTCCTTTTTGAAGTTGGTAAAAAAATCTACCTCCCTAAAATTATCACGAACAGTTGACTTCTGCAGACGCTCTTGATCTTCATCTCGTCAAGCGTTTCTAGTGACGCAAGAAATATAATTTGTATAGCGTTATTCCAAAAGATCTATTTCGGTGGTTAGCGGCACCCACCCACTGAACATGCAAAACGAAGCGTAGACGTGAGCGAGTGAGCAGTGTTGAAACAGATATAAAAATTCAGTGTCGATTTTACCATCTAAATGTTAATTACATAGTTAAAGAGTATATGCAACTCTGTGACAGTAGAAAATGAAGCGTAACGTAAGTACACGTCTTTGACTATTGGTGACACGAGCAAAACAAACGGTGTATAAATAGATTTCAATAATGTACTTGTTGGTAACACCGATTATACGGTGTTGCCAACGATTTTGTTTGTTTACACGGTTCATTTCAACAATTAAGATGTCCCGTGATGTAAAGACCTAGATTCCGCTTTCCATCTACATTTTAAAGGTAAATAATGTTTTTAACTCTAAACTGTCTTCATTATTTCTGTTTTGTGATAGTAGTCGAATAGTTGTCACATTGCACAACAGTAATACATACATACAACTAGTTCCTGTGTGCTGCGTTTATTTCTGTGTCTTTCTTAGTTGTACGGTGCATAAAATCTTTGTCATATTTCTACTTCATTAATCTTTTTTCTTTTTTTTTATGGTCGTATTAGGCTGTACCATGATGATGTGTGTATTTTACATGTCTCATTCTCATTGTTGCAATCTATTTTATTTGTGCATACTACACGCTACACAGGGTCACAAACTTTCACTTAATTGGTATGCAATTAAAACTATTGACCATTGCTTCCTATATGTCCTGACATTCAAACAGTCTAAAATAAACACTCGCTGGCATACCTGTACGATTAGTAGCGATCAAAAAATGTACCACTGCAGACGTCATCATGTCCTCAAGTACTAAATTTAGTTCACGATCCCTTTTTCTTTTATTGCCTTCTCTTTATAACACCAACAAAAATTGATTAATTCTTTAAAATAAAATTTAAAATTAACCGCGATAAAATCTGTTATAAAGTAGTTTCCAATGGGTGATATTCGCGTAAATCTAAGACAGTAGGTACTTTGTTTTTTTAATGGACTTAACCCACCACCTTAATCTTGCATTGGTACTCCTGTAAGCCATGATCGACAGCTAATGATACTCGGAAGTGTGGTGTTATAAGATTGACTTGTGTATCTGTTTGTCTGTGTACAAGTTTATGGCGCCGCCGCCGCCGCCTTAGTTTTTACCGATTTTGATGCAGCTTTCTGTAATTGTAGCAGAAATGATCGAAATAGTTCCTAAGTAGATCGTAGTTTCATTATTCTTACCTTGTTTCTTTCTTTTAACCTCTTTTTTGTTCAATATTCCTTACTTTGTAATAAATCAAAATTCAACAATAACCCTGAATTTGCTATGGAGAGTTTGATTGTAAAGAATAATTATGTTGTACCTTATTATTCTACATGTATTCAACGCCATATTATTATGCTTCCCATAATAACAGTGTTCAGTCAATGACCGACCATTGATCGCCGAATATCAGCTGGTAAATAAGGAACTGTTTTACATACACATTATTGATTTATTTCAGTTTTGTTTTGTAGAGGTTGCAGAGTGAGCACAGATATTGATTGAAGTTTGTTTGGTAAAATAGTATTATTCGATCTCAACGTCCAAACATTTATGGCAATATCTCATATTCCACATACACATTCTGATAGATTACTAAATGCGGCTGTGCCTACAGCTAACTGACCTAGTTAATGCATTGTGTGCTCGTCTCTAATATGTTTCAAAGTTAAGCTTGTTTGTTCCATTCCATAATAATCACTTGTTAAGTCAGAATACTTTTACCAGGCTTTCTTTATTAGGCTAATATTTTATGACCTACTCAACGCGTGGCCTTGAGTTTCGGTTGAAATCGTTCATAAAAATTGGTGGAAAAATCGGACGTGTGCGGGCAGCGTTAACCTGATATTTTTCAGTAGGTACAATTTTGTGGATTTATCGCCCTAAGTATTATTTTATCAATAGAGCTGGCACACCCAGTGCACTTCGACCTAGTGGGATCATTACTTTAAGAGATAGTCACATTCATTCAGTTCACAATATCAAATGGTTCTGGATTTATGAATCACATTTATTGCAAACATTTATTGGCACACTTTGTATTGTTATAATGATTGATTAATTATGAACAATCAAGGTGTCTTTTAAACTGTCTCAATGATTAATGGTAGTCTGATTTTCTAGTATTGTTGGTACTTCAATAGCAAATGGTGTTTACGGAATATTGCTCACTGACGGTCACAGTAGCTTCTCTAAGGGCATAATATATCCATAATCATAGATATAATAAACATTTTATGAATCGCCCTGTGCTCCGATTAATTTGCTCACCTCGTGTAATATCGGTAGGCCTTCAAAGCACACACTGCCATCTGTAGGCTAATTTACATAATTAAATAAGTTTAGTTGCAGTGCAGTTGCAGTTAAGTTTCGATCAAAACAGCCCTTTTTGTGTAATTTTGGTATTCTGGTAATTTTGACAACCGCTGTCAGATACGCTCACGTCAAGTTCGCGTCACGCGAGCGCATAGAATGATATGGCTAAATAATTACAAGAATACCATTTTGCACTAAGACGTAAACTTAACTGCAACTGCACCGCAACTTGATCGGTGTGTCAAGAAATTACGTGAATTAGGGCACTGATCCCAAACTAAACCAATCTTGTGCTTATGGAAACCTAACCTATCCAGATAATTTTTGACATCTTATACATGATAGTTTCGAATAAATCTGCATTTCAGAACGCACGCGTAACAAAACAAACAATGAAGCAAAAATGTTTAACTTTTCTTTATCTGTATTGTAATAACAAATATAAATAAAATTTCAGCATAAAGAACCGGTTTCAGGTAATATATCGATTGTTTTAAAATGCATTTATAAAATGTCGTGCGTGTCCTTTGGCGTCCATTTTTAATAAAGAACAATTGAAGAAACAATTACTGCGAGGAAGCATAAATCCAGCACCTTATCATAATTCAGTCGATTTATAAGGCAAGTTGAAGGTAAATTTTATTTCTTGCCAAAGGTAACCACTTTTTACAGAGTCGGGTTTGAAAGGGTTGTAAGTCGTTGCAAAAATAATCTCAAACGTAGCCGCAATACATCAATCCACCCACCCCCCTAGAAGCTTCTAGACCTTTACTACGCAGGCGCAGTACAACAACCAAAAAACGATTGTGTCTCGCTCCCTCAAATTTAACAATCCATAGCTGCTCTGTCGTACGCCCTTGTACCAAGCATTTTTTTTACCTGTACAAAAGCCTCAATGTATAGCATCCAGTGAACTCACTGTTGCTTTTGTAGTGGGTTAACGAGCAGCTACGGGCCCATTGTAGAGAGTTCTCGAACAGTAGAGACGGTTCTCGAACTCTCGGCGCCGCACTCCCACATGCCGTATAAATACGATTCTTACCAGTCGATCGCCGCAGTATAAAACGAAATAAAGAGACGAGCGTTACTCTATACACGGTGATATTATTTTCGCGATATTCTTGTGAAGTGTTTACTTGTGATACATTCCTGTGTTTAAGACTTAATTATGGAATCTCCTGTTGTAGTGGATAAGCCGCCGGAATACCATGGCAACGAAGTAAGTTTTAGTAATTAATTTTATGAATTTTAATTAAACTACTTTCCTTTTTAATCGACATAAAAAATCGTCGGTCGTCAATTGGGATATAATGTTTATATATAGACGGAAATGCAAAATTTTTGTTATTTTTTAAAGAGGATTATTCCGAAATGTTTACCTTTTATTTTAATTTAATAAAAATATTTTTTACTAAAAGGAATTGCAGTAAGCAGTAAGTAATTTATTTTGTTAAACAATTCAAATTAATTAACAAAACGGCTTCGTTCATTTTGGTATTATTAAAGGTTGCCTGAATAGTTGTTCTTAAAAATAGTTCGAAACGTGTTAAAGTATTCCATACTTTGAAATATTCGATTTTATTGGAACCTAGCCAGGTAGAAGCATGGTCAAAGACATCGTTTCTAGGACAGAATAGTGGTAATATAGAATTATTCATGTTGACAGCTAAGGAAAACTAAATTCCCCTGAATTGTTATTGTTATTCAGAAAATTATAACAGAAACCACAACTTTACATTGGGAAATAAATATTTTACTGAAAAAATAATTTAACTCAATAGCGTCAGGGTTTTTTTTTATCATCAATTGTATTTTTTTAAACTTGCTTAAAGTGCAAGAACCCTGAAAGTACTGTAAGACTTTTCAGGAATGATAAACAAGATTGCTTTACCTTGAATGACTCCATTATTGTCACCTGCTTCCTGATCATTAATTTAAGAACCTGTAATTATCCATAGCTACTTTATATTGTTTCTTTAAAGTTGGTGTGATATTATCACGTTATTTTTTATTTATATTTTGGTCGTGTCGCTATTTGGCGATATTTTTCAAGAACAGCCACGAGACCATGTAAACATTTCGACGTCACATGCAGTACGTATTGTCGCGTGCGTGAGTCACAGAGACGCATTTAAAGTCACCATTTATAGATTAAAAATTTTATATACAAAAACCACAGTTTATACTCATTCATTATGCTTGAGATGATTTATATTTTCTTATAATTTTAATTGGAATTGTGGTTAACTTTTAGCAAACAGTCAGTTTTACAGCGATGAACGGGTCGATGACCATTGTATTGTTTATTGTGCAAATTATAACAAAAACAAAATAATAGTAAAGTTACTAGGCCAAACTATATTGCGGACCAAGTAGAAGTTGAAACAGGATGACCTAAAACTCGAGAGTCTGGTCCTTAAAAATACCACCACTGAAGTGACCTTTAGGCCGAATTTAACGTGTATTCCCAGGGAAGGACAGTGTGACGGTATATCGCAAAGAGGAATGGGACTAACCCCAACGTGAAACTCAGAGCAAATTTTCTGTCTGTAGCAGTATCGTATTCTGGTTCTTAAAGTTCACTTACCTTTCGTATTTATTGCTAAACTCCTTCTGTTTTATCCCTAAGTGCATGCTTGCGCTAAATACGCTCTAATAATAAACAATCTTCAGCTTTATTGTTCCGGCAATGTTTCTGCTCAAGTTGATCCGAATTTTGAGTGCTATCTGTTCATTATAACATCACTTTCTTTAATGTCTTCGACCCACACCTGATTCTGTTTACACTAGAAACTATTTGTCCAGCTGTCGAGACTTTGTTTTGCATTCTTCTAATATTTTAAATTCCTTAGCTCATATTAGATTTTACTATTTTATTTATAGAATTAGAAAATTTTAGATAAGATAGATTTCCAGCAACTTTGTTTTTGTAAGCTGACATAATGTTACGTCTTTTTTTATTTCGCAGCACAGTCACGACTCGCAAATAACTTGTTTTGTTGACAAATTCTCGTATTGAATTGTAAACATTCAGCTAAGTTAACCCGATGATCTCATCGTATTTATCTTAAGAGGTAAAATTATCGTCTCCGTACATAATCGGATTCGCGTCGTCATTCTTATGCACAGTCAGTGCGTCATAATCGCCCACGAGAATCACTGGATTCTTTTTTGGCTATTTAGACAAATAGAACAAATCTCTCCTTGATATCCTTAATAGTAGTTTTATCATAACCGGTTGTTTTTTTTTTGTATTACCTTAACAAGGCATGTCGATGTAACAGACACAACCTACGCTGCGGTCCATGTTTCCTTTTATGGAATTTATTTGGGTCATTGTATTGTAAAGACAAGATTAGATTAGATTGACAAATCTTTTACTGAGAAATAAACCGTATTGTCACAGCTATTCCCTCCCACTTCATAATTAGTGCTCGTGCGAATTACAACTTTTCCTCATCGTCAAATCATTCCTTCTATAATAATGTAATTTTCAATAGATGTGAACCTGCAAAGAATTTTTACTTTTCGTGGCTCTGAATTTTAGATTTTCATAAAAATGTAATTTCGCACCGACTTCATGGTTTAATTTATTATGCATAATACTTCCTTCATAATTAATTTTCAATAGATTTTTTTTTTTATAATTTATAAAGAGTGCACATATTATGTATAGTATTTTTTTTCTATAATGATGTAACTGTAGACGAGTTTGAGCACAAACATAGCTAGTTAATCGACGGTCAATGACTTTTGTTGCGTCACTCGCCAAAATTATGAGATTTGTACTGTGTTCAAATGGTAACTCATGTCTCAGTTTACATTATCTGTGCTGCGCCAATGGGATTGCTTTTATTTATTTTTTTGTTTTTGAAAACTAGTCTCACCTATAAAGAAATAATGGGTAAAAATCTAATTGCAGCCAATGTGCCAAGTGTAAATGCCAAGAGATATACCCCTAACGGACATCCTAAGTAGAGGGGATCTCGACTCTATACATTGCCATCACTATTTTTGGAGGTTGAAGTTTCTTTTAATATCCTATCTTCTCAAATGGGGCTGGTAACCCACAGCACATTGACTCAAAACAATCTGTTATTAAGTTAACGCATAAGTAGGCACATGGCGCAACTCTTTCATCTTTTTATTTAAAACCCATATTTTTATGATATAATGGCGCCACGTGATTCAAAACGTCGTAACTACGAGTTGATCAGTAGGTACCATAATTGTAAAATAAATAATCCACAAGGGGCACGTGCTCATCGCCGCATGTTACCTGCGGTCTCTAACATCCACAATCGAATGACGCAACGCAATCCATTGGTTTTTGTGCTTCAGCCCACACGGTGATGTCACCGTACAATCATCAAGTGGTTAGTGCTATGAAAGTGGACGTCGCTTCCATTTACCGTATCAGGGAACTATAGAATTATCAGTGAGTGTTGTAGTGTTTTTTTTTTTGGTCCGTTAGTTCAAATGCCATATTTTATGTCTGCGCGTCATAATGTCCTACAAATCCACTTTATCTATCTCTGTGATAGTGGGTCGTAAATATTATAATACTGCACCTATTTCTGACGTATCAGGTATTGGGTATTAGGTTTTAATAGAAATGCCAAAAAAATATAAACACCCAAGTTGGTTGCTAAATTAAATATTATAGGTTCTTCTGAAAATTTTAAGTATCGTTGTCGGTTCAAAACGAGGTTACAGCATAACTACTACTTAGAACTCCATTTACGGAAATCACCTAAGGAGATATTACAAAAATGTTTTCGGTTTGTTACATAATCTAGTTTACATATCACGATTATCTAATTTTTTCTAACACTTTACTGTGATTTTCTTTTCCTTGCTCAATTAAATCTCGTATGGCTGCGTTTCTACGAGGCTAACCAAATGGTCACTTTCTTTTGGTGAAACAATAGCAAAATAGCACGATTGATCGAATCGTTTCATTTAATTGGAGGTGTTCGTGTTTCATTTACGCCAAACCAGCTACACGATCGGTCGTCTTAACTTCACTACACGTCGGTTTAACTTTTGTTAGTTTATGATGATTTGTTTATTTTTGATTTGTTTTTCTGTATTCGTCTCTATACAAAACTAGTGCCAGCGCTGACTATGCCGGTCCGCAGGTAACCCGCTGTAATCAGGAGGTATAATAGATCTTTTCAATCATCTGGCATCTATTTTAATAATAATAATAATGTATGATTATACGAAAGTCTCGAGTATAAGGTCACTGCTTCGTTCGTCCTTGCCATATATGGCAGTATCTGGCGACGCGACGCACGGGCAAATACGAATATATTATGTCTCAGATTAAATTAAATGTAAAATACTCTACCTCTTTCATACATACATGCCACTGATTCTACAAATGCTACAAAATTACTTTCTATGTTGGCGTTTTAAAAAAAATTACGCACCATTCGATAATATGTATATATTTTGAAAGGGATTTAGAACCAGTTTGAGGATTTTTCGCGGATACAAATGCATCCAAAAGATATGTGCGTGTTAGGTTGTCCAATAGCATATTTTTCCGTTGTTTTTTGCAGGTTCATTGTACTTTAACTTGCTGGTTATTGTAATATACGTGTAAAAAATGATAAACGTGTGCACCTACCTACAAGGCTAAGATTTAACGATACATTGTATGTACTTAAAACTATGTAACTACATTTATATGTGTATATTTACCAGTTTATTTCTTTGTCCACAGCGTGGGTTTCCGTTTGATGAGGACGAGAGTTCAGGTGCGTGGAGCGAGCTCGCGGCGCGACACCCGGACATAGCGGCGCGACTGCGGCAGCGACCTGCCACCTGGGCACGGAAGAGGCGCCCCTCCAGCCAGGACGCCACTGACGGTATGTTATATAATAAATATCTTCATCACAACTTACAAATACACAATTGAGTCTCGAAAATTAAATGCAGTATAAAAGTTTAATGAGTTAGCAAATCTATGTAATAATAAAGTCTCTCTACATTATACATACGATTATGCAAGACTCGTTAAACATAAGTCTTGTTGTTTACAGGTTATGTTAAAAAGCGTTTCGTAATTGCAGATTTCGGCGACAGTTTCGGTGGCTTCGACAGATTCCCCTTCGACGACATCCCGCCAGAGTTCAGAGACCACTTCCCCACACATTGGAACCGCAGATTTGGAACACGAGAGGAGCAACCACAACAGTCTGCGCCTGCCCAACAGTCTCCGACCACGACACAACAGACCACCGCCACACAGACTGAACAGGATCCGGGACCTTCCCAAGAAGAGCAACCCAGTCAACAACATCTACCACAATACGGTCTGAGAAATACAGTAGATCTCGGACAAAAGAGCCCCGCCGACCCTAGCCTGGTCGATGCGGACGACAGAAACCAAAGGTCTATGTCAGCACCTCCCGACAGTTGCGGCCATCAGAAACCGAGCGCCACAATGAGCGGACAGAACCACCACGACCACCCACCGCAGCACGAGCAGCACTCCAACGTGCGACACATACCTATCTTTGTGGAGGGTCGGGACGAACCCGTCATCAACAAGAACGTCGACCACGGCACGCACTTTGGCGATACAAAGCCAGCTTATGTGCCACCGCCGCCACAGCAGCCACACATCGATAGGGAGCAGTACTTCGCGGACGATGCGCCGTCCTTCCACCAGCCTCCTAACTTCTCCAGGGCATTCGGCACGCCATTCAACAAAGGCTTCAGGCAGGGCCCGCAGCCTTTCGTACAGCAGAAAGTGTTTCCTCAGACGGCGTACACCCGTGGGGCCTCGCCACAGCGATCTCAGTCGCCCAAGTCCCCTCCGCACCAGGAAGAACACTTCGTCAAAGTACCAGTGCAGCATGATCATGCAGCTCCTAAGACTGAGCCTCCGTCCAGAGCCCAGCAGCGCCAGCCGCCCAAACAGCCCTCACCACAGCCACAACCTCAGCCTCACGCGCCACGGGAACAGACACCTCCGCCCAAACAACCTACGCCGTCAAACGACCCCATCACACAGATTCTCAGTATTCAAACAGACGTCTTAAACTTAATGACCGAAGTCGAGAATTTTAAGGGTGCCAAAAACGACAAGCAGTACTTGTTCCTAGACGAGATGCTTACTAGGAACCTTATAAAGCTAGATAATATCGAAACTGACGGCAAGGAGAACATTCGACAGGCGAGGAAGGAGGCCATCAAATGTATCCAAAAATGTATAGCCGTATTAGAAGCCAAAGCCGAGAGCAACGCCGTCGCTGCCGCCGCCGCTGCTGGCCAGACTCAACCTCAGGACGAAGAGATGAAAGAAAATTCAGAATCTCAATCTGCGGCTGAACCGGCGACGGAGAACGGCGAGGTAGAGATGAAGGAAGCTACCAAAGAAAGTCAGAGCAACGCACAAGGACCTGTAGCGGCGCAGGCGCCCGACGCTAAGATTGAACCTGCGGTACAAAACGATACCGAAAAAAAAGTTCAGGATTCGACGTCACCGGCAGCAGCGTCCACTGACGTTAGCCAAGTGCAAGCGGCCGACACCCGACCAGAGGAAAAAACTGAACAGAAAACAGAATCCGCCGAACCTAAGGAGGAGAAGCCTAAAAAGGGTACCAAAGTTGTAAAGAAACGTAATAAGAGCAAGGATAATAAAACTGAAATAGCTAAAGATAGTAATAAGCCAGAAAACCCTGATGATAGCAATAAGGTTGAAAAGAATACTGTAGAAACAATGCAAGTAGATGATAAAGGTGATAAGGAGCCTCAGGTGATGGAAGTGGACGGTGCTGCTAGTCAATAAAGTTAGTTTGCATTAGAGAATATTAGACACGAAAACTACGCACGGAGCCTAAGCTACGCCTACCTAATCTTTGTGTTAAGTTGTGCATAAATAACACAGGTGTTGACATTGTATTGTTCATGTTTGTACATTTTACGTTTTTAATATTAAATAATTGTGTAAAGATATTCGTTGTCCTCTAGGATTCGAAAACGTCTCTTATCCTAATATTTAATTAATTTATTGTTTATCATTACTTGATAACACAATTTTCTCAATAAATAACGAAATTCGTTTAAAAGTGTATTTTATTTGAATATAACATTGTTTGTAAGGCATACACAGTAATAATTACACATAAATACAAATATTAGCCATTCTGTGAGCCCTAAATAATTTTATCACAGAAATATGAAACATGCAAAATATTTCTTCCACCATCTCAACAACTTTTATCTTACTGGTAATTCTAAAAATTAAGATCGGAGTCAAGCTTAACGCCAAGTGCACTCTAAATCTGGGCCTCTAGACAAATTACTAACGAAGCGTTAACGAAAGATCGAAAATAACAAAATGTATGGGATTGACATAAAACAGTCACGTGACATTTCGAAGGTGAATTATCGCAGATCTATCTTTATCACTTCGCTTTGTAATTTGTCTAAGGCACCTAGACTGACTAGTTGCACTTAGCGTCTAAATACTAATCCCCATATTCATATAAACTTATAACACATCTAAAGGCTCGCTATAGTAAGATTTTTTTTTAAATCCCCTGTATTCATAAACGTCTTATAAGCTTATTACGTCTTATAAACCTATTTTAGCTTGACATTTATATAGTAAGAGAGACTAAAGTCCATTTAAACATAGTATTATATTATCTGTGATTTAAACTAAAGAGTCATAAATGATTTTTATAAAAAAGACCCATAATTCTTTAGCGAGCCTTCAAACAAGTGTTACAAATGTTATGACTAGGGCCGTTATTGTTCTAACAACTAATTATACTACATACTAGCAATACTAACAAAAAGCAACATAGATATGAAGTGGTATTTAAACATAATTATCACATAAAAATATTTTGCTTAGATTACTTACAGTCCATCAAATCTAAGAAGTACCGTTTGACAGTTCTAAACGTAGTACATTTAGAATTTTATATTTTGTATGAAAATTGTTTATGTTATGTTAAAATAAACATAGCTTCATAATTCAATTATTTTACAGGAAATCTAATAAAAATAGTGAGAATTACGCCTCTATTAAGCTAATTTAATAGAAAACAGTGAAACGTCAAACGGTACTAAAATTTGATGGACTATAGCATAGCGTACACTACTTTAGCCTCAACCCTTTTTAGTGTCCCACTACTTGGTATAGATCGAGTTTGAGATAGTTTTAGGCCTTAATCCACACACGCTGGCCAAGTGCGGGTTGGTGGATATCACATGTCCTCGAATAACTTAGACGACTTTGGTAGAAATAAATAACTGTTATACATACTAGAGTGGCTATCGTGTGTTTTGGGAACCACACCTCGCTTTATCTATTAAATACTAGCGGATCCCGCAGACGTCGTCTTGCCCGGTAAAGCAGAGCCACCTACCGGGTCCGAAAACAGAATACGACCTATAAGATTTCTTAAAAAACGGTCAAGCTGTTTCGGAGTTTTTTATTTTTCTCTGCGTACTTCAAGGAATATTCTAATAAAAGAATTAGCGAAATCGGTTCAACCGTTCTCGAGTTATGCGCTTACCAACAGATTTTGCGATTCATTTTTATATTATAGATTTATCATTCGTGTTAAGATTAACAAATAACATACTGCTTTTATTACCCGAAGATGTAGGCAGTGGTGGATATCACCTCTGATACAGGGCTGAGTATTTGCCATTCATTGGGCACAATTTCAAACTTCGAACTGCAACTGAGATTCTCTAAGTATATTAGAACAGTACTTTTGCTTGACCCGGGATTCGAACCAGGGGCCTCGCGGTTATTAAGCGAAAACACCACCGAGGCTGATAGATAACCAATTAATACAGATATTATCACCTCTAGGAAAACTAAGTCTATGAAACGGCAGTGGTGTGTTTACGAAAACAAAATTGTAAGCGACTACACCGTGTTGCGTTGACAATTCTCGGATTTCTTGCTCATTTACACTACTTTGATAGAAATACAACGCCAATAATCAAAAGTTACATTATTATGAGGCAATACTGCGTTAGTTAACTGCTAAAAACATCCCAATATTCCCTGATTGAAGACTTGAGCGGTATTTTAGTTTAACAACAATGATATGACACGTGTTTCAGCCATTCCTACTTCACTCCCATTCCTTCATAACTCGTTCCCAATCCTCATCACTAATAAACGGCTTATCGATACAATTAATCATATACTCCCCACAGAATATACACTCACTAGCCACAATATCGTCTATTTCATTTCTTAGAACTTCTCGCAACGGTAAACCGGTAGATGTGATCGCGTTCAGCTCGATGTTTGATAGAACTGACAGCTGGCGTTGGAGATCTGTTAGCTTGTTGCGACGAGCTGGACCTGGGGAAAGAAAAGAGGTTTTTAATTCAATTCATTTATTTGTCAAAAACATGTTATGGAGGTGACTGAGTAGTGACTGTAGGATCAGGTGGTTGACCTTCCAGTGTAAAGGTAAGATCTGCCAGCCGGGCGAGGTGTGATGCCCGGCGACCGCGGCTCTCCCAACTGTTCTTTTTTTTTGTTTTTTTTTTGCTGATGACCTAACCCAATCGGCCGGTAGGGCCTCTATTGGTTCACCGGACTTTCCCAACTGTTCTTTTTTTTTCGCTGATGACCTCACCCAATCGGCCGGAAGGGCTTCTATTGGTTCACCGGACTTTTTCGGTGAGCCGTCCGAGGACGGTCGAACCGATCAAGTACTGTGGCAACTGCCATGAGGGCTCCCCATGTGGGGACGAACCTCGGATCAGGACGTTGCCGGACACTCTAGTTTTTTAGGGGCTCGGGGGCCAACTGTTCTTGTCGGGAAGTTGTATATATGCTAATCGTCGGTAAAACTTTGCTTGTGCGATTGAGGTTTGCTGTGACGTCATGTGGCGTTATATATAATTTGTATGTATATGTTTCGTCATTAGCTGCCGTACAAATGTAGTAAATTATACCTTATTAATAACTTTGATAACTTAACTATAGCTACAATTAATAAGGACTCTTACCCGATAATCTAATAGGCTCACGGATAGTTCATACATTCAAACTTATATTCTAAATACATACCCCCATATTCATAAATGTATTTTAATGTCATTATAGCTAAAATAGGTTTAATAGGTTAAGAAAGAAACAAAGTCCATTTTAACCAAAGTTTCATAAGATTTTTACGAATAAGGCACATAGTATTTATTAGACTTGACTTAAAATCCCTACTAACATTATAAATGCGAAAGTAACTCTGTCTGTCTGTCTGTTACGCTTTCCCGCTTAAACCTCTCAACCGATTTTGATGAAATTTGGCACAGACAATCTTTAGACCCTGAGAAAGAACATAGGCTACCTTTTATTGCGAAAAATACCGAAATCCACGCGGACGAAGTCGCGGGCGGCCGCTAGTTGATTATAATTGATATAAACTTCTAATAAACTCTCTTGTTGCATTTTATTCATAAAGCAGCTGTAGCGTATGGCCTAAGGAGCTTAGTAAAATAAAACAGCTGATTAGAAGTGAAACAAAATTGGAATGAATTTATTTTACAACGACACATATTTATATACAATAATTTTGGAACATTTAAAATATAGGGTACACACAAGTTTTTTGTCTCACTCGCACACTATAAAAAGACACGCACTTTTTTGGAAATAGTTAGTATGTTTTATACAGTATGAACTGACGGTACAGTACACCCCCTCAAGCGAAGCGTACGACTGGTTTCACCACTCGGCCTGATCGGGTTGTCTTTAGTTCGCCTTCTTTATTTTCGTTCAAAGCATAGGCTGGCTTAAGTCTGTCAATTGATATATTAGCCACTCTCCCAGGTAGTTGAATCTTGTAATACTTGTCACTCCTTTCTAGCACACGGTATGGACCTTCGTACGTTGGTTGCAGTGGCTTTTTCGTGCAATCTTTGCGTAAAAATACGTTCTCACAAGTATGTAGGTCTGAGTGAACAAATATGCTTCGATTACTTCTTGCATTATCTGCCGGTCTGTAAGTACTGATCGTGTGGCGCAGCTGATCGACGTAATCATGATTCATTTCTGCTTGCTTTGTTTCCACGAAAAATTCACCGGGCAGTCGCAACGACGTACCGTAGGTGTACTGTGCAGGGCTTATTCCAGTGTCATTGCGTGTAGCTGCACGCAAACCGAATAACACTGTTGGTAGCTCATCGATCCATTTTCCGGAACTGGCTAAGCATCTGGCGGTGAGTGCAGTTTTCAGGGAATAATGCCAGCGTTCAATGACTCCGTTCGACTGAGGATGATAGGCAGTGGTCCTTGTTCTTTCTATTCCCATCAGCTTGGCTAGATCTGCAAACAGTTTGCTCTCAAACTGACGCCCTTGGTCGGTCGTTATGGTAGCAGGACATCCAAATCTGGCAATCCATCCCTCGTAGATAGCCCTTACAACAGTTTCTGCAGTGATATCATGGAGAGGCATGGCTTCTACCCAGCGAGTGAAGCGGCAGATCATGGTCAATAGGTATCGGTGTCCATATTGTGACGGTGGAATTGGTCCGGTGATGTCGATGTGTACGTGTTGAAACCTTTCTGCTGGTGGAAATGATCCGATCTGACTTACTGTGTGACGGCTGACCTTTGACCTTTGGCAGGCCTCACAGGCTCTTGTCCACTTTCCTGCATCAGTGTTCATCGAAGGCCAAAAGTATTTTTCACTCAATAGCTTCCTTGTTGTACGGGTACCTGGGTGGCTGAGGTTATGTACAGTTTCATATGCGGTTTTTCTAAATGCTTCTGGTATGTAAGGACGGATGTGCTTAGTTGAAGTTTCGCAAAAAATCTTACAGTTTGCGTTAGGTATCTCAAACTGCTTCATTTGTATGTTGTTCTGTTTCAATAAGTCTCGAACTGTAGGATCTAGTCGTTGTGCCTCTGCTAACTGCTTGTGGTCGATAGCTGACGGGCAACAAATCGTTTCTGTGTTGATCCGAGAAAGACTGTCAGCCACAATGTTTTCTTTTCCGCTTATGTGACGGATATCACTGGTAAATTCGCTTATAAATATAAGCTGTCTTGCGCGCCGAGGTGTCTCGCTGTTTGACGGTGATTTGTTCAACGCGTAGGTCAGCGGCTTGTGGTCGGTGAAAATAGTGATATGTCTACCCTCGAACATTTTTCTAAAATGCTTGATCGCCATGTAGATTGCAAGTAACTCCCGATCAAATGTACTGTATTTGACTTGCGCGTCAGATAGTTTCTTCGAAAAATAGCCCAATGGTTGCCATTTCTCGTTCACGTACTGTTGAAGAACGGCGCCAGCACAGTTTTGACTGACGTCCGACATTATAGCAATGGGTGCGTTATGTGAAGGATGAGCGAGCAAAACTGCGTGCTGTAGGCCCGATTTGCACAGCTCAAATGCATTCATAGCTTCATTATTCCATTCAATCTTTGATTTATCACGTTTCGTACAGTTGTGCAGGTACGCATTCAGAGGTGCTTGAATTTCGGCTGCCTTTGGAATGCTGTCTCTGTAGAAATTTACGATACCGAGGAATCTTCTTAATTGATCTATGGTGGTAGGCAATGGGTATTTAGTTATAGCTTCAATTTTCTCTGTTGGAGGTGTTATACCATCAGGTGAAACGGTGTATCCGAGAAATTTGATCTCTTCCTTGCCCAGCACACACTTAGATGGATTTATAGTTATGCCATACTCATTCAATCGTTGTAGGACTTTTCTTAGATGCTCCCTGTGTTCAGTTTCACTTATAGAACTGATTATGACGTCATCAATAAAAGGGTAGGCGAAGTCTAGTCCTTTGAGCACTTCATGAATGAACCTTTGAAAGGTTTGTCCGGCATTCTTAAGGCCTGGACACATTCTTGGGAATTCAAATAGCCCAAATGGTGTGATGATTGCTGTCTTGTCGATATGATCTTCAAACACCGGTAGTTGTTGGTATGCTCTATTTAAATCCAGCGTAGAGAATATCTTCTTTCCATAAAGTTGATATGTAAAATCTTTCAATCGAGGTACTGGATATCGGTCTGGTTTTGTGACAGCATTGAGTCTTCTATAATCTCCACACACGCGTATGTCCCCATTTGGTTTTGGGACAACATGCAAAGGGCTTGCCCAGGGGCTTTTGCTTGGACGGCATAACCCCTGATCCATCATGTTCTGGAATTCATTCTTTATGGCTTGATAACGGTGCGGTGGTAGTGGTCGTGCTTTGCTGTAGAGTGGCGGTCCAGATGTCTCAATGTAGTGCTTGACATTGTGCTTCGGTGTGTTCTTCATGGTGGACAATCGTGTAATATCAGGGAACTCTGCCAGTATCTCATGATATTTTTTGTCCAGGTCAATGGATCTAATTGTTGGCTCAGTTGACATGCACATGGATGTCTTTACTTTTAGGTTGGTAATTTTGTCAATTAAGCATCTTCCAGCGAGGTCGACGAGAAGGTGATGATGCTTCAAGAAATCAGCTCCGATTATTGGTTTGCTCACAGCTGCAACGATGAAGTTCCATTTAAATGGTCGTCTTAGTTTAAGGTCCAGATCCAATGTTCTTTCGCCAAATGTCTTTATTTCTGTGTTGTTAGCTGCGTATAGTTTGAAAGAGGTTGGTTTCAAAATTTCATGCCTTTTTCCTGGAATAACAGAAATGTTGGCCCCCGTGTCGATCAGGAAAGATAGATTTGACTTCTTGTCTTTCACGAATAGACGGTGCGATTTTTCCCATTTTTCCCTTTTTTTTTTTAAGTTTTACTGCGTAGGTAAGTACTACAATCGCGTTTTTTAGAAGCCTAGTCGGGGTCACCACTGTAGCGTATGGCCTAAGGAGCTTAGTAAAATAAAACAGCTGATTAGAAGTGAAACAAAATTGGAATGAATTTATTTTACAACGACACATATTTATATACAATAATTTTGGAACATTTAAAATATAGGGTACACACAAGTTTTTTGTCTCACTCGCACACTATAAAAAGACACGCACTTTTTTGGAAATAGTTAGTATGTTTTATACAGTATGAACTGACGGTACACAGCCAATTAACGAGCTCAAGTTTTAATTGACAAGATGTTTTGAAACTGGTTTCACAGTTTCTTGTCACAACAAGGCAGCGAAGAAGCTCCGTTGATGGGTTTAGTCCCAAAAATCTAGATTGCATGTGAGTAAAATATCAACTTACTAAGTATAGGCATAGTCTCCACAGTGAGGCAGTCGTTGTGGAACTTATGTCCACACGGGAACAGGTAGAATGGACGGAGGAGCAGCGCTATATCGCACAGGTAACATACGTCTGATACTAATACTATAGCGCTGCGGTTTCGGAACGACTGGATCTCTTCACGCACCTGTAAACACCATAGGTATTATAGAAAATAATTATGTTCGTGATGAACACAAGAAAATAACTTGAAATTTGATTTAAACTTGTATTAGGTAAAATTGATTTTTATATTACAAAAGTGACTATACTTGTGTAGTGTTCGTATAGGTGTGTAGTGTCACTAGTGGGGGTGGTCGATAGAGGCGCTGGTGAAGAATGTATTTATAAAAAAAAAAAATTGGTTGCCTGTAAAGTCGGTATACGGGCGAAAGTTTTACGTGACAACGACTTTGAGTGGTAAAATAATTTTAATGTGAATATTCATTCGTATAGTAGGAAGAAGGATGAAATAATAGTAACAATTTAAAACATTTATTTATACAAAGAATTATATTTAAAACATTAATTTATACAAAGAATCTCGCTCTTAGGCGGGCTAACTGTGCTCGAGTGGAAGGGACGCGTGCCTTTCACTTTTTATGTCTGTCTCTCTCGCTCTTAGGCGGGCTAACCATGCCCGAGTGGAAGGGACGCGTGCCTCTCACTCGCTCTCATTGTGAGCGCATAACGTGAGCGGAGCGTAACGCAGTTTCTTGAAGTGTCACCCGGCAAAACAATTTATAAGACGTTGTCAAGTCAATAATAACATAATAAGGTATCATATAAGGTCGCTGGTTCGGTCCCCGATCATGCCTACACATATTATTTGTGTGAATAATTTCATCGCTGCTGCTTAATATCGGTGAAGAAAAACATCGTGTGAAAACTGGCATCTCTAAGAACTACTAATTCAAGAAATTCTCTAATCTATCAACCCACGCTTGGTCAGCGTATGTAGATTAAGGCCAACACTCTCTCAACTCGTAAGATAGTTGAGAGAAGACCCGTGCCTAGCAGTTGGACACAAAAGAGAGGCTGTTTGTTGAAGTCAGTCATTTTCTTCTTTTATACAACCGGAACCGGAAAGGCTATACTATACTTGAAACCAGACATTCTAGGTCGTTACTACTAACTATGTGTAGTCTGAAATTAATTTGCAGTGTTTTAATACGGTTTTTGACGTGCTATTTTTTTTTAAATATCTCGTCGCGTAGCCCGACTTGCGCTTATTCTGGCGTTTTAGACATTTTACTCTAATAGACAAATGTCGTAAAATTGTCATAAACTAATGAAATCCTTGTTTATTTTCGACATCTCTTTGACCTACTGCTAATGCTGACAATTAGCGGTCTTTTTAAAAATCAGGATTAAAAAATAAATTACAAAAAAAAAATGTAATATGTATTATTCTTCTTTTTTTTATTAAAGTTTAAATCATCACCATACTTTTTTATATGACTCAAATATCGTAGAATTTAAGGAATGGTATAGCTTTTCCGGTTCAACCTTTACATTTAAATGAATTAGATGAACTAGTGCCAGTGGCGAGAGACAAGCGTTAGTAATGAACATTTGTGTTTGTGTCGAGTCTGGGTGTAAATATCTATTATAAGTATATATTTTCAAAAGAAAAGTATTATATGTATAGTATATACCGCATTATATGTATAGTATATAACAGTTATCTGGTCTCCATAACACAAGCTCTGCTTAGCTTGGGACCAGATGACCGTGTGTGTTAATGTCCCAGAATATTTATTTATTTTATTTATTTATAAAAAAGTAAGATAGCTTACATATTCAGCAGATGTCGTAGCTTCTGCCATTTCAGCTTTCATTTCTTCTATTTGATTGTTGTATTCCTGTGGACATCGATAAATTTATTGTTTCATTTATAACAAAAACATAATTTAATAACAAACGCTTTTCATAAAAATACTGAAATATATTTCAGGCATTATAATTTTACAATCGAACGCGAGTATAAGGGTAGCTGCACACATAAGCGGACCGCCATAGTGGGTTCAGCAGTATTTTTTTTATTTTGCAATAGGCTTGCGCTTAACTACAACTTGGCTGATGTTAATAAACCAATATACCCATTCAGTCGTGTTTACGAATGATTTTCGGTGGCAGTGGAATGAGTTTCCATATGGTCAGAAACCACAATGGAGCAAAAACTCCAACCCACCCTCTTAAATGGTGTCACCAGACATCACACAGGAACACGGCAAGGCCGCTGTATTTGTCGAAGAACAACAACATTTCTCTAACATTTATCTACATATTAAATTTGACTTATATGTACACATCTACACATTAAAATCTACACATTTTACAGGTTCATACGTACACGCAAACCATTTTTGATTTTAACAAGTCAGCCACTTGGAAGCCGTTATGTGTGACCGGGACGTCAACAATACAGAGATAACCGCGCGGCGCCGAGGTAGCATCCATCATAAATATATACATATTTTCACGTATATAATATTTTCACGCATACATACAGCGCCATCTAGTTACAAATTAAGCAAGTATATTTGCTTGTATGCATAATGGATACTAGGAACTGACATGAAATACATTTTTTTTGCAATTATAAATATATCATAAATTCAACATTTTGACCTTGACCAGAAATAATCAAAATCTTGTCGAATTTCGGATGACCGCGGCGGTGGACAAATAGCCGTAACGAAATTACCTGTAAAGATTGACAGATAGGCTCCCTGAAGTGGTCAATAGTGACAACATCACTGAAGAAAGGCAGGATATCTTCTATCTTTATGAGTGAGCACTCTTGTAGGAAGTTCAGAGCTGTTTGCATATCTTGGTTCTTCGTTATCACGTTTTCAGCTGTAAGATTTAACATTTAATATTTATGAGTCACCCTCGACACCTAATTTTCTTAAAATCTAGCGAAGTCCATCTCAATCACGACAGCTTTAAAATACCACATTAAAATGGGGCCACCTGTTTAAGCGGTAGAAAGCAACCAACTTGTATACAAGTACAAAAGTCAAACATGTAACACCTCTATTTTTCGCTGTGGGTTAAAAAAGAGGGGTGTTTAGTGTTGTGTTAACAAGTTCATGGCCTTTAGTCTGCTTGCCCACGGCCGATATTTATGACCAATTATGTGACTGTCTCAAGGAGGGTCCCTAATGGCAGAGAACAGTCTACTAGTCGAGCGGAGAGCAGTCTACTAGTCGCCAGAGAACAGTCCACTAGTAGGGCGGAGAACAGTCTACTAGTCGGGTAGAGAACAGTCTACTAGTAGAGCGGAGAACAGTCTACTAGTAGGTCGGGGAACAGTCTACTAGTAGGGCGGAGAACAGTCTACTAGTCGGGCAGAGAACAGTCCACTAGTAGGGCGGAGAACAGTCTACTAGTCGGGTAGAGAACAGTCTACTAGTTAAGCAGAGAACAATCTACTATAGCAATAGGCGATAGAGACGGATAGTGTTTGCAAGCAACATGTTTTCTTGTGCATGTATAGCCAGTACGAACCAATATTAAGCCACAGTTGTCTTTGTAGTTCAGTCTGGTCTGGCATGTTGGCGATACACTTGGCCAACGCGAGATCTACTTCTAGCGCCAACTCCACCGCCGACTCCCACAAACCGAGCAACGCTGATAACTTCACACAAGCTACTGACAAATTCTTTTCACGACATAACCTGTAAATAATGTGTATATGGCTGTAAAAAAATGTTGTAAACACGAAAGTAACTCAGTTTGTTGGACACGCTTTTCAAACATTTACTTCTGTACTTATTTGGATGCTAGGTTGTAGTTTGTATGAGGAGGAAGGCTTTCCTTCAGTGGTAGCATGTTCGCCCGGAATACCTCGATTCGAATTCCGTGTTAAACATCTAGATGGTTCTAGAATATCTTAGCACTTATATCTAATGAGCAGCGGTGGCGCAACGGTATCAGCCTCGCCGCTGCTCGAAATAGGTGAAGGGAAACATCGGCATTTCCAAGAACTAATCATTGGAGGGCATGTGACATCCACCAACCCACACTTGGTTAGCGAGAAGACTCGTGGAGTGAAATGAAGTGACGCCTAAAGATCAACAATAGATACGCTCTGAATTAGAACTTAACATAGGCAAATAAAATGTAGCTGTTATGGTGACACTCACATCTTCGGACGGGCCGGTGGCGTGGTTGGTAAGATACTTGCTTTTCACGCCACAGGTCGTGGGTTCGATTCCCAACCGAGACAAACATTAATGATGAACATTTGTGTTTGTGTCGAGTCTGGGTGTAAATATCTATTGTATATTATATTTACAAAAGAAAAGTATTATATGTATAGTATATACCAGTTATCTGGTTTCCATAACACAAGCTCTGCTTAGCTTGGGACCAGATGACTGTGTGTGTTAACGCCCCAAAAATATTAAAAAAAAATAAAAAATATCTCACTACAGGTAAAGACTTACCTGTAGTGTTACATGCGTGAGCGAAGTTTGTTGTAGGTAGTTGGAGTAGTTCAACATGAATAAAACTAACCTTAGAGCATAATGGACATCATAGTTGACCAACGTGACATCTTGACCCTGCCTTGCCAAATACCTCATCAACGCATCATTATCATGTTCTACGTACAAAGTCAACAAATAGTTATGTATAGCTTTGTCTTTAACGTTGAAATGTTGCAGCATAAACTCAAGATACCTAATTATTTCAGACAAATGACTCTCATCGTTTCTACATGACAGAAACGCAGGTAGAAGCTTCGCAGGACTCAAACTGGCTCCTTGAGATATTAATGCGTTTACTGTATGCTTTGGACACTCTTCAATCAAAACTGGCGCGAACTGATAAAATAATTCAGGGTTTTTTAAAGACTGAAGTGTCTGTATTGCTTCTAAATAAGATTTCTTGTAAATATACTGTGCAACCACATTCTCATAGTCATCATTTAAAATAGAAAGCTTGATTAAGTTTTGCTTGTCTCCATGTGAAGCCATAAGGTCGTATATAACAGATTTTACATGTTGCATGCAATTTGAAACCTTCGGGTGTAGTAAAAAGACTTCAAAATCGCTTTGCAACTGGTTATATTCGTGCGAATCGTGCTTCCCAGTACTTCTTAATAAGCCTAATGTGGATAAATACAATTCAGTCATCCATATTACGAGCATAGAAATTAATGATTTATCATCCTCTTTTAAAGAATCCAAGCGTTTCATTAAATAAACTTTTAACGCGTTCGTTTGGTTTGCTTCAAGGAACTTCAAGCAAATAGTCTCAAAACTGCTCTGCGTTTCAGCAAAAACATCAGCACTTTTTTCGTATTCCTCTTTTTTGAACAATAATTCCGCTTGCTTCACATTAATCAAATCAATCAGAGCGGGATTGTTGAATGAATACTCTTTGGCTAGTTCAAATTCTTCATTATCCGAGTAAATCTTCCATAGATTTCTTTCTTCTCTAATTACTTTGTATCGAAATACTGCATTGTCAGTAGCGGTCCATATTGTCCGTTTTTTAGCATCCCTTACTATAGTTTTTAGTTTACCGTGAGCTTCGGAGTACACATCTTCGTGTACTAACTCTTTACTCAGTAGTGATACCACTTTGACTCGATCGGAGTACATGAGTAGGATGTGGAATTCCGTTAAGACAAAAGATAGGGGTACACTTTCAGTGTCATCGTTGCTAGTAGGGTAATTGATTAGTGGGTCCTTTGAAAACCTTGAGTTTGAGTTTTGCTGTGATGTTCCATCCAGCTGAAATGTATGACATGTTTTAGTAATACAGTGCATCATATAAGCTATAGAAGCCCAAAGGTGTGAAAAGTGAGAAATATGCGGTTCGCGATGGCAGATAGTTTTAAGTAAACTAAAACATTGTACCTAGTAAAACGTAGGCCAGCAATTCATCTCTTCTTACATCTTAAGGTGAATAATCTGTTAAGTTTATAATAAAGTATATCCTACTACTCCAGATATATCTAAAGCATTTGAGGGGACTGGGGAACATCTTACTGACGGACTCTAGAAAAACTATAGCGAAATTTGAATAGAACGAAATGTATGGAGTTGAAATACGTGACATTTCGAAGGTGAACGTCAATCCCATACATTTTGTTCTTTTCGATCTTTTGCTGTCGCTCGCTGTGTCATGTGTGGTTTTCGAGACGCCCTGGCGTACACGTGCGCGACGAACACCATGGTGTTATAATGAGTAAACCGGGGCCGGCTATTTTAAGGCTGGAGACCTTCCAGGGTCTTGCTCGCCCGGGGCGTAAACGGGAGAGACTCCCGTTTACGTCACATACTTCTCATCCTGCGCCCACTCGGAAGTATGGGATGCGTAAAGCATTTTCGCACGTTAAATAAAAGAGCCCTTATGTGGCATATCCAGGTAATAAACTAGGTATGTGTGTAAAAAATTTCATTAAAAGCCATTTAGCCATTTCGTTAAAGAGTAATAATCATCCAACCATCCATACACACTTCCGCATTTATAATAAGTAGTGAAATACAAAGTAGATTACTGACCAGCCCAAAAAAAATCCCGGCTTCCGTCAACCAGGCGAAGGTTAGTGGTGTATTATTGCTATCATAAAAGAACTGCAGCTTAGAATACTTCAACGAAGATGGAATCTCCAAGAAATCATTGTCTGGTTTCGTCAAATATGAGTAGAACACAGACTCCAATGAAGGCTTATCATCTTTGCTAGTCGCGTGGCCATTAAACTGGTATAATCGCTTAGGTGTAGTAACAAAAATGAAGTATTCATTTGCTTTATTCACTCTATGGAACTGGATTCCTGTTACAGGCATCTCTGTGCCTTTTCCTATGTCAAATATCTGTAAAAAAAATTAGTAAAGGTATATGTTTTAATTTTACAGTGTCGGAAATGTTTGTGTGAGTATGTAATATTTAGGTTATGAGCTCTGGTTGTACAAAATAATGAAAAAAATAAAATAAAAGCGAGCTACTTAAAACCAATTTATCTGCGTTATGAATGGTGTTAATAACAGGAACATGTTTTATTTATAAATAGATGATAATAATAATTGCATTAAAAGTCATATTTGACTTTATCTCTCACATTTGTGTGTGACTGTGACTCATTTCGACTCCAGATAAATTTCAATGTGCTGACATTGAAATTTATCTGGAGTCGAAATGAGTAAAACTAATCCTAGTAATAATGTGTTAATGTAACTGCCGAAAACGTCCTCAACTTAACTTGGTGTCAAGGAACAATGAAAACAAAGACTACTGTGCAGTTAGTGAGTAGTATTTGTAACCACCATAAAAAAGGACAAAATTTGACGTCTAACAGAAGTAACTAAAAGCACCCAAGTCTAGTACTGAAGCAAATAGGGTTGCAAACTTTTTCTACACAAATACATTTATATATAACAAAAATCAAATATACTGATCGAATTTAGAATCTGTACCTGAAGTCAGTTAATAATGATAAGTTATAAAGAAGGCAAAAAGTATCCCAATTGAAGATATTAATAAAAACCAGCTAAGAGGTGTCAGGCCACATTGTCCTAGATTGTAGCGGGCTTGGATTTCCGCAACTCGACGTTGTCCTAATAAGCATACTTCAAAATAGGCAAAAAAAAATTAACGACTATAAATGGCCTACATAGGGCAATAGTAATTGAAGAAAAAGATATAAAATTCAACTTCTGAATGGAAATTGCAAAACAACATTATTATAAACATCAAAAATCAGTTTTTGTGGATACACAGACGTTTTCAAATAAATAAAAAATAAATAAAATAATAAAGTAGGACATAACACACAGGCCATCTGATCCCAAAATAAGCAGAGCTTGTACTATGGAAACCAGATAGCTGGTAATACATATATAATATTTTTGTATGTTTAAATTTCTGCACTGTTTCTGTTAATATTAAGCAAATGATTAAATATGTTTAAGTAGTCTTGTTCAGACTTTTACCCTTTATTAAAGATATTTTCGTGCAAGTTAGTAAATCATAGAGTGATTTTCTTATAAGTTCTTGGAAGGATGAATTATGTTCATCAGGCTCGTGGCCAGCATATTCAGATGTTTGGCTAATCTGATCTTATTAGATTGCAAAAAGTGTTTGGGTTCTTCTGCTGTTAGCAAAAACTGTTCTAATTTCAATGTCATGGTGTAATTGTTCTTTCATAATGAATCAAGAGTTGGTGACTATACTAAACATTTTTTATTGAAACTGCTGTAGGATTTATATATTTAAACATCCATATTTATGATTTTAAATACCTGTTTCCAATACTGATTGCCTGCTTTATCACTGTTCGCCTCGATCTCAGTCTCAATTATATGTCCATGGGAAGTGCCCAGTAGAATGGGACCTGTTGTTGCTTCTGAGGTAAATTCCATATTCCACCCAACTTCAGTAACTACATAGTTGATCCCTTTGCCTTTCATTACTAACTTCATTTTGGAACTGTTTTTATGTAAATATACAAGTTCTGGGTAGCCGTCTTTGGTTCTCGGAGTGAATGAGAGGAGTAAGTGGTTACCAAGTGGGTCGAGGAACAGACCAGTTAGTTTTGCACTAGACTGGACATGTTTCATGAAGTTGAGCTCTGAAATTAATAGTAAAAGTAATGTATATATACAATAATAAACCAAAATTGATATTAAGTTTTCATAAAATAAAGCTTGCTGTACTTGGGTTTGTATTTTTTTTCTTTAGTATCAAATATCAGCTCATTCCATCTTCACATGGGTATCCTTTCTAACTATTGATAGAAACATAACATAGCATAACACCTATATTACGTGAAGGTGTAGGCTTAGGTGAATATCACCCACATTTTTCCGGCTATTAAAAGGTCCCGTACATAAAATGGGGTGAGCCTATAGCTGCTCATCTTGATAAAAACTACACAAAAAATTGTTCAGTACTTTGCATACAAACAGAGAGATGTTGGAGGATAGTTCTACTAGGCGTCAGGCACTGCACAACAAGCAATGATACAAAGCACAGTCTTATAAATTTCTACTCATCCCAAAGTGCTTGCAACATGTTTTCTTACAGATTTTTACAAGTGGAAACTAGAGGATATGTAGTGAAGTGTATACCTTGACCTCCGTCACCCTGCTCCAGATCCACTCTGAACAGGTTGCCATTAGCTTTTGCTAACACTAAATAGTTATTAGCAACTGCCGCATGTGTAATACAATCGCCAAGATTTTCCAATTTCATTTTCTTCTTCGAAAACATTGGAGTATTATCTTCTAACTGCATATTAATGTACCCAGAAGATACCATTGCGTCTGATATAGGTTTCGGTTTTTGAAAACCCTGGGAGGCTTGCTCGTATTGATCAAAAATTGAAGTCATATTCACAGATAGAATAGGGAAGTTCTACAGTTTCCTTTTGTAGAATTTATGGATTAGTTAATTAATGGCACTGTACTTAGGCTATCGCTAGTATTAATTAAACTTATTGTTGTTTATCAGCGTTCATTAAAGAATATTTATCATTTAACACAACTGTTATGATTTTTTTATGATTTTCCGACTGACATGAGGAGTCAGAGTCACTCATGTCAGTGACAGTGACAGACATGTATTTTTTTTGCTCCACAGATTATGTAAAGATACTGACTACAATAGCTAGCAAAGAGCTTAAAAACGCTTCTTCTTCTTCTTATTTTACTTATAGCCTCTGCAGAAATTATTCCGCAATTTTGCCAATATCAAATTTAAATAAGTATACAAGCTTTTAAAAGATTAGTAGTAAAAATAAACTAAAAAAACTGCGACGCTCTAACTATAAACGCTTTACTAGCTAGTTTCAATAATACCACAGACTACCTCACAGACAAAAGCTGGACATTACCCAAACGGAGATACTTATTACTTTATTTATTTATTTATTTGATAAGGAAAACCAATAGCTATGTAATAAATTAACTTTTCTACAAGGATTTCAATGAAAATGAAATGGATTCAGTTCAGTTCCATTTTTGGTCTATTGATTGGTAATCAATCAGTATCACTATATTTGTTATTTTCTGAGCATATATATTTGGTTACACAGCGAGAAGCGAGATACTATTTTGGACCGTTGTTTGACGTTCTCTAGTATTTGGCAGTTCAAATCAAAGTCAATTTGAATGATGACGGCGAAAAATTTGTATAGAAAAAGTACATACTTAAAATGTAAAGAAAAATAAACTTTAATGTAATGGAATAGAGTTTCTTTTATTATGTAATGTGTTTGCTTGTAAGATTGGTAAAGGCATTAAATTACATCAAACAAGAAGTTTATTATGCACTAGTTTTCCGCCCGCGGCTTCGCCCGCGGATGTCGGTTATCGCGCTAAACCATTAATCTCTTTTTTCGCAGTCGGATAAAACTATCCTTTCCCGGGTCTCGAACTATCTCCATACAAAATTAGTTCAGTATTGTAGGCGTGTAAGCAATATTTTGAAATCGGCAAGCACCCATAGGTATATCCATAAATCTATAGGGGTTTCTTAAAAAATACTACGTCTCTTAGGCCATGATCATTGTAAGTTTTTCATTCAATATTTAAGAAGAAATAAAATTTAAATTTCGAATTCTAATAATCGGTCTGAGTTATCAAACGTCATTGTGTCAAAATAAAAAGTAATTTAGCTAAAAAGCACGAAGGAGTATTGATATCAACTTTGAAGAAAATCAAACTCAGAATAATTTCGCAGGCTTCTCCCGCGTAATATTAGGATAAAAATAAAAAAAATTTGAAAAATAAAAAACACGTGTTTCATTATTTGTTTTAAGCTTTATTTATACCGAATTTGAAGTGAATCGGACCAAGGACTAAACAGTTATGGAATATTTAGTATTTCCAAAAAAACTCATTTAACACCCCCACCGGGGGTAGTTTTGGAAAAATAAAAAACACGTGTTTCATAGTTTCTTTTAAGGTATATGTGTGCCGAATTTGGAGTGGATCGGACTTCAGACTATACAGATACAGAGAAACTTTAATTTTTACCATTAAAACTCATTATCCACACCTCATAGGGGTAATTATCGAAAAATAAAAAACCCGTATCTCATTATTTTTCTTAAGGTTTATGTGTACCGAATTTTAAATGAATAGGACCAAGGAATAAAAAGTTGCATACAAACTTCACCCCTCTATTTAACCCTCTTAAGGGATGATTTTTGGAAATATTGTTAGCCTATGTCCTATTCTAGGGTATATACTACCTACGTTTCAAAGTTCATTAAAATCGGTTGAGCGGTTATGGAGATACGCGGTAACAAACCTTCACACACACACACTTACTTTCGCATTTATAATATTAGTAAGATTTATAATATTAGTAAGATTATGTTAGTTATTGAGTGATAATTCATAAGATTTACTTTAATGTGCTTATAAAATTTAATTACGCAAACAATTACGGTTCTACAATTCTTAAGAATTCGATGTAATCTACGTATTTCACGAGATTCGTACAGTCCAAGACCGGTTTTCTGTTTTAAATGACCTTGCCTTGATTGTTTATCAGTTTTGTTCCATTCATATCGCAATTTGAGTGTCAACTTTGTACAACTGTTATACTTTTTACTGTTGTAGAGGTGTTAGTTCTTATCGGGACATAAAATGGCATCTAGTATCCTTAGGAACTCCTATAAATTAGGATGTAAGTATTAGTTTTTATTTGTTTTTTAAGCTATTTTTTATTGGGTTGACCAAACTTACATGTAGAGGTATTGCTTATTAGCATATACCTACTTATCTGACCACTGAAAGAATAAAATTATGCTACCATGCAATATTTTGACCTCTAGAGCAACTCCGCTCTTAAGAGGACCCTCTGACCAAAATGAATGCTCTAATTTAACCAGATCTATTTAGGAGTTAATCTAATAACAGGAAAACAGACAGATTTACATCATTTCATGTTTAAGCCTATGGTTATGGCCTAAGAAGATAATTTTAAAAACTCCTGCACTTTTATAAAACTTTTTCCTAACCATAATAAAGAAAAGAAAGAATTATCAATATTGGTGCAGTCATTCTGTGGTTATGGTGTGATTAAAGAAAACATGGATTCATAATTCTTAAATAATTAACAAATCCTTTAAAAAGTAAAAAAAAAATATTGGCATTAAATAAATTAAATTAATAAAAACAAAGTTTATGAACAGCATAGCATTTGTTTGTTACTTACCTTATAATTAAATAATTCTATTAATGGAAAATAAAATTAATGTCAAGGATTTTTGCTTCATTGGTTCTTGTATAATTAGGAAACAAGTATGCTGAAAAGTATGATATTTTAGACTGCCTATTTTTTATTTACAAATTATGAATGTACATTTTATTTAAATAAAATAAAATTACTAGACATGCCATATTAGCAAAATTATACAAATAAATGAAATAATTAATTTTATTTAAATTAATTTTCATTTATAAAAATAAAATAAAAATATGTCACAGACAAAGTAGTCTTTCTTCGGGAGAAGAACCTTATTTATTTTTTGAATGAAGCAGAACTACTGAAAAACACTGCCCAATGCCCATCTTATTACTATCAGATATTATTTGATAGACCAGTGTTGTGGTCAATAGGATATGTAGTTGCTTTTTATGCTGCATGGGTTTGATGCCCACCCAGACAGACATTTGTGTGATGATATCTGTTTCTCTTGTGTTGGATATAATTATCTATTAAAAGTTTCAGAAGAAGATTATAGAAGCTCTGCTTAACTTGCGACCAGATGCCTCTGTGTGTTAGTGTCTTGATTATTATTGTTATGTATGTACTTATTATAATTTGTTTTTTTTTTCAGTGAATTCTTTACAATGCACGAAGGCATTGTCATTGCAGTCCCGTTCATTCACATCTCACTTGGATGAGCGGCAGCAATCGATTCAGCAACTAGCCCGGTGCTTTGCTCAAGAACATTTGAAGCCTAATGCTGCTAAACTGGATAAAGAAGGGCTGTTTCCTTTTGAATATGTGAGTTTATAGTTATAGAGGACTTTGTTGTTTAATAAGCCCTGGAATGAAACAAAATGCCCTAAAAATATTTGTTTTCTTTTAATTTTGTTTTTTTTTAATTAGGGAATGTTTTCTTTGAGGGCTAATTTTTGAATAGACAGGTAGCTAAAAAGTTGTCACAGATAATACTACTTTTATTAAAAATAATTTAGAATATTTGAGCTTCAGTGTTTTGTCACACAATAAAAATATGGCAATTGAACAGTCAGTCCCATGTAAAATAACTGTATAGATATTAAAATGTTTTTTTTTCTAAGGTCCTATTACATATATAGCGCTTGAAGTATCTGATCTTTGCTTAAAAAAAAAGAAAAAGTAATCCATTATCTATGACATTGATAAGTACAATGTGTATTTGTATTTTATTTTTATTTATTTAAGATACTGTCACCATTATCTTCTATACTGATAACATCACATTTTGAAGCAGATTATCTTAGTTCCATACAATGGATAACATTGGTATTCTTTACATAAATCTCTGTATGATAATCAAGTCAGCCATCTTGAAAGGTCACCTTGAGTAGGTACTAAATACGCGGTAAATACGTGACTAGAAAATGAAAATTTGCGTTTCTGTACTAAAACCGGATACGCCTCATTTGGTTTAATTTAGATGTTGCTAATAAGATAGAATGTAAAAATACTTGCTTCCTTGTTTGGTCTTTTAAGGGTTTTTGGTGGTCGGTCTTTAAATAGTTGACCACTTGTCAGTCTTTGTTTCTCAGTTACCTACTGATTGAACTATCAGTTCGGTTCAAACTACTTATACATCATCATTGACAGGCCTGGTGGTGTAGTTAGTGACCCTGACTGCTAAGCTGAAGGTCATGGGTTCGATTCCCACCCAGGCCAAATCTTTATGATAGATAGATAGATAGATTTATTTGTCAGAAATGTAGGTTACAACAGGTGTTAAGTAGTTACAATTTACAGTCATCTACATTTAGTCACATTGTGACATACAAATACATTGAATAATTAAATGAAATCACTAAATAATAACAATATTAAATGTCAAAAATTATATAATATTATGCTCATTAATATGGCTATTTAGTTCGGTAACAGAATAATATGATTTTTCAATTAGCCATAATTTCAATTTTTTTGCAAACCTTTCCACTGTTAGATCTTTTATATTTTGAGGTATTGCATTATAGATCCGACCACACATAACGTAACAATTTTTATGATACAATGCCGTTTTTGGTACTCTTGGTAAAACAATTCTGTCAGGATTCCTTGTATTTCTGGGATATACATCTTTAGCTGTTTTAAATAGAGTTGGATTTGTTTTAACAAATTTTGCTGCTTCTAGTATGTACAAGCCAGGCAAAGTAAGTAAGCGAAGCTCTTTGAACACACTTTTACAAGACTCCCATGGGGGTATACCAGCTATTGCTCTTACACATTTTTTCTGCGCTATGAAGGCCCTCTGGAAATCAGTTGAATTTCCCCACAGTATTATACCATAGCTGAGTGTAGAAGCAACGTAACCATGGTACGCTGCCAAAACAGTTTTTTGAGTACACGTTTTTCTTAACTTATACAGTACATAGACAAAGCTTAGTATTTTATTGCACACATTTTGAACATGAGCTTTCCAGTTTAGATGTCTATCCAATGTAAATCCTAAAAATTTTGTTTCTTCAACTTCAGATAATTCTATATCTTTGTAGCAGATGTGCATTTCCTTATGTACTCTACCATAAGTGCTAAATTGTATATACTTGGTTTTGTTTAAATTTACATTCAAATTGTTTTCACTTAACCATTTTACAATTAATTCTATAGTGTTATTTATGTCAATATTAAATTTATCAATGTCACATTTATTACATGTCAAAATTATAGAAATGTCATCAGCAAATAGAATACAACGTTTTGAGGTAATGTCAGTAATATCATTGATATACAATAAAAACAGTAATGGTCCAAGAATACTGCCCTGTGGCACTCCATAGTTATTAGATCTATAAGCAGAATGATGCTTTTGCACTACCTGTTTTGTATTTATACTTGTAAGCTCGACACATTGCTGTCTATTTTCTAAATATGTCTGTAGCAATTTTAGTGGTAGGCCACGTATACCATATTTATCTAATTTATCTAGTAACAATTTATGTGACACACAATCGAATGCCTTTGACATGTCAAAATAGACCACCGTTACTAATTTGCCAAGATCTAATTCATCCAAGATACCAGCAACAAGATTAAAAACATGCAGTCGTTGTGGATTTACCTATCTGAAAACCGTATTGTTCAGGTTTAATTATGTTATATTTATAGATGAAATTCGATAAACGTTTATATATCGCAATTTCAAATATTTTAGCCAATATTGGTATGAGTGTGATAGGTCGATAATTACTTAAATTAGTTTTGTCACCTTTTTTATGTATTGGCTTAACTATAGACAATTTTAGTAAACTGGGAAAGCAGCCTTCTGAAAATGACATATTTATTAAGTGTGTAATGACGGGAGTGATTTCTACACAAGAGGCTTTCAGAATTTTTGTTGCTATCTCATCATATCCGACAGCGTCAGTATTGTTAAGAGACATAATGATCCTACGTACTTCATTACAATCATATGGTTCCATGAATATACTGTTAGGAAGTTTCGTATTGCAAGTATTATGTTTTGATGGACCGCTATGAACGGAATTGATGAAAAAGTCGTTGAATGCTTTTGCTATATCATCTGCAGTTTCAAGCATTTTAGTTTCCAGTTTTATTCTGGATATTAAGTCTATATTTTTGACTGCCTCCGCTTCTTTTTTTATAAGCTTCCATGATGTTTTGCAAATATTTTTTGAGTTGCCCATTATCATACTATTGTTATTTTTGATAGATTGATCAATACAATTACGAAGTAGTTTTGAGTATTTTTTATAATTGTTCTTAGCAGCTACGGAATTGTCTCTATAGTATTTGTGTCGTAGGAATCGTTTTGTTTTACAGCTAGTTCTTAGACCTTTAGTAATCCATTTTAACTGGCGCACTTTATTTGATACCTTTACTCTAACTTTAGGAAAGCATAAGTTGTAAAACAGTTTTAGAGAGACGTGAAATTTTTTAAATGCAGTATCAGTATTTGCTTCTTCGTATACGTCATTAAAAGATAGATTTGATAAACATTCTTTGAATTTGTTAATATTTTCAACATTATAATCTCTTTTTATCATGTAATACTCTAGAAGTGTCTTTTCTTTATTTTTTATTGGAACATTAAGCATTTGTGCTGTATCATGGTCCGATAGACCAAGTCGTAATAACTCGCTATTTGCATCAGGGATATTGCTTATGATGTGATCTATACAGGCCTTTTTCCTGGTTGGTTCATTTATATGAAGATGTATATTGTAAGCTTTAGTTACGTCTAAGAGGTGTCTAGCGTCTTTACTTTGTTTCTGCAGGGTATTAATATTAAGATCTCCAACTAGAATAATTTGCTTATTAGAGGTCTTTCGAGTAATATTATGAAGCAAAGAATCAAGTTTTACAAAGAAAACATTAGAGTCAGAGTCAGGTGTTCGATACAAGCAAATAATATACATATTGTTTGAAGAGAGCTCTATCACACAACATTCAAAGTGTTTATCTATAGGTAGGTCTTTACAAATTGCAGTTTGTTTATACTTTAGACCTCGTTTGACCAATATACATACTCCACCACGTTTTTGTTTTGCCTGTCTTGAGTAAAAAGACGCCAGTTCATAACCAGATATATTAATTAGATGTTCATGACCTCTTTGGACAAAGGTCTCGGAAAAACATATTATATCAGGTTCCTTACCTTGATTTGAAAGGTCGTCCAGACAAATTTCGAACTGGCGGCTTTTCCCTAGTAAACCCGCTATATTTTGATGGAGGATCATAAGGTTTGTGTCATTGACATTTGGCTTTTTCTTGAAACTTGCGAAAAAACCCAGTGTCAGTTTCAACATTTTTTTGGTCTGAATTTATGGTTTCAGTTTGAGTGCATTGATCTTTAGTTACCTTTAATAATATTTGACTATTGGTATCCTGATTGAAAAATCGCTTATTTTTGACCCAAGAGCACCTTGCTAGCTGGTTTTGTTTTAAACCAAAGAATTCATCATTATAATCAAGGCGATCTAGCACAGAATTGATTTTGTTACACAGATTATGACTCAATCTTTTATGATACACATGATTGCTATTGACATCAATATAATTAGATTTTTTATGTTGTTTACAGATCATGTTCAGCATATTATTTAGTTTGTTTTCATTTAGATACTTATTATTAAAAACCTTTAAGACTAAAACAGGACACTTAATTTTTTTTAAAAAAGCACTTAGTTCTGTTGTAATATAGAAAGGATTACAGTCATGTTCGCCTACACATACAATCACTCTATCTTGTTCGTTGATATCAAATAGCTTAGAGCTGTTTAATATCTCCTCAGTTGTCGCATGGGGTTTAATAAATGATGTGAATTCATAGGTCTTGTACGGATTTCTCGTCCTAGAGTCCATAAGGCGTTTATTGAGTCCAACACACTGATTCCCTCCAAACACAAAGGCTCTTTTTATTTGTGTCTTATACGAATAGCTATTTATAGCTATTTCCTGGTCTTCTTTCAACTTAGGTAGTAGTAACTCATATTTAGGTGGTTTTTGTGTTTCTGTACTATTATTCGTCTCTAATATTAATATTTCAGTTTTTTCTACATGGTCTTTTCCAGAAATCTTGTCAAGTTGGGGTTCATTTTGCTCGTATTTATGTTGAGTAACTAATTCAGTTTCTGTAGCAGGTTCTGCGGTGGTACTTAGAATGAGTGGACTATTTTTAAAGCTATCCGTCAGCCGTCGCTTAGCATTCATTTTACCAGTACTATGTATGGTTTTACGGAATGATGAAAGTGGTGTTTTGCAAAGATGTTTTAAAATTTCAATTTGTTTCTTTAGTTCATTGTTTTCTAAGATCACATTTTCAAGTTCATTTTCTGTACTTTTGAGTTTAATTTTTACGTTAGTTAGCTCCAGTTCCATTTCTTCGTTGCGGTTTGAATAGATGTTGGTAGATAAATCTAAGCTTTTGGCAAGCAGATCTTCTGATAAAGTGGAATTTAATGATGTACCCATCAATGATTCCAATGAATTGGATTTTGGTATTTTAGTTTTGCGCATAGTAATATTATTACAAGTACTATCCATTTTTGTGATTTTGTATGTAATATAGTTCACAAAAAGATCTTTCTATGGTGTGTTTTGAACCCACGTCCGGTCGAAGCTCCGTACTTCCAACTAGGTGTTTGGCCGATTACGCCACGGAGACAATGAGAGTTGTCACGAAAATAGTAATCGTATCTCAGTTGGGTTTAGCGCAGCCGTGTGCTAATGTAACTGGTTTTTTACTAGCGCCGAACGACTGAGACGCCAGAGTCCAAAGGTCAATTTTTAAATATTGACAACGTACTTTGTTGTTTGTTATTATTTAATCTGTTTTAGCACTGTTTAATAATTATTTGCGTACTCACAGTTTATGTTGGTCTTTGTTGTGATGTTTTGCGACTTAATTTAATAATTTTCACGCATATATTATGCTAGTTTTGCTTTCGTAGTTGATAATAAGCACTTTTTTAAAAACAAAGTTTATACACAATATTGTTTTTAGATAACATTTGTGCAACTTAATTGGAGCAATATGAACGTGTTTTGTACACTAATGCAACCAAATATTTACATTTAGATTTTTTTGCAAAAAAATTGTACGAGGACAATAGTACTTTGCAGCGCCATCTAGCGCATGTGATTATGAGCATGAGTATTTGTTCTGTATCTGGGTGTAATTTATCTATAAAATGTTTAAGTATATTTACAAAAAATGTATCCATTCCTAGTACCCATAACACAAGCAAATGTAATTGCGTAATTTAGGACCAGATGGCGCTGTATGTATGTGTGAAAATATTAATATTATCATCAGTATGTATCTATAGTTATAATAAAGCTTTGTCCGAGTTGAACCATTCTGGCACTATTGGATAACTTATTTATTGAGGTTGTTTCGGCGCAACGCCTTCCAAAAGAATCAGAGCAACATTTAACACTATAACATATAAGTAGGTACATACTTAAGGTTACTTTAAATTGTAGGCGTTCAGTTAATATGTCAGAATTGCTGTCCAACTACTGCATTTTTTTTTATATAAATTCATTCCTTTCTCTCACAAGTCCACAAGCATAATATCTGTATTTCAAATTCTTTTTATATTCATTATATATCAAGTTTATTCACATTCGGGTTTTATTTACAATCAAAAAATAAGACTCGCAAATGTTTGCGAAGTAGACAGAGGAAGACTATAGGCTTTTTTGTATCCCACAACTGGTCAAGCAACTTTTGTTCTGTTTCTGTTTTTCGGATCCAGGAAATCTGGAAGCTTAGGTACAGTCCGGGCCTTTCCGTACTTCTACTGGTGCAAAGAAATGTGTTTCGTTAACGCATTTGTAGCATTCATATATATCTCATGTCGGTAAGCACTCTGAATGTGTCATGTTTACAAAAAAACTCGGCATACAGCCCATAAATAACATACTAAAGTCCCACAATTCTAAAGAAATGTCATTATAAACTTATCGTATCTTATAAATGGGGCTGGTCGAAGTGCTCTGGGTCTACCAGAGCACTTCGACCCAGCTGGATCTTTTGTGCTTCCCCTTGTTTCTGCAGCCCAAAGTGCCCAGTTAGGGCACCTACTACCAGTATTATTTTAGTACTGGTCAAGCCCCTCGGCGTGTGAGAGTACCTCAGGGGTCAATCGCCTATACATTTTTGGAGTGGAGGAGCCCTGAGGTCTTTTTCCATAACTCCTAATATTGTCTATGAGCATATTTTTTAAAAATCTCCTTTAACCATTGTTGTAACATCAATGATCAGTTCTGGGCCTAGAAAGGCTTCCAATATTATAAACTTAATGGAGGTACTAATAAAGTCTAATTTCCCAATTCCAGATCAAAAAGCTAACAGACCTAGGTCTAATGGGTGCCTGTGTGAGCAAAGAGCACGGTGGTTTAGAACTAGACTACCTCTCCTTAGCGGTGGCTGTGGAAGAGATCTCCCGCGGCTGCGCGAGTACTGGCATGATTCTGTCTATCCATAACTTCCTTTATGCGAATCTAGTGAATGAGAAAGGCTCGCTGGAACAAAAGAAATTGTTCTTGGATAGTTTTACTAAAGGATCTATTGGATGCTTCGCGTTAAGTGAACCAGGTAATATCAAAAATGTTTAATAATAATAGTATTCTAGCACATAAACACACATGGTCATCTGAAACTAAGCAGAGCTTATGTCATAGAAACCATACAACTGCTGTAATATATATAGTAGTAAATATATACTTTTAATAGATAATTACACCATGTCCATCACACAAATGTCTGTCTTGAGTGAGAATCGAACCCAAGAACTGCGGCGTGAAAAGCAAGTGTCTTTCCGACCACACCACGCACCGGTCTGTCGTATGAAAAACAAAATGTTGCTTGAAATAATACCCCACCCCAAACTTGGCTTAAACCATCTCCAAACTATGTCACAAATTAACTTGTACACAGACATATAAATACAAATTGTCATGTAAAAAGTATTGGGACAAAAGAAAAAAAGAGTTGGTCATAAAAGTTTGAATTGTCAAACTTATAAGACCCATTTCCTTTTTTCGTGGGAAATTAAAAAGAATGAAAGCGTAAAATAGTATACTTTACCTGACATTTTTTTTCTTTCTTTTCACTTAAACTAAAAAGTAAGGATGTAAGTTTGCTACTCTGTCACGATACAATTGCTGACCCGGTTTAGGTTACCTATTACATACATTTTCACCTAAATTATTATTACCAAAGTAATTCTTTTTTGTTTTCACTTCAACCCTTTTTAGTGTCCTACTGCTAGGCACGTGTCTTCTCTCAACTATCTTACGAGTTGGGAGAGTTTAGGCCTTAATCCACACACGCAGGCCAAGTGCGGGTTGGTGGATGTCACATGTCCTCGAATGATTAGTTCTTAGACGTGCCGATTTCGTCACGATGTTTTTTTTCTTCACCGATATTGAGCAGCGGAGATGAAACAATTTACACAAAGATGTGTGGGCACGATCAGGATTCGAACCCGCGACCTTATTTTTCTAAGGCGAGGCCCGTACCGCTGCGCCACCGCTGCTTTTTTGTTTACCGGGGTGAAATCCTTTATGGATCTCCCTGCCCTGTATAGGCGCAGGGCGGTGGGTATGTGGGGCTCCATACTGGTTACCCGAACTAAAACCCCCCGGGTGTTCCTTTCTGTTCATGGTCAGGGTGTCACGGGAATGAACCATGATAACTAAAGTAAACCTTCTTTTTATCTCCGGAATATGATCTTTTGGGTTCACACGACAAAGTTGCGGGCGAAACGTAGTACAATTAGTACAATTACAGATCGTGATTTAACTCCTTGTAGTATTTATTATCACAAATAACCAAGGCCTTATGTAATGCCCTATTATATAATTAATAATAATAATAATAATATAGTGGGACATTAACACACACGGTCATCTGATCCCAAACTAAGCAGAGCTTGTACTATGGAAACCAGATAACTGGTAATATACTACATATAATACTTTTCTTTTGTAAATATATACTTAAATATAGATAATTACACCCAGACACAAGACAAACAGACATATTTAAACAAATGTTTGTCCCGGGTGGGAATCGAACCCACGACCTGCGGCGTGAAAAGCAAGTATCTTACCGACCACGCCACCAATACTGATCGAAAGATAGTATATGAGATGAGACTATACAGTTTTTATTTCAATTTAGCATAACAAGCTTCTTTTCTAAACATTAATGACATTTCATAGATTAGTAGATAGTAGTAGGTATGTGAATCTATTTCATTCTTTTCTATCTTTGTTATCGTTAAAGTAACACTTCAGGGGCTCACTACTGGGCACGGGTCTTTTTCTAATTATCTTAAGCTTAAGTTAAGCTTCAATTAAGTTTCAGTGTCGGATATGTCGTTAGTAATAGTATCGCTTGAGGAACCATCGCCCGCGTCTGCTCGAGGCCGCTCGCGACTGAACGAACGCACAAGTTTCCCAAGCGATACTATGTAGGTATTATAGTAATGATAATAAAGTTTAAAATCATACGACACTGAAACGGTTGACGGCTTCGTTGCTGTCTCGGTGTAAATTGACGCTAATAGTTGAAAGAGTTTAGAATTCAAAACACATACGTTGGCCCAATAAGGGCTGGTCCATTTCCGACAGTGTGACTTAGTCTAGTGCCCAGGGTCCAGTGCTCAGCGCTGGTGTAATGGTTCTTTGGTTCCACAGGCGCAGGAACAGATGTCGCCAGTATCCGAACACGAGCGATAGATGACGGTGACCACTGGGTGATAAACGGCAAAAAGAGCTGGGTGACTTCAGCTATTGAGGGATCCGCGATGGCTGTGTTCGCTACTATAGATCCTGCACTTAAGCATAAAGGGATCGCGTGTAAGTATTCTCCAAACGGCTGTTTTTTTCTAAAATCAGTAAATATCCCAGTAATATCCTTCCTCATTTTTTAGGCCTAAAATATAAATCACCTGGTGCGCATATCTTATTCAACATCATCTCGGATTATCATAATTCCATTTATCTTCCAGGTTTCCTAGTTCCAGTAGAGACTGACGGTGTGTTCAGAGGGAAGAAGGAGCCAATAATGAGCGTGAGGTATGTTTCACTGAAGGACCATACGTTTGCACGTTACTATGCATGCGCAAGGCCACTAGGTGATAGCCATTTTGAGATTATTAACATTCATCGGAGCACGAGTCGCCTCTCGTACTATCATAATAGTATGCAGCATTTTTGCTAATATTTGTCACCGCTGGTATATCGCTTCTTCGAAATTGGATGAATAAAGGAATCATTTTGCTATCGAAAGGCATCATTTTGGCTTGATTGACATTACCATATAATTAATCGAAGGATCATCTAGTCTAATAATCTTTTATTCTATGTCTACCGTGTTTGACGGTTACAGCAAACTAACCGCTCGGTCACGGGACGTCGCGTTGGGCGGTGCGACTGGTGATTTTGCAGTTCATTGCCCGTTCGCGTTGGCTTGTTTTTATATACTGCTAAAGCAAATACGCAATGAATAATAAAATCGCCAGTCGTGCTACCCGACGCCGCCGTGTCCCGTGGCCGAGCGGTAAGTCAAATCTCCCCCCGACCAAACCTGTTTATTGAGTCATCAAATACTTGAATTAAAAACACACATATTGTTTGGTGCCCAGCAAAAAATCAGGCCTTTGCTGACTAAAATATGAAGTCTATACTGATACTAACTTCCGTCCGCGGCTTCGCCTGCGTGGCCTCAGTTTGTAAAATCCTTTCTTAATGTTTTGGAGTAGAGACTAACTAGGATGAAGTTGTTAAATTTTCGTAGATAATGCTGATGGTTTGATTTTGTTAAGTTCCTTGGTAGTATACCTTCTATTAACCTAAAGGACTTTATTGAGCTCGACGGGCTTTCTCAGTGAGCTGCGAATATTATAATAGTTCCCCTAAAGAATTTTCCTGGCCTGCATGCAATTCACGATACTTGACCATATCATCGACACTCCAAACAAAAGGAGCTTATAAAAAGCGATGAAGCATGTGTCTCAGGGCGGCGACAGCGTGTAACGTGACGTTGGAAGAAGTGCGGATCCCTAAGAGTTATATGGTGGGCGAGGAAGGCGAAGGGTTCCGTATCGCTATGGAGCAATTAGATCTAGGCAGAATTGGTATCGCGGCGCACGCTGTCGGTAAGTAAATAATGACTCCAACTAATAAATACTAAGCCCTCAGTACCTAAAACTCTTAAGTTGGACAGACCGAATTTCATATAGATAATTTACAAGCTCCTTTTTGATGAAGATCCCATTTCGTTTGAATATTAATATGTAATTTCGTGTACAAGCAATTATACACTGACTCCATCTGTAGGTCCTGTGAATTGTGTGAATACTCGTATATAGGTATTTGTTTTAATTTAAGGCGTAATTCGTCTATTTAAGGACGTAGGAATTAGTTTAAGTAATATAAAAAAAAGTAAAATAAAAGTTAATAAAGGAATATTAGTTATTTATCAAGTAATTTCAATACAGGTATCGCCCAATCTGCTCTTGATACAGCAATAAACTACGCGAAGGAAAGGACAGCATTCGGCAAATCGCTCTCTAGATTGCCCTCAGTCAAGGTAACATTTGAACGTTTTATTATCGAGTAAAGTTCAGTTTTTAAATTCATAATGACCCTTACGGTGCATCCACACCGCAGTTACTTTTTGTTGAGCAACTTTTAGCAACACGGTAACATTAAATAACAATCTCTAACTTTTGAGACTAGTTGTTACTAATTGTTGAGTGCTCAACAAAAGATAACAAAGAATAACTTTCGACAACAATCGACCACGACATATATCGACGCATTGTTGAGGTAACATTATCTAACAATGTTATCGATTGTTACAGCAACATTGACTAACACGGCAACATTTACTAACCATGAATAACTTATTGCTATCGAGTGTTGCTCAGTAACATTTGAAAATGTTGTTCAACAAAAAGTAACTGCGGTGTGGATGCACGGTTACACGTCAATGTTAGGCCAATTCGCAGTTAAACTGTTTCTATTTTCGCTAATATTTATTTCTAGCTTTTCGTCTATAGCCTTCCTAAATAAATGGGCTATTTAAAAGGTCAAGAATCTTTCAAATCAGCCCAGTAGTCTTAATATTAGCGCGTCTAACCAAACAAACAAACTCTTCAGCTTTATAATATTAGTATAGATTGAAACATACTTAGGGATTTATTTTGTGACGAATATTTAACTTTAACTGTTTTTCTCACCCAGGATCGTTTAACAGACATGTGTATCCTAGTAGAAACCGCAAGACTAGCTACGTACCGCGCCGCGACCGACGTTAGTACTAAAAACAGCGCGATGGCCAAGTATATAGCCGGAAAGAACGCTGCTGCTGTAGCAGACCATTGTGTACAAATACTTGGTGGTAGGGGACTGTCTACTGAGTATGATGCTGAGAGACATTATAGGTGAGTAGTACAACTAGGGTAAAGACAAACCCAGATCATGTATGTAAAGTATTTAATGCATTGTGATATTTATGCTTTGTGTCATATAAACGTGCAATAGAGTGCGTTCACCCTTCGTAGTTTCGTACGACCCTCGTAAAGTAATTAACTTAAGTCAAAATGTAAGTAAATGTCTACTGTCTTAAATTGTGAGAATATAAATATTTTATGTTTAACTGAGCACTGGTCAAAGCGACATGAGTTCATATACAGTTTCATTAATTACCTGATTGCAAGCTCGTTTATTATGAATTTAATTATGAATTAGCTTATTAATAGTGGCTTTTTACTTTTACGGGCCTTTGGCGTGGTCGGTAAGATATTTATTATTCACGCCGCAGGTCGTGGGTTCACTCTCGATTACGAATGAGAAATTAATGTGAATGAGGCTCAATATGATTAGAAACCATAAAGAAGTAACAATTCTAACCCACTCTCTGCATGGTGTCACCAGAACATGGTTTCTAAAATTAATGTGAATGAGGCTCAATATGATTAGAAACCATAAAGAAGTAACAATTCTAACCCACTCTCTGCATGGTGTCACCAGAACATGGTGCGGCCATTAGAGGGTGCGGGACTTTCACTGCTGTAGCGGACCACCAGTTTATTGTAAATTAATTTACACCACCCGGGGACCACGTTGAAGGAGCAATTCCATGGACGGGTGTGACTCGGCCTCCAAGACTGCCAATCCTCCTTATAGTGGTGTCTATGTTATTTTTATACTTATTTGGAATTTTATCATGCAGGGATGTCCGGGGCACTCAGATCTACGGCGGTGTTACAGATATACAAAAGCGTCTCGTCGGCCACTACCTGTTGAAAGAACACGACGCCCTATGACGGGCGCGCGGTAACTAGTCTTCTTGTATAGCCATTATTATCATTAATTAATACCTTACCTATTGAACTCTCCTTAACATTTCACTGCATTTAGGCCAAAAATTTTTAATAATAAAAATACTAGGTTCCGGATTTGATTTCCGGTTCGATTATAAAGACGTACTTAGTGATATGATATTAGGGTGAGATATTCATATTCCTATTACTGAATATATTCATAACGTCATAATACCGTACCTATTACTGGGTATTAGTCATGTAATAGGGCGACGATTCTATATTTACTAGTAGCTTCCGCCCACGACTTAGCCGGCGTGGTACTTAATGGGATAAAAAGTAGTCTATTTGTTAATCCAGACCATAATCCATGTCTCTGCCAAATTTCATCCAATTGCGTCCGGTAGCTTTTGCGTGAAATAGTAACAAACATACATCCATACATTCTTACAAATTTTCGCGTTTATAGTATTAGTATGATTATTCGGTGTTAAATATTGACATACATATTTAATACGGAACGCTTTGTCATGACGAATTACGAAACGTATCGTCGTCTCATTCACACGCGTGGCCTTGATGGCGACTCAAGCAAGTAAGAATAAAGACAGTGTCCGCTGTTGCCTGTGTTCCTCACTACGCGCGTTTCCTAATATTAATATTTCTAATCTTATAGGGGATAGGCAGAAGGTAAATGAAATACGACACAGTTCTAACCATAAACCCTATAATAATAGTAAAAAGCACAAGTTCGACTGTAAATAATAATACTATAAGAACTAGATAGAACACTCGCAGTCGTGCCGGTGCGCAGCTACGCATGCGTGAGTCTCTCGCGGTGCTGATTTGCGACTACTGGGAGAGCGGCGCGAGGATCACGCGAACCCGACTCGCGAGTGAGCGGGACGGCGCATGCGCGTTTACATTAAAGTACGTGAGAGGCCCGCGCACTGATGCGAGCGGAACGCCGGCGCGGCTGCGGCGATGGAGGTGTGCGGGGGGCTACTCGGACTGGTCTATTATTACGTCTCGCTATAATCTCATCTTAATGTAATATCTGGTGCCATAACATGAGTAAATTGTGTATCCTAATATTAATTACATGTGGCTCATATCTAATATGGATATATACCTTACATCTCTACTTGTAATAAACTAAAAAAGTCTTTGTTGTAATTGTAACTCGTGGTTAAAATTGTGACTGATGATCGGCAAAAGGCTTGTGGGACCTTTAAAACCGACGCAATATGAGTGATATTTATCTCTGCCTACATCTTTAGGTAATACAGATATGAGCGCTGTATGTTACATAAAGTAATTAAGCGCATGCTGTTTTTTTTTTGCAATGCCTTAAATATTGAAATATATTTGGTAATCGTTGCAAATTTTGTAGATATGTAAATATTAACATATTATTTATGTACAAAATTTGCAACAATTGATATTTGAAAGGTCTTGTTTTAAGGAGAGTTCACTTTATAAAAAATAGTACATTATGTATCAGTAGTATATTATTATCTTAATATATATAAATCTCGTGTCACAATGTTTGTCCTCAATGGACTCCTAAACCACTCAACCAATTATAATAAAATTCGCACACCATGTGCAGTTAGATCCAACTTGAGAGATAGGATAGTTTAAATCTTAAATTATAGTCGCAATTTTAATTTATTGCTAATTATTTGGCTGTTATTATTTGACAGTCACAATTATCTGTTATCTCCAAATGATTCTAACAGATGTCGATACCTTTCGACTGGGTTGAGTAAGTAATCAATAGATGGCGCTGCTATGGTTATCACATTTTATGGAAATTGTTGAGTGGGCTGAAGCTACCCGGGCGAAGCTGGGACGGACCGCTAGTAGTATCTATATATTGTTAAGTTTTAAACCGTATATTGTTGATTTATATGAATTTAAGACTTATTTGGTTAGGGATAAGTGTGAGAATCGTTTGTATGTTTAAAGCTATGCACAAAATACACATAATTATAGGTAAACATATAAAAGCGATTTTATGTTTGAAAATGTTATGATTAAGTAATAAAAACAAATTTAAGTGCCTAATAAAAAAATAGGTTGGAAAACAGTATCTTGGACAGTGGACACCCGGTTTAAACGGAGTTCCTTTCGCTGTATATGAATAACATGCTATATATCCAATATTATCGATAGCTGTACATCATAATAGCGTTTAAAAAAAATCAAACCGACTTCAATGTATTAACAATAACTAAAACTAGTTGGCAGAATTGTCTAGCAACATACATACACAAAAATGATAACATGCAGTTAAATTGAAAAGCTCCTTTTAGAAGTCGGCTCAAAATACACATAATTAAATTATAGGTAATCATATAAAAACCGATATTATGCTTACATAATATGTTATAATTTAAGTAATTAAAGTGCCTAATAAAGATAAAAAATGTGAAGTGTTTTTAACAGTAGTCTCCCGGTTAGTATGGAATTCCATTCGTTGTGTGTATTCGTTTCGTTTCGTTTCGTTTCGTTTCGTTGGCGCGGGTTATAAATACTTTGCCAACAACGTTGTGTGGATCTGTAACGTTACAAGATCAAGGACATACCAATGTTTGGTATTGAACACATTATTTGAAGTCATGACAAATTTTGCATACTTTATTATAAATTCAAAATTGTTCCATAGATTAAAAGTTGTCTGTTTTTTACCCGACTGCGCCAGAATGTTTTTCGAGTGTATGTGTATAATGAGCCTAAATGGTTTGTCGCATCTGAGCTTGACAAGTATCATTAGATTTATCTCAGCAGTGAGAGTGGCTCTGGGTACATCTTCATTGAAATAAAACTACTTTTTAACGGATTTTATCGCGGTTTTTATTTTAGATTTTTGAACCCGACGCTTCAAAAGAAAAACCGCGATAAAATCCGTTAAAAAGTAGTTTTATTTAAATGTGTGATAGTAAATCTAAGACAATAATATTATAAAAAAAAATTGGATTTTTCGTATCAAATCGGTTCGCCATTCAAAAAAGTCGGCAGATGTTGACGCAGTCGGACTTTTGATTTTTTTTATAATTTTACTTGTTTTAAATTAGCCTTTATTAGTATAGAATAAATATTTAGTACTAAGAATATCGCATTTGTACTTAATACAAAATGGAACATTCCATTTCAAAGTCTACTAGTTTATTATGTGATTGGTTTTAAACTGCTTGTAAAATACAGGGTGCTTATAAACTTACCTTATAATCCATAAAAATATAAGATTTTACAGCCTCTACAGTTAAAATGGATTTTGTCTCTTTCTTACAAGTATAAATGTCAGGATGTCAGATAAAGACAAAACGAATTTGAAATCTATTTTAGCTATTACGATGTTTATGAATAAGGCATCGTTCACACCAAACGTATCAAGCGCCGCCGGCTGTGAGCTTGTGTCAACGTATTACGTAATAGTGTACAGTTGAAATGAAACTATTTTATAACGAATTTTATTGCGGTTTATTTTAGGTTTTATATCTCGAAAAAAATGAAACAATAAAATTTAAAATAAACCGCGATAAAATTCGAACTTATAAAATAATTTTATTTCAATGTGTGATATTCGTGTATATTTAAGAATATACTAGTGTATAGTTGGTTTCGTTGTGAACGAGAAGCTAAATGTATATGGAAAACCGATAAATTGATTAACTCACAGTTAACGGCTGACAATCCGTTTGGTCTGATAAATGCCTTGCCTTAGGGGGGTTAGTTTGGGAAGTAAAAGATTTGACTGATTTTTGGGTAAATTTGAGTAGAAAATGAGAGGCCACGGGTTTTAACGATACTTACAAAAGTTGCAGGCAGTAGGATTTGTGACCGACGAACTTCAATATAGTAAAGTTGGAAAAATGGCTAAGAAAATGAAAATATTTAAGAGTGCGTTTCAGGGAAGGTTTTGTAAACTTCTAATAGTTTGTTACGCTAAAAATAGCCTCTGATATGTAATGTTTGGTTAACATAAAAAAATGTATAAAGTGTAAATCTTATATCAAAATCGAATATGCAAATATTGTATGCCTATGTCTGTATATCTGTTTTATATCAGATATTTATATAGCAGCATATACTTAGAAATACTTTGTATATTTGCAAACATTAATATTTTTATGGAAAAGCATATTTTATTTGTTATATATGAATTTGTAATCATTTTCGCGAAAAACAATTAATAATTGTTCTCATTGTATCGATTTATATCAGAGAAATAAAAATATATTTTTGTAATTCATTCATACATTGTTTTTTTTTTAATTTAGACCTCGAGGATAAGGAGTTAAGGCTAACTTTGATCTTAAAATTGATAATTTTTTATTCAGAGTTCGGACTGAAATAACTACTCTCGTACGTTTTTCATTCGATCGAACTGTTTACGGATGAAATATTAAACGAATTACGTAAGTACGATGTTACAGAAAACGTGCAGGTGTATCTAATATACTTATGGTTCAAAATAGACGACAATGACGGTAGTAGCGGGCCGGACAGTATGGTTATTTTCGTTTTCTTTTTTTAATAGCTCGGCTGTAAACCATTTGCCAAGTTGGGGAGGTATTAAATACTTCGTAAGGACAACCTGCCAGCGTCACTACGCTAGACTAGACCAAATTTGATAAGTCTTGTATTTTTTTTTACCATCTTGTATGGCACACTTACGAAAGATTCTTATTCTCTTTAATGTACACTATCATAGACAAACAATTTATAAATAGGAAACAACACATGTACACAGGCAAGCTGTCAAATGTGATTTTTGTACCAGCAAACCATAAGTAGAGAAACATTGTGAAATGGGTAGAAGTGCACAACAAATAATTTTAAATACATACATACACCTACATACTTGATGTTAAAAACAATTCGCATATTATTCAAACAACGAAAGACAAAAAAAATTTGGTCTTCGCTTAAGCATCATATTCGCAATGATTCGCGGTGTCAGATTCTCCATCTCTTTCTGTTTAGTTAATTCCAAAGAAGTTCTCACACGATTATGTCCTCTTTACGAGGAACTGTTATAAATCCATCTATGTATTCGTCAATATGTCGGTAAAACTGACCACGCAGTGCTGTGTTTATCCGTAAAAACGAATACGTAAATGAACGAAAGACAAGAATAGGATCTCTACCACAACCTCTACATATGATTTAATGGTTATTTAATAGCAATCTCTGTATGGTACTTGTGGTCATATCTCGTATTACGCCTACAGCTCATATAACTACTGTCTACCGGCACATTCCTAGCCATTTCAATGTAATGCTCTTCATGACATGACGTGAGGGTTAGTTTACATCCTAGATACTACATCGAAAGAACATTGTGTTATGTGAATTGTGATTTGTGATTAACTATTGTGTGACATGTGTTAGTGTTGTACTTACATAATAATAATAATCTTATATCTTTAAATGAGCAATTCTTGTATATAATTGGAATCTCGGAATCGGCTCCAACGATTTTCATAAAATTTAGTATATAGGGGTTTCGGGGGCGATAAATCGATCTAGCTAGGAATCATTTTTAGAAAATGTCATTTAAAAAAAATACCGAGCTAAGCTCGGTCATCCAGATATTAATAATAATTAGTGAAGCAGATATTGTTTACATAGATTATTATAACTTGAACCCTTTTTAGTGTCCCACAGTTGGACACGGGTTTTCACTCAACTATCTTACAAGTTGAGAGAGTTTAGGCCTTAATCCACACACGCTGGCCATGTGCGGGTTGGTGGATGTCACATGTCCTCGAATAATTAGTTCTTAGACATGACGGTTTCCTCACGATGTTTTTGGTGCCACGGCGATGTAACAGTCACACAAATAATGTGGGCACGACCGGGAATCGAACCCACGAGCTAATATTTATAAGGCGAGGTCCGTACCGCTGCGTCACCTATAGATTATTAGCCATCCGATAATGTAGCATTTTAATGATTTTTTTATAATGATAGTACGGACTAGCTTTCTGCGGCGCCCGCGCCGCCACATTTTTATCATGATGCAGTAGTAGCAACAGAAGTATCTAGTAGAAGTAAAAGTGGCCTATGGCCTTTCTCAATAAATGGGCTATCTAAAACTACAAGAATTTTTCAATGTCGACCAGTTTTCTTCATTTCACCCCTTTTAGTGTCCCACTGCTGTGCGCTGGTCTTCTTTTAACTATCTTAAAAATTAAGAGAGATTAGGCCTTAACCCTCACACGCTGACCAAGTGCGGGTAGGTGGATGTCACATGACCTCGAATGTTTTTTTTTTGATGATGAAATAGTTCACACAAAGACGTATGGGGTGTATTGTGCCCGGGAGATTCCCACCTCTAGTTTCGGTATTTGGTTGGTTCAGAGACTACCCTCCGTACCTCGAGAGCCCGTTAAAACGTCGGGTAGTTGTCATTTAGAACATCTAAGACAATCGTTGCAGGTATTCAGAAGCCTAATATAATCTGACAGCTAGTCTAACCATCTCGACTACTGGTTACCTGCGGGTTTCGAGGTTTTACGGCACTGATGGCTGTCGCTCGCTTAATTCTGGTAGCTAGCCCCATCAGGATAAACTGGGAGCCGGCCCCATTAGAAATGGGAAAAAGGCAAGGCAAATTATGTACCTAGGTACGGACGGAAATGTTTGGATTCGATACCATCACAGCCCCCTAATGATCATAACATACTTACTATTAGCAGTCACAGATTACTATACTAATAGTATTTATATTATCTGTGCTATTAGTACCTATAGAAGTAATGGCCGTGGTGATTAAATACACTTTGGTAATGGCGCGTCCAGATGAAACCACAAAGAAACGCCAATTATCTACCTAAATCTATGTTTTGTCTATGTTAAATCATGTACACAGTTTTAATTATGTGTGCGTCGCCCACCGTATTACACACACAAACATGCCGATAACGATAAGACAACGATAAAGAAACTTATCATTCCACCGCGATTACGAGCCGTACACAGATGGGCGTGGAATAAAAAAAAAATGCACGCTATACTTTATTTGACATATTTATTTTTTATTATAAATAATGGCAGCGGCCAAGATGTTAATGAAACGTTGAGGTTGTTAAAATTGTGTGATAATTGTGCGTGCAGTGAGATTCCGGACCTTGAGGGGGTTGAAATAGTGTTGAATATCCAATGTTCGGAGTTTGATAGAATATTGAATGTAGCGGATTTGGATAAAATCGAATGGCCGTTGAATCCCAATGGACTGAAGATTTCGGCGACTTTCGATGGACTGGGACTGTCTACATTAGGCAAGTAAGTAATCATTTTTATTATTAGGCAAATAATAAGTAATCTTTTTTATTATTAGACAAGTACCAAGTAATCTTTTATATTATTGGGTAGGTAGACAATTAAAGTAATCTGTTTTATTTTTAGACAAGTAATCTTTTTTATTATTATGTAGACGAGTAAGTACTTGCTTATGATACTTGCTTTTCACGCCGCAGGTCGTGGGTTCGATTCCCACCCAAGACAAAAATTGGTGATAAACATTTGTGTTTATGTTATGTTATTATTTACAAAAGAAAAGTATTATATGTATAGTATATACCAGTTGTCTGGTTTCCATAACACAAGCTCTGCTTAGCTTGGGACCAGATGACCGTGTGTGTTAATGTCCCAGAATATTTATTTATTTTATTTATTATAGTGTTGTGAGATTATAATAACTTACATAACATAGCATCACGTCTGTTTACCCGAAGGTGTAGGTAGGCAGAGGCGAATGTCACCCACTTTGCGCCGGCTTTTTCGGTCCCATACGTAATAGAGGGCGAGCCTATAGCTTATAGCCGTTCATCGGGTACAAATCCTAACGTCGAGCTACAACTAAGACTAAGTATATTATAAGTCTTTTTGCTCGACTCACTAAGCTTGGGAGTTAGAAGAAGACAAAAGAGACTTCGATGAAAAAGAGGGTTTGTTATAAGTTTGATTGATCAGTGTAGGTATATCTTTGTGGCTTGTTTATTTTTAAGCTGAATAGCGCACAAGTCAGGCCGTTTCTGTAGTAAGTTGTTTACAAGGGAGTTCAGAAACATTCAAATCTTAATCTTCATCTGTCTCCCGGCACTTCTGTTATGATGTGTTTACGGAGTAATATCACAATAATCTTTAAAGTTACTCCTCACGTAGTCATAACAGTACTTGGAATAAGGTACAGACCTACTTGAGTGTGATTCATCTTTTATAGAATTTCGTTATCTTTAGTATCATGCAAAAATAACAATATTAGTCTATATTGTTAAGCTTATCCGACTGTAAAAAGAGAGGACGCTTTTTAGAAGCATTTTTTATTGAAAATTAACCCATTGCTACTCTTGTAAACTATTCAGGCACCTATATTAACTCTGATAGGTACATAAATTTGAAATCATAACGTACCTGGATGACCGAGCTTTGCTAGTTTTTTTTAGGAATTGTATTAAAGGGCTCCCAGTAAATAAGTGATTTTCTCACAAAAAGAAAAAGAATTGTTGCGACTTTAAGGTTTCTAACCATATGGAGGCTCATTCCACGGCCACCTTCTCACCGATAATCATTTGTAATCATGAGTGAATCGGTATACTGGGCTGACGCGTTCCATCGTAAACATCAGGCAAGGCTTAAGATGGCAAGGCAAGTTGTAGTCAAGCGCCAGCCTATCAAAGAATAAAAATAAAAAATACTAATTATGAAACTAATTTAGTCATATTTAATGTTGTTTAATCACCTTGACTGGTTATCTTTTATAACTTAAATGATGGTACAAACTCTTATAGGGCGTTAATTGTTTGTTTACGAGCTCATGTTTGCTGAGTTTAGGGAAAACCTTTGATAAGAAGATAGTGAGACGGCGTGTGAACGTGACCTTATGTCTAGGGAGGCAGTTTGCCAGCAAGTCTACATCCTGTTTATATTTTGGATGCAAAAGTTTGTATGGATAGTGTAAGTATTAGGTACCCTTGCTCAATAAGTTGAGACCTGGGGGTGGTGATGCCACAGACGCATGGTTACTGTGCACAAAAAAACCCGCGTTCTACCCGCGACTTTGTCTCTGCTATTTTTTTAATGTAGCGAGTGTTGTGGAATAACGCCGGCTTTTTTTATTCTTGAATAGGCTGGCGCTTGACTACAACTTACCTGATGTCATAGAAAAAATAATATATAAGTTAAGCAATAATGTAGTCTACAATGGGACGCGCCAGCCCAATGTAGGTACCGATTCACTCGTGATTACGAATGACTTTCGGTGAGAAGGTGGCAGTGAAATGAGACTCCTTAAGGTCGAAACCATAAAGGACCAACAATTTCGAACAACCTCAAATAGTGTCACCAGACATCGCACCGGAACACGGTAAGGCCGCTTGGCGGTGCGGCTTTGTCTAATGGGTGGTCACTAACCACGGCCGAAGCCTACCACCAGTTAATTACCAGTAAACATAATAACCTGTTAATTGTCACTTGATTTGCACCACCTGGGGAGCACGTGCGCACGTGGACTCAGTCCCCAGCCTTATACTTACAGGGGTAGCTGGCGGTGGGTTGCATTCCAGGCGAGTCTCAACTTATCGCGCACGGGTAGTATGTGTGGATGTATGTTTGTTACTCTTTCACGCAAACCTATCACATCAAACCTTTTAGAGTCCCACTGCTGGGCACGGGTCTTCTCTTAACTACCTTACGAGTTGAGAGAGTTTAGGCCATAATCCATACGTAGTTGTAGTTGCAAGTCTGTTGCAAAATAAAAAAAGTCGCGCGTCGTGGTACGTGTAAAATAACTTTTACAAAATATGGTATCTACCTACGAAACCCTACGCGAGTCCGACTTGGACTTCGTGTTAAAAAAAACAGGCTTGGGCATACTATCAACATATAAATAATAATATCTGGATGACCGAGCTTTGCTCGGTATTTTTTTTTAAATGACATTTTCTAAAAATGATTCATAACTATTCTTTGTTTTTCCTTACCGTGCCAAAAAGGTAAACAAAGCTTCAGTTTTCGTGTCACTTTAGAATATCACGATTTTATCAATGAACCACACTATGTATCGACTTATAAATGTCTTAATCCATTGAGTAAACACTTTAACTATGAAATTAACTGAAAAATGTTTTAAATCAACCAGTTAAATACGAATTATTGATAAAATTCTAAACACATTCCAAAATTCATGACCACAGGTTATGCAAGGACACGGGCTGTTTGACATTTTTATACTTTTTAAATTAGAGTGTGGACATAGATTTTTATGGATCCGATAACCATAGATTTAGGAAGAACTGAGTGAATGATATCCAGTCAAATGAAAATGTGATGTTTAGATCGTACTTTAATGTAAAGTATTGTCCTAAATTATTTTATTACTGTCTTCTTTAAATATGAAAATTTTGTTTTTTAACCATGTAACTGATGCTGTGTGAAATTGAGTGCATAATAAATATAATTAGTTGTATAGTATCGTCACTCATTCAAATGTTCTAAACGATAATTTAAATAAAATCAATCTGTGCTTCCCTTGGTCACGTCATTACTTGAGAACGTTTACACCAAAATGGATAATATATGTATCTATGTGCCTAGATTTAAAAGTTACTCGGAAGTTTAAAAAAAAACAGCTCTGCCTATTTTAAAAGATCTTGTCCTTAACAGTTTAATACATGGTAAGGTTGTAGTCAATTTATCGGTATTCATCTAGAGCAGCGGTCGTCAAAGTGCGGCCCGCAGACGATACTTCTGCGGCAACAAATAACTTCGATGCGCTTGCGTTTTCATTTTTTATAACCGCATGACTCCTCCCTCCCTAACTAACACAGAGTTCATCCCGCATCCGCATTAACCTACTCAGATTCACTATCAGATTATTGATTAATAAAAAATTAACAAAATAGCTTGTTTGACCCCTCATCTTAATTTTGGTGACTGGCCAGAAAAAGAGAAAAATATCAAAGAAGTCGTTGAAACGTTTTTTTTTTATATATTTTCATATTTTTTAAACATTTATAATATTTCCTGTTTTCAACAATTTATTTGAGATACGACTGCATTATTGTATTCCAGTTTTATTAAATGTAAAGCTTCTTGGTTCCGAATAATGAATGATTAGAAATCTATTCAGTCACTCTTTTAACAAATCATTCAATGTATTCAATCATGGTGGCCCTACCCTAAAAATATAGTCTCTGGTTACGAGGCGGCCATTTGTTGTTATAATATACATCCTAAGGAAAAACAAGGTATAGATCGATTTAACGCCCCCGAAACCCCCTATATACTAAATTTTATGAAAATCGTTGGAGCCGATTCCGAGATTCCAATTATATACAAGAATTGCTCATTTAAAGATATAAGATAATTCAACAAACAACGTCCATACAACATCGTTCTTTGACTATTTAGATTAGATTACATAAATTACAAATTCATACATATTGTAATCAAACAATTAACTAGATAGTCATTTCGGAAACTATTCGTAGTCTTTATCAATAGGTAATATGTATTCTTAGTAAAATTATGTAACATATAAAAGTGCGTTTACATCTTTCGTAACTCATAGACACCGACTGTTACCTAGTAGACACAATTTTATTCAAATACTAGCGGACCCCGCAGACGTCACTCTGCCCGGTAAAACAGTGCCACCTACCGGGTCCGTGAATAGATTACGACCGATTCTCAGACCTACTGAATCGGTCAAGCTGTTTCTGAGGAGGTTGTTTTTTTATTATTTTTTTTTCTTTGCATAAGAACCATCCTCATAATTTAAGGAACATTCTAAAAAAAGAATCAGCGAAATCGGTTCAGCCGTTCTCGAATTATGCGCTTACCATCACATTTTGCGATTTATTTTTTTAATATAGATTTATTTAATTGGTCTGCCGAGAGCCTCTGTGCTTAACAGTTCATTGATATTACATAAAGCATAAATAAATAAGATATTAATTATTCTATGCTTAAAGGTACACACTAGTCTGTAGACCTGCTGGGTGTTGGCAGTGTTGCCACTGCATATCAAAACGTGATACAAGCATAGTCTTATATCTTTCTACTCATCTCTAAACGATAGAGATAGACAGTGCTTGCAACATGTTTTCTTGAGCATTTTACGCCAGTGGAAACTAGGGGTTAGACTTTAATAGTCGCCAATGTGATCCAGCATTCACTACAGAAACACATTGTAAGTAAATACTGTACCTATGCCAGAAATTGAAATCGTCAAAAGTTAGCGGGAAAATAGCTAATTTCAAATTTATGGTTACGGCCTCGAACCCCCGCCCGGGTCCACACATCTTTGTGTGATTCGTTTCGCTCAGAATTGGCAAAGGAAAACATCGTTAGGCAATCGCGGCTTGTCTAACTAATCACTATGTGACATCCACCAACCCGAACCCGAATTTGGTTAGCGTGTGTAGACTAAATAAGGCCGAAACTCTCTCAACTATCTTACGAGTGCCCGTACGAGAAGACCCGTGCCCAGCTGTAGAACATTATAAAGGTTTGAAGGGAAATGCTTGCGGTGTCTTAGGCTACCCGATTGGAACGAATGTAGAAATATGTATCTAGATATAGCAGGCGTGTTTTCGTTTTCTGACTTAGGGGAGAGGGGGCAGCCCCGGCCGGCCGGTAGCCTCGGCGACAGCAAGTAGAAGTACCTACTTCGCGTGACGTAACCTCGGAGTTTGTGGGATCTTTGTGTGCTTTTACGAGCCATTCGACAAAGCCTATCTACTGCCGTACTCAGAAACGTCAATTAAGTTTAATCTAGCATTAAATACTCATTTTTGTATCGATTTTGACGGTGACTATATGATCTTCTTTTAATTTAAGGTTGAAAGTCGAAACCCTTGTTGTTGCAGCTGATGAATCTGTATCCATGTGGCTCGAACTAGAGCAGCTTCTTTCACCTCCATAAACGAAGTGACACCAACCTTAGTTTAAGATACTTTGCGATATATGACGTCTCTGTGTACGGCTGTTTGACCGACTGTAACCTTTAAAACTCCCGTCGAAACCCTTATAAATGCATATCTCAGTAACTAACCCTTACTACCCAGACAATTTAATCGTTTTAAGTACCTAATTGGTTTAAGCCTGTTTGGTTTGAGTTAGGTTAATGTCATCCTGTTACTTTTGCCAGGCAAAAGAAACAGGATGACAAAAGAAAAAATGGGACGATGATAAAGACGGCTGGAAAAAGCATTTCCATATTTCTTGCTTCGCTTTCGGTCTTTCTCACAAAGTCGGTACAATTTATCCTACGTCGTGTATTTTCCGCTTTGCTTATGTCTTCCCCACTCTTAATTATGTTTAGATTAAATTCGTGACTGATCCAAGACAGATAGAACTTCAAAAACCGGGCCTCTGTTGATTCTGGTTTACAAAATGGCAGAGTGGATTTGTGGAACGTTTAGTCATCTCAATACTTTAGTATAGCAACAATTCATCCAGCTATTTGGTATGTAGGCAACTAAAGGTCATTACGTCGTTCACATCAATCATCAGTCCTCGTTAACGGTGTCAGCTCAGTTTGCTTTGCAAATCTGAGGCGGGAAGTGACCGAGTTTGCGATATCTCATAAGCTCCACTTACCAGATAAATCTCAGACACAAGCAGTGATTAGGAATGTACTTACCTACAGACTCCTTTGATTAAGTATTCAACTAGGCTGTATTACCAAGTTACACATTAAATTACGTCTTAATTTTCGTTGATGATTATCTATTCCCTTGCTCACGCTTATTGATATAACGATAGTGCAGACGTAGGTACTTTAAAACATAATTAGTTAAGTAACAAAATAAACTTGTTTCCAATAATATGATTAAAATAAAACAAAACTAATTACTTAAACAAAAATAAAATTGGATATTTTTTATAAACCGCACTTTGGTTGCTGCCTGCAGGCAATAAAGGTATCTACCAAGAAAGCTGGCGACGTTACCTCTCTGAATGTTTAGGTCCCGTTTGTATTATAGATGCTTTGAAATAAAACTACGTTGTAGCGGATTTTATCACGGTTTATTTTAGATTTTTTATTTTGGACTAGCTGACCCTGTGAACGTCGTACCGCCTAACAACCTATTAAAGTTCAAATTGATTAAGTATTTCTTATTACGAATCGTATGTATGAAAGTATAGAAAAGTGTTGCTTTTAGACATTTTCAGGCAATTTTCTAAAATGTTCTCTTCGTAAGAACCATCCTCGTACTTCGACGAAAATTCTAAAGAAAGAATTAGCGAAATCGGATCAGCCGATCTCGAGTTTTGTGCTTAGCAACACATTTAGTGATTCACTTTTATTATATAGGTTTTTAAAGATGCATGATAGTTATTATTATTTATTTTGCCGTTGAAATCCAAAGATAAACATTGCATTCGATAGATATAAACAGTTACCTATTTGATCAGAATTTTGGAAATCACAAAAAGGGACTAAGTAAGTACTAAAAACAGTTTCAGTTTTTGTGATTTCCAGTTTGTTGTGTGACTAGCAGTTAGCTGCGCTTGACTTTTTCCACCAATGCGTAATCGACCCGAAGAAGCTTTAATTAGGTACCTACTTACATATATGTTTGTTTATAGGTAATTAGTAGGAGCAGCGGTGGTGCAGCGGTACGGGCCTCGTCTTAGATTTATAAGGTCTGGGGTTCGATTCGATCGTGCCCACACATCTTTTTGTGAATTCTAACATCGCCGCTGCTCAATAACGGTGAAGGTTAACATCGCGATGTCTAAGAACTAATCATTCGAGGACATGTATTCCAAGCCGTACTTGGCCAGCGTGTGTGGATTAAGGCCTAAACTCTCTCAAGTCTAAAGATATTGAACGAGGCGCGGTCGCAGCCTGAAATTTTGGAGGGGGTTACTTACTACAATAAATAAATAAATAAAACAAATGGAAGTTGTCTTTTTGTATTTGCGAATCGGGTGATAATATTTGAGACGTCTGGTACTATTTCTGGGTGAATGTTAGGGAATTTTTGAGATTTTTCAATATGGTCTTAGATTTTGGAGGGGGGGGGGGGGTCATGTCCCCTGCGACCCTCTCCTTCGTACCGCGCCTGTATGGAACACTAAAAAGGGTTGAAGTGAAGTACCTACATAACTGAAATAAATATATCGTTATCTCTCACTCGTTCTTTACGCAAGTGACGCAAGCTTCTGTAAACACACGCAATAGTTACTTAAGTAGTATAATTTGCTTTTTAAACAAAGTAGCACCCTTCTTTTATGTCGAATCAATTAATCTAAAGCCTCCGTTGATACCGTAGATAACGAGTCAAGGAAAGTAGCTGTTCTATTTCATGGTCGTAGTTAAGTGCCCTTAGCATTACACTTTACGTAGGTATGTTCTTCATTAAGTGCTTTTCTTCGGTTCCTTGCATTTAAATAACGTTTTTATACCTTTTTTTCCGCTGTGGGGAATGCATTTACGCACTGTCCCGCCCATAGGGGAAGGCGGGGGATGTGAGACTCGTGGCACCGAGAAGCAGTGCCCCCCCCGACCGCGATGTCGCTTTATACAACACCACGGGCGGGGGCAATACTCACTAAACCCACAGCGCTCCGTCTTTCACCTTGGTGCACATGAACCGCCGAAACAGCCAGCCACTTATTCTGTGACGGCTGCGTCGACGGCGCATGTGCACCCAGCAGGGCCACGGGAACCACGATGTGACACAACCGCGACCCCACTGGTACGTTTTTATACCTAGGAGATGAATACGTAGGTATATTACCCAACCGTTGTCTACTGCTTCCATTACCATCACTAATGATGAAGTCAGTGAATATTACAGTGCACATTCCTTTTATAGTCTTTGCCAATCTATTAGGTGCTTCTGCCGGGTATATAGGCCCCTACCTCTTCTATGCCCCTACTAAACGCACCGCAGGCTAAAATCACAATCCGCGGTTTCCTACCTACTCTCATCTAATTCTTAACACCACCTTGCATGTTTGGCACTCTAATTGGTCTCGACAGGCTATTTGCAGTTAATTCTTAATTGTCAATTAAAATACAACGCGGAACGAATGTGGACGGTCGCAAGGGCGGCCACATTAAACACTAGCTGCCAAAGTAAGGCGGTCTGACGCTCTGGGACCCTAGACAAAGCCATATATGGAAGCGATATCGAAGGTTGACATTCACCTTCGAAAAGTCACGTGACAATCTTTTGTCAATCCCATACATTTTATGCTTTTCGATCTTTCGTTGTCACTTCGCTATGTCACTTCGTCTAGGGACCCTTAAGGATACCTAACTTTTAAGTTTCCCTTATTTTTCACACATACACACAGCGCCATCTAGTCCCAAATTAAGCAATCACATTTGCTTGTTTTATGTGTATGTACTTGGATTTTTGTTTTTACATTATACCTTTGCTTAATCAATTTCGTTCTTCTTTTCCAGGTTGCCGCCAAACTCTCAAGTCCATACTCTTCGGTTTACAAACAACGCTATAAAAGCATATTGGCCGGATCCTTTCAGCGAAGTGCCGAGTTTGAAGCACCTCTCATTCTCACACAACGAACTCTCCGAAATTACCCCCGATTTATTCACCAAAATCGACTTCTTAGAAGACTTAGATTTATCGTACAACAAACTCACAGACTTTAATATCTTAGATTTCAAGCATTTAAAGCATGTTAAACGGCTGAATCTACAAAGTAATAGTTTAAACAAGATCCCGCTTGAAGCGCTGCAGCCGATGTCTTCGCTTGAAGAGCTAGATTTGAGTAAGAATCGAATATTCGATTTAGTGCTACAGAAGAGTGAT